>JBBGZY010000571.1:0-2400000 GCA_037952925.1 Lithobates clamitans
CAAAAAAAAATAAAAAAAAAAACTTGCTTTTAAAAAAAAACAAAACTTGATTTTCCAAAAAAAAAGCCTGTTTTCGAAAATCCAAAAGCCAAAAATATTTTTTTGTGGATTAGGTAGAAATATTTAAATATAATTATATTTTGCTACATCATTAAGATACCATTATATTTTTGTCTATGAACATTTTCTACTAAATGCAGAACTGAATGCATAACAACCATTAATAAAAACATCTCCTTTTATAGGATTTTAACAAATGTGTGGTTTGTTATTTCAAGGCTCAGTATCAGTTTGGTTATAATTGTCAAAAAGTTGTTTACAGTGGCAATGGAGCTTATTTAGACATTTTTAAAATTCAAATACAGTTGGCACTACAACTGCTCGACCATAACCTAGGAGACAGCCCAAAAGAAAGGCAAGCAATAAATATAATGCCAGATTTCAGCAATATTTTTTTTATTGTCAAAAAATTATATATCCTGGCCCATTGCAATGGCCCCCCTACCCATAAAATAATCAACATATTGCTGTCTAACCTGACGGGAACTTTGGGGGGCCAAGCCAGTACGGACAGTATCCAGGCCTGTAAGGTTGGCTTCTATTTGTCCGGCCTCAGGCCCAACTGTGCCTATATAATTGGCAGAATGCTTATTTAAAAAGTTGTGCAGAATGCAGCATGATAAAATTATAAAATTAAGTTTGTATTCCGCCAAATTAATGGCTGTTTGAAACAGGCGGAACCGGCTGGCCAGAATTCCAAACGCATTCTCAACCACTCTTCTAGCTCTGGCCAGCCGGTAATTAAAAACCCTCCTCTCCGGGGTGAGGGTTCTTTGGGGGAATGGCCTCATGAGGTGCTTGCTCAGAGCGAAGGCTTCATCGGCAATGAAGACAAAGGGGAGTCCTTCCACGTTATCCTCATCAGGTGGCAATCCCAGGCCACCACTCTGGAGACGCTGGCAGAACTCCGTCTGGGCAAATACTCCTCCATCCGACATCCGGCCATTCTTCCCCACGTCCACATATAAAAAATCATAGTGTGCCGACACCACCGCCATTAAAACAATACTGTGGAACCCCTTATAATTAAAATAATATGACCCCGAATGGGGTGGTGGCACAATGTGGACATGTTTCCCATCTATAGCCCCTCCACAATTGGGAAAGTCCCAACGGCTGGCAAAATGGGATGCCACAGTCTGCCATTCCTGTGGCGTTGAAGGAAACTGGGGAATCAAACAAGAAAACCAAAATCAATTAATTTGGAAGCTAACATTGCAAGAAAATTAGACAATTAAAAACATTATTCCCCAGCATCAGTATAACATTCAATAATTTAATTCTTCTGGAATAACTAATATGGAAAAAGGCACACTTATCAGATTGCTCACCCCCTCTGATAGAACATTGATTACATTTTAGGGGGTTGTGAAATCCCTAAAAAAAATTACTTTAACAACACGCAGGAATTTAGGGATAACAAAGGCTACAAGACTGCAGTTGTCGCACTCTGCAGGTGCAGTTGCTAACCAGCTTACAGTAAATGAGGTAATGTCAAAAGGCATTCATGTTGCAAAGAGTACACAATCACATGCAAGGGCAATTAATGAAAACACTTTGAGGCTTGCATATGATTTGATGATGGAAATCAGCAGAGCTTCTGCTCATTTACTAAAGCACTGGAACAAATGCACTTGTAGAGTGCACATGCATTTTGCAAAGTGCAACATAGATTTGCTTTAGACAAATCAACACCACAGAACATTCAAGCAAATTTTAACGAGGGTGGGGGTGGGGGGGTTGTGAAATCTAGCTAATTGCTAATTAGCAGCACACTATTTGGAGTGAGTTCAGGTGGGGGGGGGGTTGTGAAATCTAGCTAATTGCTAATTAGCAGCACACTATTTGGAGTGAGTTCAGGTGGGGGGGGGGGTTGTGAAATCTAGCTAATTGCTAATTAGCAGCACACTATTTGGAGTGAGTTCAGGGGGGGGGGGGGGTTGTGAAATCTAGCTAATTGCTAATTATAAGCACACTAAATACACTCCAACAAAATACATTCAAAATGAGTAGACTAGGTGGATATGTTCCCATCACTTCATGCTGGTAAGGTTATTGAAGGAAACTATACATGCATGACAAAAAATAACAGGAAAAAATCCCAGCATGTGTGAGGATAAAAAGGGGACATTCACACTATATTGCAATGATGGGAAGTAGTGTTTGAAGCAAGAAATACATTACATTATCAAAGATTACATAAAAGAACATGTGATGCTAATAAAATAAAAATAGCTTACCTTAATATAGTCCTTCTGCAGGACCTGTATGATGGCAGAACAGGTCTCTGGGATAATGATCCCCAGAGCCTGGGGGGAGATGCCTGTCGAGAACTTAAGGTCCTGCAGGCTTCTCCCTGTGGCCAAATACCGCAAGGTAGCGACCAGCCTCTGCTCCGGACTGATGGCTTGCCTCATGCAGGTATCCTGCCTGCTGATATAGGGGGTCAGCAAAGCCACCAAACGATCAAAAACGGGGTCCGTCATCCGGAGAAAGTTCCTGAAATCCTCAGGATTATTCTCACGGATCTCACGGAGCAAAGGCATGTGACAGAACTGGTCACGCTGAAGCAACCAATTCTTGGTCCATGAACTCCTCCTCGCCCTGTTCATGGACTGGTCTTGGGCTGAAGAATAAACTACAGCACCAAGCACATACAATGCACGAGCTCTACGACGAGTACGTACAGGTAACATGGCTTCAAAACGGTCGGCTGGTCAGAATGCACTAAACAGAACGCACTGAAGAACAGCAAGGCCTGTGAAGAACGACCTGAAAATCAGGAACGAGCGGCCAATAAAACAAAGATTTCTCAATGCCAACTGACCAAACGCACTGAAAAGCAGATACAAACCTCACAAGCACAGACTGAACAACAGTTAAAACGAACTGAAAAATACGAGTCTCACAAGCGCGAATCGTCTCTCACCAAACTTCTACTAACACGAGATAAACACGAGATTAGCAGAAGGAGCCCAAAGGGTGTCGTACGGGCTATTGAACTTCCGTTTTATAGTCTCGTCGGACTTGGTGTACGTCACAGCGTACTAAGCTGGCGTACTTTTGTGTGGTCGTGTGTGGGCAAGTCCGTTCGTAAGAAAGTCTGCCCCAAGTCCGCAGAAGGTACGCCGGAAGTATGTCGGACAGGCTGTCCGACTTTTGTAGCTGCAAAGTCCGACCGTGTGTACGCGGCATTACACTTTTTTTCATCACATAGGAGACAAAAAGTTCCATATGTGAAGGCTTTTTTGCAGATATAATGTGCAGATATAAAAATAAAGGAAATTTAAATCAATTTAAAAATAGCATCAGTGTAGCAGCTATGCTTGTTTTAGTAAAAGTATCTACTGTAAATAAAATAGAGTTTGATCTACTAACAGTATCTCTTTTATTTCTGTATCACAAAGAGTTTCACAGACAGATATAAACCTCAGTACAATCATTTTCAAAAAAATAAAACTCTTTCACTACATTTATTTTCTGCACAGAGAAAATAGACAGATATAATATTTTATCTCATTCTTCCTTACAGAATAACTTCATTAAAATAGTCACAGACTACTTAGCAACCAGCAACTTTTGAGACAATTAACACATTGTTCATAAGAATGTAATTACTATTGGCATATAGAGAACAAGGATTAGGAGTACATAATGTACAGGGTGCAGTTTGTAATGTACAGTCCAGCATACAGAGAGACGGGGCCAAAAGTATGTTAGTCAGGACAATGCAATGTACACTTCCAACATCCCGAGGTCAGAAATGCTTAACCCCTTTTTCTGCTGAGTGTACGCATATATGTGGTCTCACAGAAGTGGGGCTTTATCTATGAGGCCGCATACATATGCTACTGTGTTTGTACTGAGGGCACACTGCACAGTGCACGCCCATCACAGAGAATGTGCTGTCACTGATAGCTCTAGGCCTTGAACTAACAATCCGCAACTGAGTGGACTGGTTCCTGATCACCTGATTGCTATGATAGCCTGTGACTGGCTATAACAGTGATCACTCGCTGTACAGTCCACCCCTGTGTTTTTTCCTTGATTGGAGAAAAAGATACACTGTATTCTTGTTAAAGGACATTTAAACAAAAAAAGTTTGTGTAAAGTGTATAAAAAAATATAAAACAAAAAAGATAAAATAGTTGATTAGGGTTTGAGCTAGGCCAGGTTCAAGGCTAAAGTTAATGTTAGGGTCAAAGGTCATGCTCAGAGCCAAAATCTGTGGTCAAAGGTTGTGGTTAAAAGGTCAGGGTCAGTATATTTTAGGTAGAATTTGGCACATCACGGATCTTGTGGACAGATTACTGGGAGGGGCTGGGGAAGACCTGGCTGTCATGGTGCACGTTGGCACCAATGACAAAGTCAGAGGCAGATGAAGTGTCCTAAAGAACGATTTTAGGGACTTGGGTGCTAAATTGAGGAAAAGGACCTCCAAGGTAGTGTTCTCAGGAATACTACCGGTACATCGAGCCACACCAGAAAGGCAGAGGGAGATTAGGGAAGTAAACAAGTGGCTGAAGAGCTGGTGTAGTAAGGAGGGGTTTGGGTTCCTGGAGGACTGGGCCGCCTTCTCACCGGTACTATAGAAGGGACGGACTGCACCTAAATGAGGAGGGTGCAGATCTGATGGGAATGAAGATGGCCAAAAAGTTAGAGGGGTTTTTAAACTAGGCGATGGGGGGGAGGGTCCAGAGACAGTGATAGCCAGCGCGGAAGATATTCCAGAGGGTAGTATTGGGGGCATTAGTGGTAGGTTAACCAAAACACAAAAACACAAGGTGAGTATAGTAGCAAGTCCTAGTTGCAATCTTGAAACACCCAATACGAGGGCAATATGCGACCAGTCTAAACTATGTGGCATGTTCACCATTGCCAGGAGCATGGCGAACAAGATGGGTGAACTAGAGGTGAACTAGAGATACTGTTGTACAAGGAGGATTTGGATTTTGTGGGAATTTCAGAGACCTGGTTCAACAGCTCTCATGATTGGCTGGCAAACATTCAAGGGTATACCCTATACCGCAAGGATAGAGAGGGTAAAAAAGGGGGAGGGGTATGCCTATATATCAAGAATAATGTACAAGCGAATGTGAGAGATGACATCACTGAGGGAGCTAGAGAGGAGGTGGAATACTTATGGGTAGAGCTCCAAAGGGATGAAGCTAAGGGGAAAATAATACTGGGAGTATGCTATAGGCCCCCTAACCTGAGGGAGGAAGTAGAGACGGATCACCTATCACAAATTGGATTAGCAGCAAGGATGGGAAGTGTTATCATAATGGGGGATTTTAATTATCCAGACATAGACTGGGCGGAGGGAACCGCGCATTCATTTAAGGCTTGCCAGTTCCTTAATGTCTTGCAGGACAATTTTATGGGTCAGATGGTAGACGCACCAACTAGAAATAAAACATTACTGGATCTACTGATTACCAACAATACAGACCTGATCACAGATGTGGAAATACAGGGCAATTTAGGGAACAGCGATCACAGGTCAATTAGTTTCAGTATAAATCACACAAATAGGAAACATGAAGGGAACACAAAGACACTGAATTTCAAAAGAGCCAACTTCCCTAAGCTACAAACCTTGCTAAAAGGCATAAATTGGGATAAAATATTAGGAACAAAGAATACGGAGGAGAGATGGGTTTGCTTGAAGAGCATATTAAATAAGGTCATTAGCCAATGTATCCCATTGGGTAATAAATTTAAAAGAGCGAACAAAAATCCTGGATGGCTTAACTCCAATGTAAAAATGCATATAAAAGCAAAGGAGAAGGCCTTCAAAAAATACAGGGTTGAGGGATCATCCTCAGCATTCAGACTTTATAAAGAATGCAATAAGAAATGTAAGGGTGCAATTAGGATGGCTAAGATAGAACATGAAAGACACATAGCGGAGGAGAGCAAAAAAAATCCCAAGAAATTCTTTAAGTATGTAAACAGTAAAAAAGGGAGGACAGACCATATTGGCCCCATAAAGAATGAGCAAGGACATCTGGTTACACAAGATGGGGAGATGGCAAAGGTATTGAATTTATTCTTCTCCTCAATCTTCATGAGTGAATCGGGGGGTTTCAGTAACCAAAACTGCAGTGTTTATCCGCATGACACAACACAGGAAGCACCTCCATGGTTAACAGAGGACGGAATTAAAATTAGACTTGAGAAACTTAACATTAATAAATCACCGGGACCAGATGGCTTGCATCTGAGGGTACTTAGGGAACTCAGTCAGGTGATTGCCAGACCGTTGTTCCTAATTTTTACAGACAGTCTATTGACTGGAATGGTACCAGCTGATTGGATAAAAGCCAATGTAGCACCAATATTTAAAAAGGGCCCAAAAAACATCCCTGCGAATTACAGACCAGTTAGCCTAACATCAATAGTATGTAAACTCTTGGAGGGGATGATAAGGGACTATATACAAGATTTTAGTAATAAGAACGATATCATTAGCAGTAATCAGCATGGATTCATGAAGAATCATTCTTGCCAAACCAATCTATTAACCTTCTATGAGGAGGTGAGTTGCCATCTAGATAAAGGAAGGCCCGTAGACGTGTAGACGTGGTGTATCTGGATTTTGCAAAAGCATTTGACACAGTTCCCCATAAATGTTTACTGTACAAAATAAGGTCCGTTGGCATGGACCATAGGGTGAGTACATGGATTGAAAACTGGCTACAAGGGCGTGTTCAGAGGGTGGTGAAAAATGGGGAGTACTCAGAATGGTCAGGGGTGGGTAGTGGGGTTCTCCAGGGTTCTGTGCTGGGCCAATCCTATTTAATATGTTTATAAACGACCTGGAGGATGGGATAAACAGTTCAATCTCTGTATTTGCAGACGATACTAAGCTAAACAGGGCAATAACTTCTCCGCAGGATGTGGAAACCTTGCAAAAAGACCTGAACAAATTAATGGGGTGGGCGACTACATGGCAAATGAGGTTCAATGTAAAAAATGTAAAATAATGCATTTGGGTGGCAAAAATATGAATGCAATCTATACACTGGGGGGAGAACCTCTGGGGGAATCTAGGATGGAAAAGGACCTGGGGGTCCTAGTAGATGATAGGCTCAGCAATGGCATGCAATGCCAAGCTGCTGTTAATAAAGCAAACAGAATATTGGCATGCATTAAAAGGGGGATCAACTCCAGAGATAAATCGATAATTCCCCCGCTCTACAAGACTCTGGTCTGGCCGCACCTGGAGTATGCTGTCCAAATCTGGGCACCAGTCCTCAGGAGGGATGTACTGGAAATGGAGCAAGTACAAAGAAGGGCAACAAAGCTAATAAAGGGTCTGGAGGATCTTAGTTATGAGGAAAGGTTGCGAGCGCTGAACTTATTCTCTCTGGAGAAGAGACGCTTGAGAGGGGATATGATTTCAATTTACAAATACTGTACTGGTGACCCCACAATAGGGATAAAACTTTTTCACAGAAGAGAGTTTAATAAGACTTGTGGCCACTCATTACAAATAGAAGAAAAGAGGTTTAACCTTAAACCACGTAGAGGGTTCTTTACATTGTCCGATCGGAGCGTGTTGTCGGAAATTCGTGTGTGGGCGCCATCGGACATTTTCCATCGGATTTTCCGACACACAAAGTTGGACAGCAGGAGATAAAATTTTCCGACAACAAAATCCGATCGCGTCAATTCCGACCGTGTGTGGCCTGTTCCAACGCACAAAGTGCCACGCATGCTCAGAAGAAATTCCGACACGGGACAGCTCGTTCTGGTAAACTTAGCGTTCGCAATGGATACAGCACTTTCGTCACGCTGCAATGTAAAAAATGGTTTAATACAGCGCACTCTCTTCTTCTTTATAATGTGACAAGAATTAAGTAGTTTTGCTGCTCATATTCACACACACTTCTCACAAACTTTTATTTGTGTTTTTTTAGTGGGATTCCCTCAATATATTGTTATTAGTTGTCACAGCTGACAGTTTTTTATTTTTTATGTTTTTTTTTTTGTTTTGTTTTTAAGCCTTTTTTTTCTTTAATGTTTGGATTTTTTCCAAGGCTGATCTTTGTTCAATGTTATTTTTATTTTTACTCCAGAATATTTTTGTGTGTGTTTTGTGTGTCAAGTTACCCCAACACCATTGATATCTTTTATTATTTAATCTCCAGGAGATTTTTTGTTGTTGGTTTCCCTTGTTCATTTCACATTGTATATTAGAAATGTACCTGAATCCTCACAAACAAACTGTCATTTTTGAAGTAAAACACATAGGAGAGTATAATTCAAAACAAAAATCCTTTATTAAGGGATCAGAACCAAACAAAGAGGAAGGCAACACTGGATCAACAAGAGAAATTAGTGAAGCCTGGGACCCCCACGGCAGACATCAATTCTTAAACATCAAAATTGGTGGCCTGAGGAGTCCATATATAAGGGAGGGCAGTCTGGTCCGGGATTCACAGAGATCCGGATAGCAGCAGATGACATCAGTGTCCCCAGGCTGTGGTACCACAAGAGGCTGCATCTTTTGGCCCACCAGACTGGATCCAGGGCAATCACTCTCTGGTCTTCCTTTCACATTTCCTTCCGGGCTGTGGCTGTGCAGTTGGAGATGTGGCAGGAGGAGGAGTAGGACCTGGAGGAGGAGGAGGAGGAAGACTGGGAGGACCTGGAGGAGGACTGGGAGGACCTGGAGGAGAGGGAGGAGGAGGAGGAGGACCTGCAGGAGGAGGAGGAGGACCATCCCAAAGCTGTGTGTGAGGTGTAATTTGGCCCCTCACACCTTTCTCCAGAGCCTCTGATATGAGGGCCTGACACATGGCTTGTTGGCCCTCCTCCATCCTCTGCATTTTATAGGCAATGAATGCAGCAATGTTCTCCTGCCTGGTGTGTGGTGCTCCCAGGACCTCTGTAGCCCTCCAAAAGAATCTGATAGCCGCCTCCTCTAGGGCACTCATCCTACTGCCACTTTCTGTTTTCAGGGGGGGTGGAGGGACCTTGATATCAGCCAGCCGGCTCGGCCCGGCCACCTCCTGGCTGAGACTTCCCTGTGTATGAAAAAAGGACATAGTTGTAATGTTTTGCATCATCAATCACAATCCTAAATTAGTACTCCCAACTAACATCTAGTTAACATCATTGATTGTACAAGCAGAAATATTTAGAGGAATGCTATACCTGGCTCAATCAGGGCTCCTCCACATATGGCCTGGAAGGCCCAGGTTGGGCGTCAGAAGCCTCAGCCAGGGGGGAAGGAAGCATGGAAGGAAGACTGGAGAGGGATGGCCTGGGTTCAGTCTGGCCTGCCAGAAAGTGCAGCCTGTCGTAGTACAACATCCTGGGGACATAGATGTCATCTGCTGCTCCGGATCTCTGTGAATCCAGGACTTTCTTGCGCTCCCTCAGATATGTGCTCCTCAGGCAACCAATTAATATCTTTAAATAGGTGATGTCTGCCGTGGGGATCACCTGCTTCACAATTTCACACAATTGCTCTAGTGCTGCCTTCCTCTTTGCTTGGTTCTTGAAATGGGGGTGGGTAATCTCCCACAGACAGGGCAGCTCACTTAGCATATCAATGAATAGTGACATGAAGTCAGTATCTCTCATTAAGATATCCATGTTCACTGCAAGACACAACACAAGACAAAGCCTAATGTCAGACCAAACTCTCCTAATCTTGTTACAATATAGGCCTCAATCTAGAAGCAGTATAGGCCCAAGTTTGTCTCTTACCTTCGTTCTTACGATCGGCGCGTCCAATGCTCCTTCCTCCGCTCACAGATCGTACGTAATACGCACGCGTGTTACGCTTTATACACACTGCGCATGCGTGTAACTCCGCCCGCCCCTGACGTTCTTTCTAGTCTATTCCCCGCCCCTTTTCGTTCGGCGCAGTGGGGGAAGAGCATGATGGCGGAGTTACAACAGGTGCGTGATAATTCTAACAATGAGGAGGAGGAGGAGGAAAGCCCGTATCCAGGCACGTCCCGATCCAGAAGGAGACGTTTTAAGGCCACAAATATGTCGTTTGGGGAGATGTTGGAGATGGTAGACATCATGAAGAAGTCCGACTATGACGGAAAATATGGGCCTTACCCCCACCCCAACATTAGAAAGGCCAAAATCATTGGTAAAGTGGTCAGGAGTCTTGAGCAGAATTTCGGGGTACGAAGGTCTAAAGATCAGCTCAGGAAGCGGTGGTCGGACCTGAAGTTGAGAGAGCCAGAGCAGTACCGAAAGATCCGGAGAGTGCTGCAAAAAAGTAAGTAGTTGTGTTCATATTCTTTCTGTCTTTATTCCGTTCGTTCTGCTCCATATGCTTTTAGTAATTGTAACGTTTAAAAAGGTCAACTTTAATGTTCATGGGCCCATTATTCGTTCGTATCAAACATTTTTCTTTCGGCCTCTAGAACACCATTGTTTAGGCCATATGCATTTTCCCACATTTTTTTTGGGCCTACTTGGATGCCAAATATTTGTTTGTGTAGATGGGTTTGTTACTAGAATGAAATGCCAACTAGATTCTGTGTAAGGAGAGGACACTGAGCAGCTGTTTTTACATCTGGACACTGGAGCACTAGTGTGGGATACAAGAACACCATTTTTATTAGGGGGGCCACACAGGTGCTCCAGTGTATACTATAGGGGGTGCTACATCTGTGAAGCTTGTACTAAACAGGTAAAGTATTGCAGCTTGACAAAGGACAATTAAAAAAAGACATCTTTGAACTCGGCTAAAATAGAAAATTGTACCCCACTTCCAAGCAATGTTTCCTATTTCTAGTTCTGCCATCAAATATCTGTGTGCTAAGTATACCATTTTTGTTTTACATAGGGGAGAAAAGACTCGGAGGACACCCCTCATCCCAGGAGACCAGAGGCCCCCCCCCTCTGGAAGAAGGGGAAATACCAACCCAAGAAGAAGAGCAGGAGGAAGAAGAAGATGTGGTGGAGATTGGCACCACAATAGGTGAGTGTCTGCGACCACAGGCTCAGGTAAAAGAGATGGATGTTGGCAGATTTTTGAGACATGTTTTTTTTGTTCTTTATCTCTTTTTAGGTGATCGTGATCCAGAACGCTTTACATCTGAAAGTGCCCAGATACTGATCGGGGAGATCATAGGGTGTAATCTCCAATTGCAAAACATCCAGCAACAAATCAGTGATGTTATTAAAAAAAATAATAACATCATTGATGTTTTGGGGCGAATTTAAACCCCACAAAATCACCTGTTTTATCTTACAAAAATTTTTACAATGTTTAGAAAAGCCAAATTTGGAGGATGCACACAGTGTGCCAACATGTGCTATCTGCCATCATGGGAGATCAATGGACGCGTTTTGGGGGTGCAACCCCTTCCTCAATTATAAAGTAGCGTTGAGGAAGGGCTTGCTCCCCCAAAACACGTCCCTTGATCCCCCCTGATGGCAGATAGCACATGTTGACATTCGTAAATTGGTGTGCATCTTCCAAATTTGGCTTTTCCAGGGGTGATTTCCCCCCATCTGAACGCTATATCAAACCCAGTTCCTAAATACTGATGTCTGATATAGCCTTCAGGTTTTACCTAATGTGAACTTTGTAAGTTCAAGTTTTTTGGCTTTCTTGTTGGTTTTACACAGGCCTGTTTTATCTGAAATGGATATTTCGATTTTTGATAATGCCCCCCCAAAAAATTGTTATACAACAATCATGTTGTTTTGTTTTAAAAACCTTTGGTAAATGCACATGTGATTGTGCAGGTATAAAAAAGTGCCTTACTCGGGGGGCGTGGTTTGGAACCGCTCTAAGATGGACGCGCTGTGCTGAAGCTCCCGTCCATGAGGTCCCGCTACACTAGCGTTTCGCTCTCAAACGACCATCTGCTATGGTAAGAAAAGCCCGCAGCACTTCAGCATCCCGATCCAGATCCCCCCGGAACCAAAACCCCCCGCGGGGAGAGCAAATTCCCGAGTTCTTCCGCTCCCGGCCTAGATCCACCATGCAGGCCGCACAACCTGCGGCCTCGAGTAAACCACAGCCCCAGAGCGCCAGCATCCCAAGCTCAAGCACCCAGAGCGGAGCGGTCACGGGAGCAGAACTGAGACACCCTCCCGCAGTAAACCTGGATGATCTCCACTCCGTCGCCGCAGACATAAAAAACACTTTAATGGCGGCCATTTCAGACATGCGATCCGACATACAGGCAATCTCTCTCAGAGTAGAAGAAGTGGAAACTACCCAGACTAGACATGAAGCTTCCCTATGCCATGTCCAGCAGATCACTGAGTCCCATGCCATACACTTAAGGGACATAAATCGCCACATGGAGGATCTCGACAATCGCGGGAGACGCCGCAACCTCCGATTCAGAGGAATACCGGAATCGATAGACCCACAACAACTATCCCAAGCAGTCTCTACCATCGTGAATGAACTCCTGGACAGGCCCCGTGATGCCCTGGTGGGTTTTGAACGTATACACAGGGCGCTCCGTCCAAGAGGGAAAGACACAGACCCCCCCAGAGACATTGTTTGTTGCCTCATAGACTTTTCACTGAAAGAAGACATCTTAAGGGCCTCCAGGACCCGCAATCAGATTACTTTCCAAGGCTCAAACGTAAAAATTTATCAAGATCTCTCCAACATTACCCTACAGAGGAGACGTGAACTGAGGCCCCTACTCGACTTCTTGCGCACCAAGTCTATTGTATACCGGTGGAAGTTCCCCTTTGGTCTCTCCGCCTCACACCAGGGACGCACGGCCCTTCTTAGAGTCCCTGAGGACTTGGAACACTTCTGCTCCACACTAGATATCCCCATGGTTGCCCTGCCGGACTGGTACAGCGACTTTCGCCTCCCCCAACTACGCAGAGCCACTTCGATGGATGGCATAACAGAAGCAGGAAACTTCCACCTTGGACGCCGCCGACACCACCAAAGGCCTAACTTCTCCCCACAACGAGACCCTGACCTGCCAAGGAACGGCAGCCCCACGGCCTCCCCTGCACATCGCAGAGCCAGGATCACCTAACGGCCTGATAATATCTGGATTTCGGAAGACACCCGTATTGAAGAACAAATGACGCTGTTCTGTCACGAAAATGATGGTCACTTGCAGTAAATATAACTGTCTTTCTATTTTCTTCCTTTTCTTCCTACACCTCTAATCCCCTCACTTCGTTTTATTAATGTCTTTGTAACCCAGGGCCTCTTCTCACAATCTCTCACTTTTAAGATAATCAGCCCAGAGCATCACCCCATAGCTTACCTTTATCTGCAAATACTCCTTGCATAACATAGACCAGGTTACTGGTCATACATACATACTAGCACTAATGGTTGATACACAGTCAATGCTTTTATCAGACTACCCCGCCCCTCCCCAATCTTTCTTCTGCTCCCCAATATGACTTATAACCTTATTATGCTTAAACTTTAGGCAACTGTGTCTGCAGATCGAAAGGGGCGGGCTCTGGTAAGTGATTTACACCAAAAACTATCTACCCATTCATGCTGACCACTCGTACTTAAAATGGACCCTCCACCACAGATGCTATTGCTCTGTTCATCCAAACACCAACAGGGGGTAACTCCCAAAATTTTCAATATCCTCACTCGAAGCTTGTGACAGAGCATGCCCCTCTCGATACCAGAGAGATCATATTGATGATCCATCTTCTGTAAAGGTATGCTTGTTTCTATTAACCTTCTATTTTGTTTTGTTAGATAAGTTTACACCTGTGTAAATTCGTCAGTTACTCTGACAGTTACCTGGCCTGCAGGTATTGTACACCTTCCTACTAACCGGGGCCTACACAGCTGCACCCAATACAAGTTTAACCGTTGACAGTTCTTTTGGCAAAGTATGCAGTAATTCAATGCCGCCTCTTCATTAGTTAACAATTTTTACTCGTTAATGAACCTGTCCACCAGATGGACTACTTCTCTCACATCCTAACAGCCCTACATCTTCCGTGTTTCATACATACCATCATAACTCGTAGAGCTCATACGAGAGGGATACATTCTCTCCCCCAACACTCCATAGACAGAAATCTTCTAGGTTACCATTTGGACCCACGGTGGAATCCATTCGACACCCACCGTGTTACTCCAACCCACATACTAAGCGAACATTCATTTTGCCCGTCATGACCTCATTGGGACTCAGGACGACCTCCTCTCTCTGAGTGTCACCTTCCACTCCCGCACACAGCTGAACCCAGGTGTTCTAGCTGACCCACACCGGTCCCCTCGTCTTACTAGTGGGCACGCCGGCCGACCCACTCAACCGGTTCCTTTTGCCCACTTCCTTTGTAACCTCTCCTCCACATATCCTCTCACCACCTCCTCACCCACACCCCTAATCTCTTCACCACACTACAATCCCCCTACTCTACACCCAAACACACTCACAACCTAATCTCTGACTCCTCCCACACACCCTCATATCTCCGAGCCTCCAAGCACCCTAAGGGAGACAATGGCACCCCACCAGCCGCAACCACCCTCCCATCCATTGAAAATCATTTCTATCAACGCAAAAGGCCTAAATATCCCTGAGAAGCGCTCACAGCTACTTGCTCAAATGCGTAGTTCTAAAGCAGACGTAATATTTGTACAGGAGACTCACTTTGCTAACACTAACACCCCTAATCTGGCAAACCACTTCTTCCCCCACGGTTACCATGCCACTTCACCCTCGTCGAAGACGAAAGGAGTTTCAATTCTCCTCTCCAAAAATACACACCTGCAAATCTCAGATACTTTAACAGACCCACAAGGTAGATTCATCTTCATCAAAGGCACATACCACAACAGACCAATCACCCTGGCAAACATCTATAGCCCCAACACCGCTCAGGTTCCATTCTTTCGCACAATAACGCGTGAATTATCATCCTTTCAAGAAGGCCTCCTGATTCTAGGGGGGGATTTTAATATCCCCCTAGACCCCACTATAGACTCATCTACAGGCAAATCGCATCTTCCATACAGAGCCCTAAAACAAATCAAAAAATGCCTACAAGACCTAGCTCTACACGACTCATGGAGAATTCTACATCCATCAGACAAGGACTACACATTTTTCTCTGCCCCACATAATAAATATTCACGAATCGACTACTTATTCCTATCACAACCAAACCTCCCCGCCCTCGCCAAAGCGACCATTGACCCGATGACATTCTCCGACCACCACCCCATCTCGATGTCACTCAATCTCTCGGGGGCTCTCCATCGTCCCTACTTATGGAAATTAGATCATACTCTCCTGACAGACGAAATACAGGTAGCGGAAATTCGCTCATGTCTGAAAGATTATTTCATAGAAAACAATACCCCAGATACATCCTCCCTGACGCAATGGGAAGCGCACAAATGCGTAATAAGAGGAAAACTAATTTCTATCACAGCCTCCATCAGAAAAGCCAAAAAAGCCACCCTACACAACCTTTTTCAGAGACTCAAAAAGCTAGAAGCATCCCATAAACGAACACTAGCACAGGACACCCAAGCAGAATTAACAGAGATCCGTACTCATATCAAAGACGAAATTTTCTCTCACCTCAAAAGAAAGTTTATCCTCTCACACAAACTATTCTATGAGTTCGGTAACAAAAGCGGCAGATTGTTAGCCAGAGCTCTACGCAAACAAAAATCTGACAACACCATACACAAATTACAGTCCTCCTCTGGACAATCCCTCACACAAAATGAAGAGATAGCAAGGGAATTCGCAAATTACTATTCCTCCCTTTATGACCTACAGACATCTGAACCAACGCCTACTCCTATTGCAATAAAATCCCAAAACATCAAAACATTCCTGGACGAATATGCCCCTGAGAAATTATCCCCAGAGATATCAGCATCCCTTGATTTACCAATTACCTCTACAGAATGGTCCCAAGCCATCAAACAACTTAAACCCGGTAAAAGCCCAGGCCCAGATGGCCTCCCGGCCGCCTACTACAAAACATTTTCAGACATTCTCCAAGCCCCATTTTTACGAACCTTTAATTCTCTCTCCCCCACTAACCCCCTTACTAAAGGGATGCTAGAAGCCCACATAGTTGTGATCCCGAAAGATGGCAAGGATCCCTCCCACACCAAAAACTATAGACCGATTTCCTTATTAAATTTAGACATCAAAATCTTTTCCAAAATCTTAGCCAATAGACTTTTAACACTTCTACCCTCCATTATATCCCAAGATCAAGTAGGCTTTATCTCGGGCAGAGAAGCCAGGGATAACACCTGCAAAGCAATTAACCTGCACCATCTGATCACTTGCACTAAACAAAAAGGATTTTTCTTGTCACTGGACGCGGAGAAGGCGTTCGACAGAGTATCCTGGGATTACATGCTAGCGGTTCTGCAAGCCATAGGACTAGGACCTCAACTGATTGGCCTTATCATGTCACTATATAGTTCCCCAACAGCGAAGGTAAGGATCAATGGTACTCTGTCGGACGCCTTCCCGATCCATAACGGAACGAGACAGGGATGCCCTCTATCACCCCTCCTCTTCGTATTAACCCTAGAACCCTTTCTAAGGAAAATTACACTTAACCCGGACATAAAAGGAATTCTTTCACCAATAAAAGAATATAAGTATGCTGCATACGCAGACGATATTCTTCTATTCCTCTCACAACCTTTAACAACATTACCAATATTATTATCAGAATTTAAATTATTTCAGTCCCTATCTAATCTGAAGATCAACTTCTCCAAATCTTTCGCCCTCAACATATCCCTAACCCAACATACAGTGGACCAATGCAAACACAATTTTCCATTCCAATGGAAACAGGACGCGCTAACGTATTTAGGGATTCAAATCACACCTTCACTAGCTGACTTATACAGGAAAAACTTTCTCCCCCTCTTAAACAAATTAACCTTGGACTTTGACACCTGGAATAGATCGACATTTTCATGGTTCGGCAGAGCGGCCATACTGAAAATGAACGCTCTCCCCAGGATTCTATATTTACTACAGGCGATACCGATACAAATTCCCCCCCTATTTTTTAAGTCATATAGGCAGATCAGCTCCCAGTTTTTATGGGGAAAACACAACCACAGAATAAGCCATCGCTTGCTCTCCCGCCCAAAAAATCTAGGTGGAATAGGTCTCCCTGACATCTCCAACTACCACATAGCCACCCATCTCACCAGGATAGTAGACTGGAATGTCCACACTCAACAAAAAGACTGGGTTTCCCTTGAAGCCTCCTTCACGAAATTAGAATGTAAATCACTCCCGTGGATCTCCCCTCACCACATCCCACAAGAGATCCATAACCACCCGACGATAGGCCCCACCCTGCGCTACTTCCACTCGACTTGCAAAAAGGTTCCGCTCTCCTCTACTCCCAGCCCACTGACACCAATAAAATTAAACCCGGACTTCCCCCCGGGAATGCACCATCAGTTCCTAGATGACAACCTACCTCAAGGACAAACCAGAGCCTCCCACTTCCTTCATCAGGGCAAAATTATCCCTGCAATACAACTAGCATCACGCTCCGAAAAAGCACTTATCCCACAGTGGACACACCTAATGATAACATATTACCTCCAAACACTCGATAAGGCAGGTCAATGCTCCAGACCACTCACACCCTTTGAATCTCTATGTACCAAATCATCACCACAAACGCACCTCATTTCTCAGATACATAATATGCTTTTTATTGATCTCAAAGCTAATGATAGTCCGTTCTGCAAAAAACGGGAGAAAGATCTAGCGATACAAATACCGGAAGAGAGCTGGGAGCGAATATTCTCACATATACATAAAGGCTTAATAAATGTTTCCACCCAAGAGAATGGATTTAAAATACTATCACGGTGGTACCATACCCCAGCATTATTGCACAAATTCAACTCCAACATTCCCGAAACATGCTGGAGGTGCCATCAAGCTAAAGGTACTCTACTCCATATGTGGTGGTCTTGCACCCCCCTCCAAACCTTTTGGTTAGAAGTTCACAAAATGATCGAACAGATCACCACCTACAAAATAGAGTTCGCCCCAGCTCAATTCCTCCTCCACCTCTCCTCCCATTCACAGGGCACTTACCATAAATCACTTATGATGTATTTGATAAATGCAGCAAAACAATGCATACCCATTCACTGGAAATCACATAAAATACCTACCCTAGCTGAATGGTTTGCCAGAATTAATAAGATAGAAGAAATGGAAAAACTTATCCATATCTCTCAAGACACCCCTACGAAATTCAATCATAAATGGGCGTGCTGGACCCACTTTAAGACCCTGCCGGAATATAAATCCATTCTGGACTCCCCTGTATACAGTAACTAGGTCTTTTAACATGACCACCCAAACTATACCTACCCACGCTCTAGAAATAGGCATCCTCTGCCCACACCTTGTTGGGGGTCCACCCCCGCTTTGCCCTCCTACAAATACATTTTGGTTGCTCTTAATCATCCTCTCCCTCACCTGGAGGAGTCAGAGATTCCCCAGCCCCCCCTACTTCACCCCTCCCCCCCCCCCCCACTTGCTCACCCTATCCTCTTCTCCCATCCCCCCCCCTTTTTTCTCCCCTGACCCCATATTCCTCCATGTCTGGTCCCCCCTCACCCACATTAGCCCCCAAACCTCCCATGCTGCACTCCAATCAGATACCCAAGTGGATAAATGTAAGGCTGAGTGCTAGGAGAGGTCTAGATATATGTAGGCAAGTAAGATTTCGCACCATAATCATACAACGCCTAACAACGATATTGTTTCACAACGCTTAATGACATTCTTATTTGATTCGTTCTCTGGTTTGGTTATTCGTTTCAATACCACAGCGGTCTGACTACGGTCTATCTCATGTGGCACTGTACTTATAACGTATACACACATAATGTGCTATCAGTGTGACATTTCATTACTGCTTTGAAACATTTTTGTTACACTGAAAGCTCCAATAAACATTTGGAGACGAAAAAATGTGGGATGTCGGGGTTGGAGAAGTTCCGCCACAGTGAGTACCCATTTGGGGTGGCGGACCTCTCCCTCCCGATATTACGCACAAATCAATCTAAATCAGATTTATAGCTCTCCTATGTTCACCTTGTTAATTGTACATGACTGTTTCTGTTCATTTTATACTACACTGTTATGTATACCAAAGCCTCATTCAGTTGTACTTAATGCGACCATAATGGTCATCATCTGGACTTTACTGTCTCAAAAATTTTTTTTTCTTTTTGGCAATGACATGTAATGTTCTCCCTATGTCCCCTTTCCCTTCTCCTTTGAAATATGTAACATCCATTATATGTTAATGTAACTATTATCTCAATGAAAGATTTGACTATGTACTGTTATATCATTTGTACAACCTAATTTTCTTAAAATAAAAACTTTTTGAAACAAAAAAAAAAAAAAAAAAACAAAAAAAAAAAAAAGTGCCTTACTCAAGAATGTGTGGATTATTGTCTCAACACTACAACACTTTTGGGGTGATGTAATTGCTGTTTTATGCAAAAATGGGGGTTATTTCCTAAGGGCAAATACACTTTACACTACAAGTGCAAGTTCAGTGCAGTTGCAAGTGCACTTGTAGTGAAATGTGTTTTTGCATTTAGGAAGTACCAGCCAACACTATTCTTTATAAGGTTACCCAATCACGACATTTTCTGCACTTAACAACACTGTCAGGGTCAGCTCAAACAAACACAAGCAGTAATTGTCCACCAAGAATTGCTTTTGGTTGTTTTTTATTTGAAAAAGGTGTCACAAATTGTCTGGCATATTGATAGCCCCCCTACCCGCAAAGAACTCCAGGTATCGTAACCGGACATCACGGGCACTCAGGGAGGGCAAGCCAGGACGGCCGCTTTCAAGCGCCGTCATTGTTGATGTATTTGGTATTCCGGCCTCAGGCCCAACTGAGCCAGCATAGTTGGCTGAATGTTTTCTTAAAAAATTATGGAGAACACAGCACGCCAGTATAATATGGTTCAGTTTATACTCCGCCATATGGATGGGTGTCAGAAATAGTCGGAACCGGCTGGCCAGGATTCCAAATGTGTTCTCCACCACTCTTCGGGCTCTGGCCAGCCGGTAATTAAAAACGCTCTGTTCCGGGGTGAGGGTCCTCATCGGGAATGGCCTTCATCAATGGCATCAGGTGGTCCCCCAGCGCAAACGCTTCATCAGCAACGAACACAAATGGGAGACCTTCAACATTGTCCTCTGGAAGTGGCAAGTCCAAGCTGCCATTCTGGAGACGCCTGTAGAACTCCGTCTGGGCGATCACTCCACCATCGGACATCTGGCCATTCTTCCCCACGTCCACATACAAGAAGTCGTAATTAGCCGACACCACCGCCAACATCACTATAATATTAAACCCCTTGTAATTATAATAGTACGACCCCGAGTTGGGTGGTGGGACGATGTGGACGTGTTTCCCATCAATTGCCCCTCTGCAGTTAGGAAAGTCCAACCGCTGGGCAAAGTGGGAGGCCACAGTCTGCCATTCCTGTGGCGTGGAAGGAAACTGTTGAGGAAAAAACAATAAACATTACTATTTTTTCACAGAAACATGGCAAGCAGATTAGACACAAACATTAGGGGTCAACCTCCAGATAGCATTTATTAAGGGGAATTTTACAACAACAAAGTATAAGGTACACCTATCATTTTCCCCCTCCCCCCCTCTCATGGGCCATTTCTAACATTATAGGGGGGGGAACTCTTGGACAGGTAACCCTCTTCACTTCATTGAGAGATGAATGCCTAAATACAGGGTATTACTTGGAACAGCCCCTCCTTAGTTACACTATTGGCAGCCCACTGGACAGGTAAGAAGTGTCATAATACAAAGATATAAATACACACTGTACACATTTGAGCACATTTGGACATTCTGCTATTACCTATCAAGATCATAATAGGATACAAGAACTTTAAACAGTACCATTGGAAAGTATACAGGCAGGCCCTTGCACTACATGCTTTGGGGAATTCATCCATAAATCTGACCAGTAAAGAGGTGGGTATAGTGTGTATGGGTTTGGCAAAGTCAGCAGATAGATGATTGAGGATAATGAATTGGGATCAGCTGACTTAGCAGTTGTTGGGGGGGGGAGGGTTACAAAAAATTTGGGGACACCACAAAAAAAAGCCTCTGGCACTCTGCCTGAATTTAAATCAAAAATCACATTTCCAAACATTTTAGGGGGTGTTTGGGGTAAAGCACTACTATGGAGCTGATAAAATACATTGTTAAGTGACTACATGAGGTGAATATAGGGCTAGGAGACACCATGCTGGGGAGGTTATTGAAGGGCAAATATGTATGAAGGACCTAAAATAATAATGACATAAAAATCCAGCATGCATGAGGACAAAGGGGACATTCACAGCATATTCCAATCATGGTAATTAGGGAATGAGGAAAGAAATACAATATATTAGCAAACATTCAATACAATAAAATGTGATATAAAAGGATAAAAATCTTACCTTCATATACTCCTTCTGCAGGACCTGTATGATGGCAGAACAGGTCTCTGGGATAATGATACTCAGAGCCTGGGGGGAGATGCCTGTCGAGAACTTGAGGTCCTGCAGGCTTCTCCTTGTGGCCAAATACCGCAAGGTAGCGACCAACCTCTGCTCCCGAGTGATGGCTTGCCTCATGCAGGTATCCTGCCTGCTGATATAGGGGGTCAGCGAAGCCAACAAACGGTGAAACACGGGGTCCGTCATCCTGAGAAAGTTCCTGAAATCATCAGGATTATTCTCACGGATCTCACGGAGCAAAGGCATATGACAGAACTGGTCACGCTGAAGCAACCAATTCTTGGTCCATGAACTCCTCCCCACCCTGTTCATGGACTGGACTTGTGTCAAGGTCAGGACCCCAACACCAAGCCCCCGCACAGCACGAACTCTATGAGGAGTACGCATACGAAACATGGCTAGAAAACGGTCGGCTGCTCAGAACGAAGTAACAGAACGCACTGAAGAACAGCAAGGCCTGTGAAGAGCGACCTGAAAAACAGCAACGAGCAGGCAAGATCACACAGAAAACTCCGATACAAACTGACTGCACGCACTGAAGAGCAGATACAAACCCACAAGCACAAACTGAACGTCAGAAAACGATCTGAAAGCCACGAGTCTGAAAAAGCGCGAATCGTCTCTCACCAAACTTTTACTAACACGAGATTAGCAAAAGGAGCCCAAAGGGTGCCGCGCTTGGTTCTGAACCGGCCTTTTCTAGTCTCGTCGTACGTGGTGTACGTCACCGCGTTGTTGGCGATCGGAAATTCCGACAACTTTGTGCGACCGTGTGTAGGCAAAACAAGTTTGAGCCAACATCCGTCGGGAAAAATCCTAGGATTTTGTTGTCGGAATGTCCGAACAAAGTCCGACCATGTGTACGGGGCATAAGAGCGGCAAGGATGTGGAATTCCCTTCCACAGGCGGTGGTCTCAGCGGGGAGCATTGATAGCTTCAAGAAACTATTAGATAATCACCTGAATGACCGCAACATACAGGGATATGTAATGTAATACATAATCACACACATAGGTTGGACTTGATGGACTTGTGTCTTTTTTCAACCTCACCTACTATGTAACTATGTAACTATGAATTAAAAAACACGTTTAATTTAGTATCAGTGTCAATTGGCATCAGTGTGTTTAGGTAGGATAAGCAAAAATCTATACCAAACAAATTCATACAAAAAAAGACATGAGAGTAGGACAATAACATTAAATTTCAAGAGAGCCAACTTTGCTAAACTGTGCTTCATACTTTACAACATTAAATAGGAGGATATTCAAGAAACAATTACACAGAGGAAAAGTGGAAGTGTTTTAAGAACATATTAATGAATGGTATTAGCCAGTGTATTTCAATGAGCAACAAATGTAAAGAACTAAGGTTAAACCTGGTTGACTAAATTTGAGCGTAAAGAGGCAAATTAAAGAGCAAAAACTGTCCTTGAAAAAGTATGAGACCAAGGGGAAATCTTCAGCATTCAGCATTCCAACACTACAACGAATGCAATAAGAGCTGGGCCTCAAAAATTAACCATAAGAGACACATATTGGTGGGGAGTAAAATTAATCCCAAATTTTTCAAAAAATATTTAAATAGTAAAAAAGTCAAAACATATTGTCCCTATAATGGATAATCAGGGGACGTTTGTTACAAGTGACAGGGAAAAGGCACTGTGTTAAATATATTCTTCTCTCCAGCTGTTACTATGGAAAAGGGGGGTTATAATAGGCTAGATGGTATTGTTAGGAACACAGCACAGATTGTACCCTTGTAGCTAACAGAAGCCAGTATTCTAAAAATTGTGCAAGAATGTGTGGACAATGTAAACCGCCTCTGCCTCACATTAATCTGCGCCTTAAAATTACTCCGTAATCCACTGTAGCAAAATAAAGCAGCTACTTTAAATAAAAAACATGTGATCAAACAATAAGTCTAAAATCATGAAATAAACGTGCCAAGTCTCTGATTTGTTTTGCTTATTGAAGCAGCGCTAAGTGTCTGATGTCATAAACACTCTATATAGAAGTAATATTGGAGAAAAAAGGAAAGTTCAAATGTAGCTGTGGTCTGTGGGTATGTAGAACTACGTAGAGATCCTTCCACCAATAGTGATCACCGCGTGAGGGGGTCACCCCCCGTGAGATTGCACTCACCACAATTTCAGTAATCATAAGCCTTTGAATGGTATCTTTAAAGAGGAGTTCCACCCAGGGGGGCCGTCCAAAAAAAAAAAATTAAAAGTCAGCAGCTACAAATACTGCAGCTGCTGACTTTTAATTGGACACTCACCTGTCCCTGGGTCCAGCGGTGCGGGGGATAGAAGCCCCGCTCGTCTCCCCCCTCCGCTCGTCGGCGCCGGCATTTCAACTGTGGGCGCCGGGCTGTGGCTTCACAGCCTGGCACCCACTGCGCATGCGCGAGTGGCGCCGTGCGCCGTGATTGGCCGCTCAATCACCTGGAACCTGTAATGGGTCCCAGATGATTGACAGGAGGGAGGGAGCAGAGCGGAGCCCTTCCTGTGCCGAGGAGGAAGTGATGTCACCAGCCCAGGCTAAGGGACAGGCAGACTACGAGGGACCACCTAGCAACAAGCATTTAGAGGTAAGTGAAAAAAAAAAAATATCCAAATGTTTTTTTTTTTTTTTTAGAATTTTTACAGGTAGTTTTGTTTTTTGGGTGGAATCCCACTTTAAACTCTCCGTCTCCTTAATTCAACCACCAGGTGGCGCAAGACACTCTCGGTTAGTGTACCATAGGGAATGAAATGCCATATAGCGTAATATTGCTTAAGAATGTTTATTAAATATTCCAAAAAAACACTCCCCCTTTTAAAATATGCGTACCAAATGAAATAGTATAAAAGAGCATTGAAAAAAGTGCACTGTGCCTGTATTTTTCGTTCCCCGGGAGGTATTCTGGAATGCGCGCTTAGTACAGCTGATCTTTCGCTTCCTGGTTACCTTCCGGTAAAAAGACTTGAAAAACTTAATGTGAACAAAGTTCAATGAGTCAGCCTAACATCAATAGTATGTAAACAATTTTAGAGGATGATAAGGGACTATATCCAAGAATTTGTTGATGAAAATAATAATATTAGTAGTAACCAGTAGGGATGAGCTTCGTGTTCGAGTCAAACCCATGTTCGACTCGAACATTGGCTGTTCGGTCGTTCGCCGAATTCCGAAAGTTATGGGCCGTTCGCACCAAATTCGTGTGGCGCGTCACGGCCCATAATTCACTGCAGCATGGCAGTGCATTGCTGGCTGATGACTGGCCAAGCATGCACTATGACCCGCATGCTTGGCCAATCACAGCGCCGTCGGTAGAGAGAGCTGTAATTGGCCAAAGCCAGGGTGGCTTTGGCCAATTATGGCTCAGGTGGTTTAGAACACGCCCCACACTATATAAGGCCACCTGCACAGCGGCCCTGTGTAGTGTGTGTTCCAGTGTTGAAAGAAAGATAGATAGACAGAGAGACAGTGTCATTTCATTTGAGTTAGCTAGATTAGGCAGGACAATCAGTGCGTTAGCTGCACTTACAGTGTATTGTGTATATATATGCATCCCAGGTGTTTCGTATATATATATATATATATATATACACTGTATTCAGTTTAGCTAGATCCGTTCCTGTTATCTTCTTACTGACAGGCAGGCTTGTCTTGTTACAGTATTTACAGCTACCTGAAGAAAATTGCTGGTGTTCTTTTGATCCTATTAGTACCACGGTCAGGTAGCTAGACTATTTACAGTTAGTGCAGTGCATCCTGCTCACAGTGTTCAGCTAAAACTACAAGTTAGTGCGGTACGTCCTGCTCACAGTGTTCAGCTAAAACTACAAGTTAGTGGGGTGCGTCCTGCTCACAGTGTTCAGCTAAAACTACAAGTTAGTGTGGTGCGTCCTCCTCACAGTGTTCAGCTAAACCTACAAGTTAGTGTAGTGAGACCTCTGCACAGTGTTCATCTAAAGCTCCAAGTTGGTGCAGTGCATCTTGCTCACAGTGTTCAGCTAAAACTACAAGTTAGTGTGGTGCGTCCTCCTCACAGTGTTCAGCTAAACCTACAAGTTAGTGCAGTGCGTCCTGCTCACAGTGTTCAGCTAAAACTACAAGTTAGTGTAGTGAGACCTCTGCACAGTGTTCATCTAAAGCTACAAGTTAGTGCAATGCGTCCTGCTCACAGTGTTCAGCTAAAACTACAACTTAGTGTAGTGAGACCTCTGCACAGTGTTCATCTAAATCTGCAAGTTAGTGCAGTGCGTCCTGCTCGCAGTGTTCAGCTAAAACTACAAGTTAGTGTGGTGCGTCCTCCTCACAGTGTTCAGCTAAACCTACAAGTTAGTGTAGTGAGACCTCTGCACAGTGTTCATCTAAAGCTACAAGTTAGTGCAGTGCATCCTGCTCACAGTGTTCAGCTAAAACTACAAGTTAGTGTGGTGCGTCCTCCTCACAGTGTTCAGCTAAACCTACAAGTTATTTTTTTGCGAGCTCTGCACAGTGTTCAGCTAAAGCTACCTGTAGAAGGTTGGTGGTGTTTTCCTGATCCTATCACTACCGCAGGCAGCTAAAAAAGATACAAGTTATTTTTTTGCGAGCTCTGCACAGTGTTCAGCTAAAGCTACCTGTAGAAGGTTGGTGGTGTTCTCATACTACAGGCAGGCAGTTGATTGTGCTAGCTGCAGTATCAGTATATATATATATATATATATATATATATATATCCCAGCTTAGTGCAGCTACAGGCCATTAGTATGTCTGGAAGGCCAAGAAGGAGAGGCAGACAGTCACAAGCCAATAAGAGAGGGCAAGCAGGCTCTGTGTCTAGTGCTGGTCGTGGAGACGGTGCATCCTCATCAGCATGTGGCCGTGGGACACGCTTGGCCTTTTTTTTGGCAGCTGGCCATGTTGAGCCGCAACATGCGGAAGACTTGGTCGAGTGGATGACCAAGCTGTCCTCATCCTCCTCATCCTCTCTCACCCATGCTCAGGGTACTTTGTCTGGCAAAGCAGCGGCCTCTTCCCTCGGCTCAATGTCATCAGTGACTCCTTCCCTAGCCCCACCATGTCCTCCTGAGGAGTCCTTCGAACTGTTTGACCACAGTGTTGGGTACATGCTCCAGGAGTATGCCCAGCGTTTGGAAGGCTCTGATGATGATACTGAGCTTGATGAAGGCAGCAACATGAGCACGGACAGAGGGGTTGCCCAAGAAGGACAGCAATCCCACAGTCATGCTCCCCCTGCTGCAGCATACTGCCAGGTTTGCTCCAGTGATGAGGAGGGAGGGGATGATGAGATCACTGACTCAACGTGGATGCCTGATAGGAGAGAGGAGGAGGAGGCGGCACATCACCAACGAGGCAGGATGCCCTCCAGGGGCCAGCCTAAGGGCAGCACATTGACTGCATGACACCGCAAAGCTCCACATGTGCAGGGCGCTGCAGTCTCTGCGCGTTATTCAAAAAGTTCTTTGGTGTGGGCCTTTTTTGAGACGAGTGCATCAGATCGCACCGCTGCTATTTGCAACATATGTCTCAAGCGTATCTCGCGTGGCCAAAACATCTCCCGCTTGGGTACCACATGCTTGACCAGACATATGTTGACCTGCCATGCAGTTCGTTGGCAAGCGTATCTAAAAGACCCACACCAAAGATCAAAGAGGACCTCTCCTTGCTCCTCATCAGCTGAGATCTCCAACCCCACTATACCTTCAGTCCTCTCTGAGACCTGCACTGAGAGGAATGAAGGTGTAGAATTAGGTGTGTCACAGCCAAGTACTTGTGGGCAAACTGCTTTTGGTACACCGACGTCAGATTGTACAAGGCAAATTTCCCTGCCCCAGCTGCTGCACCGCCGAAAGAAGTTTGCTCCCAGCCATCCACATGCCCAGCGGTTGAATGCTAGCTTGGCAAAATTGCTAGCACTTCAACTGCTGCCTTTTTAGTTTGTAGACTCTGCCCCCATCCGTGAGTTTGTGGAATGTGCGGTTCCTCAGGGGCAGGTACCCAAACACCACTTTTTCTCACGGAAGGCGATTCCGGCTCTCTACCGGCATGTGGAAGGCAATGTCCATGCCTCGCTGGACAGGGCAGTCTGCGGTAAGGTGCATATTACTGCTGACTCATGGTCCAGCAGGCATGGACAGGGACATGCACATTGGGTGACTCTGCTGGCAGCTGGGAAGGATGCAGGATAAGGTGCTGTAGTGTTGGAGGTTGTTCCGCCACCACGCCTCCAAAATGCTAATGAATGTGACACACCTCTCTCCTCCACCCCTCCTCTTCTTCTTTCTCCATGGCCTCTTCCTGTGCTTTGTCCTCAGAACCAGCGGTGCTCCGTAGCCATTCAAGGGGCTACGCAAGTACGCAGGCCAAAAGATGCCATGCGGTGCTTGAGCTGGTGTGCTTGGGGGACAGGAGCCACACTGGGGCAGAGGTTCTGTCAGCTCTGCAGGGGCAGGTTCAGAGGTGGTTGACGCCACGCCAACTTAAGGCAGGAATGGTGGTTTGCGACAATGGCACCAACCTCCTCTCTGCCCTCCGACATAGACAAATGACCCATGTGCCCTGTTTGGCTCACGTCCTTAACTTGGTGGTGCAGCGGTTCTTGGGCAGGTACCCGGGCTTACAGGATGTCCTGAGGCAGGCCAGGAAAGTCTGTGTGCATTTCCGCCAGTCATATAATGCCAGTGCTCGGCTGACGGACCTCCAAAAGGAGTCTAACCTGCCCAAGAGCCGCCTAATCTGTGACATGCCCACCAGGTGGAACTCAACGTTGGCCATGCTGCAGTGGCTGCACACGCAGCAGAGGGCCATCAATGAGTACCTGTGCGACTATGGCACCAGGACAGGGTCAGGGGAGCTTGGTTTTTTTTCCCCACGCCAGTGGGCCATGATCAGGGATGCATGCACTGTCCTGTCACCATTTGAGGAGGCCACAAGGATGGTGAGCAGTGACAGTGCATGCATCAGTGACACTGTCCCCCTTGTCCACCTGTTGGAGCACACGCTGCGTGGAATAATGGACAGGGCACTTGAGGCAGAACAGAGGCAGGAAGAGGAGGACTTCCTTAGCTCTCAAGGCCCCCTTTATCCAGACAGTGTTCCTGCGTGCCCGCCGATCACACAGGAAGACGAGGAGGAGGAGGAAGATTGTATCAGTATGGAGGTGGAGCCTGGCACTCAGCATCAGGAGCAGTCTTTAAGGGATCAGTCCCTTAAAGAAACACATGGACTTGTACGTGGCTGGGAGGAGGTGGCTGCGGACCATGTCGTCCTTAGTGACCTAGAGGACTCCGGACCGAATGCCTCAGCAAACCTATGCTGCATGGCCTCCCTGATCCTGCAAAGCCTGCGTAAGGATCCTCGTATTCATGGTATTAAGGAGAAGGACCAATACTGGCAGGCAACCCTCCTTGATCCACGTTACAAGGGTAAGGTTGCGGACCTTATCTTGCCATCACAGAGGGAGCAGAGGATGAAACATCTTCGGGAGGCCTTGCAGAAAGGTCTGTGCAATGCGTTCCCAGAGACTGGGAGGTTACAAACTCCTGTTTCTGGACAACGTGTTGCTGAGGCTTTGGTCAGTCAAAGAAGGAGCGGTGGAGAAGGTGGCCGTCTGACCGATGCGTTCAGACAATTTTTTGGTCCGCAGCCCCAAGGTATGATCGGTTCCAGCAACCATCGCCAGCGTCTGTTTTACATGGTGCAGGAATACCTAGGGGCAAGATCTGACTTGGACACCTTTCCCACCGAAAATCCTCTGGGTTACTGGGTCTTGAGGATGGATCACTGGCCAGAGCTTGCACAGTATGCAATTGAGCTACTGGCCTGTCCTGCATCCAGCGTTCTTTCGGAATGCACATTCAGTGCTGCTGGAGGCTTTGTAACCGATCACAGGGTGCGTCTGTCCATCGACTTGGTCGATCGACTGACCTTCATAAAAATGAATCAGTCTTGGATCACCACCAGCTACCAAGCACCTGATGCTGATGTAACCGAATAATTTTTTTGAAATCTTAGATCCCTTCAAAGACTGCCTATGCTGATGCTGAGTGACTATCCCTGAGTAATTATCCTCTTCCTCCTCAATGATCACGCTGATAGCTTGTAAGAACATTTTTGGTTCTGGGCGCCACCACCAGTGTCTAAGGCCCAATTTTTCAGCCCCTGTTTAACAGGAGCTTGTAATTACAATTTTTGATGCAATACTTTGCAGCAGGGCTCGTTTCTGCATTACAACTAGAGTATTTGTGAGGGGTTGCAGTGTTGTGGCACCAGCACCAGTGCCTAAGGCCCAATTTTTCAGCCCCTGATTAACAGGGGTGTGTAATTACAATTTTTGATGCAATACTTTTCAGCAGGGCTCATTTCTCCGTTCCAACTAGAGTATCTGTGAGGGGTTGCAGTGTTGTGGCACCAGCACCAGTGCCTAAGGCCCAATTTTTCAGCCCTTGTTTAACAGGGGCGTGTAATTACAATTTTTGATGCAATACTTTGCAGCAGGGCTTGTTCCTGCGTTCCAACTAGAGTGTCTGTGAGGGGTTGTAGTGTTGTGGAACCAGCACCAGTGCCTAAGGCCTAATTTTTCATCCCCTGTTCAACAGGGGCATGTAATTACAATTACAATTCTCGATTGAGGACTTATAATGTTGTGGCACCAGCACCACCACCACCACCAAAGGCCCAATTTTTCTGCCCTTGTTCAACAGGGGCATGTAATTACAATTCTTGATCTAATATTTTACAGCAGGGCCCATTTCTGCACCCACCAAGAGCGAGTGAGGACTTACAGTGTTGTGGCACCAGCACCACCACCACCACCAATATCTAATATTTCACAGCAGGGCCCTGTGAGGGCTTACAGTGTTGTGGCCACAACAACACCTAAGGCCCAAATTTCTGCTGAGTATATAGGGCAGGCCCCTACTTTCAAATATCTAACTTTCAAACGACTCCTACTTGCAAATGGAAGGAGACAACAGGAAGTGAGATGAAATCTACCCCTAGGAAGGGAAATTCTCTCCTGTAAAAGTTAATATGGGAAAAACATTTCTCCTTTCCATTGATGCTTTCCAATCCTTGTTCCACAAAAAACCCAAAATTTTCAAAAAACATTTGTCATTGGGACAAAAAGTGAGGTAAAATCTTCTGAAGAGGAGGGCAGACAGCAAAACAAATGTCACAGGGGTGATAACCCTTCCCTATGTTTTCCAAAAAGCTTAAAAAAAATTTTTTGGCTGGAGCTAAACACATTAAAAATGTACCCCTTCAAAGTTACAAACAGATTGTAATTAACAAAAAACCTACAGTCCCTGTCTTGCTTGCACCGCCTGTATACTGCTGTTCACAGTATATAGGGCCTGGTGGCCCCACACCTTTCCTTATTTTAATTTGGGTGCGGGATTCCCCTTAATATCCATACAAGACCCAAAGGGCCTGGTAATGGACTGGGGGGTACCCATGCCGTTTGTCTCACCGATTTTCATCCATATTGCCAGGACCCGACATTACATTAAACCCGCAAGCAGTTTTAAATGAGATTTTTTTGTTTAAAAATGACATTTTGTGCAGGGACTGTTCTAAACACGCAGGCATACTATAGACACCCCCCAGGTACGATATTTAAAGGAATATTTCACTTTTTTTTTTACTTTAGGCATCATTAAAATAACTGCTCCCGAAAAAACGTCCGTTTTTAAAAGTTTTTTTTGCATTGATACATGTCCCCTGGGGTAGGACCCGGGTCCCCAAACCCTTTTTAGGACAATACCATGCAAATTAGCCTTTAAAATGAGCACTTTTGATTTTGAACGTTCGAGTCCCTTAGACGTCAATGGGGTTCTAATGTTCGTGCAAATTTTCGGTCCGTTCGCAGGTTCTTTTGCGAACCGAACCAGGGGGGGTTCGGCTCATCCCTAGTAACCAGCATAAATTTATGAATGATCATTTGTGCCAGACCAACCTGTTAACATTTTATGAGGAAGTGAGCTGTCATCTGGTTAGAGGAATGCCTGTGCATGTGTGGTATTTAGATTTCACCAAAGCATTTCATGCTGTACACCATAAACACTTAAAGACATTTCAATACTTCTCTAATTGTTTCCTCAGTTTAAATGAGTGCTGGCAACAAACCCTATGTAAGCATATGTGGGTTTAATTTATGGGGTTTATTCCCAACATCTCTTGGGTGAGTGCCAAAAAATCTTCAACATTATATAATGACTCAATAACTAAAGTCTTAAAACAATTCCCCAATATGACCCCCCGTCACACCATCCTATACCCAGTATCTATTGGCATCATCAGTGTGCTTAATAAACCACAAATTGCAAAGTTCAATAGCTCACAACAACCCAAACAAACATCTGTGCAGGTTTTCATTTATCCAGAACACAGTATAGCTAGCAGTAGTAGTTTTTTTGTTACCGTATATACTCGAGTATAAGTCGTTCCGAGTATAAGTCGAGGCCCTAATTTACTACAAAAAAAAATGGGAAAAACGTATTGACCCGAGTATAAGATGAGGGTGAGAAATGCACAGCTACTGTAAGTGGAAAAGAGGGTCAACAATGCCCAATTGCAGCATCACTGTGCCCATTTGCATGCCTCACTGTGCCCATTTGCAGCCATAGGTCCCCTGAACTTCAAACTTGGTAGTTAAGTGTTCCTAGATGCCCCCTAGCTGCAGCCAAAATTTGGGGTCTCTGAACCCAAAGGGTCCTGAAATGACATTGCTGCAGATGGACACAGTTGACCGAATTTGGGGCCCCGTATCTCGGGGCCACTTAGTGCTAGAAACCCCAAATTTGGTGTGAAAACCCAGTGGAACTAGCACCATCAAATTTCTCAAAGCTGGGGTTTCTAGCACCAAGTGGCCCCGAGATACAGGGCCCCAAAAATCAAGTCAGAAAATGTCAAGCACTTTTCTGCAGCAGAGAATGACATTTTCCGAACCAATTTTGGGGCCCCGTATCTCAGGGCCCCTTAGAGCTAGGAACCCCAGCTTTGGATATGTTAGGGTACAAGTTCCACTGGGTTTGCACACCAAATTTGGGGTTCCTAGCACCAAGTGACCCTGAGATATGGGGCCCCAAATTCGGTTCAGAAAATGTCAAGCACTTTTCTTCAGCAGAGAATGACATTTTCCAAACTGATTTTGGGGCCCCGTATCTCGGGGCCACTTGGTGCTAGGACCTTTATCTTTGGATATGTTGTGTTACCAGTTCCACTGGGTTTGCACACCAAATTTGGGGTTCCTAGCACCAAGAGACCCTGGGATACGGGGCCCCAAATTCGGTTCGAAAAATGAATTTTTTTGCTGCAGAAAAGTGCTTGACTCAAGTATAAGTCAAGGGGGGGCACTTTCAGCACAAAAAAATGTGCTGAAAAATTCGACTTATACTCGAGTATATACGGTATTTAAGAAAATACTAAAAAAAAAATGGCTCTTTAAGAGCTATGGGCGGAAGGGACCTTTTGACGTCGCTTCCACCCTGCAATGATATGGGGATGGGTGGGGGCCATCTCCCACTCACTTGTCTCCATACCCAGCAAGGGTGAAGATCCGATCACCTCCGCCACTGCCGATGGCTCCAGTAAGAGGGGGGCCCTCTCCCACTGCCGATAAAAGTGATCTGCGTAGGGGAATCTTTAAGGTTAGAGTTGTAAGGATATAAAGCTCCCTACCACAATTGGTGGTGTCAGTGGGAAGAGTTGATAATTAAAAAAAAAACTTTTAGATGGGCACCTTAGTGAACATAACATGCAGAAATATGTGTACAAACAAAAATAATATACACATATGTGGTATCACTGTCAGTGTCAGTAGCAGGGGAATTGGTTTTGGATTGTGCATTGGTGATAGGTCATGGTGATAGCAAAAAATATACAGCTAGGGAAACTTGATGTGTACCTGTACATAAGGTAATACAAAGCGCCAAAACACTGACATGCTGACACTAGGGATGAGCTTCGTGTTCGAGTCGAACCCATGTTCGACTCGAACATCGGCTGTTCGGTCGTTCGCCGAATTGCGAACGATATGGGCCGTTCGCGCCAAATTCGTGTGGCGCGTCACGGCCCATAATTCACTGCGGCATCGCAGTGCATTGCTTGCTGATGATTGGCCAGGCATGCACTATGACCCGCATGCTTGGCCAATCACAGCGCCGCCTGAACAGAGAGCCGTAATTGGCCAAAGCCAAGGAGGCTTTGGCCAATTATGGCTCAGGGGATTTAGTACATGCCCCACACTATATAAGGCCGCCTGCACGGCGGCCCTGTGCAGTGTGTTCCGGTGTGCTGAGAGATAGAGAGAGAGAGAGACAGTGTCATTTCATTTGAGTTAGCTAGATTAGGCAGGACAGTCAGTCAGTTAGCTGCACTTAAAGTGTATTGTGTATATATATGCATCCCAGGTGTTGCATATATATATATACACTGTATTCAGTTTAGATAGATCTGTTCCTGTTATCTTCTAGACTATTTACATTTAGTGCAGTGCATCCTGCTCACAGTGTTCAGCTAGATCCGTTCCTGTTATCTTCCTACTGACAGGCAGGCTTGTCTTGTTACAGTATTTACAGCTAAATAAAGAAAATTACTGGTGTTCTTTTGATCCTATTAGTACCACGGTCAGGCAGCTAGACTATTTACATTTAGTGCAGCGCGTCCTGCTCACAGTGTTCAGCTAGATCCGTTCCTGTTATCTTCCTACTGACAGGCAGGCTTGTCTTGTTACAGTATATAAAGCTACCTGAAGAAAATTACTGGTGTTCTTTTGATCCTATTAGTACCACGGTCAGGCAGCTAGACTATTTACAGTTAGTGCAGTGCGTCCTGCTCACAGTGTTCAGCTAGATCTGTTCCTGTTATCTTCCTACTGACAGGCAGGCTTGTCTTGTTACAGTATATAAAGCTACCTGAAGAAAATTACTGGTGTTCTTTTGATCCTATTAGTACCACGGTCAGGCAGCTAGACTATTTACATTTAGTGCAGTGCGTTCTGCTCACAGTGTTCAGCTAGATCCGTTCCTGTTATCTTCCTACTGACAGGCAGGCTTGTCTTGTTACAATATTTACGGCTACCTAAAGAAAATTACTGGTGTTCTTTTGATCCTATTAGTACCACAGTCAGGCAGCTAGACTATTTACATTTAGTACAGTGCGTCCTGCTCACAGTGTTCAGCTAGATCCGTTCCTGTTATCTTCCTACTGACAGGCAGGCTTGTCTTGTTACAGTATATAAAGCTACCTGAAGAAAATTACTGGTGTTCTTTTGATCCTATTAGTACCACGGTCAGGCAGCTAGACTATTTACATTTAGTGCAGTGTGTCCTGCTTACAGTGTTCAGCTAGATCCGTTCCTGTTATCTTCCTACTGACAGGCAGGCTTGTCTTGTTACAGTATATAAAGCTACCTGAAGAAAATTACTGGTGTTCTTTTGATCCTATTAGTACCACGGTCAGGCAGCTAGACTATTTACATTTAGTGCAGTGCGTCCTGCTCACAGTGTTCAGCTAAAGCTACCTGTAGAAGGTTGGTGGTGTTCTCATACTACAACCAGGCAGTTGATTTTGCTAGCTGCAGTATCAGTACATATATATATATATATATATATATATATATATATATATATATATATCCCAGCTTAGTGCAGCTACAGGCCATTAGTATGTCTGGAAGGCCAAGAAGGAGAGGCAGACAGTCACAAGCCAATAAGGGAGGGCAAGCAGGCTCTGTGTCTAGTGCTGGTCGTGGAGACGGTGCATCCTCATCAGCATGTGGCCGTGGGACACACTTGGCCTTTTTTTTGGCAGCTGGCCATGTTGAGCCGCAACATGCGGAAGACTTGGTCGAGTGGATGACCAAGCTGTCCTCATCCTCCTCATCCTCTCTCACCCATGCTCAGGGTACTTTGTCTGGCAAAGCAGCGGCCTCTTCCCTCGGCTCAATGTCATCAGTAGGGATGAGCTTCGTGTTCGAGTCGAACCCATGTTCGACTCGAACATCGGCTGTTCGACCGTCCGTCGAATTGCGAACGATATGGGCCGTTCGCGCCAAATTCGTGTGGCGCGTCACGGCCCATAATTCACTGCGGCATCGCAGTGCATTGCTGGCTGATGATTGGCCAAGCATGCACTATGACCCGCATGCTTGGCCAATCACAGCGCCGTCAGTAGAGAGAGCTGTAATTGGCCAAAGCCAGGGTGGCTTTGGCCAATTATGGCTCAGGGGATTTAGTACACACCCCACACTATATAAGGCCGCCTGCACGGCGGCCCTGTGTAGTGTGTGTTCCGGTGTGCTGAGCGATAGAGAGAGAGAGAGACAGTGTCATTTGATTTGAGTTAGATAGATTAGGCAGAACAGTCAGTCAGTTAGCTGCACTTACAGTGTATTGTGTATATATATGCATCCCAGGTGTTGCATATATATATATACACTGTATTCAGTTTAGCTAGATCCGTTCCTGTTATCTTCTATCTAGACTATTTACATTCAGTGCAGTGTGTCCTGCTCACAGTGTTCAGCTAGATCCGTTCCTGCTATTTACATTCAGTACAGTGCTTCCTGCTCACAGTGTTCAGCTAGATCCGTTCCTGCTATTTACATTCAGTGCAGTGCGTGCTGCTCACAGTGTTCAGCTAGATCCGTTCCTGCTATTTACATTCAGTGCAGTGCGTGCTGCTCACAGTGTTCAGCTAGATCCGTTCCTGCTATTTACATTCAGTGCAGTGCGTCCTGCTCACAGTGTTCAGCTAGATCCGTTCCTGCTATTTACATTCAGTGCAGTGCGTGCTGCTCACAGTGTTCAGCTAGATCCGTTCCTGCTATTTACATTCAGTGCAGTGCGTGCTGCTCACAGTGTTTAGCTACATCCGTTCCTGCTGTTTACATTCAGTGCAGTGCGTCCTGCTCACAGTGTTCAGCTAGATCCGTTCCTGCTATTTACATTCAGTGCAGTGCGTCCTGCTCACAGTGTTCAGCTAGATCCGTTCCTGCTATTTACATTCAGTGCAGTGCGTCCTGCTCACAGTGTTCAGCTAGATCCGTTCCTGCTATATACATTTAGTGCAGTACGTCCTGCTCACAGTGTTCAGCTAGATCCGTTCCTGTTATCTTCCTACTGACAGGCAGGCTTGTCTGGTTACAGTATATAAAGCTACCTGAAGAAAATTACAGGTGTTCTTTTTGATCCTATTAGTACCACGGTCAGGCAGCTAGACTATTTACATTTAGTACAGTGTGTCCTGCTCACAGTGTTCAGCTAGATCCGTTCCTGTTATTTACATTCAGTGCAGTGCGTCCTGCTCACAGTGTTCAGCTAGATCCGTTCCTGCTATTTACATTCAGTGCAGTGCGTCCTGCTCACAGTGTTCAGCTAGATCCGTTCCTGCTATTTACATTCAGTGCAGTGCGTCCTGCTCACAGTGTTCAGCTAGATCCGTTCCTGCTATTTACATTCAGTGCAGTGCGTCCTGCTCACAGTGTTTAGCTAGATCCGTTCCTGCTATTTACATTCAGTGCAGTGCGTCCTGCTCACAGTGTTCAGCTAGATCCGTTCCTGCTATTTACATTCAGTGCAGTGCGTCCTGCTCACAGTGTTCAGCTAGATCCGTTCCTGCTATATACATTTAGTGCAGTACGTCCTGCTCACAGTGTTCAGCTAGATCCGTTCCTGTTATCTTCCTACTGACAGGCAGGCTTGTCTGGTTACAGTATATAAAGCTACCTGAAGAAAATTACAGGTGTTCTTTTTGATCCTATTAGTACCACGGTCAGGCAGCTAGACTATTTACATTTAGTACAGTGTGTCCTGCTCACAGTGTTCAGCTAGATCCGTTCCTGTTATTTACATTCAGTGCAGTGCGTCCTGCTCACAGTGTTCAGCTAGATCCGTTCCTGCTATTTACATTCAGTGCAGTGCGTCCTGCTCACAGTGTTCAGCTAGATCCGTTCCTGCTATTTACATTCAGTGCAGTGCGTCCTGCTCACAGTGTTCAGCTAGATCCGTTCCTGCTATATACATTTAGTGCAGTACGTCCTGCTCACAGTGTTCAGCTAGATCCGTTCCTGTTATCTTCCTACTGACAGGCAGGCTTGTCTGGTTACAGTATATAAAGCTACCTGAAGAAAATTACAGGTGTTCTTTTTGATCCTATTAGTACCACGGTCAGGCAGCTAGACTATTTACATTTAGTACAGTGTGTCCTGCTCACAGTGTTCAGCTAGATCCGTTCCTGTTATTTACATTCAGTGCAGTGCGTCCTGCTCACAGTGTTCAGCTAGATCCGTTCCTGCTATTTACATTCAGTGCAGTGCGTCCTGCTCACAGTGTTCAGCTAGATCCGTTCCTGCTATTTACATTCAGTGCAGTGCGTCCTGCTCACAGTGTTCAGCTAGATCCGTTCCTGCTATTTACATTCAGTGCAGTGCGTCCTGCTCACAGTGTTTAGCTAGATCCGTTCCTGCTATTTACATTCAGTGCAGTGCGTCCTGCTCACAGTGTTCAGCTAGATCCGTTCCTGCTATTTACATTCAGTGCAGTGCGTCCTGCTCACAGTGTTCAGCTAGATCCGTTCCTGCTATTTACATTCAGTGCAGTGCGTCCTGCTCACAGTGTTCAGCTAGATCCGTTCCTGCTATTTACATTCAGTGCAGTGCGTCCTGCTCACAGTGTTTAGCTAGATCCGTTCCTGCTATTTACATTCAGTGCAGTGCGTCCTGCTCACAGTGTTCAGCTAGATCCGTTCCTGTTATCTTCCTACTGACAGGCAGGCTTGTCTGGTTACAGTATATAAAGCTACCTGAAGAAAATTACAGGTGTTCTATCCCAGCTTAGTGCAGCTACAGGCCATTAGTATGTCTGGAAGGCCAAGAAGGAGAGGCAGACAGTCACAAGCCAATAAGAGAGGGCAAGCAGGCTCTGTGTCTAGTGCTGGTCGTGGAGACGGTGCATCCTCATCAGCACGTGGCCATGGGACACGCTTGGCCTTTTTTTCGGCAGCTGGCCGTGTTGAGCCGCAACATGCGGAAGACTTGGTCGAGTGGATGACCAAGCCGTCCTCATCCTCCTCATCCTCTCTCACCCATGCCCAGGGTGCTTTGTCTGGCAAAGCAGCGGCCTCTTCCCTCAGCTCAATGTCATCAGTGACTCCTTCCCTAGCCCCACCATGTCCTCCTGAGGATTCCCTCGAACTGTTTGACCACAGTGTTGGGTACATGCTCCAGGAGGATGCCCAGCGTTTGGAAGGCTCTGATGATGATACTGAGCTCAATGAAGGCAGTAACATGAGCACGGACAGAGGGGGTGCCCAAGAAGGACAGCAATCTGGCAGTCATGCTCCCCCTGCTGCAGCATACTGCCAGGTTTGCTCCAGTGATGAGGAGGGAGGGGATGATGAGGTCACTGACTCAACGTGGGTGCCTGATAGGAGAGAGGAGGAGGAGGAGGAGGAGGAGGAGGTGGCACATCACCAACTAGGCAGGATGCCCTCCAGGGGCCAGCCTAAGGGCAGCACATTGACTGCATCACACCCCAAAGCTCCACATGTGCAGGGCGCTGCAGTCTCTGCGCGTTATTCAAAAAGTTCTTTGGTGTGGGCCTTTTTTGAGACGAGTGCATCAGATCGCACCGCTGCTATTTGCAATATATGTCTCAAGCGTATCTCGCGTGGCCAAAACATCTCCCGCTTGGGTACCACATGCTTGACCAGACATATGTTGACCTGCCATGCAGTTCGTTGGCAAGCGTATCTAAAAGACCCACACCAAAGAACAAAGACGATCTCTCCTTGCTCCTCATCAGCTGAGATTTCCAACCCCACTAGACCTTCAGTCCTCTCTGCGACCTGCAGTGAGAGGAATGAAGGTGTAGAATTAGGTGTGTCACAGCCAAGTACTTATGGGCAATCTGCTTTGGGTACACCGACGTCAGATTGTACCAGGCAAATTTCCCTGCCCCAGCTGCTGCACCGCCGAAAGAAGTTTGCTCCCAGCCATCCACATGCCCAGCGGTTGAATGCTAGCTTGGCAAAATTGCTAGCACTTCAACTGCTGCCTTTTCAGTTGGTAGACTCTGCCCCCTTCCGTGAGTTTGTGGAATGTGCGGTTCCTCAGTGGCAGGTACCCAAACGCCACTTTTTCTCACGGAAGGCGATTCCGGCTCTCTACCGGCATGTGGAAGGCAATGTCCATGCCTCGCTGGACAGGGCGGTCAGCGGTAAGGTGCATATTACCGCTGACTCATGGTCCAGCAGGCATGGACAGGGACGTTACCTAAGTTTCACGGCGCATTGGGTGACTCTGCTGGCAGCTGGGAAGGATGCAGGACAAGGTGCAGTAGTGTTGGAGGTTGTTCCACCACCACGCCTCCAAAATGCTAATGATTGTGACACACCTCTCTCCTCCACCCCCTCCTCTTCTTCTTCCTCCATGGCCTCTTCCTCGGAACCAGCGGTGCTCCGTAGTCGTTCAAGGGGCTACGCAAGTACGCAGGCCAAAAGATGCCATGCGGTGCTTGAGCTGGTGTGCTTGGGGGACAGGAGCCACACTGGGGCAGAGGTTCTGTCAGCTCTGCAGGGGCAGGTTCAGAGGTGGTTGACGCCACGCCAACTTAAGGCAGGAATGGTGGTTTGCGACAATGGCACCAACCTCCTCTCTGCCCTCCGACAGGGACAAATGACCCATGTGTCCTGTTTGGCTCATGTCCTTAACTTGGTGGTGCAGCGGTTCTTGGGCAGGTACCCGGGCTTACAGGATGTCCTGAGGCAGGCCAGGAAAGTCTGTTTGCATTTCCGCCGGTCATATAATGCCAGTGCTCGGCTGACGGACCTCCAAAAGGAGTTTAACCTGCCCAAGAACCGCCTAATCTGTGACATGCCCACCAGGTGGAACTCAACGTTGGCCATGCTGCAGCGGCTGCACACGCAGAAGAGGGCCATCAATGAGTACCTGTGCGACTATGGCACCAGGACAGGGTCAGGGGAGCTTGTTTTTTTTTCCCCACGCCAGTGGGCCACGATCAGGGATGCATGCACTGTCCTGTCACCATTTGAGGAGGCCACAAGGATGGTGAGCAGTGACAGTGCATGCATCAGTGACACTGTCCCCCTTGTCCACCTGTTGGAGCACACGCTGCGTGGAATAATGGACAGGGCACTTGAGGCAGAACAGAGGCAGGAAGAGGAGGACTTCCTTAGCTCTCAAGGCCCCCTTTATCCAGACAGTGTTTCTGCGTGCCCGCTGATCACACAGAAAGAGGACGAGGAGGAGAAGGAGGAGGAGGAGGAGGAAGATTGTGTCAGTATGGAGCTGGAGCCTGGCACTCAGCATCAGCAGCAGTCTTTAAGGGATCAGTCCCAAGAAACACATGGACTTGTACGTGGCTGGGAGGAGGTGGCTGCGGACCATGTCGTCCTTAGTGACCCAGAGGACTCCGGACCGAATGCCTCAGCAAACCTACGCTGCATGGCCTCCCTGATCCTGCAAAGCCTGCGTAAGGATCCTCGTATTCGTGGTATCAAGGAGAAGGACCAATACTGGCTGGCAACCCTCCTTGATCCACGTTACAAGGGTAAGGTTGCGGACCTTATCTTGCCATCGCAGAGGGAGCAGAGGATGAAACATCTTCGGGAGGCCTTGCAGAAAGGTCTGTGCAACGTTTTCCCAGAGACTGGGAGGTTACAAACTCCTGTTTCTGGACAACGTGTTGCTGAGGCTTCAGTCAGTCAAAGAAGGAGCGGTGGAGAAGGTGGCCGTCTGACCAATGCGTTCAGACAATTTTTTGGTCCGCAGCCCCAAGGTATGATTGGTTCCAGCAACCATCGCCAGCGTCTGTTTTACATGGTGCAGGAGTACCTAGGGGCAAGATCAGACTTGGACACCTTTCCCACCGAAAATCCTCTGGGTTACTGGGTCTTGAGGATGGATCACTGGCCAGAGCTTGCACAGTATGCAATTGAGATACTGGCCTGTCCTGCATCCAGCGTTCTTTCGGAACACACATTCAGTGCTGCTGGAGGCGTGGTAACCGATCACAGGGTGCGTCTGTCCACCGACTCGGTTGATCGACTGACCTTCATAAAAATGAATCAGTCTTGGATCACCACCAGCTACCAAGCACCTGATGCTGATGTAACCAAATATTTTTTTTTGAAATCTCAGATCCCTTCAAAGACTGCCTATGCTGATGCTGAGTGACTATCCCTGAGTAATTATCCTCTTCCTCTTCAATCATCACGCTGATAGCTTGTAAGAACATTTTTGGTTCTGGGCTCCACCACCAGTGCCTAAGGCACAATTTTTCAGCCCCTGTTTAACAGGGGCGTGTAATTACAATTTTTGATGTAATACTTTGCAGCAGGGCTCGTTTCTGCATTCCAACTAGAGTGTCTGTGAGGGGTTGCAGTGTTGTGGCACCAGCACCTGTGCCTAAGGCCCATTATTTCTGCCCCTGTTTAACAGGGGCGTGTAATTACAATTTTTGATGATTTACTTTGCAGCAGGGCTCGTTCCTGCATTCCAACTAGAGTGTCTGTGAGGGGTTGCAGTGTTGTGGCACCAGCACCAGTGCCTAAGGCCCATTTTTTCTGCCCCTGTTTAACAGGGGCGTGTAATTACAATTTTTGATGCAATACTTTGCAGCAGGGCTCGTTCCTGCATTCCAAATAGAGTGTCTGTGAGGGGTTGCAGTGTTGTGGCACCAGCACCAGTGCCTAAGGCCCATTTTTTCTGCCCCTGTCTAACAGGGGCGTGTAATTAAAATTTTTGATGCAATACTTTGCAGCAGGGCTCGTTTCTGCATTCCAACTAGAGTGTCTGTGAGGGGTTGCAGTGTTGTGGCACCAGCACCAGTGCCTAAGGCCTAATTTTTCAGCTCCTGTTCAACAGGGGCATGTAATTACAATTCTTGATCTAATATTTCACAGCAGGGCCCTGTGAGGGCTTACAGTGTTGTGGCCACAGCAACACCTAAGGCCCAAATTTCTGCTGAGTATATAGGGCAGGACCCTACTTTCAGACCTCTAACTTACAAACGACTCCTACTTGCAAACAGAAGGAGACAACAGGAAGTGAGATGAAATCTACCACTAGGAAGGGAAATTCTCTCCTGTAAGAGTTAATATGGGAAAAACATTTCTCCTTTCCACTGATGCTTTCCAATCCTTGTTCCACAAAAAAACCCAAATTTTCAAAAAACATTTTTCATTGGGACAAAAAGTGAGGTGAAATCTTCTGAAGAGGAGGAAAGACAGCAAAACAAATGTCACAGGGGCTATAACCCTTCCCTATGTTTTCCAAAAAGCTTAAAAAAGATTTTTTGGCTGGAGCTAAACACGTTAAAAATGTACCCGTTCAAAATTACAAAGAGATTCTACTTAACAACAAACCTACAGTCCCTGTCTTGTTTGCACCGCCTGTATACTGCTGTTCAGAGTATATAGGGCCTGGTGGCCCCACACCTTTCCTTATTTTAATTTGGGTGCGGGGTTCCCCTTAATATCCATACAAGACCCAAAGGGCCTGGTAATGGACTGGGGGGTACCCATGCCGTTTGTCTCACTAATTTTCATCCATATTGCCATGACCCAACATTACATTAAACCCGCAAGCAGTTTTAAATGAGATTTTTTCCTTTAAAAATGACATTTGGTGCAGGGACTGTTCTAAACACGGGAAACAGGCGTCACTTTACAGGCATACTATAGACACCCCCCAGGTACGATATTTAAAGGAAATTTTCCCTTTTTTTTTTTCTTTAAGCATCATAAAAATCACTGCTCCCGAAAAAACGGACGTTTTTAAAAGGTTTTTTTTGCATTGTCCCCTGGGGTAGGACCGGGTCCCCAAACCCTTTTTAGGACAATACCATGCAAATTAGCCTTTAAAATGAGCACTTTTGATTTCGAATGTTCGAGTCCCATAGACGTCAATGGGGTTCTAACGTTCTTGCGAACTTTCAGTCCGTTCGCAGGTTCTGGTGCGAACCGAACCGGGGGGTGTTCGGCTCATCCCTAGCTAACACATACGCATGCACATACACACTGACAGCAACCTGTACTTAATCCATTTTACCTAATTTCCCAGAACTTTACAATTAAGCCCTGGGCGGAGGTGTATCACATGGAGGGACTTACCCCATCAAAATTACCCCATCCTCTCATGAAGCCTTCTGTTAGTTGTTTATTGTGTGTGCATCAATAATCAAGGGAGTACTGCAGAAGGGGGCAGAGCCAAGCACTGATATTTGTATAGTGTGGATAAGGGGGATTTAATAGCTCCTGTAGCACTCTATAATGGAATAACTGACATGTATAAACACCTCTGGTTGCTTGCAGTAATATAAAGATATCAATTTGCATTGTTTGATGTGAGTACAGATTTCCTTTAAGAATATTTAATATCTAAGTAGGAGGACCATATACAATGCCAATGCCAATACAAATGCCAATTTGATAGGGTGACAACAAACAATGCATTATGCAGGCATAATCTGACTATCAGTAATCAATGGCATCCCTAGGGGGGGTCAGAGGGGGCCCTGACCCCCCCAACATTATGCTGTGCCCCACCATGTGCCCCCACAATAGAAACATTTTTTAACAAAAAATCAATATCTAAGAGGGAGAGAGTCCCCAGTCAGCTCTTGTGGGTGATTCCTCCCCCCTCCCTCTGCTTGCTGACACTGTATAATGCGAGCACTCACACAACCCCGATCTACTCCTTGCCCTGCATCCTCATTGGCAGGGAGAAGAGCGAGTTGCAGGAAGGACTCCACCAGGACTCTCAGTTACTGAAAAAACAGACTGATTTCTCCCATCCTTAGGACAGGAGAACAAGCCTGTAAATTCCAAGAGATGCCAGACCAGCGCTGTCAATAGCAGAGGCAGGATAGCAAGAGGAGGCTGGGAAACCCCACAGTGGCAGAACACCAGGGCCCAGAGGCAAGACAACCTTTGCAACCCTGATAGTTCTCCCACTGCTTTGGATCCTTATATTTTCTTGGTATGCTGGTGACATATATCTCTTGTTTTCTGCCACCCTGGGGGACCCCAATGCAGTAGGAAGGGAGCTCACTGCAGAACATGTGAAAGGGCCATTGTGGGGTCATAGTAAAGGGCCCCAGGATATATATATATATATATATATATATATATATATATATATATATATATGCGTTTTATAGTTGCCCCCCTACTTTTGTCCCTGTCCCCCCATGTGCCCCCCCTAAATATGAAAGCTGGAGACGCCACTGTCAGTAATACAACTGGTCCTTGACTGGCTTAAAGAACTATCATACAATGCAGCCACCCCCCCCCTCCACAGTTACACATGAAGCAGCCCCCCCCCTCCCCAAGCATACAATGCATCCTCCACCACACTAACTAATTGCTGTTCTCACAATGCTGGCCATGGCCATGTGCTGTACAGCCACATTGGGTTCCTTATATAGGAGTTCTGTTCTCTGACAGTGAGGAGTGAGGGCTGTGGGCGGCTATGTAAAAACTGCCTGGGGCAGTGCTACAGTGGCAACAGGAAATCTTGAAAAGGATGCAGGGCAGAAAGCTGCTACCCTTCATCCCACATGAAAACCTTGCGCTGAGGGTAGATGCCCCTCCTGATACCTTCTTGTCCTGGCCTTGCTATATCATTAATATGTAGAATGCAGCAAAAAATGTATTCAATAGAATGGTTTATGTGCTTTTAGACAGTTGTAGTACAAGTTTGGATTACAAATTCTAACAGTTCTCAATTACCTGTATCTCAAATGTAACTTTATAATTAAAATGTGGTATGTTTTAACTTCAGTGCTTATTAGAAAAGACCTTTGTGCTAGAAGCTTTAAAATTATGTGCTATAAAACAGGCATCTGTTCAGCCATCATAGTTCATTAAAATGTGTATAAGATTACTGTAAAAGTCCCTATGAGGTGAAATTAAATGTTCTATTCATTAGAATGTACCCTGTTGTGCTGTTCATTTGAAAAAAAAAAAGTTTCCCACTTGTGTCCTGCCTCATTATCATGATAGAAGCTATTAAATCCCATACAGTATATACGTTTAGGTGACTAATTAACAAATAAATGAAAATAAAGTTATTCAAATTTCTGTTATACTAAATGGTGTAAAAATGGTCTTTTGAAAATGAGCATTATATTACTCATTTTAATATAATTAATTGTTCATAATTATGTTTTTATTAAGGAATATTCAACATATAAGAACATTTCCATACATTTTTTTTATGGAGAACCATACACAGAGTAGTTGTATTCAAAATATGAGCAAAAACAATAAAACACAAAATTCAAAAGAAAATCGACACTAAGCGTCAGGCCTAACATATATGTATATCAACTATAGTATACATTGTAAACATTTAGTAGCCTGAAAGAGTTGGGTCAGTAAGAGATAGAAAAGTCAAAAGTATCTGAATATTCCCTTGAAGCAGTACTAGGGTATATTTAGATGGGGGAGGGAGAAGAGGGGGGATGCATAAGCAAGCAATGTATCAGAGAGGAGAAGGGTCAGATCCATATTCAGAGAAATCCCATAGTTCCCATATTTTATTAAATGTTGGTCCATAAATGGGCCCTCAGTTTTATAAATCTATCATGTGTGGGGATAATATGTGAGAAAAATGTTTGTAGTAAGAGTAAGGAAGTCCATCAGGGCCAGGGGACTTATGAGTGGGTAATAGTTTCAAAACTTGCGCAAGTTCCTCAGGGGTAATTGCTGCATTTAATAACCGACAAATAGAAAGGCATAATTTAGGGACCTTTTCCCTTCCTAGGGGTAGATTTCCTCTCACTTCCTGTTGTCTCCCTCCGTTGGTAAGTAGGAGTCATTTGTAAGTTGGATTTTTGAAAATAGGGGAACACCTGTATATACTATACGGCCTGCCCTATACACTCTGTGGAGAATTGGGCCTTAGGCGGTGGTGGTGGTGGCACAACACTGTAAAGCCTCACAGATACTTTTGTTGAGCGCAGGAACAGGCCCTGCTGTGAAATATTAGATCAAAATTTGTAATTACATGCCCCTGTTAAACAGGGGCAGAAAAATTGGGCCTTAGGCAATGGTGGTGGTGCCACAACACTGCAACCCCTCACTGATACTCTTGTTGAGCACAGGAACGAGCCCTGCTGTTAAATATTTGATCAAAAATTGTAATTACACGCCCCTGTTAAACAGGGGCAGAAAAATTGGTTACATCAGCATCAGGTGCTTTGTAGCTGGTGATCCAAGACTGATTCATTTTTATGAAGGTGAGCCGATCAACTGAGTCGGTGGACAGGCGCACTCTGTGATTGGTTACAAAGCCTCCAGCAGCACTGAATGTGCGTTCCAAAAGAACGCTGGATGCAGGACAAGCCAGTAGCTCAATTGCATACTGTGACAGCTCTGGCCAGTGATCCATCCTCAAGACCCAGTAACCCAGTGGATTTTCAGTTGGAAAGGTCTCCAAGTCTAATCTTGCCCCTAGGTATTCCTGCACCATGTACAACAGACGCCGGCGATGGTTGCTGGAACCGATCAGACCTTGGGGCTGTGGACTAAAAAAATGTCTGAATGTATCCGTCAGATGGCCACCTTCTACACCACTCTTCTGTGACTTACCAAAGCCTCAGCAACACGTTGTCCATGAGTACCAGGAAATTGTAACCTCCCAGGCTCTGGAAACACATTGCACAAACCTTTCTGCAAGGCCTCCCGAAGATGTTTTATCCTCTGCTCCCTCTGCGACGGCTGGATAAGTTCCGCCACCTTACCCTTATGACGTGGATCAGGAAGGGTTGCCAGCCAGTACTGATCCCTCTCCTTGATACCACAAATCTGAGGGTCCTTTTGCAGGCTTTGCAGGATCAGGGAGGCCATGCAGCTTAGGTTTGCTGGGGCATTCGGTCCGGAGTCCTCTGGGTCACTAAGGACGACCTGATCTGCAGCCACCTCCTCCCAGCCACATACAAGTTCATGGGTTTCTGAAGACTGAAAACGATCCCTTGAAGACTGCTGCTGATGCTGAGTGCCAGGCTCTACCTCCATGCTATCACAATCCTCCTCCTCTTCCTGTGTGATAGGCAGACCTGCAGGAATACTGTCTGGATAAAAGGGGCCTTGAGAGATAAGGAAGTCCTCCTCTTCCTCCCTCTGTTCTGCCTCAAGTGCCCTGTCCATTATTCCACGCAGCGTGTGCTCCAACAGGAAGACAAGAGGGACAGTATCACTGATGCATGCACTGTCACTGCTCACCATCCTCTTGGCCTCCTCAAATGGTGACAGGACAGTGCATGCATCCTTGATCATGAGCCACTGGCGTAGCGAAAAAAAGCCAAGCTCCCCTGACCCTGTCCTGGTGCCATACTCACACAGGTAGTCATTGATGGCCCTCTGATGCCGTGTGTGTGAATGCGCTGCTCCCATCTAAATACGCTTGTATCCTATCTATAAAGTGCAAACTTATTCCATATACAACATAAATCCATATAGAATCATTACATTAGGTAAATAAATTATATCAAAAATTATATATCAAAAAATCCAAAAGTTCAATAGTTCAATGATGTGTGTCACATATGTGGCAAAGTCCCCCAGTGATGTATTCAAATCTTCTGTCAATTGCCGTGATTGGCGTGCTCTTGTGCTAATTCAATATACTAGTGACTTAGTGCTCCACCACCACCTGTGAGATTGGCCACTCACCAGATATTTCTTTAAAACTACACCTTTGGTTCATTCATAGGGATAACCACTCCACTCAAAAGGGAACTTCTTCAACAGTTATGATTGGACCTTAATGTTCCTCATAAAACATGAATAAAACGATCATCGCGCAATACCGTTTAAACTGTTTATTGTATAAAACAAATAAAAACTGTGCACTCACATTTATATGTGCCCTCGAGCCGGCACAAAGCTATTCCAACAGTTAGGGACGGGTAGGTATAGCAGCCCAATTCGCCTATTGTGTGCTGTGCGACCTCCGTTCCTCCCCTCGTACCCGTTCGCGTCCTCACCAACCACGTTCGTACTTGATCACGTGGGTGTATAGCTCCCAGCAGTTGAAGCTTCCGGATGACGCAAATTGCGAAACGCGTAGAGGCTGCTGGGAGCTATACACCCACGTGATCAAGTACGAACGAGGTTGGTGAGGACGCGAACGGGTACGAGGGGAGGAACGGAGGTCGCACAGCACACAATAGGCGAATTGGGCTGCTATACCTACCTGTCCCTAACTGTTGGAATAGCTTTGTGCCGGCTCGAGGGCACATATAAATGTGAGTGCACAGTTTTTATTTGTTTTATACAATAAACAGTTTAAACGGTATTGCGCGATGATCGTTTTATTCATGTTTTATGAGGAACATTAAGGTCCAATCATAACTGTTGAAGAAGTTCCCTTTTGAGTGGAGTGGTTATCCCTATGAATGAACCAAAGGTGTAGTTTTAAAGAAATATCTGGTGAGTGGCCAATCTCACAGGTGGTGGTGGAGCACTAAGTCACTAGTATATTGAATTAGCACAAGAGCACGCCAATCACGGCAATTGACAGAAGATTTGAATACATCACTGGGGGACTTTGCCACATATGTGACACACATCATTGAACTATTGAACTTTTGGATTTTTTGATATATAATTTTTGATATAATTTATTTACCTAATGTAATGATTCTATATGGATTTATTTGTATATGGAATAAGTTTGCACTTTATAGATAGGATACAAGCGTATTTAGATGGGAGCAGCGCATTCACACACACGGCATCTGTAATCTATTTCTATGAGAAGTTTTTTGGATGCAGCAGCTAAGGCAATTACTATTAAAGTAATTAGTAGATATTGGTTTTGCGCCGGTGACACACACATACTAGTCTATTGATGGCCCTCTGCTGCATGTGCAGCCGCTGCAGCATAGCCAATGATAAGTTCCACCTGGTGGGCATGTCACAGATGAGGCGGTTCTTGGGCAGGTTGCATTCCTTTTGGAGGTCAGCCAGCCAAGCACTGGCATTTTATGACCGGTAAAAATGCCCACAGACTTGCCTGATTTGCCTCAGGAGATCCTGTAAGCCCAGGTACCTTCACAAGAACCGCTGCACCACCAAATTAGGGATGTGAGCCAAACAGGGAACATGGATGAAGTGTCCCTGTCAGAGGGCGGAGAGGAGGTTGGTGCCATTGCCGCAAATCACCATTCCTGGCTGAAGCTGGCATGGCGTCAACCACATCTGAGCCTGCTCCTGCAGAGCTGACATAATCTCTGCCCCAGTGTGGCTCCTGTCCCCTAAGCAGACCAACTCAAGCACCACATGGCATCTTTTTGCCTGAGTGCTTGCGTAGCCCCTAGAATGCCTACGGAGCACCGCTGGTTCCGAGGACAAATCTGCACAGGAAGAGGCCATAGAGGAAGAAGAAGAGGAGGGGGTGGAGGAGAGAGGTGTGGAAGAATCACCACTACCAGCATTTTGGAGACGTAGTGCCGGAACAAGCTCCAACAATACTGCACCCTTTCCTGAATCCTTCCCAGCTGGCAGCAGGGTTACCCAGTGTGCCGTGAAAGAAAGGCAACGTCCCTGTCCATGCCTGATGGACCATGAGTCAGCGGTAATATGCACCTTACCACTGGCCACCCTGTCCAACGCGACCAAGACATTGCCTTCCACATGTCAGTAGAGAGCCGGAATGGCCTCCCTTGAAAAAAATTGGCGTTTGGGAACCTGTCACTGAGGTACCGCACATTCCGCAAATTCTCGAAAGGGGCAGAGTCTACCAGCTGAAAAGGCAGCAGTTGGAGTGCTAGCAATTTAACCAAACTAGAAATCAGCCTCTGAGCATGTGGATGTCTGGGACCGAATTTATTTTGCCGGTTTAGCAAGTGGGATAGGGAAATTTGCCTGCTACAATCAGATGTTGGTGTACCGCTAGCAGATTGCCCAGAAGTCCTTGGGACACCTAATTCTAAAACTTCATTCCTCTCAGTGCAGGTCTCTGAGAGGACTGAAGTTATAGTGGGGTTGGAGATCCCAGCTGATGAGGAGCAGGGAGAGGTCCACCTTGTTCTTTGGTGTGGGTCTTAAGTACTGTTGCCAACGGACTGCTTTGGCAGCTGCATTGGCAGACAAAGTACCCTGACCCTGGGTGACAGAGGATGAGGAGGATGAGGATGGTTTAGTCATTCACCCTACAAACTCTTCTGCACTCTCTACTCTTCTGCAAGTGTGCCCCACGGCCATATATATATATATATATATATATATATATATATATATATATACAAGCCTGTATATATTGATATATATATATTAAATGAACTGCAGCTCACTGAGTCACCTGCCTGAAAGTGTCTTTGAATACATAATCCAGGAATGGCCTACAGTCAGGTATAGGCTTGGCTGGACTACAATGCAGTGGATATATATTTTATGAACTGCAGCTCACTGAGTCACCTGTCTGCCTGCCTGAAAGTGTCTTTGAACACGCACTCCAGGAATGGCCTACAGTCAGGTAGAGGCTTGGCTAGACTATATATATATATACACAAGCCTGTATATATATATTAAATGCACTGCAGCTAGCTGAATCAACTGCCTGCCTGAAGTATATTAGAAACAGTACACCAGGAACGGTCTGCAGTGAGATCTAGTTAAACTGTATACAGTGTATTAATATATATATATATATATATATATATATATATATATATATATACACACACACACACACACACACACACTACACTGACTGTATATATATATATATATATAAAATACACTGCAGCTAACTGAATAAACTGACTGCCTGAAGTAGATTAGAAACAGTAGAGCAGGAACAGTCTGCTGTGAGATCTAGCTAAACTGGATACAGTGGATATATATATACAGTATATAGCAGTCTGACTGTTTATATATAAATATATATATATATATATATATATATATATATATATATATATATATATATATATATATATTAAATACACTGCAGCTAACTGAATCAACTGCCTGCCTCTGAAGTAGATTAGAAATAGTACAGCAGGAACAGTCTTGTCAGGGCTGGGCTCAGGCCTCTCTTCTCCGAGCTGGCCGCTCATCTGTCGGCTAATTGCCAGCTCCCATTTCTCTCCACAGTTACCCAGCTGTTGGTGATTCTGCTTGTCAGTCCTGCCTACTTAAAGTCATCCAGCTCACTTGATCTCTGCCTTCGCCTATATCAACATCACAGAGACTTTCTCCTGCGTTTCTGTTGACTTGCTCGGCTGACGTTCCTTCTGGCTCCTGATCCTGCTTGTTGTACTACTACATTTATATCTGGCTCTCTGACATTTGCTTGGCTGACTACCCAATCTGGCTACTGAACTCTGGCTTGTTTTGACTACGCCTACTCTGTTTACCTTATTATTATTATTATTATTATTAAACAAGTGTGATTTAACTATACTTCTGTCTCGGTCTGATTCATGATTCCTGATAGTAGGCGAAGGCCATGAATTCAGAAGATACAGTCAATCCACTTGTTAGTAATATTTTTTTCAGATTGGATGAGCAAGATCACCGCATGGATCAGTTTGCCATAGCGTTACAAATGCTCCTGAGTCGCACGGCTCACCTGGAAACTCCCACTGTGGCTGCTCTGGTACAACCTGAGTTGCAGGCCATCCCTGCTGCTGCACCAGTCTCTGTGCAGGCACACGCCTCGAGTATTACCTCTATAAGAGGTATGTCTGGTTCGGCTCTGCTTCCCCAGTGATTTGGGGGTGATCCAGTTCAATGCAGAGGGTTTCTCAACCAGGTTGAGATTTACTTTGAGATGCTGCCCCAGGCGTTTCCCGCGGACAGAAGCAAAGTAGGTTTTGTGATATCTTTGCTTTCTGAGAGAGCCTTGGCCTGGGCAAACCCTCTATGGGAGACTCAAAAACCTGTTGTCTTGAGTTACCCTGACTTTGTGGCCTCCTTTAAAAGGGTATTTGACATTCCCGCACGCTCCGCTTCTGCTGCCAAGTGCTTTATGTCCATCAGAGTACGTTAACTGTTGCCAACTACGCCATTGAATTCCGTACTCTGGCAGCAGAGGTTGCTTGGAACAATGAGGCCCTTGTGGCTGCTTTTTCTCATGGTCTCTTGGATTCCATCAAGGATAAGATAGCAGCCCGAGATATACCCAATAAGCTGGAGAGATTGATCACGTTTGCCATCCTCATTGACTCCAGACTCAGAGAAAGACTCTCTTTTAAGGAGTGCTTGCGGAAGCCTCCTGTACACTTGCCTCCGAGCTTTGCAGTCCCACCCGTGCCTCCCTCACCTCCCATGCCTCCTGATACCGAGTCGGTCAGTGAAGATGAACCCATGCACTTCAGCTTCACGCGTCTCTCTGCGGATGAGAGAGCCTTTAGGAGGAGGGAGAGATTGTGCCTTTATTGTGGCCAGGCAGGTCACTTTTTGAAGTCTTGTCCTACCCGTCCAGGGAACGCCTGAACCTTGAGGTCCTGTCATGGACACCTTAGGTGGTGTTGTTTCATCCCCAGTTATCCAGAAAGATAAGCCCCTGGTTTCGGTCACCCTTTCTTGGGGTGGGTCGTCCATCGAGATCCATGCTCTAATCGACTCTGGGGCTGCAGGCCTGTTCATTGATGCTGCCTTTGCATTGCAGCACTCGATTCCGCTGCAGCTGCGTTACACTACATTTGCCATTGAGGCTCTTGATGGGAGACCTCTACAGCCTGCCCATGAGATGGTTCAGTTGTCCATTGCCGTAGGGGATCTTCACTATGAGATAATCCAATTCCAAATTATTAGCTTAGATTTCCACTGGTTATTGGTTATCCTTGGTTACAGAGGCACAACCCCTCTTTTGATTGGCTCCATGCTGAGGTTCTCTCCTGGTCACCACAATGCAGTGTGATATGCTTCCAGAAGGTAGCCAAGGTCCTGTGCACCTTTTCACTCACCTCCCTGCTGGAGGAGTACCACGATTTTAGCGATGTCTTCGACAAAGATCAAGCCGGTGGTTTGACTCCACACCGGCCTTAAGATTGTGTAATTGACCTTCAACCTGGTGCCATACCCCCTCGTGGCCGGGTTTACCCTTTGTCGGTCTTGGAGGATAAGGCCATGGAGGAGTATGTTGCAGACACACTTTCTCAAGGTTTCATCCGCAAATCCTCGTCTCCTGCTGGTGCTGGTTTCTTTTTTGTGAAGAAGAAGAGCGGTGAACTGAGACCTTGTATTGATTATAGGGTTCTCAATCGTTTCACGATTAAGAATGCCTACCCGTTTCCGTTGATTACAGAGTTATTTGGCCACCTCAAGGGAGCAACAGTTTTCACAAAGCTTGATTTGAGAATGGCATACAATCTCTTGCGGATTAAGGACGGCGACGAGTGGAAAACTGCGTTTAATACCAGAAAAGGCCATTATGAGTACCTCGTAATGCCTTTTGGCCTTTGTAACGCCCCGGCAGTTTTTCAGGAATTTATTAACGATGTCCTCCGAGATTTGTTGCAGTTATGTGTGGTGGTTTGTCTCAATGATATCCTCATATTTTCCAAGTCTCTGAAGAGCCACCACACAGATGTCTGTCGTGTGCTTCAGAAACTAAGAGAAAACAATCTCTATTGTAAACTGGGGAAGCGCAAGTTCCATCTTGAACAGGTTAAATTCCTGTTCATTTCCACTGCTGGTTCTTCGATGGACCCAGAGAAACTTTTGGCAGTCCTACAGTGGCCCCGACCCGTGGGTTTATGTCCTCTGCAGCGTTTCCTGGGCTTTGCCAACTATTATTCAAAGTTTTATTCGTAACTTCTCGTCTCTGGTCAAGCCCCTGACTGATATGACCAGGAAGGACGGTAACCCACAGAGTTGGTCTCCGGAGTCCATTAAGGCCTTTGAGAGTCTCAAGGCTGCCTTTGTTTCTGCTCCTGTGTTGGCACATCCTGATCCTACATTGCCTTTTATCCTAGAAGTTGACGCATCTGAGACTGGAGTTGGCGGACTTCTGTCTCAACGTCCTAACTCTGAGAGCGCTAGGCATCCATGTGGCTACTTTTCCAAGAAATTGTCACCTGCAGAGTGCAATTATGAGATTGGTGACAGAGAGCTGTTGGTGATCATTTTAACCCTGAGGAATGGAGATATCTCCTTGAAGGAACCACTGTGCCGGTTCTCATTCTTACTGACCATAAGAATCTCACATTCTTGTCTGAGGCTAAGCGCCTCTCTCTCAGAAAGGTGCGATGGGCTCTTTTCTTGTCGAGTTTTAATTACATTGTCTTATTCTTACCCGGTACTAAGAATGTAAGGGCTGATATAACTGCCTTCGTATCTGCCTGTTCCATGTGTGCTCAGAGTAAGACCCCACAACACCTTCCAGTGGGCCTCCTACAACCCATACCCAATGGAGAGAGGCCCTGGACCCACCTGTCTATGGATTTCATTGTGGTGTTATCCAACTCCCAAGGCAACACTGTTATCCTTTAAAATCCTGTGGATACAGAATCCGAAGGGCACTATTAGACTTCCAGTGTTGAGAGTGAAGAGATAAACATAAATGGTGACTTCTGTGACACCCTCCACCAGCATAAGGAATGGCCCCTCACCTCATGTAGTGAACCCCTGAGTTTATCAGTCAGGTGTCATACAGAATTCCCATAAATTAAATGGGTCGGTGAGCTCAGATTGGCAATTGCAATAGAATGGCAATACGAGTGTCTAGATGAAAAATCCTCTTCAACTCCGATATACAGATACATGGAATAGAATAAACAATATCTAGTGCTCTCTGAATGTAGTATCAAATCTGATATTTATTAAAGCTAGATAAAACTCACAAGGTACCCCAGTGCTAAGGATCATAGCGGTGTATATCACAACTATCTGCGGGGATCACCATGGAAAGGACGCGGGTGACGTCACAAATGAGTCATGTAATGTCCGTACGTCTTACGTCCCATAAAGTGGGCGGGACTTCATCAGCGGTAGCAACAAGACGTGCTTCACCCATTATTATAAATAAAGTCAGCTGATCCGTTTAGCCTATGGCAGTGATTGTTTAACCATCACCATAGCAACTGCCAAACTACGGAACGCTGAAAACAAGACGCTGAATCCCCATTAGGCATAATATAGCAAAAAGAAAAACAATACACATTAATGCCTAGTATGAATAACATTAACTAAATATATATAAGTAGAACACGTAACACCAGCGGCCCTGCTAATTCCCTCAGACACCAACAATGAATGGTAAGTGACAATAAGATATCAAAATTACCTACTTCATATAAAACAATTAAAAATATAATAAAAAACATTACCGGTCAGAAATAAAACAATTTACATCAAATTCAACATTTAAACCCCCAGGCACAAGTACCTTAGTGTCATGGATCAGTAAGATTCCCTGCAACTAATTTGTCACAGGAAATTACCACCTCTCCAATGTTTGGCCACTCATTCAATGCCCCAAAATTGGAGACATTTAGGGTTTTTATTATGAACCAATTTGTAATGCTTAGATACATTGTGTGATTTTGTTCAATTTTTTATGTTGTTACATGCTCCCCCAATCTAACGTGGAGGGGCCTGGAAGTCCTCCCAATATATTGGTGGCCACAGCCACATTGGAGCATGTAAACAACACCAGCTGTCGCACACGTAATAAGTTGATTAATCTTATACTCCTTGTTGGTAGGTGTTGCTACAAAATTCTTAAGTTTTTTAAGGTTACATTTAGAATGTCTGCAGGCTGTACATCTCCCACAGGCATAAAACCCGGATAGAAAAGGAAAACAGTCTGTTCTCAGATTGCACTGGTGGATCCACCACTTCAGGGGCAAGCCTATCACGTAAGGATGGTGCTTTTTTATATATAAAGGCAGGGCGCTGTGGCAGGAAATTGTTAATGCCATTCAAACTAGCCATTAATTTGTATTGTTTTTCTTTTTGCTATATTATGCCTAATGGGGATTCAGAGTTTTCAGCGTTCCGTAGTTTGGCAGTTGCTATGGTGATGGTTAAACAATCATTGCCATAGGCTAAACGGATCAGCTGACTTTATAATAATGGGTGAAGCACGTCTTGTTGCTACCGCTGACGAAGTCCCGCCCACTTTATGGGATGTTACGCGTATGGACATCACATGACCCGTTTGTGACATCACCCAAGTCCTTTCTATGCTGATCCCCGCAGACACGTTGTGATATACACCGATATGATCCTTAGCACTGCGGTACCTTGTGAGTTTGATCTAGTTTTAATAAATATCGGTTTTGATACTACATTCAGAGAGCACTAGATATTGTTTATTCTATTCCATGTATCTGTATATCGGAGTTGAAGAGTATTTTTTATCTAGACACTCGTATTGCCATTCTACTGCAATTGCCGATCTAAGCTCACCGACCCATTTAATTTATGGGAATGCTGTATGAGACCTGACTGATAAACTCAGGGGTCCACCACATGAGGTGAGGGGCCATTCCTTATGCTGGTGGAGGGTGTCACAGAAGTCACCATTTATGTTTATCTCTTCACTCTCAACACTGGAAGTCTAATAGTTGCCCTTCTGATTCTGTATGAACTTATTAGTTAATTTTTGAGCGCTGTACTGCCTTTTATATATTTCAGTGTATGGAATTTCATAATTTGACCCCCAGTATTTCAGCTGCTTATCTCTTAGGGATTATTGTTGCGCTGGTTGATTTCTTTTGTTTTAACACATCCTTATGGTGGCTGACCGGTTTTCAAAGATGTGTCATTGTGTTCCACTTAAGAAGCTGCCCACTTCTAAGGAACTGGCTTCTATTTTTGCTCGGGAGATCTCTCGCTTACATGAGCTACCCAAGGTGAGTGTCTCGGACAGCGGTAGTCAGTTTGTCTCCCGGTTCTGGTGAGCCTTTTGTGCACAGTTGGGAATCAGCTTGCTTTCTCCCCTGTGTATCACCCGCAGTCTAATGGGGCTGCAGACCGAGCCAATCAGTCCTTGGAGCAATTCTTACGTTGCTATATTTCTGACCATCATAACAACTGGTCAGACCTATTACCGCGGGCAGAGTTTGCTCACAACAGTGCCTTGAATTCGGCTTCCCAATTGTCTCCATTTATGGCGAATTATGGCTTTCAACCTTCCATGTTGCCTGACTCGTTTGTTCTGCAGAATATTCCTGCATTAGAGGAGCATCTCCGTGGTCTTCGTTCCAATTGGGCACATGTTCAGGAGGCTTTGCAAAATGCTATATAGGTACAGACTCCATGCTGACCTGCAGACGCCTGCCTGCACCTTCCTACCAGGTTGGAGACAGAGTCTGGCTGTCATCTCCCAACCTCCTACTCCTTGTTCCTTCTTTGAAGTTCGCACCTCCTTTTATTGGGCCTTTCTGTATCCTTCGCAGGATTAAGCCAGTGGCTTACGCCTTGGACCTTCCTCCTAGTATGCGCATCTCAAATATGTTTCATGTTTCCTTATTGAAACCTTTGGTCTGCAATTGCTTTACCACCTCTGTGTTACGTCCTCACTCTATACAGGTTGAGAACCATGAGGAGTATGAAGTACAATCCATTGTTGACTCCCGTAGGTTCTGTGGGCACATACAGTACCTGCTGCATTGGAAGGGGTATGGTCTGGAGGAACGCTCTTGGGTCTCATCCTCGGACGTACATGTCCCTGTCCTCCTCTGTGATTTCCATAGACATTTTCCCCTCAAGCCCAGTGGTCATTCGAGGGGGAGGGGTCATTAAGGAGGGGGTACTGTCAGGACTGGGCTCAGCCCTTCCTTCTCTGAGCTGGCTGCTCAGCTGCCAGCTAATTGCCAGCTCCCATTTCTCTCCACAGTTACCCAGCTGTTGTTAACCCTTTCATGACTAAGCCTATTTTTGAAATTTGGAGTTTACAAGTATTTTTGGCTAGAAAATTACTTAGAGCCCCCAAACATTATATATATATTTTTAGCAGAGAATCTAGAGAATAAAATGGCAATTGTTGCAATATTTTATGTCACACAGTATCTGTGCAGTGGTGTTTTAAACGCAACTATTTGGGAAAAGGGACACTTTTATGAATTAAAAAAAAAACAAACAGTAAAGTTACCTCAATTTTTTGGTATAATGTGAAAGATGATGTTACCAAACATGTCACGCTTTATAATTGCACACACTCGTGGAATGGCGACAAACTACGGTACCTAAAAATCTCCATAGCCGACGCTTTAATTTTTTTTATACGGGTACCAGGTTAGAGTTACAGATGAGATCTAGGGCTAGAATTATTGCTCTTGCTCTGACGATCGTGGCGATACCTCACATGTGTGATTTGAACACCGTTTTTCATATGCGGGCATGGCTTCCGTATGCGTTTTCTTTGCTGCGCAAGCTCGCGGGACGGGGCGCTTTAAAAAAAAATTTTTTCTTATTTATTTTATTTATTTTTATATTTATAAATTGTGTTTTTAAAAAAAAAATTTGATCACTTTTATTGCTGTCACAAGGAATGTAAACATCCCTTGTGACAGTAATAGGTGGTGACAGGTACTCTTTATGGAGAGATCGGGGGTCTAAAAGACCCCGTTCCCTCCTTTGCACTTCAAAGTATTCAGATCGCCAAAAATGGCGATTCTGAATACTGTATATTTTTTTTAAACCGGCGTCATTGGCAGCCAAGTAAATAGGAAGTGACGCCATGACGTCACTTCCGTGTTTACTACTAGGAGGTTGGAACAAAGCTACTCACGGCTTCATTACAGTCCGTCCCCAGCTGCCGGAGGCGGCCGATTGGTCATCAGGCCTCCGGATGGAACAGGAGGCCCGATAAGAGCGGCGGGAGGCAGCGGGAGGGGGGGACATCCCCTCCCGCTCCTCCGGTATAACAGCTGAGCGGTTGTTATAACCGGATAGCCGAGCTCTAAAAAAACGGTACCCGGATAATGCCTGCAGCTGCGGGCATTATCCCAGTATAACCCCGGAAAGCCAAGTACGCATGCGTACGCTCGGCAGGAAGGGGTTTAATTCTGCTCGTCAGTCCTGCCTACTTAAAGTCGTCCAGCTCACTTGATCTCTGCCTTCGCCTTTGTCAACATCACAGAGACTTTCTCCTGTGTTCCTGTTGACTTGCTCGGCTGACTTTCCTTCTGGCTCCTTATCCTGCTTGCTGTACTACTACATTTATCTCTGGCTCTCTGACTGTGTACTTAACCCCCTGAGCCATAATTGGCCAAAGGCACTACTTACGGTGCTGTGATTGGCCAAAGCATGTGGGTCATAGTGCATGCTTGGCCAATCATCAGCCAGCAATGTACTGAGATGACGCAGTGCATTCTGGGACGTGATGTGGCACTGGAATTTGGCCCGTAGGGGCCATAATGTTCGATCTTCATTGAACGATCGAACAGCCGATGTTCGAGTCGAACTCGTGTCCGACTCAAACAGTCAGCCCATCCCTATAGGAGACTACCTCTCTTAGAACCGTCACAGCAACTGCAACCAAATTAATTTAATTTGGTTTTAAGACAATAGTCTCCCTAAATGCCAAGGACCTCAACAGCCCTTTTAAACGCTCACTTCTATGGTGAGAAGCTATTTCACTAAAGGCAGACATACTGTGCGTTCAAGAGACGCATTTTGCAAAACATAACTCACCCCAATGTTCCCACAAACTGTTCCCCCATTGTTTTCAAGCATGAGCCAGCAAGAAAACAAGGAGGAGTCATGAAAGCGGTACGCTTCTCTGTCTCTTTTAATCTTACTCACCTTGATCAGGACCCCTCTGGCAGATACCTAATCTTATCAGCCACACTCAGTAACCAACCCCTCATCTTCGTTAACATCTATGCTCCTAACATCCACCAGAATTCATTCTATAAATCCATGATACAAAAGATCCAACATTACCCCAAAGATCAAATCATAATATGTGGTGACTTTAATGAAGTCATAGAACCCTGGATGGATTAAACTAATACAAAGCACAGAAAACCCAAAGCCCTGTCTTCCATGCTTTTCCTAGAAGATCTTTATGACCCCTGGAGGTGTCAGCATGGTACTGAGAGGGATTAGTCTTTCTATTAAAACACCCAAAGATCATATTCTAGGATTGATGTGTTCTTAACCTCCAAAATCCTGCTTCAAAAAATGACTAAGTCCACAATAGGGCTTATCACGTGGTTGGACCATGCCCCAGTATCTAATCACAATTTCTATGTTCCTCACCAAGCCTAGACACACCTTATGGAGTTTGAACGCCTCAATCCTGAGCATGCCGGAGATCCGAGAACAGGTTTGATCCGAGATATCATCTTTCTTCACCGACAACAATGGCTCCCTTTCTAATTCAAGTACACTTTGGAATGCCCACAAATCTGTTATACGAGGGACTTGTCTACATCTGGGTGCCCAGGAAAAGAAAAAGTAAACACAATAAATTCCTTTCTCCACAATATCCGAACGCTTGAATCCCTGAACAAAACCCCAATCCAGCTACCACCGCGGAACTGAGTAAGCTGAGAAATGACCTCAGCTCCTACCTTCAAAAAGGCCACGACTTTCACTTCAAGTGCCTCCGCCTCACCTGGTACTCCCAGGGGAATAAAGCTGGGAAACTCCTGGCCCAGCAATATAAATGAAGAGCAGCACAAAACAGAATCCCATTCTTTCTAAATGCTAAGGGACATAAACTCACAAACCCAAAAGATATAGCTGATGGATTTAGCGCCTTTTATCGAGAGATTCTCCAACCTATCAAAGTTCTCCCCTCCCACAAAGCCCCGGGGCCAGATGGTTTCATTAACAAATATTATAAGTCATATGCAGATCAACTAGTACCCCACCTATGTAACACTTTTAATAGGTTCTTATCAACAGGGGAGATTTCATCTGAATCCCATGAAGCAGTGATAACCACTATACACATTACCACTATCTACCCGCCTTGCGACCTACATGCCCAACCTGGTCCACCCAGATCAAGTGGGCTTCATCCCCTCCCGAGATACAAAAAGGGTACGCCACTTGCCCCCATCTATAGTTGGCTATCAATAAGAAGCATTGGAGGGCTAACAGCAGTTATAAACAAGGCCAAGGATAAAGCCAAGGAAAAAAACAAGCTTAACTTACCGACCAACCCGCAGACAACCAAGTAAACCTGTCTAACATTATGCGTTAAAAGCAGGGGTTTAGTCTGCCCACATTTGCAAATGCATGCGTAAGCCACAGAGCCTTGTCAAGGCACCCTGGTATCTGTGGTACCTAACACTAACTTATAAGTGTCCCCACAGTGGAGGCACATACATTCTGATGGATAGGTTAGAGCAGGTGGACTGAAGGTGAGCCACGCCTTCTTAAAGGTACAGGGGCACACTGAACACCCAGCATATAGCACAATGGCTGCAAAGGTGTTTTGCCTGACCATAAAACACAACAGTGATGCAAAAAGGGTACGCCACTTGCCCCCATCTATAGCTGGCTATCAGTAAGAAGCATTGGAGGGCTAACAACAGTTTTAAACAAGGCCAAGGATAAGTCCAAGGAAAAGAACAAGCTTAACTTAGACCAGCCCGCAGACAACCAAGTAAATTCATTCCCTCTCAACAAGCTTCAGATGGCACCTGAAGGTTTATAGACCTTTTCCACTGGGCTGAGCACCACTGAACGCCTTCTCTGCTGATCTCTCTTGACACAGAGAAGCAGTTTGACAGGGTTAATTGGTTATACTTAGACTCAGTCCTTCAGAAATTTGGCATCCATGGCCCATTTCACCAAGCCATCCTGGGTCTCTACTATACACCGACAGCAAGAGTTCTGACTTCGGGCATGTTATCCACCCCCTTCTCCATCACCAACGGGACTCGTCAGGGTTACCCCTCGTCCCCCTAATATTTGCACTGGTGATTGAACCACTGGCACAAGAAAGCAATTCAAGCACATCCAAATATTGCTGGCCTATCAGTTGACCATATCCCTGACAAGATTGGCCTCTACGCTGATGATATAATCATCTGGCTCACCGATCCTTTACATTCCCTACCACCACTGTGTGATCTCCTATAACAGTTTAGTAAGGTGTCCATGTCCATAAAATTAAATCACTCTAAATCAGCTATGCTAGGAGTCTCCCTGTCCCCACAGCTTAAAGAAGCTATTACTACCTCTTCCCCTTTTCCTGGGCCCCCAGCTCTTCCATGACCTATTTAGGTATCCAGCTGACTTCTCCCTCTACCCTACTTCTCTGTACTAACATTTCTCTTCTGAGCCAGAAATGACAAGATATTATCAAATCACTTCTTTCTACCAACGCTTCTTGGGCAGGCCGAATTGCCCTGTCCAAGATGTTTCTCCTGCCACACATTCTGTATTTCTTTAGGACTTTGCCAATATACACTCAGACATAGCCATACTTCAGCAGATCATCAATCACTTCATCTGGGCTGCATGCAAGCCACACATCAAAGCCTCTCTACTCAAACACACCCAAGACCTATGTGGGCCTCGGTGTTCCTGACCTCCGTATGTACTACAAAGCAATAATTTTGGATCAAACCAAAAAGCTATGGGACATGTCCTCATCACAACCTTGGACCCTTATCAAAGCAAATGCCTTCACCGAAACCCCTTTACTTTTATTGACTGCCATATGGCTGGGATACCATCCTCCTCTTTCCTTCCTCCCAACGGTTTACTACAATCCGTGAGAGGACTACATGTGAAAGCCCTTCACCAACACCCATTATCAGACCTATCGTTCTTATCACCAGACCTTCCACTTCAGAACTGGTCCTCACAGGGTCTTCGAAAGATTGAAGACCTGTTCCAACATAACCAACTCTTATGCTTCCTCCAAATTAAAGACCATTTTGCCATCCCCAATAAGGACTTCTATATGTACTTAAGGCTCTGTCATATACTCACCGCCATCACAACCTCACGCAACACTTGGACTAAGGACATCCTACAATTTCTTTCCTCAACCAACAACAAAACTTGTGGCAGGAAGCTCTGGAGGAACACACCCAAACTATAAACTACTGGGAATCCAAGTTACAAAGCAAGATCCCTCCCCCTATCTGGTACCGAGCACTACACTCATCCACCATGTACTCCAAAAACATTTCCCACTGGGAAACCTCAATGAAAATTTTGTATAGGTGGTACTATATCCCTGTAAAATTGGCTCTAATGCTCCCGACCTACCCTAGCAAATGTTGGAGAAATTGTGACATGGATGGACATATTTTCCATTTCTGGTGGGCATGTCCGTCTATTGGCGCTTTCTGGATGGACATCTCCACACTTCTTCAGGATGTTACTAACAAACCCATTGAGTTAACCCCACAAATTGCTCTCTTCAGGCTAGGCCTCTCTAATTGGCCCTCCAAATTTCACCTCATCATTACACACATACTCATTGCTGCCCGGTTTTCTATTGCCCAGAACTGGAAACAGATTTGTCCACCTATTCTCCATGACACCATTGATATCCTCAATGACCACCTAACAATGGAATTTTTTGTTCAGCTGACACTTCACAAATTCTATCACCACTGGCAATCCTGGCTATTAGGATCATAGAGCTCTGCCTCATCCTTGACTAAATTATGAGGAATCAACTATGACGGTCCATCTCCTGGAACAAAATGAGCCTTTTGTGTTTGACTACTGATAAGCTTATTATGTTACTTTACCTTATACTACTGAGCACTAGCCTGCTCATCTTCTATCTCCTTTCTTATTCCTACCCCTTACCTACTCCTTCCTCTTTTTTATGCTCTCTTCTTTGAGAGCATACAAGGGGTCAGTATTACACATTAGTATATGTCTGGCACTATAAGCCCTACCTTTAATGTTGATGTCAACTACCAATTGTATTTGTTTTTCGAGTTAATGTACATCACGTTACTGTTTTTCTTAATAAAGAAATTTAAAACTTAAAAAAAAAAAAAAAAAAGCTCTTAATCTACATAATTGGCTAGCATCAGACAACACGCAAGACTTTCTTCTCTCCCTTGATGTGGAGAGATTATATGTGAGAAGTTCTTGTGGCACTTGAGTTGCTCCCTCGGATGCTGGCGTGTACTGTATCTTTGCATACACGCCATCTACCGAAGCAGATTTTATCACATCCTCTTGTTGGTTCCTCCTTAAAGAGGAGGTCCAGCCCCCCCACGAAAAATTAAAATTCAGCAGCTACAAATACTGCAGCTGCTGACTTTTAGTATATGGACACTTACCTGTTCAGGGAGCCCGCAATGTTGGCACCCCAGCTGTCCGGTGCAGTCGCCACCATTCCTGGTAAGGTAACCCGGAAGTGAAGCCTTTTGACTGTGCATGCGTGAAGTGCTCCACGCCTTCTAATTAATCCGGTGGCAGAGGAAGTAGAAGCGGGTTGAACTTCTGGGACACCAGGCCCTGACCCGGTCTCCTGGAAGTGGGGAATGGTTTCTGTCAAAAACAGGTACCTGTCCCCCCCCTTCCCCCTGAAAGGTGCCAAATGTGGCACCGGAGGGGGGAGGAGATGGATAAGCGGAAGTTCCACTTTTGCGTGGAACACCGCTTTAATGTGCTTTAGATTTACATGTAAATCTATATCGTTTTAATCCTCTCTGGGTCTGACTATGATCTGTGGCAATCTAGACTTTCCTCCTGATCTATCTAATAAATGTTTGATTCAAGAATGGTCATATGAAGATGTTCTAGCTCATCAATTCTTGTCAAAGGAAAATTCATGTCCATGTCCTCTACCTGGTCCTTTCCCCCTTGGACATAGACAAATTATACTTTTTTGCAGACATTTGCTACGGGGCCAACTATGAGCTAGGCCTTTCACACCCTTTGAGTCCTTGTGCATCAGAAAGACACCCCAGCAACATGATTTCGGCCATTTATTTTGTGCTAGTAGGAGACTCATCTCTAAATGCAGATAAGGTGCGCAAGGCCTAGGAAAAATTAACAAATTTCTCTTTCAGACAACAACTTGGACTCGATTGACAAATTTGTTCACAAAGGATCACTGAATGTAACAATTCAGGAAAACTGCTACAAAGTCAGAACTAGATGGTATAGGACCCCGTCCCTTCTACATAAATGCTATCCCAAATTCTAATCTTTGTTGAAGATGTGGCCAGGAAGAGGGCATATATGCTACATATGCTACACATTTGCTGCTGAGTTTTTTCCACTCTTTTGGACGGAGGCCCATGATATAATTTTGCAAGGTACTTCCCTCTCCCTGCACTTTACTCCGGCCGAATGTCTTCTACATTACACATCTCTCCCTAGAAGAGAATATTTTGGGTTCCTCGCAAATGCATATGATGAATGCAGCCAGACTTTGTATACCAATCCATTGGCGATCTACACGCACTTCAACCATCAGGGAATGGTTTGTGAGACTGAGCAGAATAGGGAAAAGGGAGGCACTTATCTACATTTCTCATGAACGCATGCACAAATTCACAGCCACCTGGCTCTGTTGAATCCATTTCAAATCCACTGAGTGATATTTGGAATATGGCTGAAGGAGCTTGATCATTTGTACTCTTCCTATAAGTATAAATATGGTCAAGGACAAAGCTATGGGGGGTGACCCCCCCTCCGTTCGTCTGCCTGCAGGATCCTGGGTGTTTTGCCATTTTCCAGTTCTTCTCTGTACTTGTTGACATTTCCTATAAATAAAAACATTCATGGAAAAAAAAATGATGGTAATATGTGCTGTATTGTAATCCACTGTGCAAACTCTTGGCACAAATGTATTGTCTTCATAGGTGTGCGCAAGGGGTGTGCCACACCCTAATCTCTATGTGCAGTACTGGTTCCCCCTACTGCCCGGGCTTCCCCCCGTGTTGCCCCCCAGCCTGCAGTGCTGCTGGCTTCCCTCCTCTCCTCTTCCCTGGATGATGCGGAGGGAGGTTTCATGATGGAGAGCAGGAAAAGGGGCTAAAAATATGTAAATTACTGGCCCCTTCCTTTTCTAAATGAACACAGTGAACACACTCGCTCACTGTGTTCATTCATAACTGCAGCATAGTAAACTGTGCTTACTATGCTGCAGTTTGTGAATGAAAAGGAAGCCGCTCAGCACAGAGCACTTCCTATTCATTCCCTGCCCCATGCAGCTGATGCTGCAGAGAAGGGCATGTGTGTTTGGGCTTTGAGGTGCACACCCTAACGCAATAGACCTATAATTGTATTTATATTGAAAATATTGTTTTGATAAACATTCGGAAAATTAACACGGAAGTTACAATTTCAACTTTCTATAGAGCCTGCACTTTTAGAAAATCTATGGTTTGGGGGGTCCATTACAATCTTTGAAGGCTGTAATTTGTATTTAAACAATATAAAATTAGGTTGACTTGAGGTGCAAAAAAGAAGGCAAAGCCAAGCAACAAAATGGTTAAGGACCATATCATTTTATGGCTATATACTCTAACAGCAATCAGTGTCTATATACTTGACATATATACCAAATTAGTGCCGCACAATACTTTAAATAGATATCATAAAAATACGCCTGTATAATGTGATAAACAATTCTCCATTAATAAAAACTCAAAAAATAATCCATGTTTGATTCATCCCTATGGTGGTATTTTGATGTTCTGTGTTTGGCTGTTCAAGATTATTATGTCATGTCAGGCCACCCTCGTCTAGGCATACATTTGTTCTCTTATGTATCCTTGTATTCGTAGGTATACTGTCGGTTATTGAGGCTCCCTGTCGGTCTCCTTTGGTGAGTATTTTGGATCCCAACGTGCTGGCCCCGCCTTGTCCCGCCCGGCGCACGGGGGCCTCCCGGGATTTCTATCCCTTGGGGGGCCTGTTGTTGGTGCCCATATATTGCTCCCTTTGGATGGGCAGTGGTTTTACCGCTGTCCTACATATGTGGGCATGGTCGCCTTTTTTTGCGTCGGTGGGCGGTGGTTGCATGACCCCCCTCACAGCCTTGCTGTGGGGGGTGCCGTGCAGCGGCGGCTCAGGGTCCCCCCCTGTCCCTATGGTGTCTCCAAGTAACCAATTGTAACAAGCATGAGGCCTGGATTATACACGCTGACCCTGGGGGGTTTAATGACCCCCCCTTATCATTTTTGTGTTATAAAAAATGTCTATTTTTTCTCGCCTTTTTATTTTATTTTTTCCATCTTCCCCCTTTTATGATGGCCGTGATGCTGAGGCTGGCTATATACCTCCCATGGCACAGGCTGATGGGGAGTCTGTGTGGGCGTCTCTCCCTCTCTCCTAGACTCCTGTCTGGGAGGCGGCAGGAGGATGCTGTCATTTAGACACTCCTCCGTGGTTTGCCTGGACTCGTATCCCCTCCCTCCTCTGGACGGAGCGGCGTCATGGCGTTGCCATGGCTCCTGTTCCTTCCTCGTACTGGACGGAGCGGCGTCACGGCATCCGCACGTCTAGTGTCGGGATGGGGCGGCGTCATGGCGTTGCCATGGCTCCCGTTCCTTCCTCCCATTGGACGGAGTGGCGTCACGGCGTCCGCACGGCAATCAGTGCTCCAGCTGCCCAATCATCTCCTACCCTATATCAAGCCCCCTAATGCCGAGTGAGCGACACTGTCCTGCTCTGCGGCGGCGGCTACGGATGTGACGAGCTGCACTCCATGGTGCACTGTGATACAACCCTCTGATTTAAAAAAGGTAATGCTGCTCCTGACTTTTCTTTGCTTTTGCGTTACTGCAATATGCCATAGGCTTTCTGTGCCGCTTGGCTTTAATTAAGTCTTGATGCAATATATATCATTATATGTTGCAATACTTTAAAGAGCATTTTTTGTTCTGTTTTTATAATTAGGTTTTTTTTTTTTTTTTTTTTTTTTTCTATTTGCCTTATACCTTAGATCTTGTCTTCATGGGAAATCTGTATTTCCTGTGATCTCTTGGAGCTGTTGTGCATTGAGGGGTCTCCGCTCCCACTCAGGAATCTCAGCAATAGGGTAAGCTGGGTGCATCAGAGGTTTTTCTTTCACCCCCACGCCTCGCCTGGATGTGGATCCGCATGGTAGATATGGGTTTCTGCGTCCACGATGTGGCGGCTATTATTAGGTTTTTTATGTGTAGATGGTTACCAGCCCACTGGGAGGAAAAAAGGAAAAGAATTTTTTTTTTTTCTTATTTTTTTCTTCTTTCTTTTTATTTTAGACACTCCCCTTTTGGTGCTTTTTTAGTGGGATTCTTCTGGGATAGTACTGCCCCGTTCGAGTTCGCTCCTTTGGGGCCACACGGGGGGACCAGTGTGGACAAGGCGGGGCCAGACATACGCCCGATTCCTTCTGGATCTTCGTGGCGTTCTGCCCATGCTCTCCTCCGAGGCCTTGACAGTGAGCTTCCTGTACTGAATATACCTGGGTATGTGTGTTATCTCTTTTGTATATATTTTTTGATGTTACAGATTGGTCTATGATGCAGACAATGTGTTCAATACATATGATCTCTAAATTATTTTTATATCTTATTATGTAGTGTAATTCCTCCTACAAACTGCCCCTGATGAAGGGACTCTATAGGCAGTCCCGAAACGCGTAGGCCCAGGTGGAAGACTACACGAATATATATTCAAATTCTACATCAGTATATTCACTCTCTATATTATTTTATTGTTTTTTGAACGAACTGTATTATATTTTTGTATTTCTGTATATTTGTATGAATAAAATCTTTTTTACTACTTCGTTGCCTTTAAAGTCCCACCTAGTCTTTGAGGGGTTAGTTTTTCTTCTCAAAAAATAATCCAGTGCGTCCATAATTCCTATCAAACTTGATGCAGCGTAAATGTTCTTGATAATAGTGCTTATATTCTTATACATGAATCTCTGCAGTGTTCTTTCACCTTTTGTGCAAAACCTTTCACCAACACTCCAATACTGTCACCTTACATTCTGACCCAATATACATTAGGTCTCATGGAGGATATACATTAGGTCTCAGGAATAATGTTATTCTCTTCTGTATCCATGATGTTCAATCCATCTCCATCCTCTGTCCTGAGTTTTTATTAATGGAGAATGGTTTCTCACTTTATACAGGTTTATTTTCATGATATCCATTTAAAGTACTGCATGGCAATAATTTGGTATACATGTTTGCTGGCATGTGGGAACACAGAATGTGGCAGTAGTACTAGGACATGTTTGCATATGATTTTTGGTTCTTTTCTTTTTGTTCTATTTCACATCATTTTGGTATATTTAAAGGCACTATGTATTTGTGATAGTACTTTATTCTATTGCAGGGATTGCAGTACGAATATATTTTTTCTGCCTTCTTTGAAAGAGAATTTTTTTTAAATACCCGTCTCATTGATTATTTATCTATATACAGTACCCGACTCTTGATTGTGTTATAGATTCCTCTCCTGGCAATAGATTTCTATCTTTACTAAATAGGAGAAAACTTGAGAAAAGCCCAGTTCCAATATATCAGATAAAGGCATATCTATATTCCCTTGCCCCCTCACTATTTATACATTTGTCAGATGTAAAAAAAAAGAAATCACAATCTTTTTTAAAGATTGTGAAAAGTTATGGTCACATTACTTCCCCACTCCCTTCAAAGTGTGCATCGCTGGGCATAATGTTGAAACACAAAATAAACTCTCAGAAAAGCTGCATTGAAGTAAGGATTTGTGATTAGCAAACTGGGTAAAATTTGGGTGGCAGTAGGTTCTGTGAAACCAGGAATAATATCTGCTAAACCATTAAGCGTACCCAAGTTATTGCTATAATTCAACAAATAAAGACTAAGATCATTTGATTACAGGAAATCCATATGGTAAGGGACCATCTTAATTATTTAAAGAGGCTTAAATCCAGTGGGCTGGATTCCTGCCATACCACATACTCGAGACAACTCCAGAGGGGTATCTCTGCTGGTCCATCAATCAGTAGCGTAAAAATGTATACAAGCTAAAAGTGACTCTGAAGGAAGATATGTTTTTGTATATGCTGTGATGTGGGGATCGGTTAGCTCTAGTGGTAGAAGCATTCTCAGATGAGTTCACATCAATCAGCACTTCATTGTTAGGGCATGGGAGCCCATTTGTATACAACGGAAAACAGAAAGTCTGTAAAACATAAGATTTCCCACACAGGGGTTTTCCTCCAGCAAAATACAAATGAAAATGCTAGCCCCTGGCTACCAGGTGGCACGGGTTTGCGGGCGTTTGGCGCAGTTTGTGGGCAGGTGAGAGTGAGAAAACAGGCTCAGTGTGAGCACGCAGCTGGCCATTCAGCTAGCGGGGGACGGAGGAGCAAAGAGATAAGATCAACTTTCACCGCCCCGTGCCTGCCCTGCATCCCTGCAGTAACTTTCGCCCTCACTGTGCAGGCAGCATATGCAGCAGAGAGATTACATTATCTCTCTGCTGCCTGACTCTGGGACAGCAAGAGACAAGCAAAACACCACTTTAGCAGGCAAGTGACAGTCTGCAAGGTGTGGCAGGTGACGTGGCAAAGTGACAATCCACAACGTGTGGCAGGTGACGTGGCAAAGTGACAATCCACAATGTGTGGCAGATGACATGGCAAAGTGATAATCCACAACGTGTGGCAGGTGATGTGGCAAAGTGATAATCCACAACATGTGGCAGGTGACGTGGCAAAGTGACAATCCGCAAGGTGTGGCAAGTGACAATCTGCATCTGGTGGCAGGTAAGTGACAATCCGCAATGTGTGGCAGGTGACGTGGCAAAGTGACAATCTGCAACATGTGGCAGGTGACGTGGCAAAGTGACAATCCGCAATGTGTGGCAGGTGACGTGGCAAAGTGACAATCCGCAAGGTGTGGCAAGTGACAATCTGCATGTGGTGGCAGGCAAGTGACAATCCGCAATGTGTGGCAGGTGACGTGGCAAAGTGACAATCTCCAATGTGTGGCAGGTGACGTGGCGAAGTGACAATCCGCAACATGTGGCAGGTGACATGGCAAGTGACAATTTGCAATGTATGGCCAATGACAATCCGCAACATATGGCAGGTGACGTGGCATATAACAATCTGCATCTGGTGGCAGGCAAGTGACAATTCGCAACGTGTGGCAGGCGATGGTGGCACACTCAGGGCTCCCACTGATTCTGCATTATGGTGAGTTGAACCATTTCATTTTATACTACAATGTAATAATAGAAATAATGCGCTTCAATCATCCTGACACCATAACAACCATGGTGCCAGGATGATTGAAGCGCCAACACAAGCCATTTCCCTGATAAATTGCCCACAAAAAAACATTTTTCTGGCAGTGCCCCTCCGGAGACAAGACTCTGGATCTGCCCCTGGCACATACCCTGTTGGTTGTCCTCAAAACCTGAACACTGGATAGGAGATTTCTTACCTCCCAAGGCACTTTGAAATCTCCAAACTACGGAGCCCCATGCAGAAATACCAAAATCCAGAAGAAGCTGCAAAGCAATTTTCTTCACTCAAAATCAATGCTCCATAGTCCTGCACCAAGGATGATCTCAGCCGTGTTCGCAGGACCACGTGCCCGCGCCCACCAGGAAGCTGACACTCCACAGTGCTAATCACAGGTAGTGAGACATTTCCTGATCTGTGTGAAGGGGAAGAGAGGGGAGAAGAGATCAGCACTGTGCAAAGCTGCATCTATTCTCCCCTCTTTTCCTCTTTATGCAGCACTCGAGCAGCAGCAGGAGCCATTGGCTCTTGCTGCTGTCAATCAGATGCAGTGAAGAGGAAGTGGGGGGCGGGCCTAAGTACCGCCATGTAAGTCTTTGGAGCGCGGCTTCATAAACACACAGGTTGGGTGCGTGCAGGCTACACTCTCCCCATAGCCAGCAGCTGGCTATAACAGTCCCTAAAAGAAGAGGAGGAGCCTAGATCATCGCCGGGAAATCCCAGAAGAGGAGGATCGGGGCCACTCTGTGCAACACCACTACACAGAGCAGGCAAGTATAACATATTTGTTATTTTAAGATAAATAGAGAAGAAATATTTCTTCTCTATCTATCATAAGATTAGGGATGGCTGCGCATACTAGTATGCGCTTCATTTAAAAGAAAAAAAATTGATTTTAGTAACACTTTAATATACTGATCCATTCCAGGTAGGGGGAGTCTCATATAGACCTGGCAATAGGAGATGAAAAGACTCTCACTAGATTATATTCTATTGCCTACTTACCATGGAATGTGATAGATACTCTGCACTTGCTATACATTTAAAATGGTCTTAGATCAAAAGTGGAAAATTCATCCCTTCTGCTTAAATTTGATAGGATCTAATTACCATATACCAGATCAGTTAGCTGTATTCCTGAAAGCACACATGAGTACCGATGCTGATGGTATGTTTTGGGATACATTAAAGGATTTTCGAATAAAATTGTTAAAAGATCTTGCAGGAAGGAGGATGAAGATATGGTTAAAAAATAAAATAAAAAATAAAATTAAAAGTGGAATCACAAAGGTGATTTCATAACATATCCCTAAGTCTAGGTTCACACCTATGCAGCTGCATTTGATGCCTTTTTCAGGCACGTTTTTCAGTGCATTTTGCGTTTTAAAAACAGTGTTTTTTATGCATTTTTGCATGCAGTTTTCATGCATTTTGCATTTTTTCTCTTTAAATGTACTGTAAAACACACTGTATAAAGCTGGTTGCTAAGCAGGGGGCCGGGAAGCCACACACCTTGCATCCCTAGCAACCGATCAGTCATCAGCTGTCAGCGGGGTTCCCACTAAAAGCTGAATTGAAAAAAAAATTAATTTACAGGCAAAATAATTTGGGAAAACAAAGGCGTCGGGTTCCCCTACAGTTCCATACAAGGCTCTTCGGGTCTAGTATGGATTCAGAGGGGACCCCCCATGCCAAAATTTAAAAAAATAATGGCGTGGGGTCCCCCCCAAAATCCATACCAGACCCTTATCCGAGCATGCCGCCCAACAGGTCAGGAAAGGGAGGGGACGAGCGAGCGACCCCCCCCTCCTGAACAATACCAGGCCGCATGCCCTCAACATGGGGGGTATGGGTGCTTTGAGGCAGGGGGGCTCTGCCCCCCCCACCCCACAGCACCTTGCCCCCATGTTGATGAGGACAAGGGCCTCTTCACGACAACCCTTGCCCAGTGGTTGTCGGGGTCTATGGGCAGGGGTCTTATCAAAATCAAGAAACACCCTTTAACAAGAGGACCCGGTTCCGGCCCCCCACTCTATGTGAATGGGTATTGGGTACATCGTACCCCTAGCCATTCACCAAAAAAGCAGTGAAAAGTTAAAAAAAACAAGAGCCAGTTTTTGACAATTCCTTTACTAGTAAAATAACTCTGAGCCGCTGTCTCTCCCAAAGTCAACTCTCCCAATGTCTGGCTTCTCTCCCGGTAGCTTCTTTCCGTTGCCCTTGCCTTCTTCCACTGCCGTTTTCTCCCTGAGCTGTCATCTCCCGTTGTCGTCGTCCTCTTCTTCCTCCTCCTCGTGTCTTCGCCGATGTCTTCTTCTGGTCATGTGACGTCACAAGGGGCAGGCACTCTGGGCGATGTCATTGGATGGCCACGCCCCATGCCTATATAAGAGGTACTGGAGAGCGGGGAACATAACAACGGAGGAAGACAGCTTTGCAAGAGAAGAAAAAGAGGGCGGCGACGACGTGAGGAGGAGGAGGGACAACACGACGACACCAGGAGATGACAGCTCAGGGAGAAAATGGCAGCGGAAGAAGGCGAGGGCACAGGGAGAGATGACACCAGGAGAGAAGACATTGGGTGAGAAGACATCGGGAAAGAAGACATTGGGGGAGACGGCTCTTGTTTTTTTTACTTTTTACTGCTTTTTTTGGTAAATGGGTATGGGTACGATGTACCTGATATCCATTCACATAGGGTGGGGGGCCAGGATCTGGGGGTCCCCTTGTTAACCACTTCAGCCCCGGAAGGATTTACCCGTCCTTTTCTTCCCACAAATAGAGCTTTCTTTTGATGGAATTTGATCACCTCTGCGGTTTTTATTTTTTGCACTATAAACAGAAAAAGACCGAAAATTTTGAAAAAAATTATATTTTCAACTTTTTTAAGTTATATGTTATAAAAAAATCCAATAAACTCAATTTCAGTCATACATTTAGGCCAAAATTTTTTCGGCCACATGTCTTTGGTAAAAAAAAATGTCAATACACGTATATTTATTGGTTTGCACAAAAGTTATAGCGTCTACAAACTAGGGTACATTTTCTGGAATTTACACAGCTTTTAGTTTATGACTAGAATAGATAGAACAAGTAAACCGCGCTAAAAAATGAGTCCAATTAACAATCAGTGAAATAAAGTTCAATTGAAGTCCAGAACAAAAGGGTAAATTCTTCTATGTGATGAGGTGAGGAAAAATAAATAGAAGATAACTGTGTGGTGAACTGCTTACCAGAACGTAAGCCAAGTCAGACAGATGGCTTAAACCCAGCCCAGGCCTTTAGGAGCGCTCCAAAGTGGGCAGAATCCGTCGCGCTCATGCAGCAGAACGGGTCCACATAGGGTTTAATCAGATAAAAATACAAAGACCATAGCGTGATACTGATATAAAATTATTAAATCAAAAAGGAAAAAAAGTGATGTTCACACCAATAATCATGAAAATCATAAATGCACCCTGAATGCGTAGCAAATACAGGGACGTGAAAAATGTGACATGCAACATGCAATGAACAGTGTCCTTGGAAATGAGATGTAAAGCACCAAGTATATCTGTTTACGTTGGACCAGCAGACAAAAGCCAAAAACCAGAAAAAACACCCGGTGCACAGACACAGGAGGCCGCTTACCAGATGGCAAACTAGTGAGGATATAATCAACGGTAGGCTTACTACCACTGTGTGACCCAGAGTATAAACTTGATTGGACCCATAGGGGTTCCTGCTCACCAGAAGATTGACTGGAAATAGCCCAAAACGAAACCTTGGCGGAGTCACCGCTATTCCGTCCTGGCAGGATCTTCACAGGCTCAGATATACATATGCGTTCAAAGAGGAGAAGCAGCCAATAGTGTAATAACGTTACGACTCCAATTTATTAAAAAGCAAACACATTTAAAAAACGAAAAACAGCAATGCCGGCCGGCACTCAGATAGCTCCCATCCACAACAGGGCAACGTGGTGACGTCAGCACGTCCCTCCCAGACGCGTTTTGTCACAGGTTGACTTTCTCAATGGGGAACGGGCAGCGCGCTGAGCCACCACATTATATGCAGACACCAAGCCTCACTCTGGAACCGAATAGGAAAAGCACAGAACGCCATTTTTGGTGTGGGCATAGGTATTGGAAAGTTACGGGAATAGCGGCGAATAAACTTCAGCTAATTCCCGTCACTTCTAAGGTAATTTAGGCACATAAAAGATGAGGCACTTAGCACTAAAAGTTAAATAAGAAATTAATGTAATTAGCGCCCTCTGTGTACAGAGGGCGGGCCTCAGTTGTTAGATAAAAGGGACCAATCTGAGTGACCAGATGTGCATATCAAAAAAGGAACAGTGTCCCCAATAAGTGGACCACATCTAAGTTATAACCCTGGACATTCGGCCATATAGGAACAAACAGTTTAGAATTAACTGATTGAGGGTTAAGTAGTACAAAGCCCTATTTAGTTCCACAAAATTAATTGCATATATGTAACAAGCAATAGGGCTAAATATGTATAATATATATTACTGGTACTGGGGGGATAAGCCTATACCTTATAAGTAACTTAAATGGAATGAACCATAGCTTTACATATTACACCCCATGAACCGCGGATCACATTTATAGTCACATATTAGTAGTGCGATTAACCTCCTTAGGTGTGGGAGGTAATAAAGATTTAAAATTACATAAAGAAGAATAATAATAAATATATGAGAAGGACATAAACTAATATATCCTCTAAGGAAACCTTATAGATTAACAGCTAGAATACTTAATATTAATGAGGAACCCACCAAAATTTAAGACCAGTGAGATTATGACCACCCATATATGGTGTCTTTGTTCACAGAAACATAAAAATCAAAACAGGACCCTGCCAGGGGCCCCCAACCAAAACGCTTTATAGCAAAAACGCCATCCAAAGGAGTGGCTGAAAATTAAAAAAACTAAATAAAAATTGAAAAATATAACATGGGAAATATATAAATATAAAATATAAAGATAACATAAATAAATAAAATAAAATAAAAGAAGGTCGGAGTCCTATCAAAGGTTGGATATATCTATTCCACTAGAGAATTCTGCCTAGAAAATTCTTTTTATTTACACCGAAAATATAGTGTTCAGGAATTGTCAATGAATGAATTAACATCCACATCTATATTGAGACCGTAGGGCGTGTAGCTTTTAATCCTATGGATCCAGGCCATTTCGGATTTGGAGATCTCTCTTACCAAAGAGCTACCCCGCCAATGAGGTTTGTAACGGTCTATCCCCAAAAATAAGGTGTTAGAGGGGTCTCTGTTATGAGCCAACCTATAATGTTTTGAGACCGAATGGTTTTTAAAACCTGTCAGAATGTTGGTAATATGTTCATTGAACCTCACCTGGAGGGGGCATTTGGTCCGCCCAACATATTGCAAGCCACAAGGGCATTGCAACAGGTAAACCACTCCAATGGTGGAACAGGTGATAAATGGAGTAATGCGATGGGTTCGACCAGTTTTCGTCGAGACAAAAGTTTGGGTAATCCTGGTCACACATGAGTTATAGGAACAGACCCGACACTTATTGCATCTATAGAAACCAGTTAATTGGTCGAAGAAGGTGGCTCTATTCTGAGGAGGATCTAATACCCCTGGGGCTAACTTGTTCTTAAATGAGGGGGCCCCATTGAAAACAATTTTAGGTCTAGGTGGTAGAACTTCCTTCAAAACCCGGTCATTGGTGACTATGTGCCAGTGTTTGGAAACTGGTTGCTTAATTTCCTTGTGTTGGAGTGAGTATGTAGTAATAAAAGGGACTCCTAAATTATTCATGGAGGTACCAGTTCGGGGTCTATCCCTCAACAAAAGTTCCCTATCCATTTTCTGTACATTTTTTAACACAGAAATCAAGTCACCATTGGTGTACCCTTTTTCTAGGAATCTCTCTGTGTGGACATTGCTTTGCGATAGAAATTTCTCTGGATCTGAGCAGTTCTTACGGACCCTCATATATTGACTTTTGGGTATCCCCTTCAACCAGGGTCCATAGTGACAGCTTTCAAGTGGAATGTAGGAATTTCTATCGCTCTCCTTAAAAAAGGTTGATGTAGATAGAATTCCACCTTCTATAGATATGGTAAGATCCAAGAAATGGATTTGAGTCTGACTTGTCTCAAAGTTCAAATGGATTCCACGATTGTTGGTATTGAGGGAGGACAAGAACTGCTGAAGTTCTAAGCCATCACCATCCCACGGGAGGAGGATGTCATCTATGTACCTCGCCCACAAGGCTAGATGGGGATTCCGGTGGGTATAGATGACATCCTCCTCCCACTTGGCCATAAATAAATTGGCCAGGCTGGGGGCATATTTTGCCCCCATGGCCACGCCACGACTCTGGCGGTAGAATTGATCTGAAAACCAAAAGTAATTGTGGGAGGCCGCAAAAACCAACAACTCCATAATAAAAGAAATCTGGTCTGTTGGAAGGCCTGAGTCTTTCCTCAGGGCTCCCTCTACAGCTTGAAGGCCCATGTCGTGGGGAATTATGGTGTATAAAGAGGTGACATCCGCGCTCACCAACCACATCCCAGGTCTAATATCAGTACCAGAGAGAAGATTCAGCACATGGCGAGTGTCTTTGATGTATGATGGCATCTTTTGAACCAGGGGCTGGAGGAAAAAATCAATATATCTGCCCACCCGGGATGTGACAGAGTCAATGCCACTCACAATGGGGCGTCCCGGGGGGCAGATAGGGTTCTTGTGGACCTTCGGGAGATAATAAATAATAGGGGTTCTGGGGGCCTTGGGAACCAAATATAGGCTCTCCTTGCCCCCCAGAATAGCCAAGGAAGTACCCTTGGAAATGATCCTACGTAACTCCCTAAGGTAGCCATTTTTTGGGTCAGAGGGGAGGGGGGTGTAGGTCTCTGTGTCGCCAAGGATCCTGGACATTTCAGCCAGGTAATCCTTCCGATCGAGCACCACTATCCCTCCCCCCTTATCCGCTGGGCGGATGACTAGATCCTTATTCTTACATAAAGAATCCAGTCCCTCTTGTATGGCTATAGAGTTTTTTGCATTTTTAACCTCTAACTCCTCGAGATCCCTTAACATTACATCTCTGAACACTTTAAGTGCAGGAGCAAGTGTTCCGGGGGGATTAAAAAGGGATGCATTTGCCAATCCTGAATGTACATAGTTGTCACTAGGTTGGGAATTTTTGTGATAGGATTCCCTATCATATATCTCTTTATATTTAATTTCCAGATAAACTTGTGGACATCCATGTATGTTTGGAAGCGATTTAAACTTTTGGGAGGGGCAAACTTGAGACCTTTGTCCAACACCAACTTTTCGGACTGCGTCAGCTCAACGGTCCTCAAGTTAAAAATGCCCTGACCTATTACATTCTGGCTTTTTTTTGCTCGCATTCGCCTCCCCCCTCTAGTTCCTTGCTTCTTTCTACCGGCCTTTTGAGTCCCTGGCCTGGTTTGGAAAAACCCCAAGTTCCCGCTCCTCTGAACGGCGGGGCAGTGGGACCAGGGGTAACTGGATTTTGGGGAGGAAAGGACAAATTGGGAATCTGGATATCCGGTTGATATTCAAATGGTGCATGGGAAGCAGACATTCCCTCATATGGGTTCATGTCGCTTATAGGAAAGAACCTATTTTGCGTGGGGAGATTATAATCCCAACCCCCAGCATAAGGGTCCTGATATGGCGGTTTCTGATACACGTCATAATTATGGTTGGGTCTCCACCAATCTGGGTGGTTCCCACCATAACTATGGCCTTTGGTAGAGTTGGACGGGCCACGCCCTCTTCCACCTGTAGGGTGACCACCCCTCCATGGAGGAAGGGGGATAGACCTAGCTCCTCCCCTCTGTGTGTAATTGGGCCTAGGGGGTCCTAGATTGTACTGGTGGTATGGAGGAATGTTACTAGGTTTATTGGTTAATGGTCTTTGAGGGGATTGAAACCTCTGGGGGCCCGTGCTCTTTTGGATTTTACCCAAGGGGCCCTTCTTGTTATTATTATTTCTTGATGGTGGCTGAGGTCCCTGGGAACAGCCGCCACTAATGCTACTGTCCCCATAGTCCTGGGTAACTACCTCCATCTCTGTGTTGGCCTGATTGGCTGAGTTATCCTCAGCCAATCGTTTCTGCCACTCAAAGACCATATTGTTACATATATATATATATATAGAATATAGAGAGAGATCTCAGGGTCTGTTGAAAATCCTTGAAAAAGAGGATAGAGACCAAAAATACAAAAAAAGAAAGAAATACAATCGGGATCTCAACGATTATTGTAACAATATGGTCTTTGAGTGGCAGAAACGATTGGCTGAGGATAACTCAGCCAATCAGGCCAACACCGAGATGGAGGTAGTTACCCAGGACTATGGGGACAGTAGCATTAGTGGCGGCTGTTCCCTGGGACCTCAGCCACCATCAAGAAATAATAATAACAAGAAGGGCCCCTTGGGTAAAATCCAAAAGAGCACGGGCCCCCAGAGGTTTCAATCCCCTCAAAGACCATTAACCAATAAACCTAGTAACATTCCTCCATACCACCAGTACAATCTAGGACCCCCTAGGCCCAATTACACACAGAGGGGAGGAGCTAGGTCTATCCCCCTTCCTCCATGGAGGGGTGGTCACCCTACAGGTGGAAGAGGTCGTGGCCCGTCCAACTCTACCAGAGGCCATAGGTATGGTGGGAACCACCCGGATTGGTGGAGACCCAACCATAATTATGACGTGTATCAGAAACCGCCATATCAGGACCCTTATGCTGGGGGTTGGGATTATAATCTCCCCACGCAAAATAGGTTCTTTCCTATAAGCGACATGAACCCATATGAGGGAATGTCTGCTTCCCATGCACCATTTGAATATCAACCGGATATCCAGATTCCCAATTTGTCCTTTCCTCCCCAAAATCCAGTTACCCCTGGTCCCACTGGTTCAGAGGAGCGGGAACTTGGGGTTTTTCCAAACCAGGCCAGGGACTCAAAAGGCCAGTAGAAAGAAGGGAGGAACTAGAGGGGGGAGGCGAATGCGAGCAAAAAAAAGCCAGAATGTAATAGGTCAGGGCATTTTTAACTTGAGGACCGTTGAGCTGACGCAGTCCGAAAAGTTGGTGTTGGACAAAGGTCTCAAGTTTGCCCCTCCCAAAAGTTTAAATCGCTTCCAAACATACATGGATGTCCACAAGTTTATCCAGAAATTAAATATAAAGAGATATATGATAGGGAATCCTATCACAAGGAATTCCCAACCTAGTGACAACTATGTACATTCAGGATTGGCAAATGCATCCCTTTTTAATCCCCCCGGAACACTTGCTCCTGCACTTAAAGTGTTCAGAGATGTAATGTTAAGGGATCTCGAGGAGTTAGAGGTTAAAAATGCAAAAAACTCTAGAGCCATACAAGAGGGACTGGATTCTTCAATTAAGAATAAGGATCTAGTCATCCGCCCAGCGGATAAGGGGGGAGGGATAGTGGTGCTCGATCGGAAGGATTACCTGGCTGAAATGTCCAGGATCCTTGGCGACACAGAGACCTACACCCCCTCCCCTCTTACCCAAAAAATGGCTACCTTAGGGAGTTACGTAGGATCATTTCCAAGGGTACTTCCTTGGCTATTCTGGGGGGCAAGGAGAGCCTATATTTGGTTCCCAAGGCCCCCAGAACCCCTATTATTTATTATCTCCCGAAGGTCCACAAGAACCCTATCTGCCCCCCCGGGATGCCCCATTGTGAGTGGCATTGACTCTGTCACATCCCGGGTGGGCAGATATATTGATTTTTTCCTCCAGCCCCTGGTTCAAAAGATGCCATCATACATCAAAGACACTCGCCATGTGCTGAATCTTCTCTCTGGTACTGATATTAGACCGGGGATGTGGTTGGCGAGCGCGGATGTCACCTCTTTATACACCATAATTCCCCACGACATGGGCCTTCAAGCTGTAGAGGGAGCCCTGAGGAAAGACTCAGGCCTTCCAACAGACCAGATTTCTTTTATTATGGAGTTGTTGGTTTTTGCGGCCTCCCACAATTACTTTTGGTTTTCAGATCAATTTTACCGAAGAGTCGTGGCATGGCCATGGGGGCAAAATATGCCCCCAGCCTGGCCAATTTATTTATGGCCAAGTGGGAGGAGGATGTCATCTATACCCACCGGAATCCCCATCTAGCCTTGTGGGCGAGGTACATAGATGACATCCTCCTCCCGTGGGATGGTGATGGCTTAGAACTTCAGCAGTTCTTGTCCTCCCTCAATACCAACAATCGTGGAATCCATTTGAACTTTGAGACAAGTCAGACTCAAATCCATTTCTTGGATCTTGCCATATCTATAGAAGGTGGAATTCTATCTACATCAACCTTTTTTAAGGAGAGCGATAGAAATTCCTACATTCCACTTGAAAGCTGTCACTATGGACCCTGGTTGAAGGGGATACCCAAAAGTCAATATATGAGGGTCCGTAGGAACTGCTCAGATCCAGAGAAATTTCTATCGCAAAGCAATGTCCTCACAGAGAGATTCCTAGAAAAAGGGTACACCAATGGTGACTTGATTTCTGTGTTAAAAAATGTACAGAAAATGGATAGGGAACTTTTGTTGAGGGATAGACCCCGAACTGGTACCTCCATGAATAATTTAGGAGTCCCTTTTATTACTACATACTCACTCCAACACAAGGAAATTAAGCAACCAGTTTCCAAACACTGGCACATAGTCACCAATGACCGGGTTTTGAAGGAAGTTCTACCACCTAGACCTAAAATTGTTTTCAAAGGGGCCCCCTCATTTAAGAACAAGTTAGCCCCAGGGGTATTAGATCCTCCTCAGAATAGAGCCACCTTCTTCGACCAATTAACTGGTTTCTATAGATGCAATAAGTGTCGGGTCTGTTCCTATAACTCATGTGTGACCAGGAGGACCCAAACTTTTGTCTCAACGAAAACTGGTCGAACCCATCGCATTACTCCATTTATCTCCTGTTCCACCATTGGAGTGGTTTACCTGTTGCAATGCCCTTGTGGCTTGCAATATGTTGGGCGGACCAAACGCCCCCTCCAGGTGAGGCTCAATGAACATATTACCAACATTCTGACAGGTTTCAAAACCATTCGGTCTCAAAACATTATAGGTTGGCTCATAACAGAGACCCCTCTAACACCTTATTTTTGGGGATAGACCGTTACAAACCTCATTGGCGGGGTAGCTCTTTGGTAAGAGAGATCTCCAAATCCGAAATAGCCTGGATCCATAGGATTAAAAGCTACACGCCCTACGGTCTCAATATAGATGTGGATGTTAATTCATTCATTGACAATTCCTGAACACTATATTTTCGGTGTAAATAAAAAGAATTTTCTAGGCAGAATTCTCTAGTGGAATGGATATATCCAACCTTTGATAGGACTCCGACCTTCTTTTATTTTATTTTATTTATTTATGTTATCTTTATATTTTATATTTATATATTTCCCATGTTATATTTTTCAATTTTTATTTAGTTTTTTTAATTTTCAGCCACTCCTTTGGATGGCGTTTTTGCTATAAAGCGTTTTGGTTGGGGGCCCCTGGCAGGGTCCTGTTTTGATTTTTATGTTTCTGTGAACAAAGACACCATATATGGGTGGTCATAATACCACTGGTCTTAAATTTTGGTGGGTTCCTCATTAATATTAAGTATTCTAGCTGTTAATCTATAAGGTTTCCTTAGAGGATATATTAGTTTATGTCCTTCTCATATATTTATTATTATTCTTCTTTATGTAATTTTAAATCTTTATTACCTCCCACACCTAAGGAGGTTAATCGCACTACTAATATGTGACTATAAATGTGATCCGCGGTTCATGGGGTGTAATATGTAAAGCTATGGTTCATTCCATTTAAGTTACTTATAAGGTATAGGCTTATCCCCCCAGTACCAGTAATATATATTATACATATTTAGCCCTATTGCTTGTTACATATATGCAATTAATTTTGTGGAACTAAATAGGGCTTTGTACTACTTAACCCTCAATCAGTTAATTCTAAACTGTTTGTTCCTATATGGCCGAATGTCCAGGGTTATAACTTAGATGTGGTCCACTTATTGGGGACACTGTTCCTTTTTTGATATGCACATCTGGTCACTCAGATTGGTCCCTTTTATCTAACAACTGAGGCCCGCCCTCTGTACACAGAGGGCGCTAATTACATTAATTTCTTATTTAACTTTTAGTGCTAAGTGCCTCATCTTTTATGTGCCTAAATTACCTTAGAAGTGACGGGAATTAGCTGAAGTTTATTCGCCGCTATTCCCGTAACTTTCCAATACCTATGCCCACACCAAAAATGGCGTTCTGTGCTTTTCCTATTCGGTTCCAGAGTGAGGCTTGGTGTCTGCATATAATGTGGTGGCTCAGCGCGCTGCCCGTTCCCCATTGAGAAAGTCAACCTGTGACGAAACGCGTCTGGGAGGGACGTGCTGACGTCACCACGTTGCCCTGTTGTGGATGGGAGCTATCTGAGTGCCGGCCGGCATTGCTGTTTTTCGTTTTTTAAATGTGTTTGCTTTTTAATAAATTGGAGTCGTAACGTTATTACACTATTGGCTGCTTCTCCTCTTTGAACGCATATGTATATCTGAGCCTGTGAAGATCCTGCCAGGACGGAATAGCGGTGACTCCGCCAAGGTTTCGTTTTGGGCTATTTCCAGTCAATCTTCTGGTGAGCAGGAACCCCTATGGGTCCAATCAAGTTTATACTCTGGGTCACACAGTGGTAGTAAGCCTACCGTTGATTATATCCTCACTAGTTTGCCATCTGGTAAGCGGCCTCCTGTGTCTGTGCACCGGGTGTTTTTTCTGGTTTTTGGCTTTTGTCTGCTGGTCCAACGTTATTTTCTGGTAAACAGATATACTTGGTGCTTTACATCTCATTTCCAAGGACACTGTTCATTGCATGTTGCATGTCACATTTTTCACGTCCCTGTATTTGCTACGCATTCAGGGTGCATTTATGATTTTCATGATTATTGGTGTGAACATCACTTTTTTTCCTTTTTGATTTAATAATTTTATATCAGTATCACGCTATGGTCTTTGTATTTTTATCTGATTAAACCCTATGTGGACCCGTTCTGCTGCATGAGCGCGACGGATTCTGCCCACTTTGGAGCGCTCCTAAAGGCCTGGGCTGGGTTTAAGCCATCTGTCTGACTTGGCTTACGTTCTGGTAAGCAGTTCACCACACAGTTATCTTCTATTTATTTTTCCTCACCTCATCACATAGAAGAATTTACCCTTTTGTTCTGGACTTCAATTGAACTTTATTTCACTGATTGTTAATTGGACTCATTTTTTAGCGCGGTTTACTTGTTCGATTTATTCTATTGGTGTGCCCCACTTATAACCGCAGCTTATTGAATTTTAATTTATGATACTTGTATCAAGGAGTCATTTTATTCCTATTCACATTTTTCACTGGTATTTATTTTTCCAAGCGCAATTTTGTTTGTTTCCATTTAGTTTATGACTGCCTATCTCATTTCTTGAGGTTCTAAAATGGCAGGGCAGTACAAAACGCCCTCCTAAATGACCCCATTATGGAAAGTAGACACCCCAAAGAAATTGCTGAAAGACATGTTAAGCCCATTGAATATAAATTTTTTTGTCCCAAGTAATTGAATAATGATAAAAAAATAAAAATAAAAAAAATTTTACAAAAAGTTGTCACTAAATGATATATTGCTCACTAGGGATGAGCCAAACACCCCCCGGTTTGGTTCGCACCAGAACCTGCAAATGGACCGAAAATTTGCACGAACGTTAGAACCCCATTGACGTCTATGGGACTCGAACGTTCGAAATCAAAAGTGCTCATTTTAAAGGCTAATTTGCATGGTATTGTCCTAAAAAGGGTTTGGGGACCCGGGTCCTGCCCCAGGGGACATGTATCAATGCAAAAAAAACTTTTAAAAACGGCCGTTTTTTCGGGAGCAGTGATTTTAATGATGCTTAAAGTAAAAAAAAAAGTGAAACATTCCTTTAAATATTGTACCTGGGGGGTGTCTATAGTATGCCTGTAAAGTGGTGCGCGTTTCCCGTGCTTAGAACAGTCCCTGTACAAAATGTCATTTTTAAAGGAAAAAATCTCATTTAAAACTGCTTGCGGGTTTAATGTAATGTCGGGTCCTGGCAATATGGATGAAAATCAGTGAGACCATTGGTACTAGCAGAAACAATTCACAGAATGAATAATACAATGTCCCATGCTAAGATGGTAGCCATCGATCAAAATCAAATTCCAAAATTTGAAAAACTTTGGCACCCTTGAATAAAACAAAAGTTCCTGTCAAATTTCAATGACTCTGTCCTGTTGCCATGGTAACAGATTAAATGACTTACAGAGACACCCATTCTAAGGCTGCAAAGAGAACTAAAAAGAATAATAAACTGACAAGCGGGACAACCTTGTGGACCATACCTCTGCCTTTCTACCCTTTTTCTTCTTTCTCTTTCCTTTTCTCCACCTTACGATTAAAGCTCATTATCAGAATTTATTTGACCTATATACACTCTACTTGTAAACAATATGTATAGTAGGTATAAATCATTTAAATATCTACAAAAGTAACTAAGGAAATGATATATATCTTTAATTTAGGTTTACGTGAACCCAATGTTTAATATTTGAAATTTCATGACATTTACCTATATAAACCCTACTGTAAAACAATGAGCTTACTTTATAGATCCTTGTAAACTTACTTTATGTATCTTTATAACATTGTATACTCAATAAACTTCTTTTGACAAGGAAAATCAGTGAGACAAACTGCATGGGTACCCCCCAGTCCATTAGAAGGCCCTTTGGGTCTTGTATGGGTATTAAGGGGAACACCGCACCCAAATTAAAATAAGGAAAGGTGTGGGGCCACCAGGCCCTATATACTCTGAACAGCAGTATACAGGCGGTGCAAACAAGACAGGGACTGTAGGTTTGTTGTTAAGTAGAATCTGTTTGTAATTTTGAACAGGTACATTTTTAACATGTTTAGCTCCAGCCAAAAAATCTTTTTTAAGCTTTTTGTAAAACATAGAGAAGGGTTATCACCCCTGTGACATTTGTTTTGCTGTCTGTCCTCCTCTTCAGAAGATTTCACCTCACTTTTTGTCCCAATGACAAATGTTTTTTGAAAATTTGGGTTTTTTTGTGGAACAAGGATTGGAAAGCATCAGTGGAAAGGAGAAATGTTTTTCCCATATTAACTCTTACAGGAGAGAATTTCCCTTCCTAGGGGTAGATTTCATCTCACTTCCTGTTGTCTCCTTCCATTTGCAAGTAGGAGTCATTTGTAAGTAGGGATGAGCTTCTTGTTCGAGTCGAACCCATGTTCGACTCAAACATCGGCTGTTCGGTCGTTCGCCGAATTGCGAACGATATGGGCCGTTCGCGCCAAATTCGTGTGGCGTGTCACGGCCCATAATTCACTGCGGCATCGCAGTGCATTGCTTGCTGATGATTGGCCAAGCATGCACTATGACCCGCATGCTTGGCCAATCACAGCGCCGCCTTAACAGAGAGCCGTATTTGGCCAAAGCCAAGGAGGCTTTGGCCAATTATGGCTCAGGGGATTTTGTACACGCCCCACACTATATAAGGCTGCCTGCACGGCGGCCCTGTGCAGTGTGTTCCGGTGTGCTTAGAGAGAGAGAGAGACAGTGTCATTTCATTTGAGTTAGCTAGATTAGGCAGGACAGTCAGTCAGTTAGCTGCACTTAAAGTGTATTGTGTATATATATGCATCCCAGGTGTTGCATATATATATATATATATATATATATACACTGTATTCAGTTTAGCTAGATCCGTTCCTGTTATCTTTTAGACTATTTACATTTAGTGCAGTGCGTCCTGCTCACAGTGTTCAGCTAGATCCGTTCCTGTTATCTTCCTACTGACAGGCAGGCTTGTCTTGTTACAGCATATAAAGCTACCTGAAGAAAATTACTGGTGTTCTTTTGATCCTATTAGTACCACAGTCAGGTAGCTAGACTATTTACATTTAGTGCAGTGCGTCCTGCTCACAGTGTTCAGCTAGATCCGTTCCTGTTATCTTCTTACTGACAGGCAGGCTTGTCTTGTTACAGTATTTTGAAGAAAATTACTGGTGTTCTTTTGATCCTATTAGTACCACAGTCAGGCAGCTAGACTATTTACATTTAGTGCAGTGCGTCCTGCTCACAGTGTTCAGCTAGATCCGTTCCTGTTATCTTCCTACTTACAGGCAGGCTTGTCTTGTTACAGTATATAAAGCTACCTGAAGAAAATTACTGGTGTTCTTTTGATCCTATTAGTACCACAGTCAGGCAGCTAGACTATTTACATTTAGTGCAGTGCGTCCTGCTCACAGTGTTCTGCAAAACCTACAAGTTAGTGGGGTGCGTCCTGCTCACAGTGTTCAGCTAGATCCGTTTCTGTTATCTTCTTACTGACAGGCAGGCTTGTCTTGTTACAGTAAATACAGCTACCTGAAGAAAATTGCTGGTGTTCTTTTGATCCTATTAGTACCACAGTCAGGCAGCTAGACTATTTACATTTAGTGCAGTGCGTCCTGCTCACAGTGTTCAGCTAGATCCGTTCCTGTTATCTTCCTACTGACAGGCAGGCTTGTCTTGTTACAGTATATAAAGCTACCTGAAGAAAATTGCTGGTGTTCTTTTGATCCTATTAGTACCACAGTCAGGCAGCTAGACTATTTACAGTTAGTGCAGTGCGTCCTGCTCACAGTGTTCAGCTAGATCCGTTCCTGTTATCTTAATACTGACAGGCAGGCTTGTCTTGTTACAGTATATAAAGCTACCTGAAGAAAATTACTGGTGTTCTTTTGATCCTATTAGTACCACAGTCAGGCAGCTAGACTATTTACATTTAGTGCAGTGCGTCCTGCTCACAGTGTTCTGCAAAACCTACAAGTTAGTGGGGTGCGTCCTGCTCACAGTGTTCAGCTAGATCCGTTTCTGTTATCTTCTTACTGACAGGCAGGCTTGTCTTGTTACAGTAAATACAGCTACCTGAAGAAAATTGCTGGTGTTCTTTTGATCCTATTAGTACCACAGTCAGGCAGCTAGACTATTTACATTTAGTGCAGTGCGTCCTGCTCACAGTGTTCAGCTAGATCCGTTCCTGTTATCTTCCTACTGACAGGCAGGCTTGTCTTGTTACAGTATATAAAGCTACCTGAAGAAAATTGCTGGTGTTCTTTTGATCCTATTAGTACCACAGTCAGGCAGCTAGACTATTTACAGTTAGTGCAGTGCGTCCTGCTCACAGTGTTCTGCTAAACCTACAAGTTAGTGGGGTGCGTCCTGCTCACAGTGTTCAGCTAGATCCGTTTCTGTTATCTTCTTACTGACAGACAGGCTTGTCTTGTTACAGTAAATAAAGCTACCTGAAGAAAATTGCTGGTGTTCTTTTGATCCTATTATACCACAGTCAGGCAGCTAGACTATTTACAGTTAGTGCAGTGCGTCCTGCTCACAGTGTTCTGCTAAACCTACAAGTTAGTGGGGTGCGTCCTGCTCACAGTGTTCAGCTAAACCTACAAGTTAGTGGGGTGCGTCCACTTCACAGTGTTCAGCTAAACCTACAAGCTAGTGGGGTGCGTCCTGCTCACAGTGTTCAGCTAGATCCGTTTCTGTTATCTTCTTACTGACAGGCAGGCTTGTCTTGTTACAGTAAATACAGCTACCTGAAGAAAATTGCTGGTGTTCTTTTGACCCTATTAGTACCACAGTCAGGCAGCTAGACTATTTACAGTTAGTGCAGTGCGTCCTGCTCACAGTGTTCAGCTAAACCTACAAGTTAGTGGGGTGCGTCCTGCTCACAGTGTTCAGCTAAAGCTACCTGTAGAAGGTTGGTGGTGTTCTCATACTACAGGCAGGCAGTTGATTTTGCTAGCTGCAGTATCAGTACATATATATATATATATATATATATATATATATATATATATATATATCCCAGCTTAGTGCAGCTAAAGGCCATTAGTATGTCTGGAAGGCCAAGAAGGAGAGGCAGACAGTCACAAGCCAATAAGAGAGGGCAAGCAGGCTCTGTGTCTAGTGCTGGTCGTGGAGACGGTGCATCCTCATCAGCACGTGGCCATGGGACACGCTTGGCCTTTTTTTCGGCAGCTGGCCATGTTGAGCCGCAACATGCGGTAGACTTGGTCGAGTGGATGACCAAGCCGTCCTCATCCTCCTCATCCTCTCTCACCCATGCCCAGGGTACTTTGTCTGGCAAAGCAGCGACCTCTTCCCTCGGCTCAATGTCATCAGTGACTCCTTCCCTAGCCCCACCATGTCCTCCTGAGGAGTCCCTCGAACTGTTTTACCACAGTGTTGGGTATGTGCTCAAGGAGGATGCCCAGCGTTTGGAAGGCTCTGATGATGATACTGAGCTCGATGAAGGCAGTAACATGAGCACGGACAGAGGGGGTGCCCAAGAAGGACAGCAATCTGGCAGTCATGCTCCCCCTGCTGCAGCATACTGCCAGGTTTGCTCCAGTGATGAGGAGGGAGGGGATGATGAGGTCACTGACTCAATGTGGGTGCCTGATAGGAGAGAGGAGGAGGAGGAGGAGGAGGAGGAGGAGGAGGAGGAGGAGGAGGCACATCACCAACGAGGTAGGATGCCCTCCAGGGGCCAGCCTAAGGGCAGCACATTGACTGCATCACACCCCAAAGCTCCACATGTGCAGGACGCTGCAGTCTCTGCGCGTTATTCAAAAAGTTCTTTGGTGTGGGCCTTTTTTGAGATGAGTGCATCAGATCGCACCGCTGCTATTTGCAACATATGTCTCAAGCGTATCTCACGTGGCCAAAACATCTCCCGCTTGGGTACCGCATGCTTGACCAGACATATGTTGACCTGCCATGCAGTTCGTTGGCAAGCGTATCTAAAAGACCCACACCAAAGAACAAAGAGGACCTCTCCTTGCTCCTCATCAGCTGAGATTTCCAACCCCACTAGACCTTCAGTCCTCTCTGAGACCTGCACTGAGAGGAATGAAGGTGTAGAATTAGGTGTGTCACAGCCAAGTACTTGTGGGCAATCTGCTTTTGGTACACCAACGTCAGATTGTACCAGGCAAATTTCCCTGCCCCAGCTGATGCACCGCCGAAAGAAGTTTGCTCCCAGCCATCCACATGCCCAGCGGTTGAATGCTAGCTTGGCAAAATTGCTAGCACTTCAACTGCTGCCTTTTCAGTTGGTAGACTCTGTCCCCTTCTGTGAGTTTGTGGAATGTGCGGTTCCTCAGTGGCAGGTACCCAAACGCCACTTTTTCTCACGGAAGGCGATTCCGGCTCTCTACCGGCATGTGGAAGGCAATGTCCATGCCTCGCTGGACAGGGCGGTCAGCGGTAAGGTGCATTTTACCGCTGACTCATGGTCCAGCAGGCATGGACAGGGACGTTACCTAAGTTTCACGGCGCATTGGGTGACTCTGCTGGCAGCTGGGAAGGATGCAGGACAAGGTGCAGTAGTGTTGGAGGTTGTTCTGCCACCACGCCTCCAAAATGCTAATGATTGTGACACACCTCTCTCCTCCACCCCCTCCTCTTCTTCTTCCTCCATGGCCTCTTCCTCTGAACCAGCGGTGCTCTGTAGTCGTTCAAGGGGCTACGCAAGTACGCAGGCCAAAAGATGCCATGCGGTGCTTGAGCTGGTGTGCTTGGGGGACAGGAGCCACACTGGGGCAGAGGTTCTGTCAGCTCTGCAGGGGCAGGTTCAGAGGTGGTTGACGCCACGCCAACTTAAGGCAGGAATGGTGGTTTGCGACAATGGCACCAACCTCCTCTCTGCCCTCCGACAGGGACAAATGACCCATGTGCCCTGTTTGGCTCACGTCCTTAACTTGGTGGTGCAGTGGTTCTTGGGCAGATACCCGGGCTTACAGGATGTCCTGAGGCAGGCCAGGAAAGTCTGTGTGCATTTCCGCCGGTCATATAATGCCAGTGCTCGGCTGATGGACCTCCAAAAGGAGTTTAACCTGCCCAAGAACCGCCTAATCTGTGACATGCCCACCAGGTGGAACTCAACGTTGGCCATGCTGCAGTGGCTGCACACGCAGCAGAGGGCCATCAATGAGTACCTGTGCGACTATGGCACCAGGACAGGGTCAGGGGAGCTTGGTTTTTTTTCCCCTCGCCAGTGGGCCATGATCAGGGATGCATGCACTGTCCTGTCACCATTTGAGGAGGCCACGAGGATGGTGAGCAGTGACAGTGCATGCATCAGTGACACTGTCCCCCTTGTCCACCTGTTGGAGCACACGCTGCGTGGAATAATGGACAGGGCACTTGAGGCAGAACAGAGGCAGGAAGAGGAGGACTTCCTTAGCTCTCAAGGCCCCCTTTATCCAGACAGTGTTCCTGCGTGCCCGCCGATCACACAGGAAGAGGAGGAGGAGGAGGAGGAGGAGGAAGATTGTGTCAGTATGGAGGTGGAGCCTGGCACTCAGCATCAGCAGCAGTCTTTAAGGGATCAGTCCCAAGAAACACATGGACTTGTACGTGGCTGGGAGGAGGTGGCTGCGGACCATGTCGTCCTTAGTGACCCAGAGGACTCCGGACCGAATGCCTCAGCAAACCTATGCTGCATGGCCTCCCTGATCCTGCAAAGCCTGCGTAAGGATCCTCGTATTCGTGGTATCAAGGAGAAGGACCAATACTGGCTGGCAACCCTCCTTGATCCACGTTACAAGGGTAAGGTTGCGGACCTTATCTTGCCATCGCAGAGGGAGCAGAGGATGAAACATCTTCGGGAGGCCTTGCAGAAAGGTCTGTGCAACGTTTTCCCAGAGATTGGGAGGTTACAAACTCCTGTTTCTGGACAACGTGTTGCTGAGGCTTCGGTCAGTCAAAGAAGGAGCGGTGGAGAAGGTGGCCGTCTGACCGATGCGTTCAGACAATTTTTTGGTCCGCAGCCCCAAGGTATGATCGGTTCCAGCAACCATCGCCAGCATCTGTTTTACATGGTGCAGGAATACCTAGGGGCAAGATCAGACTTGGACACCTTTCCCACCGAAAATCCTCTGGGTTACTGGGTCTTGAGGATGGATAACTGGCCAGAGCTTGCACAGTATGCAATTGAGCTACTGGCCTGTCCTGCATCCAGCGTTCTTTCGGAACGCACATTCAGTGCTGCTGGAGGCGTGGTAACCGATCACAGGGTGCGTCTGTCCACCGACTCGGTCGATCGACTGACCTCCATAAAAATGAATCAGTCTTGGATCACCACCAGCTACCAAGCACCTGATGCTGATGTAACCGAATAATTTTTTTTGAAATCTCAGATTCCTTCAAAGACTGCCTATGCTGATGCTGAGTGACTATCCCTGAGTAATTATCCTCTTCCTCCTCAATCATCACGCTGATAGCTTGTAAGAACATTTTTGGTTCTGGGCGCCACCACCAGTGCCTAAGGCACAATTTTTCAGCCCCTTTTTAACAGGGGCGTGTAATTACAATTTTTGATGTAATACTTTGCAGCAGGGCTCGTTCCTGCATTCCAACTAGAGTGTCTGTGAGGGGTTGCAGTGTTGTGGCACCAGCACCAGTGCCTAAGGCCCATTTTTTCTACCCCTGTTTAACAGGGGCGTGTAATTACAATTTTTGATGCAATACTTTGCAGCAGGTCTCATTCCTGCGTTCCAATTAGAGTGTCTGTGAGGGGTTGCAGTGTTGTGGCACCAGCACCAGTGCCTAAGGCCCATTTTTTCTGCCCCTGTTTAACAGGGGCGTGTAATTACAATTTTTGATGCAATACTTTGCAGCAGGGCTCGTTCCTGCGTTACAACTAGAGTGTCTGTGAGGGGTTGCAGTGTTGTGGCACCAGCACCAGTGCCTAAGGCCCATTTTTTCTGCCCCTGTTTAACAGAGGCGTGTAATTACAATTTTTGATGCAATACTTTGCAGCAGGGCTCATTCCTGCGTTCCAACTAGAGTGTCTGTGAAGGGTTGCAGTGTTGTGGCACCAGCACCAGTGCCTAAAGCCTAATTTTTCAGCTCCTGTTCAACAGGGGCATGTAATTACAATTCTTGATCTAATATTTCACAGCAGGGCCCTGTGAGGGCTTACAGTGTTTTGGCCACAGCAACACCTAAGGCCCAAATTTCTGCTGAGTATATAGGGCAGGACCCTACTTTCAAACAACTAACTTACAAACGACTCCTACTTGCAAATGGAAGGAGACAACAGGAAGTGAGATGAAATCTACCCCTAGGAAGGGAAATTCTCTCCTGTAAGAGTTAATATGGGAAAAACATTTCTCCTTTCCACTAATGCTTTCCAATCCTTGTTCCACAAAAAAATCCAAATTTTCAAAAAACATTTTTCATTGGGACAAAAAGTGAGGTGAAATCTTCTGAAGAAGAGGAAAGACAGCAAAACAAATGTCACAGGGGTGATAACCCTTCCCTATGTTTTCCAAAAAGCTTAAAAAAGATTTTTTGGCTGGAACTAAACACGTTAAAAATGTACCCGTTCAAAATTACAAAGAGATTCTACTTAACAACAAACCTACAGTCCCTGTCTTGTTTGCACCGCCTGTATACTGCTGTTCAGAGTATATAGGGCCTGGTGGCCCCACACCTTTCCTTATTTTAATTTTGGTGCGGGGTTCCCCTTAATATCCATACAAGATCCAAAGGGCCTGGTAATGGACTGGGGGGTACCCATGCCATTTGTCTCACTGATTTTCATCCATATTGCCAGGACCCGACATTACATTAAACCCGCAAGCAGTTTTAAATGAGATTTTTCCTTTAAAAATGACATTTGGTGCAGGGACTGTTCTAAACACGGGAAACACACGTCCCTTTACAGGCATACTATAGACACCCCTCAGGTACGATATTTAAAGGAATATTTCACTTTTTTTTTTCACTTTAAGCATTATTAAAATCACTGCTCCCGAAAAAACGGCCGTTTTTAAACGTTTTTTTTGCATTGATACATGTCCCCTGGGGTAGGACCCGGGTCCCCAAACCCGTTTTAGGACAATACCATGCAAATTAGCCTTTAAAATGAGCACTTTTGATTTTGAACGTTCGAGTCCCATAGACGTCAATGGGGTTCTAACGATCGTGCGAACTTTCGGTCCGTTCGCAGGTTCTGGTGCGAACCGAACCGGGGGGTGTTCGGCTCATCCCTATTTGTAAGTTAGATGTTTTAAAGTAGGGGCCTGCCCTATATACTCAGCAGAAATTTGGGCCTTAGGTGTTGTTGTGGCCACAACACTGTAAGCCCTCACAGGGCTCTGCTCTGAAATATTAGATCAAGAATTGTAATTACATGCCCCTGTTGAGCAGGGGCAGAAAAATTGGGCCTTTGGTGCTGGTGGTAGTGCTGGTGCCACAACACTGTAAGTTCTCACTCGCTCTTGGTGGGCGCAGAAATGGGCCCTGCTGTGAAATATTAGATCAAGAATTGTAATTACATGCCCCTGTTGAACAAGGGCAGAAAAATTGGGCCTTTGGTGGTGGTGGTGGTGCTGGTGCCACAACACTGTAAGTCCTCACTCGCTCTTGGTGGGTGCAGAAATGGGCCCTGCTGTGAAACATTAGATCAAGAATTGTAATTACATGCCCCTGTTGAACAAGGGTAGAAAAATTAGGCCTTTGCTGGTGGTCGTGGTACTGGTGCCACAACACTGTAAGTCCTCACAGACACTCTAGTTGGAACCCAGGAACGAGCCCTGCTGCAAAGTATTGCACCAAAAATTGTAATTACACGCCCCTGTTACTGAAAAATTGGGCCTTAGGCACTGGTGCTGGTTCCACAACACTGCAACCCCTCACAAATACTCTAGTTGGAACGCAGAAACGAGCCCTGCTGCAAAGTATTGCACCAAAAATTGTAATTACACGCCCCTGTTACTGAAAAATTGGGCCTTAGGCACTGGTGCTGGTGCCACAACACTGCAACCCCTCACAAATACTCTAGTTGGAACGCAGAAACGAGCCCTGCTGCAAAGTATTGCATCAAAAATTGTAATTACACACCCCTGTTAAACAGGGGCTGAAAAATTGGGCCTTAGGCATTGGTGCTGGTGCCACAACACTGCAACCCCTCACAAATACTCTAGTTGGAACGCAGAAACGAGCCCTGCTGCAAAGTATTACATCAAAAATTGTAATTACATGCTCCTGTTAAACAAAAAAAAATTGGGCCTTAGGCACTGGTGGTGGCGCCCAGAACCAAAAATGTTCTTACAAGCTATCAGCGTGATGATTGAGGAGGAAGAGGATAATTACTCAGGGATAGTCACTCAGCATCAGCATAGGCAGTCTTTGAAGGGATCTGAGATTTCAAAAAAAATTATTCAGTTACATCAGCATCAGGTGCTTGGTAGCTGGTGGTGATCCAAGACTGATTCATTTTTATGAAGGTCAGTCGATCGACCGAGTCGGTGGACAGACGCACCCTGTGATCGGTTACAAAGCCTCCAGCAGCACTGAATATGCGTTCCGAAAGAACGCTGGATGCAGGACAAACAAGTAGCTCAATTGCATACTGTGCAAGCTCTGGCCAGTGATCCATCCTCAAGACCCAGTAACCCAGAGGGTTTTCGGTGGGAAAGGTGTCCAAGTCAGATCTTGCCCCTAGGTATTCCTGCACAATGTAAAACAGACGCTGGCGATGGTTGCTGGAACCGATCATACCTTGGGGCTGCGGACCAAAAAATTGTCTGAACGCATCGGTCAGACGGCCACCTTCTCCACCACTCCTTCTTTGACTGACCGAAGCCTCAGCAACACGTTGTCCAGAAACAGGAGTTTGTAACCTCCCAGTCTCTGGGAACGCTTTGCACAGACCTTTCTGCAAGGCCTCCCAAAGATGTTTCATCCTCTGCTCCCTCTGCGATGGCAAGATAAGGTCCGCAACCTTACCCTTGTATTGTGGATCAAGGAGGGTTGCCAGCCAGTATTGGTCCTTTTCCTTGATACCACGAATACGAGGATCCTTACGCAGGCTTTGCAGGATCAGGGAGGCCATGCAGCGTAGGTTTGCTGAGGCATTCGGGCCGGAGTCCTCTGGGTCACTAAGGACGACATGGTCCGCAGCCACCTCCTCCCAGCCACGTACAAGTCCATGTGTTTCTTGGGACTGATCCCTTAAAGACTGCTGCTGATGCTGAGTGCCAGGCTCCACCTCCATACTGACACAATCTTTCTCCTCCTCCTCCTCCTCCTCCTTGTCCTCTTCCTGTGCGATCGGCGGGCACGCAGGAACACTGTCTGGATAAAGGGGGCCTTGAGAGCTAAGGAAGTCCTCCTCTTCCTGCCTCTGTTCTGCCTCAAGTGCCCTGTCCATTATTCCACGCAGCGTGTGCTCCAACAGGTGGACAAGGGGGACAGTGTCACTGATGCATGCACTGTCACTGCTCACCATCCTCGTGGCCTCCTCAAATGGTGACAGGACAGTGCATGCATCCCTGATCATGGCCCACTGGCATGGGAAAAAAAAAACAAGCTCCCCTGACCCTGTCCTGGTGCCATAGTCGCACAGGTACTCATTGATGGCCCTCTGCTGCGTGTGCAGCCGCTGCAGCATGGCCAACGTTGAGTTCCACCTGGTGGGCATGTCACAGATTAGGCGGTTCTTGGGCAGGTTAAACTCCTTTTGGAGGTCCGCCAGCTGACCCTGGCATTATATGACCGGCAGAAATGCACACAGACTTTCCTGGCCTGCCTCAGGACATCCTGTAAGCCGGGTACCTGTCCAAGAACCACTGCACCACCAAGTTAAGGACGTGAGCCCAACAGGGCACATGGGTCATTTGTCCCTTTCGGAGGGCAGAGAGGAGGTTGGTGCCATTGTCGCAAACCACCATTCCTGCCTTAAGTTGGCGTGGCGTCAATCACCTCTGAACCTGCCCCTGCAGAGCTGACAGAACCTCTGCCCCAGTGCGGCTCCTGTCCCCCAAGCACACCAGCTCAAGCACCGCATGGCATCTTTTGGCCTCCGTACTTGCGTAACCCCTTGAACGGCTACGGAGCACCGCTGGTTCTGAGGAAAAAGCACAGGAAGAGGCCATAGAGGAAGAAGAAGAGGAGGGGGTGGAGGAGAGAGGTGTGTCACAATCTTTAGTAGTGGAATTTTGAAGGCGTGGTGGCGGAACAACCTCCAACACTACCGCACCTTGTCCTGCATCCTTCCCAGCTGCCAGCAGAGTCACCCAATGCGCCGTGAAACTTAGGTAACGTCCCTGTCCATGCCTGCTGGACCATGAGTCAGCGGTAAAATGCACCTTACCGCTGACCGCCCTGTCCAGCGAGGCATGGACATTGCCTTCCACATGCCGGTAGAGAGCCGGAATCGCCTTCCGTGAGAAAAAGTGGCGTTTGGGTACCTGCCACTGAGGAAGCGCACATTCCACAAACTCACAGAAGGGGACAGAGTCTACCAACTGAAAAGGCAGCAGTTGAAGTGCTAGCAATTTTTCCAAGCTAGCATTTAACCGCTGGGCATGTGGATGACTGGGAGCAAACTTCTTTCGGCGGTTCAGCAGCTGGGGCAGGGAAATTTGCCTGGTACAATCTGATGTCGGTGTACCAAAAGCAGATGCCCACAAGTACTTGGCTGTGACACACCTAATTCTACACCTTCATTCCTCTCAGTGCAGGTCTCAGAGAGGACTGAAGGCATAGTGGGGTTGGAGATCTCAGCTGATGAGGAGCAAGGAGAGGTCCTCTTTGTTCTTTGGTGTGGGTCTTTTAGATACGCTTGCCAACGAACTGCATGGCAGGTCAACATATGTCTGGTCAAGCATGTGGTACCCAAGCGGGAGATGTTTTGGCCACGCGAGATATGCTTGAGACATATGTTGCAAGTAGCAGCGTCTCAAAAAAGGCCCACACCAAAGAACTTTTTTAATAATGCGCAGAGACTGCAGCGCCCTGCACATGTGGAGCTTTGGGGTGTGATGCAGTCAATGTGCTGCCCTTAGGCTGGCCCCTGGAGGGCATCCTGCCTCATTGGTGATGTGCCGCCTCCTCCTCCTCTCTCCTATCAGGCACCCATGTTGAGTCAGTGACCTCATCATCCCCTCCCTCCTCATCACTGGAGCAAACCTGGCAGTATGCTGCAGCAGGGGGAGCATGACTGCCAGATTGCTGTCCTTCTTGGGCACCCCCTCTGTCCGTGCTCATGTTACTGCCTTCATCGAGCTCAGTATCATCGTCAGAGCCTTCCAAACGCTGGGCATCCTCCTGGAGCATGTACCCAACACTGTGGTCAAACAGTTTGAGGGACTCCTCAGGAGGACATGGCGGGGCTAGGGAAGGAGTCACTGATGACATTGATCCGAGGGAAGAGGCCGCTGCTTTGCCAGACAAAGTACCCTGAGCATGGGTGAGAGAGGATGAGGAGGATGAGGAAGGCTTGATCATCCACTCGACCAAGTTTTCCGCATGTTGCGGCTCAACACGGCCAGCTGCCAAAAAAAAGGCCAAGTGTGTCCCACGGCAACGTACTAATGAGGATGCACCGTCTCCATGACCAGCACTAGACACAGAGCCTGCTTGCCCTCTCTCATTGGCTTGTGACTGTCTGCCTCTCCTTCTTGGCCTTCCAGACATACTAATGGCCTGTAGCTGCACTAAGCTGGGATATATATATATATATATATATATATATACATATATATACTGCAGCTAGCAAAATCAACTCCCTGCCTGTAGTATGAGAACACCACCAACCTTCTACAGGTAGCTTTAGCTGAACACTGTGCAGAGCTCGCACAAAACTAACTTGTAGCTTTTTTAGCTGCCTGCGGTAGTGATAGGATCAGGAAAACACCACCAACCTTCTACAGGTAGCTTTAGCTGAACACTGTGCAGAGCTCGCAAAAAAATAACTTGTAGGTTTAGCTGAACACTGTGAGCAGGACGCACTACACTAACTTGTAGCTTTAGATGAACACTGTGCAGAGGTCTCACTACACTAACTTGTAGTTTTAGCTGAACACTGTGAGCAGGACACACTGCACTAACTTGTAGCTTTAGATGAACACTGTGCAGAGGTCTCACTACACTAACTTGTAGGTTTAGCTGAACACTGTGAGGAGGACGCACCACACTAACTTGTAGTTTTAGCTGAACACTGTGAGCAGGACACACTGCACTAACTTGTAGCTTTAGATGAACACTTTGCAGAGGTCTTACTACACTAACTTGTAGGTTTATCTGAACACTGTGAGGAGGACGCACCACACTAACTTGTGGTTTTAGCTGACCACTGTGAGCAGGACGCACTGCACTAACTTGTAGCTTTAGATGAACACTGTGCAGAGGTCTCACTACACTAACTTGTAGTTTTAGCTGAACACTGTGAGCAGGACGCACTGCACTAACTTGTAGCTTTAGATGAACACTGTGCAGAGGTCTCACTACACTAACTTGTGGTTTTAGCTGAACACTGTGAGCAGGACGCACTGCACTAACTGACGCCGACACACAGTGGTGGAGCCCCCGCCCACCCTGCATCAAAGCCTGGCGGAGGGGAGGTCCCCAGTGCGCGTCGCAGCCCTGGAGCGTAACAGGAGAGGCATGGCCACGGCAAACATCAGCTGAGGCCACTAGTGCCCACATGCAGAATGTCAAATTAAGAGTTGAAAACATGGGGATACACATACCAGCCAATGGTGTGTGCATGGACACAACCGATGCATAGGAAAAATCAGGAAAACATGAATGTATATGAAAACGGTTGAAAAGCAGCCATGCAAAATTGTAAGGATATACAAATAATATTCATAATGCGACCATGTACCTCCATCCCTATTGATTTAAATGAGAAGAAGAAAAATATTGGGACTTTGAATGAGGTAACAGGGGGCCATTCAAATCTCCTCCTCCATCCCGGTTCAGTGATAAAGATATGGAGAAGAAAGCAAGGGGCGGGACTTTGTGTGAGGCACACGGACGCAATGAAACAGTAATGTAATAAAAGGGCTTGATAGATTCAATTAGGTTCTACTGAAATATAAAACAATTGATATATAGCAAGAATGATACCAAGATGATACCTAAACCTGCAGGCATCATTCTGGTATTACCACTTAAAGTCCAGCAACATACCAGTACGTTGCCGGTCCTTGTTTGGCATATATTGTAAACTTTTTTTTCATGCAGCCTGTGGGCTGAATGAAAAAAAGAGATTGATCGGTGGGTATGCCCACCATTAGAATACCTCCCTTCATCCACCCACTTCTAATGATGGGCATATATCCACCGTTTATATATGCCAAAGCATGGGGGCATCCTCTCGCAAAAGGTAGGAGCAAATCGCTCCTCCGCCCACTGCTGCCCCCACGCTTCGGCATATATGCTGAAGTATGTAACTGTGGTGGTGAAATCACCTCCGACAGCACTGGAGTCTGGAGCTTCAGAACGGACTGGATCCTTCCTTAAATTTCAGGAAGAGAATGTCAGAGCCCTTCTGTTTCCAGACAGTGCTCCACCTCACGATGGTGAGGTGGAGCACTGTCTGGAAACAGAAGGGCTCTGACATTCTCTTCCTGGAATTTAAGGAAGGATCCAGTCCGTCCTGAAGCTCTGTATAGCACATAAGCATTCAGCAAAGCCATTTGAAATAAGTATACAGACAGTTTTTTGTACTAGCGTCTGGCCTTACGGGCAACTAGGTACGGCGCCAACAACTGGTCGTTGAGGTCCACCCCTCCCATATTTTGGTTATATTCGTGGACACAGAGGGGTTTCTCCACAACACCAGTCGCCGTAGTAATTTGGACCGTCGTGTCTGCATGAAGGGAGGTAAGAACAAAAACATTCTTATTGTCCCTCCACTTCATAGTGAGCAAATTATTACACCGCAAGCAGGGTCTCTCCCCTAGCCTAAGACGGGAATCTACAAGCTGCTGGGGAAAGCCCCGGTGATTAGATCGCATGGTGCCACATGCTCCAATTTGATGATCAAAAAGGTGACTAAAAAGTGGCATGCTCGTGTAATAATTGTCCACATATAAATGGTACCCCTTTCCGAATAAGGGTGACACCTAGTCCCGCACAATCTTGCCAGCACTTCCTATGTAGTCAGGGCAGTTTGTCGGCTCTACATGACTATCTTTGCCCTTGTAAACCATAAAACTACATGTATAGCCTGTGGCCCTGTCACAGAGCTTATACATCTTGACTCCGTATCTGGCACGCTTGCTGGGAAGGTACTGTTTGAACGACAAGTGGCCAGAAAATTTAATCAGGGACTCATCAACGTAGACAACTTGATGGGGAGTAAACAAGTCTGTAAAACATTGGTTGAAGTGGTTTACGAGGGGCCGAGATCTTCGGTGAAAAACAGCGAATAAAAATCAAGTGACGTAAAATCAACTGTTTCCACCTGAATGCCGGGTTGGCCAGTGAATGGGGGAAGTACAGGTGCTGCAGAAGTGGTGGGTTCCCAATTAGGATTGGTGAATACAGCAGGAAGGGCACTATGGGCATGACGGGCCTGTCTTTGTCTTCTTGGTGGCAGCGGGACACTATTTGTGCTTGCCACCTCGCCAGCTGCACTTATGGGATTTGCCACGTCACCAAGTGTTACTGCAGTGCTGGATGTACGACCAGGGTATACTAGGCCGCTGGTGCTTGCCAGTTCACCAGAAGGAATAGCGGTGCTAGTACTTCTCTGCTCCATACGAGAGCCCTGCGGTTCCTGCACCTCAATAACAGCAGAAGAAGTTTGGGGTCTGGTATGCCTGAGCGTGGCAGGGACCAAAACTCCGTCATCAGAGCTATCTGTCATGGAGCCACTGTCGTCTACAGGATCGTATTCTGAGCCTGAATCTGACAGATGAGTGACTTCCTCTTCACTATCTGTCATGCTCAGAAAAGTGTAGGCCTCTTCACTAGTGTACCTTCGATTTGCCATTTTGGGCTCTAAATTTAGTGGTACATTAGTGAGACTCACAGGCAAAAAAGCTCCTGACTGGGGCGTGGCCAGCAGCCGAGGCGAATGGCCGCAGTGTAAGAGAGCTCTGTTATCCACGGGCACACCGGAGCTTATAGAGCGACTCCAGAACCTCTAAAAGCGGCGATTTTCGCCTCTACCAGGTCGGGCACACCCTGGGAACATGTCCAGGAAAAGAAAAGAAACCGGGAAGATAAGCAGAATGACGGACTTCTACATGCTTCCCCACAGCACACAGTCCCAAGATGGCGCCGGTAAGCATAACGGCGGAGAGCGTGGCAGGCTCTCCAGCTACAATAACAGCAACTCACAGCGCTCCATACCCCACTCTCACAAGGGACACAAGGGGAAATACACTAACTCCCAGACATCTTCCTCTTCGTCCAGCCCAATCAAAGCAAAACAACAACACTTGCAGGGAAATAACATGGCTGAAGAAGAAACAGACACATCTCTTAATGACACCAGGGAGCTCCAGGACTCCATCCTGGACTTTCCTACTAAAAACCAGCCGGTCATTGACACAACCTTAAAGGACATGTTAGTGTCCCTCCGCAGCACCCTCCATGCGGACATATTAACCCTTACAAGTAATTTCAAGACAGAAATGAAAGCTGTCAACAATAGGGTTACTCATATAGAACACAAAATGGGAGAATTTGCGGGTGCTATAAACGAAGTGATTGACGCTCACAATGAAAAAGACGATGAAATACACCAACTAAAGTCCAAAATGGCCGACCTCGAAGATCGTTCGAGGAGAAATAATATAAAAATCAGGGGGATACCTGAGACGGTAAAACCACCAGACCTAAACGCCTACTTTCAGAATATCCTGCAGGAAATGCTTCCTGATGCTTCAGTGACAGATCTATCTATAGACAGGATTCATAGACTGCCGAAACCTAAACATTTACCTGATCATCTACCAAGAGACACAATAGCAAGGATTCACTTCTACCAAACTAAAGAGAAGTTTCTTCAATGCATGAGAAATTCTGACAACGCACTACCATGCATTCAAGGCCTCTCCTTCTTCACTGATTTATCGGCATATACAATGCAAAGAAGGAAGAATTTGGCCACTATCACCAAACCGTTAAGGAATCACCACATCGCCTACAGATGGGCCTATCCAGCAAAGCTGCTAATCACAAAAGATGGGAAAACGTTCCCTATCCAAACAGTGGAAGATGGCATATGGTTACTGAAGGACTGGGACATTCTGGACAAGGCGGAGGATTCACCACCGAGCGCCTCATCTCCACGTCTACATTCTCCCACCTGGGCACAAGATACAACTGACTGAGGCAAAAATTACACGTAACCACTAATTTACGAAGTTATGCTCCGGTGCACCCGTGGAACGTTATTCAGTTCTCCTTTCGCTCCTGAGAAGTTACGGGATAATATCCCACCAGATTCAGTTGAATCGTTACAGTTTTTCTTTGTTGAAAACTTTTCTTTCCTTTTAATTTTATTTGGAGATTTTTCATTTTTGCTGTACTAATTTCTAAAAGAATACCTTTGCAGCCTTACATCATCTGGACTCTGGCTCACTATTGAAAGAACTCTTGCACAAGTAACCTTACTGCAATATATAATTCAACAGGACAAAAAACCCAAAAGTCCTTCCTAAACACACTCCTCAAGATTAACAACATGGGATTTAAAATCTCCTCGTTCAACGTTCGCGGACTGAACAGCCCTCAAAAAAGATCAATGCTTTGGAAGGAAGCCCGACTTCTACAGAGTGACATTCTTTGCCTTCAAGAGACTCATTTCTCGTCATCCAAACCTCCGAAATTCTCCCATCAGAACTTTCCCACTATCATCTGCTCCAATGCCCCAAAGAAGAAGAGAGGAGTGGCAATCCTCATCAAAGACACTATTTCCTTTCGTCAGATCTACAAGGATGTAGATGTAATGGGTAGATATATTATACTGGTTGGTGAGGTAAACAACACAGTATACACTATAGTAAATGTCTACTTACCTAATGTGAAACAAATTTCCTTTTTGAACAAGATTTGGAAACGGGTACGTGAGGTGCGAAAGGGTTACACCATAATTTGTGGAGACTTCAATGCTATTCCAAACAAAACCCTAGATGTCTCGGCCGAGACCCCGAAAAATCGGGAAAGAGTGACCCTTTCGCGCTTCATGGCCTTAGAAAGTCTACATGACGTGTGGAGATGTCAACATTCGACAGAGCGGGATTATTCCTACTTCTCGAGTGTACATCGCACATACTCAAGAATTGATTTCTTTTTGGTGGATAAATTTCTGCTACAAAATATTAGTATGTCCAGTATACACAATATTACATGGTCGGACCATGCTCCGGTTTCCATTACGGTGGAGGGATCTCGCACTGAGACAAGAGCGAATAGATGGAAAAACGATACCTTTCTTTTCTCACATCCAGACCACAAACATACAATTAATAAAGAACTACACGAGTTCTTCAAAAATAATACCGGTTCAGTGCCAGATCCCTTCACGGTCTGGAATTGTCATAAAGCCTACATAAGAGGCATCCTCATGAAAATGAGCAATGTAGCTAAAAAGCAAAGAAACAAAAAATTAAATGACCTACTCCTCCAAATAAAAAACCTAGAGTCAATAAACAAAAAAACTCCAGATCCCAAAACCAGCTCACAATTAGACCAACTCAGACACGATCTCAGAATAATACTTATCTCCCAACACAAAAATATAGTTCAAAAATGGAAAGCAAATTATTATAGTCAGGGAAATAAAGCAGGTAAATTGTTAGCAAATCAAGTAAAAGAAAAAACCATCAAACAAAAAATTCCATTTATCTTTCACCCAAAAACAGGCATTAGGCTATCCAATCCAAAAGATATTGCTAATGCTTTTAGAGATTACTATAACAATCTATACAATCTGAAAGACGACACTACAAACCACCAACCGTCCCCTGAGATGATCCAGAACTTTCTGGATTCTATATCAATGCCTAAATTGAATTCAGACCAATTACAATATATTAATGCACCAATTTCTATGTCCGAATTAAATAAAACAATTCTATCCCTCCCTAACAACAAATCGCCAGGCCCAGACGGTTTTTCGGCAGAATACTACCGGACATTTCACTCCATACTAGGCCCACACCTATTAAATATATATGCATCAGCCATTTCAACATCCTCATTCCCCCCAGAAATGTTAACAGCCACAATTGTGACTTTACCCAAACCTGGGAAATCTCTTGACACCCCACAAAACTTCAGGCCTATATCCTTGTTAAATGTAGACCTGAAGATCTACGCAAAGATCATAGCCAACAGACTGGCACAATTCCTGCCCACATTAATTAAACATGACCAAGTTGGGTTTATCCCAGGCCGTCAGGCACCAGATGCAACACGCAGAATTATTAACCTACTTCACGCAGCGGAATCCTCGGGTACGCCTTCTCTGCTTCTATCATTAGATGCAGAGAAGGCCTTTGATAGGATCCACTGGGGGTACTTAAGACTTGTTTTGGACAAGTTTGGCATCTCAGGGGAAATAAATTCAGCCATTCTAGCACTTTATACCAACCCCTCTGCGATGGTATACACAGAAGGAATGTTCTCAGATAGTTTTAATATTACCAATGGGACAAGACAAGGTTGCCCTTTATCCCCCCTCATTTTTGCTTTATTGATGGAACCCCTAGCCGAAAAAATTAGATCACACCCGGAAATTTCAGGTATCAAAATCTCCAAAGAGGCACACACCATATCACTTTTCGCAGATGATGTGATTCTATCTCTTTCTAATCCCAACACCTCCTTACAAACAGTACACAATATTTTAAACCACTTTAATCAAATTTCATATTACAAAGTTAACGCTTCTAAATCCAACCTACTTGCCATGAACATAGAAGAGAAATTACGTATTTCCCTATCATCTCGCTTTCCGTACCCATGGGCAGACAAACCTATCCAATACTTAGGAATCCAACTGACGACACCAAGCAGCAACCTATTCAAAGTGAATCTGGCTCCTTTCATTTCCTCCATCCAACCAGAACTAAATAGACTAAAGTCCTTTTGTTTGTCTTGGATGGGAAGACTGGCAGCATATAAAATGCTTATTCTACCAAGAATACTGTATTATTTTAGAGCTCTTCCAATCTATATACCAGCAAAATTCTTTGCAACAGCCCAATCGCAACTACATAAATTTGTATGGGCAGACAAAAAACCGAGATGCTCGCGGTCTTCTCTTTCGAGACATAGAAAGGCAGGTGGAATGGGACTCCCAATTTTAAGAGACTACTTCGCCGCTACCATACTAGATCAAACAAAATATTGGTTTCAAACACAACCTTCTAAACATTGGGCCAATATAGAACAAGCCTGGTTGAACCCAAATTCTCTGAGATCCACATTGCTAGCACACTCTTTTTCAAACACTAGCCTTAAATCCAATTACCCTACTATACAATTAGTACTAAACACATGGAAGAAATTTTGTTCTGAAGTAAGACACAATACAGACCTTACAGAAATTCCAACCCCGCTTAATTCATTATGCACACATATTGAAGATCTAAATACAAAACAATGGGAACACAAAGGAATAACCCTAATCTCGGATATGTACGACCGAGAAAAAATCACTCCCTTCAACACTCTAGCCCAAAAATACTCCCTTCCTACGTCTGACTACTACATGTACATAAGAATCACAACATTTTTAAAATCCCATCAGATGCAACCTATTAAAATTCCACATAAGGCATGGGCATACTTGAACGACAAATCTACCCCAAGAAAAGGAATTTCCCTATTCTATACTTTAATACAACAAAAAGAAGCATACATTAAATTACCAGCACATCAAAAATGGGAGTCAGAACTCTCTATGTCCTTTTCAGACAAACAATGGCTAGAAGCTATTAAATCCAACAACTGCTTCACGAGATCTACAGCATACTGGGAGACAACCCAAAAACTACTACTTAGATGGTACTACACCCCCTATCTAACAGCAAAATTCTCCAATATTAGCTCCAACGAGTGCTGGAGAGGATGCGGCAAAGTAGGTACCCTGCTTCACATGATATGGGAGTGCCCAAATTTGAGGAGCTTCTGGAGTGCAGTATTCAGATTAATATCAAAAATTACAGGCTTTATAAGGAAAGGTGAAGCAGAATTAGCCATTTTAAGCATACACATAGACCAATACCCTCATGCTCTCAGACCAATAGTGATACAAATTCTGATGGCAGCCAGATTGACAATCACTAGCAAATGGAAATCTAACAGCTCACCGAATATTAGTGATGTTATTAGGAAAATTGATGAGGCTTTCAAATACGAACAGATTAAAAAAGCTCCTGACTGTCAGCGACTGTATCAAAACGCTACCAAAAAACTGTTAGCGATCGCAGGGATCAGGCCTGACTCTGTGAACCCTGCAGTTATGTGTGCTTAGTGTTTTGTAAGTGACAGTGATCGATCGATACTGCACTTGGGTGGGCTGGGCTGGGCCGAGGGGCAAAACGCAGGTGCTAGCAGGTATCTGGGCTGATCCCACTAACACTGCGTTTTTGGAAACCCTAAACTGCTGGGGACGCTAGTATAGATCTGATCGGATCAGATAATGATCTGTTCAGATACTATACCACTAAGGGAGGTGTATACTGCGTGCATGGGTGTTAGCGGTACTGGCACTAACCTGACGCTACCTGGGGAGACACAGACCTTATCTGACCCTAAAACTTAACTTATATCAGAGCGATCAGGGGGCTAAACCTTTAATAGGTAATAAACGGCGGGTGCCCTAAAACTATAAAAAACAAACTAACTAATCAGCGTCACCCGTAACAGTTATATGGTGATCACTGGTGAAAGGGTTAACTAGGGGGCAATCAGGGGGTTAAAACCTTTAGTAGGTAGTATATGGGGGTCCCTGTCGCTATAAAACACTGACGGCGAACCTATATACTTACCTCCCTAACTAGTTTCACCTGTGTCACTAATACAGCGATCAGATAAACGATCGCTTAGTGACACTGGTGACGGAGGGTGATCACAGGGTTAAAACTTTATTAGGGGGGTTAGGGGGGTACCCTAGACCTAAAGAGGGCTAACCCTAACTGCCCTACCACTTCTAACTGTCACAAACTGACACCAATGCAATAATCAGAAAAAAAAAAACTACTATTGGTGTCAGTGTGACACGGGGTACAGGGGGGTAATCGGGGGGTGACTGGGGGGTGATGGGGTGAAAAGTGTGCCTGCGTGTTCTACTGTTAGTGTAGTGTTGGTGCAAATTTACTTGATGTCTTCTCTCCTCAGCGCCGGAACGAAAAGACCCCTCACCTTTGATTGCCCCTGACAATAATCCGACCGCCTATATAAGTCCTTTTGCCTGCACGTGCCATTGTGCCAGAGTACATCGTCGTGCGGCGGTTGGCAACTGGTTAAGGTGCTGAGCCCCCCCACCCCAAAGCACCCGTACCCCCCCATGTTGAGGGCATGCGGCCTGGTATAGTTCAGGAAGGGGGCGCTTGCTCGTCCCCTCCATTTCCTGACCTGCCGGGCGGCATGCTCGGATAAGGGTCCAAGAGGAGCCCGGGATAGTAGAGAGCAGACAGAGTGGACATAGCGCCCACTACAGCCAGAGAGAGAGCCGGAGCTACCCGACCTGGAGACCCCACTTGGCTGGCTCACTCACCATTTTCCATCTGTATCATGGGTGCCTCTAAACTCCCAGCCACCTGGGATTCTGTGTGTTGTTGTGCGCCTTATTGGACATGTCCCCACCACAGCTTCTGACCATGATATCTTTGGGTGACCCGCAATTCCCAGCATTATACCACCAGTACACAATTTTTTACTCATCACATGCCTGCTCCTGACGAGTGGCTACATGCTTTGAAACAATTAGAGCTACAAGATGCCATGTTTTGTACGATTTACATGGTCATCAGAATTTGAATATATTATGCTTACAATTTTATTAATCTCCACTGGGAATTGTGAGGCCATAGACCAGGGATATGCAATTAGCAGACCTTCAGCTGTTGCAAAACTACAAGTCCCATCATGCCTCTGCCTCTGGGTGTCATGCTAGTGGCTGTCAGAATTTTACTATGCCTCATGGGACTTGTAGTTCTGCAACAGCTGGAGGTCAGCTAATTGCATATCCCTGCCATAGACCATGCAGGCAATACCTTGTCATTAATGTTTTTACACATATAAATTTTGGTGGATTCTGGTAAATTATTGTGTAATATAGTTGATCTTCATATTATCATTATGTTTTATTATGTGGGAACTATACCAACAGTTATGTATATTATGTATGTATATCCATGTTATGTACCAATAAATATCCTTTCTACGTGTCCACCTGTTTTCAGTTCCTGCTACGTGCTTCATGTAAAGTCCCAGCCTTATGCCCTCTAATTGTCCTCATTATTGCTAGGTATGGAAGCACATGGCCTTACCAGGCCATGGCTTCATTTAAAGTCCCATATTCCTCTTCCCCTTTCCCCCATATTATCTAAACATATGAGGATTGCTCACCCCAAAGTGAGAGATGGTTGGGGTAATCTTGTCTTCTCAGTTCATGCTGTTCTTTTATGCTTTTATAACTTTTTTACTAATATGAATGCCTCTACATTCATCAGTTCAGCTGCAGCCATAGATGAGTGTGAGGTGATAGCAGCTGCAGGTTGAGGTAATTAGTTTTATATTTATTTTGGCATATTGGGACATAGAGGAGTACCTGTCTAATCTGACACTTCCAATATTAACCGAAGCACAAATGTCAATGCTAGATGCGTACTGTGAGATTGCTAAAAATTAGATCAAAACAGCTATCATTCTCATCACTTTCAACTGGAAAAGCCTCAGGTCTAACAGTCTCCTGTTAGAAGTTTACCATAGGTACCTAGATGTGGTGGCTCTTGTACTGCTGCATGTACATTATATTACCAAAAGTATTGGGATGCCTGCCTTTACACGCACATGAACTTTAATGGCATCCCAGTCTTATGCCCCGTACACACGGTCGGATTTTCCGATGGACATTGTCCGATCGGAGCGTGTTGTCGGAAATTCCGACCGTGTGTGGGCTCCATCGGACATTTTCCATCGGATTTTCCGACACACAAAGTTGGAGAGCAGGAGATAAAATTTTCCGACAACAAAATCCGATCGCGTCAATTCCGACCGTGTGTTCCGACGCACAAAGTTCCACGCATGCTCAGAAGAAATTCCGACACGGGACAGCTCGTTCTGGTAAACTTAGCGTTCGCAATGGATACAGCATTTTCGTCACGCTGCAATGTTAAAAATGGTTTAATACAGCGCACTCTCTTCTTCTTTATAATGTGACAAGAATTAAGTCGTTTTGCTGCTCATATTCACACACACTTCTCACAAACTTTTATTTGTGTTTTTTTAGTGGGATTCCCTGAATATATTGTTATTAGTTGTCACATCTGACAGTTTTATATTTTTTAATTTTTTTTTATTTTGGATTTTAAGCCTTTTTTTTTCTTTAATGTTTGGATTTTTTCCAAGGCTGATCTTTGTTCAATGTTATTTTTATTTTTACTCCCGAATATTTTTGGGTGTGTTTTGTTTGTCAAGTTACCCCAACACCATTGATATCTTTTACTATTTAATCTCCAGGAGGTTGTTTGGTGTTGGTGTCCCTTGTTCATTTCACATTGTATATTTGAAATGTACCTGAATCCTCACGAACAAACTGTCATTTTTGAAGTAAAACACATAGGAGAGTATAATCCTTTATTAAGGGATCAGAACCAAACAAAGAGGAAGGCAACACTGGATCAACAAGAGAAATTAGTGAAGCCTGGGACCCCCACGGCAGACATCAATTCTTCAACATCAAAATTGGTGGCCTGAGGAGTCCATATGTAAGGGAGGGCAGTCTGGTCCGGGATTCGCAGAGATCTAGATAGCAGCAGATGACATCTGTGTCCCCAGGCTGTGGTACCACAAGAGGCTGTATTTTTTGGCTGACCAGACTGAACCCAGGGCAATCACTGTCTGGTCTTCCTTCCACGCTTCCTTCCGGGCTGTGGCTGTGCAGTTGGAGATGTGGCAGGAGGAGGAGTAGGACCTTGAGGAGGAGGAGGACTGGGGGGACCTAGAGGAGGACTGGGAGGACCTGGAGGAGAGGGAGGAGGAGGAGGAGGACCTGCAGGAGGAGGAGGAGGACCATCCCAAAGATGTGTGTGAGGTGTGATTTGGCCCCTCATACCTTTCTCCAGAGCCTCTGATATGGGGGCCTCACACATGGCTTTTTGGCCCTCCTCCATCCTTGCATTTTATATGCTATGAATGCAGCAGAGTTCTCCTGCATGGTGTGGGGTGCTCCCAGGACCTCTGTAGCCCTTTAAAAGAATGCTATAGCCGCCTCCTCTAGGGTACTCATCCTACTGCCACTTTCTCTTTTCAGGGGGGGTGGAGGGACCTTGATATCAGCCAGCCGGCTCGGCCCGGCCACCTCCTGGCTGAGACTTCCCTGTGTATGAAAAAGGGACATGGTTTTAGTTTTTGCTTCATCAATCACAATCCTAAATTAGTACTCCCAACTAACATCTAGTTAACATCATTGATTGGACAAGCAGAAATATTTAGAGGAATGCTATACCTGGCTCAATCTGGGCTCCTCCACATATCGCCTGGATGGCCCAGGTTGGGCGTCAGAAGCCTCAGCCGGGGGGGAAGGAAGCGTGGAAGGAAGACTGGAGAGGGATGGCCTGGGTTCATTCTGGCCTGCCAGAAAGTGAAGCCTGTCGTAGTACAACATCCTGGGGACATAGATGTCATCTGCTGCTCCGGATCTCTGTGAATCCAGGACTTTCTTGCGCTCCCTCAGATATGTGCTCCTCAGGCCACCAATGAAAATCTTTAAATAAGTGATGTCTGCCTTGGGGATCACCTGCTTCACAATTTCACACAATTGCTCCAGTGCTGCCTTCCTCTTTGCTTGGTTCTTGAAATGGGGGTGGGTAATCTCCCACAGACAGGGCAGCTCCCTTAGCATCTCTATGAATACTGACATGAAGTCATTGTTTTTCATTAAGATATCCATGTTCACTGCAAGACACAACACAAGACAAAGCCTAATGTCAGACAAAACTCTCCTAATCTTGTTACAATATAGGCCTCAATCTAGAAGCAGTATAGGCACAAGTTTGTCTCTTACCTTCGTTCTTACGATCGGCGCGTCCAATGCTCCTTCCTCCACTCACAGATCGTACGTAATACGCACACGTGTTACGCTTTATACACACTTCGCATGCGTGTAACTCAGCCCGCCCTTGACGTTCTTTCTAGTGTATTCCCCGCCCCTTTTCGTTCGGCGCAGTGGGTGAAGAGCACATGGCGGAGTTACAGCAGGTGCGTGCTAATTCTAGCAACGAGGAGGAGGAGGAAAGCCCGGATCCAGGCACGTCCCGATCCAGAAGGAGACGTTTTAAGGCCACAAATATGTAGATGGGGAGATGTTGGAGATGGTCGACATCATGAAGAAGTCCGACTATGACGGAAAATATGGGCCTTACCCCAACCCCAACATCAGAAAGGCCAAGATCATGGCGAGAGTGGTCAGGAGTCTTGAGAGGAATTTCGGGGTATGAAGATCAAAAGATCAGCTCAGGAAACGGTGGTCGGACCTGATGTTGAGAGAGCCCGAGCAGTACCGAAAGATCCGGAGAGTACTGCAAAAGAGTAAGTAGTTGTGCTGTGTTCCTATTCTTTTTGTCTTTATTCCGTTCGTTCTGCTCCATATGCTTTTATTAATTTTAACGTTTCAGCTTTTTACGTGATGCACTGTTCCCTCTGATTCGCACCTTGGCTATCCTTTGGGAGGACCCACCCGGTGGCCCCGGGAGATCCACGCAGAGTTTGACCCAGAAGGTTCGCAGAGCTGTGATGTCCATTTTCAGGCCCTGAGAGGCAACCCGCTCGAGTGACTCCCTGTCACTGACAAGGGAGTCCAATGTATCTGGTAAGAGTTTCTTACACACCATCTTCACCTAGTTACATGCAGTTGTGAGATATAGCTTTGGGATGATCTGATGATTTACCTGTGTTGGAACACTTGCCGTGTCACATCCACATACCATTCCCAGTGGGACATCCTATGCACATTTGTTTTATATTCACTCACTGGACTTTATTTACCTTTATTGAGAGACTTATAAGTTTCATTATTGCCGTGTTTACCATTTATGGACATTTGTTTTTCAGCCATTTTCTTGATTGAAGATTTTAGGCACTATTTATGCGCTACATTTTATTTTCATATGTTTTTTTGGTTGTTGTCACCCTGTATGTAGCTGCTCTGCACCATATATTTTTTGAATTTAGCGCAGTGTATACCTTTATTATCCTTGCACCTAACGTTTAAAAAGGTCAACTTTAATGTTCATGGGCCCATTATTCGTTCGTATCAAACATTTTTCTTTCGGCCTCTAGAACACCATTGTTTAGGCCATATGCATTTTCACACATTTTTGGGGGCCTACTTGGATGCCAAATATTTGTTTGTGTAGATGGGTTTGTTACTAGAATGAAATGCAAACTAGATTGTGTGTAAGGAGAGGACATTGAGCAGCTGTTTTCACATCTGGACACTGGAGCACTAGTGTGGGACCCCAGAACACCATTTTTATTAGGGGGGCCACACAGGTACTCCAGTGTATACTATAGGGGGGGCTACATCTGTGAAGCTTGTACCAAACAGGTAAAGTATTGCAGCTTGACAAAGGACACTAAAAAATATACATCTTGGAACTCGGCTAAAATAGACAATTGTACCCCACTTCCAAGCAATGTTTCCTATTTCTAGTTCTGCCATCAAATATCTGTGTGCTAAGTATACCATTTTTGTTTTACATAGGGGAGAAAAGACTCGGAGGACACCCCTCATCCCAGGAGACCAGAGACCCCCCCTCTGGAAGAAGGGGAAATACCAACCCAAGAAGCTGAGCAGGAGGAAGAAGAAGATGTGGTGGAAATTGGCACCACAACAGGTGAGTGTCTGCGAACCACAGGCTCAGGTAAAAGAGATGGATGTTGGCAGATTTTTGAGACCTTTTTTTTTGTTCTATATCTCTTTTTAGGTGATCGTGATCCAGAACGCTTTACATCTGAAAGTGCCCAGATACTGATCGGGGAGATCATGGGGTGTAATCTCCAATTGCAAAACATCCAGCAACAAATCAGTGATGTTATTAAAAAAAATAATAACATCATTGATGTTTTGGGGCGAATTTAAACCCCACAAAATCACCTGTTTTATCTTACGAAAATTTTTACAATGTTTAGAAAAGCCAAATTTGGAGGATGCACACAGTGTGCCAACATGTGCTATCTGCCATCACGGGAGATCAATGGACGCGTTTTGGGGGTGCAACCCCTTCCTCAATTATAAAGTCGCATTGAGGAAGGGCTTGCTCCCCCAAAACACGTCCCTTGATCCCCCCTGATGGCAGATAGCACATGTTGTGCATCTTCCAAATTTGGCTTTTCCAGGGGTGATTTCCCCCCATCTGAAGGCTATATCAAACACAGTTCCTAAATACTCATGTCTGATATAGCCTTCAGGTTTTACCTTATGTGAACTTTGTTAGTTCAAGTTTTTTGTCTTTCTTGTTGGTTTTACACAGGCCTGTTTTATCTGAAATGGATATTTCAATTTTTGATAATGCTACTGCAAACATTGTTATACAACAAACATGTTGGTTTGTTTTAAAAACCTTTGGGAAATGCACATGTGATTGTGCAGGTATAAAAAAGTGCCTTACTCAAGAATGTGTGGATTATTGTCTCAACACTACAACACTTTTGGGGTGATGTAATTGCTGTTTTATGCAAAAATGGGGGTTATTTCCTAAGGGCAAATACACTTTGCACTACAAGCGCAGGTTCAGTGCAGTTGCAAGTGCACTTGTAGTGAAATGTGTTTTGGCATTTAGGAAGTACCAGCCAACACTGTTTTTTATAAGGTTACCCAATCACGACATTTTCTGCACTCAACACATTTCTGTCAGGGTCAGCTAAAACAAACACAAGCAGTAAATGTCCACAAAGAATTTCTTTTGGTTGTTTTTTATTTGAAAAAGGTGTCACAGATTGTCTGGCATATTTATACCCCCCTACCCGCAAAGAACTCCAGGTAGCGTAACCGGACATCATAGGCATTCAGGGAGGGCAAGCCAGGATGGCCACTTTCAAGGGCCGTCAGTGTTGATGGATTAGGGATTCCGGCCTCAGGCCCAACTGAGCCAGCATAGTTGGCTGAATGTTTTCTTAAAAAATTATGGAGAACACAGCAGGCAAGTATTATATGGTTCAGTTTATACTCCGCCATATGGATGGGTGTCAGAAATAATCGGAACCGGCTGGCCAGGATTCCAAATGTGTTCTCCACCACACTTCGGGCTCTGGCCAGCCGGTAATTAAAAACCCTCTGTTCCGGGGTGAGGGTCCTCATCGGGAATGGCCGAATCAGGTGGTCCCCCAGCGCAAATGCTTCATCAGCAAGGAACACAAATGGGAGACCTTTAACATTGTCCTCTGGAGGTGGCAAGTCCAAGCTGCCATTCTGGAGATGCCTGTAGAACTCTGTCTGGGCGATCACTCCACCATCGGACATCCGGCCATTCTTCCCCACGTCCACATACAAGAACTCGTAATTAGCCGACACCACCGCCAACATCACTATACTATTAAACCCTTTGTAATTATAATAGTACGACCCCGAGATGGGTGGTGGGACGATGTGGACGTGTTTCCCATCAATTGCCCCTCCGCATTCAGGAAAGTCCCACCGCTGGGCAAAGTGGGAGGCCACAGTCTGCCATTCCTGTGGCGTTGAAGGAAACTGTTGAGGAAAAAACAATAAACATTACTATTTTTTCAAAGATACATAGCAAGCAGATTAGACACAAACATTATGGGGCAACCTCCAGATAGCATTTACTAAGGGGAATTTAACAAGGCCAAAGTATAAGGTACACCTATCATATTCCCCCTCCCCCCCTCTCATGGGCCATTTCTAACATTATAGGGGGGAAACTCTTGGACAGGTAACCCTCTTCACTTCATTGAGAGATGAATGCCTAAATAATGGGTATTACTTGTAACAGACCCTCCTTAGTTACACTATTGGCAGCCCACTGGACAGGTAAGAAGTGTCATAATACAAAGATATAAATACACACAGTACACATTTGAGGACATTTGGACATTCTGCTATTACCTATCAAGATAATAATAGAATAACAAAACTTTAAACAGTACCATTGGAAAGTATACAGGCAGGCCCTTGCACTACATGCTTTGAGGAATTCATCCATAAATCTGACCAGTAAAGAGGTGGGTATAGTGTGTATGGGTTTGGCAAAGTCAGCAGATAGATGATTGAGGATAGAGAATTGGGATCAGCTGACTTAGCAGTTGGGGGAGGGAGGGTTAAAAAAAATTGGGGGACACCACAAAAAAAACCCTCTGGCACTCTGCCTGAATTGAAATCAAAAATCACATTTCCAAACATTTGAGGGGGTGTTTGGGGTAAAGCACTACTATAGAGCTGATAAAATACATTGTTAAGTGACTACATGAGGTGAATATAGGGCAGGAGACACCATGCTGGAGAGGTTATTGAAGGGCAAATATGTATGAAGGACCTAACGTAATAATTACATAACAATCCAGCATGCATGAGGACAAAGGGAATATTGACAGCATATTACAATCATGGTAATTAGGGAATGAGAAAAGAAATACAATATATTATCAAATATTCATTACAATAAAATGTGATATAAAAGGATAAAAATCTTACCTTCATATACTCCTTCTGCAGGACCTGTATGATGGCAGAACAGGTCTCTGGGATAATGATCCCCAGAGCCTGGGGTCTGATGCCTGTCGAGAACTTTAAGTCCTGCAGACTTCTCCCTGTGGCCAAATACCGCAAGGTAGCGACCAACCTCTGCTCCGGAGTGATGGCTTGCCTCATGCAGGTATCCTGCCTGCTGATATAGGGGGTCAGCGAAGCCAACAGACGGTGAAACACGGGGTCCGTCATCCTGAGAAAGTTCCTGAAATCATCAGGATTATTCTCACGGATCTCACGGAGCAAAGGCATATGAGAGAACTGGTCACGCTGAAGCAACCAATTCTTGGTCCATGAACTCCTCCCCACCCTGTTCATGGACTGGACTTGTGTCAAGGTCAGGACCCCAACACCAAGCCCCCGCACAGCACGAACTCTACGAGGAGTATGCATACGAAACATGGCTAGAAAAAGGTCAGCTGCTCAGAACGAAGTAACAGAACGCACTGAAGAACAGCAAGGCCTGTGAAGAGCGACCTGAAAAACAGCAACGAGCGGGCAAGATCGCACAGAAAACTCCGATACGAACTGACTGCACGCACTGAAGAGCAGATACAAACCCACAAGCACAAACTGAACGGCAGAAAACGATCTGAAAGCCACGAGTCTGAAAAAGCGCGAATCGTCTCTCACCAAACTTTTACTAACACGAGATTAGCAAAAGGAGCCCAAAGGGTGCCGCGCTTGGTTCTGAACTGGCCTTTTCTAGTCTCGTCGTACGTGGTGTACGTCACCGCGTTGTTGGCGACCGGAAATTCCGACAACTTTGTGCGACCGTGTGTATGCAAGACAAGTTTGAGCCAACATCCGTCGGAAAAAATCCTAGGATTTTGTTGTCGGAATGTCCGAACAAAGTCTGACCGTGTGTACGGGGCATTAGTCCGTAGGGTTCAATATTGAGTTGGCCCACCATTTGCAGCTATAACAGCTTCAACTCTTCTGGGAATTCTGTCCACAAGGTTTAGGAGTGTGTCTATGGGAATGTATGACCATTCTTCCAAATTTGTGAGGTCAGGCACTGATGTGGATGAGAAGGCCTAGCTCACAGTCTCCACTCTAATTCATCCCAAAGGTGTTCTATTGGCTTGAGGTCGGGACTCTGTGCAGGCCAGTCAAGTTCCTCCACCCCAAACTCGCTCATCCATGTCTTTACGGAGGAGCAAAATGAACAAAGAATCACATTTCTTAATAAGTTTAGGCCAATGGTAAAAAAAATCCCAATAAGCGTATATTGATTGGTTTGTACAAAAGTTATAGCGTCTACAAACTATGGGATATATACTGGAATTTGTATTTATTTATTTCTTTTATACTAGTAATGGTGACGATCGGTGACTTATAGTGGCACTGTGATATTGTGGCAGGCATTCTGACACTAACTGACACTTTTGACACTAATACAGTGATCAGTGCTAAAAATATGCACTGTGGCTGTACTAATGACACTGGATGGGAAGGGGTTAAACAGCTAGGGTGGTTAAATGTTTGCCTAGCCAGTGTTTGTGTACACTATGTGTGGTGCTTTTACTAAGTGAAGTGATGGATTTTAAAGTCAAGTCTTGTTTTTAAACAAGTCTTGTTTACATAGGCAGAGCTCCATCCTGTGTCTCTGCTCGACGATCGGTGGGTTCTTCTGACAGACATCCATTGGCCTGCACCTGCTAATTGGCTTCTGCTGTGACACATGACATCAGAAGCAGCCCGCCTGCGGCGTGCATGAGTCCCTTACAAGGGAGTGCAGAATCACATAGATATATACATGATTATGAAAAGCGCAGCCGCCCAGTAGCAGTAAATCTGCTATGGGGCAGCTGGCAAGTAGTTAATGCAGCATCCTTTTTTTTTACATTCTTCTTCAAGGTAATAACCTCACAATGGGATATACTGTAGCATGTTTACAGGAAGGCCTTGCAAAAATATAGGGGTGGGTAAGTAAATGGCAAATTAGGTTTATTATGGATAAATGAAAAGTAATGCACTTGGGGGCTAAAATATGAATGCAAGTTATTCGCCAGTGAGAGAACCTCTGGGGGGAGGCACGGATGGAAAAATATCAGGGCGTCCGAGTAGACCACAGGCTCAGCAATATCATGCAATGCCAAGCTGCAGCAAACAAGACTAGCAGACTATTAGCCCCCGATCACACCTATGCAAATTGGATGCAGCTTACACCACATCCAATTTGCAAGACATTTTAAAAAACATTTTAAAATACATTCATATGAATGCATCTTGTTCACATATGTGTGTTGCATTCGCACTGCGCATTACACAAAAAACGTGTGCGTTTTCTGGGCATTGCAGTCTGAATTACAAGCCCATTATCTTCTATGGGAACGCATCTGATTCGCAAATGCATTGCGTTCTGAACATGGATTTTCTCCTTTCTCCTTCTGGACATCTTTGAAAACACAAAATACAGGGATTGTGGAAATGGTAGAGACATTGATACACACACTGAACTGGATGGACTGGAGTCTTTATTCAACCTTACCAACTATTTAACTACCGTATATTAAAGGAAAAGAAAGGCGCCTCTAAGTGCAGTATGTAAAATTTAATAGAGTGCACAAAGGGTTAAAAGCACTTACAAGATTGTTGAGTGTTAAAAGACATGATAAAATCAGGAGTCCTCATCTGTGGCATGTGTCCATCCTCAGCACGGTGGTAGAGAGCAGTGCAGAGCCGTCCAGCAGCAGTAAAGCGTTCTCATGCGTGTTGGAAAGAGGAGGCAGCAGGGAAGCCTGTATTCACTGCGGGACACACAAGGCTGATGGTGTCAGTGTAGAGAAGGGGACGGTAACGCATTTCAGAGCATGTGCGGCTCCTTCGTCGGCTCCTTCGCTCCTTTTCATTAGCCGTCCAGACAGCAGCGACAAGACAGCGGCAGCAGACCGGGCCCCCGCTGGCAAAAGAGCTGGAAGAAGATAGCGGAGGGGCCCGGGAGAAGTCGGAAGAAGACCCCCCCCCCGAAGTCGGAAAGAAGACCCCGGAGCTGCCTAATAAATTACTCTCAAAACCTGTGTACTGTGTTTTTTTTTTATTGACACTTTTCCCTAGGTGAATGGGTAGGGGTACCATGTACCCCATACTCATTCACATAGGGTGGGGGGCTGGGATCTGGGGGCCCCCTTTTTAAAGGGGGCTCCCGGATTCCGATAAGCCCCCCCGCCCGCAGACCCCGACAACCAACGGCCAGGGTTGTCGGGAAGAGGCCCTTGTCCTCATCAACATGGGGACAAGGTGCTTTGGGGGGGCCCACAGGGTGCCCCCCTCCCCCAAGGCACCCACCCCCCCATGTTGAGGGCATGTGGCCTGGTACGGCTCAGGAGGGGGGGGGCGCTCGCTCGTCCCCACCCCCTATCCTGGCCGGACGGGCTGCGTGCTCGGATAAGGGTCTGGTATGGATTTTGGGGGGACCCCACGCTGATTTTTCGGCGTAGGAGGTTCCTCTTACAATCCATACCAGACCTAAAGGCCTGATAAGCCCCTGGGGGGAACCCACGCCGGTTTTTACATTTAAAATTCAGCGCAGCATTCCCCCTCAGGATTCATACCAGACAGCTGTCAGCAGTGCCTGTCGCTCATCGCGAAAGGAAAAAAGTTTTCCTTTCCCAATGAGTGAGCCATCTCGGCGCTGGCTCCCACAACGGGGCTCGCAGGTGTCAAATCTTGCCGAGAAATGCAGCGAGATTGACACAATATCGCGGTCACCTACTGTAGAGGAGTTTAACTCCCATGGTTGAGACATAGGTACTTTAATTCTATTACTAGGGTAGGACCCACTAATTCGGGGTACTTTGTCACAGTAAGTGGGCTTAGCACTATATGACCATATAGTGTGACCAAACCCCCATATTTTTGAATATGTTCAGGTGTTTTTAACTAGCCTTGCAGGATAAATGTAATTTGTGTATGTGTGCGCTGTAATCTGTTTTGTACTGTTTTTGGTCTTATAGCAGCACCCCAAATATGTTTTTGTTCTCACATGGTTTTCACCGGGCGCATGACATCACATCACAAATCGCATTGCAGAGTTTCACTGTAAATCGCGCAACTTTGGGGTTGCAGTAGTGGAAACAGAGCCTTAATGACAGACCCCACTGGCTTCTGTTTGTCAACAAACCAGGGAATCTGTTGTTTAGTAGCACTATCACAACTGTCTCTAAATGACAATACCCATTGGCTTCTGTTTGTAAACAAGGGGGATTCTGGGTGACATCATTAGCCAAATATGATGAAGACCATACTTGGTCAATGACATCACCCAGGGTCCCTGGCACTTTTTTTTCTGTTAAAAGTAGTCTCACTCATTACTCACTTAACACCACTTAAAGTGTTTGTAAAAACTTACAGACCACTTTGTGCTACAGGTAAGCCTATAATAAGGCTTACCTGTAGCTACCAAGGTTATCCCCTAAACCTACACGGTTTAGGAGATATCCCCAGTATCTCCCAGTATAGCAATGGCACGTATGTGTCGTTGCTTCAGTGAGTGTACCATGTGCGGGATTGATGTCTCCGTGGCTCCGGCCAATCATAGCGCCCGGTGCTGTGTACAGGCACTGCAGGGAGGGCTTCAATCTCAGGTGAGTATTACATAATGAGCTAGTATGCTATGCATACTAGCTCAATATGCCTTTGTCTTGCAGGTGTTAGTTTTTTTTTTTTTCAAAGTGGGTTTCCAACCACTTAAGCCCCAAGCCTCTTTCTGAGATTTGGTGTTTACAAGTTGAAAACTGTTTTTTTTTTTGCTAGAAAATTACTTAGAACCCCCAAAAATTATATATATATATTTTTTTTTTCTAACACCCTAGAGAATAAAGTGGCGATCGTTGCAATACTTTCTGTCACACTGTGATTTGTGCAGCGGTCCTACAAGCTCTCTTTTTTTTGAAAAAATACACTTTTTTGAATTAAAAAATAAGACAACAGTAAAGTTAACCCAAATTTTTTTTACATCGTGAAAGATAATTTTACACCGAGTAAATTGATACCCAACATGTCACGCTTCAAAATTGTGCCCGCTTGTGGAATGGCGACAAACTTTTACCCTTAAAAATCTCCATAGGCGATGTTTAAAAAATTCTAAAGGTTGCATGTTTTGAGTTACAGAGGAGTTCTAGGGCTAGAATGATTTCTCTCACTCTAATGATCATGGCGTTACCTCACATGTGTGGTTTGAACACTGTTTTCATATGCGGGCACTGCTCTCGTATGCGTTCACTTCTGCACACGAGCTCGGCGGGACGGGTTATTTTTTTCCTATTTATTTTACCATTCATTTATTTTTTTACACTGTTCTTTTTTAAAAAAGTGTCACTTTTATTCCTATAACAAGGAATGTAAACAATAAACAATAGAAAAAAAGCATGACAGGACCTCTTGAATATGAGATCTGGGGTCAAAAATATCTCAGATCTCATATTTATACTAAAATGTAATAATAATAAAAAAAATGTTGTTTAAGAAAAAAAAAAAAAAATGTGGCTTTAAGAGCTATGGGCGAAGTGACGTTTTGAAGTTGCTTCCACCCTGCAATGGTATGGAGATGGGTGGGGGCCATCTTCCCCTCACTCGTGTCCATACCTAACAGGAGAAAGGACCCGATCGCCTCCGCCGCTGCCTGGCCCCAGTAAGTGGCGGAGGGCACCGGAGCATGGCAAGAGGAGGGGTCCCTCTCCCACCGCCGATAAAAGTGATCTCACAGTGAATCCGCCACAGAGACCACTTTTATCTGAAAGTGGACCGCCCGCTGAAGAAGAGAATACCAGGGTTATGGTAGCAAGCTTCTGCCAGAACAATGATATCCCTCTTCAAAGTACCGACGTATAACGCGGCGGGCGGTCCGTAAGTGGTTAAAAAAAAGAAGGAAATAGTAAATTGAAAAAAACCTAAACCATACAAAAAAAAGTTTGTTAAAAAAAAGTCTCTTATGTAAATCCAAAGTCAATCACAAGAAGCGATGCCCACTGATATAGACCCACTTCAACGATGCTGCTATGACTCCACTACTTTTATCTCTAATGACAGCTTGGAGGCTCTGCTGTGATATATACACAGTACACTGTACACTGTACATAAAAATGAATGGATCTAAAGAAAAATAAAATAAAATCTTAAAAAGTAAATAAGGATTGGTAATTTGTAGTGCATTCTGTAACTTCACTACAACATAGATCTATGTCACCTATTTTAAGCAGATGAAAGTACATTTTCACACATGTGAATTCACATATTCACACTTAAGTGTGTAGGAACGTATTCTTCATGTAGCAGTACTTGCTGTGTGCAGGCTGTTGCTAGCGCAAAGAAAATAATGTAAAAAATGAAATTGCTCCTGACACAGACATACAAAACAATAAGTGGCTACTTCATTATAAAAAATACAGACGTACAGTTGTGCTCATATGTTTATATACCCTGGCAGAATGTATGATTTCTTGGCCATTTTTCAGAGAATATGAATGATAACACAAAAAGTTTTCTTTCACTCATGGCTAGTGTTTGGCTGAAGCCATTTATTATCAATCAACTGTGTTTACTCTTTTTCAATCATAATCACTACAGAAACTACCCAAATGACCCTGATCAAAAGTTTACATACCTCAGTTCTTAATACCGTGTACTGCCCCCTTTAACATCAATGACAGCTTGAAGTCTTTTGTGGTATTTGTGAATAAGGCTCTTTATCTTCTCAGATGATAAAGCTGCCCATTCCTCATGGCAAAAAGGCTCCAGTTCCTGTTAATTGGCTGTCTTGCATGAACTGCATGTTTGAGATCTCTCCAGAGTGGCTCAATGATATTGAGGTCAGGAGACTGAGATGGCCACTCCAGAACCTTCACTTTATTCTGCTGTAGCTAATGACAGGTCAACTTGGCCTTGTGTTTTGGATCCTTGTCATGTTGGAAGGTCCAAGTACGTCCCATGCGCAGCTTCCTGGCTGATGAATGCAAATGTTCCTCCAGTATTTTTTGATAACATACTGCATTCATCTTGCCATCAATTTTGACCAAATGTCCTGTACCTTTGTAGCTCACACATGCCCAAAACATCAGCAATCCACCTCCGTGTTTCAAAGTACTTTTATCATGGGCCTTGTTGACTCCTCTCCAAATGTAGTGTTTATGGCCAAAAAGCTAAATTTTGGTCTCATCACTCCAAATGACTTTGTGCCAGAAGGTTTGAGGCTTTTCTCTCTGCTGCAGGGGCGGATCCAGGGGGGGGACAGGGCAATTGCCCCCCCCGAAATAATAGCACACTCTGAATGTTATTGTATCCTGGCTGCCGCTCCGCTGCCGGCCCGAGTCTCTCTCTCACATGTGCCGATCAGCGGCGCTGAGAGAGAGACTCGCGTGTGGTACGGGCAGCGGCGGTCACTGTCTGACACTGAAGAAAGGAGGTGGGTGGAGCCTCTTCCCTGCACTTGTTGCTAGATGCCAGGCGGCGCTGGCGTTAGTAACGAGTGACGTCAGTCACACTGCAGTGTTTGAGTGAGTCACGGCGTCACGTCGGAGGTCGGACTCGAGTCTCTCAGAGCCGACCTACCCGGTCCCGACGTGACACCTGTGACAGCGTGACACAGCCTGGAGCGGCGCCTCCTTACAATAATACAGCAGACAGCAGTAATTACTAACTAACAAGTATGAGTGCACTGCACAGCACACGTCCATGTATATGTGGGTTGACATGTGCAGGGGGGATTCTATATTAATGGGGGTTCCGCACTGAGGGGGGATTCTATATTAATGGGGGTTCTGCACTGAGGGGGATTCTATATTAATGGGGGTTCTGCACTGAGGGGGGATTCTATATTAATGGGGGCTCTGCACTGAGGGGGATTCTATACCAATGGGGGGCTCTGTATTGAGGGGGATTCTATACCAATGGGGGGCTCTGTACTGAGGGGGATTCTATACTAATGGGGGGCTCTGCACTGAGGGGGGATTCTATACTAATGGGGGGCTCTGCACTGAGAGGGGATTCTATATTAATGGGGGGCTCTGCACTGAGGGGGGATTCTATATTAATGGGGGGGCTCTGCACTGAGGGGGGATTCTATATTAATGGGGGCTCTGCACTGAGGGGGATTCTATACTAATAGGGGGCTCTGCACTGAGGGGGATTCTATACCAATGGGGGGCTCTGCACTGAGGGGGGATTCTATTTTAATGAGGGGCTCTGCACTGAGGGGGGATTCTATATTAATGGGGGGCTCTGCACTGAGGGGGGATTCTATATTAATGGGGGCTCTGCACTGAGGGGGGATTCTATACTAATGGGGGGCTCTGCACTGAGGGGGGATTCTATATTAATGGGGGGCTCTGCACTGAGGGGGGATTCTATATTAATGGGGGTTCTGCACTAAGGGGGGGTTCTATATTAATGGGAGTTCTGCACTGAGGGGGGTTCTCTACTAATGGGGGCTCTGCACTGAGGGGGGATTCTATACTAATGGGGGGCTCTGCACTGAGGGGGATTCAATGCTAATGGGGGCTCTGCACTGAGGGGGGATTCTATACTAATGGGGGACTCTGTACTGAGGGGGAATTCTATACTAATGGGGGCTCTGCACTGAGGGGGGATTCTATACTAATGGGGGCTCTGCACTGAGGGGGGATTCTATATTAATGGGGGCTCTGCACTGAGGGGGGATTCTATACTAATGGGGATTACAACATCTCTCTGCTGCCTGTCTCTGGGACACAAGAGACCACCTTAGCAGGTGGCAAGTGACAATCTTCATCTGGTGACAGGCGACGTGGCAAGAGACAATCCGCAACATGTGGCAGGCGACGTGGCAAGTGACAATCTGCATCTGGTGACAGGTGACGTGGCAAGTGACACACTCGGGGCTTCCACTGATTCTGCATTATGGTGAGTTGAACTATTTAATTTTTTACAACAATGTAATAATAGTAATAATGCGCTTCAATCATCCTGATACCATAACAACCATGGTGCCGTGATGATTGAAGCGCCAACACCAGCCTTTTCCCCGATAGATGTACCCCAAAAAAATATATTTTCTGGCAGTGCCCCTCCCGAGACTAGACTCTGGATCCGCCCCTGCTCTGCTGTTTAATGTATTGTAAGTGGGATACTTTGTGGCATGTGCGTAGTAAAGGCTTTCTTCTGGCGACTCGACCATGCAGCCCATCTTTCTTCTAGTGCCTCCTTATTGTGCATCTTGAAACAGCCACACCACATATTTTCCGAGAGTCCTGTATTTCACCTTAAGTTATTTGTGGGTTTTTCTTTGCATCCCGAACAATTTTCCTGGCCGTTGTGGCTGAAATTTCAGTTGATCTACCTGACCGTGGTTTGGTTTCAACAGAACCCCTCATTTTCACTTCTTTATTAGAGTTTGAACACTGCTGATTGACATTCTCAATTCCTTGGACAACTTTTTAAATCCCTTTCCTGTTTTATACAGTTGAACTGCTTTTTCCCACAGATCCTTTGACAACTCTTTTGCTTTCCCCATGACTCAGAATCCAGAAATGTCAGTGCAGCACTGGATGAAAGATGCAAGGGTCTGTCAGGAGTCCAGAAACTCATTGACCTTTTATACACACACACTAATTACAAGCAAACAGATCACAGGTGAGGATGGTTACCTTTTAATAACCATTCAAACCCCTTTTTGTCAACTTGTGTGCACGTTATCAGGCCCAAATCACCAGGATATGACAACTTTTGAGCAGGGTCATTTGGGTAGTTTCTGTTGTAGTTTATTATGATTTAAAAAGAGTAAACACAGTTGATTGACAATAAATGGCTTCAGCCAAACACTAACCATGAGTGAAAGAAAACTTTTTGTGTTATCATGCATATTCTCTGAAAAAGGGCCAAGAAATCATAAACTCTTTCAGGGAATGTAAACGTATGAGCACAACTGTATCTCTCATCAATAATACCAGCAAAAGCATGCCCATTTTTTGAACAGGCAAAATATTTGGGTTGCGCATTGATGCAGGTCTAGCAGAAGCAGAAATGCATGTCAGTGCAGTGGCAGTGAAGGTAGAAGTGCACATCAGTACAGCAAGATCAGGAAAGGTATGGGGCAATTGATGCTGCAGGTAGCAAGAGTACAAAAAGCATGAGAAAAATGTGCTGTAAACTCAGTGTCCAACAGTACTCACCTTGTCATTTTTCTAGTATGTTTAGTAAAAGTATATTTATAAATTAAGTTGCCCTGTAACAGATAATTATCCTTAACTTTCAGTCAGATACATAGCTTGAATAAAAAAAGCTAAACAGGATCAGAATGGCAAGGAGCATACATACATTGCAGCAGTGGCGGCTGGTGCTCAAAATTTTTGTGGGGGGTGCAAACAAACTAAAAAATACTAAAAAAAAAACATCAATTGCAGCCTCACTGCGCCATGAATTGCAGCCACTGTGCCCATAAAATGCAACCACTGTACCCCATAAAATGCAGCCACTGTGCCCCATAAAATTCAGCCTCTGTGCCCATCATATGCAGCCTCTGTGTTCATTATATGCAGCCTGTGCCCATCATGCAGCCTCTGTGCCCATCATATGCAGCCTGTGCCCATCATATGCAGCCTCTGTGCCCATCATTTGTAGCCTCAGTGTCCATAATATGCAGCCTCTGTGCCCATCATATGCAGCTTGTGTGATCATATGCAGCCTCTGTGACCATCATATGCAGCCTGTGCTCATCATATGCAGCTTTTGTGCCCATCATACAGCCTCTGTGCCCATCATATGCAGCCACTGTAACCCCCCAGGCTCACCCGCTCACCGTCTGACCAGCACTAACCCCATCCTAGTGGCAGGTCAGGCAGCGGGTGACAGCGGCAAGCTGTGGGACATGCAGTGGGTCCTGCATCCCCCATGCTTCTCTGTCCTCCCATGCGTCTCTTCTTCCTTTCCGTTTCCGGCATCCAATCAGGCCTCCTGTGCCTTCAGCTAATCAGGTGATGGGCTATGCATCTGAGTTTCCCATTTCAATGGCTCCTGCATCAACAAAATAATGGAAGTTTGCCCAGTAGCATCATTTAGAAGGCAGAACATGGTGGGAGGGGATAGTAGGTTTTTAAGAAATTGATGCTACTACTGCCGAAGCAGAGTAGCAGTTTTTGGCCACCACAAAAGGGCTCCTCAACCATATAGTTGTGGGTGTGTTTTAGATCGGAACTGAACCATCCAAGATATTTATATCTGCCACCCGGCGAAATTGGTTTTGATATGGAGTGTGCACACTCTGAAAATAAATCCACTCTGAGACACAGACAGCTCAGTGTAAAGTTACTTCTTTTTTTATTATTTCCTCTTTTCGCGGCTTATATGAAAGCAGCCGAACATTTTTGTCAGACAAAACAAGGCATATGCAAAACATATTATTGTGACAATGTATAAGCTTTTAGCTGATTTAGCAGATTTAGCAATTAATCATAGCTATATTGGGTAACTTGGTAACTTCCTTCCAAGATATTGATGTCATGTCTGTCTTAATTCTTGGAAAGGAGGCACAATCTTCTTAACTCCTTGCAGTTCAGCTTTTCAATAAGGGAGGGGTGAGCTTGTAGTCATCTTTAAGTAAGATTAAGGTTGATAAGCTAAGCAGTAACATATTACATATTGAAATAGGCATTTTAGCATTTTACCTGTGATACCTTAATCACATCCATTACAGTCCCCCCTTGAAATGTCTATTTCAATTGGTCCCCTACACTAAAAGTCCTACTCACCTGGCCCATTCTCTTCAGCAACTCTTTTGGACTGCATATAGAGAAAGGCAGCGATTAACTCACTAGCCCCCTCGATACAGCCTGGAGAAGGGCAGTCAGGTGCTACCTGTCCCTACAACCCTATGGTGTTGCATCTCGGGGATGGAGTGTATGTAATGGAGTGTAGGGTCTTTCATAATCATCATCTGGTATTTCTTGGTTCACAAATGTGGGAGTAGATTGGTCAACAGCTTTTTCAACACACTTTTTAGGACAGGGGAGAATACAGCAGACTATGACAGCCAAGGTCACCAAAATAATCAGGATGGCTATTCCTATCTGTGTTAATAATCTCTGCCATCCCCCCTTGATCCAAGTGAAGTACTGATCCCAGGGGTTGGTGAGCCCTGAATTCCTTTTTAATTCCTTGGACAAATCCTCAAGTTTTCTGATGGCCAAGGTCACTTTACCATTTGGGCCAGTGTTGTCTGGGATATAGGTACAGCATGTACTTTTCTCGAGTAACATCTTACACACACTCCCCTTCTCAGCTAGGACCATATGCAAGGCCATACGGTTTTGGAAGGTCATTTGGGAAGCGGCCTCTAGTTTCTCGGCTAAACCTTGGAGTGCATCTCTGGTGTAGTTTACAAAAGTTTGTTGGGTATAGTAGATGTAATTTATCCAATCTACATTCTTGTTTTAGTAGATGTAATTTATCCAATCTACATTCTTGTTTACAGTGATGATGGGGATTAGAGACTCAAATCCCGCTGCTACTTGGTCACTTGCTTTGAACTCATCTGGCACCCCCCTTGGGACTCCTATGGCATCTATGTATACATGATGGTCAAAGCTTCCCACTGGGGTACTCCTAAGCTTCCTGTTAGGTCTAGGTGTGTGTGTTTCTGGTTCTGGGGTCTCTAAGAAAATATGCAAAGGCATTATGGCCTTAGCCAGTGGACATTCCCCTGTCCACTGTCCTGTCATCCTACTCCTGATTTTCATGTCTCCGCAGACCCAGTACACATCTCCTAAAGACTGTACTTGATTTTTCACCAGATCTGCAGACACCTCACTATAAGATCCACAGTAAGCTGTGGTAAAATTCCCAAGAGGTTTCCCCAGTCCCTGATACCGTTCATAACATGTGTAATTGCCAGGATATATGGTGATACCTTCTCCTGGCTTCGGGGTCTTGGTGACTATAGGATACTCCTTCTTCCATTGTTCACACAGGGAGTGGTTAGTTGCTGAGTTGGTAAATAGGCTGAGAAAACATGTCTCATGTTCTGGGGGTATGTTTAGGGGTACTGTTCCCAAATGAAGTCTAGCCCCTCCACACACATAACAATTGGTTTTATTGTGTTTCCCTGCACTGTACCTCATCCATTTGAGCCACAGTTTGACATCTGAGAACCCGGTCTCTCCGGCCATAGTGTCCTCGAAGGTAGGGTCTGCTATGGCCGCCATGTCCCCTAACTTCTGTATATGGGGCCACAGGGGGTTAGCTATGGGCCGAGGGGGCTGCCAGTCCGGTGAATTATACATGTCTTTAAGTTGGAACTTCCCTGTCATTCCTCCTGTGCTCCCCACCAACCATGTTCCTAGGACATATGTACCAGCATCTGTAGGGCTGGGATTTTCTATGGTCAGGGTGAATTTTATGTTGTGTGCTGTCCTCCCACTATTAAAACATGTACCTGTCTTTAGTAAGGTCATTCTGCTAAGTAGGGATTTGCCATTTTTATCTTTCTTGTCCAGAGCACTCTGTGGCCTATACCCCCAGTCATCCCCTGTATTCCATCCCATGGATCCCCAGTAGTCACAGTTGTCACCCCAGTAGTCATCCGTGACACATATGTATGTGGACCTGGAGCTACGACCTATGTGGACGGTGTCCCGATACATGTAACATTGCCAGGCAACTTGAGGGCAGGAGACTATAGTGCAGTAGTCAAAAAAGAAGGCAGCTACATGTGTGTTAGAAGAGTTATACCAGAATTGTGTTATACCATCTTTCTGCCTGATGGCTACCTCCTGTGCCTGAACAATAATCATAATGAAAAGGATATACAGGATCATGGTTTGGTCCCCTCGGCCTCTTCCTCGGGTACAGGGACCTTCTTGCAGTGGGAGGCATGTATCCATGAGTTCTTCTCAGCCACCTTGACTGATGTGGCGGTTGTTAGGAGAACCTGGAAAGGACCATCATATCTGGGTTCAAGGGTGTGTTTTCTCACAAACTTCTTTATCAGGACCCAGTCACTGGGGACCAGCTTGTGTGTTCCTGTATCTAGCTCAGGATCTGGAATGGAAGAAAATACCTGCGAATGGATACAGGTTAATTCTTGAGATAGAGCAGTCACATAATCAGTCAACACATCAGACTGGAGCTGCAACTGTTGTGGGAAGTAACAACCCAATCTGGGGGCTGAGCCAAACAATATCTCATAGGGTGACAGACCATGATTTCCCCTTGGAGTGTACCTAACACTGAATAAGGCAATAGGCAGGCTATCTGGACAACTCATTCCTGTTTACTGAGACATTTTTTGCATTCTAGACCTTATTTTGCAATTTAATCTTTCCACTTTCCCACTGCTCTGAGGATGGTATGGGGTTTGGAAAGCTAGTGTGACCCCTAGAGCTGTCCATATTTCTTTGGTCACTGAGGCCTTGAAAGCCGGGCCCTGGTTACTCTGCTGACCACTTCTTGCATCCCATTTGCAGCTTGTTTTGCAGCGCTGTCTGACAGGTAATTACCTCGTGCTTCTTGGGAATTCAGTTTGCCATGTGCCTTCACCTTATGTATAACCACCTGTGCCGGGAGGAGTAGGGCATCCATTAGGTCCTTGATAGCTGAACTATGTTTTACAGGTGTACCTGCTGCTGTTAGGATCCCTCTGGATTTCCAGATGACCCCGAAATCACAGGCAACGCTGAGGACTTATCTTGAATCTGTATGGATGTTGGCTCTTTTTCCTTCTGCCAATTTAAATGCCATAGTTAGGGCCTGGAGTTTTGCTTCCTGGGCAGACATGGAGGAGGGTAATGCTGAAGCCTGAAGAACTGTATCTTCAGTGGTAACTGCATATCCTGTGTGGTATTGTCCAGCGTTGTCTGCATACCTGGACCCATCCACAAAAATTATGAATACAGAGACTAACCAATCACGGAAACAGGATAAACAGTAGACAAAATATTGAAAAGTGTCTTATCATTTTCTCAGAGGTGATCAATCTCCATCCTGTCCGTGTTGGTTCGTCCCGGTCTCCTCTAGATCAGCTGTCCTTTGGCTCAGAGCCACGAAGCCCCACATTGGGTGCCAAATGTTTTAGATCGGAACTGAACCATCCGAGATATTTATATCTGCCACCCGGCCAAATTGGTTTTGATATGGAGTGTGCACACTCTGAAAATAAATCCACTCTGAGATACAGACAGCTCAGTGTAAAGTTACTTCTTTTTTTATTATTTCCTCTTTTAGCAGCTTATATGATAGCTGTTCCAGTTGCTCAGGTTGTAGTGGACACCTTTCGGGTGTGTGTCCCCTCCTTCTAACTTCACTTTCTATAGCCTCTGGTGACTTACCAACCTCAAGTTTAACTGGGTAATGTACATTTAATCTGAATACCAACACATCTGTGGTCTCCGCTAAAAGTGGTTGGTAACCAAGAAATTCTCTCTTATACCCTAGCTCTACAATTTTGACCAGACCCCAGCCCCCTTCATGTATACCGAACAGCTGTCCACAAACACACTCAGGACATGACATAACCACCAACAAGATATGTGATGGCTGTAGTGAAATATGGGATTACTCAGACCCTCACGGGATCCCCACGCCGCTGTGTGTGTTCCTGATGCCCCCTCCTGGTCTCCCGTGCTTCACTGCATAATTATTTATTCCCCCAGGAGCAGTTTAACCAGGTCAATTATCCTCGGCCATGACTATATAATCAATCCCTCATTCCCAACAGCCGTCACAAGACACAAAATCAACAAAACAGAACATACAAAATGCAGGCGGCAGATATAATTAATACAGGTTCAATAGACTTCGGGCAAGATATATTACCTGTCTTTACTCACCGAGGGAAGCCGATATGGATACAGAGACTAACCAATCAAGCATACAGGATAAACAGTAGACAAAATATTAAAAAGTGTCTTACCATTTTCTCAGAGGTGATCAATCTCCATCCTGTCCGTGTTGGTCCGTCCCGGTCTCCTCTAGATCTGCTGTTCTTTGGCTCAGAGCCACGAAGCCCCACGTTGGGCGTCAAATGTTTTAGATCGGAACTGAACCGTCCGAGATATTTATATCTGCCACCCGGCCAAACTGATTTTGATATGGAGTGTGCACACTCTGAAAATAAATCCACTCTGAGATACAGGCAGCTCAGTGTAAAGTTACTTCTTTTTTTATTATTTCCTCTTTTCGCGGCTTATATGATAGCAGCCGGACATTCTTGTCAGACAAAACAAGGCATATCCAAAACATATTATTGTGACATGTATAACCTTTTAGCTGATTTAGCAGATTTAGCAATTAATTATAGCTATATTGGGTAACTTGGTAACTTCCTTCCAAGATGTTAATGTCATGTCTGTCTTGGGTGCAATTCTCAGAAAGGAGGCACAATCTTCTTAACTCCTTGCAGTTCAGCTTTTCATTCAGGGAGGGGTGAGCTTGTAGTCATCTTTAAGTAAGATTAAGGTTGATAAGCTAAGCAGTAACATATTACATAAAATAGGCATTTTATCATTTTACCATTTTACCTGTGACCATTACAGGTGTGTCTCAACACATCATGCCTGTCAGAGGGGTTGAATTAGCATTACCACCATCTACCCTTCAAACAAATGCAGTAAACCCAACCCAGAAACAGTAGAGTATGCATACATAAGTCCTATGCTCCACTCTCATTCAGAAGTCAAGTACATGCACCCTCTCAAGAAGCGGACCAGTGCACCATCAGGAATCTGCTACCATGTATATGCTACTGTGAGGGAGAAAGCAGGAGGAGCAGTGAGAGCACTTTCAGTAACATATTCCCGAAGTCCAATGTCAACAAATAAATGCATTCTATTTCACATAGAAGGATACGTTTTACATGCAGTGCTACAGTAGTTTGTAAAGCAATGTGCCTCTTAAAGTATTCACCCCCTGTGCAGGATTAGTTTGGAGATGCAATCTGTATGTGAGGTTGGAACTAAAGAAAAATCGTAAGCTTCATTGTACTGTATTTACTATAGTATTACTAATATTTACTGTATTTCAACTGTGCATAAACTATGGGAAGATTACGTTAAAAAGATTAAAAATAGAGGTACATTTTCATTTTACAAAAATTCAGAATTAGATATACTTTGTTATTTTGAATAAATTATAAATTACTACAAAAGATCTGCACGAACCAACTAAAAATCTGTATAAGTAGAATAAACTAATTTATATATTCATTATAACAAGAAAAGTGTTTAATATCAGAGCAATACTTTCCAAAATTAATGTAATCTCTGGTCTTTAATGATATAAGATTTAAAAGGTTCAATATTCATACTAAATGTTTCCTAAATTACATTAGCTGTACAAAACTTTACAATTTAAAATATTTGAATATCAATTTAGTTTCACAAAGGGATTCAATACCTGAACAGTCCTGGAAAATGTTATCAATCTAAATTCACTAGGGGAGTTTTTGTGCATTTTAAGGTTTATAAAGCTTTTCCACTGACAAAGTGACATATACCAATATACCATATACTGTTATTTTTATATATATATATATATATATATATATATATATATATATATATATATATATATATATATATATATATATACATATATATTTGTATTTGTTGTTGCATTTTCAAATCAGAAAAGCAAATGAACAAATCTCAGACAAGTGGGAACAAAATCATAATGCAATATCTTTAAAAAAGCTTGAGAGAGAAGTGAGTGCTGAAGTACAAGAGGTGTCGAAATTCTCTGATTCTTGTACATCATAATCATAATACATCAAAATCCTCAGGTCCACAAGTGATTTATTTCCTGGTTCATGAATGAGCAGGATCAAAAATGATAGCACTATTACTAAAATAAGAGCTTTTTTATTCGATTTTACAATTTATATTTGCATACCATGCCATACCACTGATCCCAAGTCAAACTCAGGTACTTACATTGCTTGCATTTAAATAGTACATTTCAAGATCTATTATTGATTACAGTGCTTTTTATGTTTGCCTGGAGTTCAGGTTTAACATCTTGCCAAATATCTAATGCACATGTTGAAACTGGCTACAGGGGCGGCTCCAAAGGGTGGTGATAAATAGCGAGTACTCGGATTGGTCTGGTGTGATCTGTCCTTGGACCAATTCTGTTTTATTCATTCATAAACAATATAGAGGATAGGATAAATAGCTCACTCTCAATATTTGCAGATGATACAAAGTTAAGCTGGGCCATACCTTCTGTGCAGAATGTTGAAACCTTATAAGAAGACCTAAATAAAATAATGGGTTGGGCAACTACATGGCAAATAAGGTTTAATGTTGAAAAATGTAGATAGTAGATGACAGGCTCAGCAATGCCATGCAATGCCAAGCTACTGCAAGTAAAGCCAATAGAATATTGGCATGCATTAAAAGATGATTCACTCCAGAGATAGAATGATAAATTACCCACTCTACAAGACTCTGGTCTGGCCGCAGCTTGAGTATGCTGTCCAGATCTAGGCACCAGTCCTCAAGAAGGATGTGCTGGAACTGGAAAGAGTCCAGAGAAGAGCAAAAAAGCTAGTAAAGGGACTAGAGGATCTAATCTATGGGGAAAGATTACAAGCATTGAACTTATTCTCTCTGGAGACAAGACACTTGAGAAGGGATATAATAGCAATGTACAAACACCTTACTGGTGAACTTAGCATAAGGAAAAAGTGAAAGGGAGTTTAAAAAGACACGTGGCCATTCACTGAAATTGGAAGAGAAGCGGTTTAACCTTAAACTGCGTATTGGGTGCTTTACCGTCAGAGCGGTAAGGATGTGGAATTTGCTTCCACAAGCAGTGGTATCAGCAGGGAGCATCAATAGCTTCAAAAACTATTAGATAAGCACCTTAACTGCTTCAGCCCTGGAAGATTTTACCCCCTTCCTGACCAGAGCGTTTTTTGTGATTCAGCACTGTGCCGCTTTAACTGACAATTGCGTGGTCGTGCGACGTGGCTCCCAAACAAAATTGACGTCCTTTTTTTCCCACAAATAGAGCTTTCTTTTGGTGGTTAATTTGAGAGAAGGGTATGGCGGTGTTCCTCTATAAGCTCTATGGTGTCCTGTGTATGTGCTATATTCAATTCATGAAATAAAAAAATCAAAAACCATTCATGCAACTGTTTAAATCATATGTGTCATAGTGCTTGTTATGTATGTATGTATTGGTCTCTTATTTGTAAGATTTCTGATTCTATGTTCTTTAATTTGTGTCGTCTTCGCACTACTATTTTCCCAAGTAATGCGGTTTCACTTTCATTAAAGAACCGATACCAATCCTCCATCAACCCCTTGTCATTGACCGCATCATTTGGTGAGATATCCCACCTCAGGCGTCTTGGGGTAATTTTCTCTGTAATGTACATCTCTATTGTTGCTACATCCCACCAGACTCTTATTTGTTTCCCGATACTATGTTTAAGGTGTTTAAAGAGACTATCAATATCTTGACGATTAACTACTTGTTCCTGGTTAAAAACTTCTGTAAGGTTGATATTTCTTATATGACACACCGCGATCCTGAGACTTCCAGAGATTGCCGCACAGTGGCATAGACTGTGATTGCCCGATACTCCAGCAGGGGTGAAGTGAGCTGGTGAGTGGCTGCACATTAAGAGCACGGGATTTTATCACCAATAGAATCAAAAGCACGAATATCACACAAATTAATTTGCTCTGAGAAAAGAACGGAAAAATTATATCAAATACTTACCGTAATTTTCCTTTCCTGATAGGCTCCATGGCAGCATACGTGTGGGTAGGCTCCGCCTCCATAACTACCCAATAGGACCCCTCTCCCATAAATCTTTGCTCTAGGCTGCTATCCATGTTCCGTAACTAGCCTACTCCAGACATTTGGGAGGGACTCCTGCTGCCATGGAGCCTATCAGGAAAGGAAAATTACGGTAAGTATTTGATATAATTTTTCCGTTCTTTTCTCAGAGCAAATTAATTTGTGTGATATTCGTGCTTTTGATTCTATTGGTGATAAAAAATTTGATATAAATTTTAAGTTTTCCTGACAGGCTCCATGGCAGCATTTGTGTGGGAAATAACTCGCCCAAAAAAACACACGGTGGGCAAAAATGTTAGAGCAAAGAAACCAAATTTATTTTACATTGTCAACCGACAATACTTGTAAACCAAAATTAATGGATGACAGAGCAGCAGGCTCAACATAGTAGTGAGAAACAAATGTGTTAATAGAAGACCAGGAAGCCGCTTTACAAATGATTTCAGGCGCGACATGCCGAGAAGCTGCCCACGAGGTCGAGATACTCCTGGTCGAATGAGCTGTCACTGCCTCTGGAGGAGCCAAGCCCTTTGCCTTGTATGCCCTCTGAATGGTCTGTACAATCCAAGAAGAAATTGATCTGACCGAAGCTCGCATTCCCTTGTTTTTACCATGGAGAAGAACGAAAAGGAATTCCGTTTGTCTGAATGGAGCCGTGACCTCCAGATATTGTTTTAGAGTGTGGCCTACGTCAAGTGGATGAACATCCTGATTATCCGTTGTTCTGAAAGTAGGAAGTATACAATCTCTTGGTTTTCATGAAAGACTGAGGTCACTTTAGGGTTTGACCCAAGCATGGGAATCAACACTACCCTGTCTGGAAAGAAGTTCAGGAAAGGTTCTTCTGAACCTAGATTTCTAATCTCCGACACTCTTTTAGCCGACGTCACAGCTACTAAGAAGGTGGTCTTGAGCGTGAGGTCTCTCATGGAAAGAGGTTTGTCAGGATCTGATCTGAGATTGGAGAGAAAATCCAAGACAATAGGGAGGTCCCATTTGGGGAACCTAGGTCTTCTTTGAGGTTTAAGCCTGATAGCTCCCTTAAAGAATTGACGAATTAATGTGTGATTTGCCCATGATACTCCTGTGAAGGCCGAGATGGCTGAAACTTGAACTCTTATGCCCCGTACACACGGTCGGATTTTCCGATGGACAATGTCCGATCGGAGCGTGTTGTCGGAAATTCCGACCGTGTGTGGGCGCCATCGGACATTTTCCATCGGATTTTCCGACACACAAAGTTGAACAGCAGGAGATAAAATTTTCCGACAACAAAATCCGATCGCATCAATTCCGACCGTGTGTTGCCTGTTCCGACGCACAAAGTGCCACGCATGCTCAGAAGAAATTCCGACACGGGACAGCTCGTTCTGGTAAACTTAGCGTTCGTAATGGATAAAGCACTTTCGTCACGCTGCAATGTTCAAAATGGTTTAATACAGCGCACTCTCTTCTTCTTTATAATGTGACAAGAATTAAGTCGTTTTGATGCTCATATTCACACACACTTCTCACAAACTTTTTTCGTTACTATTTATCGGGATTCCCTCAATATATTTTGATTTCTCACATCTGACAACATATTTTTTTTTTTACTTTAATGTAGAATCTTTTTTTGTGTTTCTCTTTTTATTTTTTATTTTTTTGGTGATTTTGATTTGTACTCCCGAAAATGTTTGTGTGTTTTTTGTGACAAGTTCCCACAACACCATTGATATGTTGTTCTATTTAATCTGTAGGAGGAGATTGTTTGGTGTTGTTGTCCCTTGTTAATTTCACATTGTACTTTAGAAATGTACCTGAATACTCACCAACAAACTGTCCTTTTTGGATGAAAACACACACAGGAGAGTAGAATTTCCCTAAAAATATTTTATTAAGGGGTCACAACTATAAAAAAACAAAGAGGGAGGCAACGCTGGAGAAACTGCAGAAGTGGGCGAAGCCTTGGACTCCCAGGGCAGACATCAATTATTTAAAAGCAAAATTGGTGGCCTGAGGAGTCCATATCTAAGGGAGGGCAGTCTGGTCCAGAATTCCCAGAGATCCGGAAAGCAGCAGATGACATCTGTGTCCCCAGGCTGTGGTCATACGAGAGACTGCATCTTCTGTCAGACCAGACTGAACCCAGGTCATCACTCTCAGGTCTTCCTTCCACGCTTCCTTCCAGCCTTTGGCTGTGGTGGTGGAGTTGTGGCAGCAGGAGGAGGAGGAGGAGGAGGAGGAGGATGGTCCATCTCAATGACATCCGTCTTGGACTTTATAAATCAGGTCCTCAGAAATCTTGCGTTGGCCCTCCTGCATGCCCTGCAATTTGGTGGCAGCCATGCAGGCAAAGGCCTCTTCAGGACTGGGGAAGGCTCTGAGGGACGCCGAAGCCTCCTGGATCAGCCTGTACGCTGAATCCTGCACAGGACTGGGAGTGGCCTTCCTGACCCTTTTGTATGGCAGGCGGAGGGGAGGAACCTGAGACTCAGTCAGGCTGCGACTTGTCCCAGGCTTCTCTTGGCTGACACTTAGCCCCGCCTCCTCCTGGCTGCCACTAATCCCCGCCTCCTCCTGACTGCCACATTCCACAGCCTCCTCCTGGCTGAGGTCTTCCTGTGTATGAAAAAGGGACATAGTTTTAGTATTGTTTTCATCAATCACACACAATTTTCACCTCCTGACTGCTGCAAATTCAATGTTAACAAATATAACAGACTATCCTTCTGAGCCCAATATTTTGCATTCTTGTCCCAATTTTGGGTGCCCACTACTGTGTATTGATATGTAAAACACTTTTTGCAAGCAGCAATTAGTGATCAATAATAACATCTAGTAAACATCATTTCTTTATTGCCCAGAAATCTGTAGAAGATTGCTATACCTGGCTCCAGCTGGGCTCCTCCACTTCTTCCTGGCTGGAAGGCCCAGGTTGGACATCGGAAGCCTCAGCTGGGGTGGAAGGAAGCGTGGAAGCAAGAGTGGAGAGGGATTCCCTGACTTCAGTGTGGTCTGACAGAAATCGCAGTCTCTCGTAGTACCACAGCCTGGGGACATAAACGTCATCTGCTGCAGCTCCGGACCTCTGGGAATCTGTGACCTTCTTGCGCTCCCTAAGATACGTGCTCCTCAGGCCACCAATTTTAGCTTTTAAATAAGGGATGGTTGCTGTGGGGACCACCGGCTTCACCAACTCCAGCAGTTTCTCCAGCGCTGCCTGCCTCTTCTGTTTGTGGTTATAGTGGGGGTGTCTGACCTGCCACAGACAGGGCAGCTCTCTGTACTTGTCAATAAACAGGGGCAGGAAACTGTGGTCGTTGAACCCATCCATTTTCTCTGCAAGACACAACACAAGACAAACCCTAATGTCAGGCGAAACTTCCCTTATCTTGTTACAATATAGGCTTCCATTTCGAAGCAGTATAGGCCCAAGTTTAGATCCTACCTTCGTTAGTACGATCGGCGTCTCCGATGCTCCTTCCTCCGCTCACAGATCGTACGTAAGACGCGCGCGTTACGATTTATACACACTGCGCATGCGTATAACTCCGCCCGCCCCTGACGTTCTTTCTATTCTATTCCCCGCCCCTTTTTGTTCGGCGCAGTGGAGGAAGAGCACATGGCAGATAGACAGCAGGATCGTGCTAATTACAGCAACGAGGAGGAGGAGGAGGAGGAAAGGCCGGAGCCTGAAACGTCCCGATCCAGAAGGAGATTAAAGGACTCAAATATGTCCTTTGGGGAGATGTTGGAAATGGTGGACATCCTGAAGAAGGCCGACTATGATGGAAAGTATGGGCCTTACCCCAACCACAATGTCCGAAAGGCCAAGATCATGGCGAAAGTGGTCAGGAGTCTGCACCGTAAATTCGGGGTACGACGATCGAAAGATCAGCTCAGGAAGCGGTGGTCGGACCTGAAATTACGAGAACATGAGCAGTACAGAAAGATCCGGAGAGTGCTGCAAAAAAGTAAGTAGTTGTGCTGTGTTCCTATTGTTCTTGTGTTTATTACGTTCATGCTGCTCCATGTGCTTTTAGGAACTGTTGTACAGTTTAAAATGGCAACTTTCATGTTCATGGGCACATTATTCGTTCGTATCACACATTTTTTTTTCGGACTATAAAATACCATTGTTTAGGCCATATGCATTTGGCCACCATTTTGACGCCCTATACTTGTCTTCAAAGAATTGGGTTGTGTAGATGGCTTTGTTACTAGAATGAAATGCAAACTAGATTGTGTGTAAGGAGAGGACACTGAGCAGCTGTTTTCACATCTGGACACTGGAGCACTAGTGTGGGACCCCAGAACACCCTTTTTATTAGGGGGGCCACACAGGTGCTCCAGTGTATACTATAGGGGGGTCTCCATCTGTGAAGCTTGTACAAAACAGGTAAAGTATTGCAGCTTGACAAAGGACACTAAAAAAGCTACATCTTGGAACTCTGCTAAAATAGACAATTGTACCCCACTTCCAAGCAATGTTTCATCTTTAGAGTTCTGCCATCAAATATCTGTGTGCTAATTATACTATTTTTGTTTTACATAGGGGAGAAAAGACTCGGAGGACACCCCTCATCCGAGGAGACCAGAGACCCCCCCCTCTGGAAGAAGGGAAAATCCCCCCAACACAAGATGAGCAGGAGGAAGAAGACGTGGTGGAACTAGTCACCACAACAGGTGAGTGTCTGCGACCACAGGCTCAGATAAGAGATGGATGGCGGCATTTTTTTTAGACCTAATTTATTTTGTGTTTCCTTTCTTTTTAGGTGATCGTGAGGTTGTGGATGAAGATCCTTTCACATCCGAAAGTGCCCAGATCCTGATCGGGGAGATCATGGGGTGTAATTTACAATTGGAAAACATCAAGCAAAACATCAATGATGTTATTCCAAAATATAAAAACATCATTGATGTTTTGGGGCGAGTTTAAAGCCCCTCCAAATCACTTTCTTCTTTTGTGTGCTACAATGTGCGAAATGTTTTTGTGATTTTTCCCAAAGCCAAATTTGGAGGATGCACACAGTGTGCCAACATGTGCTATCTGCCATCACGGGAGATCAATGGACGCATTTTGGGGGTGCAACCCCTTCCTCAATTATAAAGTAACGGTGAGGAAGGGCTTTCTCCCCCAAAACACATCCCTTGATCCCCCGTGATGGCAGATAGCACATGTTGACATTGGGAAATTTGTGTGCATCTTCCAAATTTGGCTTTTCCAGGGGTGATTTCCCCCCATCTGAACGCAATATCAAACACAGTTCCTAAATACTCATGTCTGATATTGCCTTCAAGTTCTACCAAATGTGAACTTTGTAAGATCAAGATTTGTGTCTTTCTTGTGGGTTTTACACAGGCCTGTTTTCTATAAAATGCACATTTTGATTTTGGATAATGACACCACAAAAATTGTTATACAACAAACATGTCGGTTTGTCAGAAAAACCTTTGATAAATGCACATGTGATTGTGCTGGTATTAAAAAGATTGTTCATCAAGAATGTGTGGATTATTGTCTCAACGCTACAACACTTTTGGGATGATGTAATTGTTGTTTGATGAGAAAATGGGGGTAATTTCCTAAGGGCAAATCCACTTTGCACTACAAGTGCAGTTTCAGTGCAGTTGCAAGTGCACTTGTAGTGAAAAGTGTCTTTGCATTTAGTAAATAACAGCCAACAGTGCTTTGTATAAGGTTACACAATCACGACATTTTCTGGACTCCACACATTTCTGTCAGGGTCAGCTCAAACAAACACAAGCAGTAAATGTCCACAAAGAAGAGCCTGGGGGGAGATGCCTGTCGAGAACTTGATGTCCTGCAGACTTCTCCCTGTGGCCAAATACCGCAGGGTAGCGACCAACCTCTGCTCCGGAGTGATGGCTTGCCTCATGCAGGTATCCTGCCTGCTGATATAGGGGGTCAGCGAAGCCAACAAACGGTGAAATACGGGGTCCGTCATCCTGAGAAAATTCCTGAAATCACCAGGATTATTCTCACGGATCTCACGGAGCAAAGGCATATGACAGAACTGGTCACGCTGAAGCAACCAATTCTTGGTCCATGAACTCCTCCCCACCCTGTTCATGGACTGGACTTGTGTCAAGGTCAGGACCCCAACACCAAGCCCCCGCACAGCACGAACTGTACGAGGAGTACGCATACGAAACATGGCTAGAAAACGGTCGGCTGCTCAGAACGAAGTAACAGAACGCACTGAAGAACAGCAAGGCCTGTGAAGAGCGACCTGAAAAACAGCAACGAGCGGACAAGATCGCACAGAAAACTCCAATACGAACTGACTGCACGCACTGAAGAGCAGATACAAACCCACAAGCACAAACTGAACGGCAGAAAATGATCTGAAAGCCACGAGTCTGAAAAAGCGCGAATCGTCTCTCACCAAACTTTTACTAACACGAGATTAGCAAAAGGAGCCCAAAGGGTGCCTCGCTTGGTTCTGAACTGGCCTTTTCTAGTCTCGTCGTACGTGCTTGACGTCACCGCGTTCTTGGCGATCGGAAATTCCGACAACTTTGTGCGACCGTGTGTAGGCAAAACAAGTTTGAGCCAGCATCCGTCGGAAAAAATCCGAGGATTTTGTTGTCGGAATGTCCGAACAAAGTCCAACCGTGTGTATGGGGCATTAGTGAGCTGACTGCTAAGGATAGGTCAAGTCCTGATTGGAGAAAACTCAGTATGTCCTGTACCGCTGGAGAGTTACATGGATTCGACCTGGAAGACATATGATCAGTGAATCTAGACCATATACGCTCGTATACCCTATTAGTACTTCCCCTCCTGGTACTGAGAAGAGTTGGAATAGCTTCTTCAGGACAGCCTAGAGATTCAAGCCTTTCCCTCTCAAGAACCACACCCTGAGGTGTAGGCAAGATGGGCATGGGTGTAACGTTGTGCCTTGAGACAGTAGATCCGGCCTGGGAGGAAGGGGAACTGGGTCTTGATAACTCAGGAGCGATAACAGAGGAAACCACAGCCTGTTGGGCCAGAAAGGAATCACTGCAATGATCTCCACCTTCTCTGTTCTGAGCCTCCGGAGAAATTGAAGAATCACTGGTACCGGAGGGAAGGCATAAGCCTTCTGAAACTTCCATTGATCTGAGAGAGCATCTATCCCATATGCCTGCGGGTCTCTGAACCTTGAATAATATCTGGGCATTTTGTGATTGCATGGGGAAGCAAACAGGTCGACTTCTGGAAGTACTCAGAGGGGCAGAAGCCACTCAAACACCCCTCTGTGGAGAGACCACTCGTTGTTGTCCATTTGAACCCACGAGAGGAAGTCCGCCTGTACATTCTGAATCCCCGGAATGTAAACTGCCGAGATGTTGGACAAATACTTCTGAGCCCAGCTCATTATTGTCTCCACTTCCTGTAACAGGGACCAGCTGCGAGTCCCACCTTGCTTTGCTTTATGTAAGCCCCTGTGGTTGTATTGTCCAACCTTAGCATTACTGATGACCCTTCTATTAGATGGCAAAATGACAGGAGTGCCTGAAAGGCGGCCCTCAGCTCCAGAATGTTGGAGACAATCCCTCGAGCAGGGAAAAACCATCGCCTTGTGCCACTTCTGAAAGGCAGTAAGCGCCCCAACCACGATTGCTGGTGTCCGATGTTAATGTGACCCATGAGATGGGCATGATTGAATGGTGATTGCGCAGATTCTTCCCTTGAAGCCACCAAAGGAGAGACGTCCTCATGGATGGAGTAAGGTGTATGCGCTGGACTTGGCTGGAAGAGTCCCATTGTTGAAGGAACCCTTTTTGGAAGGGTCGTGTATGCCATTGGGCCCACTTCACCATAGGAATGGTGGCTGTCATCGTGCCAATTACTTTCAAGCACTGGAGAGCGGAGAGATAAGATGATGCAAGAGCTGCGTGTATTCTGTCTCGAATAACTCCAATCTTCTCCTCTGGAAGGGAGATGGTGCCTTCCAATGTGTTGAAGTGAGCCCCTAGAAACACCAGAGATTGTGTTGGCTCTAGATGGCTCTTCTCTAGATTCAGAAGCCACCCAAACTCCTGCAGGGTGGAGATGACTACGTTCTTGTGCTCCAAAAGTTGATCTTTGTTCTGAGCTAGGAGAAGTAGGTCGTCTAAATAGTGGTGGAGACGAACCCCCTTGATGCGAAGTAGAGCCACAACAGACAACAGGACCTTGGAGAAGACCCAGGGTGACATTGTTAGGCCGAAGGGTAGACATGTGAACTGCAGATGCTGATTGCCTACCGCAAAGCGGAGGAATTGTTGGAACTCTGATGCCACTGGCACGTGAAAGTATGCATCTTTTAGATCGATTGAAATCATCCAATCTCCCAGATGTACTGATTGTTGGATCGTAAGTAAAGACTCCATTTTGAACTTTTCCTTTCGGATAAAGGAATTGAGAAACGTTAAATCTATTACTGGCCTCCATGTACCGTTTTTCTTCTGTATCATGAACAGAGGAGAATACATGCCTTTGCCTCGTTCGTTTTCTGGAACAGGGACGGCTGCGCCTTGTTCCAATAAACAATTCACGTAGGTTAATAGGACCTGCTTTTTCTCTTCTGAACCTGGAAGAGATGTGGGAACAAATCTAAGTATTGGGGTATTGTTGAAGACCCACTTGTGACCGGAGGAGACCGTTTTGATGGTCCAGTAATCTCGGATTGAGGCCGCCCAGACATGCCCGAAGTGGCAAAGACGAGCCCCCACCTGGCATGCCTGAGCAGGCCCAATCTCAAAAGGATTTTGCGGAGTCCTGGTTGCCAGAGGAACCCCCTTTTGTGGGTTTCTTAAAAGAGGACTGCCTGGATTTCCAGGATCTTGAAAACTCCCGACCAGGTCTGTAGCTGCGCGCATCCCTAGCGCGGTCAGAGTTTTGTCTTCTAGGAAAACTACGTTTCTGATTTTGTAGACGTCTGTCTTGAGGGGGGAAACCAGACTTCCCACCTGTGGCCCGGGTTATGGCACTATCGAGCTTATTGCCAAACAATGAAGAACCTTCAAACGGAATTCGGCACCAAGCTTGCTTGGAAGCTGGATCCACCAACCACGGACGGAGCCATAAGGCACGACGAGCTGAAACAGACGCCAACATAACCCGGGACACCAGGCGGATAACATCAATAGATGCCTCCCCAAGAAAGGCTGATGCCAGTCTGATCTCTTGGATAGGAGAATCCTTTGCTGTTTCAGTAGAGATACCTCTTAAGAATTCATCCACATTATCAGACCAAGATTCCAAAGCTTTGGAGACTGCAGCTATCGCAAGTACTGGCTTACATGCCATTCCTGATGTCAGGTAGATCCTTTTTAAATCCGAATCAATTCGCCTCTCCAAAGGATCTTTAAAAGATACAGTGTCTTCTAAGGGAAGCGTTACATATCTTGCTAGTCTCATCAGAGCTGCATCCACTAATGGAGCTGATTCAAGGTGCTTTACTTCCTCTTCCTTAAAAGGATATAGTTTCAAGACCTTTGACTGCATGGAACTTTTCTTGTCCATCTTGCTCCATTCCTCAGAACCGACATCGCCCAGCTCAGCAGGAAAAGGAAAATACTGTCGTTCCTTATTGAGCTGCTTGAAAAACGTTCTCTGTTTTGAGGGGGAAGTAACCGGATCTTCCCACTTCAGGGCCTCTTTTACTGCCTTCACCAAAGAAGGAACTAGAGCATACTCAAACCCCATGCCAGGATCTCCTAGATCCGATTCGCTATCTGAAACAGGAGCAGAAGGGTGACTTGGCTGGGAAGACTCCCATGTCTCATGCACAGAACCTTCTCCCACCGGAGGGCATAATGGGTCTTATGGGGAATCACGGGGCTGTTGAGCCTCTCTTTCCTGTAGAGATTCTTTCACAACCCGCCTCACCATAGATTCCAAACGCTGGTCTGCACTATCCCTCTCATCTGCAGCTTTAGGGAAGCAGTGATCACAGAGAGATTTGTCTGTTGGAACAGGCATCCTGCATCCCCAGCATGATTTTCCTGATCTCTCTCTAGAGTGAGATGAAAGGGGGTGAGAAGGATCTTTATTGCGCTGTTCAGATCTGGAAGGAGATCCATGATGGCTAGACCTGGAGGAAGATTGCCGGTGGTGTGATTTTGATGATCCACTTCCTTTATGGGAACTACGGTGTGGATCAGACCTAGGAGGGCTGTGAGGAAAGAAACACAGAGAAGATAGAGAAATAAATCAGCTAGTGTCCTAAAATCCTAGTCTCAATCCTTGTACAGGCAGAAAAGCATAACTGCAAACATACCTGCTACAAGCGGGCTTGCCACTAGGGGGCAGGGAGGAGTCCATGGTGTCAACACACTAGGAAGCTGCAGAGACAGATTCACACATTCAGCTGGCTGACAACAGACCTCCACCCCCAGACAATAGAGATTGTCTTACCTTGAATCGCCAAGATAGTTGCCCCGGGAAGTCGCCGTATCCCCCACGATCATTCCCGGGGCTCTGTAAGCTTTCCACAGCTTTTAAAAGTGGCTCCCGTGACATCATCGCCGACGTCAGACGCGAGACGCTTGCGCGCATGCGCAAACCAAGCCTCGACTTCTTATCGGGTCTGCGCATGCGCAGAGCGCACGCCGGTACCCGGAAGTAACAGGAAGAGCGGCTGCTGGAACGCAGGGAGCGTCAGCGCCGATTAGGACACCAGTGAAGCAGGGGAACCAACAGAGGTAAAACAACACATAAACACTTCTGCCATAAGCAAATAAATAAAAAACGTACCCCTCCACCTACGATCACCTGGGCAGAGGAACCGCCATCCATACACACACACACCGGACTTGGCAGCAGATAATGGTCGCCTGAAACATTAGGCAAACAGACCGTGCGCACATAGATGAACCAATCCAATCTTTAGCGCTACTCTGCTATACACTCCATACCCTGCTTAACAGTCAGGGCCTATCGGAGGAATTTTATGGCACTCGGCTGATTCGATCGTAGGGAGGTTTATCTTCAGGTAGGAGAACCAACACCTGGTCCTATGGAGGAGGACAAAAAAGGAACATGGATAGCAGCCTAGAGCAAAGATTTATGGGAGAGGGGTCCTATTGGGTAGTTATGGAGGCAGAGCCTACCCACATGTATGCTGCCATGGAGCCTGTCAGGAAAGGACTTTTATATACATTTTTTTTGATTGCACATGTGCACTTTGATAGCACTAATTTGCATGTATAGTTGATCATTCCAATTTACTTTCGTATTCCAACAACCCCACTCCCCCCTTCCCCCCCTCCCCCCACCCCACCCCACCTTTTTCCTTTCCCCAGTGTTGCACTGGTATAAACATTCCATACATAAGGAGCACTATGACACATATGATTTAAACAGTTGCATAATGAATGTTTTTTTATTTTTTTATTTCATGAATTGAATATAGCACATACACAGGACACCATAGAGCTTATAGAGGAACAGCGCCATACTCTTCTCTCAAATTAACTAGCCTAGCTGTCTCCATTTTTATATGGTGACTGCATGTTGGGGGGCAGCAGTTCCAAACTTGTTGTAATCAAATCTCCACCATCTCCACTACGCGGGTTCACTACTACATTTTCTTTTGGTGGTATTTGATCACCTCTGCGGTTTTTATTTTTTGCGCTATAAACAAAATACGAGCAACAATTTTGAAAAAAACGCATTATTTTTTACATTTTGCTATAATAAATATCCCCCAAAAATATATAAAAAAAACATTTTTTTCCTCAGTTTAGGTCGATCGTATTTTTCTACATATTTTTGGTAAAAAAAATCGCATTAAGCGTTTATTGATTGGTTTGCGCAAAAGTTATAGCGTTTACTAAATAGGGGATAGTTTTATGGCATTTTTATTAATAATTTTTTTTTTTACTAGTAATGGCGGCGATCAGCGATTTTTATTGTGACTGCGACGTTATGGCGGAAATGTCGGACATTTTTTACACATTTTTGGGACCATTGTCATTTATACAGCGATCAGTGCGATTAAAAAATGCACTGATTACTGTGTAAATGACACTGGCAGTGAAGGGGTTAACCACTAGGGGGCGGGGAGGGGTTAAGTATGTCCTAGGGGAGTGATTACTAACTGTAGGGGGATGGGCTGTGTGTGACGTCACTGATCTCTGCTCTGATGACAGAGAGCAGAGATAGAGTGACACCTGTCACTAGGCAGAACGGGGAGATGCTGTTTACAACGGCATCTCCCCGTTCGTCCTCTCCGTGAGGCAATCGCGGGTATCCCCGCGGCGATCGAGTCCGCGGGACCTGCGACCCGACTCAAGGAGCTCCCGGCCGGCGCGTGCGTGCACCGCCGGCGGCGCGCACGCACTGGCATGGCAGGGAATTCAAATGGACGTACCTGTAAGTCCATTTGCCCAGCTGTGCCATTCTGCCGACGTACATGTGCGCCGGTCGGGAACCGGTTAAAGATCACAACATACAGAGATTAAGGAAAATTGTTATCCATACTTACTGTAATTTTCTTTTTCTGGATCCTCCCCATGTCAGCCTACTATGGGTCAGGTCCGCCCTCTCTGACCCCTCCAGGACTACCTCTTTCTTAGCCCATAAAGGGCGGCTGTCTGCCCACACCAGTGTTCAAAAAATACCCGCCTCGCAATGGATAAACTGGGTGGGAATCCTCCGGCTGACATGGGGAGAATCCAGGAAAGGAAAATTACGGTAAGTATGGATAACAACTTTGCTTATTCCTGGACCTCCCCATGTCAGCCTACTATGGGATGTATCAAGCAATATTAAGAAGGGGGGAAGACAAAAACCAAAAAATAAGCTAAACCCTCAATGCAGTGCTACTCACATTTTTTATTGGGCAACAGCCGCCGTAATAACCGTAGAGCCAAATGTTTCCTCAGGTGGACAAGCTGCATTAAGCCTGTACTGCCTAAAAAAGCGCCCTAGCTTGCTGCTCTGCAAACTACCTCAGGGGCAACCTTCGTGTATGCTGCCCAGGATGCTGCCATACCCCGATTCGAATGTGCTTTGATCTCTGAAGAAGGAGGAAGGCCCAGCGTTCTGTATGCAAATATGCCTGGTCTGGACAATCCAGGAAGACAACTGTAGATGTTGCTGGCATAACCTTTTTAGGCCCCATTGGGAAAATCTACAGCTGATCTTGTTTTCAAAAGCTTTAAGTCCATTGATACCGCAGAGACCAGGTCTAACCTACTCCACTCATCATCAGCTGTATCCGCTGGGAGAAAGATCTCCCAGTTCATATGAAATTATGTGGCCACAACTCTCGGTACCAGCCTAAGGACTATCTTATTTGGGAGCACCAAACAATATGGTTCTTTAGATGAGAAGGCGCACAATTCGGAGACTCTTCTGGCCGAGGCAATGGCTAGCAAAAAGCAAAAAAACTGTTAAAAGAAACAATGAACAAGAGAAAGCTTGATCAAACGGAGGAACCAGCAAGGTTCTCAAGACTAGCATTAAGTCCCATTTTGGAAAAAAAACAATTTCAATGGAGGTCTGATTTCTATGGCTGCCCCTAAAAATCACCAGATCACCAATGGATGTAGAGCACATCTTGTACTTGACATAGCCAACAAGGCGGGGATTTGACCCTTCAGGGAATTATAAGCTAATCCCTTATCGAGACCACTCTGCAGAAACTGCAAAATATTTGATACTGAAGAAGATCCAAGGACCCAACCCCTTTCTGTAGTATTCCAGATCTGGTGATAGGTTACACTTGTGGACCTCTTACGAGCCTCTAATAATGTCTCCACTACATGGCCCGAGTGATCCAAGTCAGTTAAGGCCCCTCTCTCTTCCTTGTCATTACCTTCAACCTCCTGGGGTTCAGGTGTCAGGCCCCACTCTGCAGACAGAGATTCTGACAAGGAGACAGTGGGATTGGTGAGCCCAACTTTATCCTCCAAGTCAGAGGCAACCACGGATTCCTGAGCCAGTAAGGTAGGACTGCTATTGCTGTGACCCCTTCTCGCTGAAACTTCAGCAAGATTTTGAAAGCCAATGGAAGTGGCGGGAACTCATACACCAAGGGGAAGCTCCAGGGCCTGGACAGAGCACCCTGACCCAATGCCTGTGGATGCCAGGTCCGGGAGAAGAAGCAAGGAAGTTGACAATTCTCCTACGATGCCATAAGATCTATCAAAGGGGTCCCCCAGACCCAAGATCTTGCGTATTTACTTGGGGTTGAGGCCCCATTTGTTGTGATCCTCAAAGCTTCAACCCAAGCGATCTGCTAAAACATTCTCAGCCCTAAAGCCCTCAAATGTGTACTTTGAGGTATACTTATCCAACACGGGGCTAGATTGAAGCGTGCACGTACTGTAGATACGACGCGCCTTCTCGCCGTCATTGCCAACTTAGAAGAATCACACAAAAATAACCCTAGTAATTCGACTCTCTTAGAACTCTCTAATGCTAGAAGGGATCTCTTGCGCATTTTCGCAGAGAGATATCTTATAGCCCGAGATAAAGGCAGTTTCACTTGTTACTCCCAGGCTAACAAGTGCGGCAGACACCTTGCATCTACCCTTCAGCCCCGTCAAGCTAAAAGACCTATTCAGTTTATAAATTCCTCTACCAAAGGTAAAATCAGACAGAACACGGCTATTGCCGAAGAATTTTGCCAATACTACTCCACATTATACAACCTCACCCCTCAAATTCCGTCATTCTCACCTACCTCTATAGACTTATCCTCCTATATAGAGAAGACGGCACTTCCACCTCTTTCTGAGTCCGATTCGGAGGACCTGGAGGCCTCCTTATCTGATACGGAATTTCTCTCCGCCATAAAAAATCTCAAGAATGGTAAGAGCCCAGGCCCAGATGGGTTTTCTTTCTTTTCCCGTTTTTAAAACTTTTTGCACCACAACTGTCCCCTTTACTAGCAAACGCTTTTAACGCATTTGATGGGATGATTGCTTCCTCCTCTTCCATTCTTCAAGCCCAAATTGTGGTCATTCCTAAATCCGGAAAAGACCCGTCCATTTGCTCCAATTATAGACCGATATCCCTTCTAAATATCGACCTAAAATTATATGCCAAAATACTCGCTAACCATATCTCCCCTCTGCTACCGAAATTAATACACAAAGATCAGGTGGGTTTTGTCCCTGGTCGAGAGGCCAGGGACAATACCACCAAGACCATACACTTAATCACCTTTGCTCAACGTCATCACATTCCGACCTGCGTCACACGAGAGAAGGCTTTCGATAGAGTCAGTTGGTCTTTTCTTCAGTCCACACTATCCCAAATAGGTCTAGGCCCAAGAATGTTGACACGTATAATGTCGCTCTACTCTACACCCTCTGCCACGGTTTTAGTTAATGGTACCCAATCACGTAATTTTACTATTACTAACGGCACAAGGCAGGGCTGTCCCCTTTCCCCCCTCCTGTTTGCTCTGGTGATTGAACACCTTGCCCAAGCTATTAGATCAAATGCCAATATACAGGGCTTACAAACCCCCTCATCTCACTGCAAACTTTCTCTAAACGCAGACGACCTTCTCTTGTATGTAACCAAACCCCATATTTCCATACCCTCAATTCTATCAGAGATAGACAGATTTGGCCGCTTCAGTAATTACAAATTAAATATCTCCAAAACGGCGGCTCTTAACCTTTCCCTATCACAATCCACACTCTATGCCAGTGGTTCTCAACTCCAGTCCTCAGGACCCACCAACAGGCCAGGTTTGCAAGATAGCTGAAATACATCACAGGTGATATCACTTGCTGCTCAGTGATTGCAGTATTCTAGTCTGCAACTCCCCAAGGTAATACTTAAAATCTGGCCTGTTGGTGGGTCCCGAGGACTGGAGTTGAGAACCACTGCTCTATGCCCTTCAATCCAATTTTTCATTTCAATGGAAACCAAATTCAATTTCTTATTTAGGTACGGCTATCCCTAAATGCTTCTCGGACATTATTGGCCTGAACTTTAGCCCCTTGCTCCAAAAACTCAGACGCCTAGCAGAAGAACGAATGGACTTAGCTATGTCCTGGGTGGGTCGTATTAACGCACTAAAAATGGATATTCTCCCCAAACTCCTATAATTATTCTAGGCCCTCCCCATAACTCTCCCCTCGGCCTTCTTCCGCTCCCTTCGGTCAATGGCCATCTGATTTGTTTGGAAAGGTAGTCACCCGAGGTTGAGACATAAACTTTTATGCTCCCCAATCACAAAAGGTGGGCTGGGTTTACCTGACTTTGAGTTATACCACACGTCCGTAGTTATCTCCCGTATCCTCGAATGGTTCCCCCGCCCCATGACCAAAGCTACCACATTAGTAGAGCAAGACCTTTCCATGTGTGATCTAAGAGCGCTCCTCTGGGGATTCGATCATTCATTCAAATCAATCACGATACTGTCCCCCCTTACCAGAGACGCCCTGGCGATTTGGTACCGGAGGAAATCCAACTATTCACTGTCTTCTGAACCTAGCCCCCTTACCCCCTTGTTTGACAACCCAAAATTTCCAGAAGGTCACTCCACCCATTTTATAGACATTTACAATAGAGACTCTTGGCCCACGGCTCAGCATTTTGTCGACGCCACCCTAGGTACCTTTACATCTACCCCAACAGAGGTAACCTCAAAAGTGACTTGGCTCACTCGTAGACACCTTAACGCTTACTGTAAACAGATACATGACTCTAAACAAATCCATAGGCCTCTGACTGGGTTTGAACAACTTTGTACCCTAACTGAGACTCCACGACACACTTTATCCCTTATATACAAATTGACCTTAGATCACACTCATGGAGCCCTACCTAATTATACTACAAAATGGTCAACGGAGGTTGGGATTGAAATATCCGAGGCAGAATGGAGTAAAGCTTTTCTCTTCACTAGGGATGAGCCGAACACCCCCCTGTTCGGTTCGCACCAGAACATGCGAACAGGAAAAAAATTCGTTCGAACACGCGAACGCCGTTAAAGTCTATGGGACACGAACATGAATAATCAAAAGTGCTAATTTTAAAGGCTAATATGCAAGTTATTGTCATAAAAAGTGTTTGGGGACCTGGGTCCTCCCCCAGGGGACATGAATCAATGCAAAAAAAAGTTTTAAAAACGGCCGTTTTTTCAGGAGCAGTGATTTTAATAATGCTTAAAGTCAAACAATAAAAGTGTAATATCCCTTTAAATTTCATACCTGGGGGGTGTCTATAGTATGCCTGTAAAGGGGCACATGTTTCCTGTGTTTAGAACAGTCTGACAGCAAAGTGACATTTTGAAGGAAAAAACACATTTAAAACTACCGCGGCTATTGCATTGCCGACAATACACATAGAAGTTCATTGATAAAAACGGCATGGGAATTCCCCACAGGGCAACCCCGAACCAAAATTAAAAAAAAAAAATGATGTGGGAGTCCCCCTAAATTCCATACAAGGCCCTTCAGGTCTGGTATGGATATTAAGGGGAACCCTAGCCAAAATTAAAAAAAAAAATTGACGTGGGGTTCCCCCTAAATTCCATACCAGACCCTTCAGGTCTGGTATGGATTTTAAGGGGAACCCCGCGCCAAAAAAAAAAAAAAAAAACGGCGTGGGGTCCCCCTAACAATCCATACCAGACCCTTATCCGAGCACGCAACCTGGCAGGCCGCAGGAAAAGAGGGGGGACGAGAGTGCGGCCCCCCCCCTCCTGAACCGTACCAGGCCACATGCCCTCAACATTGGGAGGGTGCTTTGGGGTAGCCCCCCAAAACACCTTGTCCCCATGTTGATGAGGACAAGGGCCTCATCCTCACAACCGTGGCCGGTGGTTGTGAGGGTCTGCGGGCGGGGGGCTTATCGGAATCTGGAAGCCCCCTTTAACAAGGGGACCCCCAGATCCCGCCCCCCCCCCTGTGTGAAATGGTAAGGGGGTACTTACCCCTACCATTTCACTAAAAAACTGTCAAAAATGTTAAAAATGACAAGAGACAGTTTTTGACAATTCCTTTATTTAAATGCTTCTTCTTTCTTCTTTCTTCCTTCATCTTCTTCTTCTTCTGGTTCTTCTGGCTCTTCTGGTTCTTCCTCCGGCGTTCTCGTCCAGCATCTTCTCCGCGGCGTCTTCTATCTTCTTCTCCTCGGGCCGCTCCGCACCCATGGCATGAGGGGGGAGGCTCCCGCTCTTCTCTTCATCTTCTTCTTCTTCTTTTTCTTCTTCTTCCTTCTTCTCTTCTTCTCTTCTTCCTGTCTTCTCCGGGCCGCTCCGCAATCCATGCTGTGGCATGGAGGGAGGCTCCCGCTGTGTGACGGCGTCTCTTCGTCTGACGGTTCTTAAATAACGGGGGGCGGGGCCACCCGGTGACCCCGCCCCCCTCTGACGCACACATGACGGGACTTCCCTGTGGCATTCCCCGTGACATCACAGGGAAGTCCCTCAAGTCACCGTGCGTCAGAGGGGGGCGGGGTCACCGGATGGCCCCGCCCCCCGTTATTTAAGAACCGTCAGACGAAGAGACGCCGTCACACAGCGGGAGCCTCCCACCATGCCAGCATGGCTGCGGAGCGGCCCGGAGAAGACAGGAAGAAGAGAAGAAGGAAGAAGAAGAAGAAGAAGAAGATGAAGAAGAAGATGAAGAAGAGAAGAAGATGAAGAGAAGAGCGGGAGCCTCCCCCCTCATGCCATGGGTGCGGAGCGGCCCGAGGAGAAGAAGATAGAAGACGCCGCGGAGAAGATGCTGGACGAGAACGCCGGAGGAAGAACCTGAAGAGCCAGAAGAACCAGAAGAAGAAGAAGATGAAGGAAGAAAGAAGAAAGAAGAAGCATTTAAATAAAGGAATTGTCAAAAACTGTCTCTTGTCATTTTTAACATTTTTGACAGTTTTTTAGTGAAATGGTAGGGGTAAGTACCCCCTTACCATTTCACACAGGGGGGGGCCGGGATCTGGGGGTCCCCTTGTTAAAGGGGGCTTCCAGATTCCGATAAGCCCCCCGCCCGCAGACCCTCACAACCACCGGCCACGGTTGTGAGGATGAGGCCCTTGTCCTCATCAACATGGGGACAAGGTGTTTTGGGGGGCTACCCCAAAGCACCCTCCCAATGTTGAGGGCATGTGGCCTGGTACGGTTCAGGAGGGGGGGGGGGCCGCACTCTCATCCCCCCCTCTTTTCCTGCGGCCTGCCAGGTTGCGTGCTCGGATAAGGGTCTGGTATGGATTTTTAGGGGGACCCCACGCCGTTTTTTTTTTTTTTTTTTGGCGCGGGGTTCCCCTTAAAATCCATACCAGACCTGAAGGGTCTGGTATGGAATTTAGGGGGAACCCCAAGTCAATTTTTTTTTTAAATTTTGGCTGGGGTTCCCCTTAATATCCATACCAGACCTGAAGGGCCTTGTATGGAATTTAGGGGGACCCCCACATCATTTTTTTTTTTTTAATTTTGGTTCGGGGTTCCCCTGTGGGGAATTCCCATGCCGTTTTTATCAATGAACTTCTATGTGTATTGTCGGCAATGCAATAGCCGCGGGTAGTTTTAAATGAGTTTTTTCCTTCCAAATGTCATTTTGCTGTCAGACTGTTCTAAACACGGGAAACATGCGCCCCTTTACAGGCATACTATAGACACCCCCCAGGTACGAAATTTAAAGGGATATTACACTTTTATTGTTTGACTTTAAGCATTAATAAAATCACTGCTCCTGAAAAAACGTCCGTTTTTAAAACTTTTTTTTGCATTGATCCATGTCCCCTGGGGCAGGACCCGGGTCCCCAAACACTTTTTATGACAATAACTTGCATATAAGCCTTTAAAATTAGCACTTTTGATTTCTCCCATAGACTTTTAAAGGGTGTTCCGCGGCATTCGATTTTGCCGCGAACACCCCAAATTGTTCGCTGTTCGGCGAACTTGCGAACAGCCAATGTTCGAGTAGAACATGAGTTCGACTCGAACTCGAAGCTCATCCCTACTCTTCACTAATAAGACCTCAATTTCGAGCTATATGCGGGAGAAAAACTATAAAACCCTATCCAGGTGGTATCGGGTTCCCACTACACTCAGGGTCATATTCCCCTCCAGTTCAGATATGTGCTGGAGATGCAACTCTATGAATGGCACCTATCTCCATATTTGGTGGGAGTGTGACGTGCTTCTTCCATTCTGGACACAGATTTTCCAGATCTACTCAGATGTCTATGACAAGCCTTTACTGCCTTCTCCTACCATTGCTCTTCTTTCCATTCTCCCTGGCTCCATAAAGTCACAAAAAAACAGTTTATTGAAGTTCTGTATCAGTGCAGGGAGACAATGTATACCTAGGCATTGGAAAACCGTCACACCTCCGTCTTTGGTTGAGTGGGTTAACGAAATAAACAACATTATGTTAATGGAAGAAATGCAAGCTAATATTCTTGACAAACAAGCCAAATTTTCATATGTCTGGAGTGTGTGGAGGCATTACTCCACTTCAGACAAACTCAAGCAGAGACTTACGGAGACAAATTCCTCCTAAGGATTACATGTAGCCTTTCCGCAAAATTTCGGTCAGGCGTCATGTCTGGTTTCACGGATCGAGGTTCACTGTCTCCCTCCCCCCCTCCCCCTCCCTGTCCTTCTACAACTATTTTTCTCTTTCCTGCCTTTCTGATTTCCTTTTACTTTTAATCTTCCTTTTTTAGTCTCCTTTGACTTTTTACTGTTGCAATCTATGCTGCAAGTTGTTTACCCCCTATGAGGGTTTATTTTGGTTCCTTACCCTCTGCATGTTAAAACTTATTGCACTTTACTCTAGACAATATATGTGACTACTATTCGTTTCAGTTTTTTTTTACTGGTTTACCTTGTGTCCGAGGTTGCAGCAGGTTCCCAATGGGGCTCCCCAGACCAGGGTACATAAAACTCATGAATCAAATGTCACACATGCACGGGTTTCTTATAAAGTTATGTTTTAAGTGATCATTGTTCGATCACGTGATAGCACTACCCTGAATTTTATATTTTTATATTTCAATATACCAGGAGACCTGATGTCAGGTTACTGGCATTGTTCATTTCGCTTTGTTATGCCCCGTACACACGGTCGGATTTTCCGATGGACAATGTCCGATCGGAGCGTGTTGTCGGAAATTCCGACCGTGTGTGGGCGCCATCGGACATTTTCCATCGGATTTTCCGACACACAAAGTTGGACAACAGGAGATAAAATTTTCCGACAACAAAATCCGATCGCGTCGATTCCGACTGTGTGTGGCCTGTTCCGACGCACAAAGTGCCACGCATGCTCAGAAGAAATTCCGACACGGGACAGCTCGTTCTGGTAAACGTAGCGTTCGGAATGGATACAGCACTTTCGTCACGCTGCAATGTTCAAAATGGTTTAATACAGCGCACTCTCTTCTTCTTTATAATGTGACAAGAATTAAGTAGTTTTGCTGCTCATATTCACACACACTTCTCACAAACTTATTTTGTTACTATTTATCGGGATTCCCTCAATATATTTTGATTTCTCACATCTGACAACAAAATTTTTTATTTTTTTTGGACTTTAATGTAGATTCTTTTTTTGTGTTTCTCTTTTTTATTTTTATTTTTTTTTGGTGATTTTGATTTGTATTCCCGAAAATGTTTGTGTGTGTTTTTGGTGACAAGTTCCCACAACACCACTAATATGTTGTTCTATTTAATCTGTAGGAGATTGTTTGGTGTTGTTGTCCCTTGTTAATTTCACATTGTACTTTAGAAATGTACCTGAATCGTCACCAACAAACTGTCCTTTTTGGATGAAAACACACACAGGAGAGTAGAATTTACCCAAAAATTTTTTATTAAGGGCTCACAACTAAACAAAGAGGGAGGCAACGCTGGAGAAACTGCAGAAGTGGGCGAAGCCTTGGACCCCTGGGGCAGACATCAACTATTTAAAAGCAAAATTGGTGGCCTGAGGAGTCCATATCATAAGGGAGGGCAGTCTGGTCCAGAAGTCCCAGAGATCTGGAAAGCAGCAGATGACATCTGTGTCCCCAGGCTGTGGTCATACGAGAGACTGCATCTTCTGTCAGACCAGACTGAACCCAGGGTCATCACTCTCAGGTCTTCCTTCCACGCTTCCTTACAGGCTTTGGCTGTGGTGGTGGAGTTGTGGCAGCAGGAGGAGGAGGAGGAGGAGGATCGTCCCTCTCAATGACATCCGTCTTGTGTGTCAGTTCCCCACTCTCCCCCTTACAAAGGACTTTATAAATCAGGTCCTCAGAGATCTTGCGTTGACCCTCCTGCATGCCCTGCAATTTTGTGGCAGCCATGCAGGCAAAGGCCTCTTCAGGACTGGGGAAGGCTCGGAGGGACGCCGAAGCCTCCTGGATCAGCCTGTACGCTGAATCCTGCACGGGACTCGGAGTGGCCTTCCTGGCTCGTTTATATGGCAGGCGGAGGGGAGGGACCTGAGACTCAGTCAGGCTGCGACTTGTCCCAGGCTTCTCTTGGCTGCCACTTAGCCCCGCCTCCTCCTGGCTGCCACTAATCCCCGCCTCCTCCTGACTGCCACATTCCACAGCCTCCTCCTGGCTGAGGTCTTCCTGTGTATGAAAAAGGGACATAGTTTTAGTTTTTTATTCATCAATCACACACAATTTTCACCTCCTGACTGCTGCAAATTGAATGTTAACAAATATAACAGACTATCCTTCTGAGCCCAGCAGTTTTCATTCTTTTCCCAATTTTGGGTGCCCACTACTGTCTATTGATATGTAAAGCACTTTTTTTAATCAGCAATTAGTGATCAATAATAACATCTAATAAACATCATTTATTTATTGACCAGAAATCTGTAGAAGAATGCTATACCTGACTCCAGCTGGGCTCCTCCATTTCTTCCTGGCTGGAAGGCCCAGGTTGGACATCGGAAGCCTCAGCTGGGGTGGAAGGAAGAGTGGAAGGAAGAGTAGTAGAGAGGGATTCCCTGACTTCAGTGTGGTCTGACAGAAATCGCAGTCTCTCGTAGTACCACAGCCTGGGGACATAAACGTCATCTCCGGACCTCTGGGAATCTGTGACCTTCTTGCGCTGCCTAAGATAAGTGCTCCTCAGGCCACCAATTTTAGCTTTCAAATAAGGGATGGTTGCTGTGGGGACCACCGGCTTCACCAACTCCAGCAGTTTCTCCAGCGCTGCCTGCCTCTTCTGTTTGTGATTATAGTGGGGGTGTCTCACTTGCCACAGACAGGGCAGCTCCCTGTACTTGTCTATGAACAGGGGCAGGAAATTGTGGTCGTTGAACCCATCCATTTTCTCTGTAAGACACAACACAAGACAAAGCCTAATGTCAGGCCAAACTCCCCTAATCTTGTTACAATATAGGCTTCCATTTCGAAGCAGTATAGGCCCAAGTTTAGATCCTACCTTCGTTAGCACGATCGGCGTCTCCGATGCTCCTTCCTCCGCTCACAGATCGTACGTAAGACGCGCGCGTTACGATTTATACACACTGCGCATGCGTATAGCTCCGCCCGCCCCTGATGTTCTTTCTAGTCTATTCCCCGCCCCTTTTCGTTCGGCGCAGTGGGGGAAGAGCACATGGCAGATAGACAGCAGGATCGTGCTAATTGTAGCAACGAGGAGGAGGAAAGGCTGGAGCCTGAAACGTCCCGATCCAGAAGGAGATTAAAGGACTCAAATATGTCCTTTGGGGAGATGTTGGAGATGGTGGACATCCTGAAGAAGGCCGACTATGATGGAAAGTATGGGCCTTACCCCAACCCCAATGTCAGAAAGGCCAAGATCATGGCGAAAGTGGTCAGGAGTCTGCACCGGAAATTCGGGGTACGACGATCGAAAGATCAGCTCAGGAAGCGGTGGTCGGACCTGAAATTACGAGAACATGAGCAGTACAGAAAGATCCGGAGATTGCTGAAAAAAAGTAAGTAGTTGTGCTGTGTTCCTATTCTTTATGTTTATTATGTTCGTGCTGCTCCATGTGCTTTTAGGAACTGTTGTACAGTTTAAAATGGCAACTTTCATGTTCATGGGCACATTATTCGTTCGGATCACACATTGTTATTTCGGACGATAAAATACCATTGTTTAGGCCATATGCATTTGGCCACCATTTTGACGCCCTATACTTGTCTTCAAAGAATTGGGTTGTGTAGATGGCTTTGTTACTAGATTGAAATGCAAACTAGATTGTGTGTAAGGAGAGGACACTGAGCAGCTGTTTTCACATCTGGACACTGGAGCACTAGTGTGGGACACAAGAACACCATTTTTATTAGGGGGGGGCACACAGGTGCCCCAGTATATACTATAGGGGGGGCTACATCTGTGAAGCTTTTACCAAACAGGTAAAGTATTGCAGCTTGACAAAGGGCACTAAAAAAGCTACATCTTGGAACTCGGCTAAAATAGACAATTGTACCCCACTTCCAAGCAATGTTTCATCTTTATAGTTCTGACAATAAATATCTGGGTGCTAATTATACCATTTTTGTTTTACATAGGGGAGAAAAGACTCGGAAGACACCCCTCATCCGAGGAGACCAGAGCCCCCCCCCTCTGGAAGAAGGGGAAATCCCCCCAACACAAGATGAGCAGGAGGATGAAGACGTGGTGGAAGTAGTTACCACAACAGGTGAGTGTCTGCGACCACAGGCTCAGATAAGAGATGGATTGCGGCATTTTTTTGAAACCTAATTTATTTTGGGTTTCCTCTCTTTTTAGGTGATCGTGAGGTTGTGGATCCAGATCCTTTCACATCCGAAAGTGCCCAGATCCTGATCGGGGAGATCATGGGGTGTAATTTACAATTGGAAAACATCAAGCAAAACATCAATGATGTTATTCCAAAATATAAAAACATCATTGATGTTTTGGGGCGAGTTTAAAACCCCTCCAAATCACTTTCTTCTTTTGTGTGCTACAATGTGCGAAATGTTTTTGTGATTTTTCCCAAAGCCAAATTTGGAGGATGCACACAGTGTGTCAACATGTGCTATCTGCCATCACGGGAGATCAATGGATGCGTTTTGGGGGTGCAACCCCTTCCTCAATTATAAAGTAGCGGTGAGGAAGGGCTTTCTCCCCCAAAACACATCCCTTGATCCCCCATGATGGCAGCTAGCACATGTTGACATTGGGAAATTTGTGTGCATCTTCCAAATTTGGCTTTTCCAGGGGTGATTTCCCCCCATCTGAACGCTATATCAAACACAGTTCCTAAATACTCATGTCTGATATAGCCTTCCAGTTCTACCAAATGTGAACTTTGTAAGATCAAGATTTGTGTCTTTCTTGCTGGTTTTACACAGGCCTGTTTTCTATAAAATGGACATTTTAATTTTGGATAATGACACCACAAAAATTGGTATACAACAAACATGTTGGTTTGTCAGAAAAACCTTTGGTAAATGCACATGTGATTGTGCAGGTATTAAAAAGATTGTTCATCAAGAATGTGTGGATTATTGTCTCACGCTACAATACTTTTGGGGTGATGTAATTGTTGTTTTATGAGAAAATGGGGGTTATTTCCTAAGGGGAAATCCACTTTGCACTACAAGTGCAGTTTCAGTGCAGTTGCAAGTGCACTTGTAGTGAAAAGTGTCTTTGCGTTTAGTAAATAACAGCCAACAGTGCTTTGTATAAGGTTACACAATCACAACATTTTCTGCACTCCACACATTTCTGTCAGGGTCAGCTCAAACAAACACAAGCAGTAAATGTCCACAAAGAAGAGCCTGGGGGGAGATGCCTGTCGAGAACTTGAGGTCCTGCAGGCTTCTCCCTGTGGCCAAATACCGCAAGGCAGCGACCAACCTCTGCTCCGGAGTGATGGCTTGCCTCATGCAGGTATCCTGCCTGCTAATATAAGGGGTCAGCAAAGCCAACAAACGGTGAGACACGGGGTCCGTCATCCTGAGAAAGTTCCTGAAATCATCAGGATTATTCTCACGGATCTCACGGAGCAAAGGCATATGACAGAACTGGTCACGCTGAAGCAACCAATTCTTGGTCCATGAACTCCTCCCCACCCTGTTCATGGACTGGACTTGTGTCAAGGTCAGGACCCCAACACCAAGCCCCCGCACAGCACGAACTGTACGAGGAGTACGCATACGAAACATGGCTAGAAAATGGTCGGCTGCTCAGAACGAGGTAACAGAACGCACTGAAGAACAGCAAGGCCTGTGAAGAGCGACCTGAAAAACAGCAGCGAGCAGGCAAGATCACACAGAAAACTCTGATACGAACTGACTGCACGCACTGAAGAGCAGATACAAACCCACAAGCACAAACTGAACAGCAGAAAACGATCTGAAAGCCACGAAAAAAGCGCGAATCGTCTCTCACCAAACTTTTACTAACACGAGATTAGCAAAAGGAGCCCAAAGGGTGCCGCTCTTGGTTCTGAACCGGCCTTTTCTTGTCTCGTCGTACGTGGTGTACGTGACCGCGTGGTTGTCGATCGGAAATTCCGACAACTTTGTGCGACCGTGTGTAAGCAAAACAAGTTTGAGCCAACATCCGTCTGAAAAAATCCTAGGATTTTGTTGTCGGAATGTCCGAACAAAGTCCGACCGTGTGTACGGGGCATTACTCTGTCTTATATATTTGTGAAAAAAATTATTAAAATCTAATTGAACCATAAAACATTCTCAGCCCTAGGAGATAAGATGCTGTAAGAGAGCCAAGATTCTTCTCTGCCCACAGGAAGATTTGACATGCCACTCGAAGCAGAGGGTGATTTATTGTGCCCCCTTGATGAGACACATAAGCCACGGTAGTTTTGTTGTCTGAAAGGATCTTGACAGCTCGACCTCGCAACATAGGTTGGAACGCTAAGGGAGCGCGTCTAACAGCATCTAATCCCAGGAAAGTTGACCTCTTTGGGCCACAAAAGTTCCATTGGCCTTGAACCTGCTGTCCCAGGCAGTGTGCCCCCCCCAGTCTGCCAGACTGGCATTGGTTGTCACCACTATTGGTTCTGAGGCCTTCAACTGAACTCCGCGGGAAAGATTGCGAGCTTCTGGCCACCAACCAGGGACCAGATCATCGGCAGATAGATTTTCTGGAACAAGGAGTGACTGAAGAAGAAAGTTGCATTGAAACTTACTTTTGCGCCACTTGACCCACGGGACTACTGGAATCGTGGCTGATAGAACCCCCCGAAAGTTGATCAACCAACCAAACCGAGCTAGTGTTTTGCAGGGGAGATTCACATGAACTAGAAGGAGCTCTTTAGATGGACCCAGAAGTAGAATGGCGTCTAGATAATGGAATATTTGCACTCCTGACCCTGATAGACGCGACAACAGCAGATAGTAGCTTTGAAAACAGTCTTCGAGCCGTGCAGAGACCGAATGGGAGACATTGAAGTAAAAATGAGAGCCTTCCATGGAAAACCTGAAAGAAGGCGATGGTGAGATGCGTCTATAGAAACATGAAAATACTTATCCGCCAGATCGATGGAAACCATCCAGTCTCCTGACTGCATAACCAAAATGATCGCCATTTTGAATGGTGGAACCTTCATGTAAGAATTCCAGACTTTGAGGTCCAAAACTGGTCTGAAACCCCCTGAAGCCTCTGGGACCAAAAACAGAGGGGAACATGCACTTTGACCCAATTAGTGCCTTGGAAATAGAAGGATGGCCCTTGTTGCCAACAGCTCCCCTATATATCCTTGCAAACATTGCCTCCTTTCCAAATCCATAGGAAGTAGAATTTCTACAAACAAGGTCTGTGGAGGCCTTGTTCTGAACTTGAGATGATAACGCGATCGAATGACAGCTACAATCCAGGGATCCTGTATTTTGCCCGCCCACACCTCCCTGAATTGGGCTAGTTTTGCTCCTACTTGAGAGGGCTGAGTGGAGACACCTTCAGCAGGACTTATCTGAAGCCTTAGGAGCTTTGTTGGCCCTGGGCTTGGAAGGCTTCCGGAAGGTCAAACCGACTCCCTTCCACTGACTGAAGCCTACCAGGCCTGTAAGCTCTGACCTCTCTGAATCTTCCTTTTTTTGAATCTCTTGTTAAACCGAAAAGGCTTGAAGAAGAATTCCCTGACTGGAAATCGAACCCAGGTGGTGAGAGCGCTGAATCCTAGGCACTAGACCAGCTTGGAAAGGTGTCCGTTGTCTTTTTCTCTTCTGCGGGTTTAGGCCAAATCTGCCTCCAGAAACCCGCTGAATCGCTGATTCTAAGTCTTTGCGAAGAGCAGCTTCCATTGAATGGAACCAAACACAGACTGTGCTTAGAAGCCTTATCGGCGTACCAATGCTTCAACCATAAGGCTCTGGGGGCTGTGACAGAATGAGCCATTATTTTTGCTGTCATCTTGACCTGGTCGACAGCCACTTCAGCCACAAACTCTACAGCAGTCTTGCCAAACTGCAAAGGAGAAGAACTGCCACTTCCCAGACTTTCATCTGAACATCCATCCACTAGCTACACTACCCACACTCTAAAGGGCGCTGCCACAGAAGTGAGTGCTATCGCCGATCTGCAGGCTGTTCTGACCAAACTATACAACCTTTTTAGGCCTGCGTTTATTCTACGATCCATAGGATAACTAAAAGAGACTGAATCCTCCAGCTGAATGGTAATGTGGCAGGCGAATCTCTGTAATGAAGCATCCACCTTAGGCATAGTGGCAAGGGGTACAGCTTCGATACTCTATTATGCACATTGAGCTTTTTCTCAGACCTCGTCCACTCATAAGTTACTTCTTTAGTTTCAGAAATGAATGGGAAGGAAGGTAATGATTTCCTTAAATACGGATAGTATCTCTGCTGTTTCTTTGGAGGCGACGATGACCTCACCTGCCCAACTCTGAGCTTCCTGAATGACATCCACGTGGGGGTGGTGAGCTACCAGTCCCAGCGAGCCAAACCACCGTCTGAACAACAAAAACACGGAAGGAGAGAGTGCCAGCACCTGCCTAATGAAGATATATACAGTCATTTATACTGCCAGTGACCTTTGCCAGTAATACACAGTCATTTATACTGCACCTTAATATCTCAGCACCACGGTAACCCACCTCCTCAGGAGATTTACAGCCTATATGGGGGTCTTCTGAGACGGGAGAGACTGATCCCTAACAGGATGGATGGTGGATGGAAAAAAATAAATAAAGAAAAGGCATCCGGAGCGAGGACGGAAAAAGAACACTGGTGTGGGCAGACAGCCACCGTTTATGGGCTAAGAAAGAGGTGGTCCTGGAGTTGTCAGAGAGGGCGGACCTGACGCATAGTAGGCTGACATGGGGAGGTCCAGGAAATATATATATAACATTTTATCCTTTCACTGTATATATATATATATATATATATATATATATATATATATATATATAATATATACAGTGGGGACGGAAAGTATTCAGACCCCCTTAAATTTTTCACTCTTTGTTATATTGCAGCCATTTGCTAAAATCATTTAAGTTCATTTTTTTTCCTCATTAATGTATACACAGTACCCCATATTGACAGAAAAACACAGAATTGTTGACACTTTTGCAGATTTATTAAAAAAGAAAAACTGAAATATCACATGTTCCTAAGTATTCAGACCCTTTGCTCAGTATTTAGTAGAAGCACCCATTTGATCTAATACAGCCATGAGTCTTTTTGGGAAAGATGCAACAAGTTTTTCACACATGGATTTGGGGATCCTCTGCCATTCCTCCATGCAGATCCTCTCCAGTTCTGTCAGGTTGGATGGTAAACGTTGGTAGACAGCCATTTTTAGGTCTCTCCAAATATTCTCAATTGGGTTTAAGTTAGGGCTCTGGCTGGGCCATTCAAGAACAGTCACGGAGTTGTTGTGTAGCCACTCCTTCGTTATTTTAGCTGTGGGCTTAGGGTCATTGTCTTGTTGGAAAGTACACCTTCGGCCCAGTCGGAGGTCCTGAGCACTCTGGAGAAGGTTTTCATCCAGGATATCCCTGTACTTGGCCGCATTCATCTTTCTCTTGATTACAACCAGTCGTCCTGTCCCTGCAGCCGAAAAACACCCCCACAGCATGATGCTGCCACCCCAATGCTTCATTGTTGGGACTGTATAAACCAAGTGAACTGCGCTAGCAACTAATTGTGTAAAGATATATGAACAAAAAAACACAAGACACCAAAAGGTGTTGGTGAAGTGACAAGTGAGTAAATATATGGATGTGTCAGAGAACTGGACCTGCAGCTCGTGCACCCGAGTCAGCACTCAGTGTGCATGCACTACGCCGCAGCACCAGCGCTCCAAGACCCTCCAAAACAAAATCAATTGGTGTAAAAATGACAAGATCATGGAACGATGCACTACTAGAACAGATGCATCTATCAAATCTCCGAAATTAGCATACAGTAATAAAAACAAAAAACAAAACAAAAGAAATATATATATACAAATAAAACTTGACCATTATGCAGAAAGTAGAATAGCACGGAGTGAACCACTCAGCATATTCCAAATAGCACAGAGAGACCATAAAATGTCATCTATGATATAGATGCTCCTTCATGAGGCAGACATTAGCATGATGAACGGGCTTCACACTTTTTAATCTTGGGCCAATGGTGTGGTGATGTAAAAAAGATTGCTCATGAAGCCATGGAAGCACACGTTCCACCGAAGGAGAGAAGAGAAGTATATGGCATAAAACCTTTTAAACCAGAGGTAACCTGCGCATAAATGCGCTACTCACGGGACCAATAAGGAAAGCAGGCATTCAGATATATCGGTCGGTTCGCCGCTCATGGCGTGCGCTCCACCGCCAGGAAGTGATGTCACTGGTACAGGTCGAAAAAACGTGAACAGGATGCTGCGTCGACGCGCCCCGCCCCTCCCCCAGGGCGCCACCAAAGACTTTGGTGGCGCCCTGGGGGAGGGGCGGGGCGCGTCGACGCAGCATCCTGTTCACGTTTTTTCGACCTGTACCAGTGACATCACTTCCTGGCGGTGGAGCGCACGCCATGAGCGGCGAACCGACCGATATATCTGAATGCCTGCTTTCCTTATTGGTCCCGTGAGTAGCGCATTTATGCGCAGGTTACCTCTGGTTTAAAAGGTTTTATGCCATATACTTCTCTTCTCTCCTTCGGTGGAACGTGTGCTTCCATGGCTTCATGAGCAATCTTTTTTACATCACCACACCATTGGCCCAAGATTAAAAAGTGTGAAGCCCGTTCATCATGCTAATGTCTGCCTCATGAAGGAGCATCTATATCATAGATGACATTTTATGGTCTCTCTGTGCTATTTGGAATATGCTGAGTGGTTCACTCCGTGCTATTCTACTTTCTGCATAATGGTCAAGTTTTATTTGTATATATATATTTCTTTTGTTTTGTTTTTTGTTTTTATTACTGTATGCTAATTTCGGAGATTTGATAGATGCATCTGTTCTAGTAGTGCATCGTTCCATGATCTTGTCATTTTTACACCAATTGATTTTGTTTTGGAGGGTCTTGGAGCGCTGGTGCTGCGGCGTAGTGCATGCACACTGAGTGCTGACTCGGGTGCACGAGCTGCAGGTCCAGTTCTCTGACACATCCATATATTTACTCACTTGTCACTTCACCAACACCTTTTGGTGTCTTGTGTTTTTTTGTTCATATATCTTTACACAATTAGTTGCTAGCGCAGTTCACTTGGTTTATACATCTTCAAAGTACAGTACTTTCACTCTGCTGCTGCAACAAAGTTTCATTTTCTTTTTTGGTTTCACTGAAAGTTTTTGTTTGATACTATTTATTTGCAAGCGCTGTATTGTATGATTTCATTGTTGGGACTGTATTGGATAGGTGATGAGCAGTGCCATGTTTTCTCCACACATACCATTTAGAATTAAGGTCAAAAAGTTCTATCTTGGTCTCATCAGACCAGATATTCTTATTTCTCACCATCTTGGAGTCCTTCGGGTGTTTTTTAGCAAACTCCATGCGGGCTTTCATGTGTCTTGCACTGAGGAGAGGCTTCCGTTGGGCCACTCTGCCATAAAGCCCCGACTGGTGGAGGGCTACAGTGATGGTTGACTTTTTACAACTTTCTCCCATCTCCCAACTGCATTTCTGGAACTCAGCCACAGTGATCTTTAGGTTCTTCTTTACCTCTCTCACCAAGGCTCTTCTCCCCAATAGCTCAGTTTGGCCAGACGTCCAGCTCTAGGAAGGGTTCTGGTTATCCCAAACGTCATTCATTTAAGGATTATGGAGGCCACTGTGTTCTTAGGAACCTTAAGTGCAGCAGAATTTTTTTGTAACCATGGCCAGATCTGTGCCTTGCCACAATTCTGTCTCTGAGCTCTTCAGTCAGTTCCTTTGACCTCATGATTCTCATTTGCTCTGACATGCACTGTAAGCTGTAAGGTCTTATATAGACAGGTGTGTGGCTTTCCTAATCAAGTCCAATCAGTATAATCAAACACAGCTGGACTCAAATGAAGGTGTAGAACCATCTCAAGGATGATCAGAAGAAATGGACAGCACCTGAGTTAAATATATGAGTGTCACAGCAAAGGGTCTTAATACTTAGGACCATGTGATATTTCAGTTTTTCTTTTTAAATACATCTGCAAAAATGTCAACAATTCTGTGTTTTTATGTCAATATGGGGTGCTGTGTGTACACTAATGAGGAAAAAAAATGAACTTAAATGATTTTAGCAAATGGCTGCAATATAACAAAGAGTGAAAAATGTAAGGGGGTCTGAATACTTTCCCCACTGACTGTGTATATACATATATATTGCACACGCCAAGCACAATGACTGGGCTGTCACACGCAACTTCAGATCTCTGTTTATGATTGGGAGTCAGCAGGATGGGCATCTGATCATGTGATCACTGTCAGAGCCAAACACTGTGATTACATGATTGGGAAGTCTGTCTCTTCTATGAAATAGAAATTATGTAAACCAAAACACTGCCGTTTTCCTTTTTTTTTAATTAACATGTTCATTGTTATTGTAAAAAAAAAAGTAGATATATATCTATATCTATATAGATATAGATATATATCTATATATATATATATAAAGTGCAGCGCTAAAGATATATGTGAAACATTAGGACCTTATGGGAAAATGGGATCCTATGAGGTGAATGATCGTAAAATTACAGTGAACAAAATATCAAACAATGAAATCAACATATGTAGCAAATACATGTGAAACAGAAGAGGAATCTGAAAAAAGTCCATGCAGAGATGCTCAATCCAAAAGTAAATACAAAGAAGCACCCATCCGTGAGAGATGTAAGGAATAGACGTCAATATGGTAATCCATCCTGAAGTGAGTATGTAGATTCTGCTTACCAGATGGCGATGACTGCTATTACGGCAGTCTCGCCCAGCATAGGGATTAGGGTCTCCCAAAACCAAAGGACACAATGCAGGAACAACGGCTTTAGCAGTGGATCCTTTCCGGAAATATAAAACAAAATGCTCCCATAGTGTAAAAACGTATAACAAAGAGGATTTATTGCAATAAAAAGAATCGCACTTACAATGTTGTAGATAACATGAAGCGTAAGGGATATCATAAAGCAGCAGTGTCTCCGTGTGCCGCGATTCACTTCCTACACTCGTAAGCCCATCCAAAAACGTGATGACGTCACCGTTGTAGGCTCCTCCCTACGCGTTTTGTCACGATAGGATGTCGTCTGGGGATTGGCCAGGTTTTACACTATGGGAGCATTTTGTTTTATATTTCCGGAAACGGCCCACTGCTAAAGTCGTTGTTCCTGCATTGTGTCCTTTGGTTTTGGGAGACCCTAATCCCTATGCTGGGTGAGACTTCCGTAATAGCAGTCATTGCCATCTGGTAAGCAGAATCTACATACTCACTTCAGGGTGGATTACCATATTGACGTCTATTCCTTACATCTCTCACGGATGGGTGCTTCTTTGTATTTACTTTTGGATTGAGCATCTCTGCATGGACTTTTTTCAGATTCCTCTTCTGTTTCACACGTATTTGCTACATATGTTGATTTCATTGTTTGATATTTTGTTCACTGTAATTTTACGATCATTCACCTCATAGGATCCCATTTTCCCATAAGGTCCTAATATTTTACATATATATTTAGCGCTGCACTTTATATATTTACACTGTATGTTTGGAGTTGGATACTGGACTTTTGAGTGCTGGCAGCTCCTTTTTTGTTATTTATTTTCACTAATTTGTTTTTTGGTTTCTGAGCGCAGCTTTTACCCCTTGTTTTTTTTTATATATCTATATATATATACAGTGGATATAAAAAGTCTACACACCAATGTTAAAATGTCAGGTTTCTGTGATATAAAAAAAATGAGACAAAGATAAATAATTTCAGATTCATTTTTCCACCTTTTAATGTGACCTATAAACTGTACATCTCAGTTGAAAAACAAACTGAAATATTTTAGGGAAGGCGAGTAAAAAGAAAACTAAAATAATGTGGTTGCATAACTGTGCACGCCCTCTTATAACTGGGGTTGTAGCTGTGTTCAGAATTAAGCAATCACATTCAAACTCATGTTAGATAGGAGTCAGTACACACCTGCCATCGTTTAAAGTGCCTTTGAATAACCCCAAATAAAGTTCAGCTGTTTTAGTAGGTCTTTCCAGACATTTTCTTACTCGCATGCTACAGCAAATGCTATGGTCCGCAGAGAGCTTCCAACGCATCAGAGGGATCTCATTGTTAAAAGGTATCAGTCAGGAAAAGGGTACAAAAGAATTTCCAAGGCATTAGATATGCCATGGAACACAGTGAAGACAGTCATCATCAAGTGGGGAAAATATGGCACAACAGTGACTAACCAAGAACTGAATGTCGCTCCAACACTGAAGAAAAATGATCAGGGAGGCTGTCAAGAGGCCTGCTGGAACATTAAAGGAGCTACAGGAATATCTGGCAAGTTCTGGCTGTGTGGTACATGTGCCAACAATCTCCCATTCTTTTTTTTATCAAACAAAGTTTTATTAATCAACTGGTGCATACATGTGATGCTTGCTTTAACATACAAACTTGGAAACTAGTACATGAATTGTTACAAACTCTATACATATGCTAAACAGTACATATGACCTTTCTTGCTGCAAAGAGTGTTTCATGGAGAAATGTTTTTGTGTATTTGTCAATTGTGTCTGGAATTATACCCAAGAGGCATTGTTTTGGATCTAGTGCTAGGGGTGAGCCCATTGTGTCATGTAGGAATGTCACTATTTGTTCCCACAGATCCTGGATCTTAGGACATGTCCACATCAAATGGAAAAAGGTACCAGTCTCTTTCCCACACATCAGGCATGTGATAGATTGTGTGCGTTTATATCTTGCCACTCTAAGGGGTGTGAGGTAGGCTCTATGAAGAATGTAGAGCTGCGACAGATGGTCTGATAATTTGGGGGACACAGCCCTACAGGACTCCAGTGCCTCCCCCCATTCCTCATCCTCTATTGGTCCCACTTCTCTTTCCCATCTTGGTTTAAGATCGTACGCTAATCTAGTAGAAACTGAGGTTGAGAGCATGTTATAGACAGCTGAAATCAGTTTATGGGGGTCTGTGATCTTAATTACTGCTATTAGGACATTAGGTGCAGGGTCTGGGAAGGAATCAGGAAATTGCGATTGCGCCGCATGACGAATTTGTAAAAATCGAAAGATCATTGGATTCTGAATTGTGAATTCTGCTTTAAGTGAATCAAAAGTTTTTAAATGCCCATCTTTTAAAAAATGATGCAGATAGAATATTCCCTGCGTGGACCATAGAAATGCGTCTTGTATTTTGTTAAATTCAGGAAGATTCTTGTTGTGCCATACCGGCGTGTAATCATTGAACTGCGGGATTTCAAGTTTAGAAGTAGCCAAGTTCCATACTTTCCTATAGTGATATAACATGGTATATCTATTTTCCCCTAGTTCCACCCCCCCCGAGCCCTATGCTATAGCATATATCGAGTCCTTGGTGTATTGTGCCCACCTTGGACATAGGAGCATGAGAAACCTCTCGCTGTCTGTTTTATCCAAGTGAAAAAGTTGTGACAGCTGTGATGCAATGTAATATAGGTTAAAGTCCGGAAGAGCTGTGCCACCAAGGTCAGTCGGGTTCCAAAGAGTCTGCCATGCCAGTTTGTGTCTATTGGTACCCCATACGAATGGCTTAAGAAGGGACTCTAGAGATTTAAAGTGTTTCAGGGGTAAGTAAACCGGAGAGTGCCAGAGAACATACAGTATTTTGGGAAGTAAAATCATTTTAATTAAATGTATGCGACCCCAGGTCTCAAGTGGGAGCCTGGACCAAACTCGAACTTTGTTTTTAACTATGGAAATGAGAGGGTCTATATTGAGGGGTACGTAATCTGCAGGGGATCTAGATATACGGATCCCAAGATATTTAATAACATCAACTCTCTGAAGGGGTAGTCTGGCTTGGGATTCTGGGGGTGGGAAGCTATCTATTGGTAAAATTTGTGACTTATCCCAATTGATTTTCAGTCCTGAAAATATTCCGAATTGTTCGATCGTGTGGAGTGTGGTACATAAGGAAGGGCCCAAACCCGCTAGATATAACAGCGTGTCGTCAGCATACATGCTGATTTTTTCAATTAAAGATCCCAGTCTTAGACCTTTGATCTCCGGGTTCGTTCGGATGGATATCGCCAGGGGTTCTGCCGCAAGGCCATACAATAGTGGGGACAACGGGCAGCCCTGTCTCGTGCCTCTGCTGAGGTCAAACATCTGAGTCGACCACCCATTAGCCACCACTCTGGCCCTGGGTGCCTGGTATAGCAATTTAACCCATTTGATGAATTTCAGGCCGAAGCCATAGCTCTCCAAGCATCTACAAAGATACCTCCACTCCACCGAGTCGAAGGCTTTTGCTGTGTCTAAAGTCACCACAACTCGTGAGCCTACTTCCTCGCATGTAGCCTGTAAATTCATATATAATTTCCTGAGATTAAACAAGGTGTTGCGACCAGGCATGAAACCCGCCTGGTCTGTATATTTTATTGATAAAATAACCTGATTAAGCCTAATAGATAATACTTTGGCCAATATTTTAATATCAACTTGTAGAAGGGATATTGGGTGATAGGATTCCGGGTATCCCGGGTCCTTTCCTGGTTTGGATATGAGGACTATTGTTGCCTCTGTCATAGATGGGGGTAATGTCCCAGTCTCAAAGAGATGATTGTATAAGGTTAACATTTTAGGGGTTAACAGTTCGCTGAACTGGGAATAAAACTCAATTGGGAGTCCGTCTGATCCTAGGGATTTAGACCTAGCGAAACTGGCAATGGCAATTGTAATTTCGTCTGTAGTGAGGGGTGCCTCTAGTAGGTCTATCTGTTCTTCTGTCTACTGTGGGAAAATCACCTTCTCAAGAAAGACAGACATTGATTGTGTCTCAGTGGGAGCTGTTGTTTTATATAAGTCAGTAAAGAAATCTCTGAAGATAGCGGAGGTACACTAGGTGGGTCTGTTATTTGTCGTCCTCCAGGACCATGTAGTGTAATCACCACAGGGGGCCTATCTTCACTGTGCACTAAGTAGGCCAATAACTTGCCTGCTTTTTCCCCATATTCAACATTTTTGTTTGGAGAAAAAAAGTTTTTGTCTGGCTTTCTGGTATTGCAGCTGAGTAACTACTCTGGTTTGTAATTTTAGCAGGTCCGCATTTATGGGGGTCGGGGTGTCAGCAAAGTCTCTTTCAGCAGAAGACAGGTCCTCCAAAAGTAATTAACGTGGAACGAGCAAATAGCTTAAAGGAGTCCCTTACTGCGGAGGGCGATGCTGACTTGTCATTCTCCGCAAAATACAATCTCCACTTATCTACTAGTTCATCATCCTCAGGTAGAAGAGAAAGCCAAAATGGGTTCAAACGCCGAGACCGTGTTGGTTTTTCTATAGGGATGTTTAACGTAATCCAGCATGGACTATGATCCGAGAGTATTCTGGGGCAGAATGCAACTCTCTTCTCCTAGAGAGTGAGGGACCACCTCAAAGTGATGCCCCCATTAGACGAAGGGCACATTTACAGATTCGCTCTCAGAAAATGCCCCCTCTTTCCAAAAATAAATGGCTGCAAATCTTTCTGGAATTAGTCCAGAACGATTTAGAGAGGGTTAACTGGTTCCAGAAGACCACTGATAACCTAACTATTGACGAACGACAAGCACTTACCGACCTTCAGGAAAAGAGTAGTATCGTCATCAAAAAGAGTGATAAAGGGGGTAACGTGGTCTTACTGAACCAGCAATACTACAAACAAGAGGTTAAACGTCTGTTGAGTGACACATCCACCTACAGAAGGCTTGACAGCAACCCGTTCCCTCAACTCGTCAAGGAACTAAATACAAAACTGACTTGGGCTAAAGGGGAAGGCCTGTTAACACAACGCGAATTCGAACATCTTTCTGTTCGGGAGTTCAATGTACCTACCTTTTACATTATTCCAAAAATTCACAAGAACTTATATGAACCCCCAGGTAGGCCGATAGTGTCGGCATGCCAAGGCCCCCTGGAGAGGATAGGTAGGTACTTGGACTCCCTCCTGAAAGAAATGGTTACCAATTTGAGGTCCTATGTACAGGACACTAGACATGTCCTGGCTAGGATTTAGGAATTGGAGACCTTGGACCAACGGGATGACGTCTTCTTAGTCGGGATCGATGTTGAGTCCCTGTATACATCAATACCACATGCTTGTGGAATTGACGCAGTTAAACATTTCCTAGAACAGAGTTACCCAGAATCAGGACCACAGAATGAATTCCTCTTGGAATTACTGGATTTTGCATTACTTAACAACTACTTTCAGTTCCTGACCACTTACTACCAACAAATAAGGGGGACCTCCATGGGGGCGGCTTGGGCTCCGGCCTACGCCTGCCTCCACTTGGGGCTCTGGGAGGAAGAAGATGTGTACCCAATGCCAATGTACCGCAGCCACGCCCACACCTGGCTGCGGTACATTGATGATGTCCTAATGATCTGGACGGGTACTATAACTGATCTACATTCCTTCATGACACAGCTGAACATAAATCAACGCAACATTAGACTGACTTACAACTTTGATCGAACCAACTTGCCCTTTCTGGATCTACTGATCACATTAGAAGACGGCCACCTCTTTACCCGTACGTTCCGTAAAGAAACGTCAGCAAATACCCTCCTGAGTGCCACCAGCCATCATCCGCACTGGCTTAAAAATGGCATTCCAATAGGGCAATTTCTAAGATTAAAAAGAAATTGCACTAAAAGCAGTGACTACAGGAGGGAATCATTGGAACTCTATGCGAGATTCCGCGAACGCGGCTACTCACATAGACAAATCAGAAAGGCGAGACAGAAGGCAGCTGCCAGGGACCGCGACAGTTTACTAACATTGCGTATACCCGACTCAAACGTATTCAAACAGACAGTAAATGATCAAACCAGAATAATTACCACCTTTGGCCCCCAGTGGACGGAGGTCCGTTCCATACTGGAAAAACACTGGGGTGTCCTTACCAATTCACCAACTTTACTCAAAATAGTTGGCACCTCACCAAAACTAGTGGCCCGAAGGGCCAAAAATCTGGGGGACTTACTGGTCAAATCTGAATTTATAAAAACACCAGATTCCAACTGGCTAACAAACTATCCACGTAGCAAGGGGATGTTCCCCTGCAATAAATGTCAGATCTGCCCATTTGTCCATAGAACAGCCACTTTCTCTGACTCCCTAGGACAAAAAAACTATCAAATAAGAGACTTGATCAACTGCTCCACTCCCAGGTTGGTCTACATGATAACCTGCCCTTGTCCGAAAATATACGTGGGGAAGACAAAGAGACCCCTCAGAGTTCGCATTGGCGAGCATCTGAGGGAGATTAAAGACAAAGAAAAAATTCCGGATAAACCCTTAGCGAAACACTTCGCATTAAAACATGATAGAAATACTAAAGGTATGCAGGTGAAAGGCATCTATGTACTTAAGCTGTCAAGTCGACGAGGCGACTTTGACAGAGTACTACTGCAAAAAGAAAAGCGCTGGGTGTATTGTTTGAAGGCCCTTGCCCCGTTGGGCCTCAATACTGAACTCAATTTACAGCCCTTTTTAGAACACTAATTACCACCTATGAGCAAAATGATTTCATCTAAGTCACTAGTGACCTCTATCTGGCGAAATAGTATGCGATTTTTATCGATGCAAAATATAGTGATTTCATCCAAGTCACTAGAGACCTTTATCTGCCAAAATCGTCTGCGACTCTTACTAATGCAGAATATACTGAAACCCTATACGATTTCAATCTCCTATGATTTGACCCTGAGCTCCCTATTGCCCCTTATCTGTTCCATGTTACGTTGGTCTATATGTAACTGCATATGTTTCCCTCCTCTCCTCTTATCCCCCCCCCCCCTCCCCTTCCCCCTCCCCCCCCCCTTCCTCTCCTCTTCCCCCTGCTTAAAATCAACAGCAGTTTTACATCTCCTGTATCGTACCCCCCTTCACTCTCACGCACATAACGGACTGCCGAAAATAACCTACTAAGGCATTCAATATAGTAGTAAATGTTCAATGAGCGGATTAAGCTCTGACTACATTTTGAAACCTTTTGAGGATCAACGTTAATAACAGGCGGCCGTTAGTCTTAAGTTCGTTTATGGCTAAGAATAAATTCTATTATTTAAATCACACAGCTGATTGGATGTACGGCCGCCACAGCACACAATATAACCAGTGTGCCGGCCCTACCAATCAAACGTCCAGGAAGAAGCTACGCTAACGAGTACAGCGAAACGCGTTGACGTCATCACGACGCCGTCACGTCCCATCGGGCGGATCGTGCTGGAGGAGCGGAACAGCTGTGATTACCAGCTGGGTGTCAGCTGGGTATCAGCAAACACGGACCATGGATGCCTGCCAGACTGGACAGAGGACAGACGTTGTATAGACCCTTGATTTACAACACTACATCCGATTCCCCTTATCAGCAGAGGATATACTGCCGCCCATATGAGTCTGTGAGACTCCACTCAGTACTTAAAAGGACTTCCATTGCAGAGTGTCTGTGTTCCTCCTCTCTCAACCAATCGGGCTGGTAATGTATGAACGCCATTAACCAAACCACTGTTTAAACATATGCATAGTAATTTGCGACCGCCACCTGCATGACTGGTCTTCATACAGTACTCACATTTCAATCCTAAAGCTGCTGAGTAGAACCCTGCCAATAGAATTTATCTGCAAACCTGTGTTAACCCACGCTATATGGACAATTCCAAGTTACTATCACAGGAACAGTCTCTCTATACAGCGCACTCTGCTATACACACTTGATGTGTCAGCTTATGCCAATCAGCACCACCTTGCGCCTGCAGGAACAGCCAGACCATCTATCCATGCTGATCGTCTATCCCTGTTAGCCGGCCAACAGGCAACCCTCCCCGCCTGGCCACCCTTTAGTTCCCCTCCCCCTTCCCTTCCTGCCCCCCTTATGTATACTCTTCGGCAGCATTGTCATTCAATATTGATGCCCATAACTTCAACCAAGCCATTGTGCTTGACCATCTCCAATTTGACCCACTAGCTGCCGAACAGTATACCAGTCCGGACAGTGTCGGTGTCGTCTTGTATGTGTGTTTGTCATTTATGTTACCTAAGGTACAGCAATACCTTAGTCACTTTATTGTTTTTTCTTTTGCCATTTTTTTCACACTGTTAGATGTAACCTATGTTTTGCCTCCTTTGCCAATTGTGAATTTTATACCATTTAATAAATCGTATTTTTAATGTACATACCTCTGGTCACTCATTGCTAACGAAACTACTGTCCCACTTGATACTCTATATCAAGAATCCCTCCCCACCCTTCCCCAGAACTAGCCCCGAATATAGTATACTGTTTATAGTTCATAGCAACAACACCGAATTTGGTGTGTTACCAGAGGCTGACCAGCCATTAGACTGATCAATTGGATACCCAGTATTTGCCCTCATCCCCACCCTTCCCCCCATCCCTATTCATAGTACCAATCACCACAGGGGGCCTATCTTCACTGTGCACTAAGTAGGCCAATAACTTGCCTGCTTTTTCCCCATATTCAACATTTTTGTTTGGAGAAAAAAAGTTTTTGTCTGGCTTTCTGGTATTGCAGCTGAGTAACTACTCTGGTTTGTAATTTTAGCAGGTCCGCATTTATGGGGGTCGGGGTGTCAGCAAAGTCTCTTTCAGCAGAAGACAGGTCCTCCAAAAGTAATTAACGTGGAACGAGCAAATAGCTTAAAGGAGTCCCTTACTGCGGAGGGCGATGCTGACTTGTCATTCTCCGCAAAATACAATCTCCACTTATCCACTAGTTCATCATCCTCAGGTAGAAGAGAAAGCCAAAATGGGTTCAAACGCCGAGACCGTGTTGGTTTTTCTATAGGGATGTTTAACGTAATCCAGCATGGACTATGATCCGAGAGTATTCTGGGGCAGAATGCAGCCTCTGATAGTCTTGGTATTAAACTGTGGGAAATGAGTATGAAGTCTATGCGGGACATAGAATTGTGAGAAGATGAGAAACACGAGTATGATTTAGTCTGTGGGAACTTGTGGCGCCACGTGTCTGTTAAGTGGAAGGTGAAAATGAGCTTAGAGAACCTAGTTTTGTGGGAATAGTAAGGGTAGGTGGAGTAGGTTGTAGCCTATCCAAGATCGGGTTTAGTGTGGTATTAAAGTCGCCTAGCCAAACTGCGGATATAGTAGAGTGGCGGGCCATGAATGAGAGTCCTTCTTTAATTATAGAAATGTTAAATGGGGGTGGTACATAAAAAGCCAATATCAATAGGGGTTCGCCATATAACTTAGCTAGAATAAATACATATTGTCCGTGTGGATCAGTGGATAATTCACATAACTCAAAGTGTACCGATTTAGCTATCAGGACTGAGACTCCCCTGGAATGGGATGTGTGGGTAGAATGATACGCCCAACCAACCTATGGTCGGCGAAGTGCCATCTGAACGCTCCCCTCCACATGCGTCTCCACCAAGGCTATCACATCGGCACGTTGTTTCTTGAGGAATGTGAAGACTACTGCACGTTTTGAGATCTAATGAAACAATTATGTTAAGCAATTTGTTCTTTATGTATGAAGCGTTTAGACTTCTAGTATGCAAACCCTGGTGGATCAATCCTGTAGCACCTAATACACATGAACACTCACATGAGCATAGCATTCGAAACGTTACCTGTTTACTGAGGTTAGTATGCACAATCACAGCTACCTCAATAAAGGTTGGGTGTAGAGGAGGACCAAGATGGCCGCGGACCTCCAGGAGTAGGCCGAAGCTGCAGACTTGCCTGGATCCGGCCGCCGTGTGGAGGATCGCCGCTCCGTTCGGGCGGCCGTCGATCCTGATGCTCCAAAATGCAGCTCTGGGTATATTGGATGCCCCGGGGGAGTTGATCTAGCAATTAGTATAGCATAGAGAGTCCAGGAGTAATTACAGCAGGAGTAATGGACGGAGCTCAAGGGATACACGTCCTACTCCATGCTGTGTCAGGCCACGCCCCAACAATCTCCCATTCTTACAAAGTAAAACATCCTAGCCTGGCTAAATTTTTCAAAAACACATCTGAAGTCTCCAAAAAGGATGTGGGAAAATGTGTTATGGTCTGCAGAAACCAAGGTTGAACTTTTTGGCCATAATTCCAAAAGATATGTTTGGCACAAAAACAACACTGCACATCACCAAAAGAACACTACACCCACCGTGAAGTACGGGCTGTCTTTCTTCAGCTGGAACAGGGGCCTTAGTCAAGGTAGAGGGAATTATGAACAGTTCCAAATGCCAGTCAATATTGGCACAAAACCTTCAGGCTTCTGCTAGAAAGCTGAACACGAAGAGGAACTTCACCTTTCAGCATGACAACAACCCAAAGCATACATCCAAATCAACAACGGAATGTCTTACCAGAAGAAGATTAAAGTTTTGGAATGGCCCAGCCAGAGCCCATACCTGAATCTGATTGAAAATCTGTGGGGTGATATGAAGAGGGCTGTGCACAGGAGATGCCCTCGTAATCTGATAGGTTTGGAGTGTTTTTGCAAAGAAGAGTGGCCAAGTCAAGATGCGCCATGCTGATTTAAGGGTGTGCACACTTGAGCAACCATATTATTTATTTTTTTTATTTTTACTTCCCTCCACCTAAAAGATTTCAATCAGTTGTTCAATAGAGTTGTACAGTTTATAGGTCACATTAAAGGTAGAAAAAGTTCAGAAATGATTTATCTATGTCTCATTGTTTTACATCACAGAAACCTGATATGCATGTAGACTTTTTATATCCACTGTATATATATATATATATATATATATATAAATATTTTACTATATCTTGTGACAACACTGAAGAAATTACACTTTGCTACAATGTAAATTAGTGAGTCCACAGCTTGTATAACAGTGTAAATTTGCTGACTCCCTAAAATAACTCAACATACAGCCATTAATGTCTAAACCACTGTCAACAAAAGTGAGTACACCCCTAAGTGAAAATGTACAAATTGGGCCCAAAGTGTCAATATTTTGTGTGGTCACCATTATTTCCCAGCACTGCCCTAAACCTCTTGGGCATGGAGTTCACCAGATCATCACAGGTTGCCACTGGAGTCCTCTTCCACTCATCACAGAGCTGGTGGATGTTAGAGAGTTTGCGCTCCTCCACCTTCCATTTGAGGATGCCCCACAGGTGCTCAATAGGGTTTAGGCCTGGAGACATGTTTGGCCAGTCCATCACCTTTACCCTCAGCTTCTTTTGCAAGGCAGTGGTCATCTTGGAGGTGTGTTTGGGGTCGTTATCATGTTAGAATACTTGCTCGCGACCCAGTCTCTGAAGGGAGGGGATCATGCTCTGCTTCAGTATGTCACAGGACATGTTGGCATTCATGGTTCCCTCAATAAACTGTAGCTCCCCAGTGTCGGCAGCACTCATGCAGCCCCAGACCATAACACTCCCACCATCATGCTTGACTGTAGGCAAGACACATTTGTCTTTGTACTCCTCACCTGGTTGCCGCCACACATGCTTGACACCATCTGAACCAAATAAGTTTATCTTGGTCTTATCAGACCACAGGACATGGTTCCAGTAATCCATGCCCTTAGTCTGCTTGTCTTCAGCAAACTGTTTGTGGACTTTCTTGTGCATCATCTTTAGAAGAGGCTTCTATCTGGGAAGACAGCCATGCAGACCCATTTGATGCAGTGTGCGGTGTATGGTCTGAGCACTGACAGGCTGACCCCCCACTCCTTCAACCTCTGCAGCAATGCTGGCAGCACTCATAAGTCTATTTCCGAAAGACAACCTTTGGATACGACGCTGAGCACGTGCACTCAACTCCTTTGGTTGACCCCTTTGGTCAACTATGGCGAAGCCTGTTCTGAGTGGGACCTGTCCTGTTAAACCGCTGTATGGTCTTTGCCACCGTGCTGCAGCTCAGTTTCAGGGTCTTGGCAATCTTCTTATAACCTAGGCCATCTTTATGTAGAGTAACAATTCTTTTTTTTTAGATCCTCAGAGAATTCTTTGCCATGGGGTGCCATGTTGAGCTTCCAGTGACCAGTATGAGAAAGTGAAAGCGATAACACCAAATTTAACACACCTGCTCCCTATTCACACCTGAGACCTTGTAACACTAACGAGTCACAGTACACCGGTGAGGGAAAATGGCTAACTGGGCCCATTTGGACATATTCACTTAGGGATGTACTCACTTTTGTTGCCAGCAGTTTAGATATTAATGGCTGTGTGTTGAATTATTTTGAGGGGACAGCAAATGTACACTGTTATACAAGCTATACACTCACTCCTTTACATTGTAGCAAAGTGTCATTTCTTCAGTGTTGTCAAATGAAAAGATATAATAAATTATTTGCAAAAATGTGAGGGGTGTACTCACTTTTGTGAGATAGAGGGTAGAGTTGTGGAGATTATTAATTAATAGTGGCCCCTACTTAGGAAGTATCCGTTCCTCAGGACAATATTACCCGCAAGACCCAAAGTGGTCTTCACCAAGAACCCCACCTTCAAGGATCTGTTAATGAGGATTTATATTTGAGATAAAAAGCCCCCTTTAAGAATGTGTTTGGTGATAAGGGCTTTAGGAGGTGCTGTAGGTGTAGTAGGTAGTCTATCTGCTTGTGTGTGGTTGTGGTATGCAGTATGTGTGGAGAACTAAAAGAATATTAGCAAAAAACATTGAAGAGCATACTAGAAATATCTGAAATCACAAGACAGACCACAGAGCACCACAATAGTTCAAACTCTATGAAGGTGGTAACCCCCAAATTTGAAGAATTTGGTGATACAATGAGTGATACTGAGATGGAGTAGAGGAAATGTAATCACCAACCTGATCAAAGGGAGGGAGAGTGGATATATCACCTCAACACTCTAGCCCCAAGAGTTTTAATTTAAATTATTTTTACAGGTTATATTTTACAAATAGGCATGAGATAGAGGGAAGTTGTTTCAGAATGGCCTAATAAGTTTACATTCACACCGGCGATTAGGGCTGGGGTGAATAGTAGTGTCAGAAATCAGAGATTCCTGCTGCAGGCTTTTAGTGGCTAGGTGTGGCTGCCAGTCACGTTCATTATAATGGCAGGTCATCATGGCTGCAGCGATTCATGGCTCTCTGTACTTTGTCTGCATACAGCAGCGATCACTGCAGGTAATGGCTGGCTGTGCAGAGAGCTGTGAATAGCTGTGGCCACCAGCAACCTGTCATTATAGTGAACAGAGCCTGTGGCTGCATCTAGCCACTGAGAGCCGCTGAGAGCCACAGCAGGAACTGCCACTATAATTCATATTGGCCTTAATCACCTGTGTGAATGTAACCTGAGGGAAGTCTGATGTGAGAGATATGTATTGTATCTTCTTTTTTTCTTTTTCACTTATTGGGATTATTCATGTTGATTCTTTATTATTAAGAATCTATTTTTATTATATGCTTTTAAGTCCAACCAAAGCAAATATATCATCTGCACCTAGTTTCTGGAGGACTGATATTAACATTTGGGTTCCATATACCTAGTTGTTTGGGATTATAGGAAAAAAAACACATTTTAAATTTATAATGTATAAAAAAAAAAAAACATTTTAATGCTAACTGACTGTTACATAGTTACATAGTCGGTAAGGCTGAAAAAAAACAATTGGCCATCCAGTTCAACCTGTGTAGGTGTATGTGCATCAGTGTCTATAATGATTTCCCATATCCCTGTATGTTGTGTCCTAATACTCCCCGCAGCCACCACCAATTGTGGGAGAGAGTTCCACATCCTTATTGCTCTAACAGTGAAGAACCCTTATGCAGTTTAAGGTTAAAATGCTTCTCCTCCAGTCTCATTGCATGCCCTCATGTCCTTTTACAATCCCTATGACTGAATAGTTTATTTCCTATGCTAGGAGATATTTGTAGATCACTATCATGTCCCCTCTTAAGCGTCTCATCTACAGCGAGAATAAATGTAGTGTTTGCAGTCGTTCCTCATAATTGAGGGCGTCCAGTCCCCTTATTAGTTTTGTTGCCCTTCTTTGGACTCTCTCCAGCTCCAGCACATCCCTTTGCAGGACTGGTGACCAGAACTGGACTGAAAACACCAGATGAGGCCTAACCAGAATTTTATAAAGTGGCAGGATTATAGTTTTGTTCCTGGAGTATATCCCTTTTTTATGCATGCAGTTGCCAGCGGCCTTATCAAAATTTGAGTCTAAAACATTAGTTTGTGCTGTACAGACAGTAGGGGAAGAAGGGTTACCTTCGAAATGCATTGGGTTTTCGGAGCATGTGAAAAGGGAAGGTTTACATTTGGTAACCTGTCTTCAGGTGCCAGCCTCTGACTGGCGTACATATTGGATATGTATCCATTTAAATGCTTACAAGACTAGTGGCTTTATAAGTAATATTTTATTTTCCTATTAAAAATGTTTTTTTACTGCACAAGGAGAGTGCTCTGTCTCCTTATGTTTAGTGAGGAAAGTGGTAACCCTGCCCTGAGGGTGGAACAGCAGCAAAGTGGCATCAGCCTGAGGGTTGAAGGAAGATTGATTGCAGGAGTTGATTGCTAAATGGAGCAGCCCTGTGAGAAAGACAGGGTCCTGTGAGTCAAAAGAAATAACTCTGCCAGGGAGACAATGCTGCAATCTGGACTGTGCTGCAAGTGAGGAGAGAGGGAAGTTCACAACCACTGCCCATTGATAGCACAGCTGGGAGAGAAATTGTTACAAATTTAAAGGTCTGTGAGAGTCAAAAATCGATTATTAGCATCTGACTGGTGTGGTATGCACAGTTTTTCAGCCTAAAAACCTCTAAAATGCTGTCAAAACAGGTAGCTGCTTAATAGTGAAAGCATCTGACAAGCTGTTCTGTTGAACTACAGACTTCACTGACTGTTAAGTAGAGTTTTGGTTTCACTTAGCAGAGGTGAGCACAGAGGAGGAAAAGAAAAAGAATGTGTAGCTGAAAATTGCCTGTGATAAAAACTGACTGTCAGAGTGTGATCTCATTAACCCTTTCAGAAGATTGTTAAAATCATCATCTATATTGTCCACATGCCCTCTCTTATTTATTTATACCGTATATGATCTTTTAAAAATTCTGGACATTGGAGGGATAAGTTGTGTCCCCATATTTTAATATGCAGGGGTTATTCAGCACTGGCTGCTTTAGGTATTACACAATTGCTGTATAATTAATCATGTCTAACTGTATTTTGCATCATTAAGTGTTCTTGCATAGCAAGACCACTTACTGTTATCTCACATATATATTATTATTATTATAGCCAAATTTACCACCCTAACTCCTCCCACAGTTTTTACACTACATAGACAAGTAAAACGTGCGGATTGTTCCCGAATGGTGTGCTATTACTTTGTGGAACGTTTCGACGAATGGTTCACGAAATATCGTCGTTTTTGCAGCGAAATTGGTCCCATAGGAATGAATGGGGAAACTAGAGTGGGAGGTGACAAAAGCTAAAAAATCAAAACATGATTTCTAAACTGCCGCCACTCCCTCATTTTCAAGCCCACCTACACAAATCTTATATCAAAACATTCAGCTATCCCTGCTGCCACTAAACATGTCCACGGCTAAGCCATAGTCCTGATAGTTTTCACAATATGACCATTTGTTTGCAACTCACGCTGTCCATTGACATTCATTGAAACTACACTCTAGCCCCCTCCAAATTTGAAGGGCAATTTCTAAACTGCGACTGTGCCTTCATTTTTAATATTTCAGAGACATACTATACAGTACATCAAAATCTAGGTCTGGGTCTTGTGATTCTCACAATATAAAGATCTTCGCTGTAGTATTTACAGTTTTTGAGAAAAAGCTTTTTGTTTAGAGGTCATTTCAGGAAATTTAGCCATTAATCAGAGTGTACTTGTGTTTGTTTTGTTGCCATGGTTACCAAAGCTTCTGTTATACACAGGGGGGAGGTGGCTGGAGCATCTCAGCTCTGATTACAGAGCCCGGGGGAGGGGGCAGACACACCATGTACTGATTTATAATAGAAGAATATGATGGGGCAGTTTTGATAGGGCAATTCTGATGGGGCAGTTTTAATGGGGCAGTTATGATGGGGCAGTTTTGATGGTGGCAATATGATGGGGCAGTTTTGATAGGACTTGTATTGTGTAGAAATTACATTGTGTTGTGTATTGAGCAGTGCGTGTGAAGCATAAACAGTACATGAGCGTTGCTAGGAAACAGTGGTTGTAAACACAAGATGCTAAACCCCCCAAATGCATGTGGCCATACCTTCATCTGCGAGGCTTGATAATGCTGATAATTTACCACCCTAACTCCTCCCACAGTTTTTACACATTCGCCGAATGGTTCACGGAATATCGTCGTTTTTGCGGCGAAATTGGTCCCATAGGAATGAATGGCGAAATGTTCAAAACTAGAGTGGGAGGTAACAAAAGCTGACAACCCCATGATCATACCACCCTAACTCCTCCCACAGCTTTTAAACTACATAGACAGTAATATACCGAAGGTGCGGATTGTTCCCGATTGGTGTGCTATTAATTTGTGGAACGTTTCGCCGAATGGTCCACGAAATATTGTAGTTTTTGCGGCGAAATTGGTCCCATAGAAATGAATGGCGAAATGTTCAATGTCATTTCATTGGTGTGCTATTACCTTGTGGAACTTTGTGAAAAGCTGAAAAATACCAGTGTGAACCCGGCCTCAATGTCATTTAATTGGTGTGCTATTACTTTGTGGAACGTTTCGAAATATCGTCGTTTTTGCGATGAAATCTGTCCCATAGGAATGAAACTAGAGTGAGAGGTGACAAAAGCTGACCACCCCATGATCAGAAAAAACATTATGACCGCCTAATAAAAAAAATATATATTTTTGAAAAAAAAAAAAATCATTTTTGAAAAAAAAAAAAAAAATTTTGAAAAAAAAAAAATAAAATTCATTTTTGAAAAAATAAAAATAAAATTCATTTTTGAAAAAAAAAAACATTTTTGAAAAAAAAAAAATCATTTTTGAAAAAAAAAAAAAAATCATTTTTAAAAAAATAAAATTAATTTTTGAAAAAAAAAATAAAATTCATTTAAGAAAAAAAAAAATTTGAAAAAAAAATCATTTAAAAAAAAAAATTTGAAAAAAAAATCATTTAAAAAAAAAAATTTGAAAAAAAAATTATTTTTGAAAAAAAAATAAAATTCATTTTTGAAAGAAATGTTCAGCTCTTTAGCTAATTATGGGACTTCTTCAACTTTTTTACTACTATTGATACTTTTTAAAATAGTTACTCAAGCCACTCCACCCAGTTACTCCGCCCACTCCAGTTGTAGAGGCTAGAACACTTTTCACAATTTCCCCAGAAATTGTACCTTTTCTAGTTAATTTTGTCATTGTCTACACTGTGATAGTTTGGATTGGCAACAGCTTTCACTTGGTGCAAGGCTGCTGTGATTGGACCTGCGATCGCTGTGACCAATAACAGGATCACACAGTAGTAAACAATGGCATCATGAATAACAGCCTTGTTTACTACTGCTGACTATGATGGTTATAATTGTTCACAATTATCACATGGCACATGGCCAATCACAGCGGTAGCTGTGATCCAGACATAGTGGTCATTGATCACACCTCTGCAGGGCACCAAGACACCAGTTCTAAGGAAATATGGGTAAGTCCTCCGGTTTGACGAAGGTTTGACGAAACGGCGTAGGGAGAGCGGCGTGCTGACGCCACCAACATACCAACACGCAGTCCCGGAAGTTACGGGCGTTTGTTTTTAGAGAGCCGGCCGGCTTGCCTTCTGATTGATGCCTTATCTTATCTGGATTGATGTAAGTGCATTACTTTTTTATACAATAAAAGTTTTAGACGATATACACTATGGAAGCCTTTCTTTTTCTCATATGACTGGCCCATGGATATGCTGATGAGACTCACATAAAGAAACCACGGAGATTTTATCTGATGTTCCATCCCAAGACTGTAGCTGGGTCATAAGCTAAAAAGCGTCTGTGATCTCCTTACCAGAGATCAAGGGAGCTGGTAAGAGGCAGTTAACTTAGAGGTGGAGGACTGTCCTATCTTCTACACTTGTTTCTGCGGTGGTTAAGAGTGTGCTGTCACCCTGTTAAGAAATGTGGACAGATGCCTTTGTGAACTCTGCATGGACCGTTAACTGATACCTGTGTATATGCTACGGATGGACTTTAAACTCTATGTGTGCATACACTGAGTTTTGTTTGTTTTTTTTTAGCGCAGTTTTCTTTTTGTTACGATCTTGTTTCATGTGGGTATCCCATATTTTTTAACTGCAGCTTAATGATATGTACAGTTAGCAAATCATATTTTGCATGTCATATAACTTTCATTGACAGCGCTGTATTTTCTACACATTTTTTTATATATATATATATATATATATATATATATAGTGGCCAGCAAGAAGCTGTTAAAAAAATTACTTCTACTTGGTATCAGCATTTTGAAATCCTCTGTACTGCAGAACCCAGACTGCAATAGGAAGCAGCAGTACAAGAATCCAAGCAGTTGTTCTGCTGTGTTCAGGTGTTATCAAGTAACATACAACTAAAAGAGAGCAGAGAAACAGAGAGATGAGCTGATAGTACAGTATATGTGTGCTGTTTTATATAGTTGGCACTCTCCATTCTTCTATCCTCCCAGGAGCCTATCAGGACTTTTTTTCAGGACTTTTAGGTCTTTTACATCATCATAAACTTATCCAACCCACACCTGCCTTCAGATTACTGGATTTCATGGTGTCATCAGGAGGCTGGGTCTAGAAACAGGAACTACTGGGAGTTACTATACAACAATAATATAATGACAGCCTCGCAGGCAAGGAGGAAAGTGGAGTGGCTGAAAAAGTGAACCCAAGCAAAAGATCCACTATACAATATCTAATGTAAGTGCTAGATAATTCTGTAGATCACAACGGACTTTCCTTGCACTGTAAAAAAAAAAAATGTTTTCTGAGTGTGTGCCCACTGAGTCTGTGTGTGTGTATTTAAACTCTATACAAAAGATTATGTTTTTGGTTTGAATGGAGTAGGGAAGAAATAGAGCTATTGTTTTTCTGTTGTGCTCCTTTGCAAACCAGAGTATTGCAGAAAGCACAACCTCTTGTATTACCACTCTGGAGTGCATCCTTCATACATTCCTTTGGGGAAACCACTAGGGATTGTTAAACGTGTCACTCGTGCCTTATGTCTTGATCCATAGGGAAACATGAAGAATGTAATCCTATCATCCTCTCTGCACTGTTTGCTGTATGTGAGTTGGAATGTGTTTTTTGCACCAAAGCCACATTATTTTTTTTTATATTAAGCCCCTTTGAGTGACACTGTTTCCAGCCAGTACATAAAAAAATCCATCAAAAAGCATTGCACATTTTAACAGAATACATCAAATGCTAAGCTGTAGATACTCTTATAATTTGATCAAGCTGTAACTTTTAAACTAACAACATGACACACGTAATTCCCTTTCCAATCATAGGCAAGAAACACACTGCTGCAGTCTATCGGGGAATTGGCTTTTGACTGTCGTATAGCAGAATCAGTAAGTTACGTTACATTAGTCATTGTTCCATTGATTCATATCAAATTTGCTATTGAATCTCAGACTATAAAGGGATAGATATGTATCAAAGCAATATATTTTCTGAATTCACAAATTTATAATGCTTCTTGTATTTGGTACAAGGAAATGTACTGCATTTTTCTGCAACATTTTAATAGACCTCCAGTTTCACCAGTGTGACAGCTCTGAGGCTCCTTTGATACAAGGAGCCTAATACAGGTAATTCATTCAGCTATTGAGCACACAATCTACAGAAGATAATTAGCAGAACCTTCCCGATGGACATTCTGGCAGACATGGATTATTTTCCACTGCCCCTGAGCACGGCATTCAAAACCATCAATAAAATAAAAAGTGTGCTTGTAAATAACATCACACCAGCCCTTTGTGATATACAATGGAACCAAAATCCTTTACTTATTAAAAGTGACATATAGAAGGGTTGTGAAGTACAAAAGTAAAATCTGTAGGCATGCCCTACAGACTCTAATAATGCTCAATCAGCTGCAGATCAGCAGGATAGGCTTTTTTCACTTTATAATATCAGATATTAACATTTGCCTTTTGTGCATATCAGAAGTCACTTACTAATTTTTCAGCACAGTACATGGTATTTTTCAACTGTGAAATCAAAAGCCAAATATTTTATTTAGCGTTTTTTGTTAGGTCATTTTAGGCAGAGGTATTTAGCATGCAAAAGGGTGTTAAGCTTTACCAGTTACGTAGCTTCATGGTAATTTTAATGAGCTTGTTAATCTCTGACTTCCTATATGAAATGACACAAGGACAGCCGTGGGGTATTTTTAAAAAGCAGTGAATCTGAAATCCACCAAACATTCACTGCAGGTAAATCTTATTGGTGCATGTGTTTTAAATGACAGTGAAGTCAGTAAACAAATATACTGTATAGTACTCACTGGTAGTTATCCTCAGCATAGATTTGGGAGAATGTACAGGAAAATTCTAACCTGCATTAAAGAAGTCTAGACATAAACTGTAATCATTTCTGACATCTGAAGGTACATAATTCAAAGACAGTTCTAAATAAATATCTACTAATAGCATCTACATTTGTAACTTTGTATAACTGTGATCGAAGGATATTAGACCATATCTGGCCCTGTTCTGGAGGGTTATGTGAATATACACCCACTAGACTTGTCACTGAGCCTAATGTCATTTTAAATCTTTAAACTAAATACTAAACAGGGAATTTAATAAAGATATCCAAATCCATACCTGTTAAAAGATATTGCAAGTTCAATTACATAAAAGCCATTTTTCTATTTAAAATTTTTGATTTATTTAATTTCAATAAAAATGTTGGATATGCTGACCAATATTAAGCACTGTACACATGGGCCAAATATTGGCTGGTTTCAGCAAGTTCAACAGAATCCGGCCGACATTTGACCCATGTGTGCATGGGTCAAATGTCGAATGGGTATGTTGGAAAACCAGCATCTGATTGGCATTCGATCCCTTGGCTGCCAGCGCGGATCGGTTTGTTCTGGCAGGGGCAGTCAGAACACACAGTCAAAATAGCTCATCAGGGAGATAAATGTGCTAATATCAGTTAGTTAGTACATCAAGCTCCCCCCGAGCTCCTCTGGGTTGAAGAAAAACAAAACTGATTGTGTGTACCAGGCATTACAATAACAGGTGTGTTTCCTATTGATATTAAACAAAAAAAAATAGCAGTAGGCCAAGGAACAGTTTGATTGAACTGTTGATGCTATGTTAATAAAATTAAAGAAGACATGGTTCTGAACCAATTCCTGCCCTACACTAAATGTATTGGCTTTACATATACTTTAACTAGCATGGTGTGCAGATGCATCAACTTTGGGATGAGTTCAATACCGCATCCACAGTAGCACTTACTGATGTGTCTGGATGTTTTTAATAAGTTGGTCTGACATTTTTATGAATAGGATTTTCTGTTTTTCTGACCACTGACAGTATATCTAGCAGAAAATAGTGTGCTAGGTTTGCAATATGATTCATATACAAAAGTCTTAAAAATATGTATAGACGTGGCTAGTTAAGCCACAGAAACAACAAACAACACCAGTAGGGTATCAGAAAGAGCACATAAATATAGAATTATGGAAAAATAGCAAAAGCAAATTGATTGCAAATTGTTTAAAACTGGAATGGTTACAAAAACGAGGCCTGAGGCGCTCAAAATTACAGTTTCCAGAAGTGCTACTGAATCACTTAATATTTATAAGAAGCTATCCTTTTCTCATTTTCCCAAAGGCATTCTTTTGCATAATATCTGTAATGAAATCTCAGTGTATAACCAATGAACAAGTTGAATCACAATATTTGTAGAGACTAAAACAAGAAAACAAAATTGCCAGCAGAAAATTCTACTCAATATAACTTTAAAATGTAAGCTTTTGTGGATACTGTTATACAACATAGTTTGGAAAAGATAAACAGCAGATTACAAGTACCCTATACATTTACATTTCTATTTTTTTTAGGTGATCTAGTTCAACAAAGGCTATGTGACTGCCTTAATTTGGTGTGGCAGAGGACCCATCACATGACTTCACAAGGGACGGGGTCTCCGAGTGACATCACCGGATGGCCACACCCCATGGCTATATAAGAGATGGTAGACAGTGGGAGCCAACACAACAGAGGCAGCCAGCATTGGAGGAAGATCATGGTTTTTTTTTTAGTGGGCGGCTGCAGACAAAGAAGACATCACCAGAGAGAGAAGAGGTAGAAGATACACAATTGACAAAGTTTTAAGATGTTTCCAACACATAGCATGTATATACCAATAGTTACACGACCAAAAGGTAGTGATGGGCTGCATGACCAACAGGTACTGCTGGGCTGCACGACAGGTACTGCTGGGCTGCATGACAGGTACTGATAGGCTGTACGACAGGTACTAATAGGTTGCATGACTGACAGGTACTGATGGGCTTCACGACAGGTACTGATGGGCTGCATGATAGATACTACTAGGCTGCATGACTGGTACTAATGGGGTGCATGACAAGTACTCTGATGGAATGCATGACAGGTACTCTGATGGGCTGCAGACAGGTACGCTGATGGGCTGCAGACAGGTACCCTGATGGGCTGCAGACAGGTACTCTGATGGACTGCAGATAGGTACTCTGATGGACTGCAGATAGGTTCTCTGATGGGATGCAGACAGGTAATCTGATGGGATACAGACAGGTACTCTCATGCTCTGATGGGCTGCAGACAGGTGCTCTGATGCTCTGATACTCTGATGGGCTGCAGACAGGTACTCTGATGGGCTGCAGACAGGTACTCTGATGGGCTGCAGACAGGTGCTCTGATGGGCTGCAGACAGGTACTCTAATGGGCTACAGACAGGTACTCTAATGGGCTACAGACAGGTACTCTGATGCTCCGATGGGCTGCAGACCAGTACTCTGATGGGCTAAAGAAAGGTACTCTGATGGGCTATAGACAGGCACTCTTTTATCACTGGGGCAATCAGGACATACTGTAGTACTGTCAAGGGTTAACCAGTAACTCACTGTTCCCGCCATCTCCTCTCACACAGGATTGGTGAGTGATGAGGAGAACGCAGTAACAGCAAGTTACCATGGTTTGTTTACATTTGTGACTAGCTTTGATTGGACACAGCTGGTCACGTGGTAAAGAGCCAATCACTGTGTCTGAGGAACACACCTCATCCTCATTCATAGCGCTGCGCGCCCTGGGGGCATGAATGAGTGGAGTGAACAGCAGTATGTCATATGACATCCTCCCACAGGCATGAGAGGCCTGCCCTGGCATCATCTTGCCATAGGCCAGGCAGGAACCTGTTAAGAATCGTTTGCCATATAGTTGCCTATCCCTTTATTTTAGTTATGTCTTCCGATGCTTGACTGTAGGAAAGCCACACTTGTCTTTGTACCCCTCACCTGGTTGCCGCCACACACGCTTGACACCATCTGAACCAACTAAGTTTATCTTGGTCTCATCAGACCACAGGACATGGTTCCAGTAATGCATGTCCTTAGTCTGCTTGTCTTCAGCAAACTGCCTGCAGGCTTTCTTGTGCATCATCTTTAGAAGAGGCTTCCTTCTGGGACGCCATGCAGACCAATTTGATGCAGTGTGCGGCGTATGGTCTGAGAACTGACAGGCTGACCCCCCACCCCTTCAACCTCTGAAGCAATGCTAGCAGAACTCATACGTCTATTTCCCAAAGACAACCTCTGGATATGATGCTGAGCACGTGCATTCATCTTACATAGTTACATAGTTACATAATAGGTGAGGTTAAAAAAAGACACAAGTCCATCAAGTCCAACCTATGTGTGTGATTATGTGTCAGTATTACATTACATATCCCTGTATGTTGTGGTTATTCAGGTTATTATCTAATAGTTTCTTGAAGCTATCAATGCTCCCCGCTGAGACCACCGCCTGTGGAAGGGAATTCCACATCCTTGCCGCTCTTACAGTAAAGAACCCTCTACGTAGTTTAAGGTTAAACCTCTTTTTTTCTAATTGTAATGAGTGGCCACGAGTCTTATTAAACTCTCTTCTGCGAAAAAGTTTTATCCCTATTGTGGGGTCACCAGTACAGTATTTGTAAATTGAAATCATATCCCCTCTCAAGCGTCTCTTCTCCAGAGAGAATAAGTTCAGCGCTCGCAACCTTTCCTCATAACTAAGATCCTCCAGACCCTTTATTAGCTTTGTTGCCCTTCTTTGTACTCGCTCCATTTCCAGTACATCCCTCCTGAGGACTGGTGCCCAGAACTGGACAGCATACTCCAGGTGCGGCCGAACCAGAGTCTTGTAGAGCGGGGGAATTATCATTTTATCTCTGGAGTTGATCCCCCTTTTAATGCATACCAATATTCTGTTTGCTTTATTAGCAGCAGCTTGGCATTGCATGCCATTGCTGAGCCTATCATCTACTAGGACCCCCAGGTCCTTTTCCATCCTAGATTCCCCCAGAGGTTCTCCCCCAGTGTATAGATTGCATTCATATTTTTGCCACCCAAATGCATTATTTTACATTTTTCTACATTGAACCTCATTTGCCATGTAGTCGCCCACCCCATTAATTTGTTCAGGTCTTTTTGCAAGGTTTCCACATCCTGCGGAGAAGTTATTGCCCTGCTTAGCTTAGTATCGTCTGCAAATACAGAGATTGAACTGTTTATCCCATCCTCCAGGTCGTTTATAAACAAATTAAATAGGATTGGTCCCAGCACAGAACCCTGGGGAACCCCACTACCCACCCCTGACCATTCTGAGTACTCCCCATTTATCACCACCCTCTGAACACGCCCTTGTAGCCAGTTTTCAATCCATGTACTCACCCTATGGTCCATGCCAACGGACCTTATTTTGTACAGTAAACGTTTATGGGGAACTGTGTCAAATGCTTTTGCAAAATCCAGATACACCACGTCTACGGGGCTTCCTTTATCTAGATGGCAACTCACCTCCTCATAGAAGGTTAATAGATTGGTTTGGCAAGAACGATTCTTCATGAATCCATGCTGATTTCTGCTAATGATATCGTTCTTATTACTAAAATCTTGTATATAGTCCCTTATCATCCCCTCCAAGAGTTTACATACTATTGATGTTAGGCTAACTGGTCTGTAATTCCCAGGGATGTTTTTTGGGCCCTTTTTAAATATTGGTGCTACATTGGCTTTTCTCCAATCAGCTGGTACCATTCCAGTCAATAGACTGTCTGTAAAAATTAGGAACAACGCTCTGGCAATCACCTAACTGAGTTCCCTAAGTCCCCTTGGATGCAAGCCATCTGGTCCCGGTGATTTATTAATGTTAAGTTTCTCAAGTCTAATTTTAATTCCGTCCTCTGTTAACCATGGAGGTGCTTCCTGTGTTGTGTCATGAGGATAAACACTGCAGTTTTGGTTACTGAAGCCCCCCGATTCACTCGTGAAGACTGAGGAGAAGAATAAATTCAATACCTTTGCCATCTCCCCATCCTTTGTAACCAGATGTCCTTCCTCATTCTTTATGGGGCCAATATGGTCTGTCCTCCCTTTTTTACTGTTTACATACTTAAAAAATTTCTTGGGATTTTTTTTGCTCTCCTCCGCTATGTGTCTTTCATGTTCTATCTTAGCCATCCTAATTGCACCCTTACATTTCTTATTGCATTTGCATTCTTTATAAAGTCTGAATGCTGAGGATGATCCCTCAACCTTGTATTTTTTGAAGGCCTTCTCCTTTGCTTTTATATGCATTTTTACATTGGAGTTAAGCCATCCAGGATTTTTGTTTGCTCTTTTAAATTTATTACCCAATGGGATACACTGGTTAATGCCCTTATTTAATATGCTCTTTAAGCAAACCCATCTCTCCTCCGTATTCTTTGTTCCTAATATTTTATCCCAATTTATGCCTTTTAGCAAGGTTTGTAGTTTAGGGAAGTTGGCTCTTTTGAAATTCAGTGTCTTTGTGTTCCCTTCATGTTTCCTATTTGTGTGATTTATACTGAAACTAATTGACCTGTGATCGCTGTTACCTAAATTTCCACATCTGTGATCAGGTCTGTATTATTGGTAATCAGTAGATCCAGTAATGTTTTATTTCTAGTTGGTGCGTCTACCATCTGACCCATAAAATTGTCCTGCAAGACATTAAGGAACTGGCGAGCCTTAAATGAATGCTCGGTTCCCTCCGCCCAGTCTATGTCTGGATAATTAAAATCCCCCATTATGATAACACTTCCCATCCTTGCTGCTAATCCAATTTGTGATAGGAGATCCGTCTCCACTTCCTCCCTCAGGTTAGGGGGCCTATAGCATACTCCCAGTATTATTTTCCCCTTAGCTTCATCCCTTTGGAGCTCTACCCATAAGGATTCCACCTCCTCTCTAGTTCCCTCAGTGATGTCATCTCTCACATTCGCTTGTACATTATTCTTGATATATAGGCATACCCCTCCCCCTTTTTTACCCTCTCTATCCTTGCGGTATAGGGTATACCCTTGAATGTTTGCCAGCCAATAATGAGAGCTGTTGAACCAGGTCTCTGAAATTCCCACAAAATCCAAATCTTTCTTGTACAACAGTATCTCTAGTTCACCCATCTTGTCCGCCATGCTCCTGGCATTGGTGAACATCTTCTTTTGTTGACCATGGCGAGGCCTGTTCTGAGTGGAATCTGTGCTGTTAAACCGCTGTTTGGTCTTGGCCACCGTGCTGCAGCTTAGTTTCAGGGTATTGGCAATCTTCTTATAGCCTAGGCCATCTTTACGTAGAGCAAGAATTATTTTTTTTAGATCCTCAGAGAGGTGCCATGTTGAACTTCCAGTGACCAGTATGAGAGAGTGAGAGCGATAACACCAAATTTAACACACCTGCTCCCCATTCACACCTGAGACCTTGTAACGCTAATGAGTCACATGACACCAGGGAAGGAAAATAGCTAATGGGGCCCAATTTGGACATTTTCACTTAGGGGTGTACTCACTTTTGTTGCCAGTGGTTTAGACATTAATAGCTGTGTGTTGAGTTATTTTGAGGGGATAGCAAATTTACACTGTTATACAAGCTGTACACTCACTACTTTACATTGTAGCAAAGTGACATTTCTTCAGTGTTGTCACATGATAAGATATAATAAAATATTTACAAAAATGTGAGGGGTGTACTCAATTTTGTGAGATACTGTATGTTCCACTCTCGCAGGAGCTTCCACATAACTCTTATTTACAATACTTGCATATCACAAAACATAAAGAAAAAAACACACATTCTTCCTCATTAACCTCGTGTCATGGTGTGGTTTGTTGTACCCCTTCACTTTCTTTACCCACATTTCTTTTCTTTCTACATTTCTATATTTTTCCTTTTTCCCTATTCCGGTTATTTAATCCTTCGATTACTCAGAGGCCGTTGTAGGTTCTTCCATCCAACTTGACCAGACTCTTTCATATTTTTCTTGATGTCCTCTATTGCAGTATGTTTCTCTATACAAAGGCAGGTTATCATTTACTAAATGCTTCCAAAAAGCTATTGAGAGAGCCTCTGTTTCTTTCCAGTTAAATACTATTTCTTTTCTTGCATAGAAAAGCAATATACTTATTTGTGTTCCCTTTTCTATAGTGGCAGCAATATTATTCCCCATCAAACCCAAAAGGCATACAATCCGGATAAGTAAACACACAGGAAAGGAACCCGCTCCAGGTGTCTGAGCCTCTGTCAGGTGCGAGTACTGGCTCAGTATGCATATAGCATATGAAAAGAAATTAGCTCCAGATGCCCGCACTTCAATGATAATATCTTTATTGGTAAAAATCCATACAGCAAAAGATGAAGTAGATTGCTAACATGTTTCACACCATAACTACTGGTGCTTACTCATAGCTGAGCCATGTTAGCAATCTACTTCATCTTTTGCTGTATGGATTTTTACCAGTAAAGGTATTATCATTGAAGTGCGGCCATCCGGATCAAATTTCTTTTCATAAACCCAAAAGGCAGGTACCTGCATTCTGTTCCAAAACAACTGACATCACTATAGCAATTACATTTATGACCCTTGTCCAAAATGTAACAATATCCGGGCAGGACCAGAATATATGGATAACATCTCCTGGACTATTCTCACATCTCCAACAATTCTGAGAATTCAGTAGGCTTATTCTATGTAATTTATATGGTGCATAGTATGTTCTGTGTGTTATCTTAAATTGTATGAGTTTAACTTGAAGAGAGACCAATATCTGAAAGGGGAATACCCATATCTCCTCCCAATTCTCCTCCTCTAGTTCTGGAACATCTCTTATCCAACATGTTCGAAGTTTACTCATGTCTGTCAGTTATACTCCTACCAAATGGGTGTATAGTACTGAAATAGGTTTCTCTGCCATTCTCCTTCTAGTTATCTGTTCCAGCCCAGATTGCTCTAGTTATGGAAAACCATGAGGAAACTGGGCAGAGAGAGCATGTGCACGTTGCATATATGTAAAAAAGTAGCTTCCTGGAATATTCCAGTATTTTATCATTCCTTCAAAGGGTATCACTGTTTCTCCCTGCACTACTTGAGATAGCTTTTTAACCTTAAATCTGGTCCAGGCTCCTGGATCTTGGATGGAGTTTACATGAGGCAGCTGAGGATTCCTCCACAGCAGGGTATTTGGAGAAAAACACTCCAAGGTGATTCTATGCTAAACTTGCTCTCCATGCCTTTATAGTCGTTACCATTGAGGGCGTCAGATCATATGGAGATTTCAAGCCTTGAAACAAACAGCAATGCTGCCTCCAACATTAAGGCAGGATTATATCTATCTGGATTTAACCATCCACCTGCCAGTACAAGCTGTGCCAGCAGATAATATTTATGAAAATCTGGGAAGGCCAGTCCCCCTCGTGCCAAAGGTCACATAAGTGTAGTCAATTTAATTCTAGGTAGCTTATTTCTCCATAAAAATCAAGAAAAAGTGCTATTTCCTGACAGACTCCATGGCAGCAAAGTGTGGATTTAGTCCCACCTTTACTACCCTATAGGACACTACTCCTATCTTTGCTCCTTGCCCACGGCCATGTTCTTTTTTTGTCCTCCTCCGAAGGACCTAGTGGTGGTCTTCCAACCCAAAGTTTTTCTCCCCCACGATCAAGATTGGCCGAGCTGCTACTTTAGGAGTGGAGGGTCGCATTACTCCGCTAAGCCCTAGCTATTAGTAAGGTATGGAGTGGGCACTGGAAGAGGTGCTGGAAAAAGGTAGAATCCTAGCCACTGGCAGGCAGGCTGCACATCGGTTGTATAGCCAGCTATCAGCAGGTGACCCTATTGCCCCAAGAAGTCCGGTGTATTCTTCTTACCTTTGGCCCAGGTGGTGATCATGGTGGTAGTGGTGAGATATTTCCTCTTTTACATGGCAGCAGTTTTTGTTTCTTTGTTCCCCACCCTTGTGTTCCCTTCAGTCTTTTGTTTGCGCTGGGCGATTTACAGGCATGGCGGCTGGTTCCTCCTGCGTTCCAGCTGCCGTTTACTTCCTGTTTCGCAGGCGCGAGTATGGTACGAGAACGAGGCTTGGTTCGTGCATGCGCGACAGCGGCAAAATGACGCCAATCACGCATGCGCACGAGCGCCGGGCACGGCGTGGCAGTGAGGTCACGGGGCGCCTTATTTAAACAGGGGAATTAGCCTGCAGGCTTTGGGAATGCTTGTGGGCTATTGCGGTGACTTCCCCTTGCCTCTGTGTCTATGCTATTGGTAAGTGGCTCTCTAGGGACAGGTGAGCAGATGCTTTCCTGTCCCTGGTATTTATCTATATGTCTTTACAGCCCTGATGGATGCCTCTAGAGACATGGACTCTCCACCGCCTCCCTGTGTCCAGCCCTCTCACAAAAGGTACTTAAAGGTGTTTTGGTTTCCTCTTGGGTAACCAACGGTCAGTGGGGGTTTTTTTGTCTTTCGGTCTCTCTGGCCACTGTTTTCCCCTGATCATTGTGTTCCCTGTTTTTTCCTTTTCTTTCCTCAGTCCTTCTAGATCAGAACAAGGACACAGCTCTCACAGAGGAAGTGACTCTTCAAAATTGCACCACTGGCGCTCCTCTTCCAGGTCTAAGCATCACAGTTCACCCTCAAGATCGGGTCACTGTAGCGAGGAACTATCTCGTTCTTCAAAGGCTCGCTCCAGTCACTCAGCTAGTTGTGTCTGCTGGGGCTGTAGAGCACAAGTACTTGCAGTAAAGTCTCTATGTGATCTCTGCTACGCCAAGGCATCTAGTGAGAGAGGGGATGCGGATCAGCAGATTAAGACCCTGGTCCAGAAGGTTGTTAAGGAATCCCTCAAGGGTATTGAAACTAGCCAGTCCTATGTTCCTCCTGCTGAAGGATATTGGAATTTTCGGGACTTTGAATAAGGCGCATGGGGAATGCGCCTCCATCCCTAGTTCAGAGAGAAAAAAAAAATTTTATTCACCTCCTGTTGTCCGTGGGCCTCATTTAAAGTCCCAAACTCCTATTTTTCTCTATGTTCCTCCTGCTGAGCCTCCACATTCTCCAGTAGGGGAGACACAAATTCAAGATACTTGGGAGTCCTCTCTGCCAAGCCATCTTTCGGCGGCCATCTCGGATAGTAACTCTGATGAAGAGAGTCCTTGTGTGGGGTTCGATTTTTTTGCTCTGCTTTCCCCCTTGGTTAAGGCCATTAGGGAAACCTTAAATTGGGAGGATCCTGTGGCCGCTCCCTTCAAACAAAGGAAATTCTTCAAACAACTAAAGAAGGAACGTGTCAATTTTTCATTCAACGCCGAACTTGGTGAAGTCATTACAGACGAATGGGGCAAGGCGGAGAAGAAGAACTCCATGTCATCTAAAGTTTCAAAGCTCTATCCCTTCAAGAAGGAAGAGGTCAAGCATTTGGAGTCGGCCCCATTGGAGCCATGATGAATCTGGTAAAACATGTAAAAGATAAAGGCCAAGTTGGCCAAACGCTGTGCTAAAAATTGTACTTATTGATTAAATAATAAATAAGTAGAACATGAGCAGCCCGCACCAGGAGTCTACAATACAAAACCCATAATCACAAATTATATATAAAGGTGCAGCGCTAAATTCTTAAAAACGAAAAAATACATTAGGTGCAAACCATACTAAAACCAGAAAACTAAGGTGGTCAATAAAAAATTGTGCTAATAATGAAAAAAAATATATAAATATATAGATCACCCAAGTGACATTTGGAATCCCATATAGGTAATTAATAACCGAACAAGCAATAGGTGACTAATAGTCCTTAAATGTGGATCAGTGTAATCCACAATAGCAGTGTTCAAAGTTCAAAATTGTTCATAAAACAAAGAGAGTGATCAGTGAAGGTGTGATCGACACTGTGATGAAGTGGGAGTCCCTTGTTCCATAAAGCAAAACACCCAGGTGAGTAGGTTGTCTCCTTACCAGCTGTAAAGACCAAAAAGTTGGTCTCACCAAGCCCAGGGAATTATGGTCTCCCAAAAACCTTACAGGGACTCCAAGACTGTAACATCCGTGTCATCAGAAAAGGCTGAGAAGGACCAGGGGTTGTTCCGTCTGTGGTCAGCAGTATTACTCAGAATATAAAACAGAGAGGGCTCCCACAGTGCAGTACGTAATATAATTTATTAAACTCAAACAGATTTGCACTTACAAAAGATGGCTGAATATAGGCAGTCAAGCAGACAAACAGTATATCCAGATGGCGGCGTCTCTCGAGGCTTCCTTCACACGCTATCGCCAGTATTCCTACTCCTCCGAAGAGGAAAGCGCAATGACGTCAGAGATGCAGGCTCCTCCCTGCGCGTTTTGTCACTAGTGGACGTCGTCTGGGGATTGGATGCATCCAAGAAAATGGGGAAGGGGGTGTGTGTTGAAAGTGTAAGACCTCAATGTAGTGGTGCACAGGGTGGGAACATGCTGTAATGAAAGAAGAATAGTAATGAAGATTGGCTGGGAGGGCAAAAGAAATGCTTACAGAGAGCCCGGCTATGTCTAAAGGAGAGCAAGGGCTGCCAAGTACTTATGTTTATCTAATAAAAAAAATATAGTAGTGATAAAAGTAAGGGCTATAAGAATTAACTGCTGAGAGTGAAGGAAGGGAATGTAAGAGGACGATGTATAGCCATAATAAGGTTAACACTAAGAGTTGCAAATGTTAGTTAGCAGATAAGTATATTGGTTGTCCATATAAGAGGAAACCAAGGTCAATTTTGATGGCTTCTAATTTTTTTGCATTGATCCATGTCCCCAGGGGCAGGACCCGGGTCCCCAAACACTTTTTATGACAATAACTTGCATATAAGCCTTTAAAATTAGCACTTTTTATTTCTCCCATAGACTTTTAAAGGGTGTTCCGCGGCTTTTGCCGCGAACACCCCAAATTGTTCGCTGTTCAGCGAACTGGCGAACAGCCGATGTTCGAGTCGAACATGAGTTCGACTCGAACTCGAAGCTCATCCCTATCCCAGACATTTGCTGCTGTTTCTCTGCTCACATCTTATCGCTCCCAGCTAGTTTGCTGGCTCTCACCATCCTGCGATTCTACCTCACACCCTGTTAGAATTAGTCCACTAGCACCTACCTCCCCTGTTACTTACTACGTCCCTGTGGCGGCGGACTATCTCCTTTTCATAGTCCCTCTTCACTGCCTTAGTTCTGGTCAACCCCACACAGGTACGTGTCAGGGTGCTGTCTCCCTTTTAAGGGACACACACTCTATCCACGTCCTGTACTCCACTGATTCAGTACATTACAGAGGCTTGTGGACAACCTACTCCACGCCTCATCGGTTCTCTCCCAGTGACCCACCTGCTGCATTCACACCTACCTGAAACACTGTGGACCCTCTCCTCACTCCCCCCCACCCACATCACCCCCACACACACATGGCAGCTGCAACAGATACCCGAGCCCCACTGGGCGACGCACAACCTCAAATTCAAAAGCTTAAACTATGCTCAATCAACATTAGGGGCCTCAACACCTCTGAAAAAAGTCTAAACTTCTATACAACTTGCAATAATCAAAGACCCACATAGCACTCATACAGGAGACACACTTCTGAATGGACGCCGTCCCAAAATACAGAATAACTACTTTCCCACGACCTATCATTCCTCCAACACAGAGGCGAAATCTAAAGGAGTGACCATTCTCATTTCTAAACATTGCCCCATACAGATTACTGATGTTCAAAGGGACCTAAATGGGAGATTCCTTTTTCTGAAAGGCACTCTACATTACAGACCCCTCACAATTGCCAATATGTATGTCCCCAACTCAAAACAGGTTACCTTCTTCCGTACTACTCTCCAACTGCTCTCCAGCTTCCAATCAGGTACCCTAATCATTGGAGGAGACTTTAATTTGGCATTCACCTCCTCATTTGACACCTCAAACGGAACATCCTCCCTAACCTACAGAGCTTTATGTGCAATTAAATTGCAACTTAGCAACCTACTGCTCCATGACACATGGCGCGCAATGCATCCCAAGGAAAAAGATTTTACTTTCTTCTTTTCCCCGCACAACAAGTATTCCAGATTGGACCACTTTTTTATCTCCCAGACAGACCTGCCCTATCTCATTAACGCCACCATTGACCCCTCAGTACACTCTGACCATAACCCCTTCTCTATTATTTTACAACTGCCAACCTCCCTCCCTAGAGCACAGATTTGGCGACTCGATAATTCCCTACTGACTGACACTACCAATATTCACGGGATAACCGCATGCCTTTCCAACTTCTTTGCAGAAAATACCTCAGACGACATTTCACCTGCTGTCACATGGGCAGCACATAAATGTGTCATTCAGTGTGAACTACTGTCCCTAGCAGCACAACGTAATAAACTTAAGAAGGCACGTATTGATGAACTGACTGCTCATATCCGCACGCTTGAACATACACATAAGGCATCCCTCGCTGCCTCTTCTTTGGCAGACCTGACTCAGGCAAGGGAGGAACTCCTAGAAACGCTTAATAGCACACTGAAACGTAAATATGCTCTAACACAAAAGCTATACTATGAATTTAGCAACAAAGCCGGTAAGATTTTAGCAAGGGCACTCCAAACCAAGAGAGCGCCAACACGATTCCCAAAATCAAGCGCCCCTCTGGAGACTGCCTGGTTACCACTGAGGACATCTCTAACCAATTCGTCCAAAATTTCTCCAAATTATACAACCTCCCATCCGCACCACAGACTGATACAAACTTAGACAGCAGGGCAACCATCTCAGATTTTTTAGCACGATACAGTCCGACCCCTCTCTCCCTGGAAGATTCACTAGCACTAGACATGCCCCTCTCAGTTGACAAATCCTCACGGCCTTAAAGCAAATGAAGTCGGGCAAAAGCCCTGGTCCTGATGGCCTATCGGTCAGCTACTATAAATCCTTCCCGACTATTCTCATTCCTCATCTCACCAGAGCCTTCAACAATCTCTCACCAAACTCTACCGCACACAGGGATATCTTTGAAGCACACATCACACTCATCCCCAAGCAGGGCAAAGACCCCACATTAGTGTCCAATTACCGCCTAATCTCGCTACTAAATGTGGACCTAAAACTTTACGCCAAAGCGCTGGCGAACCACATTCTCCCCTTTATCCCGAATTTTGTCTCACAAGACCAGGCTGGTTTTGTCCCAGGCAGAGAAGCTAGGGACAACACCACCAAATCCCTAAACATCCACCACTGGCTCTCCAAATCTTCCACACAAGGCTTTTTCCTCTCCCTTGATGCAGAGAAGGCGTTCGACAGGGTGGCCTGGGACTATATGGAAGCTACGCTGCAGGCCTTGGGCCTACCCCCCGGAATGCTACAAATGATCCTGGCTTTATACTCCTCCCCGACGGCTAAAATTAGGATTAACAGTTCCTTCTCTGTATCCAATGGAAACCGTCAGGGTTGCACCCTATCTCCACTAAGACTGAGAGATAACCCTGCCATCAGAGGCATAGAAGAAAATCATAAGCAGTATAAAATGGCCGCGTATGCGGATGACATCCTGCTCTTCTTCACTGACCCTATCACAACTATCCCCAACCTTCTGGCAGACATTTCACTTTTCAAAACCCTATCCAACCTTCAAATTAATTTTGAGAAATCAAAAGCACTCAATATTACCCTACTGACCGCTACAGTGACACAATGTAAGAATAACTTCCCATTTGGATGGGAACAGCGTGAAATATCTTATCTTGGAATCAAAATTCCAACCAATTTGCATGATCTCTATGCCAGAAACTTCTTACCAACGCTCCTGTCCATCCAAGGTGACCTCCAGACATGGCATCTGGGCTCCTTCTCTTGGTTAGGCAGGATCGCCATACTGAAAATGAATGTCTTGCCCAGACTTCTCTACCTCTTTCAAGCAATACCCATTAAACTACCAATCTCTTTCTTCACATCCTATAAACTTATATGTAGGATCTTTATCTGGGCCTCCAAGACCCCACGACTAAGCTGGGACAGGTTGGTTCTACCCAAACAGCTAGGAGGCCTAGGCCTCCCAGGCCTCCCAAAATATCGTTGGGCATGTCACCTGACCAGGATAGTGGATTGGCACATACACAGCCTCACCAAAGACTGGATCACTTTGGAGGATTCTTTAGTAAATATCCCAATAATGAACTTGCCCTGGATTGAAAACAAATATGTAACCATTGACTACACGTAACACCCACTCATTGGAGCCATGCTATCACTTTTGAAACCTGCTTGTAAAATGCTAGAAGACTGGTGTAAATTATTCTGCGCTACCCCAAAACGAAAGACAAAGGGAGCAGCCAACACGACCAACAAAGTGTAAAATGGAAAAGCAACAAAAAGTGTGGCGCTAGACAATGTCATATACTAATGAAAACAGACAAATTAGACAAAGAGGGAGGATCGTAAATAACTGTTTTGAACATATAGTCCTCATATGAACCTCAAAGATGCATAGTCTATATGGCAATATATTTAGGGAAGAATATTGAAGAATTATATTAACATCTTGACTGGAAATCCGCTCACTACCACCTAGAGTTGAGGAGGCTTACCAGATAAGGTGGACCCAATGGGGCGTACGCCGGATTGGGTCAGACAAGGCTTAGGTGGTGAGTGGCTGTATGTACTCCAGGGACGTGGCGGTCTCACGGGTTGGTTGTATTCATCTGGATGGTACCAGGAGCTTGAGAAGTGTAGGTGGTCCCCCGGATGTGGGAGGTCATGTAGATCTCAAAAGAGTGGTGGGGTGTTCCGTAAGAGGACCCCTCAAAACCAACATTCAGTGGACCAGGAATGGATGCAGAGGGGTGGAAAAAGAAAAAGAGGGCCACATAGTGTAAATCCGAAAAAACTAAAAATATTTATTTAAGATAAAATAGATGTACACTCACATGTAGATCCAAATATTAAAACAGCGCTGTTTGAGAAAAAGTGGTGACAATGGGGTCCTGTCCGACGCGTTTCATCCTCAAAAGACGTCATCAGGGGGGATCCCCCCACTGTAGCCACCCCAATATATATAGGGGATCTGCCTCTCATGATGGGAAACAGCTCCACGTATGTAAAATGGTTACTTCCGGTTTCGGCCAAAATGGCCGACCGGCGTGCGTTCCAGGCGTGCGTGTCACGCCTCTCTTCCGTACTGTGTAATGCGCCGGAAGTGTAAAAACAATATATAACAGAAATACCAGCCGAAATGAAAGGTCCATGGAGAGATAATGTGTATCGTATCCATGCATATATCGAGAGGTGTGCCCGCAATGTGAACAAAGAGTCTTAGAATGAACCCACAGATGGGTGAAGTGCGCACTGTACTGCGCATGTGCAATAGGTGCAGGTGCTGCGCTCGATACTGCCCATGCTCAGTGGGTGTAAGGGAGAGTGAAGCAGTGAGTCAGGTGTGTGGGCGTAACGGCCCCGGATAATAACAAAGCGGGAGGAACCAATGGGGTGAAAGGATAACCCCTGAGTGCTAATGATATAGTCCCTTAATGTGGGAAAATGCCGTGCGTACACAGGTGAAGTCGGTATTGGGTGTTACCACCTAAAAACAGTGAAAAAATGTATGGAGTGCGCACTGTACTGCGCATGTGCAATGGGTGCAGATGCTGCGATATATGGGTGTGACGGCCCCAGACAGTGACATTGCGGGAAAGACCAAAGGGGTGAAAAGATGACCCCTAAATGATCATAATATGGTCCCGCACTGTGGGGAAATGCCGTGCATGCATAAATTGCTAGTGAACATAGTGTGGTCTGAAATTACACCTTACAATAGAGATGTGACAAAAATGTAGACCAGGTGAGGAAAAAAAAAAAAAAAAAAAAAAATTATAGGTGCAATAAAAACCGTGTTAATTATAGAAAAAAACATTTAAAAAAAAAAGATTTACAAATCACCAGTTCAATGGTGAAATCCACATTTGGTGTTGCCACCTAGAAAAGTGAATCGTATGGCATGTGAAAATGAGCGGTGGATATATGTGTTCAGTGAAATCTCTTGCATGAAAAATTTGATAAAATATACAAAATAATGAAATGGAGCGGGCTCCCATACAGAGGTGCACCGGATATTAAATTAATATCTAAGAACATACAATGAGAATGTATAGATGCCACTTATTAAAGGGAATGGGCAGAAAGCCCTTCATGCGTATAGTGGGTACACCGTGATGTGCAATATTGATTTGTATAAAAATCAAACATAGGACAATTGAATCCACACATAAACAATATAAATGTGGAAATCTAAAAATACATAAAAGAGAGATATCACACAGGAATTTACAGAGAAAAAACCTTGCGCGCCAAGAATGTTCTTGGGATGCAATCCTAATGGGTAAATATATAGTACCCAATAGGGTGATGTCTGAAAATTTACATGGGCCCAAAATGAAAAACGGTAAGGGAAACAGAAACAAAAAGGAGAAAGTTGCTCATATAGGGTGTCAGGCTCTATTAATGAAGGCATTAACATCAAGCTCTACATTCATACCTAACGGCGAGAGTGTGCGGAGCTCATAGATCCAGAAGGTCTCCAACTGTGATACACCCCTGGTCATGGCTCCGCCCCTCCATGGGGGAACATATCGGTCTATTACCATAAATTGTGTCCCGGTAATTACGCGATTATGCTGTAGCTTATAATGTCGGGGGACCGTATGTTTAATATCCCCACTTTTAATCAAAGCAATATGCTCCGCTACTCTTATGGCGAAAGAGCAAATAGTACGGCCAACATATTGCTTTCCACAATGGCATGTTATTAGGTAAACGATGTAGCTGGTGGTGCAAGTACAAAAGCGTTTGATGATGTATCGTTTCTGTGTAACCGATGACGTAAATGATACGGTTTTCCTCCCTATGCCAGTGTTGTGTTGGCATACTATACACCGCCTACAGGAATAGAAACCCTCCATTTCGTTAAAAAGTGGTTGACGTATGGGGGGGTTAAAAATGTTAGGAGCAATTTTACTTTGTAAAGTTGGTGCACCCTTAAAAATGACTCTTGCCCTGTCGGGCAAAACCGTACCTAAAACACGGTAATTCTTGAGGATGTCCCAATGCTTAGACACGATGGCTTTCACATGTTTATACTGGTTAGAAAAACCGGTCAAAAGGGACCACTTGAAGATCTCGTTCTGTTCTCTTTTGGGCTTTTCAACCAAAAGTGACTCTCTATTGGTCTCCAGAGCACGTTGGAATTCACGATCTATAAGGTTGGGATCATAGTTTTTATCTAACAGTTTTGATTTAAGAAGAGCAGATTGTGTACTGAAAGCCTCCATGTTAGAGCAATTTCTACGAAGCCGGAGGAATTGACTTCTTGGAACTGAATCAAGCCAGGACCGATGATGGCAACTATCAGGGGGTATAAAACCATTTCAGTCCGTGGTTTTGAAATGAGTCTGGAAATGGAAACGGCCATTGCGGATCTCAATATCCAAATCTAAAAAATTGATTTTTTGATTGCTAGCTGTGTAGGTAAGGGAAATGCCCCGATCGTTGGTATTGAGATGTTCAAAGAACAAGTCCAACGATTCAGCACTGCCTTTCCATAGGAGGAGGATGTCGTCAATATATCGTGCCCAAAGAGTAAGGGAAGGATCCCTATTGGTATAGACGACATCCTCCTCCCATTTGGCCATAAATAAGTTGGCGAGGCTGGGGGCAAATTTGGCCCCCATAGCCACACCGCGAAGCTGATGGTAAAAGTGTTGATCAAACCAAAAATAACTTCGTTTCATAGCAAACTCCAATAGTTCCATAATAAAAGAACACTGGAAGGAGGCTATACTGGGCTCTTTCTCAAGGAAATATCGGACAGCTTCTAGGCCCTTGTCCTGAGGTATGCACGTATACAGGGAGGCCACGTCGGCCGTGGCAATGATGAGATCACCCTGTAGTTCCAGATTTTCAAGCATGCGTATGGTGGACCCTGTATCCTTCAGATAAGAGGGCATGCGTCTTACAAGTGGCTGCAAATAAAAGTCAATATAGCGGCCTATGCGTGAAGTGACAGAGTCTATGCCGCTCACGATAGGCCGGCCTGGGGGTTGAACAGGGTTCTTGTGCACCTTGGGTAAATAATAAATAGTGGGAACCCTGGGTGCCAAAGGTACCAAAAATTCTTTCTCCTTTGAGTTTAAGATCCCGCGATCATAACCTTTCTTAATGATCATAGACAGCTCTTTTTTAAACACATTGGTGGGGTTGTTGGACATTACTTTATATGTGTCAGGTTCGTTAAGAATCCTGTACATCTCCGTTACGTAATCTTCCTTGTCGAGAACAACAATGCCACCCCCCCTTGTCCGCTGGACGGATCACAAGATCCTTTTGTGAACACAAAGATTTTAAACCTGTATTAGACAAGGAGTGGCGGTATATGCGTTTCTCAGGAAGTTCGGATAAGTCTTTCAGGACTAAGTCTCTAAACACACCAATAGCTGGCGCCATAGGTACTGGTGGAACAAATAATGAGGGGTTAGACAGGCCTGAATGGACTGTGCCCGATGTGGCGCTCCTCTCATCTCTAATAGGATTAGAGACGAGATAGCGTTGGATATGTAACTTCCGTATGTATTTGTGAATATCTATAAAAGTACCAAATTTGTCTAGCTTTTTAGGGGGGGCAAATTTCAGTGCCTTGTCCAATACAGAAAGTTCTTCACTAGTCAAAGGCTTGGTACTGAGGTTAAAAACACCTTGGCCCTTTAAGTTCTCCTTCGCTTTCCTCCTCTGGGTTCTCCAACCTCCCCTTGTGCCTCTCTTGGGTCGGGACCCCTTTTTCTTGGTCTCTGGACCTCGTGAAAAACCTGTGAATGACGTGGGTTGTTATTGGATGGAGGGTAGTCCTGGAATGGCTGTTCACGTCTCAACCCAGGGCTATATCCATAATCATCCCCATATTCGTCTTCCCTGGTGTTCCTGAGGGGCAAAAACCTATTATATGTGCTAGGGGGTGGTTGTTCATAGTAATCTGGATTCTGGTATCGGGTTTCTGTATACGAGGTCTGTCTAGGAGGGGCTTCAAATTGTCCTGAATATGAGTCAGGGGGATGCCTCCCACGACTAGGTTGACCTCTCCCCCTCTGTCGGCCTCTAGTAGGGCCTCTACTCCTCTGGTTGGTATGGGGGGTATGGGGGTTGTAATGATGTCTATCAGTACGTGATGGGGACTCATACCTAAAGTGGTTCTTCACTCTCGTGTCTGCCGGAGTGCCCGAAGTGGGTGTACCAGAATCGGCCACTCTAGAGGTCAAGGTGTTAGGGGGGCCAGATGCAGAGGGTGCGGAGGGGGCGCTGCTGGAATTTGTGGTATACAGCTTTTGCCAACCAAATACATTCCCTGTTCTGTAATCCCCTACATCTCTAGAGTACTTTTTTTGTTTTTTATTCCTCTGTTCTTTATCCTCCTTCTCAAGATGTTTCTGGAGGTTGGAGGAAAGGACAGAGTACTCTGAGGAATTTTTATGTGTTGAAAGTTTGTCTTTGATCTCCTTGACCTCGCCATCCAATATAGATAGCCTCTGGCGTTTCTTGGAAATGAGGACACCAAGGAGATTAATTCCTGCCTCATTAAAATACTTATACCAAGATTCTATGTCAGGATCGCCTTGAGGGGGGTGTACATCCCATCGAAGGCTCCTGGGGACCATGTGTTCAGAGACATATTGCTCCAAGAACACTATATCCCATTGTAGATGTAATTCTGAGGACATAATGTTCTTAAGCCTCAGGAATAAACCACCTAATTCAGTGTCATTATTAGTGACCACAAAGACCCCGTCCGTGTTAACGGTTCTAGAAGCCCTGTAGTTAAAGACATCCATTTTGCTGACAAATGGAATGGGTTGCTGCAGAATGTGATATCAAAAACACTCAAAGACTGGTATAAATTATTCTGCGCTACCCCAAAACGAAAGACAAAGGGAGCAGCCAACACGACCAACAAAGTGTAAAATGGAAAAGCAACAAAAAGTGTGGCGCTAGACAATGTCATATACTAATGAAAACAGACAAATTAGACAAAGAGGGAGGATCGTAAATAACTGTTTTGAACATATAGTCCTCATATGAACCTCAAAGATACATAGTCTATATGGCAATATATTTAGGGAAGAATATTGAAGAATTATATTAACATCTTGACTGGAAATCCGCTCACTACCACCTAGAGTTGAGGAGGCTTACCAGATAAGGTGGACCCAATGGGGCGTACGCCGGATTGGGTCAGACAAGGCTTAGGTGGTGAGTGGCTGTATGTACTCCAGGGACGTGGCGGTCTCACGGGTTGGTTGTATTCATCCGGATGGTACCAGGAGCTTGAGAAGTGTAGGTGGTCCCCCGGATGTGGGAGGTCATGTAGATCTCATATATCCACCGCTCATTTTCACATGCCATACGATTCACTTTTCTAGGTGGCAACACCAAATGTGGATTTCACCATTGAACTGGTGATTTGTAAATCTTTTTTTTTAAATGTTTTTTTCTATAATTAACACGGTTTTTATTGCACCTATAATTATTTTTTTTTTTTTCCTCACCTGGTCTACATTTTTGTCACTTCTCTATTGTAAGGTGACATTTCAGACCACACTATGTTCACTAGCAAATTATGCATGCACGGCATTTCCCCACAGTGCGGGACCATATTATGATCATTTAGGGGTCATCTTTTCACCCCTTTGGTCTTTCCCGCAATGTCACTGTCTGGGGCCGTCACGCCCATATATCGCAGCATCTGCACCCATTGCACATGCGCAGTACAGTGCGCACTCCATAAATTTTTTCACTGTTTTTAGGTGGTAACACCCAATACCGACTTCACCTGTGTACGCACGGCATTTTCCCACATTGCGGGACTATATCATTAGCACTCAGGGGTTATCCTTTCACCCCATTGGTTCCTCCCGCATTGTTATTATCCGGGGCCGTTACGCCCACACACCTGACTCACTGCGTCACTCTCCCTTACACCCACTGAGCATGGGCAGTATCAAGCGCAGCACCTGCACCTATTGCACATGCGCAGTACAGTGCGCACTTCACCCATCTGTGGGTTCATTCTAAGACTCTTTATTCACATTGCGGGCACACCTCTCGATATATGCATGGATACGATACACATTATCTCTCCATGGACCTTTCATTTCGGCTGGTATTTCTGTTATATATTGTTTTTACACTTCCGGCGCATTACACAGTACGGAAGAGAGGCGTGACACGCACACCTGGAACGCACGCCGGTCAGCCATTTTGACCAAAACCGGAAGTAACCATTTTACATACGTGGAGCTGTTTCCCATCATGAGAGGCAGATCCCCTATATGGCTACAGTGGAGGGATCCCCCCTGATGACGTCTTTTGAGGACGAAACGCGTCGGGCAGGACCCCATTGTCGCCACTTTTTCTCAAACAGCGCTTTTTTAATATTTGGATCCACATGTGAGTGTACATCTATTTTATCTTAAATAAATATTTTTAGTTTTTTCGGATTTACACTATGTGACCCTCTTTTTCTTTTTCCACCCCTCTGCATCCATTCCTGGTCCGCTGAATGTTGGTTTTGAGGGGTCCTCTTACGGAACACCCCACCACTCTTTTGAGATCTACATGGCCTCCCACATCCGGGGGACCACCTACACTTCTCAAGCTCCTGGTACCATCCGGATGAATACAACCAACCCGTGAGACCGCCACGTCCCTGGAGTACATACAGCCACTCACAACCTAAGCCTTGTCTGACCCAATCCGACGTACGCCCCATTGGGTCCACCTTATCTGGTAAGCCTCCTCAACTCTAGGTGGTAGTGAGCGGATTTCCAGTCAAGATGTTAATATAATTCTTCAATATTCTTCCCTAAATATATTGCCATATAGACTATGCATCTTTGAGGTTCATATGAGGACTATATGTTCAAAACAGTTATTTACGATCCTCCCTCTTTGTCTAATTTGTCTGTTTTCATTAGTATATGACATTGTCTAGCGCCACACTTTTTGTTGCTTTTCCATTTTACACTTTGTTGGTCGTGTTGGCTGCTCCCTTTGTCTTTCGTTTTGGGGTAGCGCAGAATAATTTATACCAGTCTTTGAGTGTTTTTGATATCACATTCTGCAGCAACCCATTCCATTTGTCAGCAAAATGGATGTCTTTGACTACAGGGCTTCTAGAACCGTTAACACGGACTGGGTCTTTGTGGTCACTAATAATGACACCGAATTAGGTGGTTTATTCCTGAGGCTTAAGAACATTATGTCCTCAGAATTACATCTACAATGGGATATAGTGTTCTTGGAGCAATATGTCTCCGAACACATGGTCCCCAGGAGCCTTCGATGGGATGTACACCCCCCTCAAGGCGATCCTGACATAGAATCTTGGTATAAGTATTTTAATGAGGCAGGAATTAATCTCCTTGGTGTCCTCATTTCCAAGAAACGCCAGAGGCTATCTATATTGGATGGCGAGGTCAAGGAGATCAAAGACAAACTTTCAACACATAAAAATTCCTCAGAGTACTCTGTCCTTTCCTCCAACCTCCAGAAACATCTTGAGAAGGAGGATAAAGAACAGAGGAATAAAAAACAAAAAAAGTACTCTAGAGATGTAGGGGATTACAGAACAGGGAATGTATTTGGTTGGCAAAAGCTGTATACCACAAATTCCAGCAGCGCCCCCTCTGCACCCTCTGCATCCGGCCCCCCTAACACCTCGACCTCTAGAGTGGCCGATTCTGGTACACCCACTTCGGGCACTCCGGCAGACACGAGAGTGAAGAACCACTTTAGGTATGAGTCCCCATCACGTACTGATAGACATCATTACAACCCCCATACCCCCCATACCAACCAGAGGAGTAGAGGCCCTACTAGAGGCCGACAGAGGGGGAGAGGTCAACCTAGTCGTGGGAGGCATCCCCCTGACTCATATTCAGGACAATATGAAGCCCCTCCTAGACAGACCTCGTATACAGAAACCTGATACCAGAATCCAGATTACTATGAACAACCACCCCCTAGCACATATAATAGGTTTTTGCCCCTCAGGAACACCAGGGAAGACGAATATGGGGATGATTATGGATATAGCCCTGGGTTGAGACGTGAACAGCCATTCCAGGACTACCCTCCATCCAATAACAACCCACGTCATTCACAGGTTTTTCACGAGGTCCAGAGACCAAGAAAAAGGGGTCCCGACCCAAGAGAGGCACAAGGGGAGGTTGGAGAACCCAGAGGAGGAAAGCGAAGGAGAACTTAAAGGGCCAAGGTGTTTTTAACCTCAGTACCAAGCCTTTGACTAGTGAAGAATTTTCTGTATTGGACAAGGGACTGAAATTTGCCCCCCCTAAAAAGCTAGACAAATTTGGTACTTTTATAGATATTCACAAATACATACGGAAGTTACATATCCAACGCTATCTCGTCTCTAATCCTATTAGAGATGAGAGAAGCGCCACATCGGGCACAGTCCATTCAGGCCTGTCTAACCCCTCATTATTTGTTCCACCAGTACCTATGGCGCCAGCTATTGGTGTGTTTAGAGACTTAGTCCTGAAAGACTTATCCGAACTTCCTGAGAAACGCATATACCGCCACTCCTTGTCTAATACAGGTTTAAAATCTTTGTGTTCACAAAAGGATCTTGTGATCCGTCCAGCGGACAAGGGGGGTGGCATTGTTGTTCTCGACAAGGAAGATTACGTAACGGAGATGTACAGGATTCTTAACGAACCTGACACATATAAAGTAATGTCCAACAACCCCACCAATGTGTTTAAAAAAGAGCTGTCTGTGATCATTAAGAAAGGTTATGATCGCGGGATCTTAAACTCAAAGGAGAAAGAATTTTTGGTACCTTTGGCACCCAGGGTTCCCACTATTTATTATTTACCCAAGGTGCACAAGAACCCTGTTCAACCCCCAGGCCGGCCTATCGTGAGCGGCATAGACTCTGTCACTTCACGCATAGGCCGCTATATTGACTTTTATTTGCAGCCACTTGTAAGACGCATGCCCTCTTATCTGAAGGATACAGGGTCCACCATACGCATGCTTGAAAATCTGGAACTACAGGGTGATCTCATCATTGCCACGGCCGATGTGGCCTCCCTGTATACGTGCATACCTCAGGACAAGGGCCTAGAAGCTGTCCGATATTTCCTTGAGAAAGAGCCCAGTATAGCCTCCTTCCAGTGTTCTTTTATTATGGAACTATTGGAGTTTGCTATGAAACGAAGTTATTTTTGGTTTGATCAACACTTTTACCATCAGCTTCGCGGTGTGGCTATGGGGGCCAAATTTGCCCCCAGCCTCGCCAACTTATTTATGGCCAAATGGGAGGAGGATGTCGTCTATACCAATAGGGATCCTTCCCTTACTCTTTGGGCATGATATATTGACGACATCCTCCTCCTATGGAAAGGCAGTGCTGAATCGTTGGACTTGTTCTTTGAACATCTCAATACCAACGATTGGGGCATTTCCCTTACCTACACAGCTAGCAATCAAAAAATCAATTTTTTAGATTTGGATATTGAGATCCGCAATGGCCGTTTCCATTTCCAGACTCATTTCAAAACCACGGACTGAAATGGTTTTATACCCCCTGATAGTTGCCATCATCGGTCCTGGCTTGATTCAGTTCCAAGAAGTCAATTCCTCCGGCTTCGTAGAAATTGCTCTAACATGGAGGCTTTTTTTTGATTCCATATTTTTTATTAGATTTTTAAAGAATACATTGTACAATTAAGCATTGTACGTCGTGCAACGACGTCTGTATAACAATCATAGATATGAACTTCTATCCACAAACAGGGATCTAGTAGAAACATGTATATACTAATGTAAGTAATAGTCGTGTCCTTTCGTATACTGCTAACAGGAATAAGTCTCTGATAGGTCGTATTCGATCCACTTCACAAGTGTGTCACCCCATGTGGGACCTTTAGTGGCACAGGAGTGAAGCGGACCCTTCTGTGGTGGACACGAATGTTTCACTCTTTGGAAAAATAAAAGAACAGAATTTTTCAGTTACAAAGGTAACATAACATTCCTAGGTAGTGATGGGTATTGCTCGGTCAAGAAGGAGGATCAGAACAGGTGTTTGTTTGTGCGCAGGGTGCGCAGTTTCTAGTCCAGTCGGTCCAAGGTTGCCATGCTGTACGTATTTTAGTGGCTTGCCCAGTTAGTGTGGCTGTGGTGGTCTCGTAACTGTAGTGTAGTGATACCAAGTCTGTGACCTGCGTAAGCGTCAGATGTGTGTCAGATTTCCAGTGTCTAGCTATATTGAGTCTGGCTGCCATGAGGATGTGGGTGATTGTGGATTGGAGGGGGTGAGGAAAGTCCTCAATAGTGAGGTTAAGGATCGCTAGGGCCGGTGTTGGAGGGGTCGTGATTTGGGTGATGGTCGAGAGTACTTGGAAGATGTCTTCCCAGTATTTGCGGAGTTTGGTGCACGACCAGAAGACATGTAATAGGTCGCATGTGGAAGATTTACATCTCCAGCAAGTATTAGGGATTTGAGGGTTGAAAGAAGTTATGCGGGCAGGGGTCAGATACCATCTTAGTGTAATCTTCTGTGTAAGTTCCCATAGGGCCGCGCATTTAGTGGATTTGTAAATAGTCTTGAGGGCTTGTTGCCATTGTGTGTCTGTAAACTTTTTGGCAAGGTCTTTTTCCCAGGTGTGGTGGGGTGGCATTTTGGTAAAGGTACGTTTTTGGTGTAGATTATTATAAAAATATGAGATGCCTTTGATTTTTGTGTTGGGGTCGGTGAGGTACTCCCAAGTCTTGGGGTGTATATTGTAGATGGGGAATGGTATGTTTTGCAGGCAGTGACGTATACGGAGGTAGGTGAAGTATTCGGATGCGGGTATGTCGTATGTGGTTTGAAGTTGAGGAAATGATTTGATGTGGTTTCCTTGTAGTATGTCTTGTATGTAGTTTATACCTTTAAGGATCCAAGAGGAAAGTGAGATTTCTGGGATTAGATGGAGTAAGGATTTTATGGGGATGTGGGATTGTGATGTAATTGGAGAGTATTGCATTTGGGATGACGCTTTTTTCCATGCCTGTGCTGAAGCGTTCACGGTGGGAGACAGGGATTTTGGGATTGGAGCGCCTAGGGGAATGCTTAGCAGCCATGTTTGTAGGTTTGGTCTTATGAGTGAAGATTGTTCAATGTGGCCCCATAGAGTGGACGGGGATGGTTTAAACCAGCAGGGTAGTTGGGCTAGAATGGCTGCCAAGTGGTAGTCTTCAAAGTCTATTGAGCTCGCGCCTCCTACCAGTCTGTGTTTGATCAGTTTTGTGTGGGCACATCTGGGTCTCTTTTCTTTCCAGAGGAATTTATTAAACAGCGTCTGGAGGGACCTGAAGAATGTGGTGGGCAGGGCAATAGGTATGGTTCGGAAGTAGTAGAGTATCTGGGGAAGGCAGATCATTTTAAAGGCCGCGAGGCGACCTGTCCAGGAAAGTTCGTGTTTCGCTATGTTTTGTGTGGTCGCTTGAATGTTTTGGAGGAGTGGCAGAAAGTTACATGTATAGAGTTTTTTAGTCGTCCTCGGTAGTTGTATGCCTAGATATGATATGTCAGAGTCTGCCCAGGCGAATGAATATTGGGCTTGTAGGAGGTTTCTTATAGTAGCGTCCACCTTGATGTCTAGTATGAAGGATTTAGTCGTATTGATTTTGTAATATGATATCGAGCTGAACCAGTTTAGCATCTTTTGTACTTCTGCCAGGGAAACAGTCGGGTTGGTGAGGATGAGGATAACATCATCCGCAAACAGGCTAATTTTGTGGTGATGAGGACCAATCTTTATGCCCGAGATGTTGGCATTGGAGCGGATATGTTCTGCTAGGGGTTCCATGACCATGTTGAATATGAGGGGGGATAGGGGGCAACCTTGGCGGGTGCCGTTTGTAATTGGGAATGGTCGGGATAGCATGCCTTCCGTGTAAACCTGAGCTTCGGGGTTGGAATATAGAGCCATAATGGCACCGAGAATCTGGCCTTGAAATCCAAACTTCCGGAGGACCGACACTAGGTAGGACCAGTGAACCCTATCGAACGCCTTCTCTGCATCCAGGGAAAGGAGCAGAGAAGGCGTTCCGGTGGATTCAGCGTGGTGAATAAGGTTAATCATCCTCCTGGTGGCATCTGAGGCTTGTCTGCCTTTTGTGAATCCTGTTTGGTCTTGGTTTATAATTGTGGGCATAATTTTGAGTAATCTTGTCGCTATAGATTTGGCGTATAGTTTGAGGTCTAGGTTAAGTAAGGAGATGGGACGGAAGTTTTGGGGGACATTCGACTGTTTCCCTGGTTTCGGTATCGTGATAACTAACGCTTTTAAATATTCTGGCGAAAAGGTAGAAGAGGAGGCAGCATGATTGAATAGGTCACTAAGATGCGGGATCAGTTGTGAATGAAATTGTTTGTAATATTCCCCGGTAATTCCGTCGGGGGCCTGGTGCTTTCCCGCTGGGGAGGGAGTCTATGGTTTTTTTAATTTCTTGGTCAGTGAATGGGGCATTTAGGGAGGTCAGTTGTTTCTCAGTCAGTTTGGGCAGGTTTAGTTTGCAGAGGAAATGATCTATTTCGTCTTGGGAGGGTTGCGGGGTATGGGGGTCCTGTTTCAGGTTGTAGAGGTCTTCATAGTATGTGCTGAAAGCATCAGCTATGTCTTGGGGGTTGCTTAAGGGGGTGTGGGTATGGGGGTGAATGAGTTGGGTTATTTTAGATTTGGTGCGTCTACCTTTCAGTCGTTGGGAGAGTTTCTTGCCAGCTTTATTGGAGGTGGAGTATGAAGACGCTTTGATTTTCCTGTGTAGGAATTCGTAGGAGTGGAGAGGTAAAGTTCTAAGTTCCTGTCTGAGGTTTAGTAGTTGGTTAGTCTGTGGGTCTCGGGGGTCTTTTTTGAGCTTGTCCTCTAGGGTCGCTATCTGGGTTGTCAGTTTGTCTATCTGCTGCGTCCTCTTCTTCTTATGTTGAGAACCAAGTTTAATTAACATCCCTCGTATGAATGCTTTGTGAGCGCTCCACACCACGGCAGGGTCGGGTACCGAGCCTTTGTTCAAGGAAAAGAATTCATTGATGTGTTTTGAAATTTCTGGGGCGTATGTGTCGTTTTGTATAATATAGTTGTTAGCACGCCAGAGAAATGTATTTTGTTGCAAATTGGTGTCTTGTAATGTGATAGATATGGGGGCATGGTCCGACCATGTCGTGGCGCGGATCTGAGAGGCAGAAATTTTTTGCAAAATGCATTTGTCAGAAAGGAACAGGTCTATTCTTGAATACGAGCGATGTCTGGGTGAAAAAAAAGTAAAGTCGCGTTCAGAGCCGTGGTGACATCTCCAGACATCATACAGGTCCTGGGAGGCGATGAATTTCTTTAAAGGAGACTCACGGCGTTTAGTCGGTGAGGAGGAGTCCATCAAGACATCTGGGACTAGATTGAAGTCGCCACAGATGATCTGGTGACCTTTTCGGATGGTGTTGGCAGAGCGAAGAACTTTGTGGAGGAATCTCTTTTGGTGGGAGTTCGGGGCGTATATATTAATTAGGGTATAAGTGGCTTTGTTGATTGTGCAGATTAGGATAATAAACCGACCTTCTGGGTCCAAGACTGAGTCAAGTAGTTGGAAGTCTAAAGTGTCCCGAACTGCTATCATGACTCCTCTTGATTTAGTGGGGTGTGTAGCATGGAAGATGTGTGGATATTGGTGGTTGTTGCATAAGGGTGTATTGGAATGTAGCAGGTGGGTTTCCTGGATACAAAGCACATCGCTGTGGAGAGCCGAGGCGGTTTTCCACAGTGAGTGGCGTTTGGCGGGATGGTTCAGCCCGTTGACGTTCAAGGAGAGAATGGTGATTGGCATCTTGCGGTGTGAGTTGTGCACAACACTTACAGTTAGTTGCCGGTGGGTAGGTCCGGAGGTACCTGGCGTTGGGATTCAGCAGGTGGGTAGCAGAAGTACGAGACTTGAGGGTAGAATGCGGTGGTAGTAGGCTGGTCGTGGAGGTAGGTGCAGGAGGATCCTGGGTCAAGGGGTTGGAGATAACTTCTTGGCAGACTGGACGGCTGAAACAAGATAGGACTAGAATACTGCGAATAGAGCAATGTGTTAGAATACAGTAAAAATAATAATGAAAGGAGATAAGAAAAAAAATAAAAAAGTCAGTGGTAGATCAGTAACTTGTATGGTATAGTACAGGTGGTAAGACTTGTCGGTATGATCCAGTAGTGGGAAGTTCGGCTTAGTTGTTGAAGGTGGTGCTTCTAGTGGTAGAAGAATCTCTAGAGGGGGTGAAGGACACCGTGTAAACCTCTATTAGGGGGTACAGAGAGTCAGTGATACCGGGAGAAGAAGGCAAGAGAATCAGGTTGCCAGCGCTCAGGGGAGCCATAATGGGTGTTAGCGGCCAAGTGTGGTAGTGGTGTATACACCCTCAGTTGGGATTGCGGTTTTGCGAGTTGCGGGACGTATTGGGTCCTCTGTCTGAAGGAGGCGGTTTGGATAATTCGGGGATTATCCGCCAGGAGTGGAGAAGCTTTAGGCCCTTTTCTAGATCCCCAATGGCGTGCGTTTGGCCATTATGTACAATAAGGATGGTTGCAGGGTAGCGCCATTTATATTGTAGCTTGTGGTTTTGCAGGCTTTTGGTTATCGGGTTAAGATGTCTTCTCGATTGGAGGGTGTACTTGGACAAGTCGGGAAAGAGTTGGATGCCAGTATAGGGAGCAGGCAAGGGTGATTTAGCTCTGAGTCCCATGAGGAGTTTCTCTTTAATATGGTAGAAGTGGACCCTCATTAGGACGTCTCTGGGGACCGAGGTTGCTAGGTGGGCAGGCTTGGCAATTCTGTGAATCCTATCTATGATTACATCACGCGGGGACGCTTCCGGAATCACAATATGCATCAATTCTTTTGCGTATCTCGGCAGGTCCGCGGGGAGTATGGCTTCGGGGACCCCCCTCAACTTTATGTTGTTCCTTCGGGACCTGTCTTCTAAGTCGGCCAGCTTGGCCCGCATCCATGTCTGTTCTTCCTTAACTGTGTCATAGGCATCAATGATTTCATTTACTGTGGATGTGCATGCCTGTATCCCTCTCTCAGTGTTAGTCACCCTGTTATCTAGCAAGTGAATATCAGAGGTGATTCTGTGGAACATGGATGAGAGGTCTGTCATGAGGGAGGTCTGGAGGGAGATCAGCATGTCTTTCAGTGTGGTATCCATGACTGGCTGCCCTGATGTAGGGAAGGATGCCATAGAGGAGTTCAGGGCCTGGTCTAGGGAGAAGGGAGTAGGAGCCTGGGCCTCAATTAGTTGGTGTTGTGACCGGTGCGGCGGCGTGTCCAGCCGCATTTTAGCTTTGGCTGGGCTGCTGGGGAGGGGGTCACCCTCCGGAGTCTGGGATGGGTCAGGTACAGTACCTTGATCCGAGTAATCAGCCGTGGAGGCGTCCGGGAGGTCCGTGTAAGGTCCGCTCGGCGCGGCCTGGTCGGCGCCATCTTGGATATCCCAGCCCGCCGGCTTGTAGGCAAATTCGGTCAATTTCTGGGGCCTGTGGTCGGTAAATCTCTTTCTGGATGCCTGCATTTTTGTCTCCTGGAGGTGAGGAGTGAGGATGGGTGAGGATGGCGTCGTTGTTGCGGCCGATTGCGCTGGATTGTGTCCCCTGGCTGGCGAGCTGTGAGCTTAGGCGTCCATCTTCCTCTCCGGCCGGCCACGCCCCCCTAACATGGAGGCTTTCAGTACACAATCTACTCTTCTTAAATCAAAACTGTTAGATAAAAACTATGATCCCAACCTTATAGATCGTGAATTCCAACGTGCTCTGGAGACCAATAGAGAGTCACTTTTGGTTGAAAAGCCCAAAAGAGAACAGAACGAGATCTTCAAGTGGTCCCTTTTGACCGGTTTTTCTAACCAGTATAAACATGTGAAAGCCATCGTGTCTAAGCATTGGGACATCCTCAAGAATTACCGTGTTTTAGGTACGGTTTTGCCCGACAGGGCAAGAGTCATTTTTAAGGGTGCACCAACTTTACAAAGTAAAATTGCTCCTAACATTTTTAACCCCCCCATACGTCAACCACTTTTTAACGAAATGGAGGGTTTCTATTCCTGTAGGCGGTGTATAGTATGCCAACACAACACTGGCATAGGGAGGAAAACCGTATCATTTACGTCATCGGTTACACAGAAACGATACAGCATCAAACGCTTTTGTACTTGCACCACCAGCTACATCGTTTACCTAATAACATGCCATTGTGGAAAGCAATATGTTGGCCGTACTATTTGCTCTTTCGCCATAAGAGTAGCGGAGCATATTGCTTTGATTAAAAGTGGGGATATTAAACATACGGTCCCCCGACATTATAAGCTACAGCATAATCGCGTAATTACCGGGACACAATTTATGGTAATAGACCGATATGTTCCCCCATGGAGGGGCGGAGCCATGACCAGGGGTGTATCACAGTTGGAGACCTTCTGGATCTATGAGCTCCGCACACTCTCGCCGTTAGGTATGAATGTAGAGCTTGATGTTAATGCCTTCATTAATAGAGCCTGACACCCTATATGAGCAACTTTCTCCTTTTTGTTTCTGTTTCCCTTACCGTTTTTCATTTTGGGCCCATGTAAATTTTCAGACATCACCCTATTGGGTACTATATATTTACCCATTAGGATTGCATCCCAAGAACATTCTTGGCGCGCAAGGTTTTTTCTCTGTAAATTCCTGTGTGATATCTCTCTTTTATGTATTTTTAGATTTCCACATTTATATTGTTTATGTGTGGATTCAATTGTCCTATGTTTGATTTTTATACATATCAATATTGCACATCACGGTGTACCCACTATACGCATGAAGGGCTTTCTGCCCATTCCCTTTAATAAGTGGCATCTATACATTCTCATTGTATGTTCTTAGATATTAATTTAATATCCGGTGCACCTCTGTATGGGAGCCCGCTCCATTTCATTATTTTGTATATTTTATCAAATTTTTCATGCAAGAGATTTCACTGAACACATATATCCACCGCTCATTTTCACATGCCATACGATTCACTTTTCTAGGTGGCAACACCAAATGTGGATTTCACCATTGAACTGGTGATTTCTAAATCTTTTTTTTTTAAATGTTTTTTTCTATAATTAACACGGTTTTTATTGCACCTATAATTTTTTTTTTTTTTCCTCACCTGGTCTACATTTTTGTCACTTCTCTATTGTAAGGTGACATTTCAGACCACACTATGTTCACTAGCAATTTATGCATGCACGGCATTTCCCCACAGTGCGGGACCATATTATGATCATTTAGGGGTCATCTTTTCACCCCTTTGGTCTTTCCCGCAATGTCACTGTCTGGGGCCGTCACGCCCATATATCGCAGCATCTGCACCCATTGCACATGCGCAGTACAGTGCGCACTCCATACATTTTTTCACTGTTTTTAGGTGGTAACACCCAATACCGATTTCACCTGTGTACGCACGGCATTTTCCCACATTGCGGGACTATATCATTAGCACTCAGGGGTTATCCTTTAACCCCATTGGTTCCTCCCGCATTGTTATTATCCGGGGCCGCTACGCCCACACACCTGACTCACTGCGTCACTCTCCCTTACACCCACTGAGCATGGGCAGTATCGAGTGCAGCACCTGCACCTATTGCACATGCGCAGTACAGTGCGCACTTCACCCATCTGTGGGTTCATTCTAAGACTCTTTGTTCACATTGCGGGCACACCTCTCGATATATGTATGGATACGATACACATTATCTCTCCATGGACCTTTCATTTCGGCTGGTATTTCTGTTATATATTGTTTTTACACTTCCGGCGCATTACACAGTACGGAAAAGAGGCGTGACACGCACGCCTGGAACGCACGCCGGTCGGCCATTTTGGCCGAAACCGGAAGTAACCATTTTACATACGTGGAGCTGTTTCCCATCATGAGAGGCAGATCCCCTATATATATTGGGGTGGCTACAGTGGGGGGATCCCCCCTGATGATGTCTTTTGAGGATGAAACGCGTCGGGCAGGACCCCATTGTCGCCACTTTTTCTCAAACAGCGCTGTTTTAATATTTGGATCTACATGTGAGTGTACATCTATTTTATCTTAAATAAATATTTTTAGTTTTTTCAGATTTACACTATGTGGCCCTCTTTTTCTTTTTCCACCCCTCTGCATCCATTCCTGGTCCGCTGAATGTTGGTTTTGAGGGGTCCTCTTACGGAACACCCCACCACTCTTTTGAGATCTACATGACCTCCCACATCCGGGGGACCACCTACACTTCTCAAGCTCCTGGTACCATCCGGATGAATACAACCAACCCGTGAGACCGCCACGTCCCTGGAGTACATACAGCCACTTACCACCTAAGCCTTGTCTGACCCAATCCGGCGTACGCCCCATTGGGTCCACCTTATCTGGTAAGCCTCCTCAACTCTAGGTGGTAGTGAGCGGATTTCCAGTCAAGATGTTAATATAATTCTTCAATATTCTTCCCTAAATATATTGCCATATAGACTATGCATCTTTGAGGTTCATATGAGGACTATATGTTCAAAACAGTTATTTACGATCCTCCCTCTTTGTCTAATTTGTCTGTTTTCATTAGTATATGACATTGTCTAGCGCCACACTTTTTGTTGCTTTTCCTTGTAAAATGCTAGATATCACACCCTCTCCTGGCCCTATGACCCCATTGGAAAACAACCCCGGATTCACCCCGGGCCTGTCATTAAAAAAACCCGACTCCTGATACACGAACCTCACATGCCAGGGCACAGCATTTTTTCCAAAATGGGACATTCCTATCTTACCCTGCACTCTCCGCAACACTGACTACACCATTCCCTTTTACAAATACCTACAACTGAGACACTTTTCAATGCGTCCAAGCCTTCCTCTCTAAGGCATAGGGACTACACTCCCTTTGAAATCATGCGCACCCTTACGGAACCCCAGGGTCACTTGATTTCCTCAATTTACTCCCTCCTTTTCTCAAAACACAAGGTCAAAGATGACAAACTAGTAAGGCAATGGGAATTGGATCTATCCATAGATCTCACCCCTACTGAATGGGAACGCATATTTACCCTCATTCACAAAGGCTCAATCAATGTCTCAACACAAGAAAACAGATATAAACTGTTCTCTAAATGGTATAGGACACCCAACAAGGTCCATTACTTCCACCCCACTGTCCCTTCAACTTGCTGGAGGTGCAACACCACCAACCTTTTCCCCCCGCACGCTTTCTACTACATCATACCTCTGAATCCACTGGTTCTTACAAAAAATCCCTATCGCTTCACCTCGTTAATGCAGCCAACTTATGCGTCCCAGCTCTATGGAGGAATACTACACCCCCCACGGTGATAGATTGAATCCGTCGGGTAGACAGACTAGCAGACATGGAAAAACTCATATGCCAAGCCAACGACAACCCAACCAAATTTACTGTCACATGGGCATGCTGGATACACTACAGGCAGTCCACGGCACAAACAGCTCCGCCTGCTATGCTACCTCCCCCACCTTGAACTCGCTGAACTATTCTCTGCTGCCAGACCTCACGCTCCACGCACGCAACACCCCCGCCCACCACTCCCTACACCTTCCCCACACCACCTCTTTACCCTGAATGCGCTCACCTGTCATTACCACGGCCTTAAGAGGCTCCCTACTGGCCTCCCCCGCAATACTTTGAACCACCTAAGTATTCAGGTATAGGTACACTCCCGACAGGTCACTGGACTCCCCATCCCCCTACCACCCCCTGACAATTTTACTTCCTATCGGGATTCCGTGTTGGGCCTGGCCACACCGCCAAAACTTGACATAATTTGATTATTTTTTTCTGTTTAGACCCCCTATCATTCACAGCAAGGTCCCTATAGGGGTGAATGGTACTTGGGATGGTCTTCGATGGTGTAGACAGCCTTCCTATAAACCCCGATTTTCACATTTATTTCATTTCACCACACTGAGCAACACTAGCCTTCTTGATTACTAAATTCACCGTTCTCTATGCATATTGTCAATCCCACATATAAACTCCTTGGTGTCTCGCAACAATTAACCACACTTAAATGTTATCGTTTATGTTTCATTTTACTCCTCCTTACATGTATTATTCATAAGTTATGTATACTCATGACAATGATTAATACTTATGTCTTCAATTCTCGTGTTTTGAATATTGACATGTATATTGCATACTACCTCTTAATTTGTTAAAACTTAATAAAACTTTTTGAAAAAAAAAAGTTTCCTGCAAACAGGACTGGATATACTTTTGTCTGTTAGTTCTCTCCGTGTTCAGGTGTCAGCAATTTCAGCCTTCTCCGGAGTCACATGGGCCAAGCACCCTTTGGTCCAACAGTTTTTCAAGGGGGCAGTCAGGCTCAGGCCGCAGAGGAAACCTAGATTCCTCAAATGGGATCTACCACTAGTTCTTGATTTCTTCTCACAACTTGACAAGCCACTCTCAGTCAGAGAGCTTACCCTCAAGACTTCATTTCTGATAGCCATAATTTCGGCAAAGAGAATTTCTAAAATTCAGTCGTTAGGTTCAAAGGAGCCCTTTCTCACTTTTTTCCGGATAGAGTGGCCCTAATCCCAATGCTAGGGACAAATCCCAAGGTCACCTCAATCTTCCATGAAAACCAGGAAATCACACTCCCTACATTTAATGGCTGGTGCAGGCTAGTTACCGAACACGGCCGTAGGCAGGGAGCAAAGATTTATGGGAGTAGTGTCCTACAGGGTAGTAGAGGCGGGACTAAACCCACACGTTGCTGCCATGGAGTCCATCAGGAAAGGAAAATTATGGTAAGTATTTTTATATGAATTTTACATTTTTATAACATAAAAAACAATTTTAATATCCACTGTTGTGAATTTCTGAATTAATATAGAAATTTAGGAAGAAGCTTCATCTTTATATGCGACCCAACAGCGATAGGGGTAATGTCTCCCATATTTTTAGCTTTTTCTTCACTTCCTGTACTGCTGGGTTTAGGTTAACCACTTGCCTACCAGGCACTTACACCCCCTTCCTGCCCAGGCCATTTTTCAGCTTTCAGCGCTGTCACATTTTGAATGACAATTGCGCGGTCATGCTACACTGTACCCAAACAAATTTTTTATCATTTTCTTCACACAAATAGAGCTTTCTTTTGGTGGTATTTAATCACTGGTAGGCTTTTTATTTTTTACAAAAAAAGAAGACCAAAAATTTTGAAAAAAAAATGTTTTTTACTTTTTTCTGTCAGTACTGTAAATTTTGTAACTAAGTAATTTTTTGCCTTCACTGATGTACGCTGATGAGGTGGCACTGATGGGCATTGATAGGCTGAACTGGTGGGCATTGATGAGGTGGCACTTATGGGTACTGATGAGGTGGCACTGATGAGGAGGCACTAATATGCTGCACTTATGGGCACTGATAGGTGGCACTGATATGTGGCACTGATGGGCACTGATAGGCAGCACGGATAGGTGGCATGGATAGGCAGTACTGATGGGCACTGATGGGCATTGATGGGTGGCACTCATGGGTGACACTGATGGGCATTGATTGATAGCAGTGATGGGCATTGATGGGCAGCACTGATAGGTGGCACTGATTGCCAGCACTGACTGGCATCGCTAATGGGCACTGACTGCCACTGGTGGGCACTGATTGCTGGCATTGGTGGGCACTGGTGGGCACTGTATGGTGACACTGTTTTACTATATTGTAATCAGGGCACTGATGATCAGTGCCCTGATTACATTCCTACATGTCCCCCTGCGTGGAGATGCCACTGATTGGCTCTCCTCGCCACACATTCTGTCAGTGTGAGGCGAGGAGCACCGATTACCGGCACTTCCTTGTTTACCTGTGGTCGGCTGTGATTGAACACAGCCGATCACATGGTTAAAGAGCCGCACACATGGCTCTTTACAGAGATCGGGGTCGCGCCGTGTCCTAGCAACACGGTGCGGCCACGATCACCGCGTTGCGCACCCCCGCGGGCACGCAAGAGCGACCGTTTTTGGACGCCGCCATATGATGGCGTCCCAGAGCGAGAGCCACCTCACCCAGTCGTATTTAAATACCATTACCCACTGCAGTGGCGTATTTGGCGAGGCCATATCTATTGCACCTTGATCGACGACAAACATTAGGGACTTACCCCAATTTACCTTAAGCTCTGTATATGACAAATATGTGTTTAGCAAATCTAAGGCTCCCTGCAAAGTTGGCCCAGTGCCACCCAAAAAGAGCAACATATCGTCTGCATATAGGGCTACCCTCTCCTCCAGCCCCCCTATTTGTAATCCCCAAATATCTGGGGAAGTCCAAAGGGCCTCTGCCACTGGCTCTATTGCCATAGCAAAAAGGGCTGGAGAGAGGGGACAGCCCTGCCGCGTTCCTCTATATAGCTGGAAAAAGGTTGACAATCTTCCCCCCAGCTTAACCGCTGACATAGGATTGTAGTATAATGTTTGAATCCAATTACTAAACACTAATGGAAATCCCATTCTTCTGAGCATTTCCCATAAAAAAGGCCATTCAATAGTATCGAAGGCCTTTTCTATATCCAGAGAGGCCACCGTTCTAGACCCCTCATTACTATGCTGCGCATGTATATTAGTATGGAGTCTATGTAGATTAATGTCTGTGGTTTCATGGGGCATAAATTCTGTCTGGTCCGAGTCAATGATAGTTGTTAACAAAGGTTGTATTCTCAATATCAGTATTTATTCAATATTTTAAAGTCCATATTCAATAATGCTATTGGCCGGTATGAAGCACATACTTTTGGATCCTTCATTTCCTTATGTATAAGAGCTATATGTGCCTGTCTCATTGACTCTGGAAGAGTCCCTTTCAGTAACCCATTTTGGGGCTAAAAAATCCCCATACTTTATATAGAATTCATTAGGAATTCCATCGGGGGCCTGGAGCCTTTCCCTTTGGAAAGGTGTGTATAATCTTCTGGATCTCCTCCTTTGTGATGGGTCTAACCAAAGCCTCTCTCTCCCTATCCGACAGCCACCCAAGGGCTATCCGATCCAAAAGGTCGGACATCTCCCTCGGGTGGCGGTCGTTGCAATACTTTGTCACACTGTATTTACACAGCTGTCTTACAAGCACAATTTGTTTGGAAAAAATACACTTTTTTGATCAAAAAAAAGGGCAGCAGAAAAGTTAGCACAACTTTTTTTTATATTGAAAGATAATGTTACACTGAGTAAATTGATAGCCAACATGTCATGCTTCGAAATTGCATCTGCTCATGGAATGGCGACAAACTTTGACCCTTAAAAATCTCCATAGGCAACATTTAAAAATCTCTACAGGTTACCAGTTTTGGGAGAGGGGGAGACGACAGGGGAGGGGAGACAGGGGAGACTACCGGAGCGCTGCGGGAGGGGGGCCCCTCTCCCGCCCCTGATAAAAGTGATCTCACGGCAAATCCGCTTCAGAGACCACTTTTATCTGAAAGCGGACCACCGGCTGATGAAGAGGATACCGGGGTTATGGCAGCTATCTGCTGCCATAACAATGGTATTTCACTTCAAACAGCCGATGTACAATGACGGCGGGCAGTCCAGAAGTAGTTAAATATGAGTATCCTGTTGGCTTTTCACCAGTCAGCTGGTACCATTCTAGTTACTAAGGTATAATGGTCTGACTATAACCTGGTAACCTGGCTAAGTTCTTTAAGGATTCTTGATTGTAAGCCATCTTGTCCTGGGGATTTATTTGAGTTAACTCAATTTTTGGACACTGGCTTCTGTTAGCCACAAGAGTACATTCCTTGTTGTGTGACTAACAATACAGTCTTGATTACTATGCCCCTCCTTTTTTCCTTTGCAAGAACTGAGGAGAAGAATGCATTTAGTACAGTTGCTTTCTCCTTGTCATTTGTAACCAACTCCCCCTGATCATCCTTAATGGGGCCAATATGCTCTGACTTCGCTTTCTTATTATTAATATATAAAAAAAAAATTGAGAGTATTTTTTGTGCTCTCCTCTGATTTCCTCTTCTGTGTCAATTGTGGTCTATTTTAGCTGCACTTATTGCCTTATTGCCCTAGCTTTTTTGAAATTCAGTGTTCTTGCACCACCTTCATGCCTCCGTTTCCTATGGTTTACGTGGAATGTAATTACCCTTTGATTGCTGTTTAATACATTGCCCTTTATTTCCACATCTGCAATCAGATGTGTGGTATTTGTACTTAGTAGATCTAGCAATGCATTATTTCCAGTCGGTCATCCACCCACTGACACATGAGGTTGTCCTGCAAGACATTTAACAAATGATGCGCCTTAAATAGGTGAGCAGTTCCGCCTGCCCAGCCAATATCTTGATAATAAAGTCCCCAATTAAAATAACATTACCCTGCCTCGCTGCCATTCCTAACTGTGTCAGAAGATCAAACTCCTCCTCATCCTTTAGGTTAGGGGGCCTGTAATATATGCCCACTATTAATTTCCCATTTGTTTCTTCCCTTTGAAGCCCCAGGCACAAGGATTCCATCTTCTCCCTGGTTGCATTGGCAATGATGACCCTCATGTTCTCTAGTAAATCATTCTTTTTTGAAAAATATTTTTGAGATTTTCACAGTACAATAAGAGGTACATGTACATAATATAGAGCTTAATAGCCTTGATGCAAAATTGTGAACAAAAAAGAAAAGCAAAATTTGAACATGGATAAGGGAGGGGGACCATGCGGAGGGAGTAGGGAAAGGGGAAGGTGACAGGGGAAGCATATTTACCCATAAACAATAATATGGCATAGCATTTCAAAGCAAAATGACATAGTGAACATTAGTACCTTTAGGAGTGGACGCAACATTTGGTGTATCTAAGTGGTGGTCTCAGAGAATGGCATAATAACAATAATATCAATGGAAAAGGTTACCTGTCTTGGAGAAAAATTCTTTGGTTGCCAAAGAGCTTCATGAGGGCATGGTGGCTTTAGGGTGGTAGGAAGATGGAGGGGTCAGACAAGTTGGTCACTTTAAGTTTACCTAGGGAGTTGGTGAGGTCTCGCTTAAGATCCCAATCTGTGAAGCGAAATGGATGCATGAGATCCTGCAGTTCCTTTTGGGTGATTGTGACCTGATTTACACCATTTGCAAAGGTTGAAGAGCGATAGAATTGCCTGTTTCACTGCCGGGAGGTTGGGTGGTACTGACTTAATCCAATGGGACATGATCAGCTTGCAAGCAACTAGGAGACTTTTATGAGTCCATTGTGTAAGGTTAAGTGGTCCTGCTTTTGATGATATGGAAGATGGTGGTTCACATACGAATAGACACAATAGAGGTTTTTTTGGGGGGGGCGCTCTCTCATCCCCCCTCTTTTCCTGCGGCTTGCCAGGTTGCGTGCTCATATAAGGGTCTGGTATGGATTTTGGGGGGACCCTTGCACCATTTTTATTTAATTTTGGCGCAGGGTTCTCCTTAAATTCCATATTAGACCTGAAGGGCCTGGTATGGATTTTACTGGGACCCCCACGCCATTTTTTTTTAAACTTTGGTTTGGGGTTCCCCTTAATATTCATACCAGACTCAAAGAGCCTGGTAATGGACTGGATGGACCCCATGCTGTTTTTTTCAATGAGTTTTATCTATATTGCCGAGACCCGACAATTCATTACAGCCGCGATCAGTTTTAAATGACAATTTTTCCTTTAGAAATGTCATTTTGCTGTGGTACTGTTCTAAACACAGGAAAAATGCACCACTCTACAGGCATACTATAGACACCCCCCCCCCCCCCCCAGGCACGATATTTAAAGGAATATTTCATTTTTATTGTTTCACTTTAAGCATTAAAAAAATCACTGCTCCTGAAAAAACAACCGTTTTTAAAAAAATGTTTTGCATTGATACATGTCCCCTGGGGCAGGCCCCGGGTCCCCAAATGCTTTTTATGAGAATAACTTGCATAAAAGCCTTTAAAATGAGCACTTTTGATTTTTCATGTTCGTGTCCCATAGACTTTAACGGTGTTTGTGTGTTCTTTCAATTTTTTCGCCTGTTCGGTATGTTCTGGTGCAAACAGAACCGGGGGTGTTCGGCTCATCCCTAGTGATGCCACTAAAACCATCAGACAAATTGAGTATCCTGGATAGAGGCTTTTTAACGTCTATATTAATCAGAGAGATTGGGTGGTAAGAACCCAGGTGTAGGGGGTCCTTTCTTTTTTGGAGATTAGTCTAATGTGGGCCTGCGTTCCCATAGGATGATAAGGGCCACCATCCCACATAGCGGTGAAGACATGTTTCATAGTGCCAGAGATAAAGTCTTTTGTCAATTTATAGAATCCACCTGTGTAGCCATCTGGGCCCCTTGCTTTGGCAGATGCCAGAGATTTAATAGTCAGCTGGATGTCTTCAACAGAGATGGGAGCATTAAGGGCCCTTCTTGAGTTTAGGTAGACAGATCTTGGCTAGTGCTGTTTGGTGAGGCGAGTCCTCAGAGTATAGGGTTGTATAATAGTCTGCAAGTAGTGGGAGAGTGGACATGTAAGACTGCTGGATAGGCTAGGGTGAACTTAACTTGATTATTGTATAGTGTCGAGCAGATTACAAAGAACGCCTTGCGTTGTTTCATCACCTCTACCGAGTAGTCTGTCAGGTCACCTGGGACCAGGTGAGAGATGCACTCTGTAGGAGTTGGAAGTGCACCGCTAAGGTAGTGGACCCTAGGACTGATTGCTGTGGATTGAACCCAGGAAGGTTCAGGAAGCAGGTCTACAGGATAACTAACATGGATCCCAGTGGGAGCTAGAGCATAGATTCCCCAGGGCGCGGAGCCTAAGAGCCAACGGGTGTTCACCAGAGCCTCTAGTGGTGAGGATGGACTGCGCTGCAGTCTGGCTCCAGGTCGCGGCCCCCAGGGTCTCACAGCTCACGCTCACCGTAGACTACAGGAGAAGAAGAAGGCAGCAGGCTAGAAAGACAGGGAAGTAATTGGTAAGCCAAAAGTCAGGGCGACTAGCAGACAAGGATAAACATAACAGGGTAACAAGCAGACAGGGAGAGTCGAGAACAGGCCAAAGTTGGTAACAGGAATCAGATGTAGGAAACACAGAAAGTACACATGGAGGCTAACACACAATGGTTGATCAGCCCTGCTGGCTTGCAGTGCACAGGTTAATATAGGGTTCCCTGATAGGACCTGGGGTGGGGCCACGCTTAGAGGAGAGGTTATAAAACCAGTCAGGTGAGAGGCAGCTGGTCTTTAGAGATGAACACATGGAGACAGGTAAGCTGAAAGAGAAAACTTTTGCATAACCATGACAGTAGGTTTGCATCATCAAGGGATAGAGAATGTGAACGGCAAAATTTCTGAATAATGGCATTTTTATCAGCATAGTTAAGATATCTGACAATGACATGGCGAGGTTTGGTGAAATTTTCTGTATGCTGACCAATGCGATGAGCACGCTCGATGGTGCAGGGAATGCGAAGGCCCAGTTGCTAAGGGATGATTTTAGTGCAAACATTCATGAGCTGGGCATTGGATACTGACTTTGGCAAACATATAAAACGCAGATTATTTCTTTGTGTGTGATTCTCCAGCTTTTCCCATATGTCCCTGTTAGAAGTGGAGATGCATGCTAGCATAGCAGAGCTAGCTGTGGTCTCATCTTCTAATGAAGAAATCTGCTCCTCTACATGAGAGAGCCTCTGAGCCTGTGCCTGGATTTAAATGTGGAGCTGCCCCAGTCCCCCTTGCACTGCAGTGTCCACTGTGGCAGTTATAGTAGAGGCAATGAGGGTGATTACAGCCTGCACCATGCCTGCAGGAGAGGCAAGATCTGTGTCTCGGCACTGCTGGAGACTGCAGTGTCTCTGGTGCACATGGAGTGGCCGCCATTTTGGCTGTGTCCACAGCTGTGTCTCCCGAGGGTTGTAGCATGGAGGAGACAGAGCGGGTGTGAGACCCTTAAAGCATCAGCCGGCTTTATGTGCCGATTATGTGAGGAGTACAGTGGAAGCTGGTTCTGCTCACCTCCTCCTCATTTGGCACCGGAACTGGAAGTCGCAAATTATTCTTGACATACCAGCACATCCTTTCCCCTCTTCTATCTTCCCTGTCCCTCTGATACAAGGAGTACCACTGGACACTCTCAAGCCAGTCATGTAAGCTTCCCAACCAAGTTTCTGATATCACCATTCAAAATTCTCCTCATAAATCAACATCTTCAGTTCATCCATTTTATATTGATACACAGGAAAGCAGACTAAGAGGTGGGACGAGAAGTGATAGAAGGAAAATAACTAAAATGCCACAGTAGAACAGGCAGCAAACAGAGGTGAATACAGAAGCTGGCAGCACATGTGAATTGAATCACAAATCTAGCAGAAACACTGCAGAAAAGAAGTAAGAATTTCACAAACAGAAAACTGCAGACTAGATCTTGACATTGTACGGGTGCATATTATTTCGACTATGCACCATTTTCCTGTCTTAATTTTTAATTGTAGATAAGTGTATTATTTAATGGAGATCCATATTATGAATATGAAAAAAGACCTATAGGACATTTTTTAAACTCTTCTTTAAAAAGCTTGGTGTTATTTAATTTATTTTTTTAAGTTCTACTCTTTATTAGGGATGAGCCCGATGTTTGAGTTGAACGTAAATTCGACTCGAACATTGGGTGTTCGCCTGTTCGAACAGCGAACAATATACGGTGTTCGTGGCAAATTCAAAAGCTGCCAGAACACCGTTAAAGTCTATGGGGCACTAACATGAAAAATCAAAAGGGCTAATTTTAAAGGCTTATTGCAAGTTATTGTCAGAAAAAGTGTTTGGGGACCTGGGTCCTGCCCCAGGGGACATGTATCAATGCAAACCTTTTTTTTAAAAATGGCCATTTTTTCAGGAGCAGTGATTTTTTTTTTAATGCTTAAAGTAAAACAATAAAAATTAAATATTCCTTTAAATATCGTCCCTGGGGGGTGTTTATAGTATGCCTGTAAAGTTGCACATTTTTCCCATGTTTAGAACAGTACTGCAGCAAAATGAAATTTCTAAAGGAAAAATTGTCATCTAAAACTGATCGCAGCTGTAATGAATTGTCGGGTCTCGGCAATATAGATAAAAAATCATTGAAAAAAAGAGTATGGGTTCCCCCCAGTCCATTACCAGGCCCTTTGGGTCTGGTATGAATATTAAAGGGAACCTCGAACCAAAATGTAAAAAAAAATTGCGTGGGGGTCCCCCTAAAATCCATGTACTAAAAAACAAAAAACCATGCGCTTACTCTCAATTGCAAGCAGTACACTTTCAGTGTGGAGTCAGAGTCCAGTGTGAGCGGTGTGGGGACGCTGAGCCGGGAGCTGCCAGATCAATCCATCCATCTTGGAGGTCAGGAGACACAGGATGTGGCCAGGCATCTGGCATTTACTTACCTCATGCGTTAGATGATCTCTTATAATCTAGAGATCGGGAATTGGTTGTGTCCGAGGACCTTTTTGACTTCTTTATGGAGAAGATTCCTGTGCAAAGGAACGACTAGGATTCTATCTACAGTTCGCCTTCGCGGCCCCCCTGGTGCTTGCCAGTTGGCAATCTAAGCCTGTTTGACTCGCACAGTATATGCTCTGTGAGTCCCAACTCTCTGGTAAGCCTCCATTCACTCTGGTGGTGGTATTTGCACAATCCTATGTTTTCCCACACTGGATTCTTTTTGAAGGCTTTCAAGAACATATGTGTGCTTCAGAGTGCTGCTAAACTTGGGTGACCCATGTGGTATGCATCAGGTTTTGGGTCTATTGTTTCTGGAACACCTTCATCCAATTTTGGGACATTTCTGTCAGCATTTCAGCTGTTTTTTCACGTGGTGATTTTCGTGGTGATCAGCCCTTCAGGTCTGATATGGAAATTAAGGGGAACCCTGCTCCAATTTTTTTTTTTTTAATGGCGTAAGGGTCCCCCCAAAATCCATACTAGACCCTTATCCGAGCCCGCAACCTGGCAGGCCATAGGAAAAGAGGATGGTTGAGAGAGCACCCCCCTTCTGAACCGTACCAGGCCACATGCACTTAACATGGGGAGGGTGCTTTGGGGTCTGACCCCAAAGCACCTTGTCCCCATGTTGATGGGGACAAGGGCCTCATCCCCACAACCCTTGCTCGGTGGTTGTGGGGGTATGCAGGCGGGGGGGCTTATTGGAATCTGGAAGCCCCTTTACAAGGGGACCCATATATCCCTGCCTCCCCCCTGCGTAAATTGGTAATGGGGTACATTGTACCCCTACCATTTCACAAAAAAAAAATTGTAAAAAAGACAAGAGACAGCTTGGGACAAATCCTTTAGTAAAAAAAAAATGTTCAACAATGTAAATTTATGCAGCCCGACGGACCAAAAATAAAAAATATAAAAAAGCTGATACTGTTCCGCCTCCATGGGAGGCTCCTGCCGACTGGTGCTTCTTCTCTGTGACAGTTCTTATATAGCTGAGGACGGGGCCACCCAGCAATGTAAACGGGTGACCCTGCCCCCTCTATCGCCACAGGGGCTTCCCTGTGGCTTTCCCATGGCGTCAGAGGGGGGCGGGGTCACCTGTTCCTCCATGGAGGCAGAATGGTATCGGCTTTTTTTTTTTTTCCTTTTTCGGTCCGTCGAGCGGCATGAATTTACATCGCAGGACTTTTTTAATGTATTTTTTTTAATCAAACCAGTCTTTATTATTTCTTTTTCATACAAAAACATCACAAATGACCAACAACATACACCCAACATACAACCCCGGCACGAAATAAGATGGGGGAAAAAAGAAAATTATATATCCAAAATGTCAAACCATCTTCTCCACATCTTTTCAAAATTCCCTGGGCAACCTCTGTGTAAAAATATATACTTTTCCTTAACTAATGTTTCCCTTATTTGTATCTTCCATTCCACTATTGTAGGTGGGTTTGATGATGTACACTTTTGCGCTATGAGCTTACGAGCCTGAAATAAGATCCTAGTTATTGATATCCTATATTCCCCTGGGATACCCCATTCATGCATACCCAAGAGCAGGGATGAGCCGAACACCCCCCTGTTCGGTTCACACCAGAACATGCGAACAGGCAAAAAATTTGTTCGAACACGCGAACACCGTTAAAGTCTATGGGACACGAACATGAATAATCAAAAGTGCTAATTTTAAAGGCTTATATGCAAGTTATTGTCATAAAAAGTGTTTGGGGACCTGGGTCCTGCCCCAGGGGACATGGATCAATGCAAAAAAAAAGTTTTAAAAATGGCTGTTTTTTCGGGAGAAGTGATTTTAATAATGCTTAAAGTGAAACAATAAAAGTGTAATATTCCTTTAAATTTGGTACCTGGGGGATGTCTATAGTATGCCTGTATAGGGGCGCATGTTTCCCGTGTTTAGAACAGTCTGACAGCAAAATGACATTTCAAAGGAAAAAAAGTCATTTAAAACTACTTGCGACTATTAATGAATTGCTGGTCCGACAATACACATAAAAGTTCATTGATAAAAACGACATGGAAATTCCCCACAGGGGAACCCCGATCCAAAATTTAAAAAAAAAATGATGTGGGGTCCCCCTAAATTCCATACCAGGCCCCTCAGGTGTGGTATGGATATTAAGGGGAACCCCGGCCAAAATTTAGAAAAAAAAATGGCATGGGGTCCCCCTCAAAATCTATAACAGACCCTTCAGGTCTGGTATGGATTTTAAGGGGAACCCCGTGCCAAAATTTAAAAAAAAATGGCGTGGGGTCCCCCCAAAAATTCATACCAGACCCTTATCCGAGCACGCAACCTGGCAGGCCGCAGGAAAAGGGGGGACAAAAGAGCGGACCCCCTTCTGAACTGTACCAGGCCACATGCCCTCAACATTGGGAGGGTGCTTTGGGGTAGCCCCCCAAAACACCTTGTCCCCATGTTGATGGGGACAAGGGCCTCATTCCCACAACCCTTGCCCAGTGGTTGTGGGGGTCTGTGGGCAGGGGGCTTATCAGAATCTGGAAGCCCCCTTTTGGACCCCCAGATCATTTTTAACATTTTTGACATTTTTTTTGTTAAATGGTAGGGGTACTTTTGTGCCCCCTTACGATTTCACACAGGGGGGATGGCCGAGATCTGAGGGTCCCCTTGTTAAAGGGGGCTTCCAGATTCTGATAAGCCCCTCGCCTGCAGTCCCCCACAACCACCGGGCAAGGGTTGTGGGGATGAGGCCCTTGTCCCCATCAACATGGGGACAAGGTGTTTTGGGGGGCTACCCCAAAGCACCCTCCCAATGTTGAGGGCATGTGGCCTGGTATGGTTCAGGAGGGGGGGGGCGCTCTCTCGTCCACCCCTCTTTCCCTGTGGCCTGCCAGGTTGCGTACTCGGATAAGGGTCTGGTATGGATTTTTGGGGGGTTCCCACGCCATTTTTTTTTTTACATTTTGGCCGGGGTTTCCCTTAATATCCATACTAGACCTAAAGGGCCTGGTATGGAATTTAGGGGACCCCCACATCATTTTTTTTCTTTTAATTATGGTTTGGGGTTTTCCTGTGGGGAATTCCCATGCAGTTTTTATCAATGAACTTTTATGTGTATTGTCGGACCGGCAATTCATTAATAGCCGCGAGTAGTTTTAAATGACTTTTTTTCCTTTGAAATGTCATTACACTTTTATTGTTTCACTTTAAGCATTATTAAAATCACTGCTCCTGAAAAAACGGCCATTTTTAAAACTTTTTTTTGCATTGATCCATGTCCCCTGGGGCAGGACCCAGGTCCCCAAACACTTTTTATGACAATACCATGCATATAAGCCTTTAAAATTAGCACTTTTGATTTCTCCCATAGACTTTTAAAGGGTGTTCCACGGCTTTTCGAATTTGCCGCGAACACCCCAAATTGTTTGTTGTTCGGAGAACTGGCGAACAGCCGATGTTCGAGTCGAACATGAGTTCAACTCAAACTCGAAGCTCATCCCTACCCAAGAGGCAACCTCCCAGTTCTGGAGAAATCCTGGTCCCCAAAGCACTATTAATCATTGATACCACTTTGTGCCAATAGCGGTGGAGCTTGGGACATCTCCATAACATATGGATTAAACTTGCTGGACTCCCTTTACATCTGGGGCATTGAGTTGTATCTCTACATTTCCATTTAAATAATTTCTCTGGTGTATAATGAGCCCTGTGTAATATAAATATTTCTGTTGAATTCTGTGTTGGAGATAGAGATGACGGGTGTTACCGACAGTGCTGATGCCCATTGTTCATCTGAGATTGGCCCTATATCACTTGACCATGCTGCTCTTGCTGATATATCTACCGTATATACTCGAGTATAAGTCGAGATTTTCAGAGCTTTTTTTTGGGGCTGAAAGTGCCCCCTCGACTTATACTCGAGTCACCGCTGTCTGCCTACATGATCAGCGTGTCATGCAGGCAGACGGCGGCCAGCGTGTGCTATTACTATTTGGCGGCCATTCACAGTTCAAAAGCCATGCCTCCTCCTCATCTGTGATAGGTAGAAAACTCCATTTCCCAGCAGTTAGTGTACAGCCTATCACGGTCATTCTCTCATCCTCGTCTGTGGTATGATAATGAGAGAATGTTTCTGACAGGCTGACCGCTGACTGCTGGGAAATGGAGTTTTCTGCCTATCACGGACGAGGAGGAGGTGCGGTTTTTGAACAGTGAATGGCCGCCGAATAGTAATAGCACACGCTGATTGGTGCAGAGCGGCTAACTGAGGCATGCACAGGGCACATGCACATATACACAGGACACATACACAGGACACAGGTACAGGACACATGCACATATACACATGACATATGCACATATACATGGGACACATGCACAGGACACAGGGAGGTATACAGCTGCAGATGGGCATTATTGACATTCTTTTTCCACTTACAGTAGCTGCAGCATTTCTCACCCTCGTCCTATACTCGGGTCAATAAGTTTTTCCCATTTTTTTGTGGTAAATTAGGGCCTCGACTTATACTCGGATCGACCTATACTCGAGTATATACGGTATCTTTATATCTTTATATTTATCATATAATATATTATAAATTTGTGAAATCAAACCCTTTTTTTTCTGCATTTTTCAACAGGGCTATAACCTCTGATTTATTAAATTTCCATTCCGTCAGTCAGCCCTGTGCTTGTAATGCCTGCCTTAACTGTAGTAATTGAAAAAAATCTTTTGTTTGGGATATTATATTCATTACTTAGTTCACTAAAGGTTTTTATCACTTCATCCCGGAATGCCTGTGTCAAATACCTTAGTCCCTTGAGCCTCCATATCTCAAACCCTTCCAGTTTCATCAGTTCTGCATAGCTACTATTATTTCATATAGGGGTGTATGCCGTATAACCTTTTATTTCCATGATTTTTTAAATTTCCTGCCATACCTTGTCAAACAATTCTCCCGTAATAAAGCCTTTATTCGACCGTTTGTTTCTTGTCTCCAATAGAGAGATCAGTGGATAATCGGGATATACTGATAATAGCAGGCCCTGTATAGAATCAGAGTCTGCCGTTACTGTCCATCCAAAAAAGTGTTGTATTTGTGAAGCTAAAGAGTAGCTTTTTGGATGGGGATTCACCAATCCACCTGCTCCTTTATTTAACATCAATGTTGTCAGCTTTATGCATTGTGGTTTTTTTCTTCCAAATAAGTTCTCTAAAGAGCGATTCTATTTTTCTAAACCAAAATGTTGTAATCCATACGGGAGAATTATTGAACATGTAAACCTTTGTGGGGACCATATCGTTTTAACAGGGTTTTCCCTGCCTATCACTGTCAGTGGTAATTTACACCAACTTCGACATTTATCCTTAAATTTTGCCAATAAAGGTTTAAGGTTCAGTTTGATATAATCTTTTGCATTTTGTGATATCTCAATCCCCAGGTATCTCACTACTTGCTTAATTTGAATTTGAGATGCATGATTTAGTAAAGGGACTTTTAATTCATCTAATGGTAGTAATTCAGACCTATCTCAATTGATCTGGTAGCCTGAGATTCGCCCAAATATGGAGATAAGGCTCATAAGTTCGTTAATGACTTTGAGGTATCCCCCAGGAAAATAAGAGTATCATCTGCATAGAGAGCTACTTTATCCTCTCTTCTTGCTCGTCGAAACCCAACTATTTCCACTGATTGTCTAATCGCAAGAACAAGAGGTTCCAATGCTATCGCGAACAATAGTGGGGACAGAGGGCATCCCTGCCTAGTCCCTCTAGACAGATTAAAGAGTCTAGATAATATATTGTTAATTCTTTTTTTTTTTCAAATAATATTTATTGAATTTTATCAGATTTACAATAACAACAATATGACAGGCAGGAAGCAGGCATGTTACAGCTTCTACATTGTAAATTAGCAAATAAGGAAGACAGAAAACACGAAACAATAGGTTAAGCCAACCATAAAAATTGTTGTTCCCGAAGCTTCCATTTGAGTTTGGTGAAATTGGCTACAAGCTGCTAAACATAAGAGAGTCGTTGACCACTGGGTTGATAGGAGTTCAGTGAGACATGGGGGTAGCGTGGGAGTGTTTTGAGGGTTTGTTGTACATAGGGGGAGAGAAGAATGCGTGGTCATATGTGACTAAAGAAGAGACAGTATATACCAAGATGGTCTGCCCAGGACCCATTCACCCCTAAAGGGACTGTGCTGTGAATGGGTGGAGGCCACGGTAGACTGGATGGGGGTTAGACATGTTCGGTATATCAGAGTCTGTGAGCACGTTCCCACGCGGTTAGGGATTTTATTATGGGGAAAAGTACAGAAGTGTGTCTATATATATTCAGGAAGAACCTCTAGTTGGAACGGTCAGGGAGTAGGCAGGGTTAGGAGGGGGAAGGTAGGAAGTTAATGAGTATTATAGGATGTGCTGTCCAGCGCTGAGTGTGTTTGGGGGGGGGAGAGGATACATGAGGGGATCCTTGGGGGAAAGATCTGAGTATACAGGAGTGTTGAATTCCGTTTATGGAGCGTGTAGGGGTGGAGGTGGGCTGACAAGTGGCGCAGCTTGTATGTTTGATTCCCTGAAATGGGTCCAGCAGGCCCATGTGGTAGTAAATTTGAGAGGAGTATCTTTAGCTTGGTTAATAAGTTTTTCCATGTCCGCCATCCTATCCACCCGTCGGAACCAATCTTCCAAAGACGGGGGGGTTGAGTTTCTCCATAGTGCAGGAATGCAGAGGTTGGCGGCATTGATAAGGTGTATAGTAAGGGATTTTTTGTAAGCGGAGGGGGACATGGGGGTATGATGGAACATGTATTGAGCAGGGATGAAGGAGGGGGTATAGGTGGTTATTTGGGTGATCTTGCTTTGTATCTCGGTCCAGAACGGTTGGATGAGGGGGCATTCCCACCAAATATGTATGAGGGTGCCTTCGGATGAGTGGCATCTCCAACAGGTGGGAGGGACAGATGAGTGGAATTGATGGATCTTAACGGGCGTTCTGTACCATCTTGAGAATATTTTGTATCTATTCTCTTGGATAGATACGTTAATGGAGCCCTTGTGAGTATGGCTTAATATACATTCCCATTCCATTGTGGAGAGGTCAATAGATAGCTCAGATTCCCAGCGTCGAATGATAGCATCATCTTTAAGTTTGTGATTGGAGAACAAGAGTGCATAGATGGTGGAGATCAAGTGGCGCTGGGGTTCTTCACCACTACAAAGCAGTTCGAAAGGAGTAAAGTCTCTGTGCCAGTTGGAGGTTGGACTAGTTTGCGTGAGAAAATGCCGGATTTGTAGGTAGGTGTAGAAGGGAATGTCATATTCTGGAAGTTTTGAGATCAGGGACAAGTGGGGTAACAATTCGCCTTGGTGAAAGAAAAGGTGAGCCGTAAGCCTGGGGAGAAGTCAGGGTTATGGTCCAACGGGGTCATTGTTCCTGGGAAAGGCGTGAGTGCTAATGGCTTGCATGCCCCTTTAAAAATTTGTAATGTAGCACCAATGAGTGGATGGTCTAGATAAGGTTTGGGGATAGATTTATGGTTAATCCAGGGTAGGGTGGATAGTGGAGTACTGGTAAGTGAACCTTCTATGGAGATCCAGTCTTTATCGGAGCGGTGTAAGTGCCAATCCACAATCTTGGTCAAGTGACACGCCCAATGATATTTTTGGAGATCAGGAATACCTAATCCTCCCAACAGCTTGGGGAGGACCAGTCTATCCCAGCTCAGTCTGGGGGTCTTAGCTGCCCACAGGAAAATTCTGCACATTCGTTTGTAGGCAACGAAGAAGGACCTAGGTAGTTTAATTGGTATCGCTTGCAATAGGTAGAGGAGTCTAGGCAGGATGTTCATTTTCAGAACGGCGGTTCTGCCTATCCAGGAGAAGGAGTCCAGATGCCATTTCTGGAGGTCCCCTTGAATATTCTGTAAGGCAGGTCGAAAATTCCATGCATACAGGTCTCTGAGGTTGGTTGGTATTTTGATGCCTAGGTATGTTATCGCCTGAGATTCCCAACCGAAGGGGAAGTTGAGTTTGCATTGCATGACTAGTGTGTCAGGCAGTGTGATATTGAGCGCTTTCGACTTCGTAAAGTTGATCTGGAGGTTAGATAAATTTTTGAACAGTGAGAAGTCTGCTAGGAGGTTAGGGATGGTGGTGACCGGGTCAGTGAGAAAGAGTAAGATATCGTCCGCATGCGGCAAGCTTATGATGTTTATTGTGGATTTGTGGATTTGAACGCCCTTGATATCCGGGTTATCACGTAACCTGCGTAACATAGGTTCCAAGGTCAATAGAAAAATTAAGGGTGAGAGGGGACAACCCTGTCTGGTGCCATTAGAAATCGAGAAGGCGTTCGACAGGCGGCCGTTGACACTTATCCTTGCCATCGGGGAGGAGTACAAGGTCATAATCATTCGAATCATGTGGGGTGGGAAGCCATGACACGTAGTGTAGCTTCCATGTAGTCCCAAGCCACCCTGTCGAATGCCTTCTCGGCGTCCAGGGATAGAAAAAAACCTGAGTATACGTTTTGGTAAGCCAGTGGTGAATATTCAGAGCTTTAACCATGTTGTCCCTGGCCTCCCTGCCAGGAACAAAACCGACCTGGTCTAAAGATATTAATTTGGGCAGTAGGGGTAAGATACGGTTAGCCAGTGCCTTGGCGTATAGTTTGACATCTACGTTGAGTAGAGAAATCGGACGATAATTGGAGACTAACGTTGGATCTTTGTCCTGTTTGGGGATAAGGGTAATATGGGCTTCAAGGATATCTCTACTAGTCGTATCAGGGGCAGAGAGATTGTTGAATGCTCGGGTAAGGTTAGGAATGAGGATTTCCGGGAAAGATTTATAGTAACCAACCGACAGGCCGTCCGGACCCGGGCTTTTACCTGGTTTCATCTGTTTTAGAGCTGTGAGGATCTCAGCATTTGAGAGTGGACGGTCCAGGTCCGAAGATTCAGACGGGTTAATAGGGGTTGGGGCGTATTTATCGAGGAAATCAGACAGAAATGAGGTGCGCTGGAGGGTAGTTTTAGTGGGGCGTGTTGGAGGGAGAATGTATAAATCAGAGAAGTAGCGAAGGAATTGGTCAGAGATGTCTTCCGTAGTAACTAAAGTGTCACCCGTGGGAGTTTTGAGTTTGTGGATAACATAGGAGGCTTTCTTGGCTTGTAGTGCCCTTGCTAGAAATTTACCCGCTTTGTTGCTAAATTTATAGTACATTTTTTGAGATAAGACGAATTTGCGTTTCATTTTACTGTTAAGTTCCGTGAGAAGTTCCTCCCTAGCCTGTGTAAGTTCGGTTAACGTGGAAACAGCTAATGAAGCTTTGTGGGCACGTTCTAGTTTAGTGATTCGTGTAGTAAGTTCGGTGATACGAGCTTGTGTAGCTTTAGCGCGGTTGGCGGCCAGGGAGATGAATTTACCTCGACACATTTGTGTGCGGCCCATGTGGTGGAAATGTCAACGTCGTCGGACGTATTCTCTGCGAAGTACTGGGAGAGGCTTGTGGCTATCTGTTGTATATTAACCGGGTCGGTCAAAAGGGAGTTGTCAAGCCTCCAAATATGGGATCTGGCTTGAGTCGTTGGCAAGGTTAATGTCATAGAGATCGGGTGGTGATCCGAGAGTACCATGGGTTCGATTGAGGCTTTTGTGAGGTGGGATAGATCATTTTTGGAAAGAAAGAAGTGGTCAATCCTAGAGTATTTATTGTGTGGGGCAGAGAAGAAGGTGAAATCCTTCACATTGGGATGGAGTGTGCGCCATGTATCGTGGAGTAGTAATGTTGTAAATTGCAATTTGATTGCTCGAAGAGCCCTGTAGGTAAGGTGAGAGGCACCATTGGAGGTGTCTAAAGAGGGGTTCAGTGCAACGTTGAAGTCGCCGCCGACAATCAAGGTTCCCACTTGGAAGCCTATGAGTCGTTGGATGGTGGAGCGATAGAAGGAGACTTGATGGGAATTGGGGGCATAAATATTGGCTATGGTGATGGGTCATTGGTGAAGGGTTCCCTTGAGGAACAGGAATCTGCTCTGTGGGTCTTTGACAACCTCAGTAACCTGAAGGGGGCAATGTTTGGAGATTAGAATGGAGACACCTTTGGATTTTGCCTCTGCGTTAGGGGCATGGTATACCATGGGGAAGTAGTTACTCTGTAGTTTAGGGACGGAATCCGATCTGAAATGTGTCTCCTGAACAAGGGCTACGTGTGTTTTTGTTCGTTGCAGGGAGTAAAGGAGTTTCCACCGTTTTTCGGGAGTGTTGAGGCCTCGTATGTTGATCGAGTGAAGTGTAAGCGTCTGTACGGGTGGGCGCATATCGCGGAGAGACGGTCGGGGGTCTACGGGGTTGGCCATGGGTTGATGGCGGGAGAGGAAGGGAGTGGACCGGGGAAGGTGAGCTGATGTTATCACGTAAGAGGTTCGCTGGGAGGGAGCAAAAGGGACACTAGGAACTACCGATGAGGTGTGGAGTAAAGTATCCACCTACCTCTATATATACACTAGATCAGTAAGTTACGGTGCGTATACAAGGTGAGCACCGATAAGGTGGTGACCACACCGAGTAAGGCGACCGTGTTGGGGTTGACCTAGAACCAGAACAGTGGAGAAGGACTGTTTGTATAAAAACGGTCCGCCGCCACAGGTTCATTTATTATCTTAACGGAGGAATATGTTCAAGAAAAACAGTACTATAGGTAAACAATCTAAGTAATACCAAATTGCCATATAAGTACTATAGGTAGGCAAATTATATCAACAAGGAGGCCCTGAGACGGGCATGTTTTAAGTTCTGAGCTAGGATCTATAGCCAAACTCAGAGCCATGCCCATGCGATAGCATCCAATACAGCCGGAGTCTGCGATTCTGGGGAGGCATCGGAAGGCCATGAGCAGCTGAGTCAGGCAGGGAGCCCGGATCAGAAAAGCGAACTGAAACATATTAAAAGAACAATCTAGAAATGAACTGAAATGATTGAACAGGTGAGATCAGTCTCTTAAGGTTAGAATAGCATTACAAAGATACTTGCGGTCTGAGCAGATGGCGAACATGAGGGCTCATAGTCCCGGACTCTGGCAGCTCTTCAGTGGTATGAGGAAATACTAATAAGAAATGGCCTGCTGCTCATTGAAATACTAATGAATCGGCCCAGAGATCAGCGTTAGATTGGGAAGGTTCCATCCAAGATCCAGAGTACAGGTTAGGAGCCAGCCAATCGAGACGGGCAGCGCCCATAGAGCCCATGTATGTCAGTGCGAGTCTTGGGTTCGAGGGCTGTCCTACTAGAGTGGTCCGTAGATGATGGCGAGGGAAGCGGTCTGCGGGAGGAAGCCCACATCACATGCAGGATGGGTTGGGTGCAGTTCCGCGGTCTATGAAGCAGGGTTGTAGTCAGCGGCTCAGAAGGAGGCGGGGCGGAGTATGCGTGAAGGACAGAAGCGGTGGCCTCTGTGTCGCGGTGCATTATGGGTCTTGTAGTTGCCATAGTTCAGGTTAGGAGCCAGCCAATCGAGACGGGCAGCGCCCATAGAGCCCATGTATGCCAGTGCGAGTCTTGGGATCAGAGGCTGTCTCACTAGAATGGTCCTTAGATGAGGGCGAAGGAAGCGGTCTGCGGGAGGAAGCCCAAATCACATGCAGGACGGGTTGGGTGCAGTTCCGCGGTCTATGAAGTAGGGTTGTAGTCAGCGGCTCAGAAGGAGGCGGGGCGGAGCATGCGTGAAGGTCAGAAGCGGCGGCCTCTGTGTCGCGGAGCGTTATGGGTCTTGTAGTTGCCACTGTGAAGGGATGTTGCCGGGCAGAGATGACAGTGGGCGTGGAAGCATACTTTCAAACTGAGGACATTTGATCCGCGCCCATAGTAAGGTTTCAAGAGAGGAGAAGTGAGAACCTGTAATAAATTCCGGGACAGGAGAGAGTCAGGTTCGCTGGTCCTTGTGAAAAAGAAAAAAAAAAAAGGAAAAATATACGGAAAAACAAAGTGAACATAACAGCAAACAATTGTCAGGAACAGAGTGAAAACAGTTCAAACATGTTCAACCATGAACAAGTGAGCTAGCTTCATTAAATATGTGGAATAGGTTAGCGGTCCCTGCGAGCCCTTCTGTTGCGTGGGGAATCGGTAGGACTGACATCTGGATATCCAGGACGAGGGCCAGTAGGGAGCCGAGGGGCCGACGGAGATCTTCTCCTGCAGTACCGAGTTTCTTGGGCTTCCATCGGTTCTGCCTGAGGAGCTGATTTCTTGGCAACTGTGTGACGGAATTTAGCGTACCAGTTAGGTACAGCAACAAGTGGAATTCCCATGACGCTGCAGAAGTGCGGCAGGTCTTCTGGAGCGTATCGTGGAGGCTGACAGGCAAAAAGGATATTTCCATTTGTACTGGATACCTTTCGATCGGAGGGTGTCAAGTAGGGGTTTTAGGTCCCGACGATGCTGCAGAGTAATTCCAGACAGATCTTGGTATATCTGAACAATATGTCCATCGTGTAAAATCTGTGTTCTGCCCCTCGCTTGTCTGAGTATTTCCTCTTTGATTTTGTAATCAACGATGCAGCAGATGATGTCCCTTGGAGGGTCTGTCTCCCTGCCCTTGGGTCTCAGGGCCCTATGGAGTCTTTCCATTGCTATCGGCGTTTGTGGAGGTCTGCTGAGGAGATTGTTGAAGAGGCTATTCACAGCGGGGGGTATATTATCTCCCTCGATCGTTTCCGGCAGGCCTCGGATCCGGAGGTTGTGACGCCTGCCTCTGTTATCGAGGTCTTCTAAATGTCGCTGCATGTCCCTCATCTGTAAGGTATGGGAATCAATTCGGGTGGCTGCTTTGTACGAATCATGGCGTTCTGTGGCCTTTTCAACAGTGAGGACTCTGTCAGTCAGGGAGCGTATATCCAATCTGAGCTCCGAGATGGCGGCAGAGAGGGTATCCTTTATATCGTCCGCAATCGCCCTCAGGTCTTGCATATTGAGATGCGGTTGTGGGGAGAGTACGATACCGGCACTATGAATCTGGGAGTTTGATTGTTTGGGCAGCGTGTGTACCGTCGGAGGCGAGGGCTGGGGCTGCGTGTGGGTCGCTCCGTGGCGGGAAGCCGCCATGGTCCCTCTATGCGAGCGGAACATCTCTGGGATATTTTGACTTAATCCTCCGTTCAGTTCCCGAGGGGAGCGAGATCTGGATGCCGAAGAATTCCGGGAGGCAGTACCCATAGTTTGAGAGTTGTGTGGGTTCTGGATTCCTCTAAAGTCAGTCAGTATATTCCTGTGGCGGCAGGAGCGCAGGGATTAGGCATCCATCTCCATGTCAGGTCAGGCCACGCCCCCCCAGTGTTAATTCTTAACCTTGCTTTTGGTTCCCTATATAACATTTTGACCCATTTTAAAAATCCTGGGCCTATACCAAAAGCCTCCAATACGGCCCATAGGTATTCCCACTCCACCATATCAAAGGCTTTTTGGGCATCCAAACACAGTATTGCTCTAGATCCCATATTTTTCATAGGTATCTGCATATTTTAAAAAAAAGTCTACGTATATTTGTTGAAGCTGCTCTAGTTGTAATAAAACCTGTTTGGTCCTCATGAATCAAGGTGTTAATATAGCATGATAATCTATTTGCGAGAACCCGAGCAAATATCTTAACATCTGAGGTGAGGATAAGATAAGGGCGATAAGACTCAGGCAGCATTGAGTCCTTATCCTGTTTTGGGATTACTATATTGTTTATCGTTTCCTACATTGACTCGGAAACTATGTTTCTGAAAGGAGTCATTTAGTACTTCTAATAGTTCTAATAGTTCTGGCAATAGAATCTTACCAAATTTTTTATAGATTTCCATCGGTAGTCCGTCCATCCCGAGAGTTTTATTATTGTGTGTTTGCAAAACTGTTTGTTTTAGTTCTTCCAGGGATATAGGGCTATCGAGAAAATCTCTTTCCTCTAATTTAAGTTTAGGAAAGACCAATTTATCCATGAATTGTTTTACTTGGTTCATTGGCTTCTCCACCCTTGATTCATAAAGTACGGTGTAGAAGTCAACAAATATGTTCTGAATACTATCAGTGTCATATCTCACTACTCCTTCTGCATCTTTAACCGCTGCAAAAGTTATCGGACCCTCTTGAGCCCAAGCTATCGCAGATAACATGCATCCCACCTGTTCCTTCATCTCATAGTGTTTTTGATTTTGAAAGAATCTACTGTTTTCTGCTTTAGTTAGAAATAACATTTTATGAATGTTTTGAGCTTCCTGCGAGGCTAAGCACTTTTCTTCTATGGGACCAATGATATAATCATGCTCTGTTTGTTTGAGTCACCCTTTGCATTAACTCCTCTTCATGACTACTAGATGATCTCTTAATTTTAGATATTTCTTTGATCATAACCCCACGCATATATACCTTCATAATATCCCAAACTACTAATAAAGATGTTGAGTTTTTTTTTTTTTTTTAAATTCTATTATTTGTTGTTCTATCATAGCCTCCTCTGTCATTAATAGCAACCACTGTGGATTAATTTTCCAGGGTAGAGAAGCCAACTGTCCCTCAGTCTGTATAGTCAATATAAGTGCGGAATGATCAGAAAGGCCCCTAGGGCCATATTGAATTAATTCTAGCCATGGGAGAAAATAACCTTTCCCAAAGCCAAATCTATTCTTGACAAAGATCCATATGTACTTGAACAACACGAGTATACTCTCTTTGATGGATATCTAATTCTCCACACATCTACTAACTCCATTTCTTGTATATGGCCAGCAAATCTAGTTTACCTCATTCTTTGTTTACTTTTTATGGTGCTATGTCTATCCTCCTCCTCATTCATTATATTATTAAAGTCTCTGTTCCGCTCTCAAAACGCTGACTATGTGTGGTTCTAAATGGACAGCTATACACTTGTCAGAGACTCCAGTAAACGGAAGCCCAATGCTTGATTTGTCTACCGAAGTAATCCAACTTTACTTCTTTATTATTTCATTTGTGAAACTGTAATACAATACAATAACAATATATCAGTACACATAGAATAACTAATCTAGCATAAATGACAGATGACACAACAGAAAGACATTCTATATAAGTAACTATAACTTAATTAGCTTGCAAAGGCAGCACACTCCCTGTCTGATATAATACATTATATCACTACTTATACATATCTACGGTACAGAGAAAAACACACTCATAAGAAAACACGTTCCTATGTAGAACTGGTAACATAAACCAAAACATGAGTCCACAATATCAGTGTCTCTTGGCTATGGTACTTCAAGCTGGTAGCCCACATGAAATAGTTTTGTCCATAAACCCATCTTTAGATTGAAGAAGCCGCACTAGGCCAAACTATCTCCAATGCCAATTGTAATCCACAGGATGAATTTTAACTCTTGGCGAATGTCACGTCTGAAAGCTGTCAGTGACAAGCTCTATGTTATGTATTGTGTCAACATCATAACAGAAATACCTGTTCAAAGGAGAACAATGACATCCGAAACTGGTCTGGCATACACTTTAACAGTCCCTTGTTTTGTCACTTTGACTTCAACCTTTCTGACATTACCATCTTTACTTGGCAACGTATTAGTGACGATTCCCATAGGCCAGTTGTTTCTGCTTTCTTGACCATCTTTCAATAACACAACATCTCCAACTTTAACATTGGGACTGGTCTTATCCCATTTCCAGCGACTTTGTAAGGTAAACAGGTAATCTCTCCTCCAGCTCTTCCAAAACGTATCAGCCAGACACTGGACTTGTTTCCATTGCTTTACATGAAGTTCTGTTGTACTAAAATATCCACAAGGGGCCGATAAAGAATCTTACTTTTGGGTCAAGAGCATAGCAGGTGTGAGAACTGTTGGATTATCTGGATCTGTAGATATTGGTACCAAAGGTCTTGCATTAATGATGGCCATAACTTCTGCCATGAGAGTACTCAAAGTCTCATGAGTCAAACGAGTAGATTTAGCTTGGAGTAACATTGCATCCAAAATGCGCCTAGCTACACCTATTAACCTTTCCCTAGCACCTCCCATGTGAGATGAGTGTGGAGTGTTAAAGATCCACGTGCATCCTTTGTCTTCAAGATAGTCTAGAAGTTCTACATCATTTGAACATATATGCAGTTCCTTGCGTGCTCCTACAAAATTAGTACCTCTGTCCAAGCGAATTAACTTAGCCAGACCACAAACAGAAAATAGTCTTCTTAGGGCGTTGATGAAACTGGATGCTGACATGGACTCAATCAATTCTATATGCACTGCTCTTGTAGAAAGACATGTGAAAAAAACAACCCAACATTTGTTGTCAGCGCTACCTCCTCTAGTTCGGCATGTTACAACTGCCCAGGGACCAAACACATCAACACCCACACTAGTGAATGGAGGCTCAGGATTGACTCTATCTTTTGGTAACTGTGCCATCTTTTGGCTTTCCAATCTCCCTCTGAGCTTACGACACATGACACATTTGTGAATGATTGCAGACACTAGACGTTTTCCACCAAGAATCCAGAAATCTGCAGCTCGGATTTGCACCTTCTGTTATGTGGCACCCTTGGTGAACTATTTGATCGTAATAATGTCTTACAATCAAAATAGCAATATGGTGATCATGAGGAATGATGACAGGCTGCTTCTCCTCATCTGACAGTGTGGCAAAGGATAAACGGCCACCTACTCTCAATGGTCCATCTTGATCTATAAAGGGACTGAGTTTTGTAAGACGGCTATGTTTTGGAAGCGTCTTTTGTAGTTTAATGCAGTCATATTCTTGCCTGAAATATGTGTGTTGTACAGAAGAAATTATGACTGTCTTGGCTTGTGAAAGTTCTTCTAAACTGACCCTTTCATGGAAAACTCCCCAGCTTCCGAGTCGTTCATCATTGATTTTCTTCTGGAAGCTTTTTGCAACATGAATTAGTCTTGCTATGACCCTGTTTAGTCTCCACCAGTTGGAAAATCTTTCGAAGCAATGTAACTGCAGTCTAGTGTCAACAGCTTTAGTACTGAGGCTTACTACTTCTGACCTAATTTCAGGATCAGCTTCGGGTTCCACTAAAGAGTAAACATTGGTGTTATCAGGATTATCTACAACTGTCTGATACAGAAAATGTGGGCCTGAGAACCATATAGAGTTCTGAAGGCAGGCTATCTGTTTAGGCCTGGTAGCATAATCTGCAGGATTTTGTTCTGAGGGCACATAGAACCATTGCTCTGGACAGGTTGCTTGTCTGATCCTATTCACCCGATTGGAAACATATAAGAAGAATCTCTTGGTAGTGTTACAGATAAAGCCTAAAATGGTTTTACTATCTGTAAAGAATTTCACAGCATCTAGGCTTAGGTCCATCTCGTCTCTTACTAGCTCATACAGTTCAACAGCTAGTACAGCTGCACATAACTCTAGGCATGGAATTGTATGTGCCGACCTAGGACTCAGTTTGGATTTTCCCATAACAAATCCAACATGACAGACGTTTCCTCCATTGTTTACCTTCAAGTAAGCAACTGCACCTATTGCTGTAACAGATGCATCTGAAAAAATGTACAGTTCTCTTTTGCAGGATTGTGACAATGAAACAGGAACATAACATCTGGGTATTTGTAAACATTGTAATGCCCCGTACACACGGTCGGATTTTCCGATGGAAAATGTCCGATCGGAGCGTGTTGTCGGAAATTCTGACCACGTGTGGGCTCCATTGGACATTTTCCATCGGATTTTCCGACACACAAAGTTTGAGAGCAGGATATAAAATTTTCCGACAACAAAATCTGTTGTCGGAAATTCCAATCGTGTGTACACAAATCCGACGGACAAAGTGCCACGCATGCTCAGAATAAATAAAGAGATGAAAGCTATTGGCCACTGCCCCGTTTATAGTCCCGACGTACGTGTTTTACGTCACCGCGTTTAGAATGATTGGATTTTCCGACAACTTTGTGTGACCGTGTGTATGCAAGACAAGTTTGAGCCAACATCCGTCGGAAAAAATCCTAGGATTTTGTTGTCGGAATGTCTGAACAAATTCCGACCGTGTGTACGGGGCATAAGGCTTGTAAAGACTGTCTATTGGACCCACTCATGGAGTCTCTCTTGAGGAAGTAAGGCATCCCACTCACTTTCTCCACTTGACAGTTCACGAACTAAGGCCTTACCTTTTATGGTGACAGGTGACTACAAACCCGAGAGGATTGTAGAGACTGTTCACAGTGGATAGAATTCCTCTTCTCGTAAATGGCTTTTCTACTGAAGAAACCTGAAAAACATAACAGTCTTTCTCTATATCTCAGCTTAGGCCTACAGTAAACTCTTCTGTAAAGGAAGGGTGTCTGTTTCCAGGCAAAGTTCTTTGAGATTCTTAGCTTTGTCTTCTGCTGTGAAAGCTTCCATGACTTGTTTGCTGTTAGAAGCTATCTTATGTAGTCGCAGATTAGACTCTGCCAGCATTTGTTTTGCTTTGTTAAGAATGTTGATTGCCCCTTCAGGTGTGCTAGCTGAAGCAAGTCCATCGTCTACATAAAAATGTCTCATCACAAGGCGTTTGGTATCTTGACCATAATGTTCTGCACCTTTCTGGGCAGCTTTGCGCATGCAGTATATGGCAACAGCAGGAGAAGGGCTATTACCAAAAACATGCACCCTCATTCTATACTCTGTCACCTCTTTATCTGTGTCGTTATCCTTGTACCACAGGAAACGCAGGTAATCACGATGGTCTCCCACTAGAAAACAATAAAACATCTGTTGCACATCCCCTGTGAAGGCAATAGGCTCTTTCCTGAAGCGTAAGAGGACACCCAGAAGTGTGTTGTTTAGATCTGGGCCACTCAGCAGAACATCATTTAATGAAACACCTTCATGTTGAGCACTGTGAGTCGAACACTTGTGTAGATGGTAAACGCCAAACATTGGCAGATACCAGTGTTCTTTACTTTCGTCCAGTGATGGTGCTACCTCAGCATGATTGTTGTCAAGCATCCTTTTGATGAATTCTGTAAAGTCTTTTTTCACTTCAGGTTTTCTTTGCAAAGTTTTACGTAGTGCGTTCAGGCACTTCATGACTTGCTCTCTGTTACTAGGTAAATAACACCTGGGTGTGCGAAAAGGTAAAGGAGCTACCCAATTATTGCTTTCATCTTGGAAAGTCTCTTTGTCCATGATATTGACAAAGGCTTGATCATCTATGGACATTGCTTGTTTGTCATCATCTTTTGTTCTCTGGAACACTGAGTTCCCTAAAGTGTCATTCTTCATGCCACTACTAATGTCTCAATTGTAACTAGAAGGAGAGTCACAGTATGGTTTTAGGGTTTCTTTGACGACAAAGCTGTTCTGACATGGACTAAGAAGGGACATGCACCCATTCACTAGCACAGATGTCTTTGAAGTGTTGACGCTGTCAGGCCGATGTGTTGCTCCTAGACAAACTTCTAATATAACCCACCCTAGGTCAAGTCTTTGAGCATAGGGGGCATTAAAGGGCCCATTAATTTGTTGGCGTACCTTATGTACCTGTAGAATTTCTCTTCCAAGAAGTAGAAGAATAGAGGCATCTTTCTGGATAGCTGGAATAAGGTGAGATATCGAATTGAGATGAGGATGATGAAGGGCCACTTCTGGTGAAGGGATCTCTGCTTTATCGTCTGGTAACATATCACACTCTATCAAGGTGGGAAGTGAGAGATGGACTCTCTTGTCAAAAGACTCGATAGTAAAGTCGGTAGCTCTTCTTCCTAAAGTTTCCATCACTCCTGCACATGTCTTTAGGGTGTATGGAACTGCACTCGATGTAATGTTGAAAGCATCAAAAAAGTCTGACCTTGCCAGTGACCTGTTACTCTGTTCATCCAGAACCACATACATCTTAACTGCTTTTTGCTTTTCCCCTGTGGGCTGCACTGTTGCTAGGCAGATCTTGGAACATGAACGTGGAGTTATACTGTCACCACAGATTTCTGTGCATTTGGACATCACTGGGGTAGATGAATTATCTTTTTGCTCCCTGTCCCCACCTTTCGGGGCTTCTGTGACCTCTAATGGTTGGTGCAAAGTATCAGGGTGTAAAGTTGTGATGTGTCTATTACTGCCACATTCTGAGCAATCCGCTTGTATTTTGCAGTCTTTGGCTACATGTTTAGTGGATCCACTACACTTGAAGCAGATGCCGTTTTGTCTAAGAAAGGCTATCCTTTCCTTGACAGGTTTACTTTTGAACCCTTTGCACTTGTTTAGGGGGTGGGGCTTTTTTTGAAGTGGGCAAAGTCTGTCAGGGTCTTCAAAGGTGTTTACCTTGTAGCTGCTTAGACAGTCTGGGTCCTCAGAGGGTACAGTTGTCTGATGGGCGATCACTGAAGTCCTATGGAAGGCTCTAGGTGGCTTTTCTGCTTTCGGCAGTTGACTTTTGGTAATGAAGGAAAAGCTGGGATCACACCTGATCTTAGCTTGCTGCTGCACAAACCTAGAAAACACAAAGGATGGGCGAAAAGGGTCATCATGATCTTCTTTGTATTTGGCTCCAACACTCAACCATTTTTCTTGTAGGTTGTGAGGTAGTTTCTCCACTATAGGCTTAGTACCGCTAGTAGTATCTAAATGTGCAAGTCCTCTTAAATAGCCTTCTTCTTTGGCACACTGGACTTCCCAAAGAATATCACCCAGCTCTTGCAGTTTGAAATTGTCTCTGCTGTTTAGCTTAGGGAAAGACTCCAGTCTTTTCAATAGAGCACCTTCAATTGCTTCTGGTGATCCATATATTTCCTCTAGCCTTTGCCACGCCATATCAAATCCTGCTGAAGGGTTAAATATGTGTATCCTGCGCATCCTTCTTGCATGCTCTGCTGACTCAGTCCCAAGCTATTTTATCATCAGGTCTAGCATCTCGGCTGCTGGTAATTCTAAGTCTTTGACTGCATTTAGAAAAGAAGACTTCCATGCCCAGTAATTCTCGGGGGGAGTCATCGAACTTGAGAAAGCCTGAATTAACCATCTCTTTACGGATAAGATATTTATTGACATCTTGTGCACTCTGGTGTTTGGGTTGCTGTAGTAAGCATGCACTTGGCCTGTTCCTATATGTCTCTAATGATTCATCTTTAAATGTTCTGGCATTGCTGGCTTCATGGGTTTGTTTTTGTACACTCAGGGGTTCTGCTGGTTCTGGTTTAAATTCAGCTGACTCAGGATTGGGAAACTGTTTTGTTGCATTGCTGTTTAAAAGTTCTTGGACATACTCCTTTGTACGTTCTACTGAGGAACGGGGTTTCTCAGGCACATCTGGGCCTTCATGGATAGACCCACTTCCAGACCGCTCCATATCAGCATAAGCTGCGGCCTCTGCTGCAGAAGCAGCGGCTGCACACTGACGCTGAAGTATATGCAACTTTGCTTCCTGTTCTGATTTTTCTTTTTCTTTCTCTGCTCTTTCCTTCATAATGGCAGCCTCTTTCTCAGCAAATTCTAGCTGAACACGAGCTGCCTCTGCTTTGGCGCAAGCTCTGACTAAAAGGGCACTTGCTGATGAAATCTGACTGGACCTTGTTGATTTAGACGAGTGTGAGCGTGTATCATCTTGCTGGACACTTGGCATGCTCTCCCTGCCTTGATGTGTCCCAGGTAGCTGATCTTCAGCCTTATACTGTCTTCCTGATCTTAGACTCATTCTGTCTGTGCAGAGACTAATATCTCCAGGCTTGTTACTCTTCACCTTTTCACTGTTCCACTCTCAAAACACTGACTATGTGTGGTTCTAAACGAACAGCTAAACACTTGTCAGAGACTCCAGTAAACAGAAGCCCAATGCTTGATTTGTCTACCGAAGTAATCCAACTTTACTTCTTTATTATTTAATTTGTGAAACTGCAATACAATACAATAACAAGATATCAGTACACATAGAATAACTAATCTAGCATAAAATGACAGATGACACAACAGATATATAAGTAACTATAACTTAATTAGCTTGCAAAGGCAGCACAGTCTCCCATAACTAAAGTTGTCAAATTCGGCCACTGTACCATTTTTCTATACACATTTTTAAACACTTCATCATTACATCGGGGAGGAACATAGACATTCACCAAAAAAAAGTTGTTTTTTTTTAATAAAGGACTTGTCCCAAGCTATCTCTTGTCTTTTTTACATTTTTTGACACTTTTTTTGTGAAATGGTAGGGGTACAATGTAACCCTTTACCAATTCACACAAGGGGGAGGCTGGGATCTGGGAGTCCTTGTTAAAGGGGGCCTCCAGATTCTGATAAGCCCCCCGCCCTCATACCCCCACAGCCACTGGGAGAGGGTTGTGGGGATGAGGCCCTTGTCCCCATCAACATGGGGACAAGGTGCTTTGGAGTCAGACCCCAAAGCACCCTCCCCATATTGAGGGCATATGGCCTGGTACGGTTCAGGAGGGGGGCGCTCTCTCATCCCTCCTCTTTTCCTGCACCCTGCCAGGTTACATGCTCAGATAAGAGTCTGGTATGGATTTTGGGGGGACCCCTACGCCATTTTTTTTTAAATTTTGGTGTATGGCTCCCCTTAGAATCCATACCAGACCTGAGGGTAATGGACTGGGGGGGACCCATGCTCTTTTTTTCAATGAGTTGTATCTATATTGTCGAGACCTGACAATTCATTACAGCCGCAATTAGTTTTAATTGACAATTTTTCCTTTAGAAATATCATTTTGCTGTGGTTCTGGTCTAAACACAGAAAAAATGTGCCACTTTACAGGCATACTATAGACACCCCCCAGGCATGGTATTTAAAGGAATATTTCATTTTTATTGTTTCACTTTAAGTATTCTTAAAATCACTGCTCCCGAAAAAGGGAAATTAAAAAAAAAATGTCCCCTGGGGCAGGACCCAGGTCTCCAAACACTTTTTATGAAAATAACTTGCATATAAGCCTTTAAAATTAGCACTTTTGATTTTTCATGTTCGTGTCCCATAGACTTTAACAGTGCTCGTGTGTTCTTCCCAATTTTTTGCCTGTTCACATGTTGTGGTGTGAACCGAACTGGGGGGTGTTCGGCTCATCCCTACTCTTTATCTAGAACTAAAAAGAGCATGATAAGGGTCCAAAGTATTCTTTTGTATTAGTTAGGCAGGACATAGCAGCTAGATTCCTGGTGTGTATGACTGGTATCTCAAGGGAAGAGGGGCACAGGAATATTTTTCAGCAACATAAAAAAAAACAGCAATTTGACATCTGTATTGATATATAAGGGGCTGCCATTGCTGATCTGCATTTGAAATGCTATTTGATGCCTGCTATATTAACCCCCTGCCCTGATACATTTCTGAATCACTGACCTTGAAAAGGTTTTGTATCATGTAAGGTGGAAAAAGTCAGAACGTCTGATCCATACTGTTTCTAGCAGGTGGGTGACAGCAACAGAACCAAAGCAAGTGAATAGCATACCAACTTGGCACGTTTCATTTTTAGAAGAAGAGATCAGCAATGGAACCAAACCCCTATGTTTATCTCAAGGCAGGTAATTTCTTTAAATACTCCCTAAATTATTGCTGAAATGTGTGATTTTTGATATAGTAATAAGTATGCATGATATCAGTATCCCGGGAGACTGTGGGAAAGTTGGATGTAGTTTTCACCTAGAAAATGACAGAAGTGCAGGGAAGTGTCTTCAAAAAAGGTACAAAAATAAAACAAAATGTTCATTTGTTAGAGAGAAGGGGGTAGGGGTGAAATGATGGAAAGTGAGTTAGGAGGATGAAGTTCCACTTTAAATAATCAACTCTCTGCCATCAGTTTAGCAGGAGGCCCGATGAAAGGGTGGGGACTCGTAATTGATTTTGAGTGAAGGAGGAGTAATTCCACAGCTCCCAGCGATTTAAAAAAAATTCCCCAGGTCCCATCAGTTCAGGATGTTCTGCCAGGAGGAGAGAGGGAATGGTTTATTCATTTTGGCTCCAAACATCCAAATAATTAAATTAAAGTTTCTGCTTGCCCCAGCAATCAAATTCAAAGAAAGAAGCCAAAATTTGTACTTTTAATTGTTAGGAGCTGCGACAAAGAGTATTACTCTGCCTGCAACTGAAAATTATTAAATAGTCCCAATTTGTGGCCTTGAGTCAACATGTAAACCAGTGTATAAATTAAAAGCAGGAATACTGCTCATATTAACTTCCTTCAATGCAAAAAAAAATCATGTCCAAACTTTCACATAAAAGTTCCTGGGAACATAGTGTAGACTAAATGCATACATTCCTATTTAGCTCTCTCTTTCCTCGTAATAATATCTGATAAGCTTGATCCCTGGAACTAAAAAGCATACTCAATCAATTTTCAAAATTTGACATTGTTTATCAAGGAACTTGCGGCTCACTTTGAGCAGCTTTCTGGCCACATATCCAAAAGCATATGCCAGGAAATGTCATTCATGCAGTATATAAAGTATGGTCCAATGCTGCATCCAAAAACAAACAAAAGAAATAATTGGTCCCCATGCTACAGAGTGCTCACTGCTTGTTCAATAAAATGTCTGGCCACCTATCAAAAATATGCCTATCTTTAAACCAATAAGTCTGGGAATGTTTACAACTAGGGGGCACCAATATTTTGCTGTAATGTCTTATGAATATTTATAAGCTTGAATAAAAATATTTGAGGGTACTCAAACATAAAATTCTTCATTATTTTTGATGGTTTATGGTTTTCTAAGATTCATAGTTTTTGTTTTCTAAATGAATATTCATCTTCAAGAGTGTAGCTTTTCATTGTAGCTCATGCCTTTACATTTATATTGAGACATTGGCATTGACAGTGAAAGAGGAATTATGATTGTTGATCACTGATTGCTTGTGGGTTTTTGCACTTTTTTTGTAAAAAAATAAAAATTTCCATAACAAATTGCAGGACTCTAAAAAGTCAGTTGAGACCTCTTTGCATCCAGACACCCCTGTGCCTTCAGAGACTCCTGAGGCCTACATGCATCCTGAGACCCCTTTTCTTTTCAGAGACCACTGTGTCTCACTAATGTTTATGTCCAATGTGTCCTTTGTCTCTAGACTCTCCAGTGCATCTCCAGTTAATCTGTGTTCCGGCATCACCTTTGTCTCCTGTGACCCCAGTGTCACCAGTGACTCCTGCATTCCTGTGTCTCCAGACTGTGACCCCAGTGATCCTATGCCTTCAGTGACTCTGACCCTAATGATCAAAGTTACATAGTAGGTGAGGTTGAAAAAAGATCTCAGTTCCCAGTGGATGCCTGTTAAGGGGAAACGTGTCGGGTGGAGCATGAGCCTGAAACATCACTACGCTGAACAGCTGACTGGTAGACACCGTGACTGATTCCAACCTACTTTTTTTACCTGCTTGTATATATGGACTTTTTCCTTGTATGATTTGTTTTTTAATAAATACTTTTGCTGGAACATACTGCACCATGAAGCCCTCTTGTATTTCTCCTTTCATGAGAATACCCAGATCCTGGCTGTTATGAGAGTGTCCTGGAGAGTGAAGTTTTTTCCTTGCTGATTCCTGGATAAACAGGTGGATTCCTCTCTGCTTTCAATCACTGTGAGTTCACCTGCCGGCAGGCTAATGCCCAAGCACTTCTGATCTCTATCATTTGAGATCCAACAGATCTGGTAAGCAGCTTGTATTTGGATTTTATGCTCCGTATTCCAGATGATTTAAATGAATATGTGAGAAACCAATAGCTCCGCGCTTAGGTGATAAAGGAACTGCAGCCCCCTCAACACAGAATCGCACCAATGTGAAATTCCAGAAAGAATAGAGTCAAAAAAGGGGTGATTGGCGCTGTTCCACTGAAATACGAAAAAACTAGTGTAGTGTATCAAGTGAACTGTGAAAAAAACTGAGCATAACTAACAATATGTAGGATTAAAAACACAATTAAGTGAGAATTTCTAAAGTGTGTGCAACACCTGCCCCCATAAAAAGTGCAGCGTGTATTCACTCCTTAATAAACAGAATGGATCAAAACCTAAGTGAATCAAAAAGGTGGAATGAATTCCCAAACAAACTATCAGGAAATCCTTGAAAAACATGTACTAAACATAATAAACACCAATAGTGCATAAATTAAAAAACACCAATAGTGCATAAATTAAAATATGGACTCTATAATCACAAATGCACATAAGGAGATTAAAAATTCATCATAAATCTTGAGTCCACAAAATGTCCCAAAGAATATTAATAAAAATAAAAATAAAAATAGAAAAGTTTGTAAAGTTCTTCATAAAGTGCAGATAGTGAGTCTCTTTAAACCATCTAGCAGTGCTCTTAGTGACGTGAAATCCTCCTGTCTTCCAAACGCCCCCCAATGTGCCCTCACTCACCGAAAGAGAACACCCCTGCAGGGGTATCAAGCCTGTCAGCTGTATCCTGCAGCAATGGTCCCTGGTGAAGGCTCCTAGTCGAATCTCCGCTCACGGTGTCCGGGCTGGCTCCAGTCAATCCCCGCAGGCACATCCATATGAAATAAAAATGAGTCCCATCGCGTAATTCCGTAAAAATTGTAAAGGCTTTATTAAAATGTGATTAAAACGGGCAAACAATGTCCCGCTGCCTGGTTGGCAGTCAAATTGAATAGGAAAAACAGCGCGGTGCAGCGTGCGTTCCACCGCTCGTTCCACACCCGGAAGTAAAGCAGTATGACAAGACGTATGCGTATCACGTGGCCACGCCTTACGCGTTTCGTCATCCAGACGTCATCTGAGGCGCATTGTATGGGAGGGAAGTCCTGAGTCGTTTCAGGATTTCCTAGATGAACTTAACCAGAATGATTACGGTATCTCATTTACCGTCAAATCCAATTATGACATGATAGATTATTTGGATTTGCAGATCTTCAAACAGGGTGGTGAATTGTCCACAAAAACATTCTTTAAGGTAACGGACCGCAACGGGTATATACCCACCTCCAGTTGCCACCATCCGAAATGGAAAGAGAACATACCTAAGGGGCAACTTTTGAGAATAAGGAGGAATTGCCGGAACATTGAGGACTTTAGAGATCAAGCTGATGCCTTAATTAAGAAATTCGTGGATAAAGGTTATAGAATTGACCCTTTAGTCAAATTGAAGGATGAGATACAAAAACTTGCGGGGATTGACTGGAGCCAGCCCGGACACCGTGAGCAGAGATTCGATTAGGAGCCTTCACCAGGGACCATTGCTGCAGGATACAGCTGACAGGCTTGATACCCCTGCAGGGGTGTTCTCTTTCGGTGAGTGAGGGCACATTGGGGGGCGTTTGGAAGACAGGAGGATTTCACGTCACTAAGAGCACTGCTAGATGGTTTAAAGAGACTCACTATCTGCACTTTATGAAGAACTTTACAAACTTTTCTATTTTTATTTTTATTTTTATTAATATTCTTTGGGACATTTTGTGGACTCAAGATTTATGATGAATTTTTAATCTCCTTATGTGCATTTGTGATTATAGAGTCCATATTTTAATTTATGCACTATTGGTGTTTTTTAATTTATGCACTATTGGTGTTTATTATGTTTAGTACATGTTTTTCAAGGATTTCCTGATAGCTTGTTTGGGAATTCATTCCACCTTTTTGATTCACTTAGGTTTTGATCCATTCTGTTTATTAAGGAGTGAATACACGCTGCACTTTTTATGGGGGCAGGTGTTGCACACACTTTAGAAATTCTCACTTAATTGTGTTTTTAATCCTACATATTGTTAGTTATGCTCAGTTTTTTTCACAGTTCACTTGATACACTACACTAGTTTTTTCATATTTCAGTGGAACAGCGCCAATCACCCCTTTTTTGACTCTATGTGTCTTGCTTTCTGAGATTAAGTGAAGGACTTTTACATCTCCTAAATTTTGAAGAATTTCTGTTTTTGATAATTTCATTTTTGGTTTTATTCATTTATTTTTTATATCACATGGACTAATTGTTTTTGATACACCATTCAATTTCTTATTATGTTTTAGAGAATCTGTTCACAGCAATATTTATCGTTATTCGTAGCGGTTTCTTTGCGCATCTTTTTCTTTCTTAATATAGGTTGAAAAAAGACACAAGTCCATCAAGTCCAACCTATGTATGTGATTATATGTCAGTATTACATTGTATATCCCTGTATGTTGCGGTCGTTCAGGTGCTTATCTAATAGTTTTTTTAAACTATCGTTGCTCCTTGCTGAGACCATCGCCTGTGGAAGGGAATTCCACATCCTTGCCGCTCTTACAGTAAAGAACCCTCTACGTAGTTTAAGGTTAAACCTCTTTTCTTCTAATTTTAATGAGTGGCCACGTGTCTGGTTAAACTCCCTTCCGAGAAAAAGTTTTAACCCTATTGTGGGATACCAGTACGGTATTTATGAATTGAAATCATATCCCCCCTCAAGTGTCTCTTTTCCAGAGTGAATAAGTTCAGTGCTCGCAACCTTTCGTCATAACTAATATCTTCCAGATCCTTTATTAGCTTAGTTGCCCTTCTTTGTACTCGCTCCATTTCCAGTACATCCTTCCTGAAGACTGGTGCCCAGAACTGGACAGCATACTCTAAGTGTGGCCGGACCAGAGTCTTGTAGAGCGGAAGAATTATCATTTTATCTCTGGAGTTGATCCCCTTTTTATTGCATGCCAATATTCTGTTTGCTTTGTTAGCAGCAGCTTGGCATTACATGCCATTGCTGAGCCTATCATCTACTAGGAACCCCGGGTCCTTTTCCATCCTAGATTCCCCCAGAGGTTCTCCTTCCAGTGCATAGATTGCAGTCATATTTTTGCCACCTAAATGCATTATTTTAAGTTTTTCTACATTAAACCTCATTTGCCATGTATAGTCCACCCCATTAATTTGTTCAGGTCTTTTTGCAAGGTTTCCACATCCTGCGGAGAAGTTATTGCCCTGCTTAGCTTAGTATTGTCCGGAAATACAGAGATTGAACTTTTTACCCCATCCTCCAGGTCATTTATGAACAAAATAAATAGGATTGGTTCCAGCACAGAACCCTGGGGGACCCCACTACCCACTTCTGACCATTCCGAGTACTCCCCATTTATCACCACGCTCTGAACTCACCCTTGTAGCCAGTTTTTAATCCACATACTCACCCTATGGTCCATGCCAACGGACCTTATGTTGTACAGTAAACGTTTATGGGGAACTGTGTCAAATGCTTTTGCAAAATCCAGATACACCATGTCTACGGGTCTTCATTTATCTAGGTGGCAACTCACCTTGCTCCATGCTGATTACTGCTAATGATACCATTCTCGTTACTAAAATCTTGTATATAGTCCCTTATCATCCCCTCCAAGAGCTTGCATACTATTGATGTTAGGCTAACTGGTTTGTAATTCCCAGGGATGTATTTTGGGCCCTTTTTAAATATTTTATGCTACATTGGTTTTTCTCCAATCACCTGGTACCATTCCAGTCAGTAGACTGTCAGTAAAAATTAGGAACAATGGTCTGGCAATTACTTGACTGAGTTCCCTAAGTACCCTCGGATGCAAGCCATCTGGTCCCGGGGATTTATTAATGTTAAGTTTCACAAGTCTAATTTTAATTCTGTCCTCTGTTAACCATGGAAGAGCTTCCTGTGATGTGTCATAAGGATAAACACTGCAGTTTTGGTTACTGATGCCCCCGATTACCTCTTAAAGACTGAGGAGAATAATAAATTTAATACCTTCGCCATCTTCCCATCCTTTGTAACCAGATGTCCTTCCTCATTCTTTATGGGGCCAATATGGTCTGTCTTCCCTTTTTTACTGTATTCATAAAGGAGGGGAAGGAATTTGGGACTTTAAATGAGGTTCTCGACATAGTGGAGGTATGTAAAAGAAAAAATGGTTTATTGTCATGCAAAGCACGATGTTTGGATCTCAGTGGTGTAAAATGAGTACAAATAATAGATCATAAGTATATACATACAAGTACATACATGGCATGGATATCAAGGATACATAATGATATCGACTTGGAAACACATTATAATATGGCAACCACACATATAACATGGACATCAAGGACACAAAATGATATCATCTTGGAAACACATGACAATTTGAAAATTAATAGGCAATCTCATGAATACATATATGTACACAATTCTAGAGGGTGGCACAGTATGATAAAGACACCATAATTGCTTGGTAGACAGTAGACTAAATTGATAGTGTGGGTGTATCTTGACATCCTATATTGCCCGACGTGTTTCGTGTATAGGACACTCATCAGGGGCGGATGCTTCAAAATATCTTTAGAAAGTCATCAAAAGTGATACCTTCATATATCTGATCTGGTGCCATTTGTCCGACACATATACTGGCTGCTTCCATCATTGCTCCATCTGCTATAGATCTTGCTGTCTCCTTCTCAATATGAGGATTCCCTGATAGTAATTCTTCTATCACATTTCTGTATTCCTCCAGAGTGATCATGCTATCATTATCCACGTCATACATGTTGAAAAGAAATTGTAATTTATTCTTACGGCATGTATTAATGGCCTCTTCATCAGCATTCTCAGCCAGTGGTTGGAAATGGGACATAATAATAAGAAACTTTTCAAAGTCAATCTCCTTCTCAAATCCGTGAGTTCCTGTTCGTAGATTTCTTTTATCAAAAAATGCATTTTTCATTTTGTCTCGAATAGGGTTCTGTTCCAGATGTAAAACCTTCTCAAAATCATTTTTCCTGAGAACTCCCTTGTCCCCACAAAGATAGCTGAAGCGCTTGTGAAGATGTTCAATTTGCTCTGCAGAGAAGGAGGAAACAAAATCACAAAACAGCAATGCCAAATCAGTGATTTTCTACACATGACCATTTACCATTCCAGTCAGTAGACTGTCAGTAAAAATTAGGAACAATGGTCTGGCAATTACTTGACTGAGTTCCCTAAGTACCCTCGGATGCAAGCCATCTGGTCCCGGTGATTTATTAATGTTAAGTTTCCCAAGTCTAATTTTAATTCTGTCCTCTGTTAACCATGGAAGAGCTTCCTGTGATGTGTCATAAGGATAAACACTGCAGTTTTGGTTACTGACGCCCCCGATTACCTCTTGAAGACTGAGGAGAATAATAAATTCGATACCTTCGCCATCTTCCCATCCTTTGTAACCAGATGTCCTTCCTTATTCTTTATGGGGCCAATATGGTCTGTCCTCCCTTTTTTACTATTTACATATATAAAGCGAAGTTCCATCCAAAAATGGAACTTCTGCTCTTCAGAATCCACCCCCCCTCCGGTGTCACATTTGGCACCTTTCAGGGGGGGAGGGGGGAGCAGATACCTGTCTAATCCAGGTATTTTCTCCCACTTCCAGGCATAGATAGCCGCAGTATCCGCAGATATCTACGCCATGTCTGGCAGCTTCGGGTGCTGACATCACAGGCACTCTGAACAGGTAAGTGTCCATATTTTAAAAGTCAGCAGCTGTAGTATTTGTAGCTGCTGACTTTTAAAAAAAAAATCTTGGCGGAACTCCGCTTTAAAGAATTTCTTGGTTTTTTTTTGCTTTCCTCCGCTGTGTCTTTCGTGTTCTATCTTAGCCGCCCTAATTGCACCCTTACATTTCTTGTTGCATTCTTTATAAAGTCTGAATGCTGATGATGATCTCTCATCCTTGTATTTTTTGAAGGCCTTCTCCTTTGCTCTTATATCCATTTTTACATTGCAGTTAGGCTCCATTCACACCTGAGCGTTTTGTAGCTTGAAGCCTGAAGCTACAAAATGCTGGAGGGGAAAAAAATCAATTATTCTCTATGAAGATGGTTCACATCTCCACTCCAAATGCCTGAAGCCCTACGCCTGAAGCTCAAAAAAGTTCTGGACCCTTTTTTGTAGCGCGAATCGGCAGATTTGGGCGTTTTTCTGCTTTTTACATTGGTGACCTTTTGCCCTGCACAAATCACGGTAAAAAAACGCCGCAAATCACGGTAAAAAATGCCACAAAATTGCGGTAAAATTGCGCGATTTTCTGCCTGAAAACGCGAAGCTCAGGTGTGAATGGGGCCTAAAGGCATCCAGGACTTTTGTTTGCTCTTTTAAATTTATTACCCAATGGAATGCATTAGCTAAAGCCCTCTTAATGCAAACCCATCTCCCCTCCATGTTCATTGTTCCTAAGATTTTATCCCAATTCATGCCTTCTAACAAGGTTCGTAGTTTAGGGAAGTTGGCTCTTTTGAACTTCAGTGTCTTTGTATTTCCCTTATGTTTCCTATTTGTGTGATTTTATACTGAAGCCAATTGAACTGTGATCGCTGTTTCCTAAATTGCCCCATATTTCCACATCTGTGATAAGGTCTGTATTGTTGGTAATCAGTAGATCCAGTAACGCTTTATTTCTAGTTGGTGCGTCTACCATCTGAACCATTACATTTTCCTACAAGACATTTAGGAACTGGCGAGCCTTAGACAAATGCGTGGGTCCCTCCACCCAGTCTATGTCTGGATAATTAAAATCCCCCATTATGATAATACTTCCCATCCTTGCTGTTAATCCAACTTGTGATAGGAGATCCGTCTCCCCCTGCTCCCTCAGGTTAGGGGACCTATAGCATACTCCCTGTAAAATTTTCCCCTTAGCTTAATCCCTTTGGAGCTCTACCCATAGGGATTCCACCTCCTCCCTAGCTCCCTTAGTGATGTCATCTCTCACATGTACATTATTCTTGATATATAGGCATACCCCTCCCCCTTTTTTACCCTCTCTATCCCTGCGATAAAGGGTATACCCTTGAATGGTTGCCAGCCAATCATGAGAGCTGTTGAACCAGGTCTCTAAAATTCCCACAAAATCCAAACCCTCTTTGTACAACAGTATCTCTAGTTCACCCATCTTGTCCGTCAGGCTTCTGGCATTGGTGAACATGCCACATAGTTTAGACCGGTCGTATACTATCCTCTTATTGGGTGTTCCGAGATTGCAACTAGGACTGTTACTATACTTACTTTGGGTTTATGTGCTTTAGTCAACCTACCACTAATGCCCCCAATACTACCCTCTGGAATATGTTCCGCGCTGACTATCTCTACCTCTGCCCCCCCCCCCATTGCCTAGTTTAAAAACCCCTCTAACTTTTTGGAAATCTTTACTCGCAGCTGATCTGCACCCTCCTTATTTAGGTGCAGTCCATCCCTTCTATAGTACTGGTGATCGACTGAGAAGTTGGCCCAGTCCTTCAGGAACCCAAACCATTCCTTACTACACCAGCTCTTTAGCCACTTGTTTACTTCCCTAATGTCCCTCTGCCTTTCTGGTGTGGCTCAATGTACCTGTAATATTCCTGAGAATGCTACCTTGGAGGTCCTTTTCCTCAATTTAGCTCCCATGTCCCTAAAATCATTCTTTAGGACACTCCATCTGCCTCTGACTTTGTCATTGGTGCCAATGTGCGCCATGACAGCCGGGTCTTCCCCAGCCCCTCCCGATAATCTGTCCACCAGATCTGTGATGTGCCGAACCCGAGCGCCCGGTAGACGACATACAGTTCGGCACTTCAGGTCTTTGTTACAGATTGCCCTCTCTGGCCTTCTAAGAATTGAGTCCCCTACCACCAGAATCTGTCTTTCCTTTCCCTTCACTTCCCCCCCACTCTCACTGGAGGAGTTCTTCTCCCGGGAGCTTTTTGCTGTAATTAAGGGGGTATAGTACCATTGAAGGAGTATTTTTTGGGCTGTTTCCCAATATATTGTGGACCTTGTGTAACAGTGATTGTATTTAACCACCTTTTTCTATTGTTCCTCTGAGAAGGAAGTAGTGATATCTGTTTTTCATTTTTGAAGTAGTGGTAGTTTAGTAAAGGTTTTTTTCTATTGCAACAGGTTATAAAATAGGGAAATCCCTTTTGTGGTGTATTTTAATGGATGTTAATGTGTGAGCTCGTAAAATGTTGCAATCCTCACATACATGTAGTGATCTGATTTGAGAAGTGAGCACTTTTGGATTAACATCTCAAAGGGGATAATCTTCCCGTGGTTTAAAAGGTCTTTGACTAGGGTAATTCCTTTTCTTCCCAATTGGTTGTCATGAGGTCTCCTATGTGGACAAGGGAATAGCAATTTCGGTCAGGTCTGTGTTATGTTCCATAGAATTACAGAAATGTTTCCATGTATCCATTACTAATTGTATAATGGGACGGGTGGATTTAAAATGAGTATTTGAGAAGGAATTAGCTAGAAGTGTAGATCTTAAGGAGTTAGGTGATACCCAATTTTTCTCTATAGATTCCCAATGTTTTGATGGGTGTGAGTGGAGCCAAAACTTTGTTTGGTCTAAAATGCTGGCTGTGAAGTAGTCTCGTAATATGGGAAGCCCCATACCCCCAGCTTTTTTATGTTTTAGTAGGGAGGACTGGGAGCATCTCGATTTTTTTTTTAATCCGCCCACACAAACATATGCAGTTGAGATTGTACCTTTTTAAAGAATGATACTGGTATAAAGATTGGTAGAGCTCTAAAATAGTACAGAATTCTTGGTAGAATCAGCATTTTGTATGCAGCCAGTCTTCCCTACCAGGACAAATAAAAGGATCTTAGTCTGTTTAATTCAGGCTGGATAGAGAAAATGAGGTGTAAAAAAATTACCTTAAATAATTTTTAGTTGTCAAATGTATGCCCAGATATTGAATAGATTGGTGAGTCCATGGGTATGGGTACTGTGAAGAAAGGGTTTGTTTAAGATCTTCATCTATATTTATAGCAAGTATATTAGATTTGGTTGCATTAATTTTATAATATGAAATTTGGCTGAAATGGTTTAGTGTGTTGTGTACGGCTGGAAGAGACGTTTTTGGATCTGAAAAGGACAGGATCACATTGTCCACAAATAAGGAGATGGAGTGTGCTTGTTGTGTGACATAAACGCCGGATATTTCTTGGTGGGATCTAATTTTTTTGGCAAGGGGCTCCATTAGAAGGGCAAATTTTAAGGGGGATAATGGACACCCTTGTTTTGTCCTGTCAGTGATGTTGAAGCTGTCAGAGAACATGCCTTCTGTGAAGACCATTGCGGAGGAACTAGTGTATAGTGCTAAGATGGCTGAACTAAGTGTGCCTGATAGATCAAATTTGCATAGTACATGTCTTAAGTATCCCCAATGAATCCTTTCGAAGGCCTTCGAGGCATTTAATGAAAGAAGCAGAGAAGGCACCCCAGACGACTCCACATTATGAAGAAGATTGATTATTCTACGCGTGGTGCCTGACGACCCGGGACAAAACCAACCTGGTCTTGTTTTACCAGGGTGGACATGAACCGGGCCAGTCTATTTGCTATAATCTTGGCATATATCTTCAAATCAACATTTAGTAATGATATGGGCCTGAAATTCTGTGGAGTGTCTGGTGTTTTACCAGGTTTGGGTTACAATTTGTGGGTTACACAAGTTACAATTGTGGTCGTTAGCATTTCTGGAGGAAATGAAGCTTTGGAAGCAGCAGTTTCATATACTCTTAATAAATTTAGGCTTAGAATAGAATGGAACGTGCGGTAAAATTCAGAAGGGAATCCACCTGGGCCTGGAGACTTGTTATTGGGGAGAGACATGATTGTTTTTGAAGTTCATCTATAGAAATTGGTTTGTTTAGAGATTTTAGTTGGTCTGCATCTAGTTTGGGGATGGAGATTGAGTCCAGGAATTGAAATGAATCAACTCAGGAGAAGGTTGTGGTGTAGATGTGTCATCTTTTAAGTTATAGAGATTATTGTAATAGTCTCTAAAAGCGTATGTAGTTGATGAAAAATAAATGGTATTTTTTGTTTTACAGTTTTCTCTTTTACTTGGTTAGCTAATAGCTTACCTTCTTTATTACCTTGGCTGTAAAAGTGAGCTTTCTATTTCCTTGTAGTGTGGTTATGTTGAGAAAAAGAAGTATTTTAAGTTCATGCCTGGTTTTATCCAGTTTTGAGCTAATTTTAGGATCAGGAGCTTTTTTATTTGCCAATTCCAAATTTTCTATTTGGGAAAGTAGATCATTAAACTGCTGGTTCCACTGCTTTTTAATAACACTGCTTAATTTCATGAGGATTTCTCTCATGTACACTTTATGACAGTTCCATGTTGTGAAGGGATCCATCACAGATAGGGCATTAGTAAGGAAGAAATCACTGAGCTCTTTAGTAATTTTGAGTTTATGGTCTGGGTGTTCAAATAAAAAAACATTGTTTTTCCATCTATTTGCCCATGTTTTGGTGCGGGACCCCTCCACCTCCATGGAAACTGGAGCGTGGTCAGACCACGAGATGTTATGTATGGTAGACCCACTAACATTTTGCAGGAGAAATTTGTCAACCAAAAAGAGATCAATTCTCGAGTATGTGTGATGCACACTCGAGAAGTAGGAGTAGTCCCGCTCAGTCGAATGTTGACATCGCCACACGTCATACAAGTCTTCTGAGGACATGAAGTGCGAGAGGGTAACTCTGTCACTTTGTTTTTGCATCCCAGCCGAGATGTCCAAAGATATGTTGGGTATGGCATTAAAATCGCCGCATAGTATGGTATGACCTTTTCGCACCTCACGTACCAATTTACAAACCTTATCCAAAAAGGATATTTTTTTCACATTTGGTAGGTACACGTTTACTATGGTGTAGAGCATATTATTTACCTCACATACGAGTATGATACATCTACCCATTTTGTCTGTCTCTGTATGTATATGGTTAAACGATACAGTGTCTTTGATGAGAATAGCAACCCCTCTTTTCTTTTTAGGAGCATTAGAACAGATTATCGTTGGGAAGCGTCGATGTTAAAATTTTGGGGGTTTTTGAGAAGAAAAGTGAGTTTCTTGCAGACATAAAAAGTCACTTTGTAGAATTCTCGCTTCCTTCCATAACATGCTTCTTTTCTGTCGGCTGTTCAGCCCCCTAACGTTGAATGAAGAGATTTTAAACCCCATGGTATCGTCTATATGTGAAAAGAGTCACTGGGGACCTTAGATCTTCAATCAGTGTAGGTGTGTAATCTCTCGTCAGAGGAGTCTTTAAGTATGTGGTGCTAACAATGAGTCAGAGTTCAGAGTGCTGTGAAACGAGTTCAAAATTGTACCGCACCAGAGATTAAAACAAAACTCGTAATCTCTAATGTAAATACAAAATTGAGTAAAAAAAATGATTCAACCAAATCTGTAGGGATATTATAACTCACAAGGGAGCGAAAAAAAAAATAAACAGGTATATGACCACGGATCCACTGGAGCTAAACTTATATAGTAGTGACACTGTGTTACCTGAGCCATCAGTCATTTGTGTCAGGTGGCCATTCAGGTGATCGATCACGCGGTGAAGAGGATGCTGATGGATGATCTTCGTCTGTTTCCAGGATATTCCTCTCTCTTAAAAGCTGCATGTCTTCTTCTACCGCGTTAATGTAAAAGGCTTTCCCCTATTTTGTGATGAGAAGTTTTGCTGGGTATGACCATCTATAGGTGATATAGTGGTTTCTCAGAGATTTGGGGATAGTGGCCATATTCCTCCTCCTTTGCATTGTATAAGCTGATAAGTCTGAGAAGGAAAGACCTTGGGTACAAGATGGTGCATTTTCAGGGTTCCTCGAGAGCTGGAGGAATTTTTCTTTGGTTTGATAAAAATGAATCTGAGCGATCGTATCTCTCAGTAGATGATCTGGTAGATGTCTGGGTTTTGGTAGCCTGTGGATTCTATCTATAGATAGGTCTGTCAAAGAAGCATCAGGTAGAATTTCCTGGAAAATATTCTGGAAGTATGCATGCAATTCAGATGGTTTGACCGACTCAGGTATCCCCCGGATTTTAATATTGTTTCTCCTTAAGGTAAGCCATTTTAGCCTTCATGTTTTGTAGTTCATCCTCCCTCTCATTGTGGGCAGCAATTACTTCATTAATGGTGCCAGAAAATTCTCCCATCTTGCGTTCTATGTGGGTAACTCTGGTATCAACAGCTTTTATTTCCGCCTTGAAATGATTTGTAAGGAATAGGATGTCCGCATGTATAGTAATACGTAGTGTAAGATTGGGGTATCAGACTCAAACGGTAGGTGCGTTGTCAGTGAGTACTCCAGTACAAAACTGTATTTTTAGGGGCCTGGTAGCCCACTTTTATTTAAAAACACGGAAAAGTTCACAAAGACATCAGTAGCCCTCGCAGGGGGGTTCCACCATTACTGTATCTTGCACACTCAATACTTTAGCCTCCTGGCGTACATTCTTGCCATATGGCTGATTCTGGCCTTTAGCCTAGGCCTTAGGTCTGCTCCTCAGACCCAAAAGAGTTTCCTAGAGTGAAGCTTTCTCCTAGCTTACTCCTGCTGCTTACTACTTGCTGCTCTGTCACCAAGTACATCTTCCTCCTGCAGACATGCATACCCTGGCTGCCTCCTGCAGCCTCTGAATCCTCTCAGAGGAATGGGACTCCACCTGACTCCCATGCACAGACTTCCTGTCTGTTGGGTGGAACCCTGAGCCATAGCTAGGTCACAATTAAATATCACAGCACACAGCTGTGCAATCAGCGTGCCTCTCCCTCCAAAATCTGGTGTAAACCAGCAATCTTCCAGGTAGCACAGGGTCCTACTGCCACATATCCTCCCCCCTTTTTTCGAACCGGAGGGAGGAACACATAAACCCGTCACTAAGAATGGGACACCTCTGTGCCAGCCATTAGCTGCGTAGGCCCATTTCTTTTTCCGGGTATGTTTCCACCAGCACTTCACCTTGGCACCTCTGTGCCAACTATCAGCAGCAGGAGTCCTAATCTGCCCAACCTTTTCTCTAAAGGGGCACTCCACCCACATCTTCTTCCGGGTGTGCTTCCACCAGCACTTCTTCCTGAACCGTGGGCTCCCACTAATCTCTCTATCCCTGGCCACGGGATCCTCCTTTTCCCTCCCACAGACCTACTCTCCTGGGACTGTTGGGGACCCACTTCCATTAAATCTGTCAGGGACTGACCCCTCTCACTACCTGACACAACACTAACCAACAACATCTGTTTATCAGGTTCACTAACCCCTATGTGGTTACCCTTGGCAACCAAATCATCTGAGATCCACACCACATACTTCTGTTTAACCTCAATAGCAATGTTCCACAAGGGGTTATTCAACTCAATATTATCATCAAGACCTCTTGTCACCTTGTTTGCTAGGACAGTGTCCAGGAAGGGACCATCTACAGGCAAGCAGTTACTCCCTATGGGACATTCCCGCAGTTTCACATCGCTCCCTGTTGTCCAACACTCCAATAGCGACTGTCCTACCAACGCACATTTTTCGCCACATTTTTCCACACCAATCTCTTTAACCATTTCTGTGTTCATTGGTACCTCAACCAATACCTCTGAGCTGTCCAACAGTGCTCTACAGTGCTTCTCATACACTTTTTCATTACAGTTACCAACACTATCATTTCCTGTCAAAGTGTCTCCGGGTACCTCAAACTGCACCTCCCTGTGAGTAATGGATTGAATTCCCACTACTGCCGCGTCTTTTCTGGGCCCTTCCTTTACACGAGGTCTAGCGGGTGAGACAGCACACGCGCCATGTACCAACCACTGCTCAGCTGCACCTCGGACCGCACCAGCAGGAATGCACCTCATCACACCAGCATATGGAGAGACTTCTACTATGTCTATCATTTCTGATTCCTCTAGCAGTTCCCCTGAGCGCCTTCCACCCACAACTGCCGCTGGAAGTACTCTCGCAGAGAACTGTGATACCACTTTCCACAAAATTAACCAACATTGCAGTAACCAATTTTTATCAACATTGCTTAACATCGCCTGTACCACCCGTCTCCACTGATTGGTACTATGCAGTACCAGGTCACCCATCTGCGGTGGATACATGCAGGTGTACAACGGAAAGATTTTCACCATTTCCAACAACATCTCAGTTATTTCCAGACATGTTACATCTAAACACAGAACTCTAGGGACTTTTCCCTTACCAACAACGTGGAGGGGCTCATTTGCTAAGGCCTGAGAGGCTGAGACACTTAAAGAGACCTCCACCTCAGAGGCAACTGACAAAACTTGTGGCTCCCCATGAGCACTGCAAATCACATGTGTCACACTCATCCTCTCATTTTCAGCAACACGGAGCCCCTCCAAGTCTTTATCCATTATCCCATCATCCTGACACACAACATTACTCATCTCTTTTGCTGTGGACAAAACTTCTGCTATATATGTGCCCTTTTCCGATCCTTCCGCCTGGAGGGGGTTAAGTTCTGCAACAGCCAATGCACCAGTGTCTACTGGCTTTGAAGCCTCTCCATTTGTCACAGCAGCAATAGTGTCCAGCTTACTATTACCTTCAGAAATTTCTTTCCACCACGCTAACACCTTTATGGCGAGACTATCCCAGTCTATCCTGTCTGTGCTCCAATCACCAGCACTCCGTAGTACTGCTCCCTCTGCCCATGGAGACACAGGTGGACAGAGTGGTTTAGCAGCAGGGATCCTGCACCAGTCACTGTCAACCACATCAGATTGTGATAATACATACTCCATCAGTTGAGCTGTTTTCCCATTGTTTTCCACCTGAGCAGTATCAAAGTTGTTCTGGACCCCCGCCGACTCCAACAAAGGGAGTCGTCCTGAGATTTCCAGGGACAAATCTGCGGCACTGCCTGTGGTTACCATGGGAGACACCAAACCATCAACATTGTCAGTAATACACTTTTCAACATTATCATCATCCACCTTTCTGCCTTGAATAGGCAGCATTATCACATTAGCAGTTTGAGATTGTAGGATATTTAGTACATTGCTTTTCACCTCATGTGAAACACACTTGTCAGTCGGTGCTGCGACACAGTTGTCCTGGGAAACTCTGAGCTCAGACACCATGAGCTCCTGGGTGGTCTCCAGGGACACCTCTGCTACACCTGCCATGGTTGCCAGGGGCAACGGCACACATTTCTCAGTGGTCACCCCTGACATTTCTGGATGCAATATCACATTTTTAATCGCAACATTTTTAATCGCATTAGCAAGCAACATATCTTCATTTTTACCACTTGTCTTCCTGCTAAACAATACACTGCCTGAAGACAAGTCCTTACCAGTCCTCAAGCTTGCTGCAGGTTCAGCTTCAAACTGGTCTTTGTTACTACACAGGGTATTCACTTGCAAGTCTCCACTTCCCATAACCAGTCTCTCTCACATTTGTAACTGCAACAGTCTTACCATTACATTTGGAAGGTGTTGAAAGCTTCAATTGAGGGCGTTGTCCCTTCTTTGCTGTGCTCTCACAAGCTAATGCCCCCACATGGACACGGGGCAACATTGCATCCTTCTTGGATTTTCCAACATCCCCTGCAGGCCAAACAGGTTTTCTGTTGCCAGGGGTAACAGCAGACTTACACACATGGTCATACCCCTTGCAGGATGCTGGATACTGTGCTCTCTTCTCTGGGCTGACCACTTCACACAAGCAGCCATAACTTGAAACCATTGATTTCTTGTGCTCTCCATCACCCCCTGCAGGCTGAACAAAATTTCCTTCACGGTTGCGAGGGGTGACAACAGACACTTTTGCACAAACCTCTTCATTTAGAATTCGAGCCACATCTCTGCTGTAGCTCCTCTTTTCTGCAAACAGACTTTCTCCGGTTACCATGGGAGACCACTTTCTCCCTGTTGATCTTTTCCAGCGCTCTCTAGATTGGATTGCTCCTAGGAAATTGTCGTAGTCATCTCGGTTATGATACATCCCGCGGTACACCTCTTGGTACTCTTCCATCAAAAAAGGTTGTACCAACTCAACCCAGCGACTTTTAGGCCATCCTCTGTAGGAAGCAATCATCGCAAAATCATCCAAAAAGTCTATAACATGTTCAGAAGGCAGCATAGGCCGTATGAAGTCAGCTGTATGGATTTCTGCTTTGTTGCCATGGACAACCACACCCATCTGCTCACTCTTTGCACTAAAGGATGGCTTGCTTTCCTTTTTCCTTTGCTCCAGTGCAGCCAAATGCATCTTGCACCAGTCTGGGGCTTGTTCTGTCGGTAACAACCCCTCCAGCCACAAGGTTCTGTCTCTCATCTCAGCAAACATTGCTTCCTTTTTGCGCTTTGACCGCCCCATCTCTGCAGTCAGGCACACAACGCTTTTTAACACAGTTGCTTTTAACACAGGAAAATTTGGCGTATTGTCTCTTTAAGACTTGCAAACAGCACACTTTCACATGCAGACTCCACTAGTTCACATTAGCTGCTCCTCACAGCATTGCTGTAGAACACAGTTTCTTGCTACTCACTGTTTTTGGTATGCGAGGATCTGGAACTCTTCCAAATCTGCCCGAAGCAATCTCCGCCATATGTAAGATTGGGGTATCAGACTCAAACGATAGGTGCGTTGTCAGTGAGTACTCCAGTACAAAACTGTATTTTTAAAGGCCTGGTAGCCCACTTTTATTTAAAAACACGGAAAAGTTCACAAAGACATCAGTAGCCCTCGCAGGGGGGTTCCACCATTACTGTATCTTGCACACTCAATACTTTAGCCTCCTGGCGTACATTCTTGCCATATGGCTGATTCCGGCCTTTAGCCTAGGCCTTAGGTCTGCTCCTCAGACCCAAAAGAGTTTCCTAGAGTGAAGCTTTCTCCTAGCTTACTCCTGCTGCTTACTACTTGCTGCTCTGTCACCAAGTACATCTTCCTCCTGCAGACATGCATACCCTGGCTGCCTCCTGCAACCTCTGAATCCTCTCAGAGGAATGGGACTCCACCTGACTCCCATGCACAGACTTCCTGTCTGTTGGGTGGAACCCTGAGCCATAGCTAGGTCACAATTAAATAGCCCAGCACACAGCTGTGCAATCAGCATGCCTCTCCCTCCAAAATCTGGTGTAAACCAGCAATCTTCCAGGTAGCACAGGGTCCTACTGCCACAGTAGCCATACCAGCATATCTTTCAGAGTTGTATCAATCACTGGCTGGTTTTTAATGGGGAATTCCAAGATAGAGTCCTGGAGTTCCCTGGTGTCATTAAGAGATGTATCTATCTCCTCCTCCTCCTCCATGTCCTTTCTCTGTATGTGCTGTTTTGCCTTAATAGGGCTAGATGAGGAGGAGGATGATTGAGATTTACTATTCACCCCCTTTTGTGCTTTTTGTGGCTGGTAAGATTGACGCTGAACTGTGTTGCTGTGACCAGAGGGCCTGCCATGCTCCCTGTCACTGTGCTTACTGGCGCCATCTTGGATCTGTGCACCGCGGGGCTGCTGGAGAAAGTCTGTCATCTTGCTAATTCGCCAGGTCTCTTTCCGTTTCCTGGACATGTTCCCTAAGTGTGCCCGACCTTCTGGGAAGAAAAACCGCCACAATCCGTGGCTCAGGAGTGGAGATATTCACTCTGGTAGGTCCATGATTGACGGAGCTCTCTTACACCGCGGCCATACTCCTCAGTCGCCGGCCACGCACCCGTACCTACTGATTTAATAAGGATTGGGGATTATACCCTGTCCAAATTACCTAACAACTAGCTTCCTGACACTAATACTCAACAAGACAATACACAGGTACTCAACTACTCAACAAGACAATACACAGGTGCTCACTGACGAACGTGCATCCGCAGACCAACGTGCACTCACAGACCAACGTGCATTCGCTGAACCACGTGCACACACAATACACAAGTACTAAAAGAAGCAAAGAAAAAAAAAGAGTTGTTTAAAAAGTGACAGAAAGCTAACTGGGTCCTCTTTAGAGCCCCAAACAAGGGAGGGATGGGATTACCTAACCTACACAGGTATTAGCAAGCAGCACAATTAGCCCAATAATCAGTGATCTATTCCCGGATTGCAAAACCTGATTGGGTGCATATGGAAAGGGAAGCATTACCACAATTCACACTAGATTTCTTACTGTGGAGTCACCCTAGTAAACACCCATCAATTCTCATCCCAACATTATCTCATTTGATCACAGTATGGGACAAACTCAAAATTAATCCGGAGTTAATATCCTTGATTAAGCCGCTGACCCATTTATTCAACAATCCCCAATTCCCCCCAGGCATGAACATTAGAGCCTTTCAATGGTGGCTGAACAAGGGGCTATACAGAATAGGCCATTATTTTAACTCATCGGGTCCATTCACCCTCAATCACTGTATCAATATCCTTGAAATGCCCCCAACTGAAACTTACAGACACTTACAAATCTCTCACTTCCTACACTCCATTTGGAAATCCAAACTCTTACCACCTAGCATAACGCCATATGAACATTGGTGTGGCCAGCTTACGGAGCAGAGGGGGGATCTCGGTGATATACGAATCACTATCTGTAGAGCACTCTAAAACAACCTGTATGTTGGCCTGGGAAAGTGAGCTCAAATAGGAATGGGAGCTGGACGAATGGCACAGAGTGATCACATGGTCGAATCGAGATATACTCAACGTATCTCTGATGGAGGCAGACCTAAAAGTTCTAACTAGATGGTACTTGGTTCCCGCTAGACTTGCAAAATTAAATCCTTCAACTTCCCCCCTATGTTTCATAGGATGCAATCACACAGACACCATGATCCATGTTTGGTGGGAATGTCCAAAACTAAGAGGGTTCTGGAATAGGATCTTTGCAATCATCAGACAGACAATGGATTTGTCCTTCCCTATGTCCCCCCACATAGTACTGCTGAACTCCCCAATAGAAAAAGCCTCTGAAAGTAAAAAGAGCCTTGTTCACTTTATCCTTCTAGGAGCTAAAATTACAATAGCGAAAGCATGGAAGCAGTCCACGGTTTCCAGTGACCAGGCCAAACGAAAAATATCTTGGATCATGGCTCAGAAAAAAATTTGTCCATCCCTATGTCCCCCCCCCATAGTACTGCTGAACTCCCCAATAGAAAAAGCCTCTAAAAGTAAAAACAGCCTTGTTCACTTTATCCTTCTAGGAGCTAAAATTACAACAGCGAAAGCATGGAAGCAGTTCGTGGTTTCCAGTGAACAGGCCAAACGAAAAATATCTAGGATCATGGCTCAGAAAAAAATTATTAGTATCCTACAAGATACTTAAAAATTTTGAGGCCACTTGGGAACCTTGGGCAGATTACATGCACATACCCTTGACATCTTCATAAGAATTGGATAAAACAATCTTGGTAGAACATTCCAGAAGGACATCTTATTCCTCCTTCTATACATCTTCTTTCTTTTCTATCCCCTACTTTTTCCTTTCTCTCTCTTTATATTTTTATTCTTTAATACCACCTTTGCTAAAATATTACCTGGTTAGGTGGGCAGCAGGCTTTAGAAGGTTACATACCGCTAGTTTAAATAGCATTTGATCTGTGGGTTGGATGTGCAGCTCCCCTTTCTGTGACACAGCTTGTACCCATTTGAGGTGTCCGGAGAGGGGCGGCTCTCTTCCCCCCCTTATGTTTGATTGATGTACCTGCGCCCACTAACCACAGTTGTTTCTAAATATATCTATTTGAAATTTGTTCAGTTATACGTTACATTATTATGGATTTATTATTCCACTATGTAAAAGACTGTATCAAAGACTGTATTTTCTCTGAAAAACTTGAATAAAAAACTATTGAAAGCAAAAAAAAAAAAAAAAAGTATCAGAAAAAGGTGTTAAAAAGCTACAGGGAAAAGCCCCAAAAAGAACCTAAAAATGCAACCCAGCAATCACCAGCAGTCAAAAAGCAAAACTTGTTCACACTCTCCACTCAAGGTCCCCACTGTTTACCTTCCAACCAGCAGTCATCTATCTCAAAGACTTGATTTCCAGGAAGCTAGTCAAGTCCAAGTAATTCATCATCTCCATACCCTCTCAACCCACCTAGATCAACTACAGACCTCCATGTTCCTTATCTACAGCATCATCAAGGTGATCCTGGACTCAATAACATTGCTGCATTTTTAGATCTCTATGAGACATCACAAGCCTCCTCTGCAACAAGTGCCCTCCTATGCCTTCACCAAGGTTTGTAGGAGTTGGAAAGTATGCTATCCATATACAAAAAGAGAAGAAGGGGGGGGGGACTTTTGGACTTTTTAGGCACAACCAAATTGTAGATAAAAATCTTATTTTATTAATATAGAAGAACACGTAGAAAAAAAGAGACAGAAATATTAAAAACACAGCATATGTATATGTTCAGATAATTGCTATACAACACCATCTACAGTATATGATTCTTCGGACATCTGAAGGGGGGGGGGAGAGGGGAGGAGGGAAGAGGAAGGAACAGGGGAACACCCAGATATAGGAAGGAAAAAATGGAGGCATGATATATTAAGGGTGAAGTAGAATATAAAGCATCGAACCAGGCAGAACTTCAGCAATGCAGGTTTATTAACAGCTGATAACATACAGGTTTATTTTCAAAATATTACAATATACAGGTCTAATTTATACAGTTTCTTACAATGCAAGCATATTAGATATAAATATTCTTATCCTCTAACCTAATTTAAACAATTGTGAATTGTTCTCACCTTGAACCAGAATGGGTCTTTACTGCCAATTCTTGGGAACCTCTCACCTGATAGGGACCAGCCGATCTGCCGGTGGTCTGGTCCCCTCACAGAGTTCTGGGTTCCAGCTCGACCAAGTTCTTGAGGGAAATTCACCTGAGACCACATTCTGGTACAAGTTAAGAAGTCTTCTCTGACTCGTACGAGGAGACAAGTTATGGACAGATACTTGCCCATTGGTTCTGACCTCTATGACCCGTGCAATAGGGCAGCATACATAGAGTTCAGCCTTATGAGCTCCTATCTGACTTGTCTGTCTAACAATTACAGAGCTTGCATTTATATACCATTTCACAAGTCTTATCTCAACTATCTTTCTTACATGTGATTGGTCGCTAAGATCTACATCAAAGTAACTAACCATAAATCTGACACTTGTTCTACAACCAGACAAACTTAATTATTCCCAAAATTCCTATATGTTCATTAAAGTGTTTTATAACTGGGTTCGTCCAATTAAAAACAGCTGTGTAGAGACAGTCTGGCACCTAGCTGTCTTATCAAGCTCTTCTTATCTTGATACTAGCTTCAAGGAGTTGCAGATTTACGACTATGAGACAATGAACTTTCAATAACCCCACCAGATGTGTTATATGTCTCACTATATGTATGTATTTTAACAGTTTTAATGAGGGCACAAGCAGACCTTTGTTTGACCTTGTCAAACTTAATTTAATGTACTGTACATAACTTTAACTATTTCTAAACCACCTGTTTTCATATCTTTATCTGTCTGACTTATATGCATTTCAGACTTGAGACAATTCTATATTACTTGAATCTATCCTAATGAACTTTCACCCAGTAAACTATCTTAATACATTTTCGAGAACACCTGTGTACAAGTACTTGTCATAAAGCAGAGGTCATTTAAAGTTCAACACTTATAAATTAAGACTTTCTAAATCTATGGAAAACACAGTATACATTATTAAAGATTAATAATTGTTGCTTTACTTATTGAATAATAATATTGATAAAACCACTACTATATAATAATATGAATAATAATAATAATAATTATCAATAAAATATATGCAAATCAATATATATATATGAAATACATTGGCTAATATGAGATTCCACAACATTTCCCCCCTGTTGAGGCATAAGCCTCACAGCAATTACAGTACAGATCACCCACCATGCTCCTCAGAGACCCCATGCACCCAACACTGATCACATAAATTGTCCAAAAAATAAATAAAAATAAATCAGTCCAAAAAATAAAAATAAATAAATAAATCAGTCCAAAAAATAAAAATAAATAAATAAATCAGTCCAAAAAATAAAAATAAATAAATAAATCAGTCCAATCAAAAACACTGCATCTTCTTCTGTAGCTGCAAAGTCCTTCTCTATATGTGGCACGGAAAACATAGTTGTCAGTCTCAGTGGCATCGTGATCATTCTTGCCACAAACTTCTTGCAACAGGCAACAGTTACTCAGCAACATCACATCAAGGATAACAGGAAGGAGGAACAATCCGTTCAGCTAGTGAATGAAAGCCAAGTATGTGGTCCCAAGGAGCATTCAGCAGACTCAGTCCCATAAGGCTCTGCCTTTTCCTGCATAGGTCTTTTCAGCTTAGCCAAGTACTTGATGTTTTTTGGAGAGATCTCCTTCTTCATCATCAGTTGCTGGTCCAGTATCATAGCACAAGCTGCTTTGGATGCTGTAAGACACAAGTTCAGTGCATACCTGTTCTGCAAGGGTACAAGTCTCAGATGTTCCTTTATTGCATGAAATCCTTCCTTTGTAGCAATTACCATTTGTAACAAGTTGCATCATGTCTTTTGCGATCACCCGATATTTGTCTGGATATAAAATACACTTCAAAATTATAGTTATAAAAAATAAAAATAATAGTCAGTGTCAGGATACAATAGGTCTCTGGCAAGCACTTCAGGGCAACCTACAAAGCAATGGCTCCTACACTCTCATTTTATTTAATAACTTAATTTAGTGTGTTCCTTTTACTTCTACAACATCCGCCAAAACAATATACATGTATCTATATAGTTGTATCATAATACAATACTCTTAGAATATTAATAATAATTATCTGTCTAAATCCCTTGAAGTACATGTTTTCAGTACAAAGTATTTTATATAGAATATTCTTTTACATTTCCCAATCTATACTATTTCCCATACAATAATTGTAAATTTTTTATCATTTCTTAACCTTGACTCCAACTATCAGTCACTATTACCCTGGTCATGTCATACTGTCAATATAGTCAGTCCAGAAATTTCATTAGTTTTAATTTTGTAGTCTTCCCACAAAGTTTGCTAAACCCAAAACCATTTCACTTTTTGTCCATTTCTGCACATACTATACTGCAGAATGTTATACAATAACAGTCAGCATGGGTCTCTTCTGTCAGTCACTGCTATACTGTTTAAGTCAGTAGCCTACCTCTCCTATGTCTTAAAACATGAATTATAAAACAATATCAAGACAAATATGATAACATATCCTATAAAGCATCAATAGCATACAGTCTTTAGCGATAATGTCATACTCATTAATTACATTACACCTCTCCACTTTTTTTTTTTTCCAAAAAATGATAAAACTATTTGTTTATAATGATTGAACATTTACTCAAAGTGGAACTCTACTCACAAAAATGTGATAAAATAAGGTTCATTAGCAACAAAAATACATTCCACATTAATTATTATGCTACCATTTTACTGAAACCCGGAACCTTTGAGCAGCAGTAGAATTTCAGGCTGTCAGCAGAATGGCCTCTAGATTTTAAGCAGTGCAAAAAAAAAATAGAGCACAACTGAGCCTGTGTAGAGCAGGGTGGAACAGTGGATTTTAAACAGTATAGGCACTTATTTTTACTGTGCTTCATAGCTACACCTGCAAAAAGGGGTCAGCTTCAAGTGATCCAGCAGGAATTAAGTTTCTGACCAAAGTTCCACTTTAAGGTGTTCACAATATTAATACTTATAACATATATAACAAACAAAACAACAGTAAGTCTCTACATACAAAGTATCACATATAATTAATTAGAATTGTCCATTACTGAAATACTTCCAATGTCTTTGTCTGCAACAGTCTCTTGTATGTATTCCACTTGCACTTATGTGAATAACACTCTTGGTAATCTCACTCAGACTTTGACTACTATAGAAATGGAAAATGTCACTGTCACAAATGTGGATTTAAATGGACACTTGAATTGTGAATTCTTCCACTTCCTTTTATGATCTTTAATGTACTTGCAGTCATCAAGAGTTACTGACATACATTCCTTTAGTGGCTTTGACTGGAACAAGAGATGACATCTAAAACAAGGATCTGTTTAGAAACAAAACTACACCAATTTGGTTAATTATTTTAAACACATGAACATTTTATCTCCCACTGTACAGCATGAAGTCTAAGCAACTATCATTTGCCTCTAGAACTCCTAAACTTAGTGACAAATCTATCCAAAGTTTCATATGGCCCAGCAAATTGTATTTAATTTTGTCTACAACAGCCCATACAACCTATCCACCAATGAATATGAGTGTTGACACAAGGTTCTATCGTCTATGCCAAGCATAGAGCAAAATGGAACTGATTTTTCATAAAAATGGGTACAATTATCTGATATCAGTGCTGTATACACTCCAAGCCTGGGAAAAATTTCCCACATCAGACACTTAGCTGTTGTCTCATACATTCGCATGACCATATGAAAAACTGTGATTTATTTTAAAAAGGAGCAGACATTTATTTAAGTATATCTATATCTACAGCTTTGTTCTTTCATTGCAATAAAGTCTATATACAGGCACACAAAATAGACTTTGAAGAACTACATTTTGTGAAACTACATTGTGATTGTTCATAATTAAAAAGAAATCAAAATAAAATTACATGGTCACTTGCACAGTCTGTTAAATCTAAAGAGGTTAAGAAAATGTGCATTACTATGTCCCTTCCTTAACCACTTAACAACCGGCCCATAGCCAAATGACGGCTACAGGGCGGTTGTCTTACTCTGGGAGGGCGTCCAGGGACGTCCTCCCAGAATTCTGCTCTCGCGCGCCCCCTAGGGCGCGCACTCGAGAGCATCCGTGACCGCCGGGTCCGGCGCATCACAGATCCCGGTAAATGGCCACTGATCGCGGCCGTTTACCATGTGATCGCTCTGTCAAATGACGGAGCGATCACATGTCAACAAACCGGCGTCATCTGATGACGCCGGTTCCTCTCCTCCCCCTCTCCTCCCCTCCTGTGTACCGATCGGTACACAGTGACCGGAGAGGCGGATGGATGGATGGCTGCAGCGTTGTGGGCTGCATCTGTAGTGCCCACAGCGCTGCACAGAGACATCCAGCCATCCATGCTCAGCCATCCCTACTACTCTGCATACTCTGCAATTCCCTCTGCAATGCCCCACAATACTCTGCTAACCCCGCAATACCCCTGCAATACTCTGCCATACCCTGGAATACCCCTGCAATACTCTGCCATACCCTGGAATACCCCTGCAATACTCTGCCATACCCTGGAATACCCCTGCAATACTCTGCCATACCCTGGAATACCCCTGCAATACTCTGCCATACCCTGGAATACCCCGTAATACTCTGCCATACCCTGGAATACCCCGCAATACTCTGCCATACCCTGGAATACCCCTGCAATACTCTGCCATACCCTGGAATACCCCGTAATACTCTGCCATACCCTGGAATACCCCGCAATACTCTGCCATACCCTGGAATACCCCGCAATACTCTGCCATACCCTGGAATACCCCGCAATACTCTGCCATACCCTGGAATACCCCGCAATACTCTGCCATACCCTGGAATACCCCGCAATACTCTGCCATACCCCGCAATACTCTGCCATACCCCAAAATACCCCGCAATACTCTGCCATACCCCAAAATACCCCGCAATACTCTGCCATACCCCGCAATACTCTGCCATACCCCGCAATACCCTGAAATACCCCGCAATACTCTGCCATACCCCGCAATACTCTGCCATACCCTGGAATACCCCGCAATACTCTGCCATACCCTGGAATACCCCGCAATACTCTGCCATACCCCGCAATACTCTGCCATACCCCAAAATACCCCGCAATACTCTGCCATACCCCGCAATACTCTGCCATACCCCGCAATACCCTGAAATACCCCGCAATACTCTGCCATACCCCGCAATACTCTGCCATACCCCGCAATACTCTGCCATACCCCGCAATACTCTGCCATACCCCGCAATACCCTGGAATACCCCGCAATACTCTGCCATACCCTGGAATACCCCGCAATACTCTGCAATACCCTGAAATATCCCGCAATACCCAGCCATACTCTGCAATACTCAGTGATACCCAGCCATACTCTGCCATACCCAGCCATGCTCTGCAATACCCCGCAAAAATCTGCAATACTCTGCCATAACCCGCAATACTCTGCCATACCCAGCCATACCCTGCAATACCCAGCCATACTCTGCAATACTCGGTGATACCCAGCCATACTCTGCAATACTTGGTGATACCCAGCCATACTCTGCCATACCCAGTCATACTCGGCGATACTCTGCAATACCCAGCCATGCTCAGCCATACCCAGCCTCTGTATATGACCAGGCTGTGGAAGTCTCACACATGTGGTATCGCCGTACTCAGGAGGAGTAGGAGAATCTATTTTGGGGGGTCATTTTTGGTATATACATGCTATGTGTTAGAAATATTGTATAAATGGACAACTTTGTGTTAAAAAAAAAAAAGCGTTTTAACCACTTCCCGCCTTCCGTCATACGATGTCCTTGACTTTGTGCGGGGATATCTGAATGATGGGTGCAGCTACAGGCATCATTCAGATATCATCTTTTTCAGCCGGCGATTCCCTATACCATGAGAACGATCATAGCGGCTGTTACACTGCTTGATCGTTCTTACGGGAGGCGAGAGGGGACGCCCCCCCTCCCGCCGCCCTCCGGTGCTTCTACCGACTCACCGCTACGATCGAAGCCAGGATCTTTTTTTTTTTTTTTTTTTTTTTATTTCAGGAACAGCCTAGAGGTGAGATGTGGGGTCTTATTGACCCCATATTTCACTGTAAAGAGGACCTGTCATGCCATATTCCTATTACAAGGGATGTTTACATTCCTTGTAATAGGAATAAAAGTGATCAAAAAAATTTTTTTTTTTGGAAAAAAGTGTCAAACTAAAATAATTAAAGTAAAATGAACAATAAAAAAAAAAAAAATTTTTTAAAGCGCCCCTGTCCGTGTGCTCGCATGCAGAAGCGAACGCATACGTAAGTCCCGCCCACATATGAAAACGGTGTTCAAACCACACATGTGAGGTATCGCTGCGATCGGTAGAGCGAGAGCAATAATTTTGGCCCTAGACCTCCTCTGTAACTCAAAATTTGTTACCAGTAAAAAATTTTAAAGCGTCGCCTATGGGGATTTTTAAGTGGCGAAGTTTGGCACCATTCTACAAGCGTGTGCAATTTTGAAAGGTGACATGTTAGGTATCTATTAACTTGGCGTAACTTCATCTTTCATATTATGCAAAAACATTGGGCTATCCTTACTGTTTTGTTTTTTTTTAAAGCAAAAAACTGTTTTTTTTCCAAAAAAAACGCGTTCGAAAAATTGCTGCGCAAATATCGTGCGAGATAAAAAGTTGCAATGACCGCTATTGTATTCTTTAGGGTCTTTGCTAAAAAAACATATATATAATGTTTTGGGGTTCTATGTAATTTTCTAGCAAATAAATGATGATTTTTACATGTAGGAGAGAAATGTCAGAATTGGCCTGGGTGCTCCAGAACGCCTGAAGGTGCTCCCCTGCATGTTGGGCCTTTGTATGTGGCCACGCTGTGTAAAAGTCTCACACATGTGGTATCGCCATACTCAGGAGTAATAGCAGAATGTGTTTTGGGGTGTAATTTGTGGTATGCATATGCTGTGTGTGAGAAATAACCTGCTAATATGACAATTTTGTAAAAAAAAAAAAACGAAAAAAAACAAACTTGATTTTGCAAAGAATTATGGGAAAAAATGACAACTTCAAAAAACTCATCATGCATCTTTCTAAATACCTTGGAATGTCTTCTTTCCAAGAAGGGGTCATTTGGGGGGTATTTGTACTTTTCTGGCATGTTAGGGTCTCAAGAAATGAGATAGGCCGTCAGTACTTTAGGTGTGATCAATTTTCAGATATTGGTACCATAGCTTGTGGACGCTATAACTTTCACAAAGACCAAATAATATACACTAATTTGGGTTATTTTTACCAAAGATATGTAGCGGTATAAATTTTGGCCAAAATATATGAAGAAAAATTACTAATTTTCAAAATTTTATAACAGAAACGAAGAAAAATTCATTTTTTTACAGATTTTTCGGTCTTTTTTCTTTTATAGCGCAAAAAATAAAGAACCCAGCGGTGATTAAATACCACCAAAAGAAAGCTCTATTTGTGTGAAAAAAAGGACAAAAAATTCATATAGATACAGTGTTGCATGACTGAGTAATTGTCATTCAAAATGAGAGAGCACCAAAAGCTGAAAATTGGTCTGGTTATTAAGGGGGTTTAAGTGCCCAGTGGTCAAGTGGTTAAGAATAATTATATACAAATGTTATTGTTAATTAGATCATATTAATACAGAGTGACCCTAATCAAAAAAACTGACTTTGCCACCTGTAGTAGCATAACTAGGAACTTGAATAAAAAAATCAAAAGGAGTGAAATTTTACAAAGTATAACTTTACATATGAAAACGTGCTGGCTGCTCCTGGAATAAAGAAACAAATTATTTATTTAGGCAAACTAATAATCAACCTGATAATTACTAAATATTGTAATCAGGTAGGACAAAATAAGTTATAGCCAATACCAATAAGGGACCTTGCTCACCAGAGCTTACAAGCTAAGATTAAAAATTAAGACTCTAATTATCTAATTCACCCCCCTGTATGTGCTACATATAGCACATATAATAAGATGGTAGCACTGTTGTTACCATGCATCACTCTTCACTATTCTTTTTAGAAAATAATAAACAAATATAAATTTGGAGTTCCCTTTTACCAAATAAATAAATCCCATTACTATCTTTGTGATTACTACTAAGTAGGCAAATATATAAAGATGACAGTATACATAATACTGTACAATAAGATAGGGACATGACAAAATAAACAACAAAAGCTACAAGGGAGAATAAGCACCCTACTTACAAGAGTGATACACTAAAAACAAAATGCACCTTTCACTACTACAGTCCATAATATAAAAGACAAAATACCTATTATAATCTACAGTTTATATTCTAATAAAAAATCAACAAATGTTTGCGAATAAGAACGTATTCTGAGATTTTATTTATTTTCTGGTCAGCTCATCCAGTTTCTGTCTAAAGGCACCTAAACGTGCCCCTTTATCTCAGTACAGAGCACTGAGATGAGCTGTCACAAAAAGTGATTTAATGTAGTTGTTGCATGTATGTGCAGACAGCTATTTCTAAAATGGTGACTATACTTTTCTGCTCTCCTACACTCATACTGAAAGAAATACATTATCTTGCTTAACATGTAAAACCTACAACTGTAAAATGTTTTTAAGCATGACATTAATTACATTAGCAACATTGAATTTATCTACAGATATTTTCCTTCCAAAAGCAGTATGCTGGATACAAAAAAATATGGGAGAACTTTGTGTTGTAAATTACTTAAAACAAACAACTTTCTTTTTTCTACAGTTTAAATAACTTCTAACTCCCTCAGCTCATTAATGGTGCTATCTAGCTGAGGTACATATTCAAAAGAATATAAAAAAAATAAAAAAATAAAAAAAATAAAAAATGAATCGTGCCTTCCACACACACACTCACTCACTGCCAATAACATTTAGAACTTTGACGCTAAAGTCAATCAGTCACCATAGATGTATCAATCCCTAGCCTCTCAACGAAAGACACATACAATCAATCACATAGGGATTCATTTTACACCTCATACAAAAAAAGAAACACACACACACATTTAACTCATATAAATATAAATCCTTCTATCAAATACTAATAGCAAGTGTCATGAAATCAAAGATATGACACAGAAAGTTCTAATTGCATTTGTATGGAGGATACATACCATTTCCCTATTCATCATACACTATGCAGAATTCAGCATCAGTTACATACTTCTTACAATTCACTCATAGAACTAACACACAGGGTCCTTTCACACCAACGTTTTTACAACCACTACAGACTTATTCTAACCTAATTTGGGAGATGATCAGTCTCCCTCACACATACAATATTCCCTAACAGTCTACAAAGATTACAAAGAAATTAACTTACATTTGTGAACATTCATTAACAAAATGTCATTATCTTCTGTTTTCTATATAGCAATACATAGTCACTCCACCTAGCAAAGTATGCATACACATGAACACAAATTTCTGACTATATATAAATATACAAACATTCACAAAATTATTAAAACTGACAGGTTAGTTAGTAATTACTTATGGACAGCAGTGCTCAGAGTAAAGTCAATAGGCACCGTACGCGCATACGTCTCCTTACCAAAACGCTTGTCTCAAGACACGAAAAACCGCCAAGCCCTGCTTGCCACGGCGATCAGGAATGTCTCAACCTGATCTTAACTCAGTTAGTACACAGACCGTTATAACAGATACATATAAACACATACACTTATAGCACAAAGACAATACATACCTTTTAACTTTGTTAACAAATGGAGCTCCAAAACCTTTACCTCATTTACCTGTCAGGACTTACCTCTTCTGACATTTCTAAACTCATGAGTATTATTTTACACCACAATTAATATGTTCAATAATATACAAAAAAAAGGTACCTTTTTCTACTAGTAGCTACATATCAGTACTGTTTTTGTTTTTAAGTTAGGCTTTCCAGGGGTCTGATAACCCCAAAGCCTCCTCCAGATTGATTGCCAATCCAGGATACCAACATGCATGTAAATTTAGGCAACTCAAGAACCTCTTCCAAACTGGACTTACCAGTCTAGGATACCAATTCTTCCAGAACTCTTGTAGGGCTAGCATATCAATCGAAAGTAAACCTCTTCTAGATCGATTTACTCAGTCTAGGATACCAACATGCATGTTAAAGGTAGGTTCTCCAGGGGTCAAAACATTTACCCCAGAACCTCATCCAGACCTCTTGTAGGTCTAGGATACCAATCAAAATAAACCTCTTCTAGACCGATTTATTCAGTCTAGGATACCAACATGCATGTTAAAGGTAGGTTCTCCAGGGGTCAAAACATTTACCCCAAAACCTAATCCAGACCTTTTGTAGGTCTAGGATACCAATCAAAATATACCTCTTCTAGATGGATTTATTCAGTCTAGGATACCAACATGCATGTTAAAGGTAGGTTCACACAGAGAAAAGCTAGCCTTCTACAGGGGTACCCCTCTGGAAAAATTTTTCCATTTTTTTTTTTTACCCAGGGTATTTCATCCTGTACAATACATTTTAAGGCATTCACAGTTGAGAAAACCCAACCTACCATCACAAAGATCTGCCTGGTGGACAGCGATACCCCAACAACAACCACCTGCCCCTCCTAGCGCTAGCAAAACACGGCACAACACAATGCAGAACTAATAATAGGTGTCTGCTAACCTGATATATTGCGCAATATTGTGTTGAGCTCAGTGCCTCACCAGCATGGAGTTAGGCAAGATCGGAGTTGAGGTTATGCTGTCCCCGTACGGGCCACCAAATTAAGTAGAATATAAAGTATCGAACCAGGCAGAACTTCAGCAATGCAGGTTTATTAACAGCTGATAACATACAGGTTTATTTTCAAAATATTACAATATACAGGTCTAATTTATACAGTTTCTTACAATGCAAGCATATTAGATATAAATATTCTTATCCTCTAACCAAATTTAAACAATTGTGAATTGTTCTCACCTTGAACCAGAATGGGTCTTTACTGCCAATTCTTGGGAACCTCTCACCTGATAGGGACCAGCCGATCTGCCGGTGGTCTGGTCCCCTCACAGAGTTCTGGGTTCCAGCTCGACCAAGTTCTTGAGGGAAATTCACCTGAGACCACATTCTGGTACAAGTTAAGAAGTCTTCTCTGACTCGTACGAGGAGACAAGTTATGGACAGATACTTGCCCATTGGTTCTGACCTCTATGACCCGTGCAATAGGGCAGCATACATAGAGTTCAGCCTTATGAGCTCCTATCTGACTTGTCTGTCTAACAATTGCAGAGCTTGCATTTATATACCATTTCACAAGTCTTATCTCAACTATCTTTCTTACATGTGATTGGTCGCTAAGATCTACGTCAAAGTAACTAACCATAAATTTGACACTTGTTCTACAACCAGACAAACTTAATTATTCCCAAAATTCCTATATGTTCATTAAAGTGTTTTATAACTGGGTTTGTCCAATTAAAAACAGCTGTGTAGAGACAGTCTGGCACCTAGCTGTCTTATCAAGCTCTTCTTATCTTGATACTAGCTTCAAGGAGTTGCAGATTTACGACTATGAGACAATGAACTTTCAATAACCCCACCAGATGTGTTATATGTCTCACTATATGTATGTATTTTAACAGTTTTAATGAGGGCACAAGCAGACCTTTGTTTGACCTTGTCAAACTTAATTTAATGTACTGTACATAACTTTAATTATTTCTAAACCACCTGTTTTCATATCTTTATCTGTCTGACTTATATGCATTTCAGACTTGAGACAATTCTATATTACTTGAATCTATCCTAATGAACTTTCACCCAGTAAACTATCTTAATACATTTTCGAGAACACCTGTGTACAAGTACTTGTCATAAAGCAGAGGTCATTTAAAGTTCAACACTTATAAATTAAGACTTTCTAAATCTATGGAAAACACAGTATACATTATTAAAGATTAATAATTGTTGCTTTACTTATTGAATAATAATATTGATAAAACCACTACTATATAATAATATGAATAATAATAATAATAATTATCAATAAAATATATGCAAATCAATATATATATATGAAATACATTGGCTAATATGAGATTCCACAACATTTCCCCCCTGTTGAGGCATAAGCCTCACAGCAATTACAGTACAGATCACCCACCATGCTCCTCAGAGACCCCATGCACCCAACACTGATCACATAAATTGTCCAAAAAATAAATAAAAATAAATCAGTCCAAAAAATAAAAATAAATAAATAAATCAGTCCAAAAAATAAAAATAAATAAATAAATCAGTCCAAAAAATAAAAATAAATAAATAAATCAGTCCAATCAAAAACACTGCATCTTCTTCTGTAGCTGCAAAGTCCTTCTCTATATGTGGCACGGAAAACATAGTTGTCAGTCTCAGTGGCATCGTGATCATTCTTGCCACAAACTTCTTGCAACAGGCAACAGTTACTCAGCAACATCACATCAAGGATAACAGGAAGGAGGAACAATCCGTTCAGCTAGTGAATGAAAGCCAAGTATGTGGTCCCAAGGAGCATTCAGCAGACTCAGTCCCATAAGGCTCTGCCTTTTCCTGCATAGGTCTTTTCAGCTTAGCCAAGTACTTGATGTTTTTTGGAGAGATCTCCTTCTTCATCATCAGTTGCTGGTCCAGTATCATAGCACAAGCTGCTTTGGATGCTGTAAGACACAAGTTCAGTGCATACCTGTTCTGCAAGGGTACAAGTCTCAGATGTTCCTTTATTGCATGAAATCCTTCCTTTGTAGCAATTACCATTTGTAACAAGTTGCATCATGTCTTTTGCGATCACCCGATATTTGTCTGGATATAAAATACACTTCAAAATTATAGTTATAAAAAATAAAAATAATAGTCAGTGTCAGGATACAATAGGTCTCTGGCAAGCACTTCAGGGCAACCTACAAAGCAATGGCTCCTACACTCTCATTTTATTTAATAACTTAATTTAGTGTGTTCCTTTTACTTCTACAACATCCGCCAAAACAATATACATGTATCTATATAGTTGTATCATAATACAATACTCTTAGAATATTAATAATAATTATCTGTCTAAATCCCTTGAAGTACATGTTTTCAGTACAAAGTATTTTATATAGAATATTCTTTTACATTTCCCAATCTATACTATTTCCCATACAATAATTGTAAATTTTTTATCATTTCTTAACCTTGACTCCAACTATCAGTCACTATTACCCTGGTCATGTCATACTGTCAATATAGTCAGTCCAGAAATTTCATTAGTTTTAATTTTGTAGTCTTCCCACAAAGTTTGCTAAACCCAAAACCATTTCACTTTTTGTCCATTTCTGCACATACTATACTGCAGAATGTTATACAATAACAGTCAGCATGGGTCTCTTCTGTCAGTCACTGCTATACTGTTTAAGTCAGTAGCCTACCTCTCCTATGTCTTAAAACATGAATTATAAAACAATATCAAGACAAATATGATAACATATCCTATAAAGCATCAATAGCATACAGTCTTTAGCGATAATGTCATACTCATTAATTACATTACACCTCTCCACTTTTTTTTTTTTCCAAAAAATGATAAAACTATTTGTTTATAATGATTGAACATTTACTCAAAGTGGAACTCTACTCACAAAAATGTGATAAAATAAGGTTCATTAGCAACAAAAATACATTCCACATTAATTATTATGCTACCATTTTACTGAAACCCGGAACCTTTGAGCAGCAGTAGAATTTCAGGCTGTCAGCAGAATGGCCTCTAGATTTTAAGCAGTGCAAAAAAAAAATAGAGCACAACTGAGCCTGTGTAGAGCAGGGTGGAACAGTGGATTTTAAACAGTATAGGCACTTATTTTTACTGTGCTTCATAGCTACACCTGCAAAAAGGGGTCAGCTTCAAGTGATCCAGCAGGAATTAAGTTTCTGACCAAAGTTCCACTTTAAGGTGTTCACAATATTAATACTTATAACATATATAACAAACAAAACAACAGTAAGTCTCTACATACAAAGTATCACATATAATTAATTAGAATTGTCCATTACTGAAATACTTCCAATGTCTTTGTCTGCAACAGTCTCTTGTATGTATTCCACTTGCACTTATGTGAATAACACTCTTGGTAATCTCACTCAGACTTTGACTACTATAGAAATGGAAAATGTCACTGTCACAAATGTGGATTTAAATGGACACTTGAATTGTGAATTCTTCCACTTCCTTTTATGATCTTTAATGTACTTGCAGTCATCAAGAGTTACTGACATACATTCCTTTAGTGGCTTTGACTGGAACAAGAGATGACATCTAAAACAAGGATCTGTTTAGAAACAAAACTACACCAATTTGGTTAATTATTTTAAACACATGAACATTTTATCTCCCACTGTACAGCATGAAGTCTAAGCAACTATCATTTGCCTCTAGAACTCCTAAACTTAGTGACAAATCTATCCAAAGTTTCATATGGCCCAGCAAATTGTATTTAATTTTGTCTACAACAGCCCATACAACCTATCCACCAATGAATATGAGTGTTGACACAAGGTTCTATCGTCTATGCCAAGCATAGAGCAAAATGGAACTGATTTTTCATAAAAATGGGTACAATTATCTGATATCAGTGCTGTATACACTCCAAGCCTGGGAAAAATTTCCCACATCAGACACTTAGCTGTTGTCTCATACATTCGCATGACCATATGAAAAACTGTGATTTATTTTAAAAAGGAGCAGACATTTATTTAAGTATATCTATATCTACAGCTTTGTTCTTTCATTGCAATAAAGTCTATATACAGGCACACAAAATAGACTTTGAAGAACTACATTTTGTGAAACTACATTGTGATTGTTCATAATTAAAAAGAAATCAAAATAAAATTACATGGTCACTTGCACAGTCTGTTAAATCTAAAGAGGTTAAGAAAATGTGCATTACTATGTCCCTTCCTTAACCACTTAACAACCGGCCCATAGCCAAATGACGGCTACAGGGCGGTTGTCTTACTCTGGGAGGGCGTCCAGGGACGTCCTCCCAGAATTCTGCTCTCGCGCGCCCCCTAGGGCGCGCACTCGAGAGCATCCGTGACCGCCGGGTCCGGCGCATCACAGATCCCGGTAAATGGCCACTGATCGCGGCCGTTTACCATGTGATCGCTCTGTCAAATGACGGAGCGATCACATGTCAACAAACCGGCGTCATCTGATGACGCCGGTTCCTCTCCTCCCCCTCTCCTCCCCTCCTGTGTACCGATCGGTACACAGTGACCGGAGAGGCGGATGGATGGATGGCTGCAGCGTTGTGGGCTGCATCTGTAGTGCCCACAGCGCTGCACAGAGACATCCAGCCATCCATGCTCAGCCATCCCTACTACTCTGCATACTCTGCAATTCCCTCTGCAATGCCCCACAATACTCTGCTAACCCCGCAATACCCCTGCAATACTCTGCCATACCCTGGAATACCCCTGCAATACTCTGCCATACCCTGGAATACCCCTGCAATACTCTGCCATACCCTGGAATACCCCTGCAATACTCTGCCATACCCTGGAATACCCCTGCAATACTCTGCCATACCCTGGAATACCCCGTAATACTCTGCCATACCCTGGAATACCCCGCAATACTCTGCCATACCCTGGAATACCCCTGCAATACTCTGCCATACCCTGGAATACCCCGTAATACTCTGCCATACCCTGGAATACCCCGCAATACTCTGCCATACCCTGGAATACCCCGCAATACTCTGCCATACCCTGGAATACCCCGCAATACTCTGCCATACCCTGGAATACCCCGCAATACTCTGCCATACCCTGGAATACCCCGCAATACTCTGCCATACCCCGCAATACTCTGCCATACCCCAAAATACCCCGCAATACTCTGCCATACCCCAAAATACCCCGCAATACTCTGCCATACCCCGCAATACTCTGCCATACCCCGCAATACCCTGAAATACCCCGCAATACTCTGCCATACCCCGCAATACTCTGCCATACCCTGGAATACCCCGCAATACTCTGCCATACCCTGGAATACCCCGCAATACTCTGCCATACCCCGCAATACTCTGCCATACCCCAAAATACCCCGCAATACTCTGCCATACCCCGCAATACTCTGCCATACCCCGCAATACCCTGAAATACCCCGCAATACTCTGCCATACCCCGCAATACTCTGCCATACCCCGCAATACTCTGCCATACCCCGCAATACTCTGCCATACCCCGCAATACCCTGGAATACCCCGCAATACTCTGCCATACCCTGGAATACCCCGCAATACTCTGCAATACCCTGAAATATCCCGCAATACCCAGCCATACTCTGCAATACTCAGTGATACCCAGCCATACTCTGCCATACCCAGCCATGCTCTGCAATACCCCGCAAAAATCTGCAATACTCTGCCATAACCCGCAATACTCTGCCATACCCAGCCATACCCTGCAATACCCAGCCATACTCTGCAATACTCGGTGATACCCAGCCATACTCTGCAATACTTGGTGATACCCAGCCATACTCTGCCATACCCAGTCATACTCGGCGATACTCTGCAATACCCAGCCATGCTCAGCCATACCCAGCCTCTGTATATGACCAGGCTGTGGAAGTCTCACACATGTGGTATCGCCGTACTCAGGAGGAGTAGGAGAATCTATTTTGGGGGGTCATTTTTGGTATATACATGCTATGTGTTAGAAATATTGTATAAATGGACAACTTTGTGTTAAAAAAAAAAAAGCGTTTTAACCACTTCCCGCCTTCCGTCATACGATGTCCTTGACTTTGTGCGGGGATATCTGAATGATGGGTGCAGCTACAGGCATCATTCAGATATCATCTTTTTCAGCCGGCGATTCCCTATACCATGAGAACGATCATAGCGGCTGTTACACTGCTTGATCGTTCTTACGGGAGGCGAGAGGGGACGCCCCCCCTCCCGCCGCCCTCCGGTGCTTCTACCGACTCACCGCTACGATCGAAGCCAGGATCTTTTTTTTTTTTTTTTTTTTTTATTTCAGGAACAGCCTAGAGGTGAGATGTGGGGTCTTATTGACCCCATATTTCACTGTAAAGAGGACCTGTCATGCCATATTCCTATTACAAGGGATGTTTACATTCCTTGTAATAGGAATAAAAGTGATCAAAAAAATTTTTTTTTTTGGAAAAAAGTGTCAAACTAAAATAATTAAAGTAAAATGAACAATAAAAAAAAAAAAAATTTTTTAAAGCGCCCCTGTCCGTGTGCTCGCATGCAGAAGCGAACGCATACGTAAGTCCCGCCCACATATGAAAACGGTGTTCAAACCACACATGTGAGGTATCGCTGCGATCGGTAGAGCGAGAGCAATAATTTTGGCCCTAGACCTCCTCTGTAACTCAAAATTTGTTACCAGTAAAAAATTTTAAAGCGTCGCCTATGGGGATTTTTAAGTGGCGAAGTTTGGCACCATTCTACAAGCGTGTGCAATTTTGAAAGGTGACATGTTAGGTATCTATTAACTTGGCGTAACTTCATCTTTCATATTATGCAAAAACATTGGGCTATCCTTACTGTTTTGTTTTTTTTTAAAGCAAAAAACTGTTTTTTTTCCAAAAAAAACGCGTTCGAAAAATTGCTGCGCAAATATCGTGCGAGATAAAAAGTTGCAATGACCGCTATTGTATTCTTTAGGGTCTTTGCTAAAAAAACATATATATAATGTTTTGGGGTTCTATGTAATTTTCTAGCAAATAAATGATGATTTTTACATGTAGGAGAGAAATGTCAGAATTGGCCTGGGTGCTCCAGAACGCCTGAAGGTGCTCCCCTGCATGTTGGGCCTTTGTATGTGGCCACGCTGTGTAAAAGTCTCACACATGTGGTATCGCCATACTCAGGAGTAATAGCAGAATGTGTTTTGGGGTGTAATTTGTGGTATGCATATGCTGTGTGTGAGAAATAACCTGCTAATATGACAATTTTGTAAAAAAAAAAAAACGAAAAAAAACAAACTTGATTTTGCAAAGAATTATGGGAAAAAATGACAACTTCAAAAAACTCATCATGCATCTTTCTAAATACCTTGGAATGTCTTCTTTCCAAGAAGGGGTCATTTGGGGGGTATTTGTACTTTTCTGGCATGTTAGGGTCTCAAGAAATGAGATAGGCCGTCAGTACTTTAGGTGTGATCAATTTTCAGATATTGGTACCATAGCTTGTGGACGCTATAACTTTCACAAAGACCAAATAATATACACTAATTTGGGTTATTTTTACCAAAGATATGTAGCGGTATAAATTTTGGCCAAAATATATGAAGAAAAATTACTAATTTTCAAAATTTTATAACAGAAACGAAGAAAAATTCATTTTTTTACAGATTTTTCGGTCTTTTTTCTTTTATAGCGCAAAAAATAAAGAACCCAGCGGTGATTAAATACCACCAAAAGAAAGCTCTATTTGTGTGAAAAAAAGGACAAAAAATTCATATAGATACAGTGTTGCATGACTGAGTAATTGTCATTCAAAATGAGAGAGCACCAAAAGCTGAAAATTGGTCTGGTTATTAAGGGGGTTTAAGTGCCCAGTGGTCAAGTGGTTAAGAATAATTATATACAAATGTTATTGTTAATTAGATCATATTAATACAGAGTGACCCTAATCAAAAAAACTGACTTTGCCACCTGTAGTAGCATAACTAGGAACTTGAATAAAAAAATCAAAAGGAGTGAAATTTTACAAAGTATAACTTTACATATGAAAACGTGCTGGCTGCTCCTGGAATAAAGAAACAAATTATTTATTTAGGCAAACTAATAATCAACCTGATAATTACTAAATATTGTAATCAGGTAGGACAAAATAAGTTATAGCCAATACCAATAAGGGACCTTGCTCACCAGAGCTTACAAGCTAAGATTAAAAATTAAGACTCTAATTATCTAATTCACCCCCCTGTATGTGCTACATATAGCACATATAATAAGATGGTAGCACTGTTGTTACCATGCATCACTCTTCACTATTCTTTTTAGAAAATAATAAACAAATATAAATTTGGAGTTCCCTTTTACCAAATAAATAAATCCCATTACTATCTTTGTGATTACTACTAAGTAGGCAAATATATAAAGATGACAGTATACATAATACTGTACAATAAGATAGGGACATGACAAAATAAACAACAAAAGCTACAAGGGAGAATAAGCACCCTACTTACAAGAGTGATACACTAAAAACAAAATGCACCTTTCACTACTACAGTCCATAATATAAAAGACAAAATACCTATTATAATCTACAGTTTATATTCTAATAAAAAATCAACAAATGTTTGCGAATAAGAACGTATTCTGAGATTTTATTTATTTTCTGGTCAGCTCATCCAGTTTCTGTCTAAAGGCACCTAAACGTGCCCCTTTATCTCAGTACAGAGCACTGAGATGAGCTGTCACAAAAAGTGATTTAATGTAGTTGTTGCATGTATGTGCAGACAGCTATTTCTAAAATGGTGACTATACTTTTCTGCTCTCCTACACTCATACTGAAAGAAATACATTATCTTGCTTAACATGTAAAACCTACAACTGTAAAATGTTTTTAAGCATGACATTAATTACATTAGCAACATTGAATTTATCTACAGATATTTTCCTTCCAAAAGCAGTATGCTGGATACAAAAAAATATGGGAGAACTTTGTGTTGTAAATTACTTAAAACAAACAACTTTCTTTTTTCTACAGTTTAAATAACTTCTAACTCCCTCAGCTCATTAATGGTGCTATCTAGCTGAGGTACATATTCAAAAGAATATAAAAAAAATAAAAAAATAAAAAAAATAAAAAATGAATCGTGCCTTCCACACACACACTCACTCACTGCCAATAACATTTAGAACTTTGACGCTAAAGTCAATCAGTCACCATAGATGTATCAATCCCTAGCCTCTCAACGAAAGACACATACAATCAATCACATAGGGATTCATTTTACACCTCATACAAAAAAAGAAACACACACACACATTTAACTCATATAAATATAAATCCTTCTATCAAATACTAATAGCAAGTGTCATGAAATCAAAGATATGACACAGAAAGTTCTAATTGCATTTGTATGGAGGATACATACCATTTCCCTATTCATCATACACTATGCAGAATTCAGCATCAGTTACATACTTCTTACAATTCACTCATAGAACTAACACACAGGGTCCTTTCACACCAACGTTTTTACAACCACTACAGACTTATTCTAACCTAATTTGGGAGATGATCAGTCTCCCTCACACATACAATATTCCCTAACAGTCTACAAAGATTACAAAGAAATTAACTTACATTTGTGAACATTCATTAACAAAATGTCATTATCTTCTGTTTTCTATATAGCAATACATAGTCACTCCACCTAGCAAAGTATGCATACACATGAACACAAATTTCTGACTATATATAAATATACAAACATTCACAAAATTATTAAAACTGACAGGTTAGTTAGTAATTACTTATGGACAGCAGTGCTCAGAGTAAAGTCAATAGGCACCGTACGCGCATACGTCTCCTTACCAAAACGCTTGTCTCAAGACACGAAAAACCGCCAAGCCCTGCTTGCCACGGCGATCAGGAATGTCTCAACCTGATCTTAACTCAGTTAGTACACAGACCGTTATAACAGATACATATAAACACATACACTTATAGCACAAAGACAATACATACCTTTTAACTTTGTTAACAAATGGAGCTCCAAAACCTTTACCTCATTTACCTGTCAGGACTTACCTCTTCTGACATTTCTAAACTCATGAGTATTATTTTACACCACAATTAATATGTTCAATAATATACAAAAAAAAGGTACCTTTTTCTACTAGTAGCTACATATCAGTACTGTTTTTGTTTTTAAGTTAGGCTTTCCAGGGGTCTGATAACCCCAAAGCCTCCTCCAGATTGATTGCCAATCCAGGATACCAACATGCATGTAAATTTAGGCAACTCAAGAACCTCTTCCAAACTGGACTTACCAGTCTAGGATACCAATTCTTCCAGAACTCTTGTAGGGCTAGCATATCAATCGAAAGTAAACCTCTTCTAGATCGATTTACTCAGTCTAGGATACCAACATGCATGTTAAAGGTAGGTTCTCCAGGGGTCAAAACATTTACCCCAGAACCTCATCCAGACCTCTTGTAGGTCTAGGATACCAATCAAAATAAACCTCTTCTAGACCGATTTATTCAGTCTAGGATACCAACATGCATGTTAAAGGTAGGTTCTCCAGGGGTCAAAACATTTACCCCAAAACCTAATCCAGACCTTTTGTAGGTCTAGGATACCAATCAAAATATACCTCTTCTAGATGGATTTATTCAGTCTAGGATACCAACATGCATGTTAAAGGTAGGTTCACACAGAGAAAAGCTAGCCTTCTACAGGGGTACCCCTCTGGAAAAATTTTTCCATTTTTTTTTTTTACCCAGGGTATTTCATCCTGTACAATACATTTTAAGGCATTCACAGTTGAGAAAACCCAACCTACCATCACAAAGATCTGCCTGGTGGACAGCGATACCCCAACAACAACCACCTGCCCCTCCTAGCGCTAGCAAAACACGGCACAACACAATGCAGAACTAATAATAGGTGTCTGCTAACCTGATATATTGCGCAATATTGTGTTGAGCTCAGTGCCTCACCAGCATGGAGTTAGGCAAGATCGGAGTTGAGGTTATGCTGTCCCCGTACGGGCCACCAAATTAAGTAGAATATAAAGTATCGAACCAGGCAGAACTTCAGCAATGCAGGTTTATTAACAGCTGATAACATACAGGTTTATTTTCAAAATATTACAATATACAGGTCTAATTTATACAGTTTCTTACAATGCAAGCATATTAGATATAAATATTCTTATCCTCTAACCAAATTTAAACAATTGTGAATTGTTCTCACCTTGAACCAGAATGGGTCTTTACTGCCAATTCTTGGGAACCTCTCACCTGATAGGGACCAGCCGATCTGCCGGTGGTCTGGTCCCCTCACAGAGTTCTGGGTTCCAGCTCGACCAAGTTCTTGAGGGAAATTCACCTGAGACCACATTCTGGTACAAGTTAAGAAGTCTTCTCTGACTCGTACGAGGAGACAAGTTATGGACAGATACTTGCCCATTGGTTCTGACCTCTATGACCCGTGCAATAGGGCAGCATACATAGAGTTCAGCCTTATGAGCTCCTATCTGACTTGTCTGTCTAACAATTGCAGAGCTTGCATTTATATACCATTTCACAAGTCTTATCTCAACTATCTTTCTTACATGTGATTGGTCGCTAAGATCTACGTCAAAGTAACTAACCATAAATTTGACACTTGTTCTACAACCAGACAAACTTAATTATTCCCAAAATTCCTATATGTTCATTAAAGTGTTTTATAACTGGGTTTGTCCAATTAAAAACAGCTGTGTAGAGACAGTCTGGCACCTAGCTGTCTTATCAAGCTCTTCTTATCTTGATACTAGCTTCAAGGAGTTGCAGATTTACGACTATGAGACAATGAACTTTCAATAACCCCACCAGATGTGTTATATGTCTCACTATATGTATGTATTTTAACAGTTTTAATGAGGGCACAAGCAGACCTTTGTTTGACCTTGTCAAACTTAATTTAATGTACTGTACATAACTTTAATTATTTCTAAACCACCTGTTTTCATATCTTTATCTGTCTGACTTATATGCATTTCAGACTTGAGACAATTCTATATTACTTGAATCTATCCTAATGAACTTTCACCCAGTAAACTATCTTAATACATTTTCGAGAACACCTGTGTACAAGTACTTGTCATAAAGCAGAGGTCATTTAAAGTTCAACACTTATAAATTAAGACTTTCTAAATCTATGGAAAACACAGTATACATTATTAAAGATTAATAATTGTTGCTTTACTTATTGAATAATAATATTGATAAAACCACTACTATATAATAATATGAATAATAATAATAATAATAATAATAATAATAATTATCAATAAAATATATGCAAATCAATATATATATATGAAATACATTGGCTAATATGAGATTCCACAACAAGGGGAGGATACTCACATTTAGAAAAATTATAAAACCATGAAGAGAGGTAATAATCCGCCAGTAAGGAGGAACCAGATGACTGGCAATATGGTAAATATGCACATCAGGGTAGGTATGTTACTGGTATTAGCTATTTTTTATATGGACCTGTTCCTAGAGGAAGAAATAGTAAAATTTAAAAGGAAAAAGGAAAGGGGGAGTTTTAGGACATAAAACATATAGATTTTAGGTAGTCCATTCCTTACTATAATCTGGGACACTCACCAATATTTATCTTATAGGTAGAGATTTATAGTCTGTATGCCTATGGGTTCCACAAGGGGATGCGGGCAATCATAAACCATTACACAGGTACTGTGTTATCCAAGATGGACTTCAGACGATTTGTCCTGAAGTGCGAGTAAAGTAGATAAGGGAAGAGGGAGGGGGGTTAAAACTAATATTTGAACTAGGAAAGAAACAGACATCCAGCAGTACACAACATCTTAATGGTTGATACTGTGATGGAAAGTACCTGGATATGGTGGAAAGAAACCTGTGGCATATGATGTCCTCCTGGAGCTGGAGCGGAATGCACACTGTGTTAGGACGCTGTCCTATTTGTGTGCCCGTCCCGTCCGTCGTCATCCAATCGGCTGCGCCGACGTGACGTCATCCGGACCGGCCGAATACTCACCGTGCGCATGCGCCCCAGCCAGCCGGAAGTTGTTCTTCCGGCTGGCTGGGGCGCATGCGCGCGGTGAGTATTCGGCCGGTCCGGATGACGTCACATCGGCGCAGCCGATTGGATGACGGCGGACGGGACGGGCACACAAATAGGGCTCTTCCGGCTGGCTGGGGCGCATGCGCACGATGAGTATTCGGCCGGTCCGGATGACGTCACGTCAGCGCAGCCGATTGGATGACGACGGACGGGACGGGCACACAAATAGGACAGCGTCTTAACACAGTGTGCATCCCGCTCCAGCTCCAGGAGGACATCATATGCCACAGGTTTCTTTCCACCATATCCAGGTACTTTCCATCACAGTATCAACCATTAAGATGTTGTGTACTGCTGGATGTCTGTTTCTTTCCTAGTTCAAATATTAGTTTTAACCCCCTCCCTCTTCCCTTATCTACTTTACTCGCACTTCAGGACAAATCGTCTGAAGTCCATCTTGGATAACACAGTACCTGTGTAACGGTCTATGATTGCCCGCATCCCCTTGTGGAACCCAGAGGCATACAGACTATAAATCTCTACCTATAAGATAAATATTGGTGAGTGTCCCAGATTATAGTAAGGAATGGACTACCTAAAATCTATATGTTTTATGTCCTAAAACTCCCCCTTTCCTTTTTCCTTTTAAATTTTACTATTTCTTCCTCTAGGAACAGGTCCATATAAAAAATAGCTAATACCAGTAACATACCTACCCTGATGTGCATATTTACCATATTGCCAGTCATCTTGTTCCTCCTTACTGGCGGATTATTACCTCTCTTCATAGTTTTATAATTTTTTTAAATGTGAGTATCCTCCCCTTAATATATCATGCCTCCATTTTTTCCTTCCTATATCTGGGTGTTCCCCTGTTCCTTCCTCTTCCCTCCTCCCCTCTCCCCCCCCCCCCCCCTTCCTTCCCCCCCCTCTCTTTTTTTTTTTTTTTCTTTTCCTTCCCTTTTCTTCCCCTCCCCCCCTTTTGTCCTCCCCCCTCCTCTCTTTTTTCACACGTTGAGGCTACACAAATCTCATTTAGTTTATAAATCTGTTCTATTGTATCATTTCTCAAATACTATTTAAAACTATGTTGTGCATGCCCCCATAGCAGTCCTCCAGCACCGCTTGGGCATTGACGCCCACTGCCGCCCTGTTTGAACAAGTACACAATGTTTTTTCTGTACAAAATATGTGGCGCCATCGTAGACGCCTGTTCTCTATATATATGTATATACTAACAATGAAATTGTAATGTTATATACTCTAATAGTTACAACATATATTGTCATCGCTCTTGAGGAAGCGTGGTTCACACGCGAAACATGTCGAGCATCGAACAATCACAGCACATGAGCTGATTGTGGATTTGCTATTTAACCACCTCTTCGGACTGATCCATATTTGAAGCGACTTTTCAGATGTCCGAAGAATCATATACTGTAGATGGTGTTGTATAGCAATTATCTGAACATATACATATGCTGTGTTTTTAATATTTCTGTCTCTTTTTTCTACGTGTTCTTCTATATTAATAAAATAAGATTTTTATCTACAATTTGGTTGTGCCTAAAAAGTCCAAAAGTCCCCCCCCTTCTTCTCTTTTTGTATATGAAATTGTTAGGACGTGGCACAGTGTTATTTCACGTGTATCCACGGTACCACTCCGTGTGACGATACACTTTTATATTTTTTTCAAGTATGCTATCCAGTTTCAAATTCTGTCTACTGAACTCACCTGGAATAGCAAGGCCCTCATGGCCTACTTCTGGCAGGGTTTATCAGAGTGTATTAAAGACAAACTGACTGGACATAAAATGATCACAATGCTCAATAATCCATACAAATAGACTTTTGCTTTCAAGAATGCCCCCTAGACTTTTCCTCCTCATCTGGTACCAACCTTCCAGCAACCTGGGCCCTCTGCTTTTCCTCCCTGAGAAGTGAAAACAGCTATATGTGTACACACATACCCAAAACTAAAAAGTCCCAATGTGAAAGTAATTTCCTCTTCAGAGTAAACTAGTAGTTAGATGCAGGTTGATAGGACACTTCAATCTTCTGCAACTGGCTGCTGCTCCTTAAGAGATGCCTCAAAAAGAAAATGGAAGAAACAAGGAGGGTGCAGCTAAGTGCAGTATGACACCTTTAATGGATATAAAAGCAATAAAGTTGGCCACTTACATATTGGAAGGCAAAGCAAGGCACACAGAGATTGACAGCAGGGTTCCACTAAACCAAACAACATCCAGCCCAGATTTCCCTACCACTTGGTATACTTGCTATGCTCAAGTGTATGTAGCTCCAGTGAGTCCTGTGAGGTCACTTGCAATATTAAACCTCAGTGGGTGTGTCTGCACATTTTGAAGGACCATCCCCTTTATCAAAAGCTTGGTGCCTTGGGTCTAGCAACCTTTGGTGGCTGTCAAGTTCAGTTAAACAATTTCATAATTCTTCCCCTTTCTATTGGCATGCATCAGAGCTGTCTGCTTGCCCCATTAATATTCATTCTCTTGGTCAATTCCCTCCTCAAACATATTAAAGGCATTTAAGGTTACCCCTCCTCATTATAATAGCACCGCTTATGCAGACAAACTCCTATTCTTTATTTCAAAGCCCAAAGTCTCTCTCCAGAACCTTCTGGCTGAATTTAAGTAATGCAAGATAAGTTGACAAAAATTTCAGGCTTTGAACCTATCTATACAACAGACAACCAAAACCCAATTTTTTGGAACATTTCCTCCCTGCAATACCTAGAGATACAATTACCCCAGCACTGAAGGATATATTCAGAGCCAAGTTCCCCCCCACTATGCAATCAGCTATAAAGACCTCAAAAATGTGAAAACCTCTTTTTCTCATGGTTTGGGAGCACTGAAAACGAATATCATTCCCAAACAACGATAGTTCTATCAAACTATCCCCTATATTTTCTCATGTCCTTCCTCAACTCAATACATATAGAATTTCTATACTTTCCCGGGAGCCAAAAAACAACACAGACTAGCCACTTCAGGCCTGGAGGATTTGGCTGCTCAATGATCAGAGCACTTTTTACAATTTGGCACTGCGCTGCTTTAACTGGTAATTGTGTGGTCATGCAATGCTGTACCCAAACAAAATTTGCGTCTTTTTTTCCCACAAATAGAACTTACTTTTGATGGTATTTGATTGCCTCTGCGATTTTTATTTTTTGCGATATAAACGGAAAAAGACAGAAATTTTTTTAAAAAGTGATATTTTCTACTTTTTGTTATAAAAAAACCCAATAAACTCAATTTTAGTCATACATTTAGGCCAAAATGTCTTTGGTAAAAAAATGTCAATAAGCGTATATTTATTGGTCTGTGCAAAAGTTATAGCGTCTACAAACTAGGGTACATTTTCTGGAACTTAAACAGCTTTTAGTTTGACTGCCTATCTCATTTCTTGAGGTGCTAAAATGGCAGGGCAGCACAACCCCCCCAAATGAACCCATTTTGGAAAGTAGACACCCCAAGGAAATTGCTGAGCGGCATGTTGAGCCCATTAAATATTTTATTTTTTGTCACAGGTGATTGAAAAATGACAAAAAAAAAATTACACAAAGTTGTCACTAAATGATATATTGCTCACAGGTGCCATGGTTATATGTGAAATTACACTCCAAAATACATTCTGCTGCTTCTCCTGAGTATGGGGATACCTCTTGTGTGAGCCTAGTCACGTACAGGTCACCGAAAACCAAACACCGCCTTCAGGATTTTCTAAGGGTGTCAATTTTTGATTTCACTCCTCACTACCTATCACAGTTTCAAAGGCCATAAAATGCCAAAATAGCACAAACCCCCCCAAATGACCCCATTTTGGAAAGTAGACACCCCAAGCTATTTAATAAGAGGCATGTTGAGTCCATGGAATATTTTATATTTTGCCATAAGTTTCGAGAAAATTTTTATTTTTTTTTACACAAAGTTGTCACTAAATGATATATTGTTCAAACATGGCATGGGTATATGTGAAATTAAACCCCAAAATACATTCTGCTGCTTCTCCTGAGTGTGGGGATTCCACATTTGTGGGACTTTTTGGCAGTCTAACTGTGTACAGGACCCCGAAAATTAATCACCGCCTTCAGGCTTTCTAAGGGCGTACATTTTTGATTTCACTCCTCACTGCCTATTACAGTTTCGGAGGCCATGAAATGCCAAGATGGCACAAAGCCCCCCCAAAATGACCCCATTTTGGAAAGTAGACACCCAACATCTTGACATTTCAGGGCCTCCAAAACTGTGATTGGTAGTGAGGAAGTGGAATCATCATTTTATGCCCTTAGAAAGCCTGAAGGCGGTGACTGGTTTTCGGAGTCCTGTACACGGCTAGGCTCCCAAAAGGTCTTACACATGTGGTATCCCCATACTCAGAAGAAGCAGCAGAATATATTTTGGGGTGTAATTCCTCATATAACTATGCCATGTTTGAACAATATATCATTTAGTGACAACTTTGTGCAAAAAAAGTGTAATTTTCCAGAAACTTGTGGCAAAATATAAATATTTCATGGACTCAACATGCCTATCAGCAAATAGCTTGGGGTGTCTACTTTCCAAAAAGGGGTCATTTGGGGGGGTTGAACTGTCCTGGCATTTCATGCACAACATTTAAAAGCTTATTGATGAAGAGAGAAAAAGAGAAGAAGTTAGTGGGACTAACAGGGTAAGGTAACAGGAGTCGTTCAAATCCCCTCCTCCATCCCAATTTGGCACATAAAAAATGGGAGAACAAAAGCGGGACTTTGCATGAAGCACACGGAGGCAGGAAAAATTCATTTAACATAAAAACATTTTCAATTTTGATTTCAAATTATCATGGAATTTTTATTTATTTAACTCATTACATTATGCCCAATATCAAAGTATATACAGTTCATGAGGATCACACAATTCATTTTCATTAGCACTTCAACAAGGGGTTATTACATGTTAAACAGAAACACAGAATAATTGATGCATGATTATACACATAGTAAAGAATACCTGTTACAGGTCATTGACGCACTAAAGCGTAACTTAAAACAGGTAAAGGAATAAAATCATTGTATACAAAAGAGAAAATCCCTGTTACAGGTTATTGACGCATTAAAGCATAGCTTAAAACAGGTAAAAGAGGGAATAGTTATACACATAATAGGGTATACCTGTTACAGGTTATTAACGCATTAAAGCGTAGCTTAAAACAGGTAAAGAAATAAAAAACATAAAATAGGAACGGCCATAGAAAATTCATGATCATATACACAACTCGGTAGTTCTTAGCTCTACGCATTTCGAGACCTTATAGCCACTCGTCAGGAGCAATACCGTGTATGTAATCTAGGATAAGAAAAAAGTCATAATAAGATCTGTTCTAAAGGGATCATGTAGGCAAATACACAATATGGGAGAACCCCCCACATGGCTATTCAACCCACATACTTACTGGTGAATCTGCACAATGGTGGCACGGCCATGAAAAGTCCCAAACCAGCCAGAACCGTCCCCGCCGGGAGCCGGGGGGCCATGAAGGGCACCAGCAACCCACCAGGCTGCACCCCGAGTGGGCCAAGTGTGGAAAAGCACCAAAAGAGGTTGTATCGGGTGACCCCAAGAGTGGGGAGCCTGAATAAAAAATGACAAAAAAACAACATTTAAAAGCTTATGTCACACATCCATACCTCCCAACTTTTTGAGATGGGAGCTAGGGACACCTATTGGCAAATGTATGTAGGGGTAGGACACACCTCCTGCCACGCCCCCTTAAAGGAGAATTATACCAAAAAAATGATTAGTTAAACCCACAAGTGCTTTATTTTTACCACTACTATTCCTTTGTATTGACTTTTGAAATTTACAAATGCAGAAATTTAGTAATTGGATTAAAGATTAAAGATTTAGCATCAGGAAACACTTTTTGAAAGATAAATAATGCATTTTATTTACAATTATATAGATCAGACCAAAATTAGGGACAAATGAGGAGAAATGAGGGACAAAAGGACTTTGTTCCAAATCAGGGACAGTCCCTCAAAAATGTATTAAAATGATTAAAAGAAACAACTCACAAGCAATGGGTGGAAGAGGCACAACACGAAGTGTACCGACAGCCAGCATGCGACTTTAGAATAAGCGATGCCTTCCAAAGATCGTGGAGAGATGCATAATGTCACAATAAGCTAACGCGTTTCGAAGGGAGAGTCCCCTCTTCATCAGAGCTATGCGATGATCCCTCTTCAGCAGTCACTCCTTATAAATGCCTGAGTATCAATGAAACAAGGGTGGGATATAAGGCTCCTCCCCCTCAGGGGATCCCTCCCTCTTAAGCACTCCAATTGGTGAACAGAGAAGGGTTTGTGTAATAGATAGTGATGATAATAGTGATAGTATATATATAAAAAAAACAAAAAAAAAACAAAACAAATATATACACATATACGTGCATACACATACATATGCGCACATATGCACATGTACACATGCAGCATGAACCGAAACATATTATATATTGAGCATATACATATATGTACATATATACTCATAGACACTAAGGAGCGAGCTGACCCATTCGGGGTGAAACAGGGCGTGCTAAGCACATAAAATGCGACAGGCGACTGAGCGTAAGGTGTACTAGGTGTAAAATTCATGGTAAGCAATAATAAACATAGTGGGTGGGAACCTCCCACTCCACAAATACACCAGTCTCGTCACAAAAATCAACAGATCGAATCTTAAATGTAAATGCCAAAGGGAAGGAAGAGTAAATACCTATAATGTAGTCTGAAGAAGTGCTGGTGGAGCGCCTTTGTACCGAAAGCACAGCGGGCCGGTAACGGTGTGACTATAGTCCAGTGGAGCACACGCTGGTGTATTTGCGTTCCAGTCTAGAGAAAGGGGCGGAACCCACATCGCCCCTTCCGCATCTCGCACCGCTTGCTTACACTGCAAGCGGCGAGAGTCAACGGGATGACACGTGACTGGGGGCGGGGCCGGTATGTAAAGGCCGTCTTGCTCTCAATGTGAGCGGCAAGAGATAGCCCAATGGCTAGTGACTTGGGACGGGACCAACATGTAGGGGCCGGCTCGCTCTCAGTGCGAGCGGCGAGAGTCGGCCTGGTGACAGATTAAGGGTACTGCTATGGGGGCCAGGTTCGCCCCCAGCTATGCCAATATTTTTATGGGCTTTTGGGAGGAGCTGTCCATTTGGAACAACAACCCCTTTGGGGCGAACCTGGTCCTCTTTGCCAGGTACATCGATTATATCCTTATTATTTGGGACGGATCTGATCAGGAGCTTTGCTCATTCCTTGAGCACTGTAGAGACTGTGAGCACTGTGAGTTCACACATGTCATCAGTAGTGATTGTCTTGTCTTTTTAGATCTGGAGCTCAGGAATGATCCTGATGGTAATATCATCTCTAAAACACACTTCAAACCCAGCAGTGGTAATTCTTTTCAACATGCTGAGAGCAACCATCATCCCAGATGGATAAGGAATGTCCCATATGGGCAGTTCTGCCGTTTAAGGCGTACCTGTACAAGGAAAAACGATTATCTAGAACAGAGTAAGATCCTTCGGAAAAAATTCCTTGACAAGGGCTATGACTCTACTCTAATTGATATTGCCTGTAATAAATATGGTCACCTATATGAAGAGCCCCAGCCACATGATCCACGGTCTACCTCCACCTCCGTCAGGGACCAAGATACTATACAAACCCGGTTTTCCACCCAATATAACAACAAAGCCTTTGAAATACAAAGCATTTTACAGAAGAACTGGAACATCCTTAAACATGATCCGATCCTTAGTGAGCACCTCCCTGATAGACCGAATATAGTCTACAGAAAACCACGGGACTTAAGAAGCCTGAAAGCTCCAAGCATGGCAAAGAAATCCCTGAATAAGTCTATAAATGTCTGGTCGACTATCTTCGATCAGAAAGGTAGTTACAAGTGTAGCGTCAGGAACTGTGGCACATGTCAATATATGTGGCATAGAAGAAAGTCTGTCACTGGGAGTGATGGCAGAGTCCACCTTTTGAAGCAATTTATCAACTGCGGGACGGATCACGTGGTGTATGGCATTATTTGTCCATGTGGGCGGCTTTATGTTGGTCGCACCTCTCGCCCTATGAGGGTGCGCTTTGGAGAACATAAATGTGATATTACCAACACACGAGTTAAATACCCTGTCCCTCGTCATTTTCATGATGTACACCATGGGGATCCGTATGGCATGAAAGTATTTGGAATTGAGTCCATCAGGGGTGACCTCGATAGAGGCAGAAGACACCAGAGGCTCTGCAAACGCGAGGCCTATTGGATCTTCACCTTAGGTAGCATGACCCCGGTGGGGTTAAACGAGGATCCTGAGGTTCAAAAAATCATTTGACCTTTAGAGTTCGTTTGGCCATCTTTTTGCTTCCTGGTCCCCCTTGCCCTACAACATTACTTATTTTTCTTTTATTGCACTATAATGTGATTTATGTATGTCTGGTAATTTGTGACTATTTGGCTCCAGACACTGGCTCTCCAGTCGCATTATGTTGCAGCATGTGTATATCCCCTTCAGCACGAGCTCCTATTGGGTTTGGTCCTGTGTGTATTTGGTTCCTTTAAGTGCTGACCTGGGGCTGAGACATGGCGTGCTAGTATGTGGGCACGTATATGCGTATATAGTACCGTAGATGCGATGCGTAGCGTGTACGCTGGCAGCCAGATGATGGATATTTTATCATATTACCATTGATTTCTTCTCTTTAGTTACCAGTACTATTATTAATATTGGTGATACACTATACATAGCATTATGGATGTTTACCATCCCTATTTCACCATTGAATATATACTGATCACTGTTCTAGTTATTCAGTTTAATTTTTTTTTATTCAACAGATCTATCAATTTACTTTTTACCATGTCTCATCAACATTAGACAGTGCTTGTTAATCATCATTACCTTTATCATTACTATTATCTGTTCACCACTTGGTATATATATATATATATATATATATATATATATATATATATATGTGCACCATTGGTGGAAGCTCTCTGTGCTGCTCTGCTGTTGGGGCTTTTTTGGCTGGCAGCTTGGGGCTAGCGCAAATCGACAGTGGAGCGGCTTTGGTGAACAAATGGCCCCCATATGCCGGCCCCGCCCCTAGTCACCTGTCACCAGGCCGACTCTCGCCACTCGCACTGAGAGCGAGCCGGTGTCTTGTCAAATATAGTCCCCTGTCATATAGTGTCCTCCCTGTACTGCGCAGGCGCAGTACGGAGGACAAACGAGACGCCGAAAGTCTCCGAAGTTTAACAGCTGATCATCAGCTGTACACGGCGCCTGCGCTATTATTCTCACCCTATGTCCAGGTTCATTCCCTACTATCCAAGTGGACATAGAGTGGGAATATATAGTTGCGGAGCGCAGCGAGGCCGTGCCCGAAGCGTGGCGAGCGAAGCGAGCCTGCGAGGGGCCCTCTTACACTGCCATCGCTAAGAAGTGCAGAAGCGTCGTGTACAGCTGATGGTCAGCTGATCAACTTCGGACACTTCGGCATCTCCTTCTGCTCTGTACTGCGCAAGCGCTGCGCCTGCACAGTACGGGGTGGACACTATGTGATAGGAGGACAGTATATGTCAGAACACCGGCCCCTACATGTTGGTCCCGCCCCAAGTCACTAGCCATTGGGCTATCTCTTGCCGCTCACATTGAGAGCAAGACGGCCTCTACATACCGGCCCCGCCCCCAGTCACGTGTCATCACGTTGACTCTCGCCGCTTGCAGTGTAAGCAAGCGGTGCGAGATGCGGAAGGGGCGATGTGGGTTCCGCCCCTTCCTCTAGACTGGGGGGCAAATACACCAGCGTGCGCTCCACTGGACTATAGTCACACCGTTACCAGCACGCTGTGCATTCGGTACAGAGACGCTCCCCCAGCACTTCTTCAGACTACATTATAGGTATTCACTCTTCCTTCCCTTTGGCATTTACATTTAAGATTCGATCTGTTGATTTTTGTGACGAGACTGGTATATTTGTGGAGTGGGAGGTTCCCACCCACTATGTTTATTATTGCTTACCATGAATTTTACATCTAGTACACCTTACGCTCAGTCGTCTGTCGCATTTTATGTGCTTAGCACGCCCTGTTTCACCCCGAATGGGTCAGCTCGCTCCTTAGTGTCTATGAATATATATGTATATATATGTATATGCTCAATATATAATATGTTTTGGTTCATGCTGCATGTGTACATGTGCATATGTGCGCATATGTATGTGTATGCACGTATATGTGTATATATATGTTTATTTTTTTTTTTATATATATACTATCACTATTATCATCACTTTCTATTACACAAACCATTCTCTGTTCACCAATTGGAGTGCTTAAGAGGGAGGGATCCCCTGAGGGGGAGGAGCCTTATATCCCACCCTTGTTTCATTGATACTCAGGCATTTATAAGGAGTGACTGCTGAAGAGGGATCATCGCATAGCTCTGATGAAGAGGGAACTCTCCCTTAAAAACGCGTTAGCTTATTGTGACATTATGCATCTTTCCACGATCTTTGGAAGGCATCACTTATTCTAAAGTCTCATGCTGGCTGTCGGTACACTTCGTGTTGTGCCTCTTCCACCCATTGCTTGTGAGTTGTTTCTTTTAATCATTTTAATACATTTTTTTTTAAAAAAAAGGTAATACACAAGGCTGGTGCGCCCCTGTTTTTCTTTTATTTCGGTTTGCACTAGGATTCCCCATCCATGAGGGCAGCAAAGCCTGTGTTTTTACGCATCTCTCTTTGGTGATCCACCTGTGCGCAGGAGTCGTGGTTTTCTGTTTGCTAAAGTTCTACAGTCCCTCAAAATCAGGGACAGTTGGGAGGTATGCACATCACCCACTCTAACCACTTGAAGAAAAAGACCTTTCTGATACTTTTTGTTTACATGAAAAAATATTATTTTTTTTGCAATAAAATTACTTTTAACCCCCAAACATTATATATTTTTTTTAAAGCAAAGGCTCTACAGATTAAAATGGTGGGTGTTGCAATTTTTTTTCACACAGTATTTGCGCAGCGATTTTTCAAACGCATTTTTTTTGGAAAAAAAACACTCTTTTTAATTTTATTGCACTAAAACACACTATATTGCCCAAATGTATGATGAAATAAAAAAGATGATCTTACGCTGAGTAGATGAATACCAAACGCGACATGCTTTAAAATTGTGCACAAACGTGCAGCAGCGACAAACTACATACATTTTTAAAAGCCTTTACAGGTTACTACTTTAGATTTACAGAGGAGGTCTACTGCTAAAATGACTGCCCTCAATCTGACCTTTGCAGTGATACCTCGCATGCATGGTGCAATTGCTGTTTACATATGACACCAGCCTTTGCGCGTGAGCACAGGAGGACAGAGGTGCTTTTTATTTTTTTTTAATTATTTATTTTGCTTTTTTATTTTATTTTTAAACTGTTCCTTTCATTTTTTTTATCATTTTTATTGTTATCTCAGGGAATGTAAATATCCCCTATGATAGCAATAGGTAGTGACAGGTACTCTTTTTTTGAAAAAAAATTGGGGTCTATTAGACCCTAGATCTCTCCTCTGCCCTCAAAGCATCTGACCACACCAAGATCAGTGTGATAAAATGCTTTCCCAATTTCCCAATGGTACTGTTTATATCCAGCGAAACCTAAGTCATGAAATGCTCGTAGCTTCCGGTTTCTTAGGCCAGAGATATGGTCAGCTGGCGGAATCACCGGCTGCATTCTCGGATTCCCTGTTGGGACAGGAGAGCCCGAGAAAACCATGGAAGACGGTGAGAGGGGGGAGATGTTCCATCCCACTGCTTGTAAAAGCAGTCTAGAGGTTAATTGCTTTTACATGAAAGTGGACCACTGGCTGAAAAGAATGATACCAAGATGATACCTAAACCTGCATGCATCATTCTGGTATGACTACTCAAAATCCAGCAACATACCAGTACGTTGCTGGTCCTTGTTGGACATACATTGTAATGTTCTTTTTTTCATGCCTGGGGCTGAATGAAAAAGAGACTGATCAGTGGGTATGCCCACCATTAGAATACTGCCCTTCATCCACCCACTTCTAATGATGGGCATACATGCACCATTTTTTTTAACTGTGGTGGTGAAATCACCTCCTACAGCGCTGGAGTCGCTGATTTATGTATTGTGGGAGCAAACACTGTTGCTGTCAAGATAAATAAATCAGTACTGCAGCTGAATGGCGTACCTGCTAAGCAAATGATGGTTAACAATAAAACAAAGTAACATTACAGTATAACAGTAACCATACCATACCTGCAAAGCAAATACAAAAAAAAGTAAGAATAAAACATTTTTTAACGCAATCTGTGCCTAAAAAATATATGCCGAAGCATGGGTGCAATCTACCCCTAATGTTAGGGGCAAATTGCCCCTCTACCCCTGCCTCCATACTTCGGCATATATGTTTTTTTTTTTAAACTGTGATAGTGAAATCACCTTCTACATCGCTGGAATCGCTGATTTACGTATCGTGGGAGCAAACACTGTTGCTGTCAAGATAAATAAATCCATGCTGCAGCTGAATGGCATACCTGAAAAAAAATGGTTAACAATAAAACACAGTAAACAGTAAAGTATAAAAGAATTACATACCTGAAAACCAAACATGATAAAACATAGTAACAATAAAACTTTGCAGTCAAGCATAGAATACAGTAAAAAAGAGCAACAATAGAGAGAAAAAAGAGAGAGAGAGAGAAAGAGAGAACAATAAAAACAACAATTATTATTTTTTTTTATTCTATATTTTTTTTATTCTATTTTACTTTTTTTTACACTTTTATTTGTAACTGTAACGGTTGTAGTGGTTGTAACGGTTGTAGTGGCTGTAACAGTTTGGTTCCAAGTTTGGGTCTCTCAAAATGCGATGGCATCTTTGGAGACTAGGGATGAGCCGAACACCCCCATGTTCGGTTCGCACCAGAACATGCGAACAGGAAAAAAGTTCGTTCGAACACACGAACACCGTTAAAGTCTATGGGACACGAACATGAATAATCAAAAGTGCTAATTTTAAAGGCTAATATGCAAGTTATTGTCATAAAAAGTGTTTGGGGACCTGGGTCCTGCCCCAGGGGACATGGATCAATGCAAAAACATTTTTTAAAAACGGCCGTTTTTTCAGGAGCAGTGATTTTAATAATGCTTAAAGTCAAACAATAAAAGTGTAATATCCCTTTAAATTTCGTACCTGGGGGGTGTCTATAGTATGCCTGTAAAGGGGCGCATGTTTCCTGTGTTTAGAACAGTCTGACAGCAAAATGACATTTTGAAGGAAAAAACTCATTTAAAACTACCGCGGCTATTGCATTGCCGACAATACACATAGAAGTTCATTGATAAAAACGGCATGGGAATTTCCCAAAGGGGAACCCCGAACCAAAATTAAAAAAAAAAAAAAGATGTAGGAGTCCCCCTAAATTCCATACCAGGCCCTTCAGGTCTGATATGGATATAAAGGGGAACCCCGGCCAAAATTTAAAAAAAAACGGCGTGGGGTCCCCCCAAAAATCCATACCAGACCCTTATCTGAGCACGCAACCTGGCAGGCCGCAGGAAAAGAGGGGGGGACGAGAGTGCGGCCCCCCCCTCCTGAACCGTACCAGGCCACATGCCCTCAACATTGGGAGGGTGCTTTGGGGTAGCCCCCCAAAACACCTTGTCCCCATGTTGATGAGGACAAGGGCCTCATCCCCACAACCCTGGCCGGTGGTTGTGGGGGTCTGCGGGCGGGGGGCTTATCGGAATCTGGAAGCCCCCTTTAACAAGGGGACTCCCAGATCCCGCCCCCCCCCTGTGTGAAATGGTAAGGGGGTACAAAAGTACCCCTACCATTTCACTAAAAAACTGTCAAAAATGTTAAAAATGACAAGAGACAGTTTTTGACAATTCCTTTATTTAAATACTTCTTCTTTCTTCTATCTTCCTTCATCTTCTGGTTCTTCTGGTTCTTCTGGCTCTTCTGGTTCTTCCTCCGGCGTTCTCGTCCAGCATCTCCTCCGCGGCGTCTTCTATCTTCTTCTCCTCGGGCCGCTCCGCACCCATGGCATGGGGGGAGGCTCCCGCTCTTCTTTTTATCTTCTTCATCTTCTTCTCTTCTTCTTTTCTTCTTTTCTTCTCTTCTTCTCTTCTTCTCTTCTTCATTTTCTTCTCCGGGCCGCTCCGCACCCATGCTGGCATGGAGGGAGGCTCCCGCTGTGTGACGGCGCTCCTCATCTGACAGTTCTTAAATAACGGGGGCGGGGCCACCCGGTGACCCTGCCCCCATCTGACGCACGGGACATGACGGGACTTCCCTGTGGCATTCCCTGTGACGTCACAGGGAAGTCCCGTCAAGTCACCGTGCGTCAGAGGGGGGCGGGGTCACCGGGTGGGCCCCCCACCCGCCCCCCGTTATTTAAGAACTGTCAGACGAGGAGCGCCATCACACAGCGGGAGCCTCCCTCCATGCCAGCATGGGTGTGGAGCGGCCCGGAGAAGAAAATGAAGAAGAGAAGAAGAGAAGAAGAGAAGAAAAGAAGAAGAGAAGAAGATGAAGAAGATGAAGAGAAGAGCGGGAGCCTCCCCCCATGCCATGGGTGCGGAGCGGCCCGAGGAGAAGAAGATAGAAGACGCCGCGGAGGAGATGCTGGACGAGAACGCCGGAGGAAGAACCAGAAGAACCAGAAGAGGAAGGAAGATAGAAGAAAGAAGAAGTATTTAAATAAAGGAATTGTCAAAAACTGTCTCTTGTCATTTTTAACATTTTTGACAGTTTTTTAGTGAAATGGTAGGGGTACTTTTGTACTCCCTTACCATTTCACACAGGGGGGGGCCGGGATCTGGGGGTCCCCTTGTTAAAGGGGGCTTCCAGATTCCGATAAGCCCCCCGCCCGCAGACCCCCACAACTACGGGCCAGGGTTGTGGGGATGAGGCCCTTGTCCTCATCAACATGGGGACAAGGTGTTTTGGGGGGCTACCCCAAAGCACCCTCCCAATGTTGAGGGCATGTGGCCTGGTACGGTTCAGGAGGGGGGGGGGCGCACTCTTGTCCCCCCCTCTTTTCCTGCGGCCTGCCAGGTTGCGTGCTCGGATAAGGGTCTGGTATGGATTTTTGGGGGGACCCCACGCCGTTTTTTTTTTTTTTTTGCGCGGGGTTCCCCTTAAAATCCATACCAGACCTGAAGGGTCTGGTATGGAATTTAGGGGGAACCCCACGTCATTTTTTTTTTTTAATTTTGGCCGGGGTTCCCCTTAATATCCATATCAGACCTGAAGGGCCTGGTATGGAATTTAGGGGGACTCCTACGTCTTTTTTTTTTTTTAATTTTGGTTCGGGGTTCCCCTGTGGGGAATTTCCATGCCGTTTTTATCAATGAACTTCTATGTGTATTGTCGGCAATGCAATAGCCGCGGTAGTTTTAAATGAGTTTTTTCCTTCAAAATGTCATTTTGCTGTCAGACTGTTCTAAACACAGGAAACATGCGCCCCTTTATAGGCATACTATAGACACCCCCAGGTACGAAATTTAAAGGGATATTACACTTTTATTGTTTGACTTTAAGCATTATTAAAATCACTGCTCCTGAAAAAACGGCCGTTTTTAAAAAAAATTTTTGCATTGATCCATGTCCCCTGGGGCAGGACCCAGGTCCCCAAACACTTTTTATGACAATAACTTGCATATTAGCCTTTAAAATTAGCACTTTTGATTTCTCCCATAGACTTTTAAAGGGTGTTCCGCGGCATTCGAATTTGCCGCGAACACCCCAAATTGTTCGCTGTTCGGCGAACTTGCGAACAGCCAATGCTCGAGTTGAACATGAGTTCGACTCGAACTCGAAGCTCATCCCTATTGGAGACCCTGTGAAAGTGTGGCCTAGTCTGTGCAGTGCTGTACCCTATGCTAATACTCCACTAGTGTGTGGTAGCGTTCATAACATTCATCAATGCAAAGACCAAGATGGTCAGGACAGGAGGGACAATAATAGCGGGTGCCACGCCTATATTCGCACTTTCTACAGACACAACCTTTTCTTTGGGGAGGCTTGTTGGGTAGGGGTACCAGGGAAGACATACAGAAAATGGCTCTAATGCAGCTGGCTTACTGCATTTGCGCTGGGAAGGTGGGGCACAGCATCCTCTGGAAACAGAAGGGCTGTGACAATCTCTTCCTGGAATTTAAGGAAGGATCCAGTACGTCCTGATGCTTTATAGAGCGCATAAGTGTTTAGCAGTTCCAAATGGAATAAGTACACAGACACTTTTTTGTACCAGCGTCTGGCCTTACGGGCAACTAGGTATGGCACCAACAACTGGTCGTCGATGTCCACCCCTCTCATATTAAGGTTATATTCATGGACACAGAGGGGTTTCCACACAACACCAGTCGCCATAGGAATTCCCCCAGCCTAAGATGGGAATCTGCAAGCCGCTGGGGTAAGCCCCAGCAATTATATTGCATGCTGCCATATGTGCCAATTCCATGATCAAACAAGTGACTAAAAGTGGCACTCTTGTGTAATAATTATCCACATACAAGTGGTACTCCTTTACGAATAAGGATGACACCAAGTCCCACACAATCTTACCAGCACTCCCTATGTAGTCTGGGCAGTTCTCCAGCTCTACGTAAGAGTAGAGTTCATTATCATTGAAGTGAATCAACCTGCAAGATCTGCTCGTATCGTGCCCTGGCTATGGAAGCAAAGAACACGGCATATGGTGAATTGGGTCAGTGGACCAATATGACCGCAACTCACTCTTTTTAGTTATGCCCATGAGGAGGGATAGGCCCAAAAAGGTCTTAAATTCGGAAACCGTAATAGGTTTCCATTCTCTGGCAAGGGTCAAATGGGGATTTGGTCCAATGAATTGACCAGCATACAAATTGTTATGGTCCACAATAGATCTATAGAGATCTTCCGTGAAAAACAGTGAATAAAAATCAGGTGACGTAAACTGAACTGTTTCCACCTGAATTCCAGTTTGGCCAGTGAATGGGGGAAGTACGGGTGCTGCAGAAGTGATGGACTCCCAATTCTGATTTGCAAATGCAGCAGGAAGGGCATTATGGGCTCGACGGGCCTGTTTTTGTCTTCTTGGTGGCTAGGGATGAGCTTCGAGTTTGAGTCGAACCCATGTTCGACTCGAACATTGTATGTTCGACCATTCGTCGAATTACGAACAATATGGGCCATTCGCTCCAAATTTGAGTGGCGCGTCACGGCCCGTAATTCACTGTGGCATTGCAGTGCATTGCTGGCTGATGATTGGCCAAGCATGCACTATGACCCACATGATTGGCCAATCACAGCACCATCAGTACAGCCCTGTGTAGTGTGTTCCGGCGTTGAGAGAGATAGAGAGAGAGACAGTGTCATTTGATTTAAGTTAGATAGAGTAGGCAGGCGAGTCAGCTAGATGCACTGACAGTGTATTGTGTATATATATGCATCCTAGGTGGTGTGTGTGTATGTATGTATGTATGTATGTATGTATGTATGTATATATGTAGGATAAAAAGGTAATGAGAGCAAGGTGTGTACAGAAGGGGGGAGGGGGGCCAATATCCTAGAAAATAGAACTATAGAGAGAAATATGCACTATGTGTGCATTTTGGGTCGCCCTTAATGGATATTTTTTCTGGCCAAAAATGAGTATTAAATCTCATAAGTTGTTATGTATAAAAGTGCACTAGAGTGCCATCTTTATTAAACACATTCAATATAAAAAAAGGTGACAGTAGAAATTACAATTGTATAAAGTGCAAATACAAACACTATACATTCGCTTGCATATAGAGGATATAGCACCCATGTGCCTACAGCCCGCAGCCTGTATGTAGAGATTCAGGCGGATGAGGTGTATGGCATGTACCCGACATGTTTCGGAAATAGGTATGTATTACTCCTTCATCAAGGGATTTATGATTAGGTGCTCAAATCTATCTGTAAATATCAAAGGACAAAAAAATAGTAAAGAATATCTATGTCGTCATAAATTGTATGCGACTGCATTTTTGCAATATATGCGATTTTAGTAATTATTGAAAAAAGTAGTATAAGAAAAGTCTAGTGTGGACTAATTATACTTACATCAATTTGATTCATAAAAACAGGTAGAGAATAACAAAAAACAGCAGTTAAAACAGTATAACTGGGAGCAGGCTGGCTTCTGGTTCACATAGCACAAGGTGGGCAACCAGGAGTGTAATGCAGAGCGTTGCAGCACTTTCACAAGGGATGACCGATGGAGATCTGTGTGTTTAAAAAGTGATGTTGTAAATGTGCAAGGCATATAGTTAACCAATGCTTTGCTGAAGGACAAAATAGTCGTTCAGCTATAGTTAAAGGGAAGAGTAGGCATGTAAGGTAAGTATTCAAATATCTGAAGCAAAGTATCTATTCAAATTACCTTGTGGCTATTTAGTGATCTCTCAAGACTCAGACCTCCAGGCAGCAGTTCAAAAGACTGACAGATGCCAAAGGAGTGTCTGTGTCTTAAATAGGACAGCTGATTGGACATCAGCCAATCAGTGTCCACTCCACATAATCAGCTGCAAAGCGAGCAGCCATGTGTGGAGATCGGGCATCCCCCAGACGACGAGGCGCGCGGCGTAGCCACGCCCATAAGGGCGTGATGACGTCACGCGTCTCGACGTCACCGGCGGGTATGCGGTCCCGGCGCGAGTAGCGAAACTCACACAGGGAACCGTGCAGGAGCTCGTCCACATGCAGAAGGCCTATGGGGCACGCAGCCAAGTGCTGCCCCATGGCCATGCATGCGTAGAGCTTACCCGCCGGGTGTCCGTGCGCGCGCGCACATCCCACACCAAGGAAGAACTGCGCCATCTTGTGGATGGATGTAAAAAGTGAACAAAGATGAATCACAAAAAAGCCAGCCTGCTGTACATGATTGCATGAATAAAAAAGGTAAATAAATGAAGAAGCATAGAAGAACAAAACAAGAAAAAGAGAAACATACTATGCAATTGACCAGAGGTTACATATGGGCAATTTATGAAATAACGATCGATTTCAAACAATGTTGATGGAGTAGACAAAATCTTCAAAATCTTTGAAGTAAACACAAAGTGTTCATTAATTTAGAACAATTCGTATTTTAGCGGTATAGGGAACCCAGATATACATATTGTTCAGACATATAGTATAACGATGATTTAAATCAAAGACAGTCTAAATATATATAGACACAGTGTCTTGTATCTATACCTGTATCTATCTGGAAATCTTCTGCTACACCGATGAATACTATTTATTACATAAAGTATGGAAACTGACGAAAAAATGAAAAATAAGATTGTTAGATTAGAGGGTAAAAGGAAACAGTGGGATATATTAGAAGGTCCCTATAGATCTAGTTCACAGACCCCTGATGTGAAACCGGGAAGAAATGGTTTGAAGTTAAAGGCCCCGTTGAGGCCAGGTGGATGGTTGGCCCGTAGATTATGTATCCATCTCAGTTCACATTGGAGAAGACGCTTGTTAGAATCTCCTCCCCTTGGACTGAAGTGGATGCGATCGAGGGCCAAAAAATATACTTTGGGAGTCGATGAGGGATGAGCCATTGCCATATGACGACCAATAGGGAGGTCTGGATCGCGTTTGCGTATGGTGCCAAGATGTTGGTAGATGCGTTTCCAGAACTCGTTTATGGTCTTACCAACATAGTAGCACCCGCATTCGCAAGTCAGTAAATATACTATTGCTGGGGTTTTGCAGTTAACGTAGTGCTTGGGGGTGAACCTTTGGCCATTGGGCAGAATAATATTTTTTCGTTTGTCCATATATTGGCAGTAGTGGCAGCCCCCACACATATATGTTCCCAATGCTTTACATGGATCGCCTCTGCAGGTTTTGTACTCACTATTGACTATTTTGTCTCCTATGGAGGGTGGCCTCCTATAGGTGACTGTTGGAGCACTGGGGACGAAGGGGGCCAAAGTTTGGTCCATAGTTAATAGGTGCCAGTATTTATTTAGAATGCGCTTTATCTGCCTATGTTCTGAAGAATATGTCGTGATAATTCTGGTTGTTTCATCTTTACTGGGTTGTTTTTGTGCATTAAGTAAGTCACGACGAGATTGATTGAGCGCTCGTTTATACGCTTTTTTTAAACAAGTGTTTGAGTATCCTCTTTCGAGGAGTCTCTTTTTTAGGGTATTAGCTTCCGTTTTAAATCCAGCATCATCGGAGCAGTTGCGGCGTGCTCTTAGATATTGGCTATATGGTATGGAAGTTAAAAGGGGCTTGGGATGGAAACTACTTGCGTGCAGCAAGGAATTGCCAGCTGTGGGTTTTCGGTATAATTCACTGGAGAGATTGCCATCTGGTGATCTTTTGACCAATACATCCAAAAATGTAATTTCCTTTGGACTGTGGGTCATTGTAAATTTTAGATTAAAGTCGTTCTTGTTAATACAGTTAAGAAATTCATGTAATAATTCAGTAGGCCCGTCCCATATCAGGAAGATATCGTCTATGTAACGTCGCCATGTGATGACATGGCGCATATACACAGACAACGACTCCTGGACAAGCAGTGAATGTTCCCACTCCCCCAGGTACAGGTTGGCGTACGATGGGGCACAACATGTCCCCATCGCCACGCCCTGTACCTGGAGGTAGTGGGAACCATCAAAGCAAAAGAAATTATGGTTGAGTATGAACTCAAGAGAGGTCAAGATGAATTCAATATATTTGGGTTCAGAGTCGCTATATTGTTGCAAAATGTGTTGTATGGCCGAAAGCCCTTTAGCGTGGGGGATAGTGCAATACAGGGATTCCACATCGATGGCTACCAATTGGGTGCCTTCTTCTATGTGTATGTCCTGAATAATCTGTAAGAAATGAATTGTATCGCGTACATACGATGATAGGCAAGTAACTAGAGGCTTTAGATGGTTATCAACTACACGACTGAGGTTTTCTGTTAGGCTTCCGCAGCCTGAGATAATAGGTCTGCCCGGTGGTTTTTTCTTTTGTTTATGCAGCTTCGGTAGCGCATAGAAAGTTGCCTCTTTAGGGTGGCTAGTCCTAATAAACTCCCAAAGTTGTTTAGATATTGCATTGTATTGAAATGCAGTGTCAACAAGTGTATAAAAGTCGTGAGTGAATTTGTCCAATAGGGATTTAGAGATGGGGCGGTACCACTCAAGATTTTGTAATATGTCCATGCACATCTCAATGTATTGTGCACTGTCCATAACCACGACGTTGCCACCCTTATCAGAGGGTTTAATGACAATGTCGTGGTTACGTGACAGCGCCTCCAGAGCCAACCGTTCATCACGGCTGAAATTGGAGTGTGGATGTGAAAAGTTTTTCATTTTATTGATATCTGTTGATACCAATTTGAGAAAAGCTGCAGCGTTGGGGTTGGAGCTAGGCGAGGGATATAGGGTAGATTTATTTTTCAATGTACATACTTGCGTATGTGAGGTAGGTGTAACATCCATGTTCCTGTCGGGGTCATGGGTGTTTTCCTGGGTCGGAGGATTTTCAAATTCGTTTTCGTCTAGTAGGGCAACAAGATTATCTAATGCTTGAATCTCTTGATTTGTAAGCTTCTGTTCCGTCATAGGTTTTTTTGCATATAGGCTTTTGAGTAGAACCTTGCGGATGAATAGATGTATGTCTTTAATGGCTCCAAATCTGTCCAAACGGGTGTCTGGGCAGAAAGTGAGGCCGCGTCCTAGAACAGCCAATTCGTGTTCATTAAGTGAATATGATGATAAGTTGACTACATTTAGCGTGGTTGATGTTGATTGATTTTGTGGGCCTTGGATGACTGTGTTTTTGTTTGTTTTTGATGCGTTTGCATGCGGCCTCGCATTTGATCTAAAAAAGTTCCAGAGAGCATAGATTGTGATTGTGGTGTAGTGGGCATAATGGATGATGTATTTAAAGACGATCCGGAACAGCTGGCCGGAGTCTGTACATCTGATGTGTCGCTGTTAAGGTGGTGATTTAAATGGGAGCCATTACTTGCCTGTGAAGGGGAGCTCTCCATATGTGAAGACTCATCATATGATCCATTGCCCTGGCGACGCCGTTTAAATTGTCGACGACCTTTGTTGTGAGTAGAGGGCTGTAGGGAAGAAGAGACAGATGAGTGCACAGAGGATTCAGATGCGTTTTTTTGTTTATTTTTTTGTGGTTTTTTGGAAAATTTGTTGTTTGTATTGGTTTGCCATTTGTAAGCTCTACCGTCTTCAAAGGCCTTCGAATCACGTTGTAATTTTTTGTCTTTTTTGATTAGTATATCTTTGTTAAACTCTTCTAGATGTCGTTTTAGTCTTTCTTCTGACTCATCAGAGAAGGACACATGAGTTTTTAATGGTGACATTTGATTTTGTAATTTTTCCAATTTGCCATCTATATCAGCTATACGTTTGGTATATTCGTCAATGAGCAACAGCATCATTTTCCTTGAGCATTCCTTTAGGTTCTCCTCCACACCGCCTTAAAGCTAGGGTCTATATGCTCAAATGTAGGGAAAATTTGTACCCTAAGTCCAAAGGGATTTAAATTGGCCGAAATATAATCTTTGAAAGATTTAATGTGCCAGTGCAAGAGAGATTTTTTCTCTAACAATTGACTTAGGGTGGAGAAAGTTGTAGACAGTTCAAAATCAAGAGATTCTTTCTTTTCAAATTCATTGTGTACTTTGGACATGAAGTACGTCCAGTGACTTCCTTGGTATAAGGCCATGCCGACAGAGAACGAGAAAATAAAGAAATAAGAAAGACAAGATCAAATAATGCAATCTAAACTAGTCCGTTATATATACATACGTTGCTTCTCACAGAGGAGGGACTTACACCGGTATTTGCTACCTATCATGAAAGATAAAAAGGTAATGAGAGCAAGGTGTGTACAGAAGGGGGAGGGGGGCCAATATCCTAGAAAATAGAACTATAGCTATACTATATAGCTTTTTGTGATTCATCTTTGTTCACTTTTTACATCCATCCACAAGATGGCGCAGTTCTTCCTTGGTGTGGGATGTGCGCGCGCGCACGGACACCCGGCGGGTAAGCTCTACGCATGCATGGCCATGGGGCAGCACTTGGCTGCGTGCCCCATAGGCCTTCTGCATGTGGACGAGCTCCTGCACGGTTCCCTGTGTGAGTTTCGCTACTCGCGCCGGGACCGCATACCCGCCGGTGACGTCGAGACGCATGACGTCATCACGCCCTTATGGGCGTGGCTACGCCGCGCGCCTCGTCGTCTGGGGGATGCCCGATCTCCACACATGGCTGCTCGCTTTGCAGCTGATTATGTGGAGTGGACACTGATTGGCTGATGTCCAATCAGCTGTCCTATTTAAGACACAGACACTCCTTTGGCATCTGTCATTCTTTTGAACTGCTGCCTGGATGTCTGAGTCTTGAGAGATCACTAAATAGCCACAAGGTAATTTGAATAGATACTTTGCTTCAGATATTTGAATACTTACCTTACATGCCTACTCTTCCCTTTAACTATAGCTGAACGACTATTTTGTCCTTCAGCAAAGCATTGGTTTAACTATATGCCTTGCACATTTACAACATCACTTTTTAAACACACAGATCTCCATCGGTCATCCCTTGTGAAAGTGCTGCAACGCTCTGCATTACACTCCTGGTTGCCCACCTTGTGCTATGTGAACCAGAAGCCAGCCTGCTCCCAGTTATACTGTTTTAACTGCTGTTTTTTGTTATTCTCTACCTGTTTTTATGAATCAAATTGATGTAAGTATAATTAGTCCACACTAGACTTTTCTTATACTACTTTTTTCAATAATTACTAAAATCGCATATATTGCAAAAATGCAGTCGCATACAATTTATGACGACATAGATATTCTTTACTATTTTTTTGTCCTTTGATATTTACAGATAGATTTGAGCACCTAATCATAAATCCCTTGATGAAGGAGTAATACATACCCATTTCCGAAACATGTCGGGTACATGCCATACACCTCATCCGCCTGAATCTCTACATACAGGCTGCGGGCTGTAGGCACATGGGTGCTATATCCTCTATATGCAAGCGAATGTATAGTGTTTGTATTTGCACTTTATACAATTGTAATTTCTACTGTCACCTTTTTTTATATTGAATGTGTTTAATAAAGATGGCACTCTAGTGCACTTATATACATAACAACTTATGAGATTTAATACTCATTTTTGGCCAGAAAAAATATCCATTAAGGGCGACCCAAAATGCACACATAGTGCATATTTCTCTCTATAGTTCTATCTTCTAGGATATTGGCCCCCCTCCCCCCTTCTGTACACACCTTGCTCTCATTACCTTTTTATCTTTCATGATAGGTAGCAAATACCGGTGTAAGTCCCTCCTCTGTGAGAAGCAACGTATGTATATATAACGGACTAGTTTAGATTGCATTATTTGATCTTGTCTTTCTTATTTCTTTATTTTCTCGTTCTCTGTCGGCATGGCCTTATACCAAGGAAGTCACTGGACGTACTTCATGTCCAAAGTACACAATGAATTTGAAAAGAAAGAATCTCTTGATTTTGAACTGTCTACAACTTTCTCCACCCTAAGTCAATTGTTAGAGAAAAAATCTCTCTTGCACTGGCACATTAAATCTTTCAAAGATTATATTTCGGCCAATTTAAATCCCTTTGGACTTAGGGTACAAATTTTCCCTACATTTGAGCATATAGACCCTAGCTTTAAGGCGGTGTGGGAGGAGAACCTAAAGGAATGCTCAAGGAAAATGATGCTGTTGCTCATTGATGAATATACCAAACGTATAGCTGATATAGATGGCAAATTGGAAAAATTACAAAATCAAATGTCACCATTAAAAACTCATGTGTCCTTCTCTGAGTCAGAAGAAAGACTAAAACGACATCTAGAAGAGTTTAACAAAGATATACTAATCAAAAAAGACAAAAAATTACAACGTGATAGGAAGGCCTTTGAAGACGGTAGAGCTTACAAATGGCAAACCAATACAAACAACAAATTTTCCAAAAAACCACAAAAAAATAAACAAAAAAACGCATCTGAATCCTCTGTGCACTCATCTGTCTCTTCTTCCCTACAGCCCTCTACTCACAACAAAGGTCGTCGACAATTTAAACGGCGTCGCCAGGGCAATGGATCATATGATGAGTCTTCACATATGGAGAGCTCCCCTTCACAGGCAAGTAATGGCTCCCATTTAAATCACCACCTTAACAGCGACACATCAGATGTACAGACTCCGGCCAGCTGTTCCGGATCGTCTTTAAATACATCATCCATTATGCCCACTACACCACAATCACAATCTATGCTCTCTGGAACTTTTTTAGATCAAATGCGAGGCCGCATGCAAACGCATCAAAAACAAACAAAAACACAGTCATCCAAGGCCCACAAAATCAATCAACATCAACCACGCTAAATGTAGTCAACTTATCATCATATTCACTTAATGAACACGAATTGGCTGTTCTAGGACGCGGCCTCACTTTCTGCCCAGACACCCGTTTGGACAGATTTGGAGCCATTAAAGACATACATCTATTCATCCGCAAGGTTATACTCAAAAGCCTATATGCAAAAAAACCTATGACGGAACAGAAGCTTACAAATCAAGAGATTCAAGCATTAGATAATCTTGTTGCCCTACTAGACGAAAACAAATTTGAAAATCCTCCGACCCAGGAAAACACCCATGACCCCGACAGGAACATGGATGTTACACCTACCTCACATACGCAAGTATGTACATTGAAAAATAAATCTACCCTATATCCCTCGCCTAGCTCCAACCCCAACGCTGCAGCTTTTCTCAAATTGGTATCAACAGATATCAATAAAATGAAAAACTTTTCACATCCACACTCCAATTTCAGCCGTGATGAACGGTTGGCTCTGGAGGCGCTGTCACGTAACCACGACATTGTCATTAAACCCTCTGATAAGGGTGGCAACGTCGTGGTTATGGACAGTGCACAATACATTGAGATGTGCATGGACATATTACAAAATCTTGAGTGGTACCGCCCCATCTCTAAATCCCTATTGGACAAATTCACTCACGACTTTTATACACTTGTTGACACTGCATTTCAATACAATGCAATATCTAAACAACTTTGGGAGTTTATTAGGACTAGCCACCCTAAAGAGGCAACTTTCTATGCGCTACCGAAGCTGCATAAACAAAAGAAAAAACCACCGGGCAGACCTATTATCTCAGGCTGCGGAAGCCTAACAGAAAACCTCAGTCGTGTAGTTGATAACCATCTAAAGCCTCTAGTTACTTGCCTATCATCGTATGTACGCGATACAATTCATTTCTTACAGATTATTCAGGACATACACATAGAAGAAGGCACCCAATTGGTAGCCATCGATGTGGAATCCCTGTATTGCACTATCCCCCACGCTAAAGGGCTTTCGGCCATACAACACATTTTGCAACAATATAGCGACTCTGAACCCAAATATATTGAATTCATCTTGACCTCTCTTGAGTTCATACTCAACCATAATTTCTTTTGCTTTGATGGTTCCCACTACCTCCAGGTACAGGGCGTGGCGATGGGGACATGTTGTGCCCCATCGTACGCCAACCTGTACCTGGGGGAGTGGGAACATTCACTGCTTGTCCAGGAGTCGTTGTCTGTGTATATGCGCCATGTCATCACATGGCGACGTTACATAGACGATATCTTCCTGATATGGGACGGGCCTACTGAATTATTACATGAATTTCTTAACTGTATTAACAAGAACGACTTTAATCTAAAATTTACAATGACCCACAGTCCAAAGGAAATTACATTTTTGGATGTATTGGTCAAAAGATCACCAGATGGCAATCTCTCCAGTGAATTATACCGAAAACCCACAGCTGGCAATTCCTTGCTGCACGCAAGTAGTTTCCATCCCAAGCCCCTTTTAACTTCCATACCATATAGCCAATATCTAAGAGCACGCCGCAACTGCTCCGATGATGCTGGATTTAAAACGGAAGCTAATACCCTAAAAAAGAGACTCCTCGAAAGAGGATACTCAAACACTTGTTTAAAAAAAGCGTATAAACGAGCGCTCAATCAATCTCGTCGTGACTTACTTAATGCACAAAAACAACCCAGTAAAGATGAAACAACCAGAATTATCACGACATATTCTTCAGAACATAGGCAGATAAAGCGCATTCTAAATAAATACTGGCACCTATTAACTATGGACCAAACTTTGGCCCCCTTCGTCCCCAGTGCTCCAACAGTCACCTATAGGAGGCCACCCTCCATAGGAGACAAAATAGTCAATAGTGAGTACAAAACCTGCAGAGGCGATCCATGTAAAGCATTGGGAACATATATGTGTGGGGGCTGCCACTACTGCCAATATATGGACAAACGAAAAAATATTATTCTGCCCAATGGCCAAAGGTTCACCCCCAAGCACTACGTTAACTGCAAAACCCCAGCAATAGTATATTTACTGACTTGCGAATGCGGGTGCTACTATGTTGGTAAGACCATAAACGAGTTCTGGAAACGCATCTACCAACATCTTGGCACCATACGCAAACGCGATCCAGACCTCCCTATTGGTCGTCATATGGCAATGGCTCATCCCTCATCGACTCCCAAAGTATATTTTTTGGCCCTCGATCGCATCCACTTCAGTCCAAGGGGAGGAGATTCTAACAAGCGTCTTCTCCAATGTGAACTGAGATGGATACATAATCTACGGGCCAACCATCCACCTGGCCTCAACGGGGCCTTTAACTTCAAACCATTTCTTCCCGGTTTCACATCAGGGGTCTGTGAACTAGATCTATAGGGACCTTCTAATATATCCCACTGTTTCCTTTTACCCTCTAATCTAACAATCTTATTTTTCATTTTTTCGTCAGTTTCCATACTTTATGTAATAAATAGTATTCATCGGTGTAGCAGAAGATTTCCAGATAGATACAGGTATAGATACAAGACACTGTGTCTATATATATTTAGACTGTCTTTGATTTAAATCATCGTTATACTATATGTCTGAACAATATGTATATCTGGGTTCCCTATACCGCTAAAATACGAATTGTTCTAAATTAATGAACACTTTGTGTTTACTTCAAAGATTTTGAAGATTTTGTCTACTCCATCAACATTGTTTGAAATCGATCGTTATTTCATAAATTGCCCATATGTAACCTCTGGTCAATTGCATAGTATGTTTCTCTTTTTCTTGTTTTGTTCTTCTATGCTTCTTCATTTATTTACCTTTTTTATTCATGCAATCATGTACAGCAGGCTGGCTTTTTTGTGATTCATCTTTGTTCACTTTTTACATCCATCCACAAGATGGCGCAGTTCTTCCTTGGTGTGGGATGTGCGCGCGCGCACGGACACCCGGCGGGTAAGCTCTACGCATGCATGGCCATGGGGCAGCACTTGGCTGCGTGCCCCATAGGCCTTCTGCATGTGGACGAGCTCCTGCACGGTTCCCTGTGTGAGTTTCGCTACTCGCGCCGGGACCGCATACCCGCCGGTGACGTCGAGACGCGTGACGTCATCACGCCCTTATGGGCGTGGCTACGCCGCGCGCCTCGTCGTCTGGGGGATGCCCGATCTCCACACATGGCTGCTCGCTTTGCAGCTGATTATGTGGAGTGGACACTGATTGGCTGATGTCCAATCAGCTGTCCTATTTAAGACACAGACACTCCTTTGGCATCTGTCAGTCTTTTGAACTGCTGCCTGGAGGTCTGAGTCTTGAGAGATCACTAAATAGCCACAAGGTAATTTGAATAGATACTTTGCTTCAGATATTTGAATACTTACCTTACATGCCTACTCTTCCCTTTAACTATAGCTGAACGACTATTTTGTCCTTCAGCAAAGCATTGGTTTAACTATATGCCTTGCACATTTACAACATCACTTTTTAAACACACAGATCTCCATCGGTCATCCCTTGTGAAAGTGCTGCAACGCTCTGCATTACACTCCTGGTTGCCCACCTTGTGCTATGTGAACCAGAAGCCAGCCTGCTCCCAGTTATACTGTTTTAACTGCTGTTTTTTGTTATTCTCTACCTGTTTTTATGAATCAAATTGATGTAAGTATAATTAGTCCACACTAGACTTTTCTTATACTACTTTTTTCAATAATTACTAAAATCGCATATATTGCAAAAATGCAGTCGCATACAATTTATGACGACATAGATATTCTTTACTATTTTTTTGTCCTTTGATATTTACAGATAGATTTGAGCACCTAATCATAAATCCCTTGATGAAGGAGTAATACATACCTATTTCCGAAACATGTCGGGTACATGCCATACACCTCATCCGCCTGAATCTCTACATACAGGCTGCGGGCTGTAGGCACATGGGTGCTATATCCTCTATATGCAAGCGAATGTATAGTGTTTGTATTTGCACTTTATACAATTGTAATTTCTACTGTCACCTTTTTTTATATTGAATGTGTTTAATAAAGATGGCACTCTAGTGCACTTATATACATAACAACTTATGAGATTTAATACTCATTTTTGGCCAGAAAAAATATCCATTAAGGGCGACCCAAAATGCACACATAGTGCATATTTCTCTCTATAGTTCTATTTTCTAGGATATTGGCCCCCCTCCCCCCTTCTGTACACACCTTGCTCTCATTACCTTTTTATCCTACATATATACATACATACATACATACATACATACATACATACACACACACCACCTAGGATGCATATATATACACAATACACTGTCATATATATATATATATATACACACACATATACATATATATATATATATATATATATATATATATATATATATATATATATATATACACATATACATACATATAAATACATATATATATATATATATATACACATATACATACATATATATATATATATATATATATATATATATATATATATATACATATATACATACATACATACATACATACATACATACATACACACACACCACCTAGGATGCATATATATACACAATACACTGTCAGTGCATCTAGCTGACTCGCCTGCCTACTCTATCTAACTTAAATCAAATGACACTGTCTCTCTCTCTATCTCTCTCAACGCCGGAACACACTACACAGGGCTGTACTGATGGTGCTGTGATTGGCCAATCATGTGGGTCATAGTGCATGCTTGGCCAATCATCAGCCAGCAATGCACTGCAATGCCACAGTGAATTACGGGCCGTGACGCGCCACTCAAATTTGGAGCGAATGGCCCATATTGTTCGTAATTCGACGAATGGTCGAACATACAATGTTCGAGTCGAACATGGGTTCGACTCAAACTCGAAGCTCATCCCTAGCCACCAAGAAGACAAAAACAGGCCCGTCGAGCCCATAATGCCCTTCCTGCTGCATTTGCAAATCAGAATTGGGAGTCCATCACTTCTGCAGCACCCGTACTTCCCCCATTCACTGGCCAAACTGGAATTCAGGTGGAAACAGTTCAGTTTACGTCACCTGATTTTTATTCACTGTTTTTCACGGAAGATCTCTATAGATCTATTGTGGACCATAACAATTTGTATGCTGGTCAATTCATTGGACCAAATCCCCATTTGACCCTTGCCAGAGAATGGAAACCTATTACGGTTTCCGAATTTAAGACCTTTTTGGGCCTATCCCTCCTCATGGGCATAACTAAAAAGAGTGAGTTGCGGTCATATTGGTCCACTGACCCAATTCACCATATGCCGTGTTCTTTGCTTCCATAGCCAGGGCACGATACGAGCAGATCTTGCAGGTTGATTCACTTCAATGATAATGAACTCTACTCTTACGTAGAGCTGGAGAACTGCCCAGACTACATAGGGAGTGCTGGTAAGATTGTGTGGGACTTGGTGTCATCCTTATTCGTAAAGGAGTACCACTTGTATGTGGATAATTATTACACAAGAGTGCCACTTTTAGTCACTTGTTTGATCATGGAATTGGCGCATATGGCAGCATGCAATATAATTGCTGGGGCTTACCCCAGCGGCTTGCAGATTCCCATCTTAGGCTGGGGGAATTCCTATGGCGACTGGTGTTGTGTGGAAACCCCTCTGTGTCCATGAATATAACCTTAATATGAGAGGGGTGGACATCGACGACCAGTTGTTGGTGCCATACCTAGTTGCCCGTAAGGCCAGACGCTGGTACAAAAAAGTGTCTGTGTACTTATTCCATTTGGAACTGCTAAACACTTATGCGCTCTATAAAGCATCAGGACGTACTGGATCCTTCCTTAAATTCCAGGAAGAGATTGTCACAGCCCTTCTGTTTCCAGAGGATGCTGTGCCCCACCTTCCCAGCGCAAATGCAGTAAGCCAGCTGCATTAGAGCCATTTTCTGTATGTCTTCCCTGGTACCCCTACCCAACAAGCCTCCCCAAAGAAAAGGTTGTGTCTGTAGAAAGTGCGAATATAGGCGTGGCACCCGCTATTATTGTCCCTCCTGTCCTGACCATCTTGGTCTTTGCATTGATGAATGTTATGAACGCTACCACACACTAGTGGAGTATTAGCATAGGGTACAGCACTGCACAGACTAGGCCACACTTTCACAGGGTCTCCAATAGGGATGAGCTTCGAGTTCGAGTCGAACTCATGTTCGACTCGAGCATTGGCTGTTCGCAAGTTCGCCGAACAGCGAACAATTTGGGGTGTTCGCGGCAAATTCGAATGCCGCGGAACACCCTTTAAAAGTCTATGGGAGAAATCAAAAGTGCTAATTTTAAAGGCTAATATGCAAGTTATTGTCATAAAAAGTGTTTGGGGACCTGGGTCCTGCCCCAGGGGACATGGATCAATGCAAAATTTTTTTTTAAAAACGGCCGTTTTTTCAGGAGCAGTGATTTTAATAATGCTTAAAGTCAAACAATAAAAGTGTAATATCCCTTTAAATTTCGTACCTGGGGGTGTCTATAGTATGCCTATAAAGGGGCGCATGTTTCCTGTGTTTAGAACAGTCTGACAGCAAAATGACATTTTGAAGGAAAAAACTCATTTAAAACTACCGCGGCTATTGCATTGCCGACAATACACATAGAAGTTCATTGATAAAAACGGCATGGAAATTCCCCACAGGGGAACCCCGAACCAAAATTAAAAAAAAAAAAAGACGTAGGAGTCCCCCTAAATTCCATACCAGGCCCTTCAGGTCTGATATGGATATTAAGGGGAACCCCGGCCAAAATTTAAAAAAAAAAATGACGTGGGGTTCCCCCTAAATTCCATACCAGACCCTTCAGGTCTGGTATGGATTTTAAGGGGAACCCCGCGCAAAAAAAAAAAAAAAAAACCGGCGTGGGGTCCCCCCAAAAATCCATACCAGACCCTTATCCGAGCACGCAACCTGGCAGGCCGCAGGAAAAGAGGGGGGGACAAGAGTGCGCCCCCCCCCTCCTGAACCGTACCAGGCCACATGCCCTCAACATTGGGAGGGTGCTTTGGGGTAGCCCCCCAAAACACCTTGTCCCCATGTTGATGAGGACAAGGGCCTCATCCCCACAACCCTGGCCGGTAGTTGTGGGGGTCTGCGGGCGGGGGGCTTATCGGAATCTGGAAGCCCCCTTTAACAAGGGGACCCCCAGATCCCGGCCCCCCCCTGTGTGAAATGGTAAGGGAGTACAAAAGTTCCCCTACCATTTCACTAAAAAACTGTCAAAAATGTTAAAAATGACAAGAGACAGTTTTTGACAATTCCTTTATTTAAATACTTCTTCTTTCTTCTATCTTCCTTCCTCTTCTGGTTCTTCTGGTTCTTCCTCCGGCGTTCTCGTCCAGCATCTCCTCCGCGGCGTCTTCTATCTTCTTCTCCTCGGGCCGCTCCGCACCCATGGCATGGGGGGAGGCTCCCGCTCTTCTCTTCATCTTCTTCATCTTCTTCTCTTCTTCTTTTCTTCTCTTCTTCTCTTCTTCTCTTCTTCATTTTCTTCTCCGGGCCGCTCCACACCCATGCTGGCATGGAGGGAGGCTCCCGCTGTGTGATGGCGCTCCTCGTCTGACAGTTCTTAAATAACGGGGGGCGGGTGGGGGGCCCACCCGGTGACCCCGCCCCCCTCTGACGCACGGTGACTTGACGGGACTTCCCTGTGACGTCACAGGGAATGCCACAGGGAAGTCCCGTCATGTCCCGTGCGTCAGATGGGGGCGGGGTCACCGGGTGGCCCCGCCCCCGTTATTTAAGAACTGTCAGATGAGGAGCGCCGTCACACAGCGGGAGCCTCCCTCCATGCCAGCATGGGTGCGGAGCGGCCCGGAGAAGAAAATGAAGAAGAGAAGAAGAGAAGAAGAGAAGAAAAGAAGAAAAGAAGAAGAGAAGAAGATGAAGAAGATAAAAAGAAGAGCGGGAGCCTCCCCCCATGCCATGGGTGCGGAGCGGCCCGGAGAAGAAAATGAAGAAGAGAAGAAGAGAAGAAGAGAAGAAAAGAAGAAAAGAAGAAGAGAAGAAGATGAAGAAGATAAAAAGAAAAAAAGAAAAACTGTCTCTTGTCATTTTTAACATTTTTGACAGTTTTTTAGTGAAATGGTAGGGGTACTTTTGTACCCCCTTACCATTTCACACAGGGGGGGGGCGGGATCTGGGAGTCCCCTTGTTAAAGGGGGCTTCCAGATTCCGATAAGCCCCCCGCCCGCAGACCCCCACAACCACCGGCCAGGGTTGTGGGGATGAGGCCCTTGTCCTCATCAACATGGGGACAAGGTGTTTTGGGGGGCTACCCCAAAGCACCCTCCCAATGTTGAGGGCATGTGGCCTGGTACGGTTCAGGAGGGGGGGCCGCACTCTCGTCCCCCCCTCTTTTCCTGCGGCCTGCCAGGTTGCGTGCTCAGATAAGGGTCTGGTATGGATTTTTGGGGGGACCCCACGCCGTTTTTTTTTTTTTTTTGGCGCGGGGTTCCCCTTAAAATCCATACCAGACCTGAAGGGTCTGGTATGGAATTTAGGGGGAACCCCACGTCATTTTTTTTTAAATTTTGGCCGGGGTTCCCCTTTATATCCATATCAGACCTGAAGGGCCTGGTATGGAATTTAGGGGGACTCCTACATCTTTTTTTTTTTTTTTTATTTTGGTTCGGGGTTCCCCTTTGGGAAATTCCCATGCCGTTTTTATCAATGAACTTCTATGTGTATTGTCGGCAATGCAATAGCCGCGGTAGTTTTAAATGAGTTTTTTCCTTCAAAATGTCATTTTGCTGTCAGACTGTTCTAAACACAGGAAACATGCGCCCCTTTACAGGCATACTATAGACACCCCCCAGGTACGAAATTTAAAGGGATATTACACTTTTATTGTTTGACTTTAAGCATTATTAAAATCACTGCTCCTGAAAAAACGGCCGTTTTTAAAAAATGTTTTTGCATTGATCCATGTCCCCTGGGGCAGGACCCAGGTCCCCAAACACTTTTTATGACAATAACTTGCATATTAGCCTTTAAAATTAGCACTTTTGATTATTCATGTTCGTGTCCCATAGACTTTAACGGTGTTCGTGTGTTCGAACGAACTTTTTTCCTGTTCGCATGTTCTGGTGCGAACCGAACATGGGGGTGTTCGGCTCATCCCTAGTCTCCAAAGATGCCATCGCATTTTGAGAGACCCAAACTTGGAACCAAACTGTTACAGCCACTACAACCGTTACAACCACTACAACCGTTACAGTTACAAATAAAAGTGTAAAAAAAAGTAAAATAGAATAAAAAAAATATAGAATAAAAAAAAATAATAATTGTTGTTTTTATTGTTCTCTCTTTCTCTCTCTCTCTCTTTTTTCTCTCTATTGTTGCTCTTTTTTACTGTATTCTATGCTTGACTGCAAAGTTTTATTGTTACTATGTTTTATCATGTTTGGTTTTCAGGTATGTAATTCTTTTATACTTTACTGTTTACTGTGTTTTATTGTTAACCATTTTTTTTCAGGTATGCCATTCAGCTGCAGCATGGATTTATTTATCTTGACAGCAACAGTGTTTGCTCCCACGATACGTAAATCAGCGATTCCAGCGATGTAGAAGGTGATTTCACTATCACAGTTTAAAAAAAAAAACATATATGCCGAAGTATGGAGGCAGGGGTAGAGGGGCAATTTGCCCCTAACATTAGGGGTAGATTGCACCCATGCTTCGGCATATATTTTTTAGGCACAGATTGCGTTAAAAAATGTTTTATTCTTACTTTTTTTTTGTATTTGCTTTGCAGGTATGGTATGGTTACTGTTATACTGTAATGTTACTTTGTTTTATTGTTAACCATCATTTGCTTAGCAGGTACGCCATTCAGCTGCAGCACTGATTTATTTATCTTGACAGCAACAGTGTTTGCTCCCACAATACATAAATCAGCGACTCCAGCGCTGTAGGAGGTGATTTCACCACCACAGTTAAAAAAAATGGTGCATGTATGCCCATCATTAGAAGTGGGTGGATGAAGGGCAGTATTCTAATGGTGGGCATACCCACTGATCAGTCTCTTTTTCATTCAGCCCCAGGCATGAAAAAAAGAACATTACAATGTATGTCCAACAAGGACCAGCAACGTACTGGTATGTTGCTGGATTTTGAGTAGTCATACCAGAATGATGCATGCAGGTTTAGGTATCATCTTGGTATCATTCTTTTCAGCCAGTGGTCCACTTTCATGTAAAAGCAATTAACCTCTAGACTGCTTTTACAAGCAGTGGGATGGAACATCTCCCCCCTCTCACCGTCTTCCATGGTTTTCTCGGGCTCTCCTGTCCCAACAGGGAATCCGAGAATGCAGCCGGTGATTCCGCCAGCTGACCATATCTCTGGCCTAAGAAACCGGAAGCTACGAGCATTTCATGACTTAGGTTTCGCTGGATATAAACAGTACCATTGGGAAATTGGGAAAGCATTTTATCACACTGATCTTGGTGTGGTCAGATGCTTTGAGGGCAGAGGAGAGATCTAGGGTCTAATAGACCCCAATTTTTTTTCAAAAAAAGAGTACCTGTCACTACCTATTGCTATCATAGGGGATATTTACATTCCCTGAGATAACAATAAAAATGATAAAAAAAATGAAAGGAACAGTTTAAAAATAAAATAAAAAAGCAAAATAAATAATTAAAAAAAAATAAAAAGCACCTCTGTCCTCCTGTGCTCACGCGCAAAGGCTGGTGTCATATGTAAACAGCAATTGCACCATGCATGCGAGGTATCACTGCAAAGGTCAGATTGAGGGCAGTAATTTTAGCAGTAGACCTCCTCTGTAAATCTAAAGTAGTAACCTGTAAAGGCTTTTAAAAATGTATGTAGTTTGTCGCTGCTGCACGTTTGTGCACAATTTTAAAGCATGTCGCGTTTGGTATTCATCTACTCAGCGTAAGATCATCTTTTTTATTTCATCATACATTTGGGCAATATAGTGTGTTTTAGTGCAATAAAATTAAAAAGAGTGTTTTTTTTCCAAAAAAAATGCGTTTGAAAAATCGCTGCGCAAATACTGTGTGAAAAAAAATTGCAACACCCACCATTTTAATCTGTAGAGCCTTTGCTTTAAAAAAAATATATAATGTTTGGGGGTTAAAAGTAATTTTATTGCAAAAAAAATAATATTTTTTCATGTAAACAAAAAGTATCAGAAAGGTCTTTTTCTTCAAGTGGTTAGAGTGGGTGATGTGCATACCTCCCAACTGTCCCTGATTTTGAGGGACTGTAGAACTTTAGCAAACAGAAAACCACGACTCCTGCGCACAGGTGGATCACCAAAGAGAGATGCGTAAAAACACAGGCTTTGCTGCCCTCATGGATGGGGAATCCTAGTGCAAACCGAAATAAAAGAAAAACAGGGGCGCACCAGCCTTGTGTATTACCTTTTTTTTTAAAAAAAATGTATTAAAATGATTAAAAGAAACAACTCACAAGCAATGGGTGGAAGAGGCACAACACGAAGTGTACCGACAGCCAGCATGCGACTTTAGAATAAGTGATGCCTTCCAAAGATCGTGGAGAGATGCATAATGTCACAATAAGCTAACGCGTTTTTAAGGGAGAGTTCCCTCTTCATCAGAGCTATGCGATGATCCCTCTTCAGCAGTCACTCCTTATAAATGCCTGAGTATCAATGAAACAAGGGTGGGATATAAGGCTCCTCCCCCTCAGGGGATCCCTCCCTCTTAAGCACTCCAATTGGTGAACAGAGAATGGTTTGTGTAATAGAAAGTGATGATAATAGTGATAGTATATATATAAATAAAAAAAAAACCATATATATACACATATACGTGCATACACATACATATGCGCACATATGCACATGTACACATGCAGCATGAACCAAAACATATTATATATTGAGCATATACATATATATACATATATATTCATAGACACTAAGGAGCGAGCTGACCCATTCGGGGTGAAACAGGGCGTGCTAAGCACATAAAATGCGACAGACGACTGAGCGTAAGGTGTACTAGATGTAAAATTCATGGTAAGCAATAATAAACATAGTGGGTGGGAACCTCCCACTCCACAAATATACCAGTCTCGTCACAAAAATCAACAGATCGAATCTTAAATGTAAATGCCAAAGGGAAGGAAGAGTGAATACCTATAATGTAGTCTGAAGAAGTGCTGGGGGAGCGTCTCTGTACCGAATGCACAGCGTGCTGGTAACGGTGTGACTATAGTCCAGTGGAGCGCACGCTGGTGTATTTGCGCTCCAGTCTAGAGGAAGGGGCGGAACCCACATCGCCCCTTCCGCATCTCGCACCGCTTGCTTACACTGCAAGCGGCGAGAGTCAACGTGATGACACGTGATTGGGGGCGGGGCCGGTATGTAGAGGCCGTCTTGCTCTCAATGTGAGCGGCAAGAGATAGCCCAATGGCTAGTGACTTGGGGCGGGACCAACATGTAGGGGCCGGTGTTCTGACATATACTGTCCTCCTATCACATAGTGTCCACCCCGTACTGTGCAGGTGCAGCGCTTGCGCAGTACAGAGCAGAAGGAGATGCCGAAGTGTCCGAAGTTGATCAGCTGACCATCAGCTGTACACGACGCTTCTGCACTTCTTAGCGATGGCAGTGTAAGAGGGCCCCTCGCAGGCTCGCTTCGCTCGCCACGCTTCGGGCACGGCCTCGCTGCGCTCCGCAACTATATATTCCCACTCTATGTCCACTTGGATAGTAGGGAATGAACCTGGACATAGGGTGAGAATAATAGCGCAGGCGCCGTGTACAGCTGATGATCAGCTGTTAAACTTTGGAGACTTTCGGCGTCTCGTTTGTCCTCCGTACTGCGCCTGCGCAGTACAGGGAGGACACTATATGACAGGGGACTATATTTGACAAGACACCGGCTCGCTCTCAGTGCGAGTGGCGAGAGTCGGCCTGGTGACAGGTGACTAGGGGCGGGGCCGGCATATGGGGGCCATTTGTTCACCAAAGCCGCTCCACTGTCGATTTGCGCTAGCCCCAAGCTGCCAGCCAAAAAAGCCCCAACAGCAGAGCAGCACAGAGAGCTTCCACCAATGGTGCACATATATATATATATATATATATATATATATATATATATATATATATATATATATATATATATATATATATATACCAAGTGGTGAACAGATAATAGTAATGATAAAGGTAATGATGATTAACAAGCACTGTCTAATGTTGATGAGACATGGTAAAAAGTAAATTGATAGATCTGTTGAATAAAAAGAAATTAAACTGAATAACTAGAACAGTGATCAGTATATATTCAATGGTGAAATAGGGATGGTAAACATCCATAATGCTATGTATAGTGTATCACCAATATTAATAATAGTACTGGTAACTAAAGAGAAGAAATCAATGGTAATATGATAAAATATCCATCATCTGGCTGCCAGCGTACACGCTACGCATCGCATCTACGGTACTATATACGCATATACGTGCCCACATACTAGCACGCCATGTCTCAGCCCCAGGTCAGCACTTAAAGGAACCAAATACACACAGGACCAAACCCAATAGGAGCTCGTGCTGAAGGGGATATACGCATGCTGCAACATAATGCGACTGGAGAGCCAGTGTCTGGAGCCAAATAGTCACAAATTACCAGACATACATAAATCACATTATAGTGCAATAAAAGAAAAATAAGTAATGTTGTAGGGCAAGGGGGACCAGGAAGCAAAAAGATGGCCAAACGAACTCTAAAGGTCAAATGATTTTTTGAACCTCAGGATCCTCGTTTAACCCCACCGGGGTCATGCTACCTAAGGTGAAGATCCAATAGGCCTCGCGTTTGCAGAGCCTCTGGTGTCTTCTGCCTCTATCGAGGTCACCCCTGATGGACTCAATTCCAAATACTTTCATGCCATACGGATCCCCATGGTGTACATCATGAAAATGACGAGGGACAGGGTATTTAACTCGTGTGTTGGTAATATCACATTTATGTTCTCCAAAGCGCACCCTCATAGGGCGAGAGGTGTGACCAACATAAAGCCGCCCACATGGACAAATAATGCCATACACCACGTGATCCGTCCCGCAGTTGATAAATTGCTTCAAAAGGTGGACTCTGCCATCACTCCCAGTGACAGACTTTCTTCTATGCCACATATATTGACATGTGCCACAGTTCCTGACGCTACACTTGTAACTACCTTTCTGATCGAAGATAGTCGACCAGACATTTGTAGACTTATTCAGGGATTTCTTTGCCATGCTTGGAGCTTTCAGGCTTCTTAAGTCCCGTGGTTTTCTGTAGACTATATTCGGTCTATCAGGGAGGTGCTCACTAAGGATCGGATCATGTTTAAGGATGTTCCAGTTCTTCTGTAAAATGCTTTGTATTTCAAAGGCTTTGTTGTTATATTGGGTGGAAAACCGGGTTTGTATAGTATCTTGGTCCCTGACGGAGGTGGAGGTAGACCGTGGATCATGTGGCTGGGGCTCTTCATATAGGTGACCATATTTATTACAGGCAATATCAATTAGAGTAGAGTCATAGCCCTTGTCAAGGAATTTTTTCCGAAGGATCTTACTCTGTTCTAGATAATCGTTTTTCCTTGTACAGGTACGCCTTAAACGGCAGAACTGCCCATATGGGACATTCCTTATCCATCTGGGATGATGGTTGCTCTCAGCATGTTGAAAAGAATTACCACTGCTGGGTTTGAAGTGTGTTTTAGAGATGATATTACCATCAGGATCATTCCTGAGCTCCAGATCTAAAAAGACAAGACAATCACTACTGATGACATGTGTGAACTCACAGTGCTCACAGTCTCTACAGTGCTCAAGGAATGAGCAAAGCTCCTGATCAGATCCGTCCCAAATAATAAGGATATAATCGATGTACCTGGCAAAGAGGACCAGGTTCGCCCCAAAGGGGTTGTTGTTCCAAATGGACAGCTCCTCCCAAAAGCCCATAAAAATATTGGCATAGCTGGGGGCGAACCTGGCCCCCATAGCAGTACCCTTAATCTGTCACCAGGCCGACTCTCGCCGCTCGCACTGAGAGCGAGCCGGCCCCTACATGTTGGTCCCGTCCCAAGTCACTAGCCATTGGGCTATCTCTTGCCGCTCACATTGAGAGCAAGACGGCCTTTACATACCGGCCCCGCCCCCAGTCACGTGTCATCCCGTTGACTCTCGCCGCTTGCAGTGTAAGCAAGCGGTGCGAGATGCGGAAGGGGCGATGTGGGTTCCGCCCCTTTCTCTAGACTGGAACGCAAATACACCAGCGTGTGCTCCACTGGACTATAGTCACACCGTTACCGGCCCGCTGTGCTTTCGGTACAAAGGCGCTCCACCAGCACTTCTTCAGACTACATTATAGGTATTTACTCTTCCTTCCCTTTGGCATTTACATTTAAGATTCGATCTGTTGATTTTTGTGACGAGACTGGTGTATTTGTGGAGTGGGAGGTTCCCACCCACTATGTTTATTATTGCTTACCATGAATTTTACACCTAGTACACCTTACGCTCAGTCGCCTGTCGCATTTTATGTGCTTAGCACGCCCTGTTTCACCCCGAATGGGTCAGCTCGCTCCTTAGTGTCTATGAGTATATATGTACATATATGTATATGCTCAATATATAATATGTTTCGGTTCATGCTGCATGTGTACATGTGCATATGTGCGCATATGTATGTGTATGCACGTATATGTGTATATATTTGTTTTGTTTTTTTTTTGTTTTTTTTATATATATACTATCACTATTATCATCACTATCTATTACACAAACCCTTCTCTGTTCACCAATTGGAGTGCTTAAGAGGGAGGGATCCCCTGAGGGGGAGGAGCCTTATATCCCACCCTTGTTTCATTGATACTCAGGCATTTATAAGGAGTGACTGCTGAAGAGGGATCATCGCATAGCTCTGATGAAGAGGGGACTCTCCCTTCGAAACGCGTTAGCTTATTGTGACATTATGCATCTCTCCACGATCTTTGGAAGGCATCGCTTATTCTAAAGTCGCATGCTGGCTGTCGGTACACTTCGTGTTGTGCCTCTTCCACCCATTGCTTGTGAGTTGTTTCTTTTAATCATTTTAATACATTTTTGAGGGACTGTCCCTGATTTGGAACAAAGTCCTTTTGTCCCTCATTTCTCCTCATTTGTCCCTAATTTTGGTCTGATCTATATAATTGTAAATAAAATGCATTATTTATCTTTCAAAAAGTGTTTCCTGATGCTAAATCTTTAATCTTTAATCCAATTACTAAATTTCTGCATTTGTAAATTTCAAAAGTCAATACAAAGGAATAGTAGTGGTAAAAATAAAGCACTTGTGGGTTTAACTAATCATTTTTTTGGTATAATTCTCCTTTAAGGGGGCGTGGCAGGAGGTGTGTCCTACCCCTACATACATTTGCCAATAGGTGTCCCTAGCTCCCATCTCAAAAAGTTGGGAGGTATGGATGTGTGACATAAGCTTTTAAATGTTGTTTTTTTGTCATTTTTTATTCAGGCTCCCCACTCTTGGGGTCACCCGATACAACCTCTTTTGGTGCTTTTCCACACTTGGCCCACTCGGGGTGCAGCCTGGTGGGTTGCTGGTGCCCTTCATGGCCCCCCGGCTCCCGGCGGGGACGGTTCTGGCTGGTTTGGGACTTTTCATGGCCGTGCCACCATTGTGCAGATTCACCAGTAAGTATGTGGGTTGAATAGCCATGTGGGGGGTTCTCCCATATTGTGTATTTGCCTACATGATCCCTTTAGAACAGATCTTATTATGACTTTTTTCTTATCCTAGATTACATACACGGTATTGCTCCTGACGAGTGGCTATAAGGTCTCGAAATGCGTAGAGCTAAGAACTACCGAGTTGTGTATATGATCATGAATTCTCTATGGCCGTTCCTATTTTATGTTTTTTATTTCTTTACCTGTTTTAAGCTACGCTTTAATGCGTTAATAACCTGTAACAGGTATACCCTATTATGTGTATAACTATTCCCTCTTTTACCTGTTTTAAGCTATGCTTTAATGCGTCAATAACCTGTAACAGGGATTTTCTCTTTTGTATACAATGATTTTATTCCTTTACCTGTTTTAAGTTACGCTTTAGTGCGTCAATGACCTGTAACAGGTATTCTTTACTATGTGTATAATCATGCATCAATTATTCTGTGTTTCTGTTTAACATGTAATAACCCCTTGTTGAAGTGCTAATGAAAATGAATTGTGTGATCCTCATGAACTGTATATACTTTGATATTGGGCATAATGTAATGAGTTAAATAAATAAAAAATCCATGATAATTTGAAATCAAAATTGAAAATGTTTTTATGTTAAATGAATTTTTCCTGCCTCCGTGTGCTTCATGCAAAGTCCCGCTTTTGTTCTCCCATTTTTTATGTGCCAAATTGGGATGGAGGAGGGGATTTGAACGACTCCTGTTACCTTACCCTGTTAGTCCCACTAACTTCTTCTCTTTTTCTCTCTTCATCAATAAGCTTTTAAATGTTGTGCATGAAATGCCAGGACAGTTCAACCCCCCCAAATGACCCCTTTTTGGAAAGTAGACACCCCAAGCTATTTGCTGATAGGCATGTTGAGTCCATGAAATATTTATATTTTGCCACAAGTTTCTGGAAAATTACACTTTTTTTTGCACAAAGTTGTCACTAAATGATATATTGTTCAAACATGGCATAGTTATATGAGGAATTACACCCCAAAATATATTCTGCTGCTTCTTCTGAGTATGGGGATACCACATGTGTAAGACCTTTTGGGAGCCTAGCCGTGTACAGGACTCCGAAAACCAGTCACCGCCTTCAGGCTTTCTAAGGGCATAAAATGATGATTCCACTTCCTCACTACCAATCACAGTTTTGGAGGCCCTGAAATGTCAAGATGTTGGGTGTCTACTTTCCAAAATGGGGTCATTTTGGGGGGGCTTTGTGCCATCTTGGCATTTCATGGCCTCCGAAACTGTAATAGGCAGTGAGGAGTGAAATCAAAAATGTACGCCCTTAGAAAGCCTGAAGGCGGTGATTAATTTTCGGGGTCCTGTACACAGTTAGACTGCCAAAAAGTCCCACAAATGTGGAATCCCCACACTCAGGAGAAGCAGCAGAATGTATTTTGGGGTTTAATTTCACATATACCCATGCCATGTTTGAACAATATATCATTTAGTGACAACTTTGTGTAAAAAAAAATAAAAATTTTCTCGAAACTTATGGCAAAATATAAAATATTCCATGGACTCAACATGCCTCTTATTAAATAGCTTGGGGTGTCTACTTTCCAAAATGGGGTCATTTGGGGGGGTTTGTGCTATTTTGGCATTTTATGGCCTTTGAAACTGTGATAGGTAGTGAGGAGTGAAATCAAAAATTGACACCCTTAGAAAATCCTGAAGGCGGTGTTTGGTTTTCGGTGACCTGTACGTGACTAGGCTCACACAAGAGGTATCCCCATACTCAGGAGAAGCAGCAGAATGTATTTTGGAGTGTAATTTCACATATAACCATGGCACCTGTGAGCAATATATCATTTAGTGACAACTTTGTGTAATTTTTTTTTTGTCATTTTTCAATCACCTGTGACAAAAAATAAAATATTTAATGGGCTCAACATGCCGCTCAGCAATTTCCTTGGGGTGTCTACTTTCCAAAATGGGTTCATTTGGGGGGGTTGTGCTGCCCTGCCATTTTAGCACCTCAAGAAATGAGATAGGCAGTCAAACTAAAAGCTGTTTAAGTTCCAGAAAATGTACCCTAGTTTGTAGACGCTATAACTTTTGCACAGACCAATAAATATACGCTTATTGACATTTTTTTACCAAAGACATTTTGGCCTAAATGTATGACTAAAATTGAGTTTATTGGGTTTTTTTATAACAAAAAGTAGAAAATATCACTTTTTAAAAAAATTTCTGTCTTTTTCCGTTTATATCGCAAAAAATAAAAATCGCAGAGGCAATCAAATACCATCAAAAGTAAGTTCTATTTGTGGGAAAAAAAGACGCAAATTTTGTTTGGGTACAGCATTGCATGACCACACAATTACCAGTTAAAGCAGCGCAGTGCCAAATTGTAAAAAGTGCTCTGATCATTGAGCAGCCAAATCCTCCAGGCCTGAAGTGGCTAGTCTGTGTTGTTTTTTGGCTCCCGGGAAAGTATAGAAATTCTATATGTATTGAGTTGAGGAAGGACATGAGAAAATATAGGGGATAGTTTGATAGAACTATCGTTGTTTGGGAATGATATTCGTTTTCAGTGCTCCCAAACCATGAGAAAAAGAGGTTTTCACATTTTTGAGGTCTTTATAGCTGATTGCATAGTGGGGGGGAACTTGGCTCTGAATATATCCTTCAGTGCTGGGGTAATTGTATCTCTAGGTATTGCAGGGAGGAAATGTTCCAAAAAAATTGGGTTTTGGTTGTCTGTTGTATAGATAGGTTCAAAGCCTGAAATTTTTGTCAACTTATCTTGCATTACTTAAATTCAGCCAGAAGGTTCTGGAGAGAGACTTTGGGCTTTGAAATAAAGAATAGGAGTTTGTCTGCATAAGCGGTGCTATTATAATGAGGAGGGGTAACCTTAAATGCCTTTAATATGTTTGAGGAGGGAATTGACCAAGAGAATGAATATTAATGGGGCAAGCAGACAGCTCTGATGCATGCCAATAGAAAGGGGAAGAATTATGAAATTGTTTAACTGAACTTGACAGCCACCAAAGGTTGCTAGACCCAAGGCACCAAGCTTTTGATAAAGGGGATGGTCCTTCAAAATGTGCAGACACACCCACTGAGGTTTAATATTGCAAGTGACCTCACAGGACTCACTGGAGCTACATACACTTGAGCATAGCAAGTATACCAAGTGGTAGGGAAATCTGGGCTGGTTGTTGTTTGGTTTAGTGGAACCCTGCTGTCAATCTCTGTGTGCCTTGCTTTGCCTTCCAATATGTAAGTGGCCAACTTTATTGCTTTTATATCCATTAAAGGTGTCATACTGCACTTAGCTGCACCCTCCTTGTTTCTTCCATTTTCTTTTTGAGGCATCTCTTAAGGAGCAGCAGCCAGTTGCAGAAGATTGAAGTGTCCTATCAACCTGCATCTAACTACTAGTTTACTCTGAAGAGGAAATTACTTTCACATTGGGACTTTTTAGTTTTGGGTATGTGTGTACACATATAGCTGTTTTCACTTCTCAGGGAGGAAAAGCAGAGGGCCCAGGTTGCTGGAAGGTTGGTACCAGATGAGGAGGAAAAGTCTAGGGGGCATTCTTGAAAGCAAAAGTCTATTTGTATGGATTATTGAGCATTGTGATCATTTTATGTCCAGTCAGTTTGTCTTTAATACACTCTGATAAACCCTGCCAGAAGTAGGCCATGAGGGCCTTGCTATTCCAGGTGAGTTCAGTAGACAGAATTTGAAACTGGATAGCATACTTGAAAAAAATATAAAAGTGTATCGTCACACGGAGTGGTACCGTGGATACACGTGAAATAACACTGTGCCACGTCCTAACAATTTCATATACAAAAAGAGAAGAAGGGGGGGGACTTTTGGACTTTTTAGGCACAACCAAATTGTAGATAAAAATCTTATTTTATTAATATAGAAGAACACGTAGAAAAAAAGAGACAGAAATATTAAAAACACAGCATATGTATATGTTCAGATAATTGCTATACAACACCATCTACAGTATATGATTCTTCGGACATCTGAAAAGTCGCTTCAAATATGGATCAGTCCGAAGAGGTGGTTAAATAGCAAATCCACAATCAGCTCATGTGCTGTGATTGTTCGATGCTCGACATGTTTCGCGTGTGAACCACGCTTCCTCAAGAGCGATGACAATATATGTTGTAACTATTAGAGTATATAACATTACAATTTCATTGTTAGTATATACATATATATAGAGAACAGGCGTCTACGATGGCGCCACATATTTTGTACAGAAAAAACATTGTGTACTTGTTCAAACAGGGCGGCAGTGGGCGTCAATGCCCAAGCGGTGCTGGAGGACTGCTATGGGGGCATGCACAACATAGTTTTAAATAGTATTTGAGAAATGATACAATAGAACAGATTTATAAACTAAATGAGATTTGTGTAGCCTCAACGTGTTAAAAAAGAGAGGAGGGGGGAGGACAAAAGGGGGGGAGGGGAAGAAAAGGGAAGGAAAAGAAAAAAAAAAAAAAAGAGAGGGGGGGGAAGGAAGGGGGGGGGGGGAGAGGGGAGGAGGGAAGAGGAAGGAACAGGGGAACACCCAGATATAGGAAGGAAAAAATGGAGGCATGATATATTAAGGGGAGGATACTCACATTTAAAAAAATTATAAAACTATGAAGAGAGGTAATAATCCGCCAGTAAGGAGGAACAAGATGACTGGCAATATGGTAAATATGCACATCAGGGTAGGTATGTTACTGGTATTAGCTATTTTTTATATGGACCTGTTCCTAGAGGAAGAAATAGTAAAATTTAAAAGGAAAAAGGAAAGGGGGAGTTTTAGGACATAAAACATATAGATTTTAGGTAGTCCATTCCTTACTATAATCTGGGACACTCACCAATATTTATCTTATAGGTAGAGATTTATAGTCTGTATGCCTCTGGGTTCCACAAGGGGATGCGGGCAATCATAGACCGTTACACAGGTACTGTGTTATCCAAGATGGACTTCAGACGATTTGTCCTGAAGTGCGAGTAAAGTAGATAAGGGAAGAGGGAGGGGGGTTAAAACTAATATTTGAACTAGGAAAGAAACAGACATCCAGCAGTACACAACATCTTAATGGTTGATACTGTGATGGAAAGTACCTGGATATGGTGGAAAGAAACCTGTGGCATATGATGTCCTCCTGGAGCTGGAGCGGGATGCACACTGTGTTAAGACGCTGTCCTATTTGTGTGCCCGTCCCGTCCGTCGTCATCCAATCGGCTGCGCTGACGTGACGTCATCCGGACCGGCCGAATACTCATCGTGCGCATGCGCCCCAGCCAGCCGGAAGAGCCCTATTTGTGTGCCCGTCCCGTCCGCCGTCATCCAATCGGCTGCGCCGATGTGACGTCATCCGGACCGGCCGAATACTCACCGCGCGCATGCGCCCCAGCCAGCCGGAAGAACAACTTCCGGCTGGCTGGGGCGCATGCGCACGGTGAGTATTCGGCCGGTCCGGATGACGTCACGTCGGCGCAGCCGATTGGATGACGACGGACGGGATGGGCACACAAATAGGACAGCGTCCTAACACAGTGTGCATTCCGCTCCAGCTCCAGGAGGACATCATATGCCACAGGTTTCTTTCCACCATATCCAGGTACTTTCCATCACAGTATCAACCATTAAGATGTTGTGTACTGCTGGATGTCTGTTTCTTTCCTAGTTCAAATATTAGTTTTAACCCCCCTCCCTCTTCCCTTATCTACTTTACTCGCACTTCAGGACAAATCGTCTGAAGTCCATCTTGGATAACACAGTACCTGTGTAATGGTTTATGATTGCCCGCATCCCCTTGTGGAACCCATAGGCATACAGACTATAAATCTCTACCTATAAGATAAATATTGGTGAGTGTCCCAGATTATAGTAAGGAATGGACTACCTAAAATCTATATGTTTTATGTCCTAAAACTCCCCCTTTCCTTTTTCCTTTTAAATTTTACTATTTCTTCCTCTAGGAACAGGTCCATATAAAAAATAGCTAATACCAGTAACATACCTACCCTGATGTGCATATTTACCATATTGCCAGTCATCTGGTTCCTCCTTACTGGCGGATTATTACCTCTCTTCATGGTTTTATAATTTTTCTAAATGTGAGTATCCTCCCCTTGTTGTGGAATCTCATATTAGCCAATGTATTTCATATATATATATTGATTTGCATATATTTTATTGATAATTATTATTATTATTATTATTATTATTATTATTCATATTATTATATAGTAGTGGTTTTATCAATATTATTATTCAATAAGTAAAGCAACAATTATTAATCTTTAATAATGTATACTGTGTTTTCCATAGATTTAGAAAGTCTTAATTTATAAGTGTTGAACTTTAAATGACCTCTGCTTTATGACAAGTACTTGTACACAGGTGTTCTCGAAAATGTATTAAGATAGTTTACTGGGTGAAAGTTCATTAGGATAGATTCAAGTAATATAGAATTGTCTCAAGTCTGAAATGCATATAAGTCAGACAGATAAAGATATGAAAACAGGTGGTTTAGAAATAATTAAAGTTATGTACAGTACATTAAATTAAGTTTGACAAGGTCAAACAAAGGTCTGCTTGTGCCCTCATTAAAACTGTTAAAATACATACATATAGTGAGACATATAACACATCTGGTGGGGTTATTGAAAGTTCATTGTCTCATAGTCGTAAATCTGCAACTCCTTGAAGCTAGTATCAAGATAAGAAGAGCTTGATAAGACAGCTAGGTGCCAGACTGTCTCTACACAGCTGTTTTTAATTGGACAAACCCAGTTATAAAACACTTTAATGAACATATAGGAATTTTGGGAATAATTAAGTTTGTCTGGTTGTAGAACAAGTGTCAAATTTATGGTTAGTTACTTTGACGTAGATCTTAGCGACCAATCACATGTAAGAAAGATAGTTGAGATAAGACTTGTGAAATGGTATATAAATGCAAGCTCTGCAATTGTTAGACAGACAAGTCAGATAGGAGCTCATAAGGCTGAACTCTATGTATGCTGCCCTATTGCACGGGTCATAGAGGTCAGAACCAATGGGCAAGTATCTGTCCATAACTTGTCTCCTCGTACGAGTCAGAGAAGACTTCTTAACTTGTACCAGAATGTGGTCTCAGGTGAATTTCCCTCAAGAACTTGGTCGAGCTGGAACCCAGAACTCTGTGAGGGGACCAGACCACCGGCAGATCGGCTGGTCCCTATCAGGTGAGAGGTTCCCAAGAATTGGCAGTAAAGACCCATTCTGGTTCAAGGTGAGAACAATTCACAATTGTTTAAATTTGGTTAGAGGATAAGAATATTTATATCTAATATGCTTGCATTGTAAGAAACTGTATAAATTAGACCTGTATATTGTAATATTTTGAAAATAAACCTGTATGTTATCAGCTGTTAATAAACCTGCATTGCTGAAGTTCTGCCTGGTTCGATACTTTATATTCTACTTAATTTGGTGGCCCGTACGGGGACAGCATAACCTCAACTCCGATCTTGCCTAACTCCATGCTGGTGAGGCACTGAGCTCAACACAATATTGCGCAATATATCAGGTTAGCAGACACCTATTATTAGTTCTGCATTGTGTTGTGCCGTGTTTTGCTAGCGCTAGGAGGGGCAGGTGGTTGTTGTTGGGGTATCGCTGTCCACCAGGCAGATCTTTGTGATGGTAGGTTGGGTTTTCTCAACTGTGAATGCCTTAAAATGTATTGTACAGGATGAAATACCCTGGGTAAAAAAAAAAAAATGGAAAAATTTTTCCAGAGGGGTACCCCTGTAGAAGGCTAGCTTTTCTCTGTGTGAACCTACCTTTAACATGCATGTTGGTATCCTAGACTGAATAAATCCATCTAGAAGAGGTATATTTTGATTGGTATCCTAGACCTACAAAAGGTCTGGATTAGGTTTTGGGGTAAATGTTTTGACCCCTGGAGAACCTACCTTTAACATGCATGTTGGTATCCTAGACTGAATAAATCGGTCTAGAAGAGGTTTATTTTGATTGGTATCCTAGACCTACAAGAGGTCTGGATGAGGTTCTGGGGTAAATGTTTTGACCCCTGGAGAACCTACCTTTAACATGCATGTTGGTATCCTAGACTGAGTAAATCGATCTAGAAGAGGTTTACTTTCGATTGATATGCTAGCCCTACAAGAGTTCTGGAAGAATTGGTATCCTAGACTGGTAAGTCCAGTTTGGAAGAGGTTCTTGAGTTGCCTAAATTTACATGCATGTTGGTATCCTGGATTGGCAATCAATCTGGAGGAGGCTTTGGGGTTATCAGACCCCTGGAAAGCCTAACTTAAAAACAAAAACAGTACTGATATGTAGCTACTAGTAGAAAAAGGTACCTTTTTTTTGTATATTATTGAACATATTAATTGTGGTGTAAAATAATACTCATGAGTTTAGAAATGTCAGAAGAGGTAAGTCCTGACAGGTAAATGAGGTAAAGGTTTTGGAGCTCCATTTGTTAACAAAGTTAAAAGGTATGTATTGTCTTTGTGCTATAAGTGTATGTGTTTATATGTATCTGTTATAACGGTCTGTGTACTAACTGAGTTAAGATCAGGTTGAGACATTCCTGATCGCCGTGGCAAGCAGGGCTTGGCGGTTTTTCGAGTCTTGAGACAAGCGTTTTGGTAAGGAGACGTATGCGCGTACGGTGCCTATTGACTTTACTCTGAGCACTGCTGTCCATAAGTAATTACTAACTAACCTGTCAGTTTTAATAATTTTGTGAATGTTTGTATATTTATATATAGTCAGAAATTTGTGTTCATGTGTATGCATACTTTGCTAGGTGGAGTGACTATGTATTGCTATATAGAAAACAGAAGATAATGACGTTTTGTTAATGAATGTTCACAAATGTAAGTTAATTTCTTTGTAATCTTTGTAGACTGTTAGGGAATATTGTATGTGTGAGGGAGACTGATCATCTCCCAAATTAGGTTAGAATAAGTCTGTAGTGGTTGTAAAAACGTTGGTGTGAAAGGACCCTGTGTGTTAGTTCTATGAGTGAATTGTAAGAAGTATGTAACTGATGCTGAATTCTGCATAGTGTATGATGAATAGGGAAATGGTATGTATCCTCCATACAAATGCAATTAGAACTTTCTGTGTCATATCTTTGATTTCATGACACTTGCTATTAGTATTTGATAGAAGGATTTATATTTATATGAGTTAAATGTGTGTGTGTGTTTCTTTTTTTGTATGAGGTGTAAAATGAATCCCTATGTGATTGATTGTATGTGTCTTTCGTTGAGAGGCTAGGGATTGATACATCTATGGTGACTGATTGACTTTAGCGTCAAAGTTCTAAATGTTATTGGCAGTGAGTGAGTGTGTGTGTGGAAGGCACGATTCATTTTTTATTTTTTTTATTTTTTTATTTTTTTTATATTCTTTTGAATATGTACCTCAGCTAGATAGCACCATTAATGAGCTGAGGGAGTTAGAAGTTATTTAAACTGTAGAAAAAAGAAAGTTGTTTGTTTTAAGTAATTTACAACACAAAGTTCTCCCATATTTTTTTGTATCCAGCATACTGCTTTTGGAAGGAAAATATCTGTAGATAAATTCAATGTTGCTAATGTAATTAATGTCATGCTTAAAAACATTTTACAGTTGTAGGTTTTACATGTTAAGCAAGATAATGTATTTCTTTCAGTATGAGTGTAGGAGAGCAGAAAAGTATAGTCACCATTTTAGAAATAGCTGTCTGCACATACATGCAACAACTACATTAAATCACTTTTTGTGACAGCTCATCTCAGTGCTCTGTACTGAGATAAAGGGGCACGTTTAGGTGCCTTTAGACAGAAACTGGATGAGCTGACCAGAAAATAAATAAAATCTCAGAATACGTTCTTATTCGCAAACATTTGTTGATTTTTTATTAGAATATAAACTGTAGATTATAATAGGTATTTTGTCTTTTATATTATGGACTGTAGTAGTGAAAGGTGCATTTTGTTTTTAGTGTATCACTCTTGTAAGTAGGGTGCTTATTCTCCCTTGTAGCTTTTGTTGTTTATTTTGTCATGTCCCTATCTTATTGTACAGTATTATGTATACTGTCATCTTTATATATTTGCCTACTTAGTAGTAATCACAAAGATAGTAATGGGATTTATTTATTTGGTAAAAGGGAACTCCAAATTTATATTTGTTTATTATTTTCTAAAAAGAATAGTGAAGAGTGATGCATGGTAACAACAGTGCTACCATCTTATTATATGTGCTATATGTAGCACATACAGGGGGGTGAATTAGATAATTAGAGTCTTAATTTTTAATCTTAGCTTGTAAGCTCTGGTGAGCAAGGTCCCTTATTGGTATTGGCTATAACTTATTTTGTCCTACCTGATTACAATATTTAGTAATTATCAGGTTGATTATTAGTTTGCCTAAATAAATAATTTGTTTCTTTATTCCAGGAGCAGCCAACACGTTTTCATATGTAAAGTTATACTTTGTAAAATTTCACTCCTTTTGATTTTTTTATTCAAGTTCCTAGTTATGCTACTACAGGTGGCAAAGTCAGTTTTTTTGATTAGGGTCACTCTGTATTAATATGATCTAATTAACAATAACATTTGTATATAATTATTCTTAACCACTTGACCACTGGGCACTTAAACCCCCTTAATAACCAGACCAATTTTCAGCTTTTGGTGCTCTCTCATTTTGAATGACAATTACTCAGTCATGCAACACTGTATCTATATGAATTTTTTGTCCTTTTTTTCACACAAATAGAGCTTTCTTTTGGTGGTATTTAATCACCGCTGGGTTCTTTATTTTTTGCGCTATAAAAGAAAAAAGACCGAAAAATCTGTAAAAAAATGAATTTTTCTTCGTTTCTGTTATAAAATTTTGAAAATTAGTAATTTTTCTTCATATATTTTGGCCAAAATTTATACCGCTACATATCTTTGGTAAAAATAACCCAAATTAGTGTATATTATTTGGTCTTTGTGAAAGTTATAGCGTCCACAAGCTATGGTACCAATATCTGAAAATTGATCACACCTAAAGTACTGACGGCCTATCTCATTTCTTGAGACCCTAACATGCCAGAAAAGTACAAATACCCCCCAAATGACCCCTTCTTGGAAAGAAGACATTCCAAGGTATTTAGAAAGATGCATGATGAGTTTTTTGAAGTTGTCATTTTTTCCCATAATTCTTTGCAAAATCAAGTTTGTTTTTTTTCGTTTTTTTTTTTTTACAAAATTGTCATATTAGCAGGTTATTTCTCACACACAGCATATGCATACCACAAATTACACCCCAAAACACATTCTGCTATTACTCCTGAGTATGGCGATACCACATGTGTGAGACTTTTACACAGCGTGGCCACATACAAAGGCCCAACATGCAGGGGAGCACCTTCAGGCGTTCTGGAGCACCCAGGCCAATTCTGACATTTCTCTCCTACATGTAAAAATCATCATTTATTTGCTAGAAAATTACATAGAACCCCAAAACATTATATATATGTTTTTTTAGCAAAGACCCTAAAGAATACAATAGCGGTCATTGCAACTTTTTATCTCGCACGATATTTGCGCAGCAATTTTTCGAACGCGTTTTTTTTGGAAAAAAAACAGTTTTTTGCTTTAAAAAAAAACAAAACAGTAAGGATAGCCCAATGTTTTTGCATAATATGAAAGATGAAGTTACGCCAAGTTAATAGATACCTAACATGTCACCTTTCAAAATTGCACACGCTTGTAGAATGGTGCCAAACTTCGCCACTTAAAAATCCCCATAGGCGACGCTTTAAAATTTTTTACTGGTAACAAATTTTGAGTTACAGAGGAGGTCTAGGGCCAAAATTATTGCTCTCGCTCTACCGATCGCAGCGATACCTCACATGTGTGGTTTGAACACCGTTTTCATATGTGGGCGGGACTTACGTATGCGTTCGCTTCTGCATGCGAGCACACGGACAGGGGCGCTTTAAAAAAAATTTTTTTTTTTTTATTGTTCATTTTACTTTAATTATTTTAGTTTGACACTTTTTTCCAAAAAAAAAAAATTTTTTGATCACTTTTATTCCTATTACAAGGAATGTAAACATCCCTTGTAATAGGAATATGGCATGACAGGTCCTCTTTACAGTGAAATATGGGGTCAATAAGACCCCACATCTCACCTCTAGGCTGTTCCTGAAATAAAAAAAAAAAAAAAAAAAAAAAAGATCCTGGCTTCGATCGTAGCGGTGAGTCGGTAGAAGCACCGGAGGGCGGCGGGAGGGGGGGCGTCCCCTCTCGCCTCCCGTAAGAACGATCAAGCAGTGTAACAGCCGCTATGATCATTCTCATGGTATAGGGAATCGCCGGCTGAAAAAGATGATATCTGAATGATGCCTGTAGCTGCACCCATCATTCAGATATCCCCGCACAAAGTCAAGGACGTCGTATGACGGAAGGCGGGAAGTGGTTAAAACGCTTTTTTTTTTTTAACACAAAGTTGTCCATTTATACAATATTTCTAACACATAGCATGTATATACCAAAAATGACCCCCCAAAATAGATTCTCCTACTCCTCCTGAGTACGGCGATACCACATGTGTGAGACTTCCACAGCCTGGTCATATACAGAGGCTGGGTATGGCTGAGCATGGCTGGGTATTGCAGAGTATCGCCGAGTATGACTGGGTATGGCAGAGTATGGCTGGGTATCACCAAGTATTGCAGAGTATGGCTGGGTATCACCGAGTATTGCAGAGTATGGCTGGGTATTGCAGGGTATGGCTGGGTATGGCAGAGTATTGCGGGTTATGGCAGAGTATTGCAGATTTTTGCGGGGTATTGCAGAGCATGGCTGGGTATGGCAGAGTATGGCTGGGTATCACTGAGTATTGCAGAGTATGGCTGGGTATTGCGGGATATTTCAGGGTATTGCAGAGTATTGCGGGGTATTCCAGGGTATGGCAGAGTATTGCGGGGTATTCCAGGGTATTGCGGGGTATGGCAGAGTATTGCGGGGTATGGCAGAGTATTGCGGGGTATGGCAGAGTATTGCGGGGTATGGCAGAGTATTGCGGGGTATTTCAGGGTATTGCGGGGTATGGCAGAGTATTGCGGGGTATGGCAGAGTATTGCGGGGTATTTTGGGGTATGGCAGACTATTGCGGGGTATGGCAGAGTATTGCGGGGTATTCCAGGGTATGGCAGAGTATTGCGGGGTATTCCAGGGTATGGCAGAGTATTGTGGGGTATGGCAGAGTATTGCGGGGTATTTTGGGGTATGGCAGAGTATTGCGGGGTATTTTGGGGTATGGCAGAGTATTGCGGGGTATGGCAGAGTATTGCGGGGTATTCCAGGGTATGGCAGAGTATTGCGGGGTATTCCAGGGTATGGCAGAGTATTGCGGGGTATTCCAGGGTATGGCAGAGTATTGCGGGGTATTCCAGGGTATGGCAGAGTATTGCGGGGTATTCCAGGATATGGCAGAGTATTACGGGGTATTCCAGGGTATGGCAGAGTATTGCAGGGGTATTCCAGGGTATGGCAGAGTATTGCGGGGTATTCCAGGGTATGGCAGAGTATTACGGGGTATTCCAGGGTATGGCAGAGTATTGCAGGGGTATTCCAGGGTATGGCAGAGTATTGCAGGGGTATTCCAGGGTATGGCAGAGTATTGCAGGGGTATTCCAGGGTATGGCAGAGTATTGCAGGGGTATTCCAGGGTATGGCAGAGTATTGCAGGGGTATTGCGGGGTATGCAGAGTATTGTGGGGCATTGCAGAGGGAATTGCAGAGCATGCAGAGTAGTAGGGATGGCTGAGCATGGATGGCTGGATGTCTCTGTGCAGCGCTGTGGGCACTACAGATGCAGCCCACAACGCTGCAGCCATCCATCCATCCGCCTCTCCGGTCACTGTGTACCGATCGGTACACAGGAGGGGAGGAGAGGGGGAGGAGAGGAACCGGCGTCATCAGATGACGCCGGTTTGTTGACATGTGATCGCTCCGTCATTTGACAGAGCGATCACATGGTAAACGGCCGCGATCAGTGGCCATTTACCGGGATCTGTGATGCGCCGGGTCCTCTGGACCCGGCGGTCACGGATGCTCTCGAGTGCGCGCCCTAGGGGGCGCGCGAGAGCAGAATTCTGGGAGGACGTCCCTGGACGCCCTCCCAGAGTAAGACAACCGCCCTGTAGCCGTCATTTGGCTATGGGCCGGTTGTTAAGTGGTTAAGGAAGGGACATAGTAATGCACATTTTCTTAACCTCTTTAGATTTAACAGACTGTGCAAGTGACCATGTAATTTTATTTTGATTTCTTTTTAATTATGAACAATCACAATGTAGTTTCTCAAAATGTAGTTCTTCAAAGTCTATTTTGTGTGCCTGTATATAGACTTTATTGCAATGAAAGAACAAAGCTGTAGATATAGATATACTTAAATAAATGTCTGCTCCTTTTTAAAATAAATCACAGTTTTTCATATGGTCATGCGAATGTATGAGACAACAGCTAAGTGTCTGATGTGGGAAATTTTTCCCAGGCTTGGAGTGTATACAGCACTGATATCAGATAATTGTACCCATTTTTATGAAAAATCAGTTCCATTTTGCTCTATGCTTGGCATAGACGATAGAACCTTGTGTCAACACTCATATTCATTGGTGGATAGGTTGTATGGGCTGTTGTAGACAAAATTAAATACAATTTGCTGGGCCATATGAAACTTTGGATAGATTTGTCACTAAGTTTAGGAGTTCTAGAGGCAAATGATAGTTGCTTAGACTTCATGCTGTACAGTGGGAGATAAAATGTTCATGTGTTTAAAATAATTAACCAAATTGGTGTAGTTTTGTTTCTAAACAGATCCTTGTTTTAGATGTCATCTCTTGTTCCAGTCAAAGCCACTAAAGGAATGTATGTCAGTAACTCTTGATGACTGCAAGTACATTAAAGATCATAAAAGGAAGTGGAAGAATTCACAATTCAAGTGTCCATTTAAATCCACATTTGTGACAGTGACATTTTCCATTTCTATAGTAGTCAAAGTCTGAGTGAGATTACCAAGAGTGTTATTCACATAAGTGCAAGTGGAATACATACAAGAGACTGTTGCAGACAAAGACATTGGAAGTATTTCAGTAATGGACAATTCTAATTAATTATATGTGATACTTTGTATGTAGAGACTTACTGTTGTTTTGTTTGTTATATATGTTATAAGTATTAATATTGTGAACACCTTAAAGTGGAACTTTGGTCAGAAACTTAATTCCTGCTGGATCACTTGAAGCTGACCCCTTTTTGCAGGTGTAGCTATGAAGCACAGTAAAAATAAGTGCCTATACTGTTTAAAATCCACTGTTCCACCCTGCTCTACACAGGCTCAGTTGTGCTCTATTTTTTTTTTGCACTGCTTAAAATCTAGAGGCCATTCTGCTGACAGCCTGAAATTCTACTGCTGCTCAAAGGTTCCGGGTTTCAGTAAAATGGTAGCATAATAATTAATGTGGAATGTATTTTTGTTGCTAATGAACCTTATTTTATCACATTTTTGTGAGTAGAGTTCCACTTTGAGTAAATGTTCAATCATTATAAACAAATAGTTTTATCATTTTTTGGAAAAAAAAAAAAGTGGAGAGGTGTAATGTAATGAGTATGACATTATCGCTAAAGACTGTATGCTATTGATGCTTTATAGGATATGTTATCATATTTGTCTTGATATTGTTTTATAATTCATGTTTTAAGACATAGGAGAGGTAGGCTACTGACTTAAACAGTATAGCAGTGACTGACAGAAGAGACCCATGCTGACTGTTATTGTATAACATTCTGCAGTATAGTATGTGCAGAAATGGACAAAAAGTGAAATGGTTTTGGGTTTAGCAAACTTTGTGGGAAGACTACAAAATTAAAACTAATGAAATTTCTGGACTGACTATATTGACAGTATGACATGACCAGGGTAATAGTGACTGATAGTTGGAGTCAAGGTTAAGAAATGATAAAAAATTTACAATTATTGTATGGGAAATAGTATAGATTGGGAAATGTAAAAGAATATTCTATATAAAATACTTTGTACTGAAAACATGTACTTCAAGGGATTTAGACAGATAATTATTATTAATATTCTAAGAGTATTGTATTATGATACAACTATATAGATACATGTATATTGTTTTGGCGGATGTTGTAGAAGTAAAAGGAACACACTAAATTAAGTTATTAAATAAAATGAGAGTGTAGGAGCCATTGCTTTGTAGGTTGCCCTGAAGTGCTTGCCAGAGACCTATTGTATCCTGACACTGACTATTATTTTTATTTTTTATAACTATAATTTTGAAGTGTATTTTATATCCAGACAAATATCGGGTGATCGCAAAAGACATGATGCAACTTGTTACAAATGGTAATTGCTACAAAGGAAGGATTTCATGCAATAAAGGAACATCTGAGACTTGTACCCTTGCAGAACAGGTATGCACTGAACTTGTGTCTTACAGCATCCAAAGCAGCTTGTGCTATGATACTGGACCAGCAACTGATGATGAAGAAGGAGATCTCTCCAAAAAACATCAAGTACTTGGCTAAGCTGAAAAGACCTATGCAGGAAAAGGCAGAGCCTTATGGGACTGAGTCTGCTGAATGCTCCTTGGGACCACATACTTGGCTTTCATTCACTAGCTGAATGGATTGTTCCTCCTTCCTGTTATCCTTGATGTGATGTTGCTGAGTAACTGTTGCCTGTTGCAAGAAGTTTGTGGCAAGAATGATCACGATGCCACTGAGACTGACAACTATGTTTTCCGTGCCACATATAGAGAAGGACTTTGCAGCTACAGAAGAAGATGCAGTGTTTTTGATTGGACTGATTTATTTATTTATTTTTATTTTTTGGACTGATTTATTTATTTATTTTTATTTTTTGGACTGATTTATTTATTTATTTTTATTTTTTGGACTGATTTATTTTTATTTATTTTTTGGACAATTTATGTGATCAGTGTTGGGTGCATGGGGTCTCTGAGGAGCATGGTGGGTGATCTGTACTGTAATTGCTGTGAGGCTTATGCCTCAACAGGGGGGAAATGTTGTGGAATCTCATATTAGCCAATGTATTTCATATATATATATTGATTTGCATATATTTTATTGATAATTATTATTATTATTATTCATATTATTATATAGTAGTGGTTTTATCAATATTATTATTCAATAAGTAAAGCAACAATTATTAATCTTTAATAATGTATACTGTGTTTTCCATAGATTTAGAAAGTCTTAATTTATAAGTGTTGAACTTTAAATGACCTCTGCTTTATGACAAGTACTTGTACACAGGTGTTCTCGAAAATGTATTAAGATAGTTTACTGGGTGAAAGTTCATTAGGATAGATTCAAGTAATATAGAATTGTCTCAAGTCTGAAATGCATATAAGTCAGACAGATAAAGATATGAAAACAGGTGGTTTAGAAATAGTTAAAGTTATGTACAGTACATTAAATTAAGTTTGACAAGGTCAAACAAAGGTCTGCTTGTGCCCTCATTAAAACTGTTAAAATACATACATATAGTGAGACATATAACACATCTGGTGGGGTTATTGAAAGTTCATTGTCTCATAGTCGTAAATCTGCAACTCCTTGAAGCTAGTATCAAGATAAGAAGAGCTTGATAAGACAGCTAGGTGCCAGACTGTCTCTACACAGCTGTTTTTAATTGGACGAACCCAGTTATAAAACACTTTAATGAACATATAGGAATTTTGGGAATAATTAAGTTTGTCTGGTTGTAGAACAAGTGTCAGATTTATGGTTAGTTACTTTGATGTAGATCTTAGCGACCAATCACATGTAAGAAAGATAGTTGAGATAAGACTTGTGAAATGGTATATAAATGCAAGCTCTGTAATTGTTAGACAGACAAGTCAGATAGGAGCTCATAAGGCTGAACTCTATGTATGCTGCCCTATTGCACGGGTCATAGAGGTCAGAACCAATGGGCAAGTATCTGTCCATAACTTGTCTCCTCGTACGAGTCAGAGAAGACTTCTTAACTTGTACCAGAATGTGGTCTCAGGTGAATTTCCCTCAAGAACTTGGTCGAGCTGGAACCCAGAACTCTGTGAGGGGACCAGACCACCGGCAGATCGGCTGGTCCCTATCAGGTGAGAGGTTCCCAAGAATTGGCAGTAAAGACCCATTCTGGTTCAAGGTGAGAACAATTCACAATTGTTTAAATTAGGTTAGAGGATAAGAATATTTATATCTAATATGCTTGCATTGTAAGAAACTGTATAAATTAGACCTGTATATTGTAATATTTTGAAAATAAACCTGTATGTTATCAGCTGTTAATAAACCTGCATTGCTGAAGTTCTGCCTGGTTCGATGCTTTATATTCTACTTCACCCTTAATATATCATGCCTCCATTTTTTCCTTCCTATATCTGGGTGTTCCCCTGTTCCTTCCTCTTCCCTCCTCCCCTCTCCCCCCCCCCCTTCAGATGTCCGAAGAATCATATACTGTAGATGGTGTTGTATAGCAATTATCTGAACATATACATATGCTGTGTTTTTAATATTTCTGTCTCTTTTTTTCTACGTGTTCTTCTATATTAATAAAATAAGATTTTTATCTACAATTTGGTTGTGCCTAAAAAGTCCAAAAGTCCCCCCCCCTTCTTCTCTTTTTGTATATGGATAGCATACTTTCCAACTCCTACAAACCTTGGTGAAGGCATAGGAGGGCACTTGTTGCAGAGGAGGCTTGTGATGTCTCATAGAGATCTAAAAATGCAGCAATGTTATTGAGTCCAGGATCACCTTGATGATGCTGTAGATAAGGAACATGGAGGTCTGTAGTTGATCTAGGTGGGTTGAGAGGGTATGGAGATGATGAATTACTTGGACTTGACTAGCTTCCTGGAAATCAAGTCTTTGAGATAGATGACTGCTGGTTGGAAGGTAAACAGTGGGGACCTTGAGTGGAGAGTGTGAACAAGTTTTGCTTTTTGACTGCTGGTGATTGCTGGGTTGCATTTTTAGGTTCTTTTTGGGGCTTTTCCCTGTAGCTTTTTAACACCTTTTTCTGATACTTTTTTTTTTTTTTTTTGCTTTCAATAGTTTTTTATTCAAGTTTTTCAGAGAAAATACAGTCTTTGATACAGTCTTTTACATAGTGGAATAATAAATCCATAATAATGTAACGTATAACTGAACAAATTTCAAATAGATATATTTAGAAACAACTGTGGTTAGTGGGCGCAGGTACATCAATCAAACATAAGGGGGGGAAGAGAGCCGCCCCTCTCCGGACACCTCAAATGGGTACAAGCTGTGTCACAGAAAGGGGAGCTGCACATCCAACCCACAGATCAAATGCTATTTAAACTAGCGGTATGTAACCTTCTAAAGCCTGCTGCCCACCTAACCAGGTAATATTTTAGCAAAGGTGGTATTAAAGAATAAAAATATAAAGAGAGAGAAAGGAAAAAGTAGGGGATAGAAAAGAAAGAAGATGTATAGAAGGAGGAATAAGATGTCCTTCTGGAATGTTCTACCAAGATTGTTTTATCCAATTCTTATGAAGATGTCAAGGGTATGTGCATGTAATCTGCCCAAGGTTCCCAAGTGGCCTCAAAATTTTTAAGTATCTTGTAGGATACTAATAATTTTTTTCTGAGCCATGATCCTAGATATTTTTCGTTTGGCCTGTTCACTGGAAACCACGAACTGCTTCCATGCTTTCGCTGTTGTAATTTTAGCTCCTAGAAGGATAAAGTGAACAAGGCTGTTTTTACTTTTAGAGGCTTTTTCTATTGGGGAGTTCAGCAGTACTATGGGGGGGGGACATAGGGATGGACAAATTTTTTTCTGAGCCATGATCCAAGATATTTTTCGTTTGGCCTGGTCACTGGAAACCGTGGACTGCTTCCATGCTTTCGCTATTGTAATTTTAGCTCCTAGAAGGATAAAGTGAACAAGGCTCTTTTTACTTTCAGAGGCTTTTTCTATTGGGGAGTTCAGCAGTACTATGTGGGGGGACATAGGGAAGGACAAATCCATTGTCTGTCTGATGATTGCAAAGATCCTATTCCAGAACCCTCTTAGTTTTGGACATTCCCACCAAACATGGATCATGGTGTCTGTGTGATTGCATCCTATGAAACATAGGGGGGAAGTTGAAGGATTTAATTTTGCAAGTCTAGCGGGAACCAAGTACCATCTAGTTAGAACTTTTAGGTCTGCCTCCATCAGAGATACGTTGAGTATATCTCGATTCGACCATGTGATCACTCTGTGCCATTCGTCCAGCTCCCATTCCTATTTGAGCTCACTTTCCCAGGCCAACATACAGGTTGTTTTAGAGTGCTCTACAGATAGTGATTCGTATATCACCGAGATCCCCCCTCTGCTCCGTAAGCTGGCCACACCAATGTTCATATGGCGTTATGCTAGGTGGTAAGAGTTTGGATTTCCAAATGGAGTGTAGGAAGTGAGAGATTTGTAAGTGTCTGTAAGTTTCAGTTGGGGGCATTTCAAGGATATTGATACAGTGATTGAGGGTGAATGGACCCGATGAGTTAAAATAATGGCCTATTCTGTATAGCCCCTTGTTCAGCCACCATTGAAAGGCTCTAATGTTCATGCCTGGGGGGAATTGGGGATTGTTGAATAAATGGGTCAGCGGCTTAATCAAGGATATTAACTCCGGATTAATTTTGAGTTTGTCCCATACTGTGATCAAATGAAATAATGTTGGGATGAGAATTGATGGGTGTTTACTAGGGTGACTCCACAGTAAGAAATCTAGTGTGAATTGTGGTAATGCTTCCCTTTCCATATGCACCCAATCAGGTTTTGCAATCCGGGAATAGATCACTGATTATTGGGCTAATTGTGCTGCTTGCTAATACCTGTGTAGGTTAGGTAATCCCATCCCTCCCTTGTTTGGGGCTCTAAAGAGGACCCAGTTAGCTTTCTGTCACTTTTTAAACAACTCTTTTTTTTTCTTTGCTTCTTTTAGTACTTGTGTATTGCGTGTGCACTTGGTTCAGCGAATGCACGTTGGTCTGTGAGTGCACGTTGGTCTGCGGATGCACGTTCGTCAGTGAGCACCTGTGTATTGTCTTGTTGAGTAGTTGAGTACCTGTGTATTGTCTTGTTGAGTATTAGTGTCAGGAAGCTAGTTGTTAGGTAATTTGGACAGGGTATAATCCCCAATCCTTATTAAATCAGTAGGTACGGGTGCGTGGCCGGCGACTGAGGAGTATGGCCGCGGTGTAAGAGAGCTCCGTCAATCATGGACCTACCAGAGTGAATATCTCCACTCCTGAGCCACGGATTGTGGCGGTTTTTCTTCCCAGAAGGTCGGGCACACTTAGGGAACATGTCCAGGAAACGGAAAGAGACCTGGCGAATTAGCAAGATGACAGACTTTCTCCAGCAGCCCCGCGGTGCACAGATCCAAGATGGCGCCAGTAAGCACAGTGACAGGGAGCATGGCAGGCCCTCTGGTCACAGCAACACAGTTCAGCGTCAATCTTACCAGCCACAAAAAGCACAAAAGGGGGTGAATAGTAAATCTCAATCATCCTCCTCCTCATCTAGCCCTATTAAGGCAAAACAGCACATACAGAGAAAGGACATGGAGGAGGAGGAGGAGATAGATACATCTCTTAATGACACCAGGGAACTCCAGGACTCTATCTTGGAATTCCCCATTAAAAACCAGCCAGTGATTGATACAACTCTGAAAGATATGCTGGTATGGCTACTGTGGCAGTAGGACCCTGTGCTACCTGGAAGATTGCTGGTTTACACCAGATTTTGGAGGGAGAGGCATGCTGATTGCACAGCTGTGTGCTGGGCTATTTAATTGTGACCTAGCTATGGCTCAGGGTTCCACCCAACAGACAGGAAGTCTGTGCATGGGAGTCAGGTGGAGTCCCATTCCTCTGAGAGGATTCAGAGGTTGCAGGAGGCAGCCAGGGTATGCATGTCTGCAGGAGGAAGATGTACTTGGTGACAGAGCAGCAAGTAGTAAGCAGCAGGAGTAAGCTAGGAGAAAGCTTCACTCTAGGAAACTCTTTTGGGTCTGAGGAGCAGACCTAAGGCCTAGGCTAAAGGCCGGAATCAGCCATATGGCAAGAATGTACGCCAGGAGGCTAAAGTATTGAGTGTGCAAGATACAGTAATGGTGGCACCCCCCTGCGAAGGCTACTGATGTCTTTGTGAACTTTTCCGTGTTTTTAAATAAAAGTGGGCTACCAGGCCCTTAAAAATACAGTTTTGTACTGGAGTACTCACTGACAACGCACCTATCGTTTGAGTCTGATACCCCAATCTTACATATGGCGGAGATTGCTTCGGGCAGATTTGGAAGAGTTCCAGATCCTCGCATACCAAAAACAGTGAGTAGCAAGAAACTGTGTTCTACAGCAATGCTGTGAGGAGCAGCTAATGTGAACTAGTGGAGTCTGCATGTGAAAGTGTGCTGTTTGCAAGTCTTAAAGAGACAGTACGCCAAATTTTCCTGTGTTAAAAGCAACTGTGTTAAAAAGCGTTGTGTGCCTGACTGCAGAGATGGGGCGGTCAAAGCGCAAAAAGGAAGCAATGTTTGCTGAGATGAGAGACAGAACCTTGTGGCTGGAGGGGTTGTTACCGACAGAACAAGCCCCAGACTGGTGCAAGATGCATTTGGCTGCACTGGAGCAAAGGAAAAAGGAAAGCAAGCCGTCCTTTAGTGCAAAGAGTGAGCAGATGGGTGTGGTTGTCCATGGCAACAAAGCAGAAATCCATACAGCTGACTTCATACGGCCTATGCTGCCTTCTGAACATGTTATAGACTTTTTGGATATTTTGCGATGATTGCTTCCTACAGAGGATGGCCTAAAAGTCGCTGGGTTGAGTTGGTACAACCTTTTTTGATGGAAGAGTACCAAGAGGTGTACCGCGGGATGTATCATAACCGAGATGACTACGACAATTTCCTAGGAGCAATCCAATCTAGAGAGCGCTGGAAAAGATCAACAGGGAGAAAGTGGTCTCCCATGGTAACCGGAGAAAGTCTGTTTGCAGAAAAGAGGAGCTACAGCAGAGATGTGGCTCGAATTCTAAATGAAGAGGTTTGTGCAAAAGTGTCTGTTGTCACCCCTCGCAACCGTGAAGGAAATTTTGTTCAGCCTGCAGGGGGTGATGGAGAGCACAAGAAATCAATGGTTTCAAGTTATGGCTGCTTGTGTGAAGTGGTCAGCCCAGAGAAGAGAGCACAGTATCCAGCATCCTGCAAGGGGTATGACCATGTGTGTAAGTCTGCTGTTACCCCTGGCAACAGAAAACCTGTTTGGCCTGCAGGGGGTAATAGTAAGCTGGACACTATTGCTGCTGTGACAAATGGAGAGGCTTCAAAGCCAGTAGACACTGGTGCATTGGCTGTTGCAGAACTTAACCCCCTCCAGGCGGAAGGATCGGAAAAGGGCGCATATATAGCAGAAGTTTTGTCCACAGCAAAAGAGATGAGTAATGTTGTGTGTCAGGATGATGGGATAATGGATAAAGACTTGGAGGGGCTCCGTGTTGCTGAAAATGAGAGGATGAGTGTGACACATGCGATTTGCAGTGCTCATGGGGAGCCACAAGTTTTGTCAGTTGCCTCTGAGGTGGAGGTCTCTTTAAGTGTCTCAGCCTCTCAGGCCTTAGCAAATGAGCCCCTCCACGTTGTTGGTAAGGGAAAAATCCCTAGAGTTCTGTGTTTAGATGTAACATGTCTGGAAATAACTGAGATGTTGTTGGAAATGGTGAAAATCTTTCCGTTGTACACCTGCATGTATCCACCGCAGATGGGTGACCTGGTACTGCATAGTACCAATCAGTGGAGACGGGTGGTACAGGCGATGTTAAGCAATGTTGATAAAAATTGGTTACTGCAATGTTGGTTAATTTTGTGGAAAGTGGTATCACAGTTCTCTGCGAGAGTACTTCCAGCGGCAGTTGTGGGTGGAAGGCGCTCAGGGGAACTGCTAGAGGAATCAGAAATGATAGACATAGTAGAAGTCTCTCCGTATGCTGGTGTGATGAGGTGCATTCCTGCTGGTGCGGTCCGAGGTGCAGCTGAGCAGTGGTTGGTACATGGCGCGTGTGCTGTCTCACCCGCTAGACCTCGTGTAAAGGAAGGGCCCGGAAAAGACGCGGCAGTAGTGGGAATTCAATCCATTACTCACAGGGAGGTGCAGTTTGAGGTACCCGGAGACACTTTGACAGGAAATGATAGTGTTGGTAACTGTAATGAAAAAGTGTATGAGAAGCACTGTAGAGCACTGTTGGACAGCTCAGAGGTATTGGTTGAGGTACCAATGAACACAGAAATGGTTAAAGAGATTGGTGTGGAAAAATGTGGCGAAAAATGTGCGTTGGTAGGACAGTCGCTATTGGAGTGTTGGACAACAGGGAGCGATGTGAAACTGCGGGAATGTCCCATAGGGAGTAACTGCTTGCCTGTAGATGGTCCCTTCCTGGACACTGTCCTAGCAAACAAGGTGACAAGAGGTCTTGATGATAATATTGAGTTGAATAACCCCTTGTGGAACATTGCTATTGAGGTTAAACAGAAGTATGTGGTGTGGATCTCAGATGATTTGGTTGCCAAGGGTAACCACATAGGGGTTAGTGAACCTGATAAACAGATGTTGTTGGTTAGTGTTGTGTCAGGTAGTGAGAGGGGTCAGTCCCTGACAGATTTAATGGAAGTGGGTCCCCAACAGTCCCAGGAGAGTAGGTCTGTGGGAGGGAAAAGGAGGATCCCGTGGCCAGAAGGTGGAAGGGATAGAGAGATTAGTGGGAGCCCACGGTTCAGGAAGAAGTGCTGGTGGAAGCACACCCGGAAGAAGATGTGGGTGGAGTGCCCCTTTAGAGAAAAGGTTGGGCAGATTAGGACTCCTGCTGCTGATAGTTGGCACAGAGGTGCCAAGGTGAAGTGCTGGTGGAAACATACCCGGAAAAAGAAATGGGCCTACGCAGCTAATGGCTGGCACAGAGGTGTCCCATTCTTAGTGACGGGTTTATGTGTTCCTCCCTCCGGTTCGAAAAAAGGGGGGAGGATATGTGGCAGTAGGACCCTGTGCTACCTGGAAGATTGCTGGTTTACACCAGATTTTGGAGGGAGAGGCACGCTGATTGCACAGCTGTGTGCTGTGATATTTAATTGTGACCTAGCTATGGCTCAGGGTTCCACCCAACAGACAGGAAGTCTGTGCATGGGAGTCAGGTGGAGTCCCATTCCTCTGAGAGGATTCAGAGGCTGCAGGAGGCAGCCAGGGTATGCATGTCTGCAGGAGGAAGATGTACTTGGTGACAGAGCAGCAAGTAGTAAGCAGCAGGAGTAAGCTAGGAGAAAGCTTCACTCTAGGAAACTCTTTTGGGTCTGAGGAGCAGACCTAAGGCCTAGGCTAAAGGCCAGAATCAGCCATATGGCAAGAATGTACGCCAGGAGGCTAAAGTATTGAGTGTGCAAGATACAGTAATGGTGGAACCCCCCTGCGAGGGCTACTGATGTCTTTGTGAACTTTTCCGTGTTTTTAAATAAAAGTGGGCTACCAGGCCCCTAAAAATACAGTTTTGTACTGGAGTACTCACTGACAACGCACCTACCGTTTGAGTCTGATACCCCAATCTTACACTACGTATTACTATACATGCGGACATCCTATTCCTTACAAATCATTTCAAGGCGGAAATAAAAGCTGTTGATACCAGAGTTACCCACATAGAACGCAAGATGGGAGAATTTTCTGGCACCATTAATGAAGTAATTGCTGCCCACAATGAGAGGGAGGATGAACTACAAAACATGAAGGCTAAAATGGCTTACCTTAAGGAGAAACAATATTAAAATCCGGGGGATACCTGAGTCGGTCAAACCATCTGAATTGCATGCATACTTCCAGAATATTTTCCAGGAAATTCTACCTGATGCTTCTTTGACAGACCTATCTATAGATAGAATCCACAGGCTACCAAAACCCAGACATCTACCAGATCATCTACTGAGAGATACGATCGCTCAGATTCATTTTTATCAAACCAAAGAAAAATTCCTCCAGCTCTCGAGGAACCCTGAAAATGCACCATCTTGTACCCAAGGTCTTTCCTTCTCAGACTTATCAGCTTATACAATGCAAAGGAGGAGGAATATGGCCACTATCCCCAAATCTCTGAGAAACCACTATATCACCTATAGATGGTCATACCCAGCAAAACTTCTCATCACAAAATAGGGGAAAGCCTTTTACATTAACGCGGTAGAAGAAGACATGCAGCTTTTAAGAGAGAGGAATATCCTGGAAACAGACGAAGATCATCCATCAGCATCCTCTTCACCGCGTGATCGATCACCTGAATGGCCACCTGACACAAATGACTGATGGCTCAGGTAACACAGTGTCACTACTATATAAGTTTAGCTCCAGTGGATCCGTGGTCATATACCTGTTTATTTTTTTTTTCGCTCCCTTGTGAGTTATAATATCCCTACAGATTTGGTTGAATCATTTTTTTTACTCAATTTTGTATTTACATTAGAGATTACGAGTTTTGTTTTAATCTCTGGTGCGGTACAATTTTGAACTCGTTTCACAGCACTCTGAACTCTGACTCATTGTTAGCACCACATACTTAAAGACTCCTCTGACGAGAGATTACACACCTACACTGATTGAAGATCTAAGGTCCCCAGTGACTCTTTTCACATATAGACGATACCATGGGGTTTAAAATCTCTTCATTCAACGTTAGGGGGCTGAACAGCCGACAGAAAAGAAGCATGTTATGGAAGGAAGCGAGAATTCTACAAAGTGACTTTTTATGTCTGTAAGAAACTCACTTTTCTTTTCAAAAACCCCCAAAATTTTAACATCGACGCTTCCCAACGATAATCTGTTCTAATGCTCCTAAAAAGAAAAGAGGGGTTGCTATTCTCATCAAAGACACTGTATCGTTTAACCATATACATACAGAGACAGACAAAATGGGTAGATGTATCATACTCGTATGTGAGGTAAATAATATGCTCTACACCATAGTAAACGTGTACCTACCAAATGTGAAAAAAATATCCTTTTTGGATAAGGTTTGTAAATTGGTACGTGAGGTGCGAAAAGGTCATACCATACTATGCGGCGATTTTAATGCCATACCCAACATATCTTTGGACATCTCGGCTGGGATGCAAAAACAAAGTGACAGAGTTACCCTCTTGCACTTCATGTCCTCAGAAGACTTGTATGACGTGTGGCGATGTCAACATTCGACTGAGCGGGACTACTCCTACTTCTCGAGTGTGCATCACACATACTCGAGAATTGATCTCTTTTTGGTTGACAAATTTCTCCTGCAAAATGTTAGTGGGTCTACCATACATAACATCTCGTGGTCTGACCACGCTCCAGTTTCCATGGAGGTGGAGGGGTCCCGCACCAAAACATGGGCAAATAGATGGAAAAACAATGTTTTTTTATTTGAACACCCAGACCATAAACTCAAAATTACTAAAGAGCTCAGTGATTTCTTCCTTACTAATGCCCTATCTGTGATGGATCCCTTCACAACATGGAACTGTCATAAAGTGTACATGAGAGAAATCCTCATGAAATTAAGCAGTGTTATTAAAAAGCAGTGGAACCAGCAGTTTAATGATCTACTTTCCCAAATAGAAAATTTGGAATTGGCAAATAAAAAAGCTCCTGATCCTAAAATTAGCTCAAAACTGGATAAAACCAGGCATGAACTTAAAATACTTCTTTTTCTCAACATAACCACACTACAAGGAAATAGAAAGCTCACTTTTACAGCCAAGGTAATAAAGAAGGTAAGCTATTAGCTAACCAAGTAAAAGAGAAAACTGTAAAACAAAAAATACCATTTATTTTTCATCAACTACATACGCTTTTAGAGACTATTACAATAATCTCTATAACTTAAAAGATGACACATCTACACCACAACCTTCTCCTGAGTTGATTCATTTCAATTCCTGGACTCAATCTCCATCCCCAAACTAGATGCAGACCAACTAAAATCTCTAAACAAACCAATTTCTATAGATGAACTTCAAAAACAATCATGTCTCTCCCCAATAACAAGTCTCCAGGCCCAGGTGGATTCCCTTCTGAATTTTACCGCACGTTCCATTCTATTCTAAGCCTAAATTTATTAAGAGTATATGAAACTGCTGCTTCCAAAGCTTCATTTCCTCCAGAAATGCTAACGACCACAATTGTAACTTGTGTAACCCACAAATTGTAACCCAAACCTGGTAAAACACCAGACACTCCACAGAATTTCAGGCCCATATCATTACTAAATGTTGATTTGAAGATATATGCCAAGATTATAGCAAATAGACTGGCCCGGTTCATGTCCACCCTGGTAAAACAAGACCAGGTTGGTTTTGTCCCGGGTCGTCAGGCACCACGCGTAGAATAATCAATCTTCTTCATAATGTGGAGTCGTCTGGGGTGCCTTCTCTGCTTCTTTCATTAAATGCCTCGAAGGCCTTCGAAAGGATTCATTGGGGATACTTAAGACATGTACTATGCAAATTTGATCTATCAGGCACACTTAGTTCAGCCATCTTAGCACTATACACTAGTTCCTCCGCAATGGTCTTCACAGAAGGCATGTTCTCTGACAGCTTCAACATCACTGACAGGACAAAACAAGGGTGTCCATTATCCCCCTTAAAATTTGCCCTTCTAATGGAGCCCCTTGCCAAAAAAATTAGATCCCACCAAGAAATATCCGGCGTTTATGTCACACAACAAGCACACTCCATCTCCTTATTTGTGGACAATGTGATCCTGTCCTTTTCAGATCCAAAAACGTCTCTTCCAGCCGTACACAACACACTAAACCATTTCAGCCAAATTTCATATTATAAAATTAATGCAACCAAATCTAATATACTTGCTATAAATATAGATGAAGATCTTAAACAAACCCTTTCTTCACAGTACCCATACCCATGGACTCACCAATCTATTCAATATCTGGGCATACATTTGACAACTAAAAATTATTTAAGGTAATTTTTTTACACCTCATTTTCTCTATCCAGCCTGAATTAAACAGACTAAGATCCTTTTATTTGTCCTGGTAGGGAAGACTGGCTGCATACAAAATGCTGATTCTACCAAGAATTCTGTACTATTTTAGAGCTCTACCAATCTTTATACCAGTATCATTCTTTAAAAAGGTACAATCTCAACTGCATATGTTTGTGTGGGCGGATTAAAAAAAAAATCGAGATGCTCCCAGTCCTCCCTACTAAAACATAAAAAAGCTGGGGGTATGGGGCTTCCCATATTACGAGACTACTTCACAGCCAGCATTTTAGACCAAACAAAGTTTTGGCTCCACTCACACCCATCAAAACATTGGGAATCTATAGAGAAAAATTGGGTATCACCTAACTCCTTAAGATCTACACTTCTAGCTAATTCCTTCTCAAATACTCATTTTAAATCCACCCGTCCCATTATACAATTAGTAATGGATACATGGAAACATTTCTGTAATTCTATGGAACATAACACAGACCTGACCGAAATTGCTATTCCCTTGTCCACATAGGAGACCTCATGACAACCAATTGGGAAGAAAAGGAATTACCCTAGTCAAAGACCTTTTAAACCACGGGAAGATTATCCCCTTTGAGATGTTAATCCAAAAGTGCTCACTTCTCAAATCAGATCACTACATGTATGTGAGGATTGCAACATTTTACGAGCTCACACATTAACATCCATTAAAATACACCACAAAAGGGATTTCCCTATTTTATAACCTGTTGCAATAGAAAAAAACCTTTACTAAACTACCACTACTTCAAAAATGAAAAACAGATATCACTACTTCCTTCTCAGAGGAACAATAGAAAAAGGTGGTTAAATACAATCACTGTTACACAAGGTCCACAATATATTGGGAAACAGCCCAAAAAATACTCCTTCAATGGTACTATACCCCCTTAATTACAGCAAAAAGCTCCCGGGAGAAGAACTCCTCCAGTGAGAGTGGGGGGGAAGTGAAGGGAAAGGAAAGACAGATTCTGGTGGTAGGGGACTCAATTCTTAGAAGGCCAGAGAGGGCAATCTGTAACAAAGACCTGAAGTGCCGAACTGTATGTCGTCTACCGGGCGCTCGGGTTCGGCACAGCACAGATCTGGTGGACAGATTATCGGGAGGGGCTGGGGAAGACCCGGCTGTCATGGCGCACATTGGCACCAATGACAAAGTCAGAGGCAGATGGAGTGTCCTAAAGAATGATTTTAGGGACATGGGAGCTAAATTGAGGAAAAGGACCTCCAAGGTAGCATTCTCAGGAATATTACAGGTACATTGAGCCACACCAGAAAGGCAGAGGGACATTAGGGAAGTAAACAAGTGGCTAAAGAGCTGGTGTAGTAAGGAATGGTTTGGGTTCCTGAAGGACTGGGCCAACTTCTCAGTCGATCACCAGTACTATAGAAGGGATGGACTGCACCTAAATAAGGAGGGTGCAGATCAGCTGCGAGTAAAGATTTCCAAAAAGTTAGAGGGGTTTTTAAACTAGGCAATGGGGGGGGGGCAGAGGTAGAGATAGTCAGCGCGGAACATATTCCAGAGGGTAGTATTGGGGGCATTAGTGGTAGGTTGACTAAAGCACATAAACCCAAAGTAAGTATAGTAACAGTCCTAGTTGCAATCTCGGAACACCCAATAAGAGGATAGTATACGACCGGTCTAAACTATGTGGCATGTTCACCAATGCCAGAAGCCTGACGGACAAGATGGGTGAACTAGAGATACTGTTGTACAAAGAGGGTTTGGATTTTGTGGGAATTTTAGAGACCTGGTTCAACAGCTCTCATGATTGGCTGGCAACCATTCAAGGGTATACCCTTTATCGCAGGGATAGAGAGGGTAAAAAAGGGGGAGGGGTATGCCTATATATCAAGAATAATGTACATGTGAGAGATGACATCACTAAGGGAGCTAGGGAGGAGGTGGAATCCCTATGGGTAGAGCTCCAAAGGGATTAAGCTAAGGGGAAAATTTTACAGGGAGTATGCTATAGGTCCCCTAACCTGAGGGAGCAGGGGGAGACGGATCTCCTATCACAAGTTGGATTAACAGCAAGGATGGGAAGTATTATCATAATGGGGGATTTTAATTATCCAGACATAGACTGGGTGGAGGGACCCACGCATTTGTCTAAGGCTCGCCAGTTCCTAAATGTCTTGTAGGAAAATGTAATGGTTCAGATGGTAGACGCACCAACTAGAAATAAAGCGTTACTGGATCTACTGATTACCAACAATACAGACCTTATCACAGATGTGGAAATATGGGGCAATTTAGGAAACAGCGATCACAGTTCAATTGGCTTCAGTATAAAATCACACAAATAGGAAACATAAGGGAAATACAAAGACACTGAAGTTCAAAAGAGCCAACTTCCCTAAACTACGAACCTTGTTAGAAGGCATGAATTGGGATAAAATCTTAGGAACAATGAACATGGAGGAGAGATGGGTTTGCATTAAGAGGGCTTTAGCTAATGCATTCCATTGGGTAATAAATTTAAAAGAGCAAACAAAAGTCCTGGATGCCTTTAGGCCCCATTCACACCTGAGCTTCGCGTTTTCAGGCAGAAAATCGCGCAATTTTACCGCAATTTTGTGGCATTTTTTACCGTGATTTGCGGCGTTTTTTTACCGTGATTTGTGCAGGGCAAAAGGTCACCAATGTAAAAAGCAGAAAAACGCCCAAATCTGCCGATTCGCGCTACAAAAAAGGGTCCAGAACTTTTTTGAGCTTCAGGCGTAGGGCTTCAGGCATTTGGAGTGGAGATGTGAACCATCTTCATAGAGAATAATTGATTTTTTTCCCCTCCAGCATTTTGTAGCTTCAGGCTTCAAGCTACAAAACGCTCAGGTGTGAATGGAGCCTAACTGCAATGTAAAAATGGATATAAGAGCAAAGGAGAAGGCCTTCAAAAAATACAAGGATGAGAGATCATCATCAGCATTCAGACTTTATAAAGAATGCAACAAGAAATGTAAGGGTGCAATTAGGGCGGCTAAGATAGAACACGAAAGACACAGCGGAGGAAAGCAAAAAAAAACCAAGAAATTCTTTAAAGCGGAGTTCCGCCAAGATTTTTTTTTTAAAAGTCAGCAGCTACAAATACTACAGCTGCTGACTTTTAAAATATGGACACTTACCTGTTCAGAGTGCCTGTGATGTCAGCACCCGAAGCTGCCAGACATGGCGTAGATATCTGCGGATACTGCGGCTATCTATGCCTGGAAGTGGGAGAAAATACCTGGATTAGACAGGTATCTGCTCCCCCCTCCCCCCCTGAAAGGTGCCAAATGTGACACCGGAGGGGGGGTGGATTCTGAAGAGCAGAAGTTCCATTTTTGGATGGAACTTCGCTTTATATATGTAAATAGTAAAAAAGGGAGGACAGACCATATTGGCCCCATAAAGAATGAGGAAGGACATCTGGTTACAAAGGATGGGAAGATGGCGAAGGTATCGAATTTATTATTCTCCTCAGTCTTCAAGAGGTAATCGGGGGCGTCAGTAACCAAAACTGCAGTGTTTATCCTTATGACACATCACAGGAAGCTCTTCCATGGTTAACAGAGGACAGAATTAAAATTAGACTTGGGAAACTTAACATTAATAAATCACCGGGACCAGATGGCTTGCATCCGAGGGTACTTAGGGAACTCAGTCAAGTAATTGCCAGACCATTGTTCCTAATTTTTACTGACAGTCTACTGACTGGAATGGTAAATGGTCATGTGTAGAAAATCACTGATTTGGCATTGCTGTTTTGTGATTTTGTTTCCTCCTTCTCTGCAGAGCAAATTGAACATCTTCACAAGCGCTTCAGCTATCTTTGTGGGGACAAGGGAGTTCTCAGGAAAAATGATTTTGAGAAGGTTTTACATCTGGAACAGAACCCTATTCGAGACAAAATGAAAAATGCATTTTTTGATAAAAGAAATCTACGAACAGGAACTCACGGATTTGAGAAGGAGATTGACTTTGAAAAGTTTCTTATTATTATGTCCCATTTCCAACCACTGGCTGAGAATGCTGATGAAGAGGCCATTAATACATGCCGTAAGAATAAATTACAATTTCTTTTCAACATGTATGACGTGGATAATGATAGCATGATCACTCTGGAGGAATACAGAAATGTGATAGAAGAATTACTATCAGGGAATCCTCATATTGAGAAGGAGACAGCAAGATCTATAGCAGATGGAGCAATGATGGAAGCAGCCAGTATATGTGTCGGACAAATGGCACCAGATCAGATATATGAAGGTATCACTTTTGATGACTTTCTAAAGATATTTTGAAGCATCCGCCCCTGATGAGTGTCCTATACACGAAACACGTCGGGCAATATAGGATGTCAAGATACACCCACACTATCAATTTAGTCTACTGTCTACCAAGCAATTATGGTGTCTTTATCATACTGTGCCACCCTCTAGAATTGTGTACATATATGTATTCATGAGATTGCCTATTAATTTTCAAATTGTCATGTGTTTCCAAGATGATATCATTTTGTGTCCTTGATGTCCATGTTATATGTGTGGTTGCCATATTATAATGTGTTTCCAAGTCGATATCATTATGTATCCTTGATATCCATGCCATGTATGTACTTGTATGTATATACTTATGATCTATTATTTGTACTCATTTTACACCACTGAGATCCAAACATCGTGCTTTGCATGACAATAAACCATTTTTTCTTTTACATACCTCCACTATGTCGAGAACCTCATTTAAAGTCCCAAATTCCTTCCCCTCCTTTATGAATACAGTAAAAAAGGGAAGACAGACCATATTGGCCCCATAAAGAATGAGGAAGGACATCTGGTTACAAAGGATGGGAAGATGGCGAAGGTATTAAATTTATTATTCTCCTCAGTCTTTAAGAGGTAATCGGGGGCATCAGTAACCAAAACTGCAGTGTTTATCCTTATGACACATCACAGGAAGCTCTTCCATGGTTAACAGAGGACAGAATTAAAATTAGACTTGTGAAACTTAACATTAATAAATCCCCGGGACCAGATGGCTTGCATCCGAGGGTACTTAGGGAACTCAGTCAAGTAATTGCCAGACCATTGTTCCTAATTTTTACTGACAGTCTACTGACTGGAATGGTACCAGGTGATTGGAGAAAAACCAATGTAGCATAAAATATTTAAAAAGGGCCCAAAATACATCCCTGGGAATTACAAACCAGTTAGCCTAACATCAATAGTATGCAAGCTCTTGGAGGGGATGATAAGGGACTATATACAAGATTTTAGTAACGAGAATGGTATCATTAGCAGTAATCAGCATGGAGCAAGGTGAGTTGCCACCTAGATAAATGAAGACCCGTAGACATGGTGTATCTGGATTTTGCAAAAGCATTTGACACAGTTCCCCATAAACGTTTACTGTACAACATAAGGTCCGTTGGCATGGACCATAGGGTGAGTATGTGGATTAAAAACTGGCTACAAGGGTGAGTTCAGAGCGTGGTGATAAATGGGGAGTACTCGGAATGGTCAGAAGTGGGTAGTGGGGTCCCCCAGGGTTCTGTGCTGGAACCAATCCTATTTATTTTGTTCATAAATGACCTGGAGGATGGGGTAAAAAGTTCAATCTCTGTATTTCCGGACAATACTAAGCTAAGCAGGGCAATAACTTCTCCGCAGGATGTGGAAACCTTGCAAAAAGACCTGAACAAATTAATGGGGTGGACTATACATGGCAAATGAGGTTTAATGTAGAAAAACTTAAAATAATGCATTTAGGTGGCAAAAATATGACTGCAATCTATGCACTGGAAGGAGAACCTCTGGGGGAATCTAGGATGGAAAAGGACCCGGGGTTCCTAGTAGATGATAGGCTCAGCAATGGCATGTAATGCCAAGCTGCTGCTAACAAAGCAAACAGAATATTGGCATGCAATAAAAAGGGGATCAACTCCAGAGATAAAATGATAATTCTTCCGCTCTACAAGACTCTGGTCCGGCCACACTTAGAGTATGCTGTCCAGTTCTGGGCACCAGTCTTCAGGAAGGATGTACTGGAAATGGAGCGAGTACAAAGAAGGGCAACTAAGCTAATAAAGGATCTGGAAGATATTAGTTATGACGAAAGGTTGCGAGCACTGAACTTATTCACTCTGGAAAAGAGACACTTGAGGGGGGATATGATTTCAATTCATAAATACCGTACTGGTATCCCACAATAGGGTTAAAACTTTTTCTCGGAAGGGAGTTTAACCAGACACGTGGCCACTCATTAAAATTAGAAGAAAAGAGGTTTAACCTTAAACTACGTAGAGGGTTCTTTACTGTAAGAGCGGCAAGGATGTGGAATTCCCTTCCACAGGCGATGGTCTCAGCAAGGAGCAACGATAGTTTAAAAAAACTATTAGATAAGCACCTGAACGACCGCAACATACAGGGATATACAATGTAATACTGACATATAATCACATACATAGGTTGGACTTGATGGACTTGTGTCTTTTTTCAACCTATATTAAGAAAGAAAAAGATGCGCAAAGAAACCGCTACGAATAACGATAAATATTGCTGTGAACAGATTCTCTAAAACATAATAAGAAATTGAATGGTGTATCAAAAACAATTAGTCCATGTGATATAAAAAATAAATGAATAAAACCAAAAATGAAATTATCAAAAACAGAAATTCTTCAAAATTTAGGAGATGTAAAAGTCCTTCACTTAATCTCAGAAAGCAAGACACATAGAGTCAAAAAAGGGGTGATTGGCGCTGTTCCACTGAAATACGAAAAAACTAGTGTAGTGTATCAAGTGAACTGTGAAAAAAACTGAGCATAACTAACAATATGTAGGATTAAAAACACAATTAAGTGAGAATTTCTAAAGTGTGTGCAACACCTGCCCCCATAAAAAGTGCAGCGTGTATTCACTCCTTAATAAACAGAATGGATCAAAACCTAAGTGAATCAAAAAGGTGGAATGAATTCCCAAACAAGCTATCAGGAAATCCTTGAAAAACATGTACTAAACATAATAAACACCAATAGTGCATAAATTAAAAAACACCAATAGTGCATAAATTAAAATATGGACTCTATAATCACAAATGCACATAAGGAGATTAAAAATTCATCATAAATCTTGAGTCCACAAAATGTCCCAAAGAATATTAATAAAAATAAAAATAAAAATAGAAAAGTTTGTAAAGTTCTTCATAAAGTGCAGATAGTGAGTCTCTTTAAACCATCTAGCAGTGCTCTTAGTGACGTGAAATCCTCCTGTCTTCCAAACGCCCCCCAATGTGCCCTCACTCACCGAAAGAGAACACCCCTGCAGGGGTATCAAGCCTGTCAGCTGTATCCTGCAGCAATGGTCCCTGGTGAAGGCTCCTAATCGAATCTCTGCTCACGGTGTCCGGGCTGGCTCCAGTCAATCCCCGCAAGTTTTTGTATCTCATCCTTCAATTTGACTAAAGGGTCAATTCTATAACCTTTATCCACGAATTTCTTAATTAAGGCATCAGCTTGATCTCTAAAGTCCTCAATGTTCCGGCAATTCCTCCTTATTCTCAAAAGTTGCCCCTTAGGTATGTTCTCTTTCCATTTCGGATGGTGGCAACTGGAGGTGGGTATATACCCGTTGCGGTCCGTTACCTTAAAGAATGTTTTTGTGGACAATTCACCACCCTGTTTGAAGATCTGCAAATCCAAATAATCTATCATGTCATAATTGGATTTGACGGTAAATGAGATACCGTAATCATTCTGGTTAAGTTCATCTAGGAAATCCTGAAACGACTCAGGACTTCCCTCCCATACAATGCGCCTCAGATGACGTCTGGATGACGAAACGTGTAAGGCGTGGCCACGTGATACGCATACGTCTTGTCATACTGCTTTACTTCCGGGTGTGGAACGAGCGGTGGAACGCACGCTGCACCGCGCTGTTTTTCCTATTCAATTTGACTGCCAACCAGGCAGCGGGACATTGTTTGCCCGTTTTAATCACATTTTAATAAAGCCTTTACAATTTTTACGGAATTACGCGATGGGACTCATTTTTATTTCATATGGATGTGCCTGCGGGGATTGACTGGAGCCAGCCCGGACACCGTGAGCGGAGATTCGACTAGGAGCCTTCACCAGGGACCATTGCTGCAGGATACAGCTGACAGGCTTGATACCCCTGCAGGGGTGTTCTCTTTCGGTGAGTGAGGGCACATTGGGGGGCGTTTGGAAGACAGGAGGATTTCACGTCACTAAGAGCACTGCTAGATGGTTTAAAGAGACTCACTATCTGCACTTTATGAAGAACTTTACAAACTTTTCTATTTTTATTTTTATTTTTATTAATATTCTTTGGGACATTTTGTGGACTCAAGATTTATGATGAATTTTTAATCTCCTTATGTGCATTTGTGATTATAGAGTCCATATTTTAATTTATGCACTATTGGTGTTTTTTAATTTATGCACTATTGGTGTTTATTATGTTTAGTACATGTTTTTCAAGGATTTCCTGATAGTTTGTTTGGGAATTCATTCCACCTTTTTGATTCACTTAGGTTTTGATCCATTCTGTTTATTAAGGAGTGAATACACGCTGCACTTTTTATGGGGGCAGGTGTTGCACACACTTTAGAAATTCTCACTTAATTGTGTTTTTAATCCTACATATTGTTAGTTATGCTCAGTTTTTTTCACAGTTCACTTGATACACTACACTAGTTTTTTCGTATTTCAGTGGAACAGCGCCAATCACCCCTTTTTTGACTCTATTCTTTCTGGAATTTCACATTGGTGCGATTCTGTGTTGAGGGGGCTGCAGTTCCTTTATCACCTAAGCGCGGAGCTATTGGTTTCTCACATATTCATTTAAATCATCTGGAATACGGAGCATAAAATCCAAATACAAGCTGCTTACCAGATCTGTTGGATCTCAAATGATAGAGATCAGAAGTGCTTGGGCATTAGCCTGCCGGCAGGTGAACTCACAGTGATTGAAAGCAGAGAGGAATCCACCTGTTTATCCAGGAATCAGCAAGGAAAAAACTTCACTCTCCAGGACACTCTCATAACAGCCAGGATCTGGGTATTCTCATGAAAGGAGAAATACAAGAGGGCTTCATGGTGCAGTATGTTCCAGCAAAAGTATTTATTAAAAAACAAATCATACAAGGAAAAAGTCCATATATACAAGCAGGTAAAAAAAGTAGGTTGGAATCAGTCACGGTGTCTACCAGTCAGCTGTTCAGCGTGGTGATGTTTCAGGCTCATGCTCCACCCGACACGTTTCCCCTTAACAGGCATCCACTGGGAACTGAGATCTTTTTTCAACCTCACCTACTATGTAACTTTGATCATTAGGGTCAGAGTCACTGAAGGCATAGGATCACTGGGGTCACAGTCTGGAGACACAGGAATGCAGGAGTCACTGGTGACACTGGGGTCACAGGAGACAAAGGTGATGCCGGAACACAGATTAACTGGAGATGCACTGGAGAGTCTAGAGACAAAGGACACATTGGACATAAACATTAGTGAGACACAGTGGTCTCTGAAAAGAAAAGGGGTCTCAGGATGCATGTAGGCCTCAGGAGTCTCTGAAGGCACAGGGGTGTCTGGATGCAAAGAGGTCTCAACTGACTTTTTAGAGTCCTGCAATTTGTTATGGAAATTTTTATTTTTTTACAAAAAAAGTGCAAAAACCCACAAGCAATCAGTGATCAACAATCATAATTCCTCTTTCACTGTCAATGCCAATGTCTCAATATAAATGTAAAGGCATGAGCTACAATGAAAAGCTACACTCTTGAAGATGAATATTCATTTAGAAAACAAAAACTATGAATCTTAGAAAACCATAAACCATCAAAAATAATGAAGAATTTTATGTTTGAGTACCCTCAAATATTTTTATTCAAGCTTATAAATATTCATAAGACATTACAGCAAAATATTGGTGCCCCCTAGTTGTAAACATTCCCAGACTTATTGGTTTAAAGATAGGCATATTTTTGATAGGTGGCCAGACATTTTATTGAACAAGCAGTGAGCACTCTGTAGCATGGGGACCAATTATTTCTTTTGTTTGTTTTTGGATGCAGCATTGGACCATACTTTATATACTGCATGAATGACATTTCCTGGCATATGCTTTTGGATATGTGGCCAGAAAGCTGCTCAAAGTGAGCCGCAAGTTCCTTGATAAACAATGTCAAATTTTGAAAATTGATTGAGTATGCTTTTTAGTTCCAGGGATCAAGCTTATCAGATATTATTACGAGGAAAGAGAGAGCTAAATAGGAATGTATGCATTTAGTCTACACTATGTTCCCAGGAACTTTTATGTGAAAGTTTGGACATGATTTTTTTTTGCATTGAAGGAAGTTAATATGAGCAGTATTCCTGCTTTTAATTTATACACTGGTTTACATGTTGACTCAAGGCCACAAATTGGGACTATTTAATAATTTTCAGTTGCAGGCAGAGTAATACTCTTTGTCGCAGCTCCTAACAATTAAAAGTACAAATTTTGGCTTCTTTCTTTGAATTTGATTGCTGGGGCAAGCAGAAACTTTAATTTAATTATTTGGATGTTTGGAGCCAAAATGAATAAACCATTCCCTCTCTCCTCCTGGCAGAACATCCTGAACTGATGGGACCTGGGGAATTTTTTTTAAATCGCTGGGAGCTGTGGAATTACTCCTCCTTCACTCAAAATCAATTACGAGTCCCCACCCTTTCATCGGGCCTCCTGCTAAACTGATGGCAGAGAGTTGATTATTTAAAGTGGAACTTCATCCTCCTAACTCACTTTCCATCATTTCACCCCTACCCCCTTCTCTCTAACAAATGAACATTTTGTTTTATTTTTGTACCTTTTTTGAAGACACTTCCCTGCACTTCTGTCATTTTCTAGGTGAAAACTACATCCAACTTTCCCACAGTCTCCCGGGATACTGATATCATGCATACTTATTACTATATCAAAAATCACACATTTCAGCAATAATTTAGGGAGTATTTAAAGAAATGACCTGCCTTGAGATAAACATAGGGGTTTGGTTCCATTGCTGATCTCTTCTTCTAAAAATGAAACGTGCCAAGTTGGTATGCTATTCACTTGCTTTGGTTCTGTTGCTGTCACCCACCTGCTAGAAACAGTATGGATCAGACGTTCTGACTTTTTCCACCTTACATGATACAAAACCTTTTCAAGGTCAGTGATTCAGAAATGTATCAGGGCAGGGGGTTAATATAGCAGGCATCAAATAGCATTTCAAATGCAGATCAGCAATGGCAGCCCCTTATATATCAATACAGATGTCAAATTGCTGTTTTTTTTTATGTTGCTGAAAAATATTCCTGTGCCCCTCTTCCCTTGAGATACCAGTCATACACACCAGGAATCTAGCTGCTATGTCCTGCCTAACTAATACAAAAGAATACTTTGGACCCTTATCATGCTCTTTTTAGTTCTAGATAAAGAGTAGGGATGAGCCGAACACCCCCCAGTTCGGTTCACACCACAACATGTGAACAGGCAAAAAATTGGGAAGAACACACGAGCACTGTTAAAGTCTATGGGACACGAACATGAAAAATCAAAAGTGCTAATTTTAAAGGCTTATATGCAAGTTATTTTCATAAAAAGTGTTTGGAGACCTGGGTCCTGCCCCAGGGGACATTTTTTTTTTAATTTCCCTTTTTCGGGAGCAGTGATTTTAAGAATACTTAAAGTGAAACAATAAAAATGAAATATTCCTTTAAATACCATGCCTGGGGGGTGTCTATAGTATGCCTGTAAAGTGGCACATTTTTTCTGTGTTTAGACCAGAACCACAGCAAAATGATATTTCTAAAGGAAAAATTGTCAATTAAAACTAATTGCGGCTGTAATGAATTGTCAGGTCTCGACAATATAGATACAACTCATTGAAAAAAAGAGCATGGGTCCCCCCCAGTCCATTACCCTCAGGTCTGGTATGGATTCTAAGGGGAGCCATGCACCAAAATTTAAAAAAAAATGGCGTAGGGGTCCCCCCAAAATCCATACCAGACTCTTATCTGAGCATGTAACCTGGCAGGGTGCAGGAAAAGAGGAGGGATGAGAGAGCGCCCCCCTCCTGAACCGTACCAGGCCATATGCCCTCAATATGGGGAGGGTGCTTTGGGGTCTGACTCCAAAGCACCTTGTCCCCATGTTGATGGGGACAAGGGCCTCATCCCCACAACCCTCTCCCAGTGGCTGTGGGGGTATGAGGGCGGGGGGCTTATCAGAATCTGGAGGCCCCCTTTAACAAGGACTCCCAGATCCCAGCCTCCCCCTTGTGTGAATTGGTAAAGGGTTACATTGTACCCCTACCATTTCACAAAAAAAGTGTCAAAAAATGTAAAAAAGACAAGAGATAGCTTGGGACAAGTCCTTTATTAAAAAAAAACAACTTTTTTTTGGTGAATGTCTATGTTCCTCCCCGATGTAATGATGAAGTGTTTAAAAATGTGTATAGAAAAATGGTACAGTGGCCGAATTTGACAACTTTAGTTATGGGAGACTGTGCTGCCTTTGCAAGCTAATTAAGTTATAGTTACTTATATATCTGTTGTGTCATCTGTCATTTTATGCTAGATTAGTTATTCTATGTGTACTGATATCTTGTTATTGTATTGTATTGCAGTTTCACAAATTAAATAATAAAGAAGTAAAGTTGGATTACTTCCGTAGACAAATCAAGCATTGGGCTTCTGTTTACTGGAGTCTCTGACAAGTGTTTAGCTGTTCGTTTAGAACCACACATAGTCAGTGTTTTGAGAGTGGAACAGTGAAAAGGTGAAGAGTAACAAGCCTGGAGATATTAGTCTCTGCACAGACAGAATGAGTCTAAGATCAGGAAGACAGTATAAGGCTGAAGATCAGCTACCTGGGACACATCAAGGCAGGGAGAGCATGCCAAGTGTCCAGCAAGATGATACACGCTCACACTCGTCTAAATCAACAAGGTCCAGTCAGATTTCATCAGCAAGTGCCCTTTTAGTCAGAGCTTGCGCCAAAGCAGAGGCAGCTCGTGTTCAGCTAGAATTTGCTGAGAAAGAGGCTGCCATTATGAAGGAAAGAGCAGAGAAAGAAAAAGAAAAATCAGAACAGGAAGCAAAGTTGCATATACTTCAGCGTCAGTGTGCAGCCGCTGCTTCTGCAGCAGAGGCCGCAGCTTATGCTGATATGGAGCGGTCTGGAAGTGGGTCTATCCATGAAGGCCCAGATGTGCCTGAGAAACCCCGTTCCTCAGTAGAACGTACAAAGGAGTATGTCCAAGAACTTTTAAACAGCAATGCAACAAAACAGTTTCCCAATCCTGAGTCAGCTGAATTTAAACCAGAACCAGCAGAACCCCTGAGTGTACAAAAACAAACCCATGAAGCCAGCAATGCCAGAACATTTAAAGATGAATCATTAGAGACATATAGGAACAGGCCAAGTGCATGCTTACTACAGCAACCCAAACACCAGAGTGCACAAGATGTCAATAAATATCTTATCCGTAAAGAGATGGTTAATTCAGGCTTTCTCAAGTTCGATGACTCCCCCCGAGAATTACTGGGCATGGAAGTCTTCTTTTCTAAATGCAGTCAAAGACTTAGAATTACCAGCAGCCGAGATGCTAGACCTGATGATAAAATAGCTTGGGACTGAGTCAGCAGAGCATGCAAGAAGGATGCGCAGGATACACATATTTAACCCTTCAGCAGGATTTGATATGGCGTGGCAAAGGCTAGAGGAAATATATGGATCACCAGAAGCAATTGAAGGTGCTCTATTGAAAAGACTGGAGTCTTTCCCTAAGCTAAACAGCAGAGACAATTTCAAACTGCAAGAGCTGGGTGATATTCTTTGGGAAGTCCAGTGTGCCAAAGAAGAAGGCTATTTAAGAGGACTTGCACATTTAGATACTACTAGCGGTACTAAGCCTATAGTGGAGAAACTACCTCACAACCTACAAGAAAAATGGTTGAGTGTTGGAGCCAAATACAAAGAAGATCATGATGACCCTTTTCGCCCATCCTTTGTGTTTTCTAGGTTTGTGCAGCAGCAAGCTAAGATCAGGTGTGATCCCAGCTTTTCCTTCATTACCAAAAGTCAACTGCCGAAAGCAGAAAAGCCACCTAGAGCCTTCCATAGGACTTCAGTGATCGCCCATCAGACAACTGTACCCTCTGAGGACCCAGACTGTCTAAGCAGCTACAAGGTAAACACCTTTGAAGACCCTGACAGACTTTGCCCACTTCAAAAAAAGCCCCACCCCCTAAACAAGTGCAAAGGGTTCAAAAGTAAACCTGTCAAGGAAAGGATAGCCTTTCTTAGACAAAACGGCATCTGCTTCAAGTGTTGTGGATCCACTAAACATGTAGCCAAAGACTGCAAAATACAAGCGGATTGCTCAGAATGTGGCAGTAATAGACACATCACAACTTTACACCCTGATACTTTGCACCAACCATTAGAGGTCACAGAAGCCCCGAAAGGTGGGGACAGGGAGCAAAAAGATAATTCATCTACCCCAGTGATGTCCAAATGCACAGAAATCTGTGGTGACAGTATAACTCCACGTTCATGTTCCAAGATCTGCCTAGCAACAGTGCAGCCCACAGGGGAAAAGCAAAAAGCAGTTAAGATGTATGTGGTTCTGGATGAACAGAGTAACAGGTCACTGGCAAGGTCAGACTTTTTTGATGCTTTCAACATTACATCGAGTGCAGTTCCATACACCCTAAAGACATGTGCAGGAGTGATGGAAACTTTAGGAAGAAGAGCTACCGACTTTACTATCGAGTCTTTTGACAAGAGAGTCCATCTCTCACTTCCCACCTTGATAGAGTGTGATATGTTACCAGACGATAAAGCAGAGATCCCTTCACCAGAAGTGGCCCTTCATCATCCTCATCTCAATTCGATATCACACCTTATTCCAGCTATCCAGAAAGATGCCTCTATTCTTCTACTTCTTGGAAGAGAAATTCTACAGGTACATAAGGTATGCCAACAAATTAATGGGCCCTTTAATGCCCCCTATGCTCAAAGACTTGACCTAGGGTGGGTTATATTAGAAGTTTGTCTAGGAGCAACACATCGGCCTGACAGCGTCAACACTTCAAAGACATCTGTGCTAGTGAATGGGTGCATGTCCCTTCTTAGTCCATGTCAGAACAGCTTTGTCGTCAAAGAAACCCTAAAACCATACTGTGACTCTCCTTCTAGTTACAATTGAGACATTAGTAGTGGCATGAAGAATGACACTTTAGGGAACTCAGTGTTCCAGAGAACAAAAGATGATGACAAACAAGCAATGTCCATAGATGATCAAGCCTTTGTCAATATCATGGACAAAGAGACTTTCCAAGATGAAAGCAATAATTGGGTAGCTCCTTTACCTTTTCGCACACCCAGGTGTTATTTACCTAGTAACAGAGAGCAAGTCATGAAGTGCCTGAACGCACTACGTAAAACTTTGCAAAGAAAACCTGAAGTGAAAAAAGACTTTACAGAATTCATCAAAAGGATGCTTGACAACAATCATGCTGAGGTAGCACCATCACTGGACGAAAGTAAAGAACACTGGTATCTGCCAATGTTTGGCGTTTACCATCCACACAAGTGTTCGACTCACAGTGCTCAACATGAAGGTGTTTCATTAAATGATGTTCTGCTGAGTGGCCCAGATCTAAACAACACACTTCTGGGTGTCCTCTTACGCTTCAGGAAAGAGCCTATTGCCTTCACAGGGGATGTGCAACAGATGTTTTATTGTTTTCTAGTGGGAGACCATCGTGATTACCTGCGTTTCCTGTGGTACAAGGATAACGACACAGATATAGAGGTGACAGAGTATAGAATGAGGGTGCATGTTTTTGGTAATAGCCCTTCTCCTGCTGTTGCCATATACTGCATGCGCAAAGCTGCCCAGAAAGGTGCAGAACATTATGGTCAAGATACCAAACGCCTTGTGATGAGACATTTTTATGTAGACGATGGACTTGCTTCAGCTAGCACACCTGAAGGGGCAATCAACATTCTTAACAAAGCAAAACAAATGCTGGCAGAGTCTAATCTGCGACTACATAAGATAGCTTCTAACAGCAAACAAGTCATGGAAGCTTTCACAGCAGAAGACAAAGCTAAGAATCTCAAAGAACTTTGCCTGGAAACAGACACCCTTCCTTTACAGAAGAGTTTACTGTAGGCCTAAGCTGAGATATAGAGAAAGACTGTTATGTTTTTCAGGTTTCTTCAGTAGAAAAGCCATTTACGAGAAGAGGAATTCTATCCACTGTGAACAGTCTCTACAATCCTCTCGGGTTTGTAGTCACCTGTCACCATAAAAGGTAAGGCCTTAGTTCGTGAACTGTCAAGTGGAGAAAGTGAGTGGGATGCCTTACTTCCTCAAGAGAGACTCCATGAGTGGGTCCAATAGACAGTCTTTACAAGCCTTATGCCCCGTACACACGGTCGGAATTTGTTCAGACATTCCGACAACAAAATCCTAGGATTTTTTCCGACGGATGTTGGCTCAAACTTGTCTTGCATACACACGGTCACACAAAGTTGTCGGAAAATCCAATCATTCTAAACGCGGTGACGTAAAACACGTACGTCGGGACTATAAACGGGGCAGTGGCCAATAGCTTTCATCTCTTTATTTATTCTGAGCATGCGTGGCACTTTGTCCGTCGGATTTGTGTACACACGATTGGAATTTCCGACAACAGATTTTGTTGTCGGAAAATTTTATATCCTGCTCTCAAACTTTGTGTGTCGGAAAATCCGATGGAAAATGTCCAATGGAGCCCACACGTGGTCAGAATTTCCGACAACACGCTCCGATCGGACATTTTCCATCGGAAAATCCGACCGTGTGTACGGGGCATTACAATGTTTACAAATACCCAGATGTTATGTTCCTGTTTCATTGTCACAATCCTGCAAAAGAGAACTGTACATTTTTTCAGATGCATCTGTTACAGCAATAGGTGCAGTTGCTTACTTGAAGGTAAACAATGGAGGAAACGTCTGTCATGTTGGATTTGTTATGGGAAAATCCAAACTGAGTCCTAGGTCGGCACATACAATTCCATGCCTAGAGTTATGTGCAGCTGTACTAGCTGTTGAACTGTATGAGCTAGTAAGAGACGAGATGGACCTAAGCCTAGATGCTGTGAAATTCTTTACAGATAGTAAAACCATTTTAGGCTTTATCTGTAACACTACCAAGAGATTCTTCTTATATGTTTCCAATCGGGTGAATAGGATCAGACAAGCAACCTGTCCAGAGCAATGGTTCTATGTGCCCTCAGAACAAAATCCTGCAGATTATGCTACCAGGCCTAAACAGATAGCCTGCCTTCAGAACTCTATATGGTTCTCAGGCCCACATTTTCTGTATCAGACAGTTGTAGATAATCCTGATAACACCAATGTTTACTCTTTAGTGGAACCCGAAGCTGATCCTGAAATTAGGTCAGAAGTAGTAAGCCTCAGTACTAAAGCTGTTGACACTAGACTGCAGTTACATTGCTTCGAAAGATTTTCCAACTGGTGGAGACTAAACAGGGTCATAGCAAGACTAATTCATGTTGCAAAAAGCTTCCAGAAGAAAATCAATGATGAACGACTCGGAAGCTGGGGAGTTTTCCATGAAAGGGTCAGTTTAGAAGAACTTTCACAAGCCAAGACAGTCATAATTTCTTCTGTACAACACACATATTTCAGGCAAGAATATGACTGCATTAAACTACAAAAGACGCTTCCAAAACATAGCCGTCTTACAAAACTCAGTCCCTTTATAGATCAAGATGGACCATTGAGAGTAGGTAGCCGTTTATCCTTTGCCACACTGTCAGATGAGGAGAAGCAGCCTGTCATCATTCCTCATGATCACCATATTGCTATTTTGATTGTAAGACATTATTACGATCAAATAGTTCACCAAGGGTGCCACATAACAGAAGGTGCAAATCCGAGCTGCAGATTTCTGGATTCTTGGTGGAAAACGTCTAGTGTCTGCAATCATTCACAAATGTGTCATGTGTCGTAAGCTCAGAGGGAGATTGGAAAGCCAAAAGATGGCACAGTTACCAAAAGATAGAGTCAATCCTGAGCCTCCATTCACTAGTGTGGGTGTTGATGTGTTTGGTCCCTGGGCAGTTGTAACATGCCGAACTAGAGGAGGTAGCGCTGACAACAAATGTTGGGTTGTTTTTTTCACATGTCTTTCTACAAGAGCAGTGCATATAGAATTGATTGAGTCCATGTCAGCATCCAGTTTCATCAACGCCCTAAGAAGACTATTTTCTGTTTGTGGTCTGGCTAAGTTAATTCGCTTGGACAGAGGTACTAATTTTGTAGGAGCACGCAAGGAACTGCATATATGTTCAAATGATGTAGAACTTCTAGACTATCTTGAAGACAAAGGATGCACGTGGATCTTTAACACTCCACACTCATCTCACATGGGAGGTGCTAGGGAAAGGTTAATAGGTGTAGCTAGGCGCATTTTGGATGCAATGTTACTCCAAGCTAAATCTACTCGTTTGACTCATGAGACTTTGAGTACTCTCATGGCAGAAGTTATGGCCATCATTAATGCAAGACCTTTGGTACCAATATCTACAGATCCAGATAATCCAACAGTTCTCACACCTGCTATGCTCTTGACCCAAAAGTAAGATTCTTTATCGGCCCCTTGTGGATATTTTAGTACAACAGAACTTCATGTAAAGCAATGGAAACAAGTCCAGTGTCTGGCTGATACGTTTTGGAAGAGCTGGAGGAGAGATTACCTGTTTACCTTACAAAGTCGCTGGAAATGGGATAAGACCAGTCCCAATGTTAAAGTTGGAGATGTTGTGTTATTGAAAGATGGTCAAGAAAGCAGAAACAACTGGCCTATGGGAATCGTCACTAATACGTTGCCAAGTAAAGATGGTAATGTCAGAAAGGTTGAAGTCAAAGTGACAAAACAAGGGACTGTTAAAGTGTATGCCAGACCAGTTTCGGATGTCATTGTTCTCCTTTGAACAGGTATTTCTGTTATGATGTTGACACAATACATAACATAGAGCTTGTCACTGACAGCTTTCAGACGTGACATTCGCCAAGAGTTAAAATTCATCCTGTGGATTACAATTGGCATTGGAGATAGTTTGGCCTAGTGCGGCTTCTTCAATCTAAAGATGGGTTTATGGACAAAACTATTTCATGTGGGCTACCAGCTTGAAGTACCATAGCCAAGAGACACTGATATTGTGGACTCATGTTTTGGTTTATGTTACCAGTTCTACATAGGAACGTGTTTTCTTATGAGTGTGTTTTTCTCTGTACCGTAGATATGTATAAGTAGTGATATAATGTATTATATCAGACAGGGAGTGTGCTGCCTTTGCAAGCTAATTAAGTTATAGTTACTTATATAGAATGTCTTTCTGTTGTGTCATCTGTCATTTATGCTAGATTAGTTATTCTATGTGTACTGATATATTGTTATTGTATTGTATTACAGTTTCACAAATGAAATAATAAAGAAGTAAAGTTGGATTACTTCGGTAGACAAATCAAGCATTGGGCTTCCGTTTACTGGAGTCTCTGACAAGTGTATAGCTGTCCATTTAGAACCACACATAGTCAGCGTTTTGAGAGCGGAACAGAGACTTTAATAATATAATGAATGAGGAGGAGGATAGACATAGCACCATAAAAAGTAATCAAAGAATGAGGTAAACTAGATTTGCTGGCCATATACAAGAAATGGAGTTAGTAGATGTGTGGAGAATTAGATATCCATCAAAGAGAGTATACTCGTGTTGTTCAAGTACATATGGATCTTTGTCAAGAATAGATTTGGCTTTGGGAAAGGTTATTTTCTCCCATGGCTAGAATTAATTCAATATGGCCCTAGGGGCCTTTCTGATCATTCCGCACTTATATTGACTATACAGACTGAGGGACAGTTGGCTTCTCTACCCTGGAAAATTAATCTACAGTGGTTGCTATTAATGACAGAGGAGGCTATGATAGAACAACAAATAATAGAATTTAAAAAAAAAAAAAAAACTCAACATCTTTATTAGTAGTTTGGGATATTATGAAGGTATATATGCGTGGGGTTATGATCAAAGAAATATCTAAAATTAAGAGATCATCTAGTAGTCATGAAGAGGAGTTAATGCAAAGGGTGACTCAAACAAACAGAGCATGATTATATCATTGGTCCCATAGAAGAAAAGTGCTTAGCCTCGCAGGAAGCTCAAAACATTCATAAAATGTTATTTCTAACTAAAGCAGAAAACAGTAGATTCTTTCAAAATCAAAAACACTATGAGATGAAGGAACAGGTGGGATGCATGTTATCTGCGATAGCTTGGGCTCAAGAGGGTCCGATAACTTTTGCAGCGGTTAAAGATGCAGAAGGAGTAGTGAGATATGACACTGATAGTATTCAGAACATATTTGTTGACTTCTACACCGTACTTTATGAATCAAGGGTGGAGAAGCCAATGAACCAAGTAAAACAATTCATGGATAAATTGGTCTTTCCTAAACTTAAATTAGAGGAAAGAGATTTTCTCGATAGCCCTATATCCCTGGAAGAACTAAAACAAACAGTTTTGCAAACACACAATAATAAAACTCTCGGGATGGACGGACTACCGATGGAAATCTATAAAAAATTTGGTAAGATTCTATTGCCAGAACTATTAGAACTATTAGAAGTACTAAATGACTCCTTTCAGAAACATAGTTTCCGAGTCAATGTAGGAAACGATAAACAATATAGTAATCCCAAAACAGGATAAGGACTCAATGCTGCCTGAGTCTTATCGCCCTTATCTTATCCTCACCTCAGATGTTAAGATATTTGCCCGGGTTCTCGCAAATAGATTATCATGCTATATTAACACCTTGATTCATGAGGACCAAACAGGTTTTATTACAACTAGAGCAGCTTCAACAAATATACGTAGACTTTTTTTTAAAATATGCAGATACCTATGAAAAATATGGGATCTAGAGCAATACTGTGTTTGGATGCCCAAAAAGCCTTTGATATGGTGGAGTGGGAATACCTATGGGCCGTATTGGAGGCTTTTGGTATAGGCCCAGGATTTTTAAAATGGGTCAAAATGTTATATAGGGAACCAAAAGCAAGGTTAAGAATTAACACTGGGGGGGCGTGACCTGACCTGACATGGAGATGGATGCCTAATCCCTGCGCTCCTGCCGCCACAGGAATATACTGACTGACTTTAGAGGAATCCAGAACCCACACAACTCTCAAACTATGGGTACTGCCTCCCGGAATTCTTCGGCATCCAGATCTCGCTCCCCTCGGGAACTGAACGGAGGATTAAGTCAAAATATCCCAGAGATGTTCCGCTCGCATAGAGGGACCATGGCGGCTTCCCGCCACGGAGCGACCCACACGCAGCCCCAGCCCTCGCCTCCGACGGTACACACGCTGCCCAAACAATCAAACTCCCAGATTCATAGTGCCGGTATCGTACTCTCCCCACAACCGCATCTCAATATGCAAGACCTGAGGGCGATTGCGGACGATATAAAGGATACCCTCTCTGCCGCCATCTCGGAGCTCAGATTGGATATACGCTCCCTGACTGACAGAGTCCTCACTGTTGAAAAGGCCACAGAACGCCATGATTCGTACAAAGCAGCCACCCGAATTGATTCCCATACCTTACAGATGAGGGACATGCAGCGACATTTAGAAGACCTCGATAACAGAGGCAGGCGTCACAACCTCCGGATCCGAGGCCTGCCGGAAACGATCGAGGGAGATAATATACCCCCCGCTGTGAATAGCCTCTTCAACAATCTCCTCAGCAGACCTCCACAAACGCCGATAGCAATGGAAAGACTCCATAGGGCCCTGAGACCCAAGGGCAGGGAGACAGACCCTCCAAGGGACATCATCTGCTGCATCGTTGATTACAAAATCAAAGAGGAAATACTCAGACAACCGAGGGGCAGAACACAGATTTTACACGACGGACATATTGTTCAGATATACCAAGATCTGTCTGGAATTACTCTGCAGCATCGTCGGGACCTAAAACCCCTACTTGACACCCTCCGATCGAAAGGTATCCAGTACAAATGGAAATATCCTTTTTGCCTGTCAGCCTCCACGATGGGTCGCACGGCCCTTCTGAAAGTGCCAGAAGACCTGCCGCACTTCTGCAGCGTCATGGGAATTCCACTTGTTGCTGTACCTAACTGGTACGCTAAATTCCGTCACACAGTTGCCAAGAAATCAGCTCCTCAGGCAGAACCGATGGAAGCCCAAGAAACTCGGTACTGCAGGAGAAGATCTCCGTCGGCCCCTCGGCTCCCTACTGGCCCTCGTCCTGGATATCCAGATGTCAGTCCTACCGATTCCCCACGCAACAGAAGGGCTCGCAGGGACCGCTAACCTATTCCACATATTTAATGAAGCTAGCTCACTTGTTCATGGTTGTTTTTCCTTTTTTTTTTTTCTTTTTCACAAGGACCAGCGAACCTGACTCTCTCCTGTCCCGGAATTTATTACAGGTTCTCACTTCTCCTCTCTTGAAACCTTACTATGGGCGCGGATCAAATGTCCTCAGTTTGAAAGTATGCTTCCACGCCCACTGTCATCTCTGCCCGGCAACATCCCTTCACAGTGGCAACTACAAGACCCATAACGCTCCGCGACACAGAGGCCGCCGCTTCTGACCTTCACGCATGCTCCGCCCCGCCTCCTTCTGAGCCGCTGACTACAACCCTACTTCATAGACCGCGGAACTGCACCCAACCCGTCCTGCATGTGATTTGGGCTTCCTCCCGCAGACCGCTTCCTTCGCCCTCATCTAAGGACCATTCTAGTGAGACAGCCTCTGATCCCAAGACTCGCACTGGCATACATGGGCTCTATGGGCGCTGCCCGTCTCGATTGGCTGGCTCCTAACCTGAACTATGGCAACTACAAGACCCATAATGCACCGCGACACAGAGGCCACCGCTTCTGTCCTTCACGCATACTCCGCCCCGCCTCCTTCTGAGCCGCTGACTACAACCCTGCTTCATAGACCGCGGAACTGCACCCAACCCATCCTGCATGTGATGTGGGCTTCCTTCCGCAGACCGCTTCCCTCGCCATCATCTACGGACCACTCTAGTAGGACAGCCCTCGAACCCAAGACTCGCACTGACATACATGGGCTCTATGGGCGCTGCCCGTCTCGATTGGCTGGCTCCTAACCTGTACTCTGGATCTTGGATGGAACCTTCCCAATCTAACGCTGATCTCTGGGCCGATTCATTAGTATTTCAATGAGCAGCAGGCCATTTCTTATTAGTATTTCCTCATACCACTGAAGAGCTGCCAGAGTCCGGGACTATGAGCCCTCATGTTCGCCATCTGCTCAGACCGCAAGTATCTTTGTAATGCTATTCTAACCTTAAGAGACTGATCTCACCTGTTCAATCATTTCAGTTCATTTCTAGATTGTTCTTTTAATATGTTTCAGTTCGCTTTTCTGATCCGGGCTCCCTGCCTGACTCAGCTGCTCATGGCCTTCCGATGCCTCCCCAGAATCGCAGACTCCGGCTGTATTGGATGCTATCGCATGGGCATGGCTCTGAGTTTGGCTATAGATCCTAGCTCAGAACTTAAAACATGCCCGTCTCAGGGCCTCCTTGTTGATATAATTTGCCTACCTATAGTACTTATATGGCAATTTGGTATTACTTAGATTGTTTACCTATAGTACTGTTTTTCTTGAACATATTCCTCCGTTAAGATAATAAATGAACCTGTGGCGGCGGACCGTTTTTATACAAACAGTCCTTCTCCACTGTTCTGGTTCTAGGTCAACCCCAACACGGTCGCCTTACTCGGTGTGGTCACCACCTTATCGGTGCTCACCTTGTATACGCACCGTAACTTACTGATCTAGTGTATATATAGAGGTAGGTGGATACTTTACTCCACACCTCATCGGTAGTTCCTAGTGTCCCTTTTGCTCCCTCCCAGCGAACCTCTTACGTGATAACATCAGCTCACCTTCCCCGGTCCACTCCCTTCCTCTCCCGCCATCAACCCATGGCCAACCCCGTAGACCCCCGACCGTCTCTCCGCGATATGCGCCCACCCGTACAGACGCTTACACTTCACTCGATCAACATACGAGGCCTCAACACTCCCGGAAAACGGTGGAAACTCCTTTACTCCCTGCAACGAACAAAAACACACGTAGCCCTTGTTCAGGAGACACATTTCAGATCGGATTCCGTCCCTAAACTACAGAGTAACTACTTCCCCATGGTATACCATGCCCCTAACGCAGAGGCAAAATCCAAAGGTGTCTCCATTCTAATCTCCAAACATTGCCCCCTTCAGGTTACTGAGGTTGTCAAAGACCCACAGAGCAGATTCCTGTTCCTCAAGGGAACCCTTCACCAATGACCCATCACCATAGCCAATATTTATGCCCCCAATTCCCATCAAGTCTCCTTCTATCGCTCCACCATCCAACGACTCATAGGCTTCCAAGTGGGAACCTTGATTGTCGGCGGCGACTTCAACGTTGCACTGAACCCCTCTTTAGACACCTCCAATGGTGCCTCTCACCTTACCTACAGGGCTCTTCGAGCAATCAAATTGCAATTTACAACATTACTACTCCACGATACATGGCGCACACTCCATCCCAATGTGAAGGATTTCACCTTCTTCTCTGCCCCACACAATAAATACTCTAGGATTGACCACTTCTTTCTTTCCAAAAATGATCTATCCCACCTCACAAAAGCCTCAATCGAACCCATGGTACTCTCGGATCACCACCCGATCTCTATGACATTAACCTTGCCAACGACTCAAGCCAGATCCCATATTTGGAGGCTTGACAACTCCCTTTTGACCGACCCGGTTAATATACAACAGATAGCCACAAGCCTCTCCCAGTACTTCGCAGAGAATACGTCCGACGACGTTGACATTTCCACCACATGGGCCGCACACAAATGTGTCATCAGAGGTAAATTCATCTCCCTGGCCGCCAACCGCGCTAAAGCTACACAAGCTCGTATCACCGAACTTACTACACGAATCACTAAACTAGAACGTGCCCACAAAGCTTCATTAGCTGTTTCCACGTTAACCGAACTTACACAGGCTAGGGAGGAACTTCTCACGGAACTTAACAGTAAAATGAAACGCAAATTCGTCTTATCTCAAAAAATGTACTATAAATTTAGCAACAAAGCGGGTAAATTTCTAGCAAGGGCACTACAAGCCAAGAAAGCCTCCTATGTTATCCACAAACTCAAAACTCCCACGGGTGACACTTTAGTTACTACGGAAGACATCTCTGACCAATTCCTTCGCTACTTCTCTGATTTATACATTCTCCCTCCAACACGCCCCACTAAAACTACCCTCCAGCGCACCTCATTTCTGTCTGATTTCCTCGATAAATACGCCCCAACCCCTATTAACCCGTCTGAATCTTCGGACCTGGACCGTCCACTCTCAAATGCTGAGATCCTCACAGCTCTAAAACAGATGAAACCAGGTAAAACCCCGGGTCCGGACGGCCTGTCGGTTGGTTACTATAAATCTTTCCCGGAAATCCTCATTCCTAACCTTACCCGAGCATTCAACAATCTCTCTGCCCCTGATACGACTAGTAGAGATATCCTTGAAGCCCATATTACCCTTATCCCCAAACAGGACAAAGATCCAACGTTAGTCTCCAATTATCGTCCGATTTCTCTACTCAACGTAGATGTCAAACTATACGCCAAGGCACTGGCTAACCGTATCTTACCCCTACTGCCCAAATTAATATCTTTAGACCAGGTCGGTTTTGTTCCTGGCAGGGAGGCCAGGGACAACATGGTTAAAGCTCTGAATATTCACCACTGGCTTACCAAAACGTATACTCAGGTTTTTTTTCTATCCCTGGACGCCGAGAAGGCATTCGACAGGGTGGCTTGGGACTACATGGAAGCTACACTACGTGTCATGGCTTCCCACCCCACATGATTCGAATGATTATGACCTTGTACTCCTCCCCGATGGCAAGGATAAGTGTCAACGGCCGCCTGTCGAACGCCTTCTCGATTTCTAATGGCACCAGACAGGGTTGTCCCCTCTCACCCTTAATTTTTCTATTGACCTTGGAACCTATGTTACGCAGGTTACGTGATAACCCGGATATCAAGGGCGTTCAAATCCACAAATCCACAATAAACATCATAAGCTTGCCGCATGCGGACGATATCTTACTCTTTCTCACTGACCCGGTCACCACCATCCCTAACCTCCTAGCAGACTTCTCACTGTTCAAAAATTTATCTAACCTCCAGATCAACTTTACGAAGTCGAAAGCGCTCAATATCACACTGCCTGACACACTAGTCATGCAATGCAAACTCAACTTCCCCTTCGGTTGGGAATCTCAGGCGATAACATACCTAGGCATCAAAATACCAACCAACCTCAGAGACCTGTATGCATGGAATTTTCGACCTGCCTTACAGAATATTCAAGGGGACCTCCAGAAATGGCGTCTGGACTCCTTCTCCTGGATAGGCAGAACCGCCGTTCTGAAAATGAACATCCTGCCTAGACTCTTCTACCTATTACAAGCGATACCAATTAAACTACCTAGGTCCTTCTTCGTTGCCTACAAACGAATGTGCAGAATTTTCCTGTGGGCAGCTAAGACCCCCAGACTGAGCTGGGATAGACTGGTCCTCCCCAAGCTGTTGGGAGGATTAGGTATTCCTGATCTCCAAAAATATCATTGGGCGTGTCACTTGACCAAGATTGTGGATTGGCACTTACACCGCTCCGATAAAGACTGGATCTCCATAGAAGGTTCACTTACCAGTACTCCACTATCCACCCTACCCTGGATTAACCATAAATCTATCCCCAAACCTTATCTAGACCATCCACTCATTGGTGCTACATTACAAATTTTTAAAGGGGCATGCAAGCCATTAGCACTCACGCCTTTCCCAGGAACAATGACCCCGTTGGACCATAACCCTGACTTCTCCCCAGGCTTACGGCTCACCTTTTCTTTCACCAAGGCGAATTGTTACCCCACTTGTCCCTGATCTCAAAACTTCCAGAATATGACATTCCCTTCTACACCTACCTACAAATCCGGCATTTTCTCACGCAAACTAGTCCAACCTCCAACTGGCACAGAGACTTTACTCCTTTCGAACTGCTTTGTAGTGGTGAAGAACCCCAGCGCCACTTGATCTCCACCATCTATGCACTCTTGTTCTCCAATCACAAACTTAAAGATGATGCTATCATTCGACGCTGGGAATCTGAGCTATCTATTGACCTCTCCACAATGGAATGGGAATGTATATTAAGCCATACTCACAAGGGCTCCATTAACGTATCTATCCAAGAGAATAGATACAAAATATTCTCAAGATGGTACAGAACGCCCGTTAAGATCCATCAATTCCACTCATCTGTCCCTCCCACCTGTTGGAGATGCCACTCATCCGAAGGCACCCTCATACATATTTGGTGGGAATGCCCCCTCATCCAACCGTTCTGGACCGAGATACAAAGCAAGATCACCCAAATAACCACCTATACCCCCTCCTTCATCCCTGCTCAATACATGTTCCATCATACCCCCATGTCCCCCTCCGCTTACAAAAAATCCCTTACTATACACCTTATCAATGCCGCCAACCTCTGCATTCCTGCACTATGGAGAAACTCAACCCCCCCGTCTTTGGAAGATTGGTTCCGACGGGTGGATAGGATGGCGGACATGGAAAAACTTATTAACCAAGCTAAAGATACTCCTCTCAAATTTACTACCACATGGGCCTGCTGGACCCATTTCAGGGAATCAAACATACAAGCTGCGCCACTTGTCAGCCCACCTCCACCCCTACACGCTCCATAAACGGAATTCAACACTCCTGTATACTCAGATCTTTCCCCCAAGGATCCCCTCATGTATCCTCTCCCCCCCCCAAACACACTCAGCGCTGGACAGCACATCCTATAATACTCATTAACTTCCTACCTTCCCCCTCCTAACCCTGCCTACTCCCTGACCGTTCCAACTAGAGGTTCTTCCTGAATATATATAGACACACTTCTGTACTTTTCCCCATAATAAAATCCCTAACCGCGTGGGAACGTGCTCACAGACTCTGATATACCGAACATGTCTAACCCCCATCCAGTCTACCGTGGCCCCCACCCATTCACAGCACAGTCCCTTTAGGGGTGAATGGGTCCTGGGCAGACCATCTTGGTATATACTGTCTCTTCTTTAGTCACATATGACCACGCATTCTTCTCTCCCCCTATGTACAACAAACCCTCAAAACACTCCCACGCTACCCCCATGTCTCACTGAACTCCTATCAACCCAGTGGTCAACGACTCTCTTATGTTTAGCAGCTTGTAGCCAATTTCACCAAACTCAAATGGAAGCTTCGGGAACAACAATTTTTATGGTTGGCTTAACCTATTGTTTCGTGTTTTCTGTCTTCCTTATTTGCTAATTTACAATGTAGAAGCTGTAACATGCCTGCTTCCTGCCTGTCATATTGTTGTTATTGTAAATCTGATAAAATTCAATAAATATTATTTGAAAAAAAAAAAGAATTAACAATATATTATCTAGACTCTTTAATCTGTCTAGAGGGACTAGGCAGGGATGCCCTCTGTCCCCACTATTGTTCGCGATAGCATTGGAACCTCTTGTTCTTGCGATTAGACAATCAGTGGAAATAGTTGGGTTTCGACGAGCAAGAAGAGAGGATAAAGTAGCTCTCTATGCAGATGATACTCTTATTTTCCTGGGGGATACCTCAAAGTCATTAACGAACTTATGAGCCTTATCTCCATATTTGGGCGAATCTCAGGCTACCAGATCAATTGAGATAGGTCTGAATTACTACCATTAGATGAATTAAAAGTCCCTTTACTAAATCATGCATCTCAAATTCAAATTAAGCAAGTAGTGAGATACCTGGGGATTGAGATATCACAAAATGCAAAAGATTATATCAAACTGAACCTTAAACCTTTATTGGCAAAATTTAAGGATAAATGTCGAAGTTGGTGTAAATTACCACTGACAGTGATAGGCAGGGAAAACCCTGTTAAAACGATATGGTCCCCACAAAGGTTTACATGTTCAATAATTCTCCCGTATGGATTACAACATTTTGGTTTAGAAAAATAGAATCGCTCTTTAGAGAACTTATTTGGAAGAAAAAAACCACAATGCATAAAGCTGACAACATTGATGTTAAATAAAGGAGCAGGTGGATTGGTGAATCCCCATCCAAAAAGCTACTCTTTAGCTTCACAAATACAACACTTTTTTGGATGGACAGTAACGGCAGACTCTGATTCTATACAGGGCCTGCTATTATCAGTATATCCCGATTATCCACTGATCTCTCTATTGGAGACAAGAAACAAACGGTCGAATAAAGGCTTTATTACGGGAGAATTGTTTGACAAGGTATGGCAGGAAATTTAAAAAATCATGGAAATAAAAGGTTATACGGCATACACCCCTATATGAAATAATAGTAGCTATGCAGAACTGATGAAACTGGAAGGGTTTGAGATATGGAGGCTCAAGGGACTAAGGTATTTGACACAGGCATTCCGGGATGAAGTGATAAAAACCTTTAGTGAACTAAGTAATGAATATAATATCCCAAACAAAAGATTTTTTTCAATTACTACAGTTAAGGCAGGCATTACAAGCACAGGGCTGACTGACGGAATGGAAATTTAATAAATCAGAGGTTATAGCCCTGTTGAAAAATGCAGAAAAAAAAGGGTTTGATTTCACAAATTTATAATATATTATATGATAAATATAAAGATATAAAGATACCGTATATACTTGAGTATAGGTCGATCCGAGTATAAGTCGAGGCCCTAATTTACCACAAAAAAATGGGAAAAACTTATTGACCCGAGTATAGGACGAGGGTGAGAAATGCTGCAGCTACTGTAAGTGGAAAAAGAATGTCAATAATGCCCATCTGCAGCTGTATACCTCCCTGTGTCCTGTGCATGTGTCCCATGTATATGTGCATATGTCATGTGTATATGTGCATGTGTCCTGTACCTGTGTCCTGTGTATGTGTCCTGTGTATATGTGCATGTGCCCTGTGCATGCCTCAGTTAGCCGCTCTGCACCAATCAGCGTGTGCTATTACTATTCGGCGGCCATTCACTGTTCAAAAACCGCACCTCCTCCTCGTCCGTGATAGGCAGAAAACTCCATTTCCCAGCAGTCAGCGGTCAGCCTATCAGGAACATTCTCTCATTATCATACCACAGACGAGGATGAGAGAATGACCGTGATAGGCTGTACACTAACTGCTGGGAAATGGAGTTTTCTACCTATCACAGATGAGGAGGAGGCATGGCTTTTGAACTGTGAATGGCCGCCAAATAGTAATAGCACACGCTGGCCGCCGTCTGCCTGCATGACACGCTGATCATGTAGGCAGACAGCGGTGACTCGAGTATAAGTCGAGGGGGCACTTTCAGCCCCAAAAAAAAGCTCTGAAAATCTCGACTTATACTCGAGTATATACGGTAGATATATCAGCAAGAGCAGCATGGTCAAGTGATATAGGGCCAATCTCAGATGAACAATGGGCATCGGCACTGTCGGTAACACCCGTCATCTCTATCTCCAACACAGAATTCAACAGAAATATTTATATTACACAGGGCTCATTATACACCAGAGAAATTATTTAAATGGAAATGTAGAGATACAACTCAATGCCCTAGATGTAAAGGGAGTCCAGCAAGTTTAATCCATATGTTATGGAGATGTCCCAAGCTCCACCGCTATTGGCACAAAGTGGTATCAATGATTAATAGTGCTTTGGGGACCAGGATTTCTCCAGAACTGGGAGGTTGCCTCTTGGGTAGGGATGAGCTTCGAGTTTGAGTTGAACTCATGTTCGACTCGAACATCGGCTGTTCGCCAGTTCTCCGAACAACAAACAATTTGGGGTGTTCGCGGCAAATTCGAAAAGCCGTGGAACACCCTTTAAAAGTCTATGGGAGAAATCAAAAGTGCTAATTTTAAAGGCTTATATGCATGGTATTGTCATAAAAAGTGTTTGGGGACCTGGGTCCTGCCCCAGGGGACATGGATCAATGCAAAAAAAAGTTTTAAAAATGGCCGTTTTTTCAGGAGCAGTGATTTTAATAATGCTTAAAGTGAAACAATAAAAGTGTAATGACATTTCAAAGGAAAAAAAGTCATTTAAAACTACTCGCGGCTATTAATGAATTGCCGGTCCGACAATACACATAAAAGTTCATTGATAAAAACTGCATGGGAATTCCCCACAGGAAAACCCCAAACCATAATTAAAAGAAAAAAAATGATGTGGGGGTCCCCTAAATTCCATACCAGGCCCTTTAGGTCTAGTATGGATATTAAGGGAAACCCCGGCCAAAATGTAAAAAAAAAAATGGCGTGGGAACCCCCCAAAAATCCATACCAGACCCTTATCCGAGTACGCAACCTGGCAGGCCACAGGGAAAGAGGGGTGGACGAGAGAGCGCCCCCCCCTCCTGAACCATACCAGGCCACATGCCCTCAACATTGGGAGGGTGCTTTGGGGTAGCCCCCCAAAACACCTTGTCCCCATGTTGATGGGGACAAGGGCCTCATCCCCACAACCCTTGCCCGGTGGTTGTGGGGGACTGCAGGCGAGGGGCTTATCAGAATCTGGAAGCCCCCTTTAACAAGGGGACCCTCAGATCTCGGCCATCCCCCCTGTGTGAAATCGTAAGGGGGCACAAAAGTACCCCTACCATTTAACAAAAAAAATGTCAAAAATGTTAAAAATGATCTGGGGGTCCAAAAGGGGGCTTCCAGATTCTGATAAGCCCCCTGCCCACAGACCCCCACAACCACTGGGCAAGGGTTGTGGGAATGAGGCCCTTGTCCCCATCAACATGGGGACAAGGTGTTTTGGGGGGCTACCCCAAAGCACCCTCCCAATGTTGAGGGCATGTGGCCTGGTACAGTTCAGAAGGGGGTCCGCTCTTTTGTCCCCCCTTTTCCTGCGGCCTGCCAGGTTGCGTGCTCGGATAAGGGTCTGGTATGAATTTTTGGGGGGACCCCACGCCATTTTTTTTAAAATTTTGGCACGGGGTTCCCCTTAAAATCCATACCAGACCTGAAGGGTCTGTTATAGATTTTGAGGGGGACCCCATACCATTTTTTTTTCTAAATTTTGGCCGGGGTTCCCCTTAATATCCATACCACACCTGAGGGGCCTGGTATGGAATTTAGGGGGACCCCACATCATTTTTTTTTTAAATTTTGGATCGGGGTTCCCCTGTGGGGAATTTCCATGTCGTTTTTATCAATGAACTTTTATGTGTATTGTCGGACCAGCAATTCATTAATAGTCGCAAGTAGTTTTAAATGACTTTTTTTCCTTTGAAATGTCATTTTGCTGTCAGACTGTTCTAAACACGGGAAACATGCGCCCCTATACAGGCATACTATAGACATCCCCCAGGTACCAAATTTAAAGGAATATTACACTTTTATTGTTTCACTTTAAGCATTATTAAAATCACTTCTCCCGAAAAAACAGCCATTTTTAAAACTTTTTTTTTGCATTGATCCATGTCCCCTGGGGCAGGACCCAGGTCCCCAAACACTTTTTATGACAATAACTTGCATATAAGCCTTTAAAATTAGCACTTTTGATTATTCATGTTCGTGTCCCATAGACTTTAACGGTGTTCGCGTGTTCGAACAAATTTTTTGCCTGTTCGCATGTTCTGGTGTGAACCGAACAGGGGGGTGTTCGGCTCATCCCTGCTCTTGGGTATGCATGAATGGGGTATCCCAGGGGAATATAGGATATCAATAACTAGGATCTTATTTCAGGCTCGTAAGCTCATAGCGCAAAAGTGTACATCATCAAACCCACCTACAATAGTGGAATGGAAGATACAAATAAGGGAAACATTAGTTAAGGAAAAGTATATATTTTTACACAGAGGTTGCCCAGGGAATTTTGAAAAGATGTGGAGAAGATGGTTTGACATTTTGGATATATAATTTTCTTTTTTCCCCCATCTTATTTCGTGCCGGGGTTGTATGTTGGGTGTATGTTGTTGGTCATTTGTGATGTTTTTGTATGAAAAAGAAATAATAAAGACTGGTTTGATTAAAAAAAATACATTAAAAAAGTCCTGCGATGTAAATTCATGCCGCTCGACGGACCGAAAAAGGAAAAAAAAAAAAAGCCGATACCATTCTGCCTCCATGGAGGAACAGGTGACCCCGCCCCCCTCTGACGCCATGGGAAAGCCACAGGGAAGCCCCTGTGGCGATAGAGGGGGCAGGGTCACCCGTTTACATTGCTGGGTGGCCCCGTCCTCAGCTATATAAGAACTGTCACAGAGAAGAAGCACCAGTCGGCAGGAGCCTCCCATGGAGGCGGAACAGTATCAGCTTTTTTATATTTTTTATTTTTGGTCCGTCGGGCTGCATAAATTTACATTGTTGAACATTTTTTTTTTACTAAAGGATTTGTCCCAAGCTGTCTCTTGTCTTTTTTACAATTTTTTTTTTGTGAAATGGTAGGGGTACAATGTACCCCATTACCAATTTACGCAGGGGGGAGGCAGGGATATATGGGTCCCCTTGTAAAGGGGCTTCCAGATTCCAATAAGCCCCCCCGCCTGCATACCCCCACAACCACCGAGCAAGGGTTGTGGGGATGAGGCCCTTGTCCCCATCAACATGGGGACAAGGTGCTTTGGGGTCAGACCCCAAAGCACCCTCCCCATGTTAAGTGCATGTGGCCTGGTACGGTTCAGAAGGGGGGTGCTCTCTCAACCATCCTCTTTTCCTATGGCCTGCCAGGTTGCGGGCTCGGATAAGGGTCTAGTATGGATTTTGGGGGGACCCTTACGCCATTAAAAAAAAAAAAAATTGGAGCAGGGTTCCCCTTAATTTCCATATCAGACCTGAAGGGCTGATCACCACGAAAATCACCACGTGAAAAAACAGCTGAAATGCTGACAGAAATGTCCCAAAATTGGATGAAGGTGTTCCAGAAACAATAGACCCAAAACCTGATGCATACCACATGGGTCACCCAAGTTTAGCAGCACTCTGAAGCACACATATGTTCTTGAAAGCCTTCAAAAAGAATCCAGTGTGGGAAAACATAGGATTGTGCAAATACCACCACCAGAGTGAATGGAGGCTTACCAGAGAGTTGGGACTCACAGAGCATATACTGTGCGAGTCAAACAGGCTTAGATTGCCAACTGGTAAGCACCAGGGGGGCCGCGAAGGCGAACTGTAGATAGAATCCTAGTCGTTCCTTTGCACAGGAATCTTCTCCATAAAGAAGTCAAAAAGGTCCTCGGACACAACCAATTCCCGATCTCTAGATTATAAGAGATCATCTAACGCATGAGGTAAGTAAATGCCAGATGCCTGGCCACATCCTGTGTCTCCTGACCTCCAAGATGGATGGATTGATCTGGCAGCTCCCGGCTCAGCGTCCCCACACCGCTCACACTGGACTCTGACTCCACACTGAAAGTGTACTGCTTGCAATTGAGAGTAAGCGCATGGTTTTTTGTTTTTTAGTACATGGATTTTAGGGGGACCCCCACGCAATTTTTTTTTACATTTTGGTTCGAGGTTCCCTTTAATATTCATACCAGACCCAAAGGGCCTGGTAATGGACTGGGGGGAACCCATACTCTTTTTTTCAATGATTTTTTATCTATATTGCCGAGACCCGACAATTCATTACAGCTGCGATCAGTTTTAGATGACAATTTTTCCTTTAGAAATTTCATTTTGCTGCAGTACTGTTCTAAACATGGGAAAAATGTGCAACTTTACAGGCATACTATAAACACCCCCCAGGGACGATATTTAAAGGAATATTTAATTTTTATTGTTTTACTTTAAGCATTAAAAAAAAAATCACTGCTCCTGAAAAAATGGCCATTTTTAAAAAAAAGGTTTGCATTGATACATGTCCCCTGGGGCAGGACCCAGGTCCCCAAACACTTTTTCTGACAATAACTTGCAATAAGCCTTTAAAATTAGCCCTTTTGATTTTTCATGTTAGTGCCCCATAGACTTTAACGGTGTTCTGGCAGCTTTTGAATTTGCCACGAACACCGTATATTGTTCGCTGTTCGAACAGGCGAACACCCAATGTTCGAGTCGAATTTACGTTCAACTCAAACATCGGGCTCATCCCTAATAAAGAGTAGAACTTAAAAAAATAAATTAAATAACACCAAGCTTTTTAAAGAAGAGTTTAAAAAATGTCCTATAGGTCTTTTTTCATATTCATAATATGGATCTCCATTAAATAATACACTTATCTACAATTAAAAATTAAGACAGGAAAATGGTGCATAGTCGAAATAATATGCACCCGTACAATGTCAAGATCTAGTCTGCAGTTTTCTGTTTGTGAAATTCTTACTTCTTTTCTGCAGTGTTTCTGCTAGATTTGTGATTCAATTCACATGTGCTGCCAGCTTCTGTATTCACCTCTGTTTGCTGCCTGTTCTACTGTGGCATTTTAGTTATTTTCCTTCTATCACTTCTTGTCCCACCTCTTAGTCTGCTTTCCTGTGTATCAATATAAAATGGATGAACTGAAGATGTTGATTTATGAGGAGAATTTTGAATGGTGATATCAGAAACTTGGTTGGGAAGCTTACATGACTGGCTTGAGAGTGTCCAGTGGTACTCCTTGTATCAGAGGGACAGGGAAGATAGAAGAGGGGAAAGGATGTGCTGGTATGTCAAGAATAATTTGCGACTTCCAGTTCCGGTGCCAAATGAGGAGGAGGTGAGCAGAACCAGCTTCCACTGTACTCCTCACATAATCGGCACATAAAGCCGGCTGATGCTTTAAGGGTCTCACACCCGCTCTGTCTCCTCCATGCTACAACCCTCGGGAGACACAGCTGTGGACACAGCCAAAATGGCGGCCACTCCATGTGCACCAGAGACACTGCAGTCTCCAGCAGTGCCGAGACACAGATCTTGCCTCTCCTGCAGGCATGGTGCAGGCTGTAATCACCCTCATTGCCTCTACTATAACTGCCACAGTGGACACTGCAGTGCAAGGGGGACTTAGGCAGCTCCACATTTAAATCCAGGCACAGGCTCAGAGGCTCTCTCATGTAGAGGAGCAGATTTCTTCATTAGAAGATGAGACCACAGCTAGCTCTGCTATGCTAGCATGCATCTCCACTTCTAACAGGGACATATGGGAAAAGCTGGAGAATCACACACAAAGAAATAATCTGCGTTTTATATGTTTGCCAGAGTCAGTATCCAATGCCCAGCTCATGAATGTTTGCACTAAAATCATCCCTTAGCAACTGGGCCTTCGCATTCCCTGCACCATCGAGCGTGCTCATCGCATTGGTCAGCATACAGAAAATTTCACCAAACCTCGCCATGTCATTGTCAGATATCTTAACTATGCTGATAAAAATGCCATTATTCAGAAATTTTGCCGTTCACATTCTCTATCCCTTGATGATGCAAACCTACTGTCATGGTTATGCAAAAGTTTTCTCTTTCAGCTTACCTGTCTCCATGTGTTCATCTCTAAAGACCAGCTGCCTCTCACCTGACTGGTTTTATAACCTCTCCTCTAAGCGTGGCCCCACCCCAGGTCCTATCAGGGAACCCTATATTAACCTGTGCACTGCAAGCCAGCAGGGCTGATCAACCATTGTGTGTTAGCCTCCATGTGTACTTTCTGTGTTTCCTACATCTGATTCCTGTTACCAACTTTGGCCTGTTCTCGACTCTCCCTGTCTGCTTGTTACCCTGTTATGTTTATCCTTGTCTGCTAGTCGCCCTGACTTTTGGCTTACCAATTACTTCCCTGTCTTTCTAGCCTGCTGCCTTCTTCTTCTCCTGTAGTCTACGGTGAGCGTGAGCTGTGAGACCCTGGGGGCCGCGACCTGGAGCCAGACTGCAGCGCAGTCCATCCTCACCACTAGAGGCTCTGGTGAACACCCGTTGGCTCTTAGGCTCCGCGCCCTGGGGAATCTATGCTCTAGCTCCCACTGGGATCCATGTTAGTTATCCTGTAGACCTGCTTCCTGAACCTTCCAGGGTTCAATCCACAGCAATCAGTCCTAGGGTCCACTACCTTAGCGGTGCACTTCCAACTCCTACAGAGTGCATCTCTCACCTGGTCCCAGGTGACCTGACAGACTACTCGGTAGAGGTGATGAAACAACGCAAGGCGTTCTTTGTAATCTGCTCGACACTATACAATAATCAAGTTAAGTTCACCCTAGCCTATCCAGCAGTCTTACATGTCCACTCTCCCACTACTTGCAGACTATTATACAACCCTATACTCTGAGGACTCGCCTCACCAAACAGCACTAGCCAAGATCTGTCTACCTAAACTCAAGAAGGGCCCTTAATGCTCCCATCTCTGTTGAAGACATCCAGCTGACTATTAAATCTCTGGCATCTGCCAAAGCAAGGGGCCCAGATGGCTACACAGGTGGATTCTATAAATTGACAAAAGACTTTATCTCTGGCACTATGAAACATGTCTTCACCGCTATGTGGGATGGTGGCCCTTATCATCCTATGGGAACGCAGGCCCACATTAGACTAATCTCCAAAAAAGAAAGGACCCCCTACACCTGGGTTCTTACCACCCAAGCTCTCTGATTAATATAGACGTTAAAAAGCCTCTATCCAGGATACTCAATTTGTCTGATGGTTTTAGTGGCATCACTAGGGATGAGCCGAACACCCCCGGTTCTGTTTGCACCAGAACATACCGAACAGGCGAAAAAATTGAAAGAACACACAAACACCGTTAAAGTCTATGGGACACGAACATGAAAAATCAAAAGTGCTCATTTTAAAGGCTTTTATGCAAGTTATTCTCATAAAAAGCATTTGGGGACCCGGGGCCTGCCCCAGGGGACATGTATCAATGCAAAACATTTTTTTAAAAACGGTTGTTTTTTCAGGAGCAGTGATTTTTTTAATGCTTAAAGTGAAACAATAAAAATGAAATATTCCTTTAAATATCGTGCCTGGGGGGGGGGGGGTGTCTATAGTATGCCTGTAGAGTGGTGCATTTTTCCTGTGTTTAGAACAGTACCACAGCAAAATTACATTTCTAAAGGAAAAATTGTCATTTAAAACTGATCGCGGCTGTAATGAATTGTCGGGTCTCGGCAATATAGATAAAACTCATTGAAAAAAACAGCATGGGGTCCATCCAGTCCATTACCAGGCTCTTTGAGTCTGGTATGAATATTAAGGGGAACCCCAAACCAAAGTTTAAAAAAAATGGCGTGGGGGTCCCAGTAAAATCCATACCAGGCCCTTCAGGTCTAATATGGAATTTAAGGAGAACCCTGCGCCAAAATTAAATAAAAATGGTGCAGGGGTCCCCCCAAAATCCATACCAGACCCTTATATGAGCACGCAACCTGGCAAGCCGCAGGAAAAGAGGGGGGATGAGAGAGCGCCCCCCCCAAAAAAACCTCTATTGTGTCTATTCGGATGTGAACCACCATCTTCCATATCATCAAAAGCAGGACCACTTAACCTTACACAATGGACTCATAAAAGTCTCCTAGTTGCTTGCAAGCTGATCATGTCCCATTGGATTAAGTCAGTACCACCCAACCTCCCGGCAGTGAAACAGGCAATTCTATCGCTCTTCAACCTTTGCAAATGGTGTAAATCAGGTCACAATCACCCAAAAGAAACTGCAGGATCTCATGCATCCATTTCGCTTCACAGATTGGGATCTTAAGCGAGACCTCACCAACTCCCTAGGTAAACTTAAAGTGACCAACTTGTCTGACCCCTCCATCTTCCTACCACCCTAAAGCCACCATGCCCTCATGAAGCTCTTTGGCAACCAAAGAATTTTTCTCCAAGACAGGTAACCTTTTCCATTGATATTATTGTTATTATGCCATTCTCTGAGACCACCACTTAGATACACCAAATGTTGCGTCCACTCCTAAAGGTACTAATGTTCACTATGTCATTTTGCTTTGAAATGCTATGCCATATTATTGTTTATGGGTAAATATGCTTCCCCTGTCACCTTCCCCTTTCCCTACTCCCTCCGCATGGTCCCCCTCCCTTATCCATGTTCAAATTTTGCTTTTCTTTTTTGTTCACAATTTTGCATCAAGGCTATTAAGCTCTATATTATGTACATGTACCTCTTATTGTACTGTGAAAATCTCAAAAATATTTTTCAAAAAAGAATGATTTACTAGAGAACATGAGGGTCATCATTGCCAATGCAACCAGGGAGAAGATGGAATCCTTGTGCCTGGGGCTTCAAAGGGAAGAAACAAATGGGAAATTAATAGTGGGCATATATTACAGGCCCCCTAACCTAAAGGATGAGGAGGAGTTTGATCTTCTGACACAGTTAGGAATGGCAGCGAGGCAGGGTAATGTTATTTTAATTGGGGACTTTATTATCCAGATATTGGCTGGGCAGGCGGAACTGCTCACCTATTTAAGGCGCATCATTTGTTAAATGTCTTGCAGGACAACCTCATGTGTCAGTGGGTGGATGACCGACTGGAAATAATGCATTGCTAGATCTACTAAGTACAAATACCACACATCTGATTGCAGATGTGGAAATAAAGGGCAATGTATTAAACAGCAATCAAAGGGTAATTACATTCCACGTAAACCATAGGAAACGGAGGCATGAAGGTGGTGCAAGAACACTGAATTTCAAAAAAGCTAGGGCAATAAGGCAATAAGTGCAGCTAAAATAGACCACAATTGACACAGAAGAGGAAATCAGAGGAGAGCACAAAAAATACTCTCAATTTTTTTTTTATATATTAATAATAAGAAAGCGAAGTCAGAGCATATTGGCCCCATTAAGGATGATCAGGGGGAGTTGGTTACAAATGACAAGGAGAAAGCAACTGTACTAAATGCATTCTTCTCCTCAGTTCTTGCAAAGGAAAAAAGGAGGGGCATAGTAATCAAGACTGTATTGTTAGTCACACAACAAGGAATGTACTCTTGTGGCTAACAGAAGCCAGTGTCCAAAAATTGAGTTAACTCAAATAAATCCCCAGGACCAGATGGCTTACAATCAAGAATCCTTAAAGAACTTAGCCAGGTTACCAGGTTATAGTCAGACCATTATACCTTAGTAACTAGAATGGTACCAGCTGACTGGTGAAAAGCCAACAGGATACTCATATTTAACTACTTCTGGACTGCCCGCCGTCATTGTACATCGGCTGTTTGAAGTGAAATACCATTGTTATGGCAGCAGATAGCTGCCATAACCCCGGTATCCTCTTCATCAGCCGGTGGTCCGCTTTCAGATAAAAGTGGTCTCTGAAGCGGATTTGCCGTGAGATCACTTTTATCAGGGGCGGGAGAGGGGCCCCCCTCCCGCAGCGCTCCGGTAGTCTCCCCTGTCTCCCCTCCCCTGTCATCTCCCCCTCTCCCAAAACTGGTAACCTGTAGAGATTTTTAAATGTTGCCTATGGAGATTTTTAAGGGTCAAAGTTTGTCGCCATTCCATGAGCAGATGCAATTTCGAAGCATGACATGTTGGCTATCAATTTACTCAGTGTAACATTATCTTTCAATATAAAAAAAAGTTGTGCTAACTTTTCTGCTGCCCTTTTTTTTGATCAAAAAAGTGTATTTTTTCCAAACAAATTGTGCTTGTAAGACAGCTGTGTAAATACAGTGTGACAAAGTATTGCAACGACCGCCACCCGAGGGAGATGTCCGACCTTTTGGATCGGATAGCCCTTGGGTGGCTGTCGGATAGGGAGAGAGAGGCTTTGGTTAGACCCATCACAAAGGAGGAGATCCAGAAGATTATACACACCTTTCCAAAGGGAAAGGCTCCAGGCCCCCGATGGAATTCCTAATGAATTCTATATAAAGTATGGGGATTTTTTAGCCCCAAAATGGGTTACTGAAAGGGACTCTTCCAGAGTCAATGAGACAGGCACATATAGCTCTTATACATAAGGAAATGAAGGATCCAAAAGTATGTGCTTCATACCGGCCAATAGCATTATTGAATATGGACTTTAAAATATTGAATAAATACTGATATTGAGAATACAACCTTTGTTAACAACTATCATTGACTCGGACCAGACAGAATTTATGCCCCATGAAACCACAGACATTAATCTACATAGACTCCATACTAATATACATGCGCAGCATAGTAATGAGGGGTCTAGAACGGTGGCCTCTCTGGATATAGAAAAGGCCTTCGATACTATTGAATGGCCTTTTTTATGGGAAATGCTCAGAAGAATGGGATTTCCATTAGTGTTTAGTAATTGGATTCAAACATTATACTACAATCCTATGTCAGCGGTTAAGCTGGGGGGAAGATTGTCAACCTTTTTCCAGCTATATAGAGGAACGCGGCAGGGCTGCCCCCTCTCTCCAGCCCTTTTTGCTATGGCAATAGAGCCAGTGGCAGAGGCCCTTTGGACTTCCCCAGATATTTGGGGATTACAAATAGGGGGGCTGGAGGAGAGGGTAGCCCTATATGCAGACGATATGTTGCTCTTTTTGGGTGGCACTGGGCCAACTTTGCAGGGAGCCTTAGATTTGCTAAACACATATTTGTCATATACAGAGCTTAAGGTAAATTGGGGTAAGTCCCTAATGTTTGTCGTCGATCAAGGTGCAATAGATATGGCCTCGCCAAATACGCCACTGCAGTGGGTAATGGTATTTAAATACGACTGGGTGAGGTGGCTCTCACTCTGGGACGCCATCATATGGCGGCGTCCAAAAACGGTCGCTCTTGCGTGCCCGCGGGGGTGCGCAACGCGGTGATCGTGGCCGCACCGTGTTGCTAGGACACGGCGCGACCCCGATCTCTGTAAAGAGCCATGTGTGCGGCTCTTTAACCATGTGATCGGCTGTGTTCAATCACAGCCGACCACAGGTAAACAAGGAAGTGCCGGTAATCGGTGCTCCTCGCCTCACACTGACAGAATGTGTGGCGAGGAGAGCCAATCAGTGGCATCTCCACGCAGGGGGACATGTAGGAATGTAATCAGGGCACTGATCATCAGTGCCCTGATTACAATATAGTAAAACAGTGTCACCATACAGTGCCCACCAGTGCCCACCAATGCCAGCAATCAGTGCCCACCAGTGGCAGTCAGTGCCCATTAGCGATGCCAGTCAGTGCTGGCAATCAGTGCCACCTATCAGTGCTGCCCATCAATGCCCATCACTGCTATCAATCAATGCCCATCAGTGTCACCCATGAGTGCCACCCATCAATGCCCATCAGTGCCCATCAGTACTGCCTATCCATGCCACCTATCCGTGCTGCCTATCAGTGCCCATCAGTGCCACATATCAGTGCCACCTATCAGTGCCCATAAGTGCAGCATATTAGTGCCTCCTCATCAGTGCCACCTCATCAGTACCCATAAGTGCCACCTCATCAATGCCCACCAGTTCAGCCTATCAATGCCCATCAGTGCCACCTCATCAGCGTACATCAGTGAAGGCAAAAAATTACTTAGTTACAAAATTTACAGTACTGACAGAAAAAAGTAAAAAACATTTTTTTTTCAAAATTTTTGGTCTTCTTTTTTTGTAAAAAATAAAAAGCCTACCAGTGATTAAATACCACCAAAAGAAAGCTCTATTTGTGTGAAGAAAATGATAAAAAATTTGTTTGGGTACAGTGTAGCATGACCGCGCAATTGTCATTCAAAATGTGACAGCGCTGAAAGCTGAAAAATGGCCTGGGCAGGAAGGGGGTGTAAGTGCCTGGTAGGCAAGTGGTTAACCTAAACCCAGCAGTACAGGAAGTGAAGAAAAAGCTAAAAATATGGGAGACATTACCCCTATCGCTGTTGGGTCGCATATAAAGATGAAGCTTCTTCCTAAATTTCTATATTAATTCAGAAATTCACAACAGTGGATATTAAAATTGTTTTTTATGTTATAAAAATGTAAAATTCATATAAAAATACTTACCATAATTTTCCTTTCCTGATGGACTCCATGGCAGCAACGTGTGGGTTTAGTCCCGCCTCTACTACCCTGTAGGACACTACTCCCATAAATCTTTGCTCCCTGCCTACGGCCGTGTTCAGTAACTAGCCTGCACCAGCCATTAAATGTAGGGAGTGTGATTTCCTGGTTTTCATGGAAGATTGAGGTGACCTTGGGATTTGTCCCTAGCATTGGGATTAGGGCCACTCTATCCGGAAAAAAGTGAGAAAGGGCTCCTTTGAACCTAACGACTGAATTTTAGAAATTCTCTTTGCCGAAATTATGGCTATCAGAAATGAAGTCTTGAGGGTAAGCTCTCTGACTGAGAGTGGCTTGTCAAGTTGTGAGAAGAAATCAAGAACCAGTGGTAGATCCCATTTGAGGAATCTAGGTTTCCTCTGCGGCCTGAGCCTGACTGCCCCCTTGAAAAACTGTTGGACCAAAGGGTGCTTGGCCCATGTGACTCCGGAGAAGGCTGAAATTGCTGACACCTGAACACGGAGAGAACTAACAGACAAAAGTATATCCAGTCCTGTTTGCAGGAAACTTTTTTTTTTCAAAAAGTTTTATTAAGTTTTAACAAATTAAGAGGTAGTATGCAATATACATGTCAATATTCAAAACACGAGAATTGAAGACATAAGTATTAATCATTGTCATGAGTATACATAACTTATGAATAATACATGTAAGGAGGAGTAAAATGAAACATAAACGATAACATTTAAGTGTGGTTAATTGTTGCGAGACACCAAGGAGTTTATATGTGGGATTGACAATATGCATAGAGAACGGTGAATTTAGTAATCAAGAAGGCTAGTGTTGCTCAGTGTGGTGAAATGAAATAAATGTGAAAATCGGGGTTTATAGGAAGGCTGTCTACACCATCGAAGACCATCCCAAGTACCATTCACCCCTATAGGGACCTTGCTGTGAATGATAGGGGGTCTAAACAGAAAAAAATAATCAAATTATGTCAAGTTTTGGCGGTGTGGCCAGGCCCAACACGGAATCCCGATAGGAAGTAAAATTGTCAGGGGGTGGTAGGGGGATGGGGAGTCCAGTGACCTGTCGGGAGTGTACCTATACCTGAATACTTAGGTGGTTCAAAGTATTGCGGGGGAGGCCAGTAGGGAGCCTCTTAAGGCCGTGGTAGTGACAGGTGAGCGCATTCAGGGTAAAGAGGTGGTGTGGGGAAGGTGTAGGGAGTGGTGGGCGGGGGTGTTGCGTGCGTGGAGCGTGAGGTCTGGCAGCAGAGAATAGTTCAGCGAGTTCAAGGTGGGGGAGGTAGCATAGCAGGCGGAGCTGTTTGTGCCGTGGACTGCCTGTAGTGTATCCAGCATGCCCATGTGACAGTAAATTTGGTTGGGTTGTCGTTGGCTTGGCATATGAGTTTTTCCATGTCTGCTAGTCTGTCTACCCGACGGATTCAATCTATCACCGTGGGGGGTGTAGTATTCCTCCATAGAGCTGGGACGCATAAGTTGGCTGCATTAACGAGGTGAAGCGATAGGGATTTTTTGTAAGAACCAGTGGATTCAGAGGTATGATGTAGTAGAAAGCGTGCGGGGGGAAAAGGTTGGTGGTGTTGCACCTCCAGCAAGTTGAAGGGACAGTGGGGTGGAAGTAATGGACCTTGTTGGGTGTCCTATACCATTTAGAGAACAGTTTATATCTGTTTTCTTGTGTTGAGACATTGATTGAGCCTTTGTGAATGAGGGTAAATATGCGTTCCCATTCAGTAGGGGTGAGATCTATGGATAGATCCAATTCCCATTGCCTTACTAGTTTGTCATCTTTGACCTTGTGTTTTGAGAAAAGGAGGGAGTAAATTGAGGAAATCAAGTGACCCTGGGGTTCCGTAAGGGTGCGCATGATTTCAAAGGGAGTGTAGTCCCTATGCCTTAGAGAGGAAGGCTTGGACGCATTGAAAAGTGTCTCAGTTGTAGGTATTTGTAAAAGGGAATGGTGTAGTCAGACAGTGTTGCGGAGAGTGCAGGGTAAGATAGGAATGTCCCATTTTGGAAAAAATGCTGTGCCCTGGCATGTGAGGTTCGTGTATCAGAAGTCGGGTTTTTTTAATGACAGGCCCGGGGTGAATCCGGGGTTGTTTTCCAATGGGGTCATAGGGCCAGGAGAGGGTGTGATATCTAGCATTTTACAAGGAAAAGCAACAAAAAGTGTGGCGCTAGACAATGTCATATACTAATGAAAACAGACAAATTAGACAAAGAGGGAGGATCGTAAATAACTGTTTTGAACATATAGTCCTCATATGAACCTCAAAGATGCATAGTCTATATGGCAATATATTTAGGGAAGAATATTGAAGAATTATATTAACATCTTGACTGGAAATCCGCTCACTACCACCTAGAGTTGAGGAGGCTTACCAGATAAGGTGGACCCAATGGGGCGTACGCCGGATTGGGTCAGACAAGGCTTAGGTGGTAAGTGGCTGTATGTACTCCAGGGACGTGGCGGTCTCACGGGTTGGTTGTATTCATCCGGATGGTACCAGGAGCTTGAGAAGTGTAGGTGGTCCCCCGGATGTGGGAGGTCATGTAGATCTCAAAAGAGTGGTGGGGTGTTCCGTAAGAGGACCCCTCAAAACCAACATTCAGCGGACCAGGAATGGATGCAGAGGGGTGGAAAAAGAAAAAGAGGGCCACATAGTGTAAATCCGAAAAAACTAAAAATATTTATTTAAGATAAAATAGATGTACACTCACATGTAGATCCAAATATTAAAACAGCGCTGTTTGAGAAAAAGTGGCGACAATGGGGTCCTGCCCGACGCGTTTCATCCTCAAAAGACATCATCAGGGGGGATCCCCCCACTGTAGCCACCCCAATATATATAGGGGATCTGCCTCTCATGATGGGAAACAGCTCCACGTATGTAAAATGGTTACTTCCGGTTTCGGCCAAAATGGCCGACCGGCGTGCGTTCCAGGCGTGCGTGTCACGCCTCTTTTCCGTACTGTGTAATGCGCCGGAAGTGTAAAAACAATATATAACAGAAATACCAGCCGAAATGAAAGGTCCATGGAGAGATAATGTGTATCGTATCCATACATATATCGAGAGGTGTGCCCGCAATGTGAACAAAGAGTCTTAGAATGAACCCACAGATGGGTGAAGTGCGCACTGTACTGCGCATGTGCAATAGGTGCAGGTGCTGCACTCGATACTGCCCATGCTCAGTGGGTGTAAGGGAGAGTGACGCAGTGAGTCAGGTGTGTGGGCGTAGCGGCCCCGGATAATAACAATGCGGGAGGAACCAATGGGGTGAAAGGATAACCCCTGAGTGCTAATGATATAGTCCCGCAATGTGGGAAAATGCCGTGCGTACACAGGTGAAGTCGGTATTGGGTGTTACCACCTAAAAACAGTGAAAAAATGTATGGAGTGCGCACTGTACTGCGCATGTGCAATGGGTGCAGATGCTGCGATATATGGGCGTGACGGCCCCAGACAGTGACATTGCGGGAAAGACCAAAGGGGTGAAAAGATGACCCCTAAATGATCATAATATGGTCCCGCACTGTGGGGAAATGCCGTGCATGCATAAATTGCTAGTGAACATAGTGTGGTCTGAAATGTCACCTTACAATAGAGAAGTGACAAAAATGTAGACCAGGTGAGGAAAAAAAAAAAAATTATAGGTGCAATAAAAACCGTGTTAATTATAGAAAAAAACATTTAAAAAAAAAAGATTTAGAAATCACCAGTTCAATGGTGAAATCCACATTTGGTGTTGCCACCTAGAAAAGTGAATCGTATGGCATGTGAAAATGAGCGGTGGATATATGTGTTCAGTGAAATCTCTTGCATGAAAAATTTGATAAAATATACAAAATAATGAAATGGAGCGGGCTCCCATACAGAGGTGCACCGGATATTAAATTAATATCTAAGAACATACAATGAGAATGTATAGATGCCACTTATTAAAGGGAATGGGCAGAAAGCCCTTCATGCGTATAGTGGGTACACCGTGATGTGCAATATTGATATGTATAAAAATCAAACATAGGACAATTGAATCCACACATAAACAATATAAATGTGGAAATCTAAAAATACATAAAAGAGAGATATCACACAGGAATTTACAGAGAAAAAACCTTGCGCGCCAAGAATGTTCTTGGGATGCAATCCTAATGGGTAAATATATAGTACCCAATAGGGTGATGTCTGAAAATTTACATGGGCCCAAAATGAAAAACGGTAAGGGAAACAGAAACAAAAAGGAGAAAGTTGCTCATATAGGGTGTCAGGCTCTATTAATGAAGGCATTAACATCAAGCTCTACATTCATACCTAACGGCGAGAGTGTGCGGAGCTCATAGATCCAGAAGGTCTCCAACTGTGATACACCCCTGGTCATGGCTCCGCCCCTCCATGGGGGAACATATCGGTCTATTACCATAAATTGTGTCCCGGTAATTACGCGATTATGCTGTAGCTTATAATGTCGGGGGACCGTATGTTTAATATCCCCACTTTTAATCAAAGCAATATGCTCCGCTACTCTTATGGCGAAAGAGCAAATAGTACGGCCAACATATTGCTTTCCACAATGGCATGTTATTAGGTAAACGATGTAGCTGGTGGTGCAAGTACAAAAGCGTTTGATGCTGTATCGTTTCTGTGTAACCGATGACGTAAATGATACGGTTTTCCTCCCTATGCCAGTGTTGTGTTGGCATACTATACACCGCCTACAGGAATAGAAACCCTCCATTTCATTAAAAAGTGGTTGACGTATGGGGGGGTTAAAAATGTTAGGAGCAATTTTACTTTGTAAAGTTGGTGCACCCTTAAAAATGACTCTTGCCCTGTCGGGCAAAACCGTACCTAAAACACGGTAATTCTTGAGGATGTCCCAATGCTTAGACACGATGGCTTTCACATGTTTATACTGGTTAGAAAAACCGGTCAAAAGGGACCACTTGAAGATCTCGTTCTGTTCTCTTTTGGGCTTTTCAACCAAAAGTGACTCTCTATTGGTCTCCAGAGCACGTTGGAATTCACGATCTATAAGGTTGGGATCATAGTTTTTATCTAACAGTTTTGATTTAAGAAGAGCAGATTGTGTACTGAAAGCCTCCATGTTAGAGCAATTTCTACGAAGCCGGAGGAATTGACTTCTTGGAACTGAATCAAGCCAGGACCGATGATGGCAACTATCAGGGGGTATAAAACCATTTCAGTCCGTGGTTTTGAAATGAGTCTGGAAATGGAAACGGCCATTGCGGATCTCAATATCCAAATCTAAAAAATTGATTTTTTGATTGCTAGCTGTGTAGGTAAGGGAAATGCCCCAATCGTTGGTATTGAGATGTTCAAAGAACAAGTCCAACGATTCAGCACTGCCTTTCCATAGGAGGAGGATGTCGTCAATATATCATGCCCAAAGAGTAAGGGAAGGATCCCTATTGGTATAGACGACATCCTCCTCCCATTTGGCCATAAATAAGTTGGCGAGGCTGGGGGCAAATTTGGCCCCCATAGCCACACCGCGAAGCTGATGGTAAAAGTGTTGATCAAACCAAAAATAACTTCGTTTCATAGCAAACTCCAATAGTTCCATAATAAAAGAACACTGGAAGGAGGCTATACTGGGCTCTTTCTCAAGGAAATATCGGACAGCTTCTAGGCCCTTGTCCTGAGGTATGCACGTATACAGGGAGGCCACATCGGCCGTGGCAATGATGAGATCACCCTGTAGTTCCAGATTTTCAAGCATGCGTATGGTGGACCCTGTATCCTTCAGATAAGAGGGCATGCGTCTTACAAGTGGCTGCAAATAAAAGTCAATATAGCGGCCTATGCGTGAAGTGACAGAGTCTATGCCGCTCACGATAGGCCGGCCTGGGGGTTGAACAGGGTTCTTGTGCACCTTGGGTAAATAATAAATAGTGGGAACCCTGGGTGCCAAAGGTACCAAAAATTCTTTCTCCTTTGAGTTTAAGATCCCGCGATCATAACCTTTCTTAATGATCACAGACAGCTCTTTTTTAAACACATTGGTGGGGTTGTTGGACATTACTTTATATGTGTCAGGTTCGTTAAGAATCCTGTACATCTCCGTTACGTAATCTTCCTTGTCGAGAACAACAATGCCACCCCCCTTGTCCGCTGGACAGATCACAAGATCCTTTTGTGAACACAAAGATTTTAAACCTGTATTAGACAAGGAGTGGCGGTATATGCGTTTCTCAGGAAGTTCGGATAAGTCTTTCAGGACTAAGTCTCTAAACACACCAATAGCTGGCGCCATAGGTACTGGTGGAACAAATAATGAGGGGTTAGACAGGCCTGAATGGACTGTGCCCGATGTGGCGCTTCTCTCATCTCTAATAGGATTAGAGACGAGATAGCGTTGGATATGTAACTTCCGTATGTATTTGTGAATATCTATAAAAGTACCAAATTTGTCTAGCTTTTTAGGGGGGGCAAATTTCAGTCCCTTGTCCAATACAGAAAATTCTTCACTAGTCAAAGGCTTGGTACTGAGGTTAAAAACACCTTGGCCCTTTAAGTTCTCCTTCGCTTTCCTCCTCTGGGTTCTCCAACCTCCCCTTGTGCCTCTCTTGGGTCGGGACCCCTTTTTCTTGGTCTCTGGACCTCGTGAAAAACCTGTGAATGACGTGGGTTGTTATTGGATGGAGGGTAGTCCTGGAATGGCTGTTCACGTCTCAACCCAGGGCTATATCCATAATCATCCCCATATTCGTCTTCCCTGGTGTTCCTGAGGGGCAAAAACCTATTATATGTGCTAGGGGGTGGTTGTTCATAGTAATCTGGATTCTGGTATCAGGTTTCTGTATACGAGGTCTGTCTAGGAGGGGCTTCATATTGTCCTGAATATGAGTCAGGGGGATGCCTCCCACGACTAGGTTGACCTCTCCCCCTCTGTCGGCCTCTAGTAGGGCCTCTACTCCTCTGGTTGGTATGGGGGGTATGGGGGTTGTAATGATGTCTATCAGTACGTGATGGGGACTCATACCTAAAGTGGTTCTTCACTCTCGTGTCTGCCGGAGTGCCCGAAGTGGGTGTACCAGAATCGGCCACTCTAGAGGTCGAGGTGTTAGGGGGGCCGGATGCAGAGGGTGCAGAGGGGGCGCTGCTGGAATTTGTGGTATACAGCTTTTGCCAACCAAATACATTCCCTGTTCTGTAATCCCCTACATCTCTAGAGTACTTTTTTTGTTTTTTATTCCTCTGTTCTTTATCCTCCTTCTCAAGATGTTTCTGGAGGTTGGAGGAAAGGACAGAGTACTCTGAGGAATTTTTATGTGTTGAAAGTTTGTCTTTGATCTCCTTGACCTCGCCATCCAATATAGATAGCCTCTGGCGTTTCTTGGAAATGAGGACACCAAGGAGATTAATTCCTGCCTCATTAAAATACTTATACCAAGATTCTATGTCAGGATCGCCTTGAGGGGGGTGTACATCCCATCGAAGGCTCCTGGGGACCATGTGTTCGGAGACATATTGCTCCAAGAACACTATATCCCATTGTAGATGTAATTCTGAGGACATAATGTTCTTAAGCCTCAGGAATAAACCACCTAATTCAGTGTCATTATTAGTGACCACAAAGACCCAGTCCGTGTTAACGGTTCTAGAAGCCCTGTAGTCAAAGACATCCATTTTGCTGACAAATGGAATGGGTTGCTGCAGAATGTGATATCAAAAACACTCAAAGACTGGTATAAATTATTCTGCGCTACCCCAAAACGAAAGACAAAGGGAGCAGCCAACACGACCAACAAAGTGTAAAATGGAAAAGCAACAAAAAGTGTGGCGCTAGACAATGTCATATACTAATGAAAACAGACAAATTAGACAAAGAGGGAGGATCGTAAATAACTGTTTTGAACATATAGTCCTCATATGAACCTCAAAGATGCATAGTCTATATGGCAATATATTTAGGGAAGAATATTGAAGAATTATATTAACATCTTGACTGGAAATCCGCTCACTACCACCTAGAGTTGAGGAGGCTTACCAGATAAGGTGGACCCAATGGGGCGTACGTCGGATTGGGTCAGACAAGGCTTAGGTGGTGAGTGGCTGTATGTACTCCAGGGACGTGGCGGTCTCACGGGTTGGTTGTATTCATCCGGATGGTACCAGGAGCTTGAGAAGTGTAGGTGGTCCCCCGGATGTGGGAGGCCATGTAGATCTCAAAAGAGTGGTGGGGTGTTCCGTAAGAGGACCCCTCAAAACCAACATTCAGCGGACCAGGAATGGATGCAGAGGGGTGGAAAAAGAAAAAGAGGGTCACATAGTGTAAATCCGAAAAAACTAAAAATATTTATTTAAGATAAAATAGATGTACACTCACATGTGGATCCAAATATTAAAACAGCGCTGTTTGAGAAAAAGTGGCGACAATGGGGTCCTGCCCGACGCGTTTCGTCCTCAAAAGACGTCATCAGGGGGGATCCCTCCACTGTAGCCATATAGGGGATCTGCCTCTCATGATGGGAAACAGCTCCACGTATGTAAAATGGTTACTTCCGGTTTCGGTCAAAATGGCCGACCGGCGTGCGTTCCAGGTGTGCGTGTCACGCCTCTCTTCCGTACTGTGTAATGCGCCGGAAGTGTAAAAACAATATATAACAGAAATACCAGCCGAAATGAAAGGTCCATGGAGAGATAATGTGTATCGTATCCATACATATATCGAGAGGTGTGCCCGCAATGTGAATAAAGAGTCTTAGAATGAACCCACAGATGGGTGAAGTGCGCACTGTACTGCGCATGTGCAATAGGTGCAGGTGCTGCGCTTGATACTGCCCATGCTCAGTGGGTGTAAGGGAGAGTGACGCAGTGAGTCAGGTGTGTGGGCGTAACGGCCCCGGATAATAACAATGCGGGAGGAACCAATGGGGTGAAAGGATAACCCCTGAGTGCTAATGATATAGTCCCGCAATGTGGGAAAATGCCGTGCGTACACAGGTGAAGTCGGTATTGGGTGTTACCACCTAAAAACAGTGAAAAAATTTATGGAGTGCGCACTGTACTGCGCATGTGCAATGGGTGCAGATGCTGCGATATATGGGCGTGACGGCCCCAGACAGTGACATTGCGGGAAAGACCAAAGGGGTGAAAAGATGACCCCTAAATGATCATAATATGGTCCCGCACTGTGGGGAAATGCCGTGCATGCATAAATTGCTAGTGAACATAGTGTGGTCTGAAATGTCACCTTACAATAGAGAAGTGACAAAAATGTAGACCAGGTGAGGAAAAAAAAAAAAAAAAAATTATAGGTGCAATAAAAACCGTGTTAATTATAGAAAAAAACATTTAAAAAAAAAGATTTACAAATCACCAGTTCAATGGTGAAATCCACATTTGGTGTTGCCACCTAGAAAAGTGAATCGTATGGCATGTGAAAATGAGCGGTGGATATATGAGATCTACATGACCTCCCACATCCGGGGGACCACCTACACTTCTCAAGCTCCTGGTACCATCCGGATGAATACAACCAACCCGTGAGACCGCCACGTCCCTGGAGTACATACAGCCACTCACCACCTAAGCCTTGTCTGACCCAATCCGGCGTACGCCCCATTGGGTCCACCTTATCTGGTAAGCCTCCTCAACTCTAGGTGGTAGTGAGCGGATTTCCAGTCAAGATGTTAATATAATTCTTCAATATTCTTCCCTAAATATATTGCCATATAGACTATGTATCTTTGAGGTTCATATGAGGACTATATGTTCAAAACAGTTATTTACGATCCTCCCTCTTTGTCTAATTTGTCTGTTTTCATTAGTATATGACATTGTCTAGCGCCACACTTTTTGTTGCTTTTCCATTTTACACTTTGTTGGTCGTGTTGGCTGCTCCCTTTGTCTTTCGTTTTGGGGTAGCGCAGAATAATTTATACCAGTCTTTGAGTGTTTTTGATATCACATTCTGCAGCAACCCATTCCATTTGTCAGCAAAATGGATGTCTTTGACTACAGGGCTTCTAGAACCGTTAACACGGACGGGGTCTTTGTGGTCACTAATAATGACACTGAATTAGGTGGTTTATTCCTGAGGCTTAAGAACATTATGTCCTCAGAATTACATCTACAATGGGATATAGTGTTCTTGGAGCAATATGTCTCTGAACACATGGTCCCCAGGAGCCTTCGATGGGATGTACACCCCCCTCAAGGCGATCCTGACATAGAATCTTGGTATAAGTATTTTAATGAGGCAGGAATTAATCTCCTTGGTGTCCTCATTTCCAAGAAACGCCAGAGGCTATCTATATTGGATGGCGAGGTCAAGGAGATCAAAGACAAACTTTCAACACATAAAAATTCCTCAGAGTACTCTGTCCTTTCCTCCAACCTCCAGAAACATCTTGAGAAGGAGGATAAAGAACAGAGGAATAAAAAACAAAAAAAGTACTCTAGAGATGTAGGGGATTACAGAACAGGGAATGTATTTGGTTGGCAAAAGCTGTATACCACAAATTCCAGCAGCGCCCCCTCCGCACCCTCTGCATCTGGCCCCCCTAACACCTTGACCTCTAGAGTGGCCGATTCTGGTACACCCACTTCGGGCACTCCGGCAGACACGAGAGTGAAGAACCACTTTAGGTATGAGTCCCCATCACGTACTGATAGACATCATTACAACCCCCATACCCCCTATACCAACCAGAGGAGTAGAGGCCCTACTAGAGGCCGACAGAGGGGGAGAGGTCAACCTAGTCGTGGGAGGCATCCCCCTAACTCATATTCAGGACAATTTGAAGCCCCTCCTAGACAGACCTCGTATACAGAAACCCGATACCAGAATCCAGATTACTATGAACAACCACCCCCTAGCACATATAATAGGTTTTTGCCCCTCAGGAACACCAGGGAAGACGAATATGGGGATGATTATGGATATAGCCCTGGGTTGAGACGTGAACAGCCATTCCAGGACTACCCTCCATCCAATAACAACCCACGTCATTCACAGGTTTTTCACGAGGTCCAGAGACCAAGAAAAAGGGGTCCCGACCCAAGAGAGGCACAAGGGGAGGTTGGAGAACCCAGAGGAGGAAAGCGAAGGAGAACTTAAAGGGCCAAGGTGTTTTTAACCTCAGTACCAAGCCTTTGACTAGTGAAGAACTTTCTGTATTGGACAAGGCACTGAAATTTGCCCCCCCTAAAAAGCTAGACAAATTTGGTACTTTTATAGATATTCACAAATACATACGGAAGTTACATATCCAACGCTATCTCGTCTCTAATCCTATTAGAGATGAGAGGAGCGCCACATCGGGCACAGTCCATTCAGGCCTGTCTAACCCCTCATTATTTGTTCCACCAGTACCTATGGCGCCAGCTATTGGTGTGTTTAGAGACTTAGTCCTGAAAGACTTATCCGAACTTCCTGAGAAACGCATATACCGCCACTCCTTGTCTAATACAGGTTTAAAATCTTTGTGTTCACAAAAGGATCTTGTGATCCGTCCAGCGGACAAGGGGGGGTGGCATTGTTGTTCTCGACAAGGAAGATTACGTAACGGAGATGTACAGGATTCTTAATGAACCTGACACATATAAAGTAATGTCCAACAACCCCACCAATGTGTTTAAAAAAGAGCTGTCTATGATCATTAAGAAAGGTTATGATCGCGGGATCTTAAACTCAAAGGAGAAAGAATTTTTGGTACCTTTGGCACCCAGGGTTCCCACTATTTATTATTTACCCAAGGTGCACAAGAACCCTGTTCAACCCCCAGGCCGGCCTATCGTGAGCGGCATAGACTCTGTCACTTCACGCATAGGCCGCTATATTGACTTTTATTTGCAGCCACTTGTAAGACGCATGCCCTCTTATCTGAAGGATACAGGGTCCACCATACGCATGCTTGAAAATCTGGAACTACAGGGTGATCTCATCATTGCCACGGCCGACGTGGCCTCCCTGTATACGTGCATACCTCAGGACAAGGGCCTAGAAGCTGTCCGATATTTCCTTGAGAAAGAGCCCAGTATAGCCTCCTTCCAGTGTTCTTTTTTTATGGAACTATTGGAGTTTGCTATGAAACGAAGTTATTTTTGGTTTGATCAACACTTTTACCATCAGCTTCGCGGTGTGGCTATGGGGGCCAAATTTGCCCCCAGCCTCGCCAACTTATTTATGGCCAAATGGGAGGAGGATGTCGTCTATACCAATAGGGATCCTTCCCTTACTCTTTGGGCACGATATATTGACGACATCCTCCTCCTATGGAAAGGCAGTGCTGAATCGTTGGACTTGTTCTTTGAACATCTCAATACCAACGATCGGGGCATTTCCCTTACCTACACAGCTAGCAATCAAAAAATCAATTTTTTAGATTTGGATATTGAGATCCGCAATGGCCGTTTCCATTTCCAGACTCATTTCAAAACCACGGACTGAAATGGTTTTATACCCCCTGATAGTTGCCATCATCGGTCCTGGCTTGATTCAGTTCCAAGAAGTCAATTCCTCCGGCTTCGTAGAAATTGCTCTAACATGGAGGCTTTCAGTACACAATCTGCTCTTCTTAAATCAAAACTGTTAGATAAAAACTATGATCCCAACCTTATAGATCGTGAATTCCAACGTGCTCTGGAGACCAATAGAGAGTCACTTTTGGTTGAAAAGCCCAAAAGAGAACAGAACGAGATCTTCAAGTGGTCCCTTTTGACCGGTTTTTCTAACCAGTATAAACATGTGAAAGCCATCGTGTCTAAGCATTGGGACATCCTCAAGAATTACCGTGTTTTAGGTACGGTTTTGCCCGACAGGGCAAGAGTCATTTTTAAGGGTGCACCAACTTTACAAAGTAAAATTGCTCCTAACATTTTTAACCCCCCCATACGTCAACCACTTTTTAACGAAATGGAGGGTTTCTATTCCTGTAGGCGGTGTATAGTATGCCAACACAACACTGGCATAGGGAGGAAAACCGTATCATTTACGTCATCGGTTACACAGAAACGATACAGCATCAAACGCTTTTGTACTTGCACCACCAGCTACATCGTTTACCTAATAACATGCCATTGTGGAAAGCAATATGTTGGCCGTACTATTTGCTCTTTCGCCATAAGAGTAGCGGAGCATATTGCTTTGATTAAAAGTGGGGATATTAAACATACGGTCCCCCGACATTATAAGCTACAGCATAATCGCGTAATTACCGGGACACAATTTATGGTAATAGACCGATATGTTCCCCCATGGAGGGGCGGAGCCATGACCAGGGGTGTATCACAGTTGGAGACCTTCTGGATCTATGAGCTCCGCACACTCTCGCCGTTAGGTATGAATGTAGAGCTTGATGTTAATGCCTTCATTAATAGAGCCTGACACCCTATATGAGCAACTTTCTCCTTTTTGTTTCTGTTTCCCTTACCGTTTTTCATTTTGGGCCCATGTAAATTTTCAGACATCACCCTACTGGGTACTATATATTTACCCATTAGGATTGCATCCCAAGAACATTCTTGGCGCGCAAGGTTTTTTCTCTGTAAATTCCTGTGTGATATCTCTCTTTTATGTATTTTTAGATTTCCACATTTATATTGTTTATGTGTGGATTCAATTGTCCTATGTTTGATTTTTATACATATCAATATTGCACATCACGGTGTACCCACTATACGCATGAAGGGCTTTCTGCCCATTCCCTTTAATAAGTGGCATCTATACATTCTCATTGTATGTTCTTAGATATTAATTTAATATCCGGTGCACCTCTGTATGGGAGCCCGCTCCATTTCATTATTTTGTATATTTTATCAAATTTTTCATGCAAGAGATTTCACTGAACACATATATCCACCGCTCATTTTCACATGCCATACGATTCACTTTTCTAGGTGGCAACACCAAATGTGGATTTCACCATTGAACTGGTGATTTGTAAATCTTTTTTTTTTAAATGTTTTTTTCTATAATTAACACGGTTTTTATTGCACCTATAATTTTTTTTTTTTCCTCACCTGGTCTACATTTTTGTCACATCTCTATTGTAAGGTGTAATTTCAGACCACACTATGTTCACTAGCAATTTATGCATGCACGGCATTTCCCCACAGTGCGGGACCATATTATGATCATTTAGGGGTCATCTTTTCACCCCTTTGGTCTTTCCCGCAATGTCACTGTCTGGGGCCGTCACACCCATATATCGCAGCATCTGCACCCATTGCACATGCGCAGTACAGCGCGCACTCCATACATTTTTTCACTGTTTTTAGGTGGTAACACCCAATACCGACTTCACCTGTGTACGCACGGCATTTTCCCACATTAAGGGACTATATCATTAGCACTCAGGGGTTATCCTTTCACCCCATTGGTTCCTCCCGCATTGTTATTATCCGGGGCCGTTACGCCCACACACCTGACTCACTGCTTCACTCTCCCTTACACCCACTGAGCATGGGCAGTATCGAGCGCAGCACCTGCACCTATTGCACATGCGCAGTACAGTGCGCACTTCACCCATCTGTGGGTTCAGTCTAAGACTCTTTGTTCACATTGCGGGCACACCTCTCGATATATGCATGGATACGATACACATTATCTCTCCATGGACCTTTCATTTCGGCTGGTATTTCTGTTATATATTGTTTTTACACTTCCGGCGCATTACACAGTACGGAAGAGAGGCGTGACACGCACGCCTGGAACGCACGCCGGTCGGCCATTTTGGCCGAAACCGGAAGTAACCATTTTACATACGTGGAGCTGTTTCCCATCATGAGAGGCAGATCCCCTATATATATTGGGGTGGCTACAGTGGGGGGATCCCCCCTGATGACGTCTTTTGAGGATGAAACGCGTCGGGCAGGACCCCATTGTCACCACTTTTTCTCAAACAGCGCTGTTTTAATATTTGGATCTACATGTGAGTGTACATCTATTTTATCTTAAATAAATATTTTTAGTTTTTTCGGATTTACACTATGTGGCCCTCTTTTTCTTTTTCCACCCCTCTGCATCCATTCCTGGTCCGCTGAATGTTGGTTTTGAGGGGTCCTCTTACGGAACACCCCACCACTCTTTTGAGATCTACATGACCTCCCACATCCGGGGGACCACCTACACTTCTCAAGCTCCTGGTACCATCCAGATGAATACAACCAACCCGTGAGACCGCCACGTCCCTGGAGTACATACAGCCACTCACCACCTAAGCCTTGTCTGACCCAATCCGGCGTACGCCCCATTGGGTCCACCTTATCTGGTAAGCCTCCTCAACTCTAGGTGGTAGTGAGCGGATTTCCAGTCAAGATGTTAATATAATTCTTCAATATTCTTCCCTAAATATATTGCCATATAGACTATGCATCTTTGAGGTTCATATGAGGACTATATGTTCAAAACAGTTATTTACGATCCTCCCTCTTTGTCTAATTTGTCTGTTTTCATTAGTATATGACATTGTCTAGCGCCACACTTTTTGTTGCTTTTCCATTTTACACTTTGTTGGTCGTGTTGGCTGCTCCCTTTGTCTTTCGTTTTGGGGTAGCGCAGAATAATTTATACCAGTCTTCTAGCATTTTACAAGCAGGTTTCAAAAGTGATAGCATGGCTCCAATGAGTGGGTGTTACGTGTAGTCAATGGTTACATATTTGTTTTCAATCCAGGGCAAGTTCATTATTGGGATATTTACTAAAGAATCCTCCAAAGTGATCCAGTCTTTGGTGAGGCTGTGTATGTGCCAATCCACTATCCTGGTCAGGTGACATGCCCAACGATATTTTGGGAGGCCTGGGAGGCCTAGGCCTCCTAGCTGTTTGGGTAGAACCAACCTGTCCCAGCTTAGTCGTGGGGTCTTGGAGGCCCAGATAAAGATCCTACATATAAGTTTATAGGATGTGAAGAAAGAGATTGGTAGTTTAATGGGTATTGCTTGAAAGAGGTAGAGAAGTCTGGGCAAGACATTCATTTTCAGTATGGCGATCCTGCCTAACCAAGAGAAGGAGCCCAGATGCCATGTCTGGAGGTCACCTTGGATGGACAGGAGCGTTGGTAAGAAGTTTCTGGCATAGAGATCATGCAAATTGGTTGGAATTTTGATTCCAAGATAAGATATTTCACGCTGTTCCCATCCAAATGGGAAGTTATTCTTACATTGTGTCACTGTAGCGGTCAGTAGGGTAATATTGAGTGCTTTTGATTTCTCAAAATTAATTTGAAGGTTGGATAGGGTTTTGAAAAGTGAAATGTCTGCCAGAAGGTTGGGGATAGTTGTGATAGGGTCAGTGAAGAAGAGCAGGATGTCATCCGCATACGCGGCCATTTTATACTGCTTATGATTTTCTTCTATGCCTCTGATGGCAGGGTTATCTCTCAGTCTTAGTGGAGATAGGGTGCAACCCTGACGGTTTCCATTGGATACAGAGAAGGAACTGTTAATCCTAATTTTAGCCGTCGGGGAGGAGTATAAAGCCAGGATCATTTGTAGCATTCCGGGGGGTAGGCCCAAGGCCTGCAGCGTAGCTTCCATATAGTCCCAGGCCACCCTGTCGAACGCCTTCTCTGCATCAAGGGAGAGGAAAAAGCCTTGTGTGGAAGATTTGGAGAGCCAGTGGTGGATGTTTAGGGATTTGGTGGTGTTGTCCCTAGCTTCTCTGCCTGGGACAAAACCAGCCTGGTCTTGTGAGACAAAATTCGGGATAAAGGGGAGAATGTGGTTCGCCAGCGCTTTGGCGTAAAGTTTTAGGTCCACATTTAGTAGCGAGATTAGGCGGTAATTGGACACTAATGTGGGGTCTTTGCCCTGCTTGGGGATGAGTGTGATGTGTGCTTCAAAGATATCCCTGTGTGCGGTAGAGTTTGGTGAGAGATTGTTGAAGGCTCTGGTGAGATGAGGAATGAGAATAGTCGGGAAGGATTTATAGTAGCTGACCGATAGGCCATCAGGACCAGGGCTTTTGCCCGACTTCATTTGCTTTAAGGCCGTGAGGATTTGTCAACTGAGAGGGGCATGTCTAGTGCTAGTGAATCTTCCAGGGAGAGAGGGGTCGGACTGTATCGTGCTAAAAAATCTGAGATGGTTGCCCTGCTGTCTAAGTTTGTATCAGTCTGTGGTGCGGATGGGAGGTTGTATAATTTGGAGAAATTTTGGACGAATTGGTTAGAGATGTCCTCAGTGGTAACCAGGCAGTCTCCAGAGGGGCGCTTGATTTTGGGAATCGTGTTGGCGCTCTCTTGGTTTGGAGTGCCCTTGCTAAAATCTTACCGGCTTTGTTGCTAAATTCATAGTATAGCTTTTGTGTTAGAGCATATTTACGTTTCAGTGTGCTATTAAGCGTTTCTAGGAGTTCCTCCCTTGCCTGAGTCAGGTCTGCCAAAGAAGAGGCAGCGAGGGATGCCTTATGTGTATGTTCAAGCGTGCGGATATGAGCAGTCAGTTCATCAATACGTGCCTTCTTAAGTTTATTACGTTGTGCTGCTAGGGACAGTAGTTCACACTGAATGACACATTTATGTGCTGCCCATGTGACAGCAGGTGAAATGTCGTCTGAGGTATTTTCTGCAAAGAAGTTGGAAAGGCATGCGGTTATCCCGTGAATATTGGTAGTGTCAGTCAGTAGGGAATTATCGAGTCGCCAAATCTGTGCTCTAGGGAGGGAGGTTGGCAGTTGTAAAATAATAGAGAAGGGGTTATGGTCAGAGTGTACTGAGGGGTCAATGGTGGCGTTAATGAGATAGGGCAGGTCTGTCTGGGAGATAAAAAAGTGGTCCAATCTGGAATACTTGTTGTGCGGGGAAAAGAAGAAAGTAAAATCTTTTTCCTTGGGATGCATTGCGCGCCATGTGTCATGGAGCAGTAGGTTGCTAAGTTGCAATTTAATTGCACATAAAGCTCTGTAGGTTAGGGAGGATGTTCCGTTTGAGGTGTCAAATGAGGAGGTGAATGCCAAATTAAAGTCTCCTCCAATGATTAGGGTACCTGATTGGAAGCTGGAGAGCAGTTGGAGAGTAGTACGGAAGAAGGTAACCTGTTTTGAGTTGGGGACATACATATTGGCAATTGTGAGGGGTCTGTAATGTAGAGTGCCTTTCAGAAAAAGGAATCTCCCGTTTAGGTCCCTTTGAACATCAGTAATCTGTATGGGGCAATGTTTAGAAATGAGAATGGTCACTCCTTTAGATTTCGCCTCTGTGTTGGAGGAATGATAGGTCGTGGGAAAGTAGTTATTCTGTATTTTGGGACGGCGTCCATTCAGAAGTGTGTCTCCTGTATGAGTGCTATGTGGGTCTTTGATTATTGCAAGTTGTATAGAAGTTTAGACTTTTTTCAGAGGTGTTGAGGCCCCTAATGTTGATTGAGCATAGTTTAAGCTTTTGAATTTGAGGTTGTGCGTCGCCCAGTGGGGCTCGGGTATCTGTTGCAGCTGCCATGTGTGTGTGGGGGTGATGTGGGTGGGGGGGAGTGAGGAGAGGGTCCACAGTGTTTCAGGTAGGTGTGAATGCAGCAGGTGGGTCACTGGGAGAGAACCGATGAGGCGTGGAGTAGGTTGTCCACAAGCCTCTGTAATGTACTGAATCAGTGGAGTACAGGACGTGGATAGAGTGTGTGTCCCTTAAAAGGGAGACAGCACCCTGACACGTACCTGTGTGGGGTTGACCAGAACTAAGGCAGTGAAGAGGGACTATGAAAAGGAGATAGTCCGCCGCCAAGGGGGACGTAGTAAGTAACAGGGGAGGTAGGTGCTAGTGGACTAATTCTAACAGGGTGTGAGGTAGAATCGCAGGATGGTGAGAGCCAGCAAACTAGCTGGGAGCGATAAGATGTGAGCAGAGAAACAGCAGCAAATGTCTGGGATAGGGATGAGCTTCGAGTTCGAGTCGAACTCATGTTCGACTCGAACATCGGCTGTTCGCCAGTTCGCTGAACAGCGAACAATTTGGGGTGTTCGCGGCAAATTCGAAAGCCGCGGAACACCCTTTAAAAGTCTATGGGAGAAATAAAAAGTGCTAATTTTAAAGGCTTATATGCAAGTTATTGTCATAAAAAGTGTTTGGGGACCCGGGTCCTGCCCCTGGGGACATGGATCAATGCAAAAAAATTTTTTAAAAACGGACTTTTTTCAGGAGCAGTGATTTTAATAATACTTAAAGTGAAACAATAAAAGTGTAATGTTCCTTTAGATTTGGTACCTGGGGGGTGTCTATAGTATGCCTGTAAAGGGGTGCATGTTTCCCGTGTTTAGAACAGTCTGACAGCAAAATGACATTTCAAAGGAAAAAAAGTCATTTAAAACTACTCGCGGTTATTAATGAATTGCCTGTCCGACAATACACATAAAAGTTCATTGATAAAAACGGCATGGGAATTTCCTACAGGGGAACCCCAAACCAAATTTTTTTTTAAAAATGACGTGGGGGGTCCCCCTAAATTCCATACCTGAAGGGTCTGGTATAGATTTTGATGGGGACCCCACGCCATTTTTAAAAAAAATTTTGGCTGGGGTTCCCCTTTATATTCATACCAGACCTGAAGGGCCTGGTATGGAATTTAGGGGGACCCCCCACGTCATTTTAGCCATGAGTAGTTTTAAATGACTTTTTTTCCTTTGAAATGTCATTTTGCTGTCAGACTGTTCTAATAATGGGAAACACGCGCGCCTTTAAAGGCATACTATAGACACCCCCCGGTATGAAATTTAAAGGAATAATTCACTTTTATTGTTTCACTTTAAGCATTATTAAAATCACTGCTCCTGAAAAAACAGCCGTTTTTAAAACTTTTTTTTTCATTGATCTATGTCCCCTGGGGCAGGACCCAGGTCCCCAAACACTTTTTATGACAATAACTTGCATGTAAGCCTTTAAAATGAGCACTTTTGATTATTCATGTTCGTGTCCCATAGACTTTAACGGTGTTGGCACAAATTTTTTGCCTGTTCGCATGTTCTGGCGCGAACCGAACAGGGGGGTGTTCGGCTCATCCCTAGTCTGGAGGAAAAAGAAACACTAACAGACAATCGGTGGGACCACCAATCAGCCTGGGAGGGAGGGGCTACTGTCCACTCTGCCCCCCCCCAGGTCTGCTTGACCACAAACGTTGATGGTCACGTGGGTTGAGAGCTGGTGCATAAGCAGTAAAACATTGAAAACAGCAACCTATTCAGTGTAATTAACACTTTCAGGTAGTACACCTGGGAATTGCAAGGCTGCCTTTCTAGAACCAGGAGGCAATCAAAGTTGAAAAATCACATTTGTCCATTGATACAATCAAAGTAAACCGTATAGTAATGCATTAAACAGAGGGTGATCGGTTGTTGAACAAACGGTACAAATAGAGCAGGTAGAAACATAGAAATGGTTAAGGAGCTGTGATATTACCGTAACCATTCGTTGGGGGGGAACGAGGAGAAAAAAGTTCCTGCAGCTTGAGCCATACCCGCTCTGACCCGAGGGTACTGTGCGGTCGGTATGCTGCAACAGGGTCCATGTACTGGTAGGGCGATGGGCGCAAATCAACCGCCATTGATGCTGGAAGGAAGCGGCAGTCCCAGTCTAAGTACCGGTGTATGATGTCCTCTGCCAGATGGGAGTTGTAGATGTAGTTACCTCAAGGAGTGCATGCGTTCCCGCTAGTGGTGGGGGCTCAGGAGGCGATTCTTGAGCGAAGGGTGGAGCGGGTGCCCCAATCGGTGAAGGGCGAGCCAGAGTTTGTACACTGGTCAGGCTGTGGAGCTGCAATAGAGACTCGGTCTTAGAGGTGGAGGCGGGGTGTTCCAGTGCCGTCTTTCCTGTGTGGGGTGGGGTCTTGTGTCGCAAAGCCTTGTGGTATTAGTAGTTCCAGAGTCAGAGCCTTGATGCTAGGCAGATTCTGGGAGCATGTGAGTGATATCAAACCCTGCAGAGAAGAGAGAGCCATAGCTGTAGTAAAGCAGTAGTTCAAACTGTGTGGAAGGAAGCAGTGGCTCTCAGTTTCACAGAGGTTGGCTAAGGGGGTCAGAGTTTGTGAACGAGGGGCAAAACTTTAAGATTATGAGCCCATAACAAAATAAAATCCAAAAAGCCATTAGGGAAACCTTAAATTGGGAGGATCCTGTGGCCGCTCCCTTCAAACAAAGTAAATTCTTCAAACAACTAAAGAAGGAACGTGTCAATTTTTCATTCAGCGAGATGAAAGTAAAAGCTAAATAAAAGTCAATATAATCAGGAGGATAGTTTAGTGGGCCTTTATGGGTGCCAAGAAAGTGGATTTCAACAGACATCAAGATAAAAAATAAAATTCATATTTTATTCAACATATACAAAATAAAAAAAAAATATTATGCTGGCTAGACACAATATCATGTAATGACATACAGCAGTACATATCAAATTAGATTAGAAGTAGACAGTCACTCAGCACTGTAAACCCTACATGTTTTGCCCAATGGGGCTTCCTCAGGGGATATATGTTGAGGGACCAGAGTGGATATATCACTGCATGAAATAGGATACAATTAGAAGCCATCAAAATTGACCTTGGTTTCCTCTTATATGGACAACCAATATACTTATCTGCTAACTAACATTTGCAACTCTTAGTGTTAACCTTATTATGGCTATACATCGTCCTCTTACATTCCCTTCCTTCACTCTCAGCAGTTAATTCTTATAGCCCTTACTTTTATCACTACTATATTTTTTTTATTAGATAAACATAAGTACTTGGCAGCCCTTGCTCTCCTTTAGACATAGCCGGGCTCTCTGTAAGCATTTCTTTTGCCCTCCCAGCCAATCTTCATTACTATTCTTCTTTCATTACAGCATGTTCCCACCCTGTGCACCACTACATTGAGGTCTTACACTTTCAACACACACCCCCTTCCCCATTTTCTTGGATGCATCCAATCCCCAGACGACGTCCACTAGTGACAAAACGCGCAGGGAGGAGCCTGCATCTCTGACGTCATTGCGCTTTCCTCTTCGGAGGAGTAGGAATACTGGCGATAGCGTGTGAAGGAAGCCTCGAGAGACGCCGCCATCTGGATATACTGTTTGTCTGCTTGACTGCCTATATTCAGCCATCTTTTGTAAGTGCAAATCTGTTTGAGTTTAATAAATTATATTACGTACTGCACTGTGGGAGCCCTCTCTGTTTTATATTCTGAGTAATACTGCTGACCACAGACGGAACAACCCCTGGTCCTTCTCAGCCTTTTCTGATGACACGGATGTTACAGTCTTGGAGTCCCTGTAAGGTTTTTGGGAGACCATAATTCCCTGGGCTTGGTGAGACCAACTTTTTGGTCTTTACAGCTGGTAAGGAGACAACCTACTCACCTGGGTGTTTTGCTTTATGGAACAAGGGACTCCCACTTCATCACAGTGTCGATCACACCTTCACTGATCACTCTCTTTGTTTTATAAACAATTTTGAACTTTGAACACTGCTATTGTGGATTACACTGATCCACATTTAAGGACTATTAGTCACCTATTGCTTGTTCGGTTATTAATTACCTATATGGGATTCCAAATGTCACTTGGGTGATCTATATATTTATATATTTTTTTTCATTATTAGCACAATTTTTTATTGACCACCTTAGTTTTCTGGTTTTAGTATGGTTTGCACCTAATGTATTTTTTCGTTTTTAAGAATTTAGCGCTGCACCTTTATATATAATTTGTGATTATGGGTTTTGTATTGTAGACTCCTGGTGCGGGCTGCTCATGTTCTACTTATTTATTATTTAATCAATAAGTACAATTTTTAGCACAGCGTTTGGCCAACTTGGCCTTTATCTTTTACATGTTTTACCAGATTCATCATGGCTCCAATGGGGCCGACTCCAAATGCTTGACCTCTTCCTTCTTGAAGGGATAGAGCTTTGAAACTTTAGATGACATGGAGTTCTTCTTCTCCGCCTTGCCCCATTCGTCTGTAATGACTTCACCAAGTTCGGCGATGAATGAAAAATTGACACGTTCCTTCTTTAGTTGTTTGAAGAATTTCCTTTGTTTGAAGGGAGCAGCCACAGGATCCTCCCAATTTAAGGTTTCCCTAATGGCCTTAACCAAGGGGGAAAGCAGAGCAAAAAAATCGAACCCCACACAAGGACTCTCTTCATCAGAGTTACTATCCGAGATGGCCGCCGAAAGATGGCTTGGCAGAGAGGACTCCCAAGTATCTTGAATTTGTGTCTCCCCTACTGGAGAATGTGGAGGCTCAGCAGGAGGAACATAGAGAAAAATAGGAGTTTGGGACTTTAAATGAGGCCCACGGACAACAGGAGGTGAATAAATTTTTTTTTTTCTCTCTGAACTAGGGATGGAGGCGCATTCCCCATGCGCCTTATTCAAAGTCCCGAAAATTCCAATATCCTTCAGCAGGAGGAACATAGGACTGGCTAGTTTCAATACCCTTGAGGGATTCCTTAACAACCTTCTGGACCAGGGTCTTAATCTGCTGATCCGCATCCCCTCTCTCACTAGATGCCTTGGCGTAGCAGAGATCACATAGAGACTTTACTGCAAGTACTTGTGCTCTACAGCCCCAGCAGACACAACTAGCTGAGTGACTGGAGCGAGCCTTTGAAGAACGAGATAGTTCCTCGCTACAGTGACCCGATCTTGAGGGTGAACTGTGATGCTTAGACCTGGAAGAGGAGCGCCAGTGGTGCAATTTTGAAGAGTCACTTCCTCTGTGAGAGCTGTGTCCTTGTTCTGATCTAGAAGGACTGAGGAAAGAAAAGGAAAAAACAGGGAACACAATGATCAGGGGAAAACAGTGGCCAGAGAGACCGAAAGACAAAAAAACCCCCACTGACCGTTGGTTACCCAAGAGGAAACCAAAACACCTTTAAGTACCTTTTGTGAGAGGGCTGGACACAGGGAGGCGGTGGAGAGTCCATGTCTCTAGAGGCATCCATCAGGGCTGTAAAGACATATAGATAAATACCAGGGACAGGAAAGCATCTGCTCACCTGTCCCTAGAGAGCCACTTACCAATAGCATAGACACAGAGGCAAGGGGAAGTCACCGCAATAGCCCACAAGCATTCCCAAAGCCTGCAGGCTAATTCCCCTGTTTAAATAAGGCGCCCCGTGACCTCACTGCCACGCCGTGCCCGGCGCTCGTGCGCATGCGTGATTGGCGTCATTTTGCCGCTGTCGCGCATGCACGAACCAAGCCTCGTTCTCGTACCATACTCGCGCCTGCGAAACAGGAAGTAAACGGCAGCTGGAACGCAGGAGGAACCAGCCGCCATGCCTGTAAATCGCCCAGCGCAAACAAAAGACTGAAGGGAACACAAGGGTGGGGAACAAAGAAACAAAAACTGCTGCCATGTAAAAGAGGAAACATCTCACCACTACCACCATGATCACCACCTGGGCCAAAGGTAAGAAGAATACACCGGACTTCTTGGGGCAAAAGGGTCACCTGCTGATAGCTGGCTATACAACTGATGTGCAGCCTGCCTGCCAGTGGCTAGGATTCTACCTTTTTCCAGCACCTCTTCCAGTGCCCACTCCATACCTTACTAATAGCTAGGGCTTAGCGGAGTAATGCGACCCTCCACTCCTAAAGTAGCAGCTCGGCCAATCTTGATCGTGGGGGAGAAAAACTTTGGGTTGGAAGACCACCACTAGGTCCTTCGGAGGAGGACAAAAAAAGAACATGGCCGTGGGCAAGGAGCAAAGATAGGAGTAGTGTCCTATAGGGTAGTAAAGGTGGGACTAAATCCACACTTTGCTGCCATGGAGTCTGTCAGGAAATAGCACTTTTTCTTGATTTTTATGGAGAAATAAGCTACCTAGAATTAAATTGACTACACTTATGTGACCTTTGGCACGAGGGGGACTGGCCTTCCCAGATTTTCATAAATATTATCTGCTGGCACAGCTTGTACTGGCAGGTGGATGGTTAAATCCAGATAGATATAATCCTGCCTTAATGTTGGAGGCAGCATTGCTGTTTGTTTCAAGGCTTGAAATCTCCATATGATCTGACGCCCTCAATGGTAACGACTATAAAGGCATGGAGAGCAAGTTTAGCATAGAATCACCTTGGAGTGTTTTTCTCCAAATACCCTGCTGTGGAGGAATCCTCAGCTGCCTCATGTAAACTCCATCCAAGATCCAGGAGCCTGGACCAGATTTAAGGTTAAAAAGCTATCTCAAGTAGTGCAGGGAGAAACAGTGATACCCTTTGAAGGAATGATAAAATACTGGAATATTCCAGGAAGCTACTTTTTTACATATATGCAACGTGCACATGCTCTCTCTGCCCAGTTTCCTCATGGTTTTCCATAACTAGAGCAATCTGGGCTGGAACAGATAACTAGAAGGAGAATGGCAGAGAAACCTATTTCAGTACTATACACCCATTTGGTAGGAGTATAACTGACAGACATGAGTAAACTTCGAACATGTTGGATAAGAGATGTTCCAGAACTAGAGGAGGAGAATTGGGAGGAGATATGGGTATTCCCCTTTCAGATATTGGTCTCTCTTCAAGTTAAACTCATACAATTTAAGATAACACACAGAACATACTATGCACCATATAAATTACATAGAATAAGCCTACTGAATTCTCAGAATTGTTGGAGATGTGAGAATAGTCCAGGAGATGTTATCCATATATTCTGGTCCTGCCCGGATATTGTTACATTTTGGACAAGGGTCATAAATGTAATTGCTATAGTGATGTCAGTTGTTTTGGAACAGAATGCAGGTACCTGCCTTTTGGGTTTATGAAAAGAAATTTGATCCGGATGGCCGCACTTCAATGATAATACCTTTACTGGTAAAAATCCATACAGCAAAAGATGAAGTAGATTGCTAACATGGCTCAGCTATGAGTAAGCACCAGTAGTTATGGTGTGAAACATGTTAGCAATCTACTTCATCTTTTGCTGTATGGATTTTTACCAATAAAGATATTATCATTGAAGTGCGGGCATCTGGAGCTAATTTCTTTTCATATGCTATATGCATACTGAGCCAGTACTCGCACCTGACAGAGGCTCAGACACCTGGAGCGGGTTCCTTTCCTGTGTGTTTACTTATCCGGATTGTATGCCTTTTGGGTTTGATGGGGAATAATATTGCTGCCACTATAGAAAAGGGAACACAAATAAGTATATTGCTTTTCTATGCAAGAAAAGAAATCGTATTTAACTGGAAAGAAACAGAGGCTCTCTCAATAGCTTTTTGGAAGCATTTAGTAAATGATAACCTGCCTTTGTATAGAGAAACATACTGCAATAGAGGACATCAAGAAAAATATGAAAGAGTCTGGTCAAGTTGGATGGAAGAACCTACAACGGCCTCTGAGTAATCGAAGGATTAAATAACCGGAATAGGGAAAAAGGAAAAATATAGAAATGTAGAAAGAAAAGAAATGTGGGTAAAGAAAGTGAAGGGGTACAACAAACCACACCATGACACGAGGTTAATGAGGAAGAATGTGTGTTTTTTTCTTTATGTTTTGTGATATGCAAGTATTGTAAATAAGAGTTATGTGGAAGCTCCTGCGAGAGTGGAACATACAGTATCTCACAAAATTGAGTACACCCCTCACATTTTTGTAAATATTTTATTATATCTTATCATGTGACAACACTGAAGAAATGTCACTTTGCTACAATGTAAAGTAGTGAGTGTACAGCTTGTATAACAGTGTAAATTTGCTATCCCCTCAAAATAACTCAACACACAGCTATTAATGTCTAAACCACTGGCAACAAAAGTGAGTACACCCCTAAGTGAAAATGTCCAAATTGGGCCCCATTAGCTATTTTCCTTCCCTGGTGTCATGTGACTCATTAGCGTTACAAGGTCTCAGGTGTGAATGGGGAGCAGGTGTGTTAAATTTGGTGTTATCGCTCTCACTCTCTCATACTGGTCACTGGAAGTTCAACATGGCACCTCTCTGAGGATCTAAAAAAAATAATTCTTGCTCTACGTAAAGATGGCCTAGGCTATAAGAAGATTGCCAATACCCTGAAACTAAGCTGCAGCACGGTGGCCAAGACCAAACAGCGGTTTAACAGCACAGATTCCACTCAGAACAGGCCTCGCCATGGTCAACAAAAGAAGATGTTCACCAATGCCAGGAGCATGGCGGACAAGATGGGTGAACTAGAGATACTGTTGTACAAGAAAGATTTGGATTTTGTGGGAATTTCAGAGACCTGGTTCAACAGCTCTCATTATTGGCTGGCAAACATTCAAGGGTATACCCTATACCGCAAGGATAGAGAGGGTAAAAAAGGGGGAGGGGTATGCCTATATATCAAGAATAATGTACAAGCGAATGTGAGAGATGACATCACTGAGGGAACTAGAGAGGAGGTGGAATCCTTATGGGTAGAGCTCCAAAGGGATGAAGCTAAGGGGAAAATAATACTGGGAGTATGCTATAGGCCCCCTAACCTGAGGGAGGAAGTGGAGACGGATCTCCTATCACAAATTGGATTAGCAGCAAGGATGGGAAGTGTTATCATAATGGGGGATTTTAATTATCCAGACATAGACTGGGCGGAGGGAACCGAGCATTCATTTAAGGCTCGCCAGTTCCTTAATGTCTTGCAGGACAATTTTATGGGTCAGATGGTAGACGCACCAACTAGAAATAAAACATTACTGGATCTACTGATTACCAATAATACAGACCTGATCACAGATGTGGAAATTTAGGTAACAGCGATCACAGGTCAATTAGTTTCAGTATAAATCACACAAATAGGAAACATGAAGGGAACACAAAGACACTGAATTTCAAAAGAGCCAACTTCCCTAAACTACAAACCTTGCTAAAAGGCATAAATTGGGATAAAATATTAGGAACAAAGAATACGGAGGAGAGATGGGTTTGCTTAAAGAGCATATTAAATAAGGGCATTAACCAGTGTATCCCATTGGGTAATAAATTTAAAAGAGCAAACAAAAATCCTGGATGGCTTAACTCCAATGTAAAAATGCATATAAAAGCAAAGGAGAAGGCCTTCAAAAAATACAAGGTTGAGGGATCATCCTCAGCATTCAGACTTTATAAAGAATGCAAATGCAATAAGAAATGTAAGGGTGCAATTAGGATGGCTAAGATAGAACATGAAAGACACATAGCGGAGGAGAGCAAAAAAAATCCCAAGAAATTTTTTAAGTATGTAAACAGTAAAAAAGGGAGGACAGACCATATTGGCCCCATAAAGAATGAGGAAGGACATCTGGTTACAAAGGATGGGGAGATGGCAAAGGTATTGAATTTATTCTTCTCCTCAGTCTTCACGAGTGAATCGGGGGGCTTCAGTAACCAAAACTGCAGTGTTTATCCTCATGACACAACACAGGAAGCACCTCCATGGTTAACAGAGGACGGAATTAAAATTAGACTTGAGAAACTTGACATTAATAAATCACCGGGACCAGATGGCTTGCATCCAAGGGGACTTAGGGAACTCAGTTAGGTGATTGCCAGAGCGTTGTTCCTAATTTTTACAGACAGTCTATTGACTGGAATGGTACCAGCTGATTGGAGAAAAGCCAATGTAGCACCAATATTTAAAAAGGGCCCAAAAAACATCCCTGGGAATTACAGACCAGTTAGCCTAACATCAATAGTATGTAAACTCTTGGAGGGGATGATAAGGGACTATATACAAGATTTTAGTAATAAGAACAATATCATTAGCAGAAATCAGCATGGATTCATGAAGAATCGTTCTTGCCAAACCAATCTATTAACCTTCTATGAGGAGGTGAGTTGCCATCTAGATAAAGGAAGCCCCGTAGACGTGGTGTATCTGGATTTTGCAAAAGCATTTGACACAGTTCCCCATAAACGTTTACTGTACAAAATAAGGTCCGTTGGCATGGACCATAGGGTGAGTACATGGATTGAAAACTGGCTACAAGGGCGTGTTCAGAGGGTGGTGATAAATGGGGAGTACTCAGAATGGTCAGGGGTGGGTAGTGGGGTTCCCCAGGGTTCTGTGCTGGGACCAATCCTATTTAATTTGTTTATAAACGACCTGGAGGATGGGATAAACAGTTCAATCTCTGTATTTGCAGACGATACTAAGCTAAGCAGGGCAATAACTTCTCCGCAGGATGTGGAAACCTTGCATAAAGACCTCAACAAATTAATGGGGTGGGCGACTACATGGCAAATGAGGTTCAATGTAGAAAAATGTAAAATAATGCATTTGGGTGGCAAAAATATGAATGCAATCTATACACTGGGGGAGAACCTCTGGGGGAATCTAGGATGGAAAAGGACCTGGGGGTCCTAGTAGATGATAGGCTCAGCAATGGCATGCAATGCCAAGCTGCTGCTAATAAAGCAAACAGAATATTGGTATGCATTAAAAGGGGGATCAACTCCAGAGATAAAATGATAATTCCCCCGCTCTACAAGACTCTGGTCCGGCCGCACCTGGAGTATGCTGTCCAGTTCTGGGCACCAGTCCTCAGGAGGGATGTACTGGAAATGGAGCGAGTACAAAGAAGGGCAACAAAGCTAATAAAGGGTCTGGAGGATCTTAGTTATGAGGAAAGGTTGCGAGCGCTGAACTTATTCTCTCTGGAGAAGAGACGCTTGAGAGGGGATATGATTTCAATTTACAAATACTGTACTGGTGACCCCACAATAGGGATAAAACTTTTTCGCAGAAGAGAGTTTAATAAGACTCGTGGCCACTCATTACAATTAGAAAAAAAGAGGTTTAACCTTAAACTACGTAGAGGGTTCTTTACTGTAAGAGCGGCAAGGATGTGGAATTCCCTTCCACAGGCGGTGGTCTCAGCGGGGAGCATTGATAGCTTCAAGAAACTATTAGATAATAACCTGAATAACCACAACATACAGGGATATGTAATGTAATACTGACACATAATCACACACATTGGTTGGACTTGATGGACTTGTGTCTTTTTTTAACCTCACCTATTATGTAACTATGTAACTATGTAAGATGAATGCACGTGCTCAGCATCATATCCAGAGGTTGTCTTTGGGAAATAGACGTATGAGTTCTGCTAGCATTGCTTCAGAGGTTGAAGGGGTGGGGGGTCAGCCTGTCAGTTCTCAGACCATACGCCGCACACTGCATCAAATTGGTCTGCATGGCGTCCCAGAAGGAAGCCTCTTCTAAAGATGATGCACAAGAAAGCCTGCAGGCAGTTTGCTGAAGACAAGCAGACTAAGGACATGCATTACTGGAACCATGTCCTGTGGTCTGATGAGACCAAGATAAACTTAGTTGGTTCAGATGGTGTCAAGCGTGTGTGGCGGCAACCAGGTGAGGGGTACAAAGACAAGTGTGGCTTTCCTACAGTCAAGCATCGGAAGACATAACTAAAATAAAGGGATAGGCAACTATATGGCAAACGATTCTTAACAGGTTCCTGCCTGGCCTATGGCAAGATGATGCCAGGGCAGGCCTCTCATGCCTGTGGGAGGATGTCATATGACATACTGCTGTTCACTCCACTCATTCATGCCCCCAGGGCGCGCAGCGCTATGAATGAGGATGAGGTGTGTTCCTCAGACACAGTGATTGGCTCTTTACCACGTGACCAGCTGTGTCCAATCAAAGCTAGTCACAAATGTAAACAAACCATGGTAACTTGCTGTTACTGCGTTCTCCTCATCACTCACCAATCCTGTGTGAGAGGAGATGGCGGGAACAGTGAGTTACTGGTTAACCCTTGACAGTACTACAGTATGTCCTGATTGCCCCAGTGATAAAAGAGTGCCTGTCTATAGCCCATCAGAGTACCTTTCTTTAGCCCATCAGAGTACTGGTCTGCAGCCCATCGGAGCATCAGAGTACCTGTCTGTAGCCCATTAGAGTACCTGTCTGTAGCCCATTAGAGTACCTGTCTGCAGCCCATCAGAGCACCTGTCTGCAGCCCATCAGAGTACCTGTCTGCAGCCCATCAGAGTACCTGTCTGCAGCCCATCAGAGTATCAGAGCATCAGAGCACCTGTCTGCAGCCCATCAGAGCATGAGAGTACCTGTCTGTATCCCATCAGATTACCTGTCTGCATCCCATCAGAGAACCTATCTGCAGTCCATCAGAGTACCTATCTGCAGTCCATCAGAGTACCTGTCTGCAGCCCATCAGGGTACCTGTCTGCAGCCCATCAGCGTACCTGTCTGCAGCCCATCAGAGTACCTGTCATGCATTCCATCAGAGTACTTGTCATGCACCCCATTAGTACCAGTCATGCAGCCTAGTAGTATCTATCATGCAGCCCATCAGTACCTGTCGTGAAGCCCATCAGTACCTGTCAGTCATGCAACCTATTAGTACCTGTCGTACAGCCTATCAGTACCTGTCATGCAGCCCAGCAGTACCTGTCGTGCAGCCCAGCAGTACCTGTTGGTCATGCAGCCCATCACTACCTTTTGGTCGTGTAACTATTGGTATATACATGCTATGTGTTGGAAACATCTTAAAACTTTGTCAATTGTGTATCTTCTACCTCTTCTCTCTCTGGTGATGTCTTCTTTGTCTGCAGCCGCCCACTAAAAAAAAAACCATGATCTTCCTCCAATGCTGGCTGCCTCTGTTGTGTTGGCTCCCACTGTCTACCATCTCTTATATAGCCATGGGGTGTGGCCATCCGGTGATGTCACTCGGAGACCCCGTCCCTTGTGAAGTCATGTGATGGGTCCTCTGCCACACCAAATTAAGGCAGTCACATAGCCTTTGTTGAACTAGATCACCTAAAAAAAATAGAAATGTAAATGTATAGGGTACTTGTAATCTGCTGTTTATCTTTTCCAAACTATGTTGTATAACAGTATCCACAAAAGCTTACATTTTAAAGTTATATTGAGTAAAATTTTCTGCTGGCAATTTTGTTTTCTTGTTTTAGTCTCTACAAATATTGTGATTCAACTTGTTCATTGGTTATACACTGAGATTTCATTACAGATATTATGCAAAAGAATGCCTTTGGGAAAATGAGAAAAGGATAGCTTCTTATAAATATTAAGTGATTCAGTAGCACTTCTGGAAACTGTAATTTTGAGCGCCTCAGGCCTCGTTTTTGTAACCATTCCAGTTTTAAACAATTTGCAATCAATTTGCTTTTGCTATTTTTCCATAATTCTATATTTATGTGCTCTTTCTGATACCCTACTGGTGTTGTTTGTTGTTTCTGTGGCTTAACTAGCCACGTCTATACATATTTTTAAGACTTTTGTATATGAATCATATTGCAAACCTAGCACACTATTTTCTGCTAGATATACTGTCAGTGGTCAGAAAAACAGAAAATCCTATTCATAAAAATGTCAGACCAACTTATTAAAAACATCCAGACACATCAGTAAGTGCTACTGTGGATGCGGTATTGAACTCATCCCAAAGTTGATGCATCTGCACACCATGCTAGTTAAAGTATATGTAAAGCCAATGCATTTAGTGTAGGGCAGGAATTGGTTCAGAACCATGTCTTCTTTAATTTTATTAACATAGCATCAACAGTTCAATCAAACTGTTCCTTGGCCTACTGCTATTTTTTTTTGTTTAATATCAATAGGAAACACACCTGTTATTGTAATGCCTGGTACACACAATCAGTTTTGTTTTTCTTCAACCCAGAGGAGCTCGGGGGGAGCTTGATGTACTAACTAACTGATATTAGCACATTTATCTCCCTGATGAGCTATTTTGACTGTGTGTTCTGACTGCCCCTGCCAGAACAAACCGATCCGCGCTGGCAGCCAAGGGATCGAATGCCAATCAGATGCTGGTTTTCCAACATACCCATTCGACATTTGACCCATGCACACATGGGTCAAATGTCGGCCGGATTCTGTTGAACTTGCTGAAACCAGCCAATATTTGGCCCATGTGTACAGTGCTTAATATTGGTCAGCATATCCAACATTTTTATTGAAATTAAATAAATCAAAAATTTTAAATAGAAAAATGGCTTTTATGTAATTGAACTTGCAATATCTTTTAACAGGTATGGATTTGGATATCTTTATTAAATTCCCTGTTTAGTATTTAGTTTAAAGATTTAAAATGACATTAGGCTCAGTGACAAGTCTAGTGGGTGTATATTCACATAACCCTCCAGAACAGGGCCAGATATGGTCTAATATCCTTCGATCACAGTTATACAAAGTTACAAATGTAGATGCTATTAGTAGATATTTATTTAGAACTGTCTTTGAATTATGTACCTTCAGATGTCAGAAATGATTACAGTTTATGTCTAGACTTCTTTAATGCAGGTTAGAATTTTCCTGTACATTCTCCCAAATCTATGCTGAGGATAACTACCAGTGAGTACTATACAGTATATTTGTTTACTGACTTCACTGTCATTTAAAACACATGCACCAATAAGATTTACCTGCAGTGAATGTTTGGTGGATTTCAGATTCACTGCTTTTTAAAAATACCCCACGGCTGTCCTTGTGTCATTTCATATAGGAAGTCAGAGATTAACAAGCTCATTAAAATTACCATGAAGCTACGTAACTGGTAAAGCTTAACACCCTTTTGCATGCTAAATACCTCTGCCTAAAATGACCTAACAAAAAACGCTAAATAAAATATTTGGCTTTTGATTTCACAGTTGAAAAATACCATGTACTGTGCTGAAAAATTAGTAAGTGACTTCTGATATGCACAAAAGGCAAATGTTAATATCTGATATTATAAAGTGAAAAAAGCCTATCCTGCTGATCTGCAGCTGATTGAGCATTATTAGAGTCTGTAGGGCATGCCTACAGATTTTACTTTTGTACTTCACAACCCTTCTATATGTCACTTTTAATAAGTAAAGGATTTTGGTTCCATTGTATATCACAAAGGGCTGGTGTGATGTTATTTACAAGCACACTTTTTATTTTATTGATGGTTTTGAATGCCGTGCTCAGGGGCAGTGGAAAATAATCCATGTCTGCCAGAATGTCCATCGGGAAGGTTCTGCTAATTATCTTCTGTAGATTGTGTGCTCAATAGCTGAATGAATTACCTGTATTAGGCTCCTTGTATCAAAGGAGCCTCAGAGCTGTCACACTGGTGAAACTGGAGGTCTATTAAAATGTTGCAGAAAAATGCAGTACATTTCCTTGTACCAAATACAAGAAGCATTATAAATTTGTGAATTCAGAAAATATATTGCTTTGATACATATCTATCCCTTTATAGTCTGAGATTCAATAGCAAATTTGATATGAATCAATGGAACAATGACTAATGTAACGTAACTTACTGATTCTGCTATACGACAGTCAAAAGCCAATTCCCCGATAGACTGCAGCAGTGTGTTTCTTGCCTATGATTGGAAAGGGAATTACGTGTGTCATGTTGTTAGTTTAAAAGTTACAGCTTGATCAAATTATAAGAGTATCTACAGCTTAGCATTTGATGTATTCTGTTAAAATGTGCAATGCTTTTTGATGGATTTTTTTATGTACTGGCTGGAAACAGTGTCACTCAAAGGGGCTTAATATAAAAAAAAATAATGTGGCTTTGGTGCAAAAAACACATTCCAACTCACATACAGCAAACAGTGCAGAGAGGATGATAGGATTACATTCTTCATGTTTCCCTATGGATCAAGACATAAGGCACGAGTGACACGTTTAACAATCCCTAGTGGTTTCCCCAAAGGAATGTATGAAGGATGCACTCCAGAGTGGTAATACAAGAGGTTGTGCTTTCTGCAATACTCTGGTTTGCAAAGGAGCACAACAGAAAAACAATAGCTCTATTTCTTCCCTACTCCATTCAAACCAAAAACATAATCTTTTGTATAGAGTTTAAATACACACACACAGACTCAGTGGGCACACACTCAGAAAACATTTTTTTTTTTACAGTGCAAGGAAAGTCCGTTGTGATCTACAGAATTATCTAGCACTTACATTAGATATTGTATAGTGGATCTTTTGCTTGGGTTCACTTTTTCAGCCACTCCACTTTCCTCCTTGCCTGCGAGGCTGTCATTATATTATTGTTGTATAGTAACTCCCAGTAGTTCCTGTTTCTAGACCCAGCCTCCTGATGACACCATGAAATCCAGTAATCTGAAGGCAGGTGTGGGTTGGATAAGTTTATGATGATGTAAAAGACCTAAAAGTCCTGAAAAAAAGTCCTGATAGGCTCCTGGGAGGATAGAAGAATGGAGAGTGCCAACTATATAAAACAGCACACATATACTGTACTATCAGCTCATCTCTCTGTTTCTCTGCTCTCTTTTAGTTGTATGTTACTTGATAACACCTGAACACAGCAGAACAACTGCTTGGATTCTTGTACTGCTGCTTCCTATTGCAGTCTGGGTTCTGCAGTACAGAGGATTTCAAAATGCTGATACCAAGTAGAAGTAATTTTTTTAACAGCTTCTTGCTGGCCACTATATATATATATATATATATATAAAAAAATGTGTAGAAAATACAGCGCTGTCAATGAAAGTTATATGACATGCAAAATATGATTTGCTAACTGTACATATCATTAAGCTGCAGTTAAAAAATATGGGATACCCACATGAAACAAGATCGTAACAAAAAGAAAACTGCGCTAAAACAAAACAAACAAAACTCAGTGTATGCACACATAGAGTTTAAAGTCCATCCGTAGCATATACACAGGTATCAGTTAACGGTCCATGCAGAGTTCACAAAGGCATCTGTCCACATTTCTTAACAGGGTGACAGCACACTCTTAACCACCGCAGAAACAAGTGTAGAAGATAGGACAGTCCTCCACCTCTAAGTTAACTGCCTCTTACCAGCTCCCTTGATCTCTGGTAAGGAGATCACAGACGCTTTTTAGCTTATGACCCAGCTACAGTCTTGGGATGGAACATCAGATAAAATCTCCGTGGTTTCTTTATGTGAGTCTCATCAGCATATCCATGGGCCAGTCATATGAGAAAAAGAAAGGCTTCCATAGTGTATATCGTCTAAAACTTTTATTGTATAAAAAAGTAATGCACTTACATCAATCCAGATAAGATAAGGCATCAATCAGAAGGCAAGCCGGCCGGCTCTCTAAAAACAAACGCCCGTAACTTCCGGGACTGCGTGTTGGTATGTTGGTGGCGTCAGCACGCCGCTCTCCCTACGCCGTTTCGTCAAACCTTTGTCAAACCGGAGGACTTACCCATATTTCCTTAGAACTGGTGTCTTGGTGCCCTGCAGAGGTGTGATCAATGACCACTATGTCTGGATCACAGCTACCGCTGTGATTGGCCATGTGCCATGTGATAATTGTGAACAATTATAACCATCATAGTCAGCAGTAGTAAACAAGGCTGTTATTCATGATGCCATTGTTTACTACTGTGTGATCCTGTTATTGGTCACAGCGATCGCAGGTCCAATCACAGCAGCCTTGCACCAAGTGAAAGCTGTTGCCAATCCAAACTATCACAGTGTAGACAATGACAAAATTAACTAGAAAAGGTACAATTTCTGGGGAAATTGTGAAAAGTGTTCTAGCCTCTACAACTGGAGTGGGCGGAGTAACTGGGTGGAGTGGCTTGAGTAACTATTTTAAAAAGTATCAATAGTAGTAAAAAAGTTGAAGAAGTCCCATAATTAGCTAAAGAGCTGAACATTTCTTTCAAAAATGAATTTTATTTTTTTTTCAAAAATAATTTTTTTTTCAATTTTTTTTTTTTAAATGATTTTTTTTTCAAATTTTTTTTTTTAAATGATTTTTTTTTCAAATTTTTTTTTTTCTTAAATGAATTTTATTTTTTTTTTCAAAAATTAATTTTATTTTTTTAAAAATGATTTTTTTTTTTTTTTCAAAAATGATTTTTTTTTTTTTTAAAAATGTTTTTTTTTTTTCAAAAATGAATTTTATTTTTATTTTTTCAAAAATGAATTTTATTTTTTTTTTTCAAAAATTTTTTTTTTTTTTTCAAAAATGATTTTTTTTTTTTCAAAAATATATATTTTTTTTATTAGGCGGTCATAATGTTTTTTCTGATCATGGGGTGGTCAGCTTTTGTCACCTCTCACTCTAGTTTCATTCCTATGGGACAGATTTCATCGCAAAAACGACGATATTTCGAAACGTTCCACAAAGTAATAGCACACCAATTAAATGACATTGAGGCCGGGTTCACACTGGTATTTTTCAGCTTTTCACAAAGTTCCACAAAGTAATAGCACACCAATGAAATGACATTGAACATTTCGCCATTCATTTCTATGGGACCAATTTCGCCGCAAAAACTACAATATTTCGTGGACCATTCGGCGAAACGTTCCACAAATTAATAGCACACCAATTGGGAACAATCCGCACCTTCGGTATATTACTGTCTATGTAGTTTAAAAGCTGTGGGAGGAGTTAGGGTGGTATGATCATGGGGTTGTCAGCTTTTGTTACCTCCCACTCTAGTTTTGAACATTTCGCCATTCATTCCTATGGGACCAATTTCGCCGCAAAAACGACGATATTCCGTGAACCATTCGGCGAATGTGTAAAAACTGTGGGAGGAGTTAGGGTGGTAAATTATCAGCATTATCAAGCCTCGCAGATGAAGGTATGGCCACATGCATTTGGGGGGTTTAGCATCTTGTGTTTACAACCACTGTTTCCTAGCAACGCTCATGTACTGTTTATGCTTCACACGCACTGCTCAATACACAACACAATGTAATTTCTACACAATACAAGTCCTATCAAAACTGCCCCATCATATTGCCACCATCAAAACTGCCCCATCATAACTGCCCCATTAAAACTGCCCCATCAGAATTGCCCTATCAAAACTGCCCCATCATATTCTTCTATTATAAATCAGTACATGGTGTGTCTGCCCCCTCCCCCGGGCTCTGTAATCAGAGCTGAGATGCTCCAGCCACCTCCCCCCTGTGTATAACAGAAGCTTTGGTAACCATGGCAACAAAACAAACACAAGTACACTCTGATTAATGGCTAAATTTCCTGAAATGACCTCTAAACAAAAAGCTTTTTCTCAAAAACTGTAAATACTACAGCGAAGATCTTTATATTGTGAGAATCACAAGACCCAGACCTAGATTTTGATGTACTGTATAGTATGTCTCTGAAATATTAAAAATGAAGGCACAGTCGCAGTTTAGAAATTGCCCTTCAAATTTGGAGGGGGCTAGAGTGTAGTTTCAATGAATGTCAATGGACAGCGTGAGTTGCAAACAAATGGTCATATTGTGAAAACTATCAGGACTATGGCTTAGCCGTGGACATGTTTAGTGGCAGCAGGGATAGCTGAATGTTTTGATATAAGATTTGTGTAGGTGGGCTTGAAAATGAGGGAGTGGCGGCAGTTTAGAAATCATGTTTTGATTTTTTAGCTTTTGTCACCTCCCACTCTAGTTTCCCCATTCATTCCTATGGGACCAATTTCGCTGCAAAAACGACGATATTTCGTGAACCATTCGTCGAAACGTTCCACAAAGTAATAGCACACCATTCGGGAACAATCCGCACGTTTTACTTGTCTATGTAGTGTAAAAACTGTGGGAGGAGTTAGGGTGGTAAATTTGGCTATAATAATAATAATATATATGTGAGATAACAGTAAGTGGTCTTGCTATGCAAGAACACTTAATGATGCAAAATACAGTTAGACATGATTAATTATACAGCAATTGTGTAATACCTAAAGCAGCCAGTGCTGAATAACCCCTGCATATTAAAATATGGGGACACAACTTATCCCTCCAATGTCCAGAATTTTTAAAAGATCATATACGGTATAAATAAATAAGAGAGGGCATGTGGACAATATAGATGATGATTTTAACAATCTTCTGAAAGGGTTAATGAGATCACACTCTGACAGTCAGTTTTTATCACAGGCAATTTTCAGCTACACATTCTTTTTCTTTTCCTCCTCTGTGCTCACCTCTGCTAAGTGAAACCAAAACTCTACTTAACAGTCAGTGAAGTCTGTAGTTCAACAGAACAGCTTGTCAGATGCTTTCACTATTAAGCAGCTACCTGTTTTGACAGCATTTTAGAGGTTTTTAGGCTGAAAAACTGTGCATACCACACCAGTCAGATGCTAATAATCGATTTTTGACTCTCACAGACCTTTAAATTTGTAACAATTTCTCTCCCAGCTGTGCTATCAATGGGCAGTGGTTGTGAACTTCCCTCTCTCCTCACTTGCAGCACAGTCCAGATTGCAGCATTGTCTCCCTGGCAGAGTTATTTCTTTTGACTCACAGGACCCTGTCTTTCTCACAGGGCTGCTCCATTTAGCAATCAACTCCTGCAATCAATCTTCCTTCAACCCTCAGGCTGATGCCACTTTGCTGCTGTTCCACCCTCAGGGCAGGGTTACCACTTTCCTCACTAAACATAAGGAGACAGAGCACTCTCCTTGTGCAGTAAAAAAACATTTTTAATAGGAAAATAAAATATTACTTATAAAGCCACTAGTCTTGTAAGCATTTAAATGGATACATATCCAATATGTACGCCAGTCAGAGGCTGGCACCTGAAGACAGGTTACCAAATGTAAACCTTCCCTTTTCACATGCTCCGAAAACCCAATGCATTTCGAAGGTAACCCTTCTTCCCCTACTGTCTGTACAGCACAAACTAATGTTTTAGACTCAAATTTTGATAAGGCCGCTGGCAACTGCATGCATAAAAAAGGGATATACTCCAGGAACAAAACTATAATCCTGCCACTTTATAAAATTCTGGTTAGGCCTCATCTGGTCTTTTCAGTCCAGTTCTGGTCACCAGTCCTGCAAAGGGATGTGCTGGAGCTGGAGAGAGTCCAAAGAAGGGCAACAAAACTAATAAGGGGACTGGACGCCCTCAATTATGAGGAACGACTGCAAACACTACATTTATTCTCGCTGTAGATGAGACGCTTAAGAGGGGACATGATAGGGAGGCGCATGCGCGGCAGCCTCATGAACGGTCGCGCGTTCTGAGAGCTCCGCTCCACTCCGGCCTACGATCCCCGCCACAGCGATAATCAGCGGCGGAACCGGACCATCGTACCTTCCCAGTACCATCAGGAGTCCTGAGGGACCCCCTCGCATGACCGGGAGCTCGGCAAGACGGGACCTTTCCCGATTTCTTTACTCCGGTCCGCGGACCGCGGCCTACACAAACATGGCGGCGGCCGGCGCCACACGAGGCTCCTCAGGGAATCAGGAGGCATCCATTGAAGACTTTCCACCCCTACCCTCCCCCAGTGCCACGATGAAACTACAAACTGTGAGTAACTCTCAGGATGGCTTATTATCAGGATCCCTCACGAATTCATTAAGCTGTAGCCCCATGGAAATACCCTCCCTATCCCAGATGGAGGAGAGAGGCCCTATATCCACACCCAGCCCCCAGAATGATCCCTCTGCTCCCATCCCTGCTGACTTTGCAGCCCTGATGAACACTTTCTCTGACATGCTGACAAGAGGTTTGGCACACAATGCCTCACAAATCACCACTACCATACAGGCTGACCTGCAACAGCTGGGTGCACGCATTGAAGCAATCGAATCAAAGACTGATCAAATTGCTGCAGTTGCCAACCAAAACACTGATAGGATCCAGGAATTACACGAACAACTGGACATGGCTTACTCAAAACTCGACGACCTCGAGAACAGGTCTCGCAGATACAATTTTAGGCTAAGAGGCCTACCAGAATCTTTCAAGGACACGGACAAAATCGTTCGCTCTTTTATCAAACATTTAATTCCGGACATACCAGACTACAGGCTGGAACTGGACCGGGCACATAGAGCTCTGCAACCTCCACGCCAAGATGGCCTACCCAGGGACATTGTGGTTAAACCCCATTTCTTTAGAGTCAAAGAAGAAGTCATGCACAGAGCTAGAGAATCTGAAAACCTCTCCTTCCAGGGACATTCGATTCAAATTTTTGCGGACCTCTCCCCCTACACGATTCAGAGACGGAGATCATTAAAGCCTCTTCTGAATATCCTATCGCAAAAATCGATCGCCTACAGATGGTCGTTCCCCTTTCGCCTCAACTTTGCCCACCTAAACAAGTCCTACAGCTTCACAAATTTTGGAGAAGGGGAACGTTTACTGCTGCAACTGGGCCTTATATCTCACTCACCAACATCTTCTTCTGCCATGGATCCCAAAACACCTCAGTCTGCGAAGAGACCACCACCCTCAAGCCCCATCCAACCCTTATGGCATAAACAACAGGCCAAGAGATCCAAAGATGGTCGCCCTCCTTAACGGAAAGTCTGCTATCTACAGTGTCTTCTCCTCTCCAGGATTACCTGGTCTACCTTCTGGCAATGGGACGCTGAACTCCCAAGCCCCTGTTCTCCTTTGGCTGGCTTTTTGCCAGATCTTGTCCTGATGCTGAGACGTTTGCCTTTTGTTCGCTGTTGTTCCGGTTCTCTCAGGACTAATACAAGTTTGCCTTTTTTCTTCTTTTTTGCGGTTCTATTTTTAGTTTTTCTCTACGGCGGTTTGGCCGGAGTGGCTGCACTTCGCCTCCAAGAGTCTCTGAGTGGCATTTTCCCCCACTCAGAAACACTTTCATAACCCCTTCACGGGGCTCCCGTTTTTGGGAAAACCCTTTTCCCCCTTTTTGGGGGGTTTTTATTTTATTATTTTTTTTATTTATTTTGTTTTTTTTTTTTCCTTAGGGGGTGGCTGTCTGCCAACCTCCCTGATAGGGTTCCTGGTTTGTTTTCTTATTACACTAAGAATGTCTGATCACTTATATCATCTGTTATACATTGTTATTAATATGTCTTGTCTCTCTTTCTCAGGGTCGATCCCCCCCAACTTTCTATCCTCCCCATCTCACCCACTCCCGGTGTCACTCAGAGGCCTAACTCCTTTGCTACTTCCCGGCCAAAACCTTCAGACAGCAGAGGCTTGGACACGTGCACGAAGTTGGAGGTCTCAGGTAGGCTCCTTCCATGTGATGCGTACATCCCCCCCTCTGATCCATGCACACTGATACACATGTTCCTTCCCCTCAAATCTGTATAGCCACGCATAATGTACAGGGCATGAACTCCCCCGTCAAACGACGCAAATTATTTAATCTTTATAAATCACAAAAAATCGCAGTTCTCCTAATGCAAGAAACTCACTTCCCAGCCTCATATAACCCCTCCTTTTTACACGGTTATTACACACAGTTTTTTCTCTCCAATGCTGAAAATAAGTCTAAGGGGGTTGCCATCTGTTTTGCAAAACACCTTAAATTCTCCCCCTCCGAGGTAGTTAAAGATCAGGCGGGGAGGTTTCTACTAGTAAAAGGGACGATTGAGGGTTTATTATATACCTTCATCTCTTACTATGCCCCAAACAAAGGCCAGGCCTCCTTTTTCTCCACCATGTTGTCTACCTTAGGCCCAAAGCTCGAGGGGAAGATAATAATGGGAGGAGACACGAATCTCCCTTTTGACACTTCCCTAGATAAATCAGGGTCGGGACCCTCTCGATCCAAAAAACCCCCAAAGCAAAGCACTAAAATAGCTTCCACCCTGTTTGCTCTGGGCCTGGTGGACATATGGAGAGAAATGAACCCTAAGTCCAAAGACTTTACCCATTACTCCGCCCCCCATCACCTCTACACCAGAATCGACCATATTTTTGTACAATCCCAAACTATACCCAGTGTTAAAAAAGCAGTTATTAGAGACTCCCCTATTTCAGATCACTCTCTGGTTCTCCTATTCCTACAGCACTCTCCTAACCAGGGAAGCAAATTCATTTGGCGTCTCAATGAAGGGCTCCTTAGTGACCCAATACAATGCTCGATTATAACTAAAGAGATTCAGGAATATTTTAGCTTAAACGACACGGGAGAAGTTTCCCCGGAAACGCTGTGGGCAGCCCACAAGGCGGTTCTCAGAGGGAAAATTATCCAAATCTCTGCCAACCTTAAAAAAGAACGCAAGGCTGACATTGATAATCTTCACTTAAGATTTCACTCCTTGTCAAAAGCACATAAGAAGAATCCCACTAAGGATTCGCTTGAGGCACTCGAAAATGCGCGAACATCCTTGAACCTGGCCCTCACCTCCGAGGCTGAGAAACAGCTCCGGTGGTCAGGTGCTCGCTTTTACCACCAAACTGACAAGATAGGTACTAAACTAGCCACCAAATTATCCCCAAGACCTCGTTCAGCTGCTTTCCCCAAAATTCGCACTCTATCTGGCGTTCTCTCTCAAAACCCTAAAATTATAATGGAAACATTCCACAATTTTTACACTTCACTATACAAACAAGAACGATCAACCCCGGACCATTCTATATCGGATTTCCTAAATAGCTTATCACTCCCCAAATTAGCGTCGGAACATTCAGACCTTCTGGATGATCCTATTTCAGATGTAGAGGTACTCGGGGTGATTAAACACCTGAAACAAAATTCAGCTCCGGGACCTGATGGCTTTTCCGCGCTTTATTACAAAAAATTCGGACCTGTCTTAATACCGTACTTGACCAAATTTTTTAACTCACTCAGGTCCGGCTCTCCCCTGGACAAAGCCCTCAATCATGCCTACATTTCGGTCATTCCGAAACCTGGCAAAGACATGACTATGGTCTCCAATTATCGTCCTATCTCCTTAATCAATAACGATCTAAAAATATTAACTAAAGTTCTTTCCAATCGGTTAGCTTCTTGCATAGCCACCTATATCAACAAGGACCAAGTGGACTTTATCCCGGGGAGACAAGGACCTGATCAGATCAGGAGAGCAATTAACATTATTTCTCTCCTCCAATCTCAATGGGATGGAGGACCCCCGCAACAAGGCTTTTTGTTATCCATAGATTTGCAAAAGGCTTTTGACACAGTCACCTGGCCCTACTTATTCCATATATTAGAACGTTGGGGATTTGGTCAACGTTTTATGAACATCCTTAGAGCCCTGTACTCCGGCCCCACTGCACAGGTCAGACTACAGGGCTTCTACTCTGAGCCTTTTGCTATAGAAAGGGGTACTAGACAGGGGTGCCCGCTCTCCCCCCTCCTGTTTGCCATAGCCATGGAGTCCTTGGCTATTGCAATTAGAACCCACCCTGACATCAAAGGAGTGATATGTGGTGAAAGCGAGCACAAATGCGCCCTTTTTGCCGATGATTTGCTGCTTTTCGTGACCTCCCCCTTAATCTCTACTCCTAATATCTTCGCCTTGCTAGAAAAGTTCGGAGAGATATCGGGACTGCGAGTTAATGTAGACAAATCTTCTGCCCTGAACATCTCGGTCCCTCCTAATGTTCTAAGTAGCCTCCAAGACCACTTCCCGTTCTCCTGGAACGAGGCCTCCCTCCCATACCTAGGGGTTAACCTCACAGCAAATATAGCCTCTCTCTACTCAGCTAATTACCCTGCCACCTTTCGTAAATTGATTTCGGACCTATCCAACTGGGACAACCATAACTTATCCTGGCTAGGCCGCATTAACGCAGTCAAAATGACCCTACTGCCCCGTATCCTTTACTTATTCAGATCCCTGCCCATCCCTATCCATAAATCGCAAGTTCACCTACTCCAATCCAAAATCGTAAAATTCATATGGGGAATGAGGAGAAGTCGCTGCGCACAACACGTTCTTTTTCGCCCCAAATCACAAGGGGGTCTAGCTCTACCCAACATTTGGTGGTACTATCAGGCAGCCCAATTGGCCCAGATCTCCATTGTATACTCGAAAGGCCAAAAGCCTGATTGGGTATCGATGGAACGACTTGCAGTCCCTCGCCACACGATCGATTTCTTACTCTGGTCCCCCCCTAAATTGAGACCACCCATTCTAGCCCCCACACTATCACCCTCTCTGGCACTGTGTGACCGACTTTATAAAAATCCATCCCTGATTTCCCCCCTTAAACCACTGACACATATCTTTCATAACCCAGATTTCCCACCTGGAATGAACATTTTAGCTTTCGGTTGGTGGTTAAATAAAGGCTTACTCAGAATAGGGAACTATTTCTCCTCCTCTGGCCCACTATCTTTAGCGTTCTGCACAAGTAAGCTTGAAATGCCCCCGGCCGAACGTTTTCGCTTTATGCAAATTCACAATTTCCTTCACTCTATTTGGCCAAATAAACCAGAACCCCCCTCAATAACTAAATATGAATCATGGTGTTCGGGTGCAGTGGATCAGAGAGGGGGAATCTCCATCATATATGCATCACTTGCCTCTGCAGTGTCCAAGCCTCCATACGCCTTATCCTGGGAGAAAGACCTTGATTTCTCCTGGGATATTGACCAATGGTTTTACTGCTTTCGTCGCTCCTTCAAGGGTATCCTTAATGTTTCTCTCATGGAGGGCAGCATTAAAGTGCTCATGCGATGGTATAGGGTACCCTATCTTCTGGCTAAGATATATCCGGATGCTTCCCCGCTGTGCTTCCGGGGCTGCAATCACACAGGGACTCTACTCCACGTCTGGTGGACATGTCCACGGATAAGGGGACTATGGAACAAAGTATTTTCAGTCATTCGCAAAATATCCTCCGCCCAAATTCCCCAAACTCCAGAAATAGCCCTACTGAACCTGAAAGTAGATAAGGTAGATAAATATACCCAACAACTGATCTTCTACATTCTACTGGGCACCAAAATAACGATAACCTTTATGCTGGAAAAAACACAGAGTCCCATTCACAGCGGTGAAGCATAAAATTTCCTGGATTATGACACAAGAAAAGATAGTTAGTATCATCCAAGATAAAGTTAATAAATTTGAGCTAACCTGGGAACCTTGGGCCAATTTCTGTCATATTTCATTACGCCCTGGCATCACCCATCCAGGACAACAGGCTCTCTGAGTGACTCCGATGCCACTCCTCACCAAGAGTGATAGTATTCCCTTCCCCTTGCTTCTCATCTCACTTTTCTCCCCCCTACCTTCCTCCTTTAATACCCCTGACCCTCTGATTACTCTCCTTTGTAAACTGCTAATCACTAATGGGACAGGAAATTACTCTGTATTACACCTAGCTTTTTAGACTGGTTACCCTCTATGGGCACGAATCTCCGGTGGATGGGGGACCCGGGGGGAGGGGGGGGCCTCAAACCCACAGTAAGTTCCCATTTGGGGTGGGTGACGGGCGTCTCCCCTGTTCCCGGACCCCTTGCAAACCTTGGATTTAAGTCTCCCTTACTTTCTGCAACTATGCCCTACTTACCCTGATAAATGAGTTTTACATGACCCCTGTTGGGTTCTGGTCTGACTGATTATTCAATTGTTACTGTCCTAGCGTCAGAGACATTTATATATTTTTTTTTTTGTATAATTTTATTTTCTAATTTCGAAATAACTCACACTGTAACACAGTTTTTTGCAAGCATGACCTTTTCTCTTACATCTTGCTTTATGAGGCCTCCCCTCGAATTATTTTGCATCTTATGTACTTTTGTAATCTCCTACCATGTTTTGCCTTATACAACTGATCTGTTTAAAAAATTTCTTTTTGTGTGTTACCACCAATAAAAATCTATTGCAAGAGAAGAGGGGACATGATAGTGATCTACAAATATCTCCTAGCATAGGAAATAAACTATTCAGTCATAGGGATTGTAAAAGGACATGAGGGCATGCAATGAGACTGGAGGAGAAGCATTTTAACCTTAAACTGCATAGGGGTTCTTCACTGTTAGAGCAATAAGGATGTGGAACTCTCTCCCACAATTGGTGGTGGCTGCGGGGAGTATTAGGACACAACATACAGGGATATGGGAAATCATTATAGACACTGATGCACATACACCTACACAGGTTGAACTGGATGGCCAATTGTTTTTTTTCAGCCTTACCGACTATGTAACTATGTAACAGTCAGTTAGCATTAAAATGTTTTTTTTTTTTTTATACATTATAAATTTAAAATGTGTTTTTTTTCCTATAATCCCAAACAACTAGGTATATGGAACCCAAATGTTAATATCAGTCCTCCAGAAACTAGGTGCAGATGATATATTTGCTTTGGTTGGACTTAAAAGCATATAATAAAAATAGATTCTTAATAATAAAGAATCAACATGAATAATCCCAATAAGTGAAAAAGAAAAAAAGAAGATACAATACATATCTCTCACATCAGACTTCCCTCAGGTTACATTCACACAGGTGATTAAGGCCAATATGAATTATAGTGGCAGTTCCTGCTGTGGCTCTCAGCGGCTCTCAGTGGCTAGATGCAGCCACAGGCTCTGTTCACTATAATGACAGGTTGCTGGTGGCCACAGCTATTCACAGCTCTCTGCACAGCCAGCCATTACCTGCAGTGATCGCTGCTGTATGCAGACAAAGTACAGAGAGCCATGAATCGCTGCAGCCATGATGACCTGCCATTATAATGAACGTGACTGGCAGCCACACCTAGCCACTAAAAGCCTGCAGCAGGAATCTCTGATTTCTGACACTACTATTCACCCCAGCCCTAATCGCCGGTGTGAATGTAAACTTATTAGGCCATTCTGAAACAACTTCCCTCTATCTCATGCCTATTTGTAAAATATAACCTGTAAAAATAATTTAAATTAAAACTCTTGGGGCTAGAGTGTTGAGGTGATATATCCACTCTCCCTCCCTTTGATCAGGTTGGTGATTACATTTCCTCTACTCCATCTCAGTATCACTCATTGTATCACCAAATTCTTCAAATTTGGGGGTTACCACCTTCATAGAGTTTGAACTATTGTGGTGCTCTGTGGTCTGTCTTGTGATTTCAGATATTTCTAGTATGCTCTTCAATGTTTTTTGCTAATATTCTTTTAGTTCTCCACACATACTGCATACCACAACCACACACAAGCAGATAGACTACCTACTACACCTACAGCACCTCCTAAAGCCCTTATCACCAAACACATTCTTAAAGGGGGCTTTTTATCTCAAATATAAATCCTCATTAACAGATCCTTGAAGGTGGGGTTCTTGGTGAAGACCACTTTGGGTCTTGCGGGTAATATTGTCCTGAGGAACGGATACTTCCTAAGTAGGGGCCACTATTAATTAATAATCTCCACAACTCTACCCTCTATCTCACAAAAGTGAGTACACCCCTCACATTTTTGCAAATAATTTATTATATCTTTTCATTTGACAACACTGAAGAAATGACACTTTGCTCCAATGTAAAGGAGTGAGTGTATAGCTTGTATAACAGTGTACATTTGCTGTCCCCTCAAAATAATTCAACACACAGCCATTAATATCTAAACTGCTGGCAACAAAAGTGAGTACATCCCTAAGTGAATATGTCCAAATGGGCCCAGTTAGCCATTTTCCCTCACCGGTGTACTGTGACTCGTTAGTGTTACAAGGTCTCAGGTGTGAATAGGGAGCAGGTGTGTTAAATTTGGTGTTATCGCTTTCACTTTCTCATACTGGTCACTGGAAGCTCAACATGGCACCCCATGGCAAAGAATTCTCTGAGGATCTAAAAAAAAAGAATTGTTACTCTACATAAAGATGGCCTAGGTTATAAGAAGATTGCCAAGACCCTGAAACTGAGCTGCAGCACGGTGGCAAAGACCATACAGCGGTTTAACAGGACAGGTCCCACTCAGAACAGGCTTCACCATAGTTGACCAAAGGGGTCAACCAAAGGAGTTGAGTGCACGTGCTCAGCGTCGTATCCAAAGGTTGTCTTTCGGAAATAGACTTATGAGTGCTGCCAGCATTGCTGCAGAGGTTGAAGGAGTGGGGGGTCAGCCTGTCAGTGCTCAGACCATACACCGCACACTGCATCAAATGGGTCTGCATGGCTGTCTTCCCAGATAGAAGCCTCTTCTAAAGATGATGCACAAGAAAGTCCACAAACAGTTTGCTGAAGACAAGCAGACTAAGGGCATGGATTACTGGAACCATGTCCTGTGGTCTGATAAGACCAAGATAAACTTATTTGGTTCAGATGGTGTCAAGCATGTGTGGCGGCAACCAGGTGAGGAGTACAAAGACAAATGTGTCTTGCCTACAGTCAAGCATGATGGTGGGAGTGTTATGGTCTGGGGCTGCATGAGTGCTGCCGACACTGGGGAGCTACAGTTTATTGAGGGAACCATGAATGCCAACATGTCCTGTGACATACTGAAGCAGAGCATGATCCCCTCCCTTCAGAGACTGGGTCGCGAGCAAGTATTCTAACATGATAACGACCCCAAACACACCTCCAAGATGACCACTGCCTTGCAAAAGAAGCTGAGGGTAAAGGTGATGGACTGGCCAAACATGTCTCCAGGCCTAAACCCTATTGAGCACCTGTGGGGCATCCTCAAATGGAAGGTGGAGGAGCGCAAACTCTCTAACATCCACCAGCTCTGTGATGAGTGGAAGAGGACTCCAGTGGCAACCTGTGATGATCTGGTGAACTCCATGCCCAAGAGGTTTAGGGCAGTGCTGGGAAATAATGGTGACCACACAAAATATTGACACTTTGGGCCCAATTTGTACATTTTCACTTAGGGGTGTACTCACTTTTGTTGACAGTGGTTTAGACATTAATGGCTGTATGTTGAGTTATTTTAGGGAGTCAGCAAATTTACACTGTTATACAAGCTGTGGACTCACTAATTTACATTGTAGCAAAGTGTAATTTCTTCAGTGTTGTCACAAGATATAGTAAAATATTTATATATATATATATATATATATATACAGTGGATATAAAAAGTCTACATGCATATCAGGTTTCTGTGATGTAAAACAATGAGACATAGATAAATCATTTCTGAACTTTTTCTACCTTTAATGTGACCTATAAACTGTACAACTCTATTGAACAACTGATTGAAATCTTTTAGGTGGAGGGAAGTAAAAATAAAAAAAATAAATAATATGGTTGCTCAAGTGTGCACACCCTTAAATCAGCATGGCGCATCTTGACTTGGCCACTCTTCTTTGCAAAAACACTCCAAACCTATCAGATTACGAGGGCATCTCCTGTGCACAGCCCTCTTCATATCACCCCACAGATTTTCAATCAGATTCAGGTATGGGCTCTGGCTGGGCCATGCCAAAACTTTAATCTTCTTCTGGTAAGACATTCCGTTGTTGATTTGGATGTATGCTTTGGGTTGTTGTCATGCTGAAAGGTGAAGTTCCTCTTCGTGTTCAGCTTTCTAGCAGAAGCCTGAAGGTTTTGTGCCAATATTGACTGGCATTTGGAACTGTTCATAATTCCCTCTACCTTGACTAAGGCCCCTGTTCCAGCTGAAGAAAGACAGCCCGTACTTCACGGTGGGTATAGTGTTCTTTTGGTGATGTGCAGTGTTGTTTTTGTGCCAAACATATCTTTTGGAATTATGGCCAAAAAGTTCAACCTTGGTTTCTGCAGACCATAACACATTTTCCCACATCCTTTTTGGAGACTTCAGATGTGTTTTTGAAAAATTTAGCCAGGCTTGGATGTTTTACTTTGTAAGAATGGGAGATTGTTGGGGCGTGGCCTGACACAGCATGGAGTAGGACGTGTATCCCTTGAGCTCCGTCCATTACTCCTGCTGTAATTACTCCTGGACTCTCTATGCTATACTAATTGCTAGATCAACTCCCCCGGGGCATCCAATATACCCAGAGCTGCATTTTGGAGCATCAGGATCGACGGCCGCCCGAACGGAGCGGCGATCCTCCACACGGCGGCCGGATCCAGGCAAGTCTGCAGCTTCGGCCTACTCCTGGAGGTCCGCGGCCATCTTGGTCCTCCTCTACACCCAACCTTTATTGAGGTAGCTGTGATTGTGCATACTAACCTCAGTAAACAGGTAACGTTTCGAATGCTATGCTCATGTGAGTGTTCATGTGTATTAGGTGCTACAGGATTGATCCACCAGGGTTTGCATACTAGAAGTCTAAACGCTTCATACATTAAGAACAAATTGCTTAACATAATTGTTTCATTAGATCTCAAAACGTGCAGTAGTCTTCACATTCCTCAAGAAACAACGTGCCGATGTGATAGCCTTGGTGGAGACGCATGTGGAGGGGAGCGTTCAGATGGCACTTCGCCGACCATAGGTTGGTTGGGCGTATCATTCTACCCACACATCCCATTCCAGGGGAGTCTCAGTCCTGATAGCTAAATCGGTACACTTTGAGTTATGTGAATTATCCACTGATCCACACGGACAATATGTATTTATTCTAGCTAAGTTATATGGCGAACCCCTATTGATATTGGCTTTTTATGTACCACCCCCATTTAACATTTCTATAATTAAAGAAGGACTCTCATTCATGGCCCGCCACTCTACTATATCCGCAGTTTGGCTAGGCGACTTTAATACCACACTAAACCCGATCTTGGATAGGCTACAACCTACTCCACCTACCCTTACTATTCCCACAAAACTAGGTTCTCTAAGCTCATTTTCACCTTCCACTTAACAGACACGTGGCGCCACAAGTTCCCACAGACTAAATCATACTCGTGTTTCTCATCTTCTCACAATTCTATGTCCCGCATAGACTTCATACTCATTTCCCACAGTTTAATACCAAGACTATCAGAGGCTGCATTCTGCCCCAGAATACTCTCGGATCATAGTCCATGCTGGATTACGTTAAACATCCCTATAGAAAAACCAACACGGTCTCGGCGTTTGAACCCATTTTGGCTTTCTCTTCTACCTGAGGATGATGAACTAGTGGATAAGTGGAGATTGTATTTTGCGGAGAATGACAAGTCAGCATCGCCCTCCGCAGTAAGGGACTCCTTTAAGCTATTTGCTCGTTCCACGTTAATTACTTTTGGAGGACCTGTCTTCTGCTGAAAGAGACTTTGCTGACACCCCGACCCCCATAAATGCGGACCTGCTAAAATTACAAACCAGAGTAGTTACTCAGCTGCAATACCAGAAAGCCAGACAAAAACTTTTTTTCTCCAAACAAAAATGTTGAATATGGGGAAAAAGCAGGCAAGTTATTGGCCTACTTAGTGCACAGTGAAGATAGGCCCCCTGTGGTGATTGGTACTATGAATAGGGATGGGGGGAAGGGTGGGGATGAGGGCAAATACTGGGTATCCAATTGATCAGTCTAATGGCTGGTCAGCCTCTGGTAACACACCAAATTCGGTGTTGTTGCTATGAACTATAAACAGTATACTATATTCGGGGCTAGTTCTGGGGAAGGGTGGGGAGGGATTCTTGATATAGAGTATCAAGTGGGACAGTAGTTTCGTTAGCAATGAGTGACCAGAGGTATGTACATTAAAAATACGATTTATTAAATGGTATAAAATTCACAATTGGCAAAGGAGGCAAAACATAGGTTACATCTAACAGTGTGAAAAAAATGGCAAAAGAAAAAACAATAAAGTGACTAAGGTATTGCTGTACCTTAGGTAACATAAATGACAAACACACATACAAGACGACACCGACACTGTCCGGACTGGTATACTGTTCGGCAGCTAGTGGGTCAAATTGGAGATGGTCAAGCACAATGGCTTGGTTGAAGTTATGGGCATCAATATTGAATGACAATGCTGCCGAAGAGTATACATAAGGGGGGCAGGAAGGGAAGGGGGAGGGGAACTAAAGGGTGGCCAGGCGGGGAGGGTTGCCTGTTGGCCGGCTAACAGGGATAGACGATCAGCATGGATAGATGGTCTGGCTGTTCCTGCAGGCGCAAGGTGGTGCTGATTGGCATAAGCTGACACATCAAGTGTGTATAGCAGAGTGCGCTGTATTGAGAGACTGTTCCTGTGATAGTAACTTGGAATTGTCCATATAGCGTGGGTTAACACAGGTTTGCAGATAAATTCTATTGGCAGGGTTCTACTCAGCAGCTTTAGGATTGAAATGTGAGTACTGTATGAAGACCAGTCATGCAGGTGGCGGTCGCAAATTACTATGCATATGTTTAAACAGTGGTTTGGTTAATGGCGTTCATACATTACCAGCCCGATTGGTTGAGAGAGGAGGAACACAGACACTCTGCAATGGAAGTCCTTTTAAGTACTGAGTGGAGTCTCACAGACTCATATGGGCGGCAGTATATCCTCTGCTGATAAGGGGAATCGGATGTAGTGTTGTAAATCAAGGGTCTATACAACGTCTGTCCTCTGTCCAGTCTGGCAGGCATCCATGGTCCGTGTTTGCTGATACCCAGCTGACACCCAGCTGGTAATCACAGCTGTTCCGCTCCTCCAGCACGATCCGCCCGATGGGACGTGACGGCGTCGTGATGACGTCAACGCGTTTCGCTGTACTCGTTAGCGTAGCTTCTTCCTGGACGTTTGATTGGTAGGGCCGGCACACTGGTTATATTGTGTGCTGTGGCGGCCGTACATCCAATCAGCTGTGTGATTTAAATAATAGAATTTATTCTTAGCCATAAACCAAATTAAGACTTACGGCCGCCTGTTATTAACGTTGATCCTCAAAAGGTTTCAAAATGTAGTCAGAGCTTAATCCGCTCATTGAACATTTACTACTATATTGAATGCCTTAGTAGGTTATTTTCGGCAGTCCGTTATGTGCGTGAGAGTGAAGGGGGGTACGATACAGGAGATGTAAAACTGCTGTTGATTTTAAGCAGGGGGAAGAGGAGAGGAAGGGGGGGGGGGGAGGGGGAAGGGGAGGGGGGGGGGGATAAGAGGAGAGGAGGGAAACATATGCAGTTACATATAGACTAACGTAACATGGAACAGATAAGGGGCAATAGGGAGCTCAGGGTCAAATCATAGGAGATTGAAATCGTATAGGGTTTCAGTATATTCTGCATTAGTAAGAGTCGCAGACGATTTTGGCAGATAAAGGTCTCTAGTGACTTGGATGAAATCACTATATTTTGCATCGATAAAAATCGCATACTATTTCGCCAGATAGAGGTCACTAGTGACTTAGATGAAATCATTTTGCTCATAGGTGGTAATTAGTGTTCTAAAAAGGGCTGTAAATTGAGTTCAGTATTGAGGCCCAACGGGGCAAGGGCCTTCAAACAATACACCCAGCGCTTTTCTTTTTGCAGTAGTACTCTGTCAAAGTCGCCTCGTCGACTTGACAGCTTAAGTACATAGATGCCTTTCACCTGCATACCTTTAGTATTTCTATCATGTTTTAATGCGAAGTGTTTCGCTAAGGGTTTATCCGGAATTTTTTCTTTGTCTTTAATCTCCCTCAGATGCTCGCCAATGCGAACTCTGAGGGGTCTCTTTGTCTTCCCCACGTATATTTTCGGACAAGGGCAGGTTATCATGTAGACCAACCTGGGAGTGGAGCAGTTGATCAAGTCTCTTATTTGATAGTTTTTTTGTCCTAGGGAGTCAGAGAAAGTGGCTGTTCTATGGACAAATGGGCAGATCTGACATTTATTGCAGGGGAACATCCCCTTGCTACGTGGATAGTTTGTTAGCCAGTTGGAATCTGGTGTTTTTATAAATTCAGATTTGACCAGTAAGTCCCCCAGATTTTTGGCCCTTCGGGCCACTAGTTTTGGTGAGGTGCCAACTATTTTGAGTAAAGTTGGTGAATTGGTAAGGACACCCCAGTGTTTTTCCAGTATGGAACGGACCTCCGTCCACTGGGGGCCAAAGGTGGTAATTATTCTGGTTTGATCATTTACTGTCTGTTTGAATACGTTTGAGTCGGGTATACGCAATGTTAGTAAACTGTCGCGGTCCCTGGCAGCTGCCTTCTGTCTCGCCTTTCTGATTTGTCTATGTGAGTAGCCGCGTTCGCGGAATCTCGCATAGAGTTCCAATGATTCCCTCCTGTAGTCACTGCTTTTAGTGCAATTTCTTTTTAATCTTAGAAATTGCCCTATTGGAATGCCATTTTTAAGCCAGTGCGGATGATGGCTGGTGGCACTCAGGAGGGTATTTGCTGACGTTTCTTTACGGAACGTACGGGTAAAGAGGTGGCCGTCTTCTAATGTGATCAGTAGATCCAGAAAGGGCAAGTTGGTTCAATCAAAGTTGTAAGTCAGTCTAATGTTGCGTTGATTTATGTTCAGCTGTGTCATGAAGGAATGTAGATCAGTTATAGTACCCGTCCAGATCATTAGGACATCATCAATGTACCGCAGCCAGGTGTGGGCGTGGCTGCGGTACATTGGCATTGGGTACACATCTTCTTCCTCCCAGAGCCCCAAGTGGAGGCAGGCGTAGGCCGGAGCCCAAGCCGCCCCCATGGAGGTCCCCCTTATTTGTTGGTAGTAAGTGGTCAGGAACTGAAAGTAGTTGTTAAGTAATGCAAAATCCAGTAATTCCAAGAGGAATTCATTCTGTGGTCCTGATTCTGGGTAACTCTGTTCTAGGAAATGTTTAACTGCGTCAATTCCACAAGCATGTGGTATTGATGTATACAGGGACTCAACATCGATCCCGACTAAGAAGACGTCATCCCGTTGGTCCAAGGTCTCCAATTCCTAAATCCTAGCCAGGACATGTCTAGTGTCCTGTACATAGGACCTCAAATTGGTAACCATTTCTTTCAGGAGGGAGTCCAAGTACCTACCTATCCTCTCCAGGGGGCCTTGGCATGCCGACACTATCGGCCTACCTGGGGGTTCATATAAGTTCTTGTGAATTTTTGGAATAATGTAAAAGGTAGGTACATTGAACTCCCGAACAGAAAGATGTTCGAATTCGCGTTGTGTTAACAGGCCTTCCCCTTTAGCCCAAGTCAGTTTTGTATTTAGTTCCTTGACGAGTTGAGGGAACGGGTTGCTGTCAAGCCTTCTGTAGGTGGATGTGTCACTCAACAGACGTTTAACCTCTTGTTTGTAGTATTGCTGGTTCAGTAAGACCACGTTACCCCCTTTATCACTCTTTTTGATGACGATACTACTCTTTTCCTGAAGGTCGGTAAGTGCTTGTCGTTCGTCAATAGTTAGGTTATCAGTGGTCTTCTGGAACCAGTTAACCCTCTCTAAATCGTTCTGGACTAATTCCAGAAAGATTTGCAGCCATTTATTTTTGGAAAGAGGGGGCATTTTCTGAGAGCGAATCTGTAAATGTGCCCTTCGTCTAATGGGGGCATCACTTTGAGGTGGTCCCTCACTCTCTAGGAGAAGAGAGTTGCATTCTGCCCCAGAATACTCTCGGATCATAGTCCATGCTGGATTACGTTAAACATCCCTATAGAAAAACCAACACGGTCTCGGCGTTTGAACCCATTTTGGCTTTCTCTTCTACCTGAGGATGATGAACTAGTAGATAAGTGGAGATTGTATTTTGCGGAGAATGACAAGTCAGCATCGCCCTCCGCAGTAAGGGACTCCTTTAAGCTATTTGCTCGTTCCACGTTAATTACTTTTGGAGGACCTGTCTTCTGCTGAAAGAGACTTTGCTGACACCCCGACCCCCATAAATGCGGACCTGCTAAAATTACAAACCAGAGTAGTTACTCAGCTGCAATACCAGAAAGCCAGACAAAAACTTTTTTTCTCCAAACAAAAATGTTGAATATGGGGAAAAAGCAGGCAAGTTATTGGCCTACTTAGTGCACAGTGAAGATAGGCCCCCTGTGGTGATTACACTACATGGTCCTGGAGGACGACAAATAACAGACCCACCTAGTGTACCTCCGCTATCTTCAGAGATTTCTTTACTGACTTATATAAAACAACAGCTCCCACTGAGACACAATCAATGTCTGTCTTTCTTGAGAAGGTGATTTTCCCACAGTAGACAGAAGAACAGATAGACCTACTAGAGGCACCCCTCACTACAGACGAAATTACAATTGCCATTGCCAGTTTCGCTAGGTCTAAATCCCTAGGATCAGACGGACTCCCAATTGAGTTTTATTCCCAGTTCAGCGAACTGTTAACCCCTAAAATGTTAACCTTATACAATCATCTCTTTGAGACTGGGACATTACCCCCATCTATGACAGAGGCAACAATAGTCCTCATATCCAAACCAGGAAAGGACCCGGGATACCCGGAATCCTATCACCCAATATCCCTTCTACAAGTTGATATTAAAATATTGGCCAAAGTATTATCTATTAGGCTTAATCAGGTTATTTTATCAATAAAATATACAGACCAGGCGGGTTTCATGCCTGGTCGCAACACCTTGTTTAATCTCAGGAAATTATATATGAATTTACAGGCTACACGCGAGGAAGTAGGCTCACGAGTTGTGGTGACTTTAGACACAGCAAAAGCCTTCGACTCGGTGGAGTGGAGGTATCTTTGTAGATGCTTGGAGAGCTATGGCTTCGGCCTGAAATTCATCAAATGGGTTAAATTGCTATACCAGGCACCCAGGGCCAGAGTGGTGGCTAATGGGTGGTCGACTCAGATGTTTGACCTCAGCAGAGGCACGAGACAGGGCTGCCCGTTGTCCCCACTATTGTATGGCCTTGCGGCAGAACCCCTGGCGATATCCATCCGAACGAACCCGGAGATCAAAGGTCTAAGACTGGGATCTTTAATTGAAAAAATCAGCATGTATGCTGACGACACGCTGTTATATCTAGCGGGTTTGGGCCCTTCCTTATGTACCACACTCCACACGATCGAACAATTCGGAATATTTTCAGGACTGAAAATCAATTGGGATAAGTCACAAATTTTACCAATAGATAGCTTCCCACCCCCAGAATCCCAAGCCAGACTACCCCTTCAGAGAGTTGATGTTATTAAATATCTTGGGATCCGTATATCTAGATCCCCTGCAGATTACGTACCCCTCAATATAGACCCTCTCATTTCCATAGTTAAAAACAAAGTTCGAGTTTGGTCCAGGCTCCCACTTGAGACCTGGGGTCGCATACATTTAATTAAAATGATTTTACTTCCCAAAATACTGTATGTTCTCTGGCACTCTCCGGTTTACTTACCCCTGAAACACTTTAAATCTCTAGAGTCCCTTCTTAAGCCATTCGTATGGGGTACCAATAGACACAAACTGGCATGGCAGACTCTTTGGAACCCGACTGACCTTGGTGGCACAGCTCTTCCGGACTTTAACCTATATTACATTGCATCACAGCTGTCACAACTTTTTCACTTGGATAAAACAGACAGCGAGAGGTTTCTCATGCTCCTATGTCCAAGGTGGGCACAATACACCAAGGACTCGATATATGCTATAGCATAGGGCTCGGGGGGGGTGGAACTAGGGGAAAATAGATATACCATGTTATATCACTATAGGAAAGTATGGAACTTGGCTACTTCTAAACTTGAAATCCCGCAGTTCAATGATTACACGCCGGTATGGCACAACAAGAATCTTCCTGAATTTAACAAAATACAAGACGCATTTCTATGGTCCACGCAGGGAATATTCTATCTGCATCATTTTTTAAAAGATGGGCATTTAAAAACTTTTGATTCACTTAAAGCAGAATTCACAATTCAGAATCCAATGATCTTTCGATTTTTACAAATTCGTCATGCGGCGCAATCGCAATTTCCTGATTCCTTCCCAGACCCTGCACCTAATGTCCTAATAGCAGTAATTAAGATCACAGACCCCCATAAACTGATTTCAGCTGTCTATAACATGCTCTCAACCCCAGTTTCTACTAGATTAGCGTACGATCTTAAACCAAGATGGGAAAGAGAAGTGGGACCAATAGAGGATGAGGAATGGGGGGAGGCACTGGAGTCCTGTAGGGCTGTGTCCCCCAAATTATCAGACCGTCTGTCGCAGCTCTACATTCTTCATAGAGCCTACCTCACACCCCTTAGAGTGGCAAGATATAAACGCACACAATCTATCACATGCCTGATGTGTGGGAAAGAGACTGGTACCTTTTTCCATTTGATGTGGACATGTCCTAAGATCCAGGATCTGTGGGAACAAATAGTGACATTCCTACATGACACAATGGGCTCACCCCTAGCACTAGATCCAAAACAATGCCTCTTGGGTATAATTCCAGACACAATTGACAAATACACAAAAACATTTCTCCATGAAACACTCTTTGCAGCAAGAAAGGTCATATGTACTGTTTAGCATATGTATAGAGTTTGTAACAATTCATGTACTAGTTTCCAAGTTTGTATGTTAAAGCAAGCATCACATGTATGCACCAGTTGATTAATAAAACTTTGTTTGATAAAAAAAAGAATGGGAGATTGTTGGCACATGTACCACACAGCCAGAACTTGCCAGATATTCCTGTAGCTCCTTTAATGTTCCAGCAGGCCTCTTGACAGCCTCCCTGATCATTTTTCTTCAGTGTTGGAGCGACATTCAGTTCTTGGTTAGTCACTGTTGTGCCATATTTTCCCCACTTGATGATGACTGTCTTCACTGTGTTCCATGGCATATCTAATGCCTTGGAAATTCTTTTGTACCCTTTTCCTGACTGATACCTTTTAACAATGAGATCCCTCTGATGCATTGGAAGCTCTCTGCGGACCATAGCATTTGCTGTAGCATGCGAGTAAGAAAATGTCTGGAAAGACCTACTAAAACAGCTGAACTTTATTTGGGGTTATTCAAAGGCACTTTAAACGATGGCAGGTGTGTACTGACTCCTATCTAACATGAGTTTGAATGTGATTGCTTAATTCTGAACACAGCTACAACCCCAGTTATAAGAGGGCGTGCACAGTTATGCAACCACATTATTTTAGTTTTCTTTTTACTCGCCTTCCCTAAAATATTTCAGTTTGTTTTTCAACTGAGATGTACAGTTTATAGGTCACATTAAAAGGTGGAAAAATGAATCTGAAATTATTTATCTTTGTCTCATTTTTTTTATATCACAGAAACCTGACATTTTAACATTGGTGTGTAGACTTTTTATATCCACTGTATATATATAGATATATAAAAAAAAACAAGGGGTAAAAGCTGCGCTCAGAAACCAAAAAACAAAGTAGTGAAAATAAATAACAAAAAAGGAGCTGCCAGCACTCAAAAGTCCAGTATCCAACTCCAAACATACAGTGTAAATATATAAAGTGCAGCGCTAAATATATATGTAAAATATTAGGACCTTATGGGAAAATGGGATCCTATGAGGTGAATGATCGTAAAATTACAGTGAACAAAATATCAAACAATGAAATCAACATATGTAGCAAATACGTGTGAAACAGAAGAGGAATCTGAAAAAAGTCCATGCAGAGATGCTCAATCCAAAAGTAAATACAAAGAAGCACCCATCCGTGAGAGATGTAAGGAATAGACGTCAATATGGTAATCCACCCTGAAGTGAGTATGTAGATTCTGCTTACCAGATGGCAATGACTGCTATTACGGAAGTCTCACCCAGCATAGGGATTAGGGTCTCCCAAAACCAAAGGACACAATGCAGGAACAACGACTTTAGCAGTGGGCCGTTTCCGGAAATATAAAACAAAATGCTCCCATAGTGTAAAACCTGGCCAATCCCCAGACGACATCCTATCGTGACAAAACGCGTAGGGAGGAGCCTACAACGGTGACGTCATCACGTTTTTGGATGGGCTTACGAGTGTAGGAAGTGAATCGCGGCACACGGAGACACTGCTGCTTTATGATATCCCTTACGCTTCATGTTATCTACAACATTGTAAGTGCAATTCTTTTTATTGCAATAAATCCTCTTTGTTATACGTTTTTACACTATGGGAGCATTTTGTTTTATATTTCCGGAAAGGATCCACTGCTAAAGCCGTTGTTCCTGCATTGTGTCCTTTGGTTTTGGGAGACCCTAATCCCTATGCTGGGCGAGACTGCCGTAATAGCAGTCATCGCCATCTGGTAAGCAGAATCTACATACTCACTTCAGGATGGATTACCATATTGACGTCTATTCCTTACATCTCTCACGGATGGGTGCTTCTTTGTATTTACTTTTGGATTGAGCATCTCTGCATGGACTTTTTTCAGATTCCTCTTCTGTTTCACATGTATTTGCTACATATGTTGATTTCATTGTTTGATATTTTGTTCACTGTAATTTTACGATCATTCACCTCATAGGATCCCATTTTCCCATAAGGTCCTAATGTTTCACATATATCTTTAGCGCTGCACTTTATATATATATATAGATATCTATATATCTATATAGATATATATCTATATCTATATAGATATAGATATATATCTACTTTTTTTTTTACAATAACAATGAACATGTTAATTAAAAAAAAAGGAAAACGGCAGTGTTTTGGTTTACATAATTTCTATTTCATAGAAGAGACAGACTTCCCAATCATGTAATCACAGTGTTTGGCTCTGACAGTGATCACATGATCAGATGCCCATCCTGCTGACTCCCAATCATAAACAGGGATCTGAAGTTGCGTGTGACAGCCCAGTCATTGTGCTTGGCGTGTGCAATATATATGTATATACACAGTCAGTGGGGAAAGTATTCAGACCCCCTTACATTTTTCACTCTTTGTTATATTGCAGCCATTTGCTAAAATCATTTAAGTTCATTTTTTTTCCTCATTAGTGTACACACAGCACCCCATATTGACATAAAAACACAGAATTGTTGACATTTTTGCAGATGTATTTAAAAAGAAAAACTGAAATATCACATGGTCCTAAGTATTAAGACCCTTTGCTGTGACACTCATATATTTAACTCAGGTGCTGTCCATTTCTTCTGATCATCCTTGAGATGGTTCTACACCTTCATTTGAGTCCAGCTGTGTTTGATTATACTGATTGGACTTGATTAGGAAAGCCACACACCTGTCTATATAAGACCTTACAGCTTACAGTGCATGTCAGAGCAAATGAGAATCATGAGGTCAAAGGAACTGACTGAAGAGCTCAGAGACAGAATTGTGGCAAGGCACAGATCTGGCCATGGTTACAAAAAAATTCTGCTGCACTTAAGGTTCCTAAGAACACAGTGGCCTCCATAATCCTTAAATGAATGACGTTTGGGATAACCAGAACCCTTCCTAGAGCTGGACGTCTGGCCAAACTGAGCTATTGGGGAGAAGAGCCTTGGTGAGAGAGGTAAAGAAGAACCTAAAGATCACTGTGGCTGAGTTCCAGAAATGCAGTTGGGAGATGGGAGAAAGTTGTAAAAAGTCAACCATCACTGTAGCCCTCCACCAGTCGGGGCTTTATGGCAGAGTGGCCCAACGGAAGCCTCTCCTCAGTGCAAGACACATGAAAGCCCGCATGGAGTTTGCTAAAAAACACCCGAAGGACTCCAAGATGGTGAGAAATAAGAATATCTGGTCTGATGAGACCAAGATAGAACTTTTTGACCTTAATTCTAAATGGTATGTGTGGAGAAAACATGGCACTGCTCATCACCTATCCAATACAGTCCCAACAATGAAGCATTGGGGTGGCAGCATCATGCTGTGGGGGTGTTTTTCGGCTGCAGGGACAGGACGACTGGTTGTAATCAAGAGAAAGATGAATGCGGCCAAGTACAGGGATATCCTGGATGAAAACCTTCTCCAGAGTGCTCAGGACCTCCGACTGGGCCGAAGGTGTACTTTCCAACAAGACAATGACCCTAAGCCCACAGCTAAAATAACGAAGGAGTGGCTACACAACAACTCCGTGACTGTTCTTGAATGGCCCAGCCAGAGCCCTAACTTAAACCCAATTGAGAATATTTGGAGAGACCTAAAAATGGCTGTCTACCAACGTTTACCATCCAACCTGACAGAACTGGAGAGGATCTGCATGGAGGAATGGCAGAGGATCCCCAAATCCATGTGTGAAAAACTTGTTGCATCTTTCCCAAAAAGACTCATGGCTGTATTAGATCAAATGGGTGCTTCTACTAAATACTGAGCAAAGGGTCTGAATACTTAGGAACATGTGATATTTCAGTTTTTCTTTTTTAATAAATCTGCAAAAGTGTCAACAATTCTGTGTTTTTCTGTCAATATGGGGTACTGTGTATACATTAATGAGGAAAAAAAATGAACTTAAATGATTTTAGCAAATGGCTGCAATATAACAAAGAGTGAAAAATTTAAGGGGGTCTGAATACTTTCCGTCCCCACTGTATATATTATATATATATATATATATATATATATATATATATATATATATATATATATATATATATATATATATACAGTGAAAGGATAAAATGTTATATATATATTTCCTGGACCTCCCCATGTCAGCCTACTATGCGTCAGGTCCGCCCTCTCTGACAACTCCAGGACCACCTCTTTCTTAGCCCATAAACGGTGGCTGTCTGCCCACACCAGTGTTCTTTTTCCGTCCTCGCTCCGGATGCCTTTTCTTTATTTATTTTTTTCCATCCACCATCCATCCTGTTAGGGATCAGTCTCTCCCGTCTCAGAAGACCCCCATATAGGCTGTAAATCTCCTGAGGAGGTGGGTTACCGTGGTGCTGAGATATTAAGGTGCAGTATAAATGACTGTGTATTACTGGCAAAGGTCACTGGCAGTATAAATGACTGTATATATCTTCATTAGGCAGGTGCTGGCACTCTCTCCTTCCGTGTTTTTGTTGTTCAGACGGTGGTTTGGCTCGCTGGGACTGGTAGCTCACCACCCCCACGTGGATGTCATTCAGGAAGCTCAGAGTTGGGCAGGTGAGGTCATCGTCGCCTCCAAAGAAACAGCAGAGATACTATCCGTATTTAAGGAAATCATTACCTTCCTTCCCATTCATTTCTGAAACTAAAGAAGTAACTTATGAGTGGACGAGGTCTGAGAAAAAGCTCAATGTGCATAATAGAGTATCGAAGCTGTACCCCTTGCCACTATGCCTAAGGTGGATGCTTCATTACAGAGATTCGCCTGCCACATTACCATTCAGCTGGAGGATTCAGTCTCTTTTAGTTATCCTATGGATCGTAGAATAAACGCAGGCCTAAAAAGGTTGTATAGTTTGGTCAGAACAGCCTGCAGATCGGCGATAGCACTCACTTCTGTGGCAGCGCCCTTTAGAGTGTGGGTAGTGTAGCTAGTGGATGGATGTTCAGATGAAAGTCTGGGAAGTGGCAGTTCTTCTCCTTTGCAGTTTGGCAAGACTGCTGTAGAGTTTGTGGCTGAAGTGGCTGTCGACCAGGTCAAGATGACAGCAAAAATAATGGCTCATTCTGTCACAGCCCCCAGAGCCTTATGGTTGAAGCATTGGTACGCCGATAAGGCTTCTAAGCACAGTCTGTGTTTGGTTCCATTCAATGGAAGCTGCTCTTCGCAAAGACTTAGAATCAGCGATTCAGCGGGTTTCTGGAGGCAGATTTGGCCTAAACCCGCAGAAGAGAAAAAGACAACGGACACCTTTCCAAGCTGGTCTAGTGCCTAGGATTCAGCGCTCTCACCACCTGGGTTCGATTTCCAGTCAGGGAATTCTTCTTCAAGCCTTTTCGGTTTAACAAGAGATTCAAAAAAAGGAAGATTCAGAGAGGTCAGAGCTTACAGGCCTGGTAGGCTTCAGTCAGTGGAAGGGAGTCGGTTTGACCTTCCGGAAGCCTTCCAAGCCCAGGGCCAACAAAGCTCCTAAGGCTTCAGATAAGTCCTGCTGAAGGTGTCTCCACAAAAAAGAATAATATAAAAGAACCGTAACACTCTGTGTTTGTAAAGTGTTAGATGTTACAGATAGCAGACTGGAAATTGATCAGTACAGGTCTGCATATAATTAGAGACAACTGCTAACACCAATCAAGTAGTGGGTGTGTTCCTCAGAATTCATACAGCATATATGAAAAAATGGGGGGGAGGAAAAAGTGAATTCATAGGAAGGGAACAGGCAGGAGTCAATATAGATATGATAAATTTTAATGAAACAAAACTCACAATATACACCAATCCAGAGGATATCCTGTTCTTAATGTTTGTCCTCAGTGTATGGCTGTCAGTGAACAGCGCGGTAGCCCTGGCAACGAGACGCCGGAAACCCATGTGATCCCGTCTCAATACTATTTAAGTAGACGAATCCCGCTACTGCGCATGCTCTGAAGAAATCCGATGAACGGATGAAACGCGTCAGCATGACGCCATCACGCAGCTCCTAGCGTATCTGCTGACCAACAGACCCACCTATCAGGCTTGATCACACTGATCCGCGAGACCAGCGGATGCCCGAACTCCACTACAGCAACTGGCCGAAGGGGAGACCGTTACCTGGATCTCACACGCAATGCTTATGTGAGTCCATTCATCTCCACCGCCTATCTGTTACTGATGTCTGAGGCATACCTTTGATGACCCTCCACCGGACCGGATCATCCAACTGCAGGAGTTCCGCAAACAGGAGATGGCTACAGCCACAACTTTTACTTCCTGACTGAGACGGCAAACTACATAGGGTGAGATCTTCCCTTTTTGCATCCCTGATCCGGGACTGTTATACCTAGTTATTCACCGCATGTGTTATTTGGCTTCCGTCCTACAGCGTCAGCTTACCATTCATCCTGCCTCCCCCATCCAAGCTGCATGCATGCTCCATCTACATCTCTTGGTCTACAGCCTTGTGAGCCATTCCCGGCCTAGATAGGCTCCGACCAACCAGCCCACAGATATATCTGTCCTGCAGCAACGGCGGTGTCATTCATTCCATTTCCCCCTGTTTGTCCGCTCCATCACCATTCTTTGACATCATTGTCCCCCCCTACCACGGCCAGTCCTTTAGTTCATCACATTACTCAGCGCTGATCAAACCCTGCTGTCACAACCACACAGCATTTATTCCATACTTGTTGTCCTTCTCCATGCTCTCCGGACTTCCTATCAATATCTTGCATATTTACAACATGTCTGGATACCACGGCTGCTTATCTGTTTTTAGTATATGAAGTCACTTATCTATCATGAGTGTTTGGTTGTGACAGGTGGCCACCTGTGTCTGCACATGACAGTTAGTCCTTTTTAATGGTGATGGTACCTGATTAATCAGGATATCCTCTGGATTGGTGTATATTGTGAGTTTTGTTTCATTAAAATTTATCATATCTATATTGACTCCTGCCTGTTCCCTTCCTATGAATTCACTTTTTCCTCCCCCCCATTTTTTCATATATGCTGTATGAATTCTGAGGAACACACCCACTACTTGATTGGTGTTAGCAGTTGTCTCTAATTATATGCAGACCTGTACTGATCAATTTCCAGTCTGCTATCTGTAACATCTAACACTTTACAAACACAGAGTGTTACGGTTCTTTTATATTATTCTTTTTTGTGCCCAGCGTGTCATTGTGGGATTATACTTCCCTTCTTGAACCTCACTTTGTGTTCACTCACACCAATCCGTACCATCCACCAAACTTTTAATCTAAGAGCGAATCCGTGAACATCCCTTTTCCCCCCCCTCCCCCCCCCCCCCCCCTTTTTTTTTTTTTTTTTTTTTTTTTTTTTTTTTTTTTTTTTTTTTTAGTATGGCCTACCAAATTGATGACGAAATAGAAAAAGAAATTCAGTCGGCATTTTCCTGTGAACAACCAACATCCAGGAATGGTGAGGACCAACTTCAGTCTCTCTTCAGAAACCACAAAAAACTAACTATCAAATTCCTCAACAGGAAGTGGGATATTTCTTCCCTAAAATCCCACATTGAGAATGGTATCATACCACGTGGTCTGAGAGAAAGGGTTACTCCAGCTGCACACCTCCATACACCTCGGTTTATTGAGGCATGGAAGGCTAGTTGTACCAAAAGAGGCCTCGAAATAATGCAAATGATTGTCGATGAGGAATCATTCCAACTGAATGAGATTAAAACAGAGATCGAAGCTAGTGCAGCACTACTTGAACCTTTTAAAACTAACCCTTTATTTGACAAACATAACGAACTCCTCAAGAGAGAAGTCGAAAAGACACAAAAATATCTAAAAAGTAATAAACAAGAAAAGTTCAAACAGAACCTACAAGACTTGGAACGTGGTGATCTTTTTGATCCCACCATCCATGTCGGTAGGAGTAGATCTCGTAGGAGTAGAGGAAGGCACAACAGTTCCAAATTAAATCGTAATTACCCTTCGTCTTCAGATAGTGATAGTGAACAGAAAGAACTTTCAGTGACTTTTTTAGACAAAGACCCACCCCCACCAGACAATCCTACCACATCTATAGTGAAAGGGAAACCAAATCCAAAAGGACACAAAACCCTACCCCAATCCCCACCACCCCAAGGAAGGGTCCGAGAAATACGGAAAAGCCAGCGACAACCAAGGAACAGAACACACAGAACATAACACATTCGACTGACATACATGATCTCTCGCGGCCCCCCCCTACCTCTCTAGTTGACATGAAAGTTGTTAATCTCACTCAATTCCCACTTAATGAACACCATTTATCTCTACTAAATAGAGGCCTCTCCTTCTCCCCCAAATCTAGGATGAATGAGTTCGAAGTCTATAAGGACATCTCCCTTTATTTAAGAAAGGTGATTTTCAGTTACTGGCACACATCAAAACAAGATGAGTCCCACCCCACACCGGTAGATGAGGAAGAACGAGAGGCCCTTGAAACTCTAGTCTCGTTACTCCAAGAAAATTTTGAGCACGACTTGGAAATCGAGACTCCTGACTACCAGCATGCGTTGACCCGCTCTGCCAATCTACCGATAAGGTCTACCAAGATGCCCCCCCTTTCCAAATATAAGCCCATCGAATTCTTTTTGACACAAGTTAAAAGAGATCTTTCCAAAATAAATTGGAACTACAAGGGAATTGACAATATCTCACGTGAAGAACGAAAGGCCCTCAGAGAACTTGAAGATGCCCCTGGCATCGTTATCAAGGGCAGTGACAAGGGCGGCAATATCGTTCTTCTAACCGAAACTCAATACGAAACCGAAGTCAGGAGACTTCTGGCGGATGAATCCACTTACCGTAGACTCCACACTAACCCTTTTTCTGTTATAGCTGATGCCCTCAACTATCTCCTTAGCTTAGGCCTGGAGGAAAAATTAATTACTTCTAAAGAATTCAACTATTTGAAGGTACAGCAATTCAACACACCAACCTTCTACATTATCCCAAAGCTCCATAAATGCCTTCACAATCCACCTGGCAGACCGATTGTGTCTGCCGTCAATGGTCCACTTGAAAAAGTAGGGAAATTTATTGATGCTCTCATCAAAGACTTGGTTCCTGAGTTACCCTCATTTGTGCAAGACACAATGGATGTACTACGGCGACTAAACAATCTAACCATACCATCTGGGTTCCTTTTAGTAGGGATTGATGTTGAATCGCTGTACACTTCAATACCACATTCCTGGGGACTACGAGCAGTGCAATTCTTCCTTGAACGTAGGTTCCCTGATTTTGGACAACATAATGAATTCATAGGTGATATCCTCACCTTTTTACTTGAACACAATTGCTTCCAATTCCTGGGAAATTTCTACCAGCAGATAAGGGGAACCTCCATGGGAGCACCTTGGGCACCCTCTTATGCATGCCTACACCTCGGCATGTGGGAGGAGGACTTGGTATATACCTCGTCATTGTACCTCAGCCACTGCGTCACGTGGCTGAGGTACATAGATGACGTTCTAATGATCTGGGGGGGCTCTGAACATGAGCTACATTCCTTCATGAACGAGCTAAACTCCAATGACAGAAACATTAGACTTACTTACACCTTCCATTCCCACACCCTCTCTTTCCTCGATTTAACCATCTACATCGACAATGGCCTGATCAAGACCAAAACCTTTAGAAAACCTACAGCAGCTAATACCTTACTTCTGGCATCTAGTGACCACCCAAAATCTCTGATTAAGGCCATTCCGGTGGGTCAGTTTCTTAGGGCTCGAAGAAACTGCTCTGATCCGGATGACTTTGCTGTTGAGTCTAAAGATCTGTACAATAGATTCAGAGAGAGAGGCTATTCTCACTCTTGCATCAGGAAAGCAAGGAGAAGGGCTGCCCAGACAGATCGTATCACACTTCTTGCTAAAAAGAAAAATGGTCCTAAATCTTCCGACTCGCAGGAAATTCCCAGAATTATCACCAAATTTGGTGCCCACTGGGACCAAGTCAGATCCATACTCAACCAACACTGGCATATTCTGTCCGAGTCCCCTGTCCTAGGTAAGATTGTAGGCAACAGACCCCTACTAACTGCCCGTCGTTCCAAAAACCTTAAAGACAGTCTAATTCATTCTGAATACCAAAGATCACCCACTCCCAACTGGTTGACACAGCTTCCTCCCCTGAAGGGAATGTTTAAGTGTGGCCGATGCTCAGTATGTAAGTACGTGGAACGTACAAGTACTTTCTCTGACTCCGAGGGTAAAAAACAGTTTAAAATTAATAATTTTATTAATTGCAATACAACCAGGGTGATCTATATGCTCACTTGCCCCTGTGGGAAACTCTATGTGGGTAAAACTAAGAGACCACTGAAGGTAAGAGTAAGTGAACATATCCAGTCTATTTTGGGCAAAGATGATGAACGACCTATTCCCCTACATTTTTTGCGAGCACACGGGGGAAACCCCGAGGGTCTTACTGTAAAAGGCATCTATAGGCTCAATCTCCCTCTGAGAAGGGGGGATTTCGACAGGATTCTTTACCAGAAGGAGAAGATGTGGATATACAACACCAACAGTATGCACCCTCATGGGTTAAATAATGAGTGTAATCTCGGGGTATTCCTAACCCCATAAACTCATGGGTGGTTGTCTGTCCACATCTTCTCCTATCTACCTATATTCTCGTGCCGGTGGCCTATATTAGTGATCCCCTGGTGTTGGTCCTCACCATTATCTCTAGTATCTAGGCCTTTCCCTATAATTGCCTTTATATGACCATTCTATTGCACCTGATCACCTTTGGTAAAAACCATCTTCATGTGAACCTGCCCCTCCCTTCTCTCTTCCCTTTTCCCATGCACTGTCCCTTATCTCCTCCCCCTTTTTTCCCCCCCCCTTTCCCCCTTCCCCCCCTCCCCTCACGGATTCGCTCTGTCAGTCATGTTCTTAATGTTTGTCCTCAGTGTATGGCTGTAAGTGAACAGCGCGGTAGCCCTGGCAACGAGACGCCGGAAACCCATGTGATCCCGTCTCAATACTATTTAAGTAGACGAATCCCGCTACTGCGCATGCTCTGAAGAAATCCGATGAACGGATGAAACGCGTCAGCATGACGCCATCACGCAGCTCCTAGCGTATCTGCTGACCAACAGACCCACCTATCAGGCTTGATCACACTGATCCGCGAGACCAGCGGATGCCCGAACTCCACTACAGCAACTGGCCGAAGGGGAGACCGTTACCTGGATCTCACACGCAATGCTTATGTGAGTCCATTCATCTCCACCGCCTATCTGTTACTGATGTCTGAGGCATACCTTTGATGACCCTCCACCGGACCGGATCATCCAACTGCAGGAGTTCCGCAAACAGGAGATGGCTACAGCCACAACTTTTACTTCCTGACTGAGACGGCAAACTACATAGGGTGAGATCTTCCCTTTTTGCATCCCTGATCCGGGACTGTTATACCTAGTTATTCACCGCATGTGTTATTTGGCTTCCGTCCTACAGCGTCAGCTTACCATTCATCCTGCCTCCCCCATCCAAGCTGCATGCATGCTCCATCTACATCTCTTGGTCTACAGCCTTGTGAGCCATTCCCGGCCTAGATAGGCTCCGACCAACCAGCCCACAGATATATCTGTCCTGCAGCAACGGCGGTGTCATTCATTCCATTTCCCCCTGTTTGTCCGCTCCATCACCATTCTTTGACATCATTGTCCCCCCCTACCACGGCCAGTCCTTTAGTTCATCACATTACTCAGCGCTGATCAAACCCTGCTGTCACAACCACACAGCATTTATTCCATAATTGTTGTCCTTCTCCATGCTCTCCGGACTTCCTATCAATATCTTGCATATTTACAACATGTCTGGATACCACGGCTGCTTATCTGTTTTTAGTATATGAAGTCACTTATCTATCATGAGTGTTTGGTTGTGACAGGTGGCCACCTGTGTCTGCACATGACAGTTAGTCCTTTTTAATGGTGATGGTACCTGATTAATCAGGATATCCTCTGGATTGGTGTATATTGTGAGTTTTGTTTCATTAAAATTTATCATATCTATATTGACTCCTGCCTGTTCCCTTCCTATGAATTCACTTTTTCCTCCCCCCCATTTTTTCATGAAGGTGTCTCCACTCAGCCCTCTCAAGTAGGAGCAAAACTAGCCCAATTCAGGGAAGTGTGGGCGGGCAAAATACAGGATCCCTGGATTGTAGCTGTCATTCGATCGCGTTATCATCTCAAGTTCAGAACAAGGCCTCCACAGACCTTGTTTGTAGAAATTCTACTTCCTATGGATTTGGAAAGGAGGCAATGTTTGCAAGGATATATAGGGGAGCTGTTGGCAACAAGGGCCATCCTTCTATTTCCAAGGCACTAATTGGGTCAAAGTGCATGTTCCCCTCTGTTTTTGGTCCCAGAGGCTTCAGGGGGTTTCAGACCAGTTTTGGACCTCAAAGTCTGGAATTCTTACATGAAGGTTCCACCATTCAAAATGGCGATCATTTTGGTTATGCAGTCAGGAGACTGGATGGTTTCCATCGATCTGGCGGATAAGTATTTTCATGTTTCTATAGACGCATCTCACCATCGCCTTCTTTCAGGTTTTCCATGGAAGGCTCTCATTTTTACTTCAATGTCTCCCATTCGGTCTCTGCACGGCTCGAAGACTGTTTTCAAAGCTACTATCTGCTGTTGTCGCGTCTATCAGGGTCAGGAGTGCAAATATTCCATTATCTAGACGCCATTCTACTTCTGGGTCCATCTAAAGAGCTCCTTCTAGTTCATGTGAATCTCCCCTGCAAAACACTAGCTCGGTTTGGTTGGTTGATCAACTTTCGGGGGGTTCTATCAGCCACGATTCCAGTAGTCCCGTGGGTCAAGTGGCGCAAAAGTAAGTTTCAATGCAACTTTCTTCTTCAGTCACTCCTTGTTCCAGAAAATCTATCTGCCGATGATCTGGTCCCTGGTTGGTGGCCAGAAGCTCGCAATCTTTCCCGCGGAGTTCAGTTGAAGGCCTCAGAACCAATAGTGGTGACAACCAATGCCAGTCTGGCAGACTGGGGGGGGCACACTGCCTGGGACAGCAGGTTCAAGGCCAATGGAACTTTTGTGGCCCAAAGAGGTCAACTTTCCTGGGATTAGATGCTGTTAGACGCGCTCCCTTAGCGTTCCAACCTATGTTGCGAGGTCGAGCTGTCAAGATCCTTTCAGACAACAAAACTACCGTGGCTTATGTGTCTCATCAAGGGGGCACAATAAATCACCCTCTGCTTCGAGTGGCATGTCAAATCTTCCTGTGGGCAGAGAAGAATCTTGGCTCTCTTACAGCATCTTATCTCCTAGGGCTGAGAATGTTTTATGGTTCAATTAGATTTTATTAATTTTTTTCACAAATATATAAGACAGAGTAATGCCCCGTACACACGGTCGGACTTTGTTCGGACATTCCGACAACAAAATCCTAGGATTTTTTCAGACGGATGTTGGCTCAAACTTGTTTTGCTTACACACGGTCGCACAAAGTTGTCGGAATTTCCGATCGACAACCACGCGGTCACGTACACCACGTACGAGGAGACTAGAAAAGGCCGGTTCAGAACCAAGAGCGGCACCCTTTGGGCTCCTTTTGCTAATCTCGTGTTAGTAAAAGTTTGGTGAGAGACGATTCGCGCTTTTTTCGTGGCTTTCAGATCGTTTTCTGCTGTTCAGTTTGTGCTTGTGGGTTTGTATCTGCTCTTCAGTGCGTGCAGTCAGTTCGTATCAGAGTTTTCTGTGTGATCTTGCCTGCTCGTTGCTGTTTTTCAGGTCGCTCTTCACAGGCCTTGCTGTTCTTCAGTGCGTTCTGTTACCTCGTTCTGAGCAGCCGACCATTTTCTAGCCATGTTTCGTATGCGTACTCCTCGTACAGTTCGTGCTGTGCGGGGGCTTGGTGTTGGGGTCCTGACCTTGACACAAGTCCAGTCCATGAACAGGGTGGGGAGGAGTTCATGGACCAAGAATTGGTTGCTTCAGCGTGACCAGTTCTGTCATATGCCTTTGCTCCGTGAGATCCGTGAGAATAATCCTGATGATTTCAGGAACTTTCTCAGGATGACGGACCCCGTGTCTCACCGTTTGTTGGCTTTGCTGACCCCTTATATTAGCAGGCAGGATACCTGCATGAGGCAAGCCATCACTCCGGAGCAGAGGTTGGTCGCTGCCTTGCGGTATTTGGCCACAGGGAGAAGCCTGCAGGACCTCAAGTTCTCGACAGGCATCTCCCCCCAGGCTCTTCTTTGTGGACATTTACTGCTTGTGTTTGTTTGAGCTGACCCTGACAGAAATGTGTGGAGTGCAGAAAATGTTGTGATTGTGTAACCTTATACAAAGCACTGTTGGCTGTTATTTACTAAACGCAAAGACACTTTTCACTACAAGTGCACTTGCAACTGCACTGAAACTGCACTTGTAGTGCAAAGTGGATTTCCCCTTAGGAAATAACCCCCATTTTCTCATAAAACAACAATTACATCACCCCAAAAGTATTGTAGCGTGAGACAATAATCCACACATTCTTGATGAACAATCTTTTTAATACCTGCACAATCACATGTGCATTTACCAAAGGTTTTTCTGACAAACCAACATGTTTGTTGTATACCAATTTTTGTGGTGTCATTATCCAAAATCAAAATGTCCATTTTATAGAAAACAGGCCTGTGTAAAACCAGCAAGAAAGACACAAATCTTGATCTTACAAAGTTCACATTTGGTAGAACTGGAAGGCTATATCAGACATGAGTATTTAGGAACTGTGTTTGATATAGCGTTCAGATGGGGGGAAATCACCCCTGGAAAAGCCAAATTTGGAAGATGCACACAAATTTCCCAATGTCAACATGTGCTAGCTGCCATCATGGGGGATCAAGGGATGTGTTTTGGGGGAGAAAGCCCTTCCTCACCGCTACTTTATAATTGAGGAAGGGGTTGCACCCCCAAAACGCATCCATTGATCTCCCGTGATGGCAGATAGCACATGTTGACACACTGTGTGCATCCTCCAAATTTGGCTTTGGGAAACATCACAAAAACATTTCGCACATTGTAGCACACAAAAGAAGAAAGTGATTTGGAGGGGTTTTAAACTCGCCCCAAAACATCAATGATGTTTTTATATTTTGGAATAACATCATTGATGTTTTGCTTGATGTTTTCCAATTGTAAATTACACCCCATGATCTCCCCGATCAGGATCTGGGCACTTTCGGATGTGAAAGGATCTTCATCCACAACCTCACGATCACCTAAAAAGAAAGGAAACCCAAAATAAATTAGGTTTCAAAAAAATGCCGCAATCCATCTCTTATCTGAGCCTGTGGTCGCAGACACTCACCTGTTGTGGTAACTACTTCCACCACGTCTTCATCCTCCTGCTCATCTTGTGTTGGGGGGATTTCCCCTTCTTCCAGAGGGGGGGGGGCTCTGGTCTCCTCGGATGAGGGGTGTCTTCCGAGTCTTTTCTCCCCTATGTAAAACAAAAATGGTATAATTAGCACCCAGATATTTATTGTCAGAACTATAAAGATGAAACATTGCTTGGAAGTGGGGTACAATTGTCTATTTTAGCCGAGTTCCAAGATGTAGCTTTTTTAGTGCCCTTTGTCAAGCTGCAATACTTTACCTGTTTGGTAAAAGCTTCACAGATGTAGCCCCCCCTATAGTATATACTGGGGCACCTGTGTGCCCCCCCCTAATAAAAATGGTGTTCTTGTGTCCCACACTAGTGCTCCAGTGTCCAGATGTGAAAACAGCTGCTCAGTGTCCTCTCCTTACACACAATCTAGTTTGCATTTCAATCTAGTAACAAAGCCATCTACACAACCCAATTCTTTGAAGACAAGTATAGGGCGTCAAAATGGTGGCCAAATGCATATGGCCTAAACAATGGTATTTTATCGTCCGAAATAACAATGTGTGATCCGAACGAATAATGTGCCCATGAACATGAAAGTTGCTATTTTAAACTGTTGCCATTTTACAACAGTTCCTAAAAGCACATGGAGCAGCACGAACATAATAAACATAAAGAATAGGAACACAGCACAACTACTTACTTTTTTTCAGCAATCTCCGGATCTTTCTGTACTGCTCATGTTCTCGTAATTTCAGGTCCGACCACCGCTTCCTGAGCTGATCTTTCGATCGTCGTACCCCGAATTTCCGGTGCAGACTCCTGACCACTTTCGCCATGATCTTGGCCTTTCTGACATTGGGGTTGGGGTAAGGCCCATACTTTCCATCATAGTCGGCCTTCTTCAGGATGTCCACCATCTCCAACATCTCCCCAAAGGACATATTTGAGTCCTTTAATCTCCTTCTGGATCGGGACGTTTCAGGCTCCAGCCTTTCCTCCTCCTCGTTGCTACAATTAGCACGATCCTGCTGTCTATCTGCCATGTGCTCTTCCCCCACTGCGCCGAACGAAAAGGGGCGGGGAATAGACTAGAAAGAACATCAGGGGCGGGCGGAGCTATACGCATGCGCAGTGTGTATAAATCGTAACGCGCGCGTCTTACGTACGATCTGTGAGCGGAGGAAGGAGCATCGGAGACGCCGATCGTGCTAACGAAGGTAGGATCTAAACTTGGGCCTATACTGCTTCGAAATGGAAGCCTATATTGTAACAAGATTAGGGGAGTTTGGCCTGACATTAGGCTTTGTCTTGTGTTGTGTCTTACAGAGAAAATGGATGGGTTCAACGACCACAATTTCCTGCCCCTGTTCATAGACAAGTACAGGGAGCTGCCCTGTCTGTGGCAAGTGAGACACCCCCACTATAATCACAAACAGAAGAGGCAGGCAGCGCTGGAGAAACTGCTGGAGTTGGTGAAGCCGGTGGTCCCCACAGCAACCATCCCTTATTTGAAAGCTAAAATTGGTGGCCTGAGGAGCACTTATCTTAGGCAGCGCAAGAAGGTCACAGATTCCCAGAGGTCCGGAGATGACGTTTATGTCCCCAGGCTGTGGTACTACGAGAGACTGCGATTTCTGTCAGACCACACTGAAGTCAGGGAATCCCTCTCTACTACTCTTCCTTCCACTCTTCCTTCCACCCCAGCTGAGGCTTCCGATGTCCAACCTGGGCCTTCCAGCCAGGAAGAAATGGAGGAGCCCAGCTGGAGTCAGGTATAGCATTCTTCTACAGATTTCTGGTCAATAAATAAATTATGTTTATTAGATGTTATTATTGATCACTAATTGCTGATTAAAAAAAGTGCTTTACATATCAATAGACAGTAGTGGGCACCCAAAATTGGGAAAAGAATGAAAACTGCTGGGCTCAGAAGGATAGTCTGTTATATTTGTTAACATTCAATTTGCAGCAGTCAGGAGGTGAAAATTGTGTGTGATTGATGAATAAAAAACTAAAACTATGTCCCTTTTTCATACACAGGAAGACCTCAGCCAGGAGGAGGCTGTGGAATGTGGCAGTCAGGAGGAGGCGGGGATTAGTGGCAGCCAGGAGGAGGCGGGGCTAAGTGGCAGCCAAGAGAAGCCTGGGACAAGTCGCAGCCTGACTGAGTCTCAGGTCCCTCCCCTCCGCCTGCCATATAAACGAGCCAGGAAGGCCACTCCGAGTCCCGTGCAGGATTCAGCGTACAGGCTGATCCAGGAGGCTTCGGCGTCCCTCCGAGCCTTCCCCAGTCCTGAAGAGGCCTTTGCCTGCATGGCTGCCACAAAATTGCAGGGCATGCAGGAGGGTCAACGCAAGATCTCTGAGGACCTGATTTATAAAGTCCTTTGTAAGGGGGAGAGTGGGGAACTGACACACAAGACGGATGTCATTGAGAGGGACGATCCTCCTCCTCCTCCTCCTCCTGCTGCCACAACTCCACCACCACAGCCAAAGCCTGTAAGGAAGCGTGGAAGGAAGACCTGAGAGTGATGACCCTGGGTTCAGTCTGGTCTGACAGAAGATGCAGTCTCTCGTATGACCACAGCCTGGGGACACAGATGTCATCTGCTGCTTTCCAGATCTCTGGGACTTCTGGACCAGACTGCCCTCCCTTATGATATGGACTCCTCAGGCCACCAATTTTGCTTTTAAATAGTTGATGTCTGCCCCAGGGGTCCAAGGCTTCGCCCACTTCTGCAGTTTCTCCAGCGTTGCCTCCCTCTTTGTTTAGTTGTGAGCCCTTAATAAAAAATTTTTGGGTAAATTCTACTCTCCTGTGTGTGTTTTCATCCAAAAAGGACAGTTTGTTGGTGACGATTCAGGTACATTTCTAAAGTACAATGTGAAATTAACAAGGGACAACAACACCAAACAATCTCCTACAGATTAAATAGAACAACATATTAGTGGTGTTGTGGGAACTTGTCACCAAAAACACACACAAACATTTTCGGGAATACAAATCAAAATCACCAAAAAAAAATAAAAATAAAAAAGAGAAACACAAAAAAAGAATCTACATTAAAGTCCAAAAAAAATAAAAAATTTTGTTGTCAGATGTGAGAAATCAAAATATATTGAGGGAATCCCGATAAATAGTAACAAAATAAGTTTGTGAGAAGTGTGTGTGAATATGAGCAGCAAAACTACTTAATTCTTGTCACATTATAAAGAAGAAGAGAGTGCGCTGTATTAAACCATTTTGAACATTGCAGCGTGACGAAAGTGCTGTATCCATTCCGAACGCTACGTTTACCAGAACGAGCTGTCCCGTGTCGGAATTTCTTCTGAGCATGCGTGGCACTTTGTGCGTCGGAACAGGCCACACACAGTCGGAATCGACGCGATCGGATTTTGTTGTCGGAAAATTTTATCTCCTGTTGTCCAACTTTGTGTGTCGGAAAATCCGATGGAAAATGTCCGATGGCGCCCACACACGGTCGGAATTTCCGACAACACGCTCCGATCGGACATTGTCCATCGGAAAATCCGACCGTGTGTACGGGGCATAACAAAGCGAAATGAACAATGCCAGTAACCTGACATCAGGTCTCCTGGTATATTGAAATATAAAAATATAAAATTCAGGGTAGTGCTATCACGTGATCGAACAATGATCACTTAAAACATAACTTTATAAGAAACCCGTGCATGTGTGACATTTGATTCATGAGTTTTATGTACCCTGGTCTGGGGAGCCCCATTGGGAACCTGCTGCAACCTCGGACACAAGGTAAACCAGTAAAAAAAAACTGAAACGAATAGTAGTCACATATATTGTCTAGAGTAAAGTGCAATAAGTTTTAACATGCAGAGGGTAAGGAACCAAAATAAACCCTCATAGGGGGTAAACAACTTGCAGCATAGATTGCAACAGTAAAAAGTCAAAGGAGACTAAAAAAGGAAGATTAAAAGTAAAAGGAAATCAGAAAGGCAGGAAAGAGAAAAATAGTTGTAGAAGGACAGGGAGGGGGAGGGGGGGAGGGAGACAGTGAACCTCGATCCGTGAAACCAGACATGACGCCTGACCGAAATTTTGCGGAAAGGCTACATGTAATCCTTAGGAGGAATTTGTCTCCGTAAGTCTCTGCTTGAGTTTGTCTGAAGTGGAGTAATGCCTCCACACACTCCAGACATATGAAAATTTGGCTTGTTTGTCAAGAATATTAGCTTGCATTTCTTCCATTAACATAATGTTGTTTATTTCGTTAACCCACTCAACCAAAGACGGAGGTGTGACGGTTTTCCAATGCCTAGGTATACATTGTCTCCCTGCACTGATACAGAACTTCAATAAACTGTTTTTTTGTGACTTTATGGAGCCAGGGAGAATGGAAAGAAGAGCAATGGTAGGAGAAGGCAGTAAAGGCTTGTCATAGACATCTGAGTAGATCTGGAAAATCTGTGTCCAGAATGGAAGAAGCACGTCACACTCCCACCAAATATGGAGATAGGTGCCATTCATAGAGTTGCATCTCCAGCACATATCTGAACTGGAGGGGAATATGACCCTGAGTGTAGTGGGAACCCGATACCACCTGGATAGGGTTTTATAGTTTTTCTCCCGCATATAGCTCGAAATTGAGGTCTTATTAGTGAAGAGTAGGGATGAGCTTCGAGTTCGAGTCGAACTCATGTTCTACTCGAACATTGGCTGTTCGCAAGTTCGCCGAACAGCGAACAATTTGGGGTGTTCGCGGCAAATTCGAATGCCGCGGAACACCCTTTAAAAGTCTATGGGAGAAATCAAAAGTGCTAATTTTAAAGGCTTATATGCAAGTTATTGTCATAAAAAGTGTTTGGGGACCCGGGTCCTGCCCCAGGGGACATGGATCAATGCAAAAAAAAGTTTTAAAAACGGACGTTTTTTCAGGAGCAGTGATTTTATTAATGCTTAAAGTCAAACAATAAAAGTGTAATATCCCTTTAAATTTTGTACCTGGGGGGTGTCTATAGTATGCCTGTAAAGGGGCGCATGTTTCCCGTGTTTAGAACAGTCTGACAGCAAAATGACATTTGGAAGGAAAAAACTCATTTAAAACTACCCGCGGCTATTGCATTGCCGACAATACACATAGAAGTTCATTGATAAAAACGGCATGGGAATTCCCCACAGGGGAACCCCGAACCAAAATTAAAAAAAAAAAAATGATGTGGGGGTCCCCCTAAATTCCATACAAGGCCCTTCAGGTCTGGTATGGATATTAAGGGGAACCCCAGCCAAAATTTAAAAAAAAAATTGACGTGGGGTTCCCCCTAAATTCCATACCAGACCCTTCAGGTCTGGTATGGATTTTAAGGGGAACCCCGCGCCAAAAAAAAAAAAAAAAAACGGCGTGGGGTCCCCCTAAAAATCCATACCAGACCCTTATCCGAGCACGCAACCTGGCAGGCCGCAGGAAAAGAGGGGGGGACGAGAGTGCGCCCCCCCCCCCTCCTGAACCGTACCAGGCCACATGCCCTCAACATTGGGAGGGTGCTTTGGGGTAGCCCCCCAAAACACCTTGTCCCCATGTTGATGAGGACAAGGGCCTCATCCTCACAACCGTGGCCGGTGGTTGTGAGAGTCTGCGGGCGGGGGGCTTATCGGAATCTGGAAGCCCCCTTTAACAAGGGGACCCCCAGATCCCGGCCCCCCCCTGTGTGAAATGGTAAGGGGGTACTTACCCCTACCATTTCACTAAAAAACTGTCAAAAATGTTAAAAATGACAAGAGACAGTTTTTGACAATTCCTTTATTTAAATGCTTCTTCTTTCTTCTTTCTTCCTTCATCTTCTTCTTCTTCTGGTTCTTCTGGCTCTTCAGGTTCTTCCTCCGGCGTTCTCGTCCAGCATCTTCTCCGCGGCGTCTTCTATCTTCTTCTCCTCGGGCCGCTCCGCACCCATGGCATGAGGGGGGAGGCTCCCGCTCTTCTCTTCATCTTCTTCTCTTCTTCATCTTCTTCTTCATCTTCTTCTTCTTCTTCCTTCTTCTCTTCTTCCTGTCTTCTCCGGGCCGCTCCGCAGCCATGCTGGCATGGTGGGAGGCTCCCGCTGTGTGACGGCGTCTCTTCGTCTGACGGTTCTTAAATAACGGGGGGCGGGGCCATCCGGTGACCCCGCCCCCCTCTGACGCACGGTGACTTGAGGGACTTCCCTGTGACGTCACGGGGAATGCCACAGGGAAGTCCCGTCATGTGTGCGTCAGAGGGGGGCGGGGTCACCGGGTGGCCCCGCCCCCCGTTATTTAAGAACCGTCAGACGAAGAGACGCCGTCACACAGCGGGAGCCTCCCTCCATGCCACAGCATGGATTGCGGAGCGGCCCGGAGAAGACAGGAAGAAGAGAAGAAGAGAAGAAGGAAGAAGAAGAAAAAGAAGAAGAAGAAGATGAAGAGAAGAGCGGGAGCCTCCCCCCTCATGCCATGGGTGCGGAGCGGCCCGAGGAGAAGAAGATAGAAGACGCCGCGGAGAAGATGCTGGACGAGAACGCCGGAGGAAGAACCAGAAGAGCCAGAAGAACCAGAAGAAGAAGAAGATGAAGGAAGAAAGAAGAAAGAAGAAGCATTTAAATAAAGGAATTGTCAAAAACTGTCTCTTGTCATTTTTAACATTTTTGACAGTTTTTTAGTGAAATGGTAGGGGTAAGTACCCCCTTACCATTTCACACAGGGGGGGGGGCCGGGATCTGGGGGTCCCCTTGTTAAAGGGGGCTTCCAGATTCCGATAAGCCCCCCGCCCGCAGACCCTCACAACCACCGGCCACGGTTGTGAGGATGAGGCCCTTGTCCTCATCAACATGGGGACAAGGTGTTTTGGGGGGCTACCCCAAAGCACCCTCCCAATGTTGAGGGCATGTGGCCTGGTACGGTTCAGGAGGGGGGGGGGCCGCACTCTCGTCCCCCCTCTTTTCCTGCGGCCTGCCAGGTTGCGTGCTCGGATAAGGGTCTGGTATGGATTGTTAGGGGGACCCCACGCCGTTTTTTTTTTTTTTTTTTGGCGCGGGGTTCCCCTTAAAATCCATACCAGACCTGAAGGGTCTGGTATGGAATTTAGGGGGAACCCCACGTCAATTTTTTTTTTTAATTTTGGCTAGGGTTCCCCTTAATATCCATACCAGACCTGAAGGGCCTTGTATGGAATTTAGGGGGACTCCCACATCATTTTTTTTTTTAATTTTGGTTCGGGGTTGCCCTGTGGGGAATTCCCATGCCGTTTTTATCAATGAACTTCTATGTGTATTGTCGGCAATGCAATAGCCGCGGTAGTTTTAAATGTGTTTTTTCCTTCAAAATGTCACTTTGCTGTCAGACTGTTCTAAACACAGGAAACATGCGCCCCTTTACAGGCATACTATAGACACCCCCCAGGTATGAAATTTAAAGGGATATTACACTTTTATTGTTTGACTTTAAGCATTATTAAAATCACTGCTCCTGAAAAAACGGCCGTTTTTAAAACTTTTTTTTGCATTGATTCATGTCCCCTGGGGGAGGACCCAGGTCCCCAAACACTTTTTATGACAATAACTTGCATATTAGCCTTTAAAATTAGCACTTTTGATTATTCATGTTCGTGTCCCATAGACTTTAACGGCGTTCGCGTGTTCGAACGAATTTTTTTCCTGTTCGCATGTTCTGGTGCGAACCGAACAGGGGGGTGTTCGGCTCATCCCTAGTGAAGAGAAAAGCTTTACTCCATTCTGCCTCGGATATTTCAATCCCAACCTCCGTTGACCATTTTGTAGTATAATTAGGTAGGGCTCCATGAGTGTGATCTAAGGTCAATTTGTATATAAGGGATAAAGTGTGTCGTGGAGTCTCAGTTAGGGTACAAAGTTGTTCAAACCCAGTCAGAGGCCTATGGATTTGTTTAGAGTCATGTATCTGTTTACAGTAAGCGTTAAGGTGTCTACGAGTGAGCCAAGTCACTTTTGAGGTTACCTCTGTTGGGGTAGATGTAAAGGTACCTAGGGTGGCGTCGACAAAATGCTGAGCCGTGGGCCAAGAGTCTCTATTGTAATTGTCTATAAAATGGGTGGAGTGACCTTCTGGAAATTTTGGGTTGTCAAACAAGGGGGTAAGGGGGCTAGGTTCAGAAGACAGTGAATAGTTGGATTTCCTCCGGTACCAAATCGCCAGGGCGTCTCTGGTAAGGGGGGACAGTATCGTGATTGATTTGAATGAATGATCGAATCCCCAGAGGAGCGCTCTTAGATCGCACATGGAAAGGTCTTGCTCTACTAATGTGGTAGCTTTGGTCATGGGGCGGGGGAACCATTCGAGGATACGGGAGATAACTACGGACGTGTGGTATAACTCAAAGTCAGGTAAACCCAGCCCACCTTTTGTGATTGGGGAGCATAAAAGTTTATGTCTCAACCTCGGGTGACTACCTTTCCAAACAAATCAGATGGCCATTGACCGAAGGGAGCGGAAGAAGGCCGAGGGGAGAGTTATGGGGAGGGCCTAGAATAATTATAGGAGTTTGGGGAGAATATCCATTTTTAGTGCGTTAATACGACCCACCCAGGACATAGCTAAGTCCATTCGTTCTTCTGCTAGGCGTCTGAGTTTTTGGAGCAAGGGGCTAAAGTTCAGGCCAATAATGTCCGAGAAGCATTTAGGGATAGCCGTACCTAAATAAGAAATTGAATTTGGTTTCCATTGAAATGAAAAATTGGATTGAAGGGCATAGAGTGTGGATTGTGATAGGGAAAGGTTAAGAGCCGCCGTTTTGGAGATATTTAATTTGTAATTACTGAAGCGGCCAAATCTGTCTATCTCTGATAGAATTGAGGGTATGGAAATATGGGGTTTGGTTACATACAAGAGAAGGTCGTCTGCGTTTAGAGAAAGTTTGCAGTGAGATGAGGGGGTTTGTAAGCCCTGTATATTGGCATTTGATCTAATAGCTTGGGCAAGGTGTTCAATCACCAGAGCAAACAGGAGGGGGGAAAGGGGACAGCCCTGCCTTGTGCCGTTAGTAATAGTAAAATTACGTGATTGGGTACCATTAACTAAAACCGTGGCAGAGGGTGTAGAGTAGAGCGACATTATACGTGTCAACATTCTTGGGCCTAGACCTATTTGGGATAGTGTGGACTGAAGAAAAGACCAACTGACTCTATCGAAAGCCTTCTCTCGTGTGACGCAGGTCGGAATGTGATGACGTTGAGCAAAGGTGATTAAGTGTATGGTCTTGGTGGTATTGTCCCTGGCCTCTCGACCAGGGACAAAACCCACCTGATCTTTGTGTATTAATTTCGGTAGCAGAGGGGAGATATGGTTAGCGAGTATTTTGGCATATAATTTTAGGTCGATATTTAGAAGGGATATCGGTCTATAATTGGAGCAAATGGACGGGTCTTTTCCGGATTTAGGAATGACCACAATTTGGGCTTGAAGAATGGAAGAGGAGGAAGCAATCATCCCATCAAATGCGTTAAAAGCGTTTGCTAGTAAAGGGGACAGTTGTGGTGCAAAAAGTTTTAAAAACGGGAAAAGAAAGAAAACCCATCTGGGCCTGGGCTCTTACCATTCTTGAGATTTTTTATGGCGGAGAGAAATTCCGTATCAGATAAGGAGGCCTCCAGGTCCTCCGAATCGGACTCAGAAAGAGGTGGAAGTGCCGTCTTCTCTATATAGGAGGATAAGTCTATAGAGGTAGGTGAGAATGACGGAATTTGAGGGGTGAGGTTGTATAATGTGGAGTAGTATTGGCAAAATTCTTCGGCAATAGCCGTGTTCTGTCTGATTTTACCTTTGGTAGAGGAATTTATAAACTGAATAGGTCTTTTAGCTTGACGGGGCTGAAGGGTAGATGCAAGGTGTCTGCCGCACTTGTTAGCCTGGGAGTAACAAGTGAAACTGCCTTTATCTCGGGCTATAAGATATCTCTCTGCGAAAATGCGCAAGAGATCCCTTCTAGCATTAGAGAGTTCTAAGAGAGTCGAATTACTAGGGTTATTTTTGTGTGATTCTTCTAAGTTGGCAATGACGGCGAGAAGGCGCGTCGTATCTACAGTACGTGCACGCTTCAATCTAGCCCCGTGTTGGATAAGTATACCTCAAAGTACACATTTGAGGGCTTTAGGGCTGAGAATGTTTTAGCAGATCGCTTGGGTTGAAGCTTTGAGGATCACAACAAATGGGGCCTCAACCCCAAGTAAATACGCAAGATCTTGGGTCTGGGGGACCCCTTTGATAGATCTTATGGCATCGTAGGAGAATTGTCAACTTCCTTGCTTCTTCTCCCGGACCTGGCATCCACAGGCATTGGGTCAGGGTGCTCTGTCCAGGCCCTGGAGCTTCCCCTTGGTGTATGAGTTCCCGCCACTTCCATTGGCTTTCAAAATCTTGCTGAAGTTTCAGCGAGAAGGGGTCACAGCAATAGCAGTCCTACCTTACTGGCTCAGGAATCCGTGGTTGCCTCTGACTTGGAGGATAAAGTTGGGCTCACCAATCCCACTGTCTCCTTGTCAGAATCTCTGTCTGCAGAGTGGGGCCTGACACCTGAACCCCAGGAGGTTGAAGGTAATGACAAGGAAGAGAGAGGGGCCTTAACTGACTTGGATCACTCGGGCCATGTAGTGGAGACATTATTAGAGGCTCGTAAGAGGTCCACAAGTGTAACCTATCACCAGATCTGGAATACTACAGAAAGGGGTTGGGTCCTTGGATCTTCTTCAGTATCAAATATTTTGCAGTTTCTGCAGAGTGGTCTCGATAAGGGATTAGCTTATAATTCCCTGAAGGGTCAAATCCCCGCCTTGTTGGCTATGTCAAGTACAAGATGTGCTCTACATCCATTGGTGATCTGGTGATTTTTAGGGGCAGCCATAGAAATCAGACCTCCATTGAAATTGTTTTTTTTCCAAAATGGGACTTAATGCTAGTCTTGAGAACCTTGCTGGTTCCTCCGTTTGATCAAGCTTTCTCTTGTTCATTGTTTCTTTTAACAGTTTTTTTGCTTTTTGCTAGCCATTGCCTCGGCCAGAAGAGTCTCCGAATTGTGCGCCTTCTCATCTAAAGAACCATATTGTTTGGTGCTCCCAAATAAGATAGTCCTTAGGCTGGTACCGAGAGTTGTGGCCACATAATTTCATATGAACTGGGAGATCTTTCTCCCAGCGGATACAGCTGATGATGAGTGGAGTAGGTTAGACCTGGTCTCTGCGGTATCAATGGACTTAAAGCTTTTGAAAACAAGATCAGCTGTAGATTTCCCCAATGGGGCCTAAAAAGGTTATGCCAGCAACATCTACAGTTGTCTTCCTGGATTGTCCAGACCAGGCATATTTGCATACAGAACGCTGGGCCTTCCTCCTTCTTCAGAGATCAAAGCACATTCGAATCGGGGTATGGCAGCATCCTGGGCAGCATACACGAAGGTTGCCCCTGAGGTAGTTTGCAGAGCAGCAAGCTAGGGCGCTTTTTTAGGCAGTACAGGCTTAATGCAGCTTGTCCACCTGAGGAAACATTTGGCTCTACGGTTATTACGGCGGCTGTTGCCCAATAAAAAATGTGAGTAGCACTGCATTGAGGGTTTAGCTTATTTTTTGGTTTTTGTCTTCCCCCCTTCTTAATATTGCTTGATACATCCCATAGTAGGCTGACATGGGGAGGTCCAGGAATAAGCAAAGTTGTTATCCATACTTACCGTAATTTTCCTTTCCTGGATTCTCCCCATGTCAGCCGGAGGATTCCCACCCAGTTTATCCATTGCGAGGCGGGTATTTTTTGAACACTGGTGTGGGCAGACAGCCGCCCTTTATGGGCTAAGAAAGAGGTAGTCCTGGAGGGGTCAGAGAGGGCGGACCTGACCCATAGTAGGCTGACATGGGGAGGATCCAGAAAAAGAAAATTACGGTAAGTATGGATAACAATTTTCCTTAATCTCTGTATGTTGTGATCTTTAACCGGTTCCCGACCGGCGCACATGTACGTCGGCAGAATGGCACAGCTGGGCAAATGGACTTACAGGTACGTCCATTTGAATTCCCTGCCATGCCAGTGCGTGCGCGCCGCCGGCGGTGCACGCACGCGCCGGCCGGGAGCTCCTTGAGTCGGGTCGCAGGTCCCGCGGACTCGATCGCCGCGGGGATACCCGCGATTGCCTCACGGAGAGGACGAACGGGGAGATGCCGTTGTAAACAGCATCTCCCCGTTCTGCCTAGTGACAAGTGTCACTCTATCTCTGCTCTCTGTCATCAGAGCAGAGATCAGTGACGTCACACACAGCCCATCCCCCTACAGTTAGTAATCACTCCCCTAGGACATACTTAACCCCTCCCCGCCCCCTAGTGGTTAACCCCTTCACTGCCAGTGTCATTTACACAGTAATCAGTGCATTTTTTAATCGCACTGATCGCTGTATAAATGACAATGGTCCCAAAAATGTGTAAAAAATGTCCGACATTTCCGCCATAACGTCGCAGTCACAATAAAAATCGCTGATCGCCGCCATTACTAGTAAAAAAAAAAATTATTAATAAAAATGCCATAAAACTATCCCCTATTTAGTAAACGCTATAACTTTTGCGCAAACCAATCAATAAACGCTTAATGCGATTTTTTTTACCAAAAATATGTAGAAAAATACGATCGACCTAAACTGAGGAAAAAAATGTTTTTTTTATATATTTTTGGGGGATATTTATTATAGCAAAATGTAAAAAATAATGCGTTTTTTTCAAAATTGTTGCTCGTATTTTGTTTATAGCGCAAAAAATAAAAACCGCAGAGGTGATCAAATACCACCAAAAGAAAATGTAGTAGTGAACCCGCGTAGTGGAGATGGTGGAGATTTGATTACAACAAGTTTGGAACTGCTGCCCCCCAACATGCAGTCACCATATAAAAATGGAGACAGCTAGGCTAGTTAATTTGAGAGAAGAGTATGGCGCTGTTCCTCTATAAGCTCTATGGTGTCCTGTGTATGTGCTATATTCAATTCATGAAATAAAAAAATAAAAAAACATTCATTATGCAACTGTTTAAATCATATGTGTCATAGTGCTCCTTATGTATGGAATGTTTATACCAGTGCAACACTGGGGAAAGGAAAAAGGTGGGGTGGGGTGGGGGGAGGGGGGGAAGGGGGGAGTGGGGTTGTTGGAATACGAAAGTAAATTGGAATGATCAACTATACATGCAAATTAGTGCTATCAAAGTGCACATGTGCAATCAAAAAAAATGTATATAAAAGTTCTTTCCTGACAGGCTCCATGGCAGCATACATGTGGGTAGGCTCTGCCTCCATAACTACCCAATAGGACCCCTCTCCCATAAATCTTTGCTCTAGGCTGCTATCCATGTTCCTTTTTTGTCCTCCTCCATAGGACCAGGTGTTGGTTCTCCTACCTGAAGATAAACCTCCCTACGATCGAATCAGCCGAGTGCCATAAAATTCCTCCGATAGGCCCTGACTGTTAAGCAGGGTATGGAGTGTATAGCAGAGTAGCGCTAAAGATTGGATTGGTTCATCTATGTGCGCACGGTCTGTTTGCCTAATGTTTCAGGCGACCATTATCTGCTGCCAAGTCCGGTGTGTGTGTGTATGGATGGCGGTTCCTCTGCCCAGGTGATCGTAGGTGGAGGGGTACGTTTTTTATTTATTTGCTTATGGCAGAAGTGTTTATGTGTTGTTTTACCTCTGTTGGTTCCCCTGCTTCACTGGTGTCCTAATCGGCGCTGGCGCTCCCTGCGTTCCAGCAGCCGCTCTTCCTGTTACTTCCGGGTACCGGCGTGCGCTCTGCGCATGCGCAGACCCGATAAGAAGTCGAGGCTTGGTTTGCGCATGCGCGCAAGCGTCTCGCGTCTGACGTCGGCGATGATGTCACGGGAGCCACTTTTAAAAGCTGTGGAAAGCTTACAGAGCCCCGGGAATGATCGTGGGGGATACGGCGACTTCCCGGGGCAACTATCTTGGCGATTCAAGGTAAGACAATCTCTATTGTCTGGGGGTGGAGGTCTGTTGTCAGCCAGCTGAATGTGTGAATCTGTCTCTGCAGCTTCCTAGTGTGTTGACACCATGGACTCCTCCCTGCCCCCTAGTGGCAAGCCCGCTTGTAGCAGGTATGTTTGCAGTTATGCTTTTCTGCCTGTACAAGGATTGAGAGTAGGATTTTAGGACACTAGCTGATTTATTTCTCTATCTTCTCTGTGTTTCTTTCCTCACAGCCCTCCTAGGTCTGATCCACACCGTAGTTCCCATAAAGGAAGTGGATCATCAAAATCACACCACCGGCAATCTTCCTCCAGGTCTAGCCATCATAGATCTCCTTCCAGATCTGAACAGCGCAATAAAGATCCTTCTCACCCCCTTTCATCTCACTCTAGAGAGAGATCAGGAAAATCATGCTGGGGATGCAGGATGCCTGTTCCAACAGACAAATCTCTCTGTGATCACTGCTTCCCTAAAGCTGCAGATGAGAGGGATAGTGCAGACCAGCGTTTGGAATCTATGGTGAGGCGGGTTGTGAAAGAATCTCTACAGGAAAGAGAGGCTCAACAGCCCCGTGATTCCCCATAAGACCCATTATGCCCTCCGGTGGGAGAAGGTTCTGTGCATGAGACATGGGAGTCTTCCCAGCCAAGTCACCCTTCTGCTCCTGTTTCAGATAGCGAATCGGATCTAGGAGATCCTGGCATGGGGTTTGAGTATGCTCTAGTTCCTTCTTTGGTGAAGGCAGTAAAAGAGGCCCTGAAGTGGGAAGATCCGGTTACTTCCCCCTCAAAACAGAGAACGTTTTTCAAGCAGCTCAATAAGGAACGACAGTATTTTCCTTTTCCTGCTGAGCTGGGCGATGTCGGTTCTGAGGAATGGAGCAAGATGGACAAGAAAAGTTCCATGCAGTCAAAGGTCTTGAAACTATATCCTTTTAAGGAAGAGGAAGTAAAGCACCTTGAATCAGCTCCATTAGTGGATGCAGCTCTCATGAGACTAGCAAGATATGTAACGCTTCCCTTAGAAGACTCTGTATCTTTTAAAGATCCTTTGGAGAGGCAAATTGATTCGGATTTAAAAAGGATCTACCTGACATCAGGAATGGCATGTAAGCCAGTACTTGCGATAGCTGCAGTCTCCAAAGCTTTGGAATCTTGGTCTGATAATGTGGATGAATTCTTAAGAGGTATCTCTACTGAAACAGCAAAGGATTCTCCTATCCAAGAGATCAGACTGGCATCAGCCTTTCTTGGGGAGGCATCTATTGATGTTATCCGCCTGGTGTCCCGGGTTATGTTGGCGTCTGTTTCAGCTCGTCGTGCCTTATGGCTCCGTCCGTGGTTGGTGGATCCAGCTTCCAAGCAAGCTTGGTGCCGAATTCCGTTTGAAGGTTCTTCATTGTTTGGCAATAAGCTCGATAGTGCCATAACCCGGGCCACAGGTGGGAAGTCTGGTTTCCCCCCTCAAGACAGACGTCTACAAAATCAGAAACGTAGTTTTCCTAGAAGACAAAACTCTGACCGCGCTAGGGATGCGCGCAGCTACAGACCTGGTCGGGAGTTTTCAAGATCCTGGAAATCCAGGCAGTCCTCTTTTAAGAAACCCACAAAAGGGGGTTCCTCTGGCAACCAGGACTCCACAAAATCCTTTTGAGATTGGGCCTGCTCAGGCATGCCAGGTGGGGGCTCGTCTTTGCCACTTCGGGCATGTCTGGGCGGCCTCAATCCGAGATTACTGGACCATCAAAACGGTCTCCTCCGGTCACAAGTGGGTCTTCAACAATACCCCAATACTTAGATTTGTTCCCACATCTCTTCCAGGTTCAGAAGAGAAAAAGCAGGTCCTATTTACCTACGTGAATTGTTTATTGGAACAAGGCGCAGCCGTCCCTGTTCCAGAAAACGAACGAGGCAAAGGCATGTATTCTCCTCTGTTCATGATACAGAAGAAAAACGGTACATGGAGGCCAGTAATAGATTTAACGTTTCTCAATTCCTTTATCCGAAAGGAAAAGTTCAAAATGGAGTCTTTACTTACGATCCAACAATCAGTACATCTGGGAGATTGGATGATTTCAATCGATCTAAAAGATGCATACTTTCACGTGCCAGTGGCATCAGAGTTCCAACAATTCCTCCGCTTTGCGGTAGGCAATCAGCATCTGCAGTTCACATGTCTACCCTTCGGCCTAACAATGTCACCCTGGGTCTTCTCCAAGGTCCTGTTGTCTGTTGTGGCTCTACTTCGCATCAAGGGGGTTCGTCTCCACCACTATTTAGACGACCTACTTCTCCTAGCTCAGAACAAAGATCAACTTTTGGAGCACAAGAACGTAGTCATCTCCACCCTGCAGGAGTTTGGGTGGCTTCTGAATCTAGAGAAGAGCCATCTAGAGCCAACACAATCTCTGGTGTTTCTAGGGGCTCACTTCAACACATTGGAAGGCACCATCTCCCTTCCAGAGGAGAAGATTGGAGTTATTCGAGACAGAATACACGCAGCTCTTGCATCATCTTATCTCTCCGCTCTCCAGTGCTTGAAAGTAATTGGCACGATGACAGCCACCATTCCTATGGTGAAGTGGGCCCAATGGCATACACGACCCTTCCAAAAAGGGTTCCTTCAACAATGGGACTCTTCCAGCCAAGTCCAGCGCATACACCTTACTCCATCCATGAGGACGTCTCTCCTTTGGTGGCTTCAAGGGAAGAATCTGCGCAATCACCATTCAATCATGCCCATCTCATGGGTCACATTAACATCGGACACCAGCAATCGTGGTTGGGGCGCTTACTGCCTTTCAGAAGTGGCACAAGGCGATGGTTTTTCCCTGCTCGAGGGATTGTCTCCAACATTCTGGAGCTGAGGGCCGCCTTTCAGGCACTCCTGTCATTTTGCCATCTAATAGAAGGGTCATCAGTAATGCTAAGGTTGGACAATACAACCACAGGGGCTTACATAAAGCAAAGCAAGGTGGGACTCGCAGCTGGTCCCTGTTACAGGAAGTGGAGACAATAATGAGCTGGGCTCAGAAGTATTTGTCCAACATCTCGGCAGTTTACATTCCGGGGATTCAGAATGTACAGGCGGACTTCCTCTCGTGGGTTCAAATGGACAACAACGAGTGGTCTCTCCACAGAGGGGTGTTTGAGTGGCTTCTGCCCCTCTGAGTACTTCCAGAAGTCGACCTGTTTGCTTCCCCATGCAATCACAAAATGCCCAGATATTATTCAAGGTTCAGAGACCCGCAGGCATATGGGATAGATGCTCTCTCAGATCAATGGAAGTTTCAGAAGGCTTATGCCTTCCCTCCGGTACCAGTGATTCTTCAATTTCTCCGGAGGCTCAGAACAGAGAAGGTGGAGATCATTGCAGTGATTCCTTTCTGGCCCAACAGGCTGTGGTTTCCTCTGTTATCGCTCCTGAGTTATCAAGACCCAGTTCCCCTTCCTCCCAGGCCGGATCTACTGTCTCAAGGCACAACGTTACACCCATGCCCATCTTGCCTACACCTCAGGGTGTGGTTCTTGAGAGGGAAAGGCTTGAATCTCTAGGCTGTCCTGAAGAAGCTATTCCAACTCTTCTCAGTACCAGGAGGGGAAGTACTAATAGGGTATACGAGCGTATATGGTCTAGATTCACTGATCATATGTCTTCCAGGTCGAATCCATGTAACTCTCCAGCGGTACAGGACATACTGAGTTTTCTCCAATCAGGACTTGACCTATCCTTAGCAGTCAGCTCACTAATGCCCCATACACACGGTTGGACTTTGTTCGGACATTCCGACAACAAAATCCTCGGATTTTTTCCGACGGATGCTGGCTCAAACTTGTTTTGCCTACACACGGTCGCACAAAGTTGTCGGAATTTCCGATCGCCAAGAACGCGGTGACGTCAAGCACGTACGACGAGACTAGAAAAGGCCAGTTCAGAACCAAGCGAGGCACCCTTTGGGCTCCTTTTGCTAATCTCGTGTTAGTAAAAGTTTGGTGAGAGACGATTCGCGCTTTTTCAGACTCGTGGCTTTCAGATCATTTTCTGCCGTTCAGTTTGTGCTTGTGGGTTTGTATCTGCTCTTCAGTGCGTGCAGTCAGTTCGTATTGGAGTTTTCTGTGCGATCTTGTCCGCTCGTTGCTGTTTTTCAGGTCGCTCTTCACAGGCCTTGCTGTTCTTCAGTGCGTTCTGTTACTTCGTTCTGAGCAGCCGACCGTTTTCTAGCCATGTTTCGTATGCGTACTCCTCGTACAGTTCGTGCTGTGCGGGGGCTTGGTGTTGGGGTCCTGACCTTGACACAAGTCCAGTCCATGAACAGGGTGGGGAGGAGTTCATGGACCAAGAATTGGTTGCTTCAGCGTGACCAGTTCTGTCATATGCCTTTGCTCCGTGAGATCCGTGAGAATAATCCTGGTGATTTCAGGAATTTTCTCAGGATGACGGACCCCGTATTTCACCGTTTGTTGGCTTCGCTGACCCCCTATATCAGCAGGCAGGATACCTGCATGAGGCAAGCCATCACTCCGGAGCAGAGGTTGGTCGCTACCCTGCGGTATTTGGCCACAGGGAGAAGTCTGCAGGACATCAAGTTCTCGACAGGCATCTCCCCCCAGGCTCTTCTTTGTGGACATTTACTGCTTGTGTTTGTTTGAGCTGACCCTGACAGAAATGTGTGGAGTCCAGAAAATGTCGTGATTGTGTAACCTTATACAAAGCACTGTTGGCTGTTATTTACTAAATGCAAAGACACTTTTCACTACAAGTGCACTTGCAACTGCACTGAAACTGCACTTGTAGTGCAAAGTGGATTTGCCCTTAGGAAATTACCCCCATTTTCTCATCAAACAACAATTACATCATCCCAAAAGTGTTGTAGCGTTGAGACAATAATCCACACTAGGGATGAGCTTCGAGTTCGAGTCGAACTCATGTTCTACTCGAACATTGGCTGTTCGCAAGTTCGCCGAACAGCGAACAATTTGGGGTGTTCGCGGCAAATTCGAATGCCGCGGAACACCCTTTAAAAGTCTATGGGAGAAATCAAAAGTGCTAATTTTAAAGGCTTATATGCAAGTTATTGTCATAAAAAGTGTTTGGGGACCCGGGTCCTGCCCCAGGGGACATGGATCAATGCAAAAAAAAGTTTTAAAAACGGCCGTTTTTTCAGGAGCAGTGATTTTATTAATGCTTAAAGTCAAACAATAAAAGTGTAATATCCCTTTAAATTTCGTACCTGGGGGGTGTCTATAGTATGCCTGTAAAGGGGCGCATGTTTCCTGTGTTTAGAACAGTCTGACAGCAAAATGACATTTGGAAGGAAAAAACTCATTTAAAACTACCCGCGGCTATTGCATTGCCGACAATACACATAGAAGTTCATTGATAAAAACGGCATGGTAATTCCCCACAGGGGAACCCCGAACCAAAAAAAAAAAAAAAAAAATGATGTGGGGGTCCCCCTAAATTCCATACAAGGCCCTTCAGGTCTGATATGGATATTAAGGGGAACCCCAGCCAAAATTTAAAAAAAAAATTGACGTGGGGTTCCCCCTAAATTCCATACCAGACCCTTCAGGTCTGGTATGGATTTTAAGGGGAACCCCGCGCCAAAAAAAAAAAAAAAAAAGGCGTGGGGTCCCCCTAAAAATCCATACCAGACCCTTATCCGAGCACGCAACCTGGCAGGCCGCAGGAAAAGAGGGGGGGACGAGAGTGCGGCCCCCCCCCTCCTGAACCGTACCAGGCCACATGCCCTCAACATTGGGAGGGTGCTTTGGGGTAGCCCCCCAAAACACCTTGTCCCCATGTTGATGAGGACAAGGGCCTCATCCTCACAACCGTGGCCGGTGGTTGTGAGGGTCTGCGGGCGGGGGGCTTATCGGAATCTGGAAGCCCCCTTTAACAAGGGGACCCCCAGATCCCGGCCCCCCCCCTGTGTGAAATGGTAAGGGGGTACTTACCCCTACCATTTCACTAAAAAACTGTCAAAAATGTTAAAAATGACAAGAGACAGTTTTTGACAATTCCTTTATTTAAATGCTTCTTCTTTCTTCTTTCTTCCTTCATCTTCTTCTTCTTCTGGTTCTTCTGGCTCTTCTGGTTCTTCCTCCGGCGTTCTCGTCCAGCATCTTCTCCGCGGCGTCTTCTATCTTCTTCTCCTCGGGCCGCTCCGCACCCATGGCATGAGGGGGGAGGCTCCCGCTCTTCTCTTCATCTTCTTCTCTTCTTCATCTTCTTCTTCATCTTCTTCTTCTTCTTCTTCCTTCTTCTCTTCTTCCTGTCTTCTCCGGGCCGCTCCGCAGCCATGCTGGCATGGAGGGAGGCTCCCGCTGTGTGACGGCGTCTCTTCGTCTGACGGTTCTTAAATAACGGGGGGCGGGGCCATCCGGTGACCCCGCCCCCCTCTGACGCACGGTGACTTGAGGGACTTCCCTGTGACGTCACGGGGAATGCCACAGGAAAGTCCCGTCATGTCACCGTGCGTCAGAGGGGGGCGGGGTCACCGGGTGGCCCCGCCCCCCGTTATTTAAGAACCGTCAGACGAAGAGACGCCGTCACACAGCGGGAGCCTCCCTCCATGCTACAGCATGGATTGCGGAGCGGCCCGGAGAAGACAGGAAGAAGAGAAGAAGAGAAGAAGGAAGAAGAAGAAAAAGAAGAAGAAGAAGATGAAGAAGAAGATGAAGAAGAGAAGAAGATGAAGAGAAGAGCGGGAGCCTCCCCCCTCATGCCATGGGTGCGGAGCGGCCCGAGGAGAAGAAGATAGAAGACGCCGCGGAGAAGATGCTGGACGAGAACGCCGGAGGAAGAACCAGAAGAGCCAGAAGAACCAGAAGAAGAAGAAGATGAAGGAAGAAAGAAGAAAGAAGAAGCATTTAAATAAAGGAATTGTCAAAAACTGTCTCTTGTCATTTTTAACATTTTTGACAGTTTTTTAGTGAAATGGTAGGGGTAAGTACCCCCTTACCATTTCACACAGGGGGGGGGCCGGGATCTGGGGGTCCCCTTGTTAAAGGGGGCTTCCAGATTCCGATAAGCCCCCCGCCCGCAGACCCTCACAACCACCGGCCACGGTTGTGAGGATGAGGCCCTTGTCCTCATCAACATGGGGACAAGGTGTTTTGGGGGGCTACCCCAAAGCACCCTCCCAATGTTGAGGGCATGTGGCCTGGTACGGTTCAGGAGGGGGGGGGGCCGCACTCTCGTCCCCCCCTCTTTTCCTGCGGCCTGCCAGGTTGCGTGCTCGGATAAGGGTCTGGTATGGATTTTTAGGGGGACCCCACGCCTTTTTTTTTTTTTTTTTTTGGCGCGGGGTTCCCCTTAAAATCCATACCAGACCTGAAGGGTCTGGTATGGAATTTAGGGGGAACCCCACGTCAATTTTTTTTTTAAATTTTGGCTGGGGTTCCCCTTAATATCCATACCAGACCTGAAGGGCCTTGTATGGAATTTAGGGGGACCCCCACATCATTTTTTTTTTTTTTTTTTTTGGTTCGGGGTTCCCCTGTGGGGAATTCCCATGCCGTTTTTATCAATGAACTTCTATGTGTATTGTCGGCAATGCAATAGCCGCGGTAGTTTTAAATGTGTTTTTTCCTTCCAAATGTCACTTTGCTGTCAGACTGTTCTAAACACGGGAAACATGCGCCCCTTTACAGGCATACTATAGACACCCCCCAGGTATGAAATTTAAAGGGATATTACACTTTTATTGTTTGACTTTAAGCATTATTAAAATCACTGCTCCTGAAAAAACGGCCGTTTTTAAAACTTTTTTTTGCATTGATTCATGTCCCCTGGGGGAGGACCCGGGTCCCCAAACACTTTTTATGACAATAACTTGCATATTAGCCTTTAAAATTAGCACTTTTGATTATTCATGTTCGTGTCCCATAGACTTTAACGGCGTTCGCGTGTTCGAACGAATTTTTTTCCTGTTCGCATGTTCTGGTGCGAACCGAACAGGGGGGTGTTCGGCTCATCCCTAATCCACACATTCTTGATGAACAATCTTTTTAATACCAGCACAATCACATGTGCATTTATCAAAGGTTTTTCTGACAAACCGACATGTTTGTTGTATAACAATTTTTGTGGTGTCATTATCCAAAATCAAAATGTGCATTTTATAGAAAACAGGCCTGTGTAAAACCCACAAGAAAGACACAAATCTTGATCTTACAAAGTTCACATTTGGTAGAACTTGAAGGCAATATCAGACATGAGTATTTAGGAACTGTGTTTGATATTGCGTTCAGATGGGGGGAAATCACCCCTGGAAAAGCCAAATTTGGAAGATGCACACAAATTTCCCAATGTCAACATGTGCTATCTGCCATCACGGGGGATCAAGGGATGTGTTTTGGGGGAGAAAGCCCTTCCTCACCGTTACTTTATAATTGAGGAAGGGGTTGCACCCCCAAAATGCGTCCATTGATCTCCCGTGATGGCAGATAGCACATGTTGGCACACTGTGTGCATCCTCCAAATTTGGCTTTGGGAAAAATCACAAAAACATTTCGCACATTGTAGCAGACAAAAGAAGAAAGTGATTTTGAGGGGCTTTAAACTCGCCCCAAAACATCAATGATGTTTTTATATTTTGGAATAACATCATTGATGTTTTGCTTGATGTTTTCCAATTGTAAATTACACCCCATGATCTCCCCGATCAGGATCTGGGCACTTTCGGATGTGAAAGGATCTTCATCCACAACCTCACGATCACCTAAAAAGAAAGGAAACACAAAATAAATTAGGTCTAAAAAAAATGCCGCCATCCATCTCTTATCTGAGCCTGTGGTCGCAGACACTCACCTGTTGTGGTGACTAGTTCCACCACGTCTTCTTCCTCCTGCTCATCTTGTGTTGGTGGGATTTTCCCTTCTTCCAGAGGGGGGGGTCTCTGGTCTCCTCGGATGAGGGGTGTCCTCCGAGTCTTTTCTCCCCTATGTAAAACAAAAATAGTATAATTAGCACACAGATATTTGATGGCAGAACTCTAAAGATGAAACATTGCTTGGAAGTGGGGTACAATTGTCTATTTTAGCAGAGTTCCAAGATGTAGCTTTTTTAGTGTCCTTTGTCAAGCTGCAATACTTTACCTGTTTTGTACAAGCTTCACAGATGGAGACCCCCCTATAGTATACACTGGAGCACCTGTGTGGCCCCCCTAATAAAAAGGGTGTTCTGGGGTCCCACACTAGTGCTCCAGTGTCCAGATGTGAAAACAGCTGCTCAGTGTCCTCTCCTTACACACAATCTAGTTTGCATTTCATTCTAGTAACAAAGCCATCTACACAACCCAATTCTTTGAAGACAAGTATAGGGCGTCAAAATGGTGGCCAAATGCATATGGCCTAAACAATGGTATTTTATAGTCCGAAAAAAAAATGTGTGATACGAACGAATAATGTGCCCATGAACATGAAAGTTGCCATTTTAAACTGTACAACAGTTCCTAAAAGCACATGGAGCAGCACGAACGTAATAAACACAAGAACAATAGGAACACAGCACAACTACTTACTTTTTTGCAGCACTCTCCGGATCTTTCTGTACTGCTCATGTTCTCGTAATTTCAGGTCCGACCACCGCTTCCTGAGCTGATCTTTCGATCGTCGTACCCCGAATTTACAGTGCAGACTCCTGACCACTTTCGCCATGATCTTGGCCTTTCGGACATTGTGGTTGGGGTAAGGCCCATACTTTCCATCATAGTCGGCCTTCTTCAGGATGTCCACCATTTCCAACATCTCCCCAAAGGACATATTTGAGTCCTTTAATCTCCTTCTGGATCGGGACGTTTCAGGCTCCGGCCTTTCCTCCTCCTCCTCCTCCTCGTTGCTGTAATTAGCACGATCCTGCTGTCTATCTGCCATGTGCTCTTCCTCCACTGCGCCGAACAAAAAGGGGCGGGGAATAGAATAGAAAGAACGTCAGGGGCGGGCGGAGTTATACGCATGCGCAGTGTGTATAAATCGTAACGCGCGCGTCTTACGTACGATCTGTGAGCGGAGGAAGGAGCATCGGAGACGCCGATCGTACTAACGAAGGTAGGATCTAAACTTGGGCCTATACTGCTTCGAAATGGAAGCCTATATTGTAACAAGATAAGGGAAGTTTCGCCTGACATTAGGGTTTGTCTTGTGTTGTGTCTTGCAGAGAAAATGGATGGGTTCAACGACCACAGTTTCCTGCCCCTGTTTATTGACAAGTACAGAGAGCTGCCCTGTCTGTGGCAGGTCAGACACCCCCACTATAACCACAAACAGAAGAGGCAGGCAGCGCTGGAGAAACTGCTGGAGTTGGTGAAGCCGGTGGTCCCCACAGCAACCATCCCTTATTTAAAAGCTAAAATTGGTGGCCTGAGGAGCACGTATCTTAGGGAGCGCAAGAAGGTCACAGATTCCCAGAGGTCCGGAGCTGCAGCAGATGACGTTTATGTCCCCAGGCTGTGGTACTACGAGAGACTGCGATTTCTGTCAGACCACACTGAAGTCAGGGAATCCCTCTCCACTCTTGCTTCCACGCTTCCTTCCACCCCAGCTGAGGCTTCCGATGTCCAACCTGGGCCTTCCAGCCAGGAAGAAGTGGAGGAGCCCAGCCGGAGCCAGGTATAGCAATCTTCTACAGATTTCTGGGCAATAAAGAAATGATGTTTACTAGATGTTATTATTGATCACTAATTGCTGCTTGCAAAAAGTGTTTTACATATCAATACACAGTAGTGGGCACCCAAAATTGGGACAAGAATGCAAAATATTGGGCTCAGAAGGATAGTCTGTTATATTTGTTAACATTGAATTTGCAGCAGTCAGGAGGTGAAAATTGTGTGTGATTGATGAAAACAATACTAAAACTATGTCCCTTTTTCATACACAGGAAGACCTCAGCCAGGAGGAGGCTGTGGAATGTGGCAGTCAGGAGGAGGCGGGGATTAGTGGCAGCCAGGAGGAGGCGGGGCTAAGTGTCAGCCAAGAGAAGCCTGGGACAAGTCGCAGCCTGACTGAGTCTCAGGTTCCTCCCCTCCGCCTGCCATACAAAAGGGTCAGGAAGGCCACTCCCAGTCCTGTGCAGGATTCAGCGTACAGGCTGATCCAGGAGGCTTCGGCGTCCCTCAGAGCCTTCCCCAGTCCTGAAGAGGCCTTTGCCTGCATGGCTGCCACCAAATTGCAGGGCATGCAGGAGGGCCAACGCAAGATTTCTGAGGACCTGATTTATAAAGTCCAAGACGGATGTCATTGAGATGGACCATCCTCCTCCTCCTCCTCCTCCTCCTCCTGCTGCCACAACTCCACCACCACAGCCAAAGGCTGGAAGGAAGCGTGGAAGGAAGACCTGAGAGTGATGACCTGGGTTCAGTCTGGTCTGACAGAAGATGCAGTCTCTCGTATGACCACAGCCTGGGGACACAGATGTCATCTGCTGCTTTCCGGATCTCTGGGAATTCTGGACCAGACTGCCCTCCCTTAGATATGGACTCCTCAGGCCACCAATTTTGCTTTTAAATAATTGATGTCTGCCCTGGGAGTCCAAGGCTTCGCCCACTTCTGCAGTTTCTCCAGCGTTGCCTCCCTCTTTGTTTTTTTATAGTTGTGACCCCTTAATAAAATATTTTTAGGGAAATTCTACTCTCCTGTGTGTGTTTTCATCCAAAAAGGACAGTTTGTTGGTGAGTATTCAGGTACATTTCTAAAGTACAATGTGAAATTAACAAGGGACAACAACACCAAACAATCTCCTCCTACAGATTAAATAGAACAACATATCAATGGTGTTGTGGGAACTTGTCACAAAAAACACACAAACATTTTCGGGAGTACAAATCAAAATCACCAAAAAAATAAAAAATAAAAAGAGAAACACAAAAAAAGATTCTACATTAAAGTAAAAAAAAAAATATGTTGTCAGATGTGAGAAATCAAAATATATTGAGGGAATCCCGATAAATAGTAACGAAAAAAGTTTGTGAGAAGTGTGTGTGAATATGAGCATCAAAACGACTTAATTCTTGTCACATTATAAAGAAGAAGAGAGTGCGCTGTATTAAACCATTTTGAACATTGCAGCGTGACGAAAGTGCTTTATCCATTACGAACGCTAAGTTTACCAGAACGAGCTGTCCCGTGTCGGAATTTCTTCTGAGCATGCGTGGCACTTTGTGCGTCGGAACAGGCCACACACGGTCGGAATTGATGCGATCGGATTTTGTTGTCGGAAAATTTTATCTCCTGCTGTTCAACTTTGTGTGTCGGAAAATCCGATGGAAAATGTCCGATGGCGCCCACACACGGTCGGAATTTCCGACAACACGCTCCGATCGGACATTGTCCATCGGAAAATCCGACCGTGTGTACGGGGCATAAGAGTTCAAGTTTCAGCCATCTCGGCCTTCACAGGAGTATCATGGGCAAATCACACATTAATTCGTCAATTCTTTAAGGGAGCTATCAGGCTTAAACCTCAAAGAAGACCTAGGTTCCCCAAATGGGACCTCCCTATTGTCTTGGATTTTCTCTCCAATCTCAGATCAGATCCTGACAAACCTCTTTCCATGAGAGACCTCACGCTCAAGACCACCTTCTTAGTAGCTGTGACGTCGGCTAAAAGAGTGTCGGAGATTAGAAATCTAGGTTCAGAAGAACCTTTCCTGAACTTCTTTCCAGACAGGGTAGTGTTGATTCCCATGCTTGGGTCAAACCCTAAAGTGACCTCAGTCTTTCATGAAAACCAAGAGATTGTATACTTCCTACTTTCAGAACAACGGATAATCAGGATGTTCATCCACTTGACGTAGGCCACACTCTAAAACAATATCTGGAGGTCACGGCTCCATTCAGACAAACGGAATTCCTTTTCGTTCTTCTCCATGGTAAAAACAAGGGAATGCGAGCTTCGGTCAGATCAATTTCTTCTTGGATTGTACAGACCATTCAGAGGGCATACAAGGCAAAGGGCTTGGCTCCTCCAGAGGCAGTGACAGCTCATTCGACCAGGAGTATCTCGACCTCGTGGGCAGCTTCTCGGCATGTCGCGCCTGAAATCATTTGTAAAGCGGCTTCCTGGTCTTCTATTAACACATTTGTTTCTCACTACTATGTTGAGCCTGCTGCTCTGTCATCCATTAATTTTGGTTTACAAGTATTGTCGGTTGACAATGTAAAATAAATTTGGTTTCTTTGCTCTAACATTTTTGCCCACCGTGTGTTTTTTTGGGCGAGTTATTTCCCACACGTATGCTGCCATGGAGCCTGTCAGGAAAACTTAAAATTTATATCAAATTTTTTATCACCAATAGAATCAAAAGCACGAATATCACACAAATTAATTTGCTCTGAGAAAAGAACGGAAAAATTATATCAAATACTTACCGTAATTTTCCTTTCCTGATAGGCTCCATGGCAGCAGGAGTCCCTCCCAAATGTCTGGAGTAGGCTAGTTACGGAACATGGATAGCAGCCTAGAGCAAAGATTTATGGGAGAGGGGTCCTATTGGGTAGTTATGGAGGCGGAGCCTACCCACACGTATGCTGCCATGGAGCCTATCAGGAAAGGAAAATTACGGTAAGTATTTGATATAATTTTTCCGTTCTTTTCTCAGAGCAAATTAATTTGTGTGATATTCGTGCTTTTGATTCTATTGGTGATAAAATCCCGTGCTCTTAATGTGCAGCCACTCACCAGCTCACTTCACCCCTGCTGGAGTATCGGGCAATCACAGTCTATGCCACTGTGCGGCAATCTCTGGAAGTCTCAGGATCGCGGTGTGTCATATAAGAAATATCAACCTTACAGAAGTTTTTAACCAGGAACAAGTAGTTAATCGTCAAGATATTGATAGTCTCTTTAAACACCTTAAACATAGTATCGGGAAACAAATAAGAGTCTGGTGGGATGTAGCAACAATAGAGATGTACATTACAGAGAAAATTACCCCAAGACGCCTGAGGTGGGATATCTCACCAAATGATGCGGTCAATGACAAGGGGTTGATGGAGGATTGGTATCGGTTCTTTAATGAAAGTGAAACCGCATTACTTGGGAAAATAGTAGTGCGAAGACGACACAAATTAAAGAACATAGAATCAGAAATCTTACAAATAAGAGACCAATACATACATACATAACAAGCACTATGACACATATGATTTAAACAGTTGCATGAATGGTTTTTGATTTTTTTATTTCATGAATTGAATATAGCACATACACAGGACACCATAGAGCTTATAGAGGAACACCGCCATACCCTTCTCTCAAATTAACCACCAAAAGAAAGCTCTATTTGTGGGAAAAAAAGGACGTCAATTTTGTTTGGGAGCCACGTCGCACGACCACGCAATTGTCAGTTAAAGCGGCACAGTGCTGAATCACAAAAAACGCTCTGGTCAGGAAGGGGGTAAAATCTTCCAGGGCTGAAGCAGTTAAGGTGCTTATCTAATAGTTTTTGAAGCTATTGATGCTCCCTGCTGATACCACTGCTTGTGGAAGCAAATTCCACATCCTTACCGCTCTGACGGTAAAGCACCCAATACGCAGTTTAAGGTTAAACCGCTTCTCTTCCAATTTCAGTGAATGGCCACGTGTCTTTTTAAACTCCCTTTCACTTTTTCCTTATGCTAAGTTCACCAGTAAGGTGTTTGTACATTGCTATTATATCCCTTCTCAAGTGTCTTGTCTCCAGAGAGAATAAGTTCAATGCTTGTAGTCTTTCCCCATAGATTAGATCCTCTAGTCCCTTTACTAGCTTTTTTGCTCTTCTCTGGACTCTTTCCAGTTCCAGCACATCCTTCTTGAGGACTGGTGCCTAGATCTGGACAGCATACTCAAGCTGCGGCCAGACCAGAGTCTTGTAGAGTGGGTAATTTATCATTCTATCTCTGGAGTGAATCATCTTTTAATGCATGCCAATATTCTATTGGCTTTACTTGCAGTAGCTTGGCATTGCATGGCATTGCTGAGCCTGTCATCTACTATCTACATTTTTCAACATTAAACCTTATTTGCCATGTAGTTGCCCAACCCATTATTTTATTTAGGTCTTCTTATAAGGTTTCAACATTCTGCACAGAAGGTATGGCCCAGCTTAACTTTGTATCATCTGCAAATATTGAGAGTGAGCTATTTATCCTATCCTCTATATTGTTTATGAATGAATAAAACAGAATTGGTCCAAGGACAGATCACACCAGACCAATCCGAGTACTCGCTATTTATCACCACCCTTTGGAGCCGCCCCTGTAGCCAGTTTCAACATGTGCATTAGATATTTGGCAAGATGTTAAACCTGAACTCCAGGCAAACATAAAAAGCACTGTAATCAATAATAGATCTTGAAATGTACTATTTAAATGCAAGCAATGTAAGTACCTGAGTTTGACTTGGGATCAGTGGTATGGCATGGTATGCAAATATAAATTGTAAAATCGAATAAAAAAGCTCTTATTTTAGTAATAGTGCTATCATTTTTGATCCTGCTCATTCATGAACCAGGAAATAAATCACTTGTGGACCTGAGGATTTTGATGTATTATGATTATGATGTACAAGAATCAGAGAATTTCGACACCTCTTGTACTTCAGCACTCACTTCTCTCTCAAGCTTTTTTAAAGATATTGCATTATGATTTTGTTCCCACTTGTCTGAGATTTGTTCATTTGCTTTTCTGATTTGAAAATGCAACAACAAATACAAATATATATGTATATATATATATATATATATATATATATATATATATATATATATATATATATATATATAAAAATAACAGTATATGGTATATTGGTATATGTCACTTTGTCAGTGGAAAAGCTTTATAAACCTTAAAATGCACAAAAACTCCCCTAGTGAATTTAGATTGATAACATTTTCCAGGACTGTTCAGGTATTGAATCCCTTTGTGAAACTAAATTGATATTCAAATATTTTAAATTGTAAAGTTTTGTACAGCTAATGTAATTTAGGAAACATTTAGTATGAATATTGAACCTTTTAAATCTTATATCATTAAAGACCAGAGATTACATTAATTTTGGAAAGTATTGCTCTGATATTAAACACTTTTCTTGTTATAATGAATATATAAATTAGTTTATTCTACTTATACAGATTTTTAGTTGGTTCGTGCAGATCTTTTGTAGTAATTTATAATTTATTCAAAATAACAAAGTATATCTAATTCTGAATTTTTGTAAAATGAAAATGTACCTCTATTTTTAATCTTTTTAACGTAATCTTCCCATAGTTTATGCACAGTTGAAATACAGTAAATATTAGTAATACTATAGTAAATACAGTACAATGAAGCTTACGATTTTTCTTTAGTTCCAACCTCACATACAGATTGCATCTCCAAACTAATCCTGCACAGGGGGTGAATACTTTAAGAGGCACATTGCTTTACAAACTACTGTAGCACTGCATGTAAAACGTATCCTTCTATGTGAAATAGAATGCATTTATTTGTTGACATTGGACTTCGGGAATATGTTACTGAAAGTGCTCTCACTGCTCCTCCTGCTTTCTCCCTCACAGTAGCATATACATGGTAGCAGATTCCTGATGGTGCACTGGTCTGCTTCTTGAGAGGGTGCATGTACTTGACTTCTGAATGAGAGTGGAGCATAGGACTTATGTATGCATACTCTACTGTTTCTGGGTTGGGTTTACTGCATTTGTTTGAAGGGTAGATGGTGGTAATGCTAATTCAACCCCTCTGACAGGCATGATGTGTTGAGACACACCTGTAATGGTCACAGGTAAAATGGTAAAATGATAAAATGCCTATTTTATGTAATATGTTACTGCTTAGCTTATCAACCTTAATCTTACTTAAAGATGACTACAAGCTCACCCCTCCCTGAATGAAAAGCTGAACTGCAAGGAGTTAAGAAGATTGTGCCTCCTTTCTGAGAATTGCACCCAAGACAGACATGACATTAACATCTTGGAAGGAAGTTACCAAGTTACCCAATATAGCTATAATTAATTGCTAAATCTGCTAAATCAGCTAAAAGGTTATACATGTCACAATAATATGTTTTGGATATGCCTTGTTTTGTCTGACAAGAATGTCCGGCTGCTATCATATAAGCCGCGAAAAGAGGAAATAATAAAAAAAGAAGTAACTTTACACTGAGCTGCCTGTATCTCAGAGTGGATTTATTTTCAGAGTGTGCACACTCCATATCAAAATCAGTTTGGCCGGGTGGCAGATATAAATATCTCGGACGGTTCAGTTCCGATCTAAAACATTTGACGCCCAACGTGGGGCTTCGTGGCTCTGAGCCAAAGAACAGCAGATCTAGAGGAGACCGGGACGGACCAACACGGACAGGATGGAGATTGATCACCTCTGAGAAAATGGTAAGACACTTTTTAATATTTTGTCTACTGTTTATCCTGTATGCTTGATTGGTTAGTCTCTGTATCCATATCGGCTTCCCTCGGTGAGTAAAGACAGGTAATATATCTTGCCCGAAGTCTATTGAACCTGTATTAATTATATCTGCCGCCTGCATTTTGTATGTTCTGTTTTGTTGATTTTGTGTCTTGTGACGGCTGTTGGGAATGAGGGATTGATTATATAGTCATGGCCGAGGATAATTGACCTGGTTAAACTGCTCCTGGGGGAATAAATAATTATGCAGTGAAGCACGGGAGACCAGGAGGGGGCATCAGGAACACACACAGCGGCGTGGGGATCCCGTGAGGGTCTGAGTAATCCCATATTTCACTACAGCCATCACATATCTTGTTGGTGGTTATGTCATGTCCTGAGTGTGTTTGTGGACAGCTGTTCGGTATACATGAAGGGGGCTGGGGTCTGGTCAAAATTGTAGAGCTAGGGTATAAGAGAGAATTTCTTGGTTACCAACCACTTTTAGCGGAGACCACAGATGTGTTGGTATTCAGATTAAATGTACATTACCCAGTTAAACTTGAGGTTGGTAAGTCACCAAAGGCTATAGAAAGTGAAGTTAGAAGGAGGGGACACACACCCGAAAGGTGTCCACTACAACCTGAGCAACTGGAACAGCTATCATATAAGCTGCTAAAAGAGGAAATAATAAAAAAAGAAGTAACTTTACACTGAGCTGTCTGTATCTCAGAGTGGATTTATTTTCAGAGTGTGCACACTCCATATCAAAACCAATTTGGCCGGGTGGCAGATATAAATATCTCGGATGGTTCAGTTCCGATCTAAAACATTTGGCACCCAATGTGGGGCTTCGTGGCTCTGAGCCAAAGGACAGCTGATCTAGAGGAGACCGGGACGAACCAACACGGACAGGATGGAGATTGATCACCTCTGAGAAAATGATAAGACACTTTTCAATATTTTGTCTACTGTTTATCCTGTTTCCGTGATTGGTTAGTCTCTGTATTCATAATTTTTGTGGATGGGTCCAGGTATGCAGACAACGCTGGACAATACCACACAGGATATGCAGTTACCACTGAAGATACAGTTCTTCAGGCTTCAGCATTACCCTCCTCCATGTCTGCCCAGGAAGCAAAACTCCAGGCCCTAACTATGGCATTTAAATTGGCAGAAGGAAAAAGAGCCAACATCCATACAGATTCAAGATAAGTCCTCAGCGTTGCCTGTGATTTCGGGGTCATCTGGAAATCCAGAGGGATCCTAACAGCAGCAGGTACACCTGTAAAACATAGTTCAGCTATCAAGGACCTAATGGATGCCCTACTCCTCCCGGCACAGGTGGTTATACATAAGGTGAAGGCACATGGCAAACTGAATTCCCAAGAAGCACGAGGTAATTACCTGTCAGACAGCGCTGCAAAACAAGCTGCAAATGGGATGCAAGAAGTGGTCAGCAGAGTAACCAGGGCCCGGCTTTCAAGGCCTCAGTGACCAAAGAAATATGGACAGCTCTAGGGGTCACACTAGCTTTCCAAACCCCATACCATCCTCAGAGCAGTGGGAAAGTGGAAAGATTAAATTGCAAAATAAGGTCTAGAATGCAAAAAATGTCTCAGTAAACAGGAATGAGTTGTCCAGATAGCCTGCCTATTGCCTTATTCAGTGTTAGGTACACTCCAAGGGGAAATCATGGTCTGTCACCCTATGAGATATTGTTTGGCTCAGCCCCCAGATTGGGTTGTTACTTCCCACAACAGTTGCAGCTCCAGTCTGATGTGTTGACTGATTATGTGACTGCTCTATCTCAAGAATTAACCTGTATCCATTCGCAGGTATTTTCTTCCATTCCAGATCCTGAGCTAGATACAGGAACACACAAGCTGGTCCCCAGTGACTGGGTCCTGATAAAGAAGTTTGTGAGAAAACACACCCTTGAACCCAGATATGATGGTCCTTTCCAGGTTCTCCTAACAACCGCCACATCAGTCAAGGTGGCTGAGAAGAACTCATGGATACATGCCTCCCACTGCAAGAAGGTCCCTGTACCCGAGGAAGAGGCCGAGGGGACCAAACCATGATCCTGTATATCCTTTTCATTATGATTATTGTTCAGGCACAGGAGGTAGCCATCAGGCAGAAAGATGGTATAACACAATTCTGGTATAACTCTTCTAACACACATGTAGCTGCCTTCGTATTTGACTACTGCACTATAGTCTCCTGCCCTCAAGTTGCCTGGCAATGTTACATGTATCGGGACACCGTCCACATAGGTCGTAGCTCCAGGTCCACATACATATTTGTCACGGATGACTACTGGGGTGACAACTGTGACTACTAGGGATGAGCTTCGAGTTCGAGTCGAACTCATGTTCTACTCGAACATTGGCTGTTCGCAAGTTCGCCGAACAGCGAACAATTTGGGGTGTTCGCGGCAAATTCGAATGCCGCGGAACACCCTTTAAAAGTCTATGGGAGAAATCAAAAGTGCTAATTTTAAAGGCTTATATGCAAGTTATTGTCATAAAAAGTGTTTGGGGACCCGGGTCCTGCCCCAGGGGACATGGATCAATGCAAAAAAAAGTTTTAAAAACGGACGTTTTTTCAGGAGCAGTGATTTTATTAATGCTTAAAGTCAAACAATAAAAGTGTAATATCCCTTTAAATTTCGTACCTGGGGGGTGTCTATAGTATGCCTGTAAAGGGGCGCATGTTTCCCGTGTTTAGAACAGTCTGACAGCAAAATGACATTTGGAAGGAAAAAACTCATTTAAAACTACCCGCGGCTATTGCATTGCCGACAATACACATAGAAGTTCATTGATAAAAACGGCATGGGAATTCCCCACAGGGGAACCCCGAACCAAAATAAAAAAAAAAAAAATGATGTGGGGGTCCCCCTAAATTCCATACAAGGCCCTTCAGGTCTGGTATGGATATTAAGGGGAACCCCAGCCAAAATTTTAAAAAAAAATTGACGTGGGGTTCCCCCTAAATTCCATACCAGACCCTTCAGGTCTGGTATGGATTTTAAGGGGAACCCCGCGCCAAAAAAAAAAAAAAAAAAACGGCGTGGGGTCCCCCTAAAAATCCATACCAGACCCTTATCCGAGCACGCAACCTGGCAGGCCGCAGGAAAAGAGGGGGGGACGAGAGTGCGCCCCCCCCCCTCCTGAACCGTACCAGGCCACATGCCCTCAACATTGGGAGGGTGCTTTGGGGTAGCCCCCCAAAACACCTTGTCCCCATGTTGATGAGGACAAGGGCCTCATCCTCACAACCGTGGCCGGTGGTTGTGAGGGTCTGCGGGCGGGGGGCTTATCGGAATCTGGAAGCCCCCTTTAACAAGGGGACCCCCAGATCCCGGCCCCCCCCCTGTGTGAAATGGTAAGGGGGTACTTACCCCTACCATTTCACTAAAAAACTGTCAAAAATGTTAAAAATGACAAGAGACAGTTTTTGACAATTCCTTTATTTAAATGCTTCTTCTTTCTTCCTTCATCTTCTTCTTCTTCTGGCTCTTCTGGTTCTTCCTCCGGCGTTCTCGTCCAGCATCTTCTCCGCGGCGTCTTCTATCTTCTTCTCCTCGGGCCGCTCCGCACCCATGGCATGAGGGGGGAGGCTCCCGCTCTTCTCTTCATCTTCTTCTCTTCTTCATCTTCTTCTTCATCTTCTTCTTCTTCTTCTTCTTCCTTCTTCTCTTCTTCCTGTCTTCTCCGGGCCGCTCCGCAGCCATGCTAACATGGTGGGAGGCTCCCGCTGTATGACGGCGTCTCTTCGTCTGACGGTTCTTAAATAACGGGGGGCGGGGCCATCCGGTGACCCCGCCCCCCTCTGACGCACGGTGACTTGAGGGACTTCCCTGTGACGTCACGGGGAATGCCACAGGAAAGTCCCGTCATGTCACCGTGCGTCAGAGGGGGCGGGGTCACCGGGTGGCCCCGCCCCCCGTTATTTAAGAACCGTCAGACGAAGAGACGCCGTCACACAGCGGGAGCCTCCCTCCATGCCACAGCATGGATTGCGGAGCGGCCGGGAGAAGACAGGAAGAAGAGAAGAAGAGAAGAAGGAAGAAGAAGATGAAGAAAAAGAAGAAGAAGAAGATGAAGAAGAAGATGAAGAAGAGAAGAAGATGAAGAGAAGAGCGGGAGCCTCCCCCCTCATGCCATGGGTGCGGAGCGGCCCGAGGAGAAGAAGATAGAAGACGCCGCGGAGAAGATGCTGGACGAGAACGCCAGGGGAAGAACCAGAAGAGCCAGAAGAACCAGAAGAAGAAGATGAAGGAAGAAAGAAGAAAGAAGAAGCATTTAAATAAAGGAATTGTCAAAAACTGTCTCTTGTCATTTTTAACATTTTTGACAGTTTTTTAGTGAAATGGTAGGGGTAAGTACCCCCTTACCATTTCACACAGGGGGGGGGCCGGGATCTGGGGGTCCCCTTGTTAAAGGGGGCTTCCAGATTCCGATAAGCCCCCCGCCCGCAGACCCTCACAACCACCGGCCACGGTTGTGAGGATGAGGCCCTTGTCCTCATCAACATGGGGACAAGGTGTTTTGGGGGGCTACCCCAAAGCACCCTCCCAATGTTGAGGCAATGTGGCCTGGTACGGTTCAGGAGGGGGGGGGGCCGCACTCTCGTCCCCCCCTCTTTTCCTGCGGCCTGCCAGGTTGCGTGCTCGGATAAGGGTCTGGTATGGATTGTTAGGGGGACCCCACGCCGTTTTTTTTTTTTTTTGGCGCGGGGTTCCCCTTAAAATCCATACCAGACCTGAAGGGTCTGGTATGGAATTTAGGGGGAACCCCACGTCAATTTTTTTTTTTAATTTTGGCTAGGGTTCCCCTTAATATCCATACCAGACCTGAAGGGCCTTGTATGGAATTTAGGGGGACTCCCACATCATTTTTTTTTTTTAATTTTGGTTCGGGGTTGCCCTGTGGGGAATTCCCATGCCGTTTTTATCAATGAACTTCTATGTGTATTGTCGGCAATGCAATAGCCGCGGTAGTTTTAAATGTGTTTTTTCCTTCAAAATGTCACTTTGCTGTCAGACTGTTCTAAACACGGGAAACATGCGCCCCTTTACAGGCATACTATAGACACCCCCCAGGTATGAAATTTAAAGGGATATTACACTTTTATTGTTTGACTTTAAGCATTATTAAAATCACTGCTCCTGAAAAAACGGCCGTTTTTAAAACTTTTTTTTGCATTGATTCATGTCCCCTGGGGGAGGACCCGGGTCCCCAAACACTTTTTATGACAATAACTTGCATATTAGCCTTTAAAATTAGCACTTTTGATTATTCATGTTCGTGTCCCATAGACTTTAACGGCGTTCGCGTGTTCGAACAAATTTTTTTCCTGTTCGCATGTTCTGGTGCGAACCGAACAGGGGGGTGTTCGGCTCATCCCTAGTGACTACTGGGGATCCATGGGATGGAATACAGGGGATGACTGGGGGTATAGGCCACAGAGTGCTCTGGACAAGAAAGATAAAAATGGCAAATCCCTACTTAGCAGAATGACCTTACTAAAGACAGGTACATGTTTTAATAGTGGGAGGACAGCACACAACATAAAATTCACCCTGACCATAGAAAATCCCAGCCCTACAGATGCTGGTACATATGTCCTAGGAACATGGTTGGTGGGGAGCACAGGAGGAATGTCAGGGAAGTTCCAACTTAAAGACATGTATAATTCACCGGACTGGCAGCCCCCTCGGCCCATAGCTAACCCCCTGAGGCCCCATATACAGAAGTTAGGGGACATGGCGGCCATAGCAGACCCTACCTTCGAGGACACTATGGCCGGAGAGACCGGGTTCTCAGATGTCAAACTGTGGCTCAAATGGATGAGGTACAGTGCAGGGAAACACAATAAAACCAATTGTTATGTGTGTGGAGGGGCTAGACTTCATTTGGGAACAGTACCCCTAAACATACCCCCAGAACATGAGACATGTTTTCTCAGCCTATTTACCAACTCAGCAACTAACCACTCCCTGTGTGAACAATGGAAGAAGGAGTATCCTATAGTCACCAAGACCCCGAAGCCAGGAGAAGGTATCACCATATATCCTGGCAATTACACATGTTATGAACGGTATCAGGGACTGGGGAAACCTCTTGGGAATTTTACCACAGCTTACTGTGGATCTTATAGTGAGGTGTCTGCAGATCTGGTGAAAAATCAAGTACAGTCTTTAGGAGATGTGTACTGGGTCTGCGGAGACATGAAAATCAGGAGTAGGATGACAGGACAGTGGACAGGGGAATGTCCACTGGCTAAGGCCATAATGCCTTTGCATATTTTCTTAGAGACCCCAGAACCAGAAACACACACACCTAGACCTAACAGGAAGCTTAGGAGTACCCCAGTGGGAAGCTTTGACCATCATGTATACATAGATGCCATAGGAGTCCCAAGGGGGGTGCCAGATGAGTTCAAAGCAAGTGACCAAGTAGCAGCGGGATTTGAGTCTCTAATCCCCATCATCACTGTAAACAAGAATGTAGATTGGATAAATTACATCTACTAAAACAAGAATGTAGATTGGATAAATTACATCTACTATACCCAACAAACTTTTGTAAACTACACCAGAGATGCACTCCAAGGTTTAGCCGAGAAACTAGAGGCCGCTTCCCAAATGACCTTCCAAAACCGTATGGCCTTGCATATGGTCCTAGCTGAGAAGGGGAGTGTGTGTAAGATGTTACTCGAGAAAAGTACATGCTGTACCTATATCCCAGACAACACTGGCCCAAATGGTAAAGTGACCTTGGCCATCAGAAAACTTGAGGATTTGTCCAAGGAATTAAAAAGGAATTCAGGGCTCACCAACCCCTGGGATCAGTACTTCACTTGGATCAAGGGGGGATGGCAGAGATTATTAACACAGATAGGAATAGCCATCCTGATTATTTTGGTGACCTTGGCTGTCATAGTCTGCTGTATTCTCCCCTGTCCTAAAAAGTGTGTTGAAAAAGCTGTTGACCAATCTACTCCCACATTTGTGAACCAAGAAATACCAGATGATGATTATGAAAGACCCTACACTCCATTACATACACTCCATCCCCGAGATGCAACACCATAGGGTTGTAGGGACAGGTAGCACCTGACTGCCCTTCTCCAGGCTGTATCGAGGGGGCTAGTGAGTTATTCGCTGCCTTTCTCTATATGCAGTCCAAAAGAGTTGCTGAAGAGAATGGGCCAGGTGAGTAGGACTTTTAGTGTAGGGGACCAATTGAAATAGACATTTCAAGGGGGGACTGTAATGGATGTGATTAAGGTATCACAGGTAAAATGCTAAAATGCCTATTTCAATATGTAATATGTTACTGCTTAGCTTATCAACCTTAATCTTACTTAAAGATGACTACAAGCTCACCCCTCCCTTATTGAAAAGCTGAACTGCAAGGAGTTAAGAAGATTGTGCCTCCTTTCCAAGAATTAAGACAGACATGACATCAATATCTTGGAAGGAAGTTACCAAGTTACCCAATATAGCTATGATTAATTGCTAAATCTGCTAAATCAGCTAAAAGCTTATACATTGTCACAATAATATGTTTTGCATATGCCTTGTTTTGTCTGACAAAAATGTTCGGCTGCTTTCATATAAGCCGCGAAAAGAGGAAATAATAAAAAAAGAAGTAACTTTACACTGAGCTGTCTGTGTCTCAGAGTGGATTTATTTTCAGAGTGTGCACACTCCATATCAAAACCAATTTCGCCGGGTGGCAGATATAAATATCTTGGACGGTTCAGTTCCGATCTAAAACACACCCACAACTATATGGTTGAGGAGCCCTTTTGTGGTGGCCAAAAACTGCTACTCTGCTTCGGCAGTAGTAGCATCAATTTCTTAAAAACCTACTATCCCCTCCCACCATGTTCTGCCTTCTAAATGATGCTACTGGGCAAACTTCCATTATTTTGTTGATGCAGGAGCCATTGAAATGGGAAACTCAGATGCATAGCCCATCACCTGATTAGCTGAAGGCACAGGAGGCCTGATTGGATGCCGGAAACGGAAAGGAAGAAGAGACGCATGGGAGGACAGAGAAGCATGGGGGATGCAGGACCCACTGCATGTCCCACAGCTTGCCGCTGTCACCCGCTGCCTGACCTGCCACTAGGATGGGGTTAGTGCTGGTCAGACGGTGAGCGGGTGAGCCGGGGGGGTCACAGTGGCTGCATATGATGGGCACAGAGGCTGTATGATGGGCACAAAAGCTGCATATGATGAGCACAGGCTGCATATGATGGTCACAGAGGCTGCATATGATCACACAAGCTGCATATGATGGGCACAGAGGCTGCATATTATGGACACTGAGGCTACAAATGATGGGCACAGAGGCTGCATATGATGGGCACAGGCTGCATATGATGGGCACAGAGGCTGCATGATGGGCACAGGCTGCATATAATGAACACAGAGGCTGCATATGATGGGCACAGAGGCTGAATTTTATGGGGCACAGTGGCTGCATTTTATGGGGTACAGTGGTTGCATTTTATGGGCACAGTGGCTGCAATTCATGGCGCAGTGAGGCTGCAATTGATGTTTTTTTTTTAGTATTTTTTAGTTTGTTTGCACCCCCCACAAAAATTTTGAGCACCAGCCGCCACTGCTGCAATGTATGTATGCTCCTTGCCATTCTGATCCTGTTTAGCTTTTTTTATTCAAGCTATGTATCTGACTGAAAGTTAAGGATAATTATCTGTTACAGGGCAACTTAATTTATAAATATACTTTTACTAAACATACTAGAAAAATGACAAGGTGAGTACTGTTGGACACTGAGTTTACAGCACATTTTTCTCATGCTTTTTGTACTCTTGCTACCTGCAGCATCAATTGCCCCATACCTTTCCTGATCTTGCTGTACTGATGTGCACTTCTACCTTCACTGCCACTGCACTGACATGCATTTCTGCTTCTGCTAGACCTGCATCAATGCGCAACCCAAATATTTTGCCTGTTCAAAAAATGGGCATGCTTTTGCTGGTATTATTGATGAGAGATACAGTTGTGCTCATACGTTTACATTCCCTGAAAGAGTTTATGATTTCTTGGCCCTTTTTCAGAGAATATGAATGATAACACAAAAAGTTTTCTTTCACTCATGGTTAGTGTTTGGCTGAAGCCATTTATTGTCAATCAACTGTGTTTACTCTTTTTAAATCATAATAAACTACAACAGAAACTACCCAAATGACCCTGCTCAAAAGTTGTCATATCCTGGTGATTTGGGCCTGATAACGTGCACACAAGTTGACAAAAAGGGGTTTGAATGGTTATTAAAAGGTAACCATCCTCACCTGTGATCTGTTTGCTTGTAATTAGTGTGTGTGTATAAAAGGTCAATGAGTTTCTGGACTCCTGACAGACCCTTGCATCTTTCATCCAGTGCTGCACTGACATTTCTGGATTCTGAGTCATGGGGAAAGCAAAAGAGTTGTCAAAGGATCTGTGGGAAAAAGCAGTTCAACTGTATAAAACAGGAAAGGGATTTAAAAAGTTGTCCAAGGAATTGAGAATGTCAATCAGCAGTGTTCAAACTCTAATAAAGAAGTGAAAATGAGGGGTTCTGTTGAAACCAAACCACGGTCAGGTAGATCAACTGAAATTTCAGCCACAACGGCCAGGAAAATTGTTCGGGATGCAAAGAAAAACCCACAAATAACTTAAGGTGAAATACAGGACTCTCGGAAAATATGTGGTGTGGCTGTTTCAAGATGCACAATAAGGAGGCACTAGAAGAAAGATGGGCTGCATGGTCGAGTCGCCAGAAGAAAGCCTTTACTACGCACATGCCACAAAGTATCCCACTTACAATACATTAAACAGCAGAGCAGGGGCGGATCCAGAGTCTAGTCTCGGGAGGGGCACTGCCAGAAAATATATTTTTTTGGGGTACATCTATCGGGGAAAAGGCTGGTGTTGGCGCTTCAATCATCACGGCACCATGGTTGTTATGGTATCAGGATGATTGAAGCGCATTATTACTATTATTACATTGTTGTAAAAAATTAAATAGTTTAACTCACCATAATGCAGAATCAGTGGAAGCCCCGAGTGTGTCACTTGCCACGTCACCTGTCACCAGATGCAGATTGTCACTTGCCACGTCGCCTGCCACATGTTGCGGATTGTCTCTTGCCACGTCGCCTGTCACCAGATGAAGATTGTCACTTGCCACCTGCTAAGGTGGTCTCTTGTGTCCCAGAGACAGGCAGCAGAGAGATGTTGTAATCCCCATTAGTATAGAATCCCCCCTCAGTGCAGAGCCCCCATTAATATAGAATCCCCCCTCAGTGCAGAGCCCCCATTAGTATAGAATCCCCCCTCAGTGCAGAGCCCCCATTAGTATAGAATTCCCCCTCAGTACAGAGTCCCCCATTAGTATAGAATCCCCCCTCAGTGCAGAGCCCCCATTAGCATTGAATCCCCCTCAGTGCAGAGCCCCCCATTAGTATAGAATCCCCCCTCAGTGCAGAGCCCCCATTAGTAGAGAACCCCCCCTCAGTGCAGAACTCCCATTAATATAGAACCCCCCCTTAGTGCAGAACCCCCATTAATATAGAATCCCCCCTCAGTGCAGAGCCCCCCATTAATATAGAATCCCCCCTCAGTGCAGAGCCCCCCATTAGTATAGAATCCCCCCTCAGTGCAGAGCCCCCATTAATATAGAATCCCCCCTCAGTGCAGAGCCCCCCATTAATATAGAATCCCCCCTCAGTGCAGAGCCCCTCATTAAAATAGAATCCCCCCTCAGTGCAGAGCCCCCCATTGGTATAGAATCCCCCTCAGTGCAGAGCCCCCTATTAGTATAGAATCCCCCTCAGTGCAGAGCCCCCATTAATATAGAATCCCCCCTCAGTGCAGAGCCCCCCCATTAATATAGAATCCCCCCTCAGTGCAGAGCCCCCCATTAATATAGAATCCCCTCTCAGTGCAGAGCCCCCCATTAGTATAGAATCCCCCCTCAGTGCAGAGCCCCCCATTAGTATAGAATCCCCCTCAGTACAGAGCCCCCCATTGGTATAGAATCCCCCTCAATACAGAGCCCCCCATTGGTATAGAATCCCCCTCAGTGCAGAGCCCCCATTAATATAGAATCCCCCCTCAGTGCAGAACCCCCATTAATATAGAATCCCCCTCAGTGCAGAACCCCCATTAATATAGAATCCCCCCTCAGTGCGGAACCCCCATTAATATAGAATCCCCCCTGCACATGTCAACCCACATATACATGGACGTGTGCTGTGCAGTGCACTCATACTTGTTAGTTAGTAATTACTGCTGTCTGCTGTATTATTGTAAGGAGGCGCCGCTCCAGGCTGTGTCACGCTGTCACAGGTGTCACGTCGGGACCGGGTAGGTCGGCTCTGAGAGACTCGAGTCCGACCTCCGACGTGACGCCGTGACTCACTCAAACACTGCAGTGTGACTGACGTCACTCGTTACTAACGCCAGCGCCGCCTGGCATCTAGCAACAAGTGCAGGGAAGAGGCTCCACCCACCTCCTTTCTTCAGTGTCAGACAGTGACCGCCGCTGCCCGTACCACACGCGAGTCTCTCTCTCAGCGCCGCTGATCGGCACATGTGAGAGAGAGACTCGGGCCGGCAGCGGAGCGGCAGCCAGGATACAATAACATTCAGAGTGTGCTATTATTTCGGGGGGGGGCAATTGCCCTGTCCCCCCCCTGGATCCGCCCCTGCAGCAGAGAGAAAAGCCTCAAACCTTCTGGCACAAAGTCATTTGGAGTGATGAGACCAAAATTTAGCTTTTTGGCCATAAACACTACATTTGGAGAGGAGTCAACAAGGCCCATGATAAAAGTACTTTGAAACACGGAGGTGGATTGCTGATGTTTTGGGCATGTGTGAGCTACAAAGGTACAGGACATTTGGTCAAAATTGATGGCAAGATGAATGCAGTATGTTATCAAAAAATACTGGAGGAACATTTGCATTCATCAGCCAGGAAGCTGCGCATGGGACGTACTTGGACCTTCCAACATGACAAGGATCCAAAACACAAGGCCAAGTTGACCTGTCATTAGCTACAGCAGAATAAAGTGAAGGTTCTGGAGTGGCCATCTCAGTCTCCTGACCTCAATATCATTGAGCCACTCTGGAGAGATCTCAAACATGCAGTTCATGCAAGACAGCCAATTAACAGGAACTGGAGCCTTTTTGCCATGAGGAATGGGCAGCTTTATCATCTGAGAAGATAAAGAGCCTTATTCACAAATACCACAAAAGACTTCAAGCTGTCATTGATGTTAAAGGGGGCAGTACACGGTATTAAGAACTGGGGTATGTAAACTTTTGATCAGGGTCATTTGGGTAGTTTCTGTAGTGATTATGATTGAAAAAGAGTAAACACAGTTGATTGATAATAAATGGCTTCAGCCAAACACTAGCCATGAGTGAAAGAAAACTTTTTGTGTTATCATTCATATTCTCTGAAAAATGGCCAAGAAATCATACATTCTGCCAGGGTATATAAACATATGAGCACAACTGTACGTCTGTATTTTTTATAATGAAGTAGCCACTTATTGTTTTGTATGTCTGTGTCAGGAGCAATTTCATTTTTTACATTATTTTCTTTGCGCTAGCAACAGCCTGCACACAGCAAGTACTGCACCCCACATGAAGAATACGTTCCTACACACTTAAGTGTGAATATGTGAATTCACATGTGTGAAAATGTACTTTCATCTGCTTAAAATAGGTGACATAGATCTATGTTGTAGTGAAGTTACAGAATGCACTACAAATTACCAATCCTTATTTACTTTTTAAGATTTTATTTTATTTTTCTTTAGATCCATTCATTTTTATGTACAGTGTACAGTGTACTGTGTATATATCACAGCAGAGCCTCCAAGCTGTCATTAGAGATAAAAGTAGTGGAGTCATAGCAGCATCGTTGAAGTGGGTCTATATCAGTGGGCATCGCTTCTTGTGATTGACTTTGGATTTACATAAGAGACTTTTTTTTAACAAACTTTTTTTTGTATGGTTTAGGTTTTTTTCAATTTACTATTTCCTTCTTTTTTTTAACCACTTACGGACCGCCCGCCGCGTTATACGTCGGTACTTTGAAGAGGGATATCATTGTTCTGGCAGAAGCTTGCTACCATAACCCTGGTATTCTCTTCTTCAGCGGGCGGTCCACTTTCAGATAAAAGTGGTCTCTGTGGCGGATTCACTGTGAGATCACTTTTATCGGCGGTGGGAGAGGGACCCCTCCTCTTGCCATGCTCCGGTGCCCTCCGCCACTTACTGGGGCCAGGCAGCGGCGGAGGCGATCGGGTCCTTTCTCCTGTTAGGTATGGACACGAGTGAGGGGAAGATGGCCCCCACCCATCTCCATACCATTGCAGGGTGGAAGCAACTTCAAAACGTCACTTCGCCCATAGCTCTTAAAGCCACATTTTTTTTTTTTTTTCTTAAACAACATTTTTTTTATTATTATTACATTTTAGTATAAATATGAGATCTGAGATATTTTTGACCCCAGATCTCATATTCAAGAGGTCCTGTCATGCTTTTTTTCTATTGTTTATTGTTTACATTCCTTGTTATAGGAATAAAAGTGACACTTTTTTAAAAAAGAACAGTGTAAAAAAATAAATGAATGGTAAAATAAATAGGAAAAAAATAACCCGTCCCGCCGAGCTCGTGTGCAGAAGTGAACGCATACGAGAGCAGTGCCCGCATATGAAAACAGTGTTCAAACCACACATGTGAGGTAACGCCATGATCATTAGAGTGAGAGAAATCATTCTAGCCCTAGAACTCCTCTGTAACTCAAAACATGCAACCTTTAGAATTTTTTAAACATCGCCTATGGAGATTTTTAAGGGTAAAAGTTTGTCGCCATTCCACAAGCAGGCACAATTTTGAAGCGTGACATGTTGGGTATCAATTTACTCGGTGTAAAATTATCTTTCACGATGTAAAAAAAATTTGGGTTAACTTTACTGTTGTCTTATTTTTTAATTCAAAAAAGTGTATTTTTTCAAAAAAAAGAGAGCTTGTAGGACCGCTGCACAAATCACAGTGTGACAGAAAGTATTGCAACGATCGCCACTTTATTCTCTAGGGTGTTAGAAAAAAAAATATATATATATATAATTTTTGGGGGTTCTAAGTAATTTTCTAGCAAAAAAAAAAACAGTTTTCAACTTGTAAACACCAAATCTCAGAAAGAGGCTTGGGGCTTAAGTGGTTGGAAACCCACTTTGAAAAAAAAAAAAACTAACACCTGCAAGACAAAGGCATATTGAGCTAGTATGCATAGCATACTAGCTCATTATGTAATACTCACCTGAGATTGAAGCCCTCCCTGCAGTGCCTGTACACAGCACCGGGCGCTATGATTGGCCGGAGCCACGGAGACATCAATCCCGCACATGGTACACTCACTGAAGCAACGACACATACGTGCCATTGCTATACTGGGAGATACTGGGGATATCTCCTAAACCGTGTAGGTTTAGGGGATAACCTTGGTAGCTACAGGTAAGCCTTATTATAGGCTTACCTGTAGCACAAAGTGGTCTGTAAGTTTTTACAAACACTTTAAGTGGTGTTAAGTGAGTAATGAGTGAGACTACTTTTAACAGAAAAAAAAGTGCCAGGGACCCTGGGTGATGTCATTGACCAAGTATGGTCTTCATCATATTTGGCTAATGATGTCACCCAGAATCCCCCTTGTTTACAAACAGAAGCCAATGGGTATTGTCATTTAGAGACAGTTGTGATAGTGCTACTAAACAACAGATTCCCTGGTTTGTTGACAAACAGAAGCCAGTGGGGTCTGTCATTAAGGCTCTGTTTCCACTACTGCAACCCCAAAGTTGCGCGATTTACAGTGAAACTCTGCAATGCGATTTGTGATGTGATGTCATGCGCCCGGTGAAAACCATGTGAGAACAAAAACATATTTGGGGTGCTGCTATAAGACCAAAAACAGTACAAAACAGATTACAGCGCACACATACACAAATTACATTTATCCTGCAAGGCTAGTTAAAAACACCTGAACATATTCAAAAATATGGGGGTTTGGTCACACTATATGGTCATATAGTGCTAAACCCACTTACTGTGACAAAGTACCCCGAATTAGTGGGTCCTACCCTAGTAATAGAATTAAAGTACCTATGTCTCAACCATGGGAGTTAAACTCCTCTACAGTAGGTGACCGCGATATTGTGTCAATCTCGCTGCATTTCTCGGCAAGATTTGACACCTGCGAGCCCCGTTGTGGGAGCCAGCGCCGAGATGGCTCACTCATTGGGAAAGGAAAACTTTTTTCCTTTCGCGATGAGCGACAGGCACTGCTGACAGCTGTCTGGTATGAATCCTGAGGGGGAATGCTGCGCTGAATTTTAAATGTAAAAACCGGCGTGGGTTCCCCCCAGGGGCTTATCAGGCCTTTAGGTCTGGTATGGATTGTAAGAGGAACCTCCTACGCCGAAAAATCAGCGTGGGGTCCCCCCAAAATCCATACCAGACCCTTATCCGAGCACGCAGCCCGTCCGGCCAGGATAGGGGGTGGGGACGAGCGAGCGCCCCCCCCTCCTGAGCCGTACCAGGCCACATGCCCTCAACATGGGGGGGTGGGTGCCTTGGGGGAGGGGGGCACCCTGTGGGCCCCCCCAAAGCACCTTGTCCCCATGTTGATGAGGACAAGGGCCTCTTCCCGACAACCCTGGCCGTTGGTTGTCGGGGTCTGCGGGCGGGGGGGCTTATCGGAATCCGGGAGCCCCCTTTAAAAAGGGGGCCCCCAGATCCCAGCCCCCCACCCTATGTGAATGAGTATGGGGTACATGGTACCCCTACCCATTCACCTAGGGAAAAGTGTCAATAAAAAAAAAACACAGTACACAGGTTTTGAGAGTAATTTATTAGGCAGCTCCGGGGTCTTCTTTCTGACTTCGGGGGGGGGGTCTTCTTCCGACTTCTCCCGGGCCCCTCCGCTATCTTCTTCCAGCTCTTTTGCCAGCGGGGGCCCGGTCTGCTGCCGCTGTCTTGTCGCTGCTGTCTGGACGGCTAATGAAAAGGAGCGAAGGAGCCGACGAAGGAGCCGCACATGCTCTGAAATGCGTTACCGTCCCCTTCTCTACACTGACACCATCAGCCTTGTGTGTCCCGCAGTGAATACAGGCTTCCCTGCTGCCTCCTCTTTCCAACACGCATGAGAACGCTTTACTGCTGCTGGACGGCTCTGCACTGCTCTCTACCACCGTGCTGAGGATGGACACATGCCACAGATGAGGACTCCTGATTTTATCATGTCTTTTAACACTCAACAATCTTGTAAGTGCTTTTAACCCTTTGTGCACTCTATTAAATTTTACATACTGCACTTAGAGGCGCCTTTCTTTTCCTTTAATATACGGTAGTTAAATAGTTGGTAAGGTTGAATAAAGACTCCAGTCCATCCAGTTCAGTGTGTGTATCAATGTCTCTACCATTTCCACAATCCCTGTATTTTGTGTTTTCTAAGATGTCCAGAAGGAGAAAGGAGAAAATCCATGTTCAGAACGCAATGCATTTGCGAATCAGATGCGTTCCCATAGAAGATAATGGGCTTGTAATTCAGACTGCAATGCCCAGAAAACGCACACGTTTTTTGTGTAATGCGCAGTGCGAATGCAACACACATATGTGAACAAGATGCATTCATATGAATGTATTTTAAAATGTTTTTTAAAATGTCTTGCAAATTGGATGTGGTGTAAGCTGCATCCAATTTGCATAGGTGTGATCGGGGGCTAATAGTCTGCTAGTCTTGTTTGCTGCAGCTTGGCATTGCATGATATTGCTGAGCCTGTGGTCTACTCGGACGCCCTGATATTTTTCCATCCGTGCCTCCCCCCAGAGGTTCTCTCACTGGCGAATAACTTGCATTCATATTTTAGCCCCCAAGTGCATTACTTTTCATTTATCCATAATAAACCTAATTTGCCATTTACTTACCCACCCCTATATTTTTGCAAGGCCTTCCTGTAAACATGCTACAGTATATCCCATTGTGAGGTTATTACCTTGAAGAAGAATGTGAAAAAAAAGGATGCTGCATTAACTACTTGCCAGCTGCCCCATAGCAGATTTACTGCTACTGGGCGGCTGCGCTTTTCATAATCATGTATATATCTATGTGATTCTGCACTCCCTTGTAAGGGACTCATGCACGCCGCAGGCGGGCTGCTTCTGATGTCATGTGTCACAGCAGAAGCCAATTAGCAGGTGCAGGCCAATGGATGTCTGTCAGAAGAACCCACCGATCGTCGAGCAGAGACACAGGATGGAGCTCTGCCTATGTAAACAAGACTTGTTTAAAAACAAGACTTGACTTTAAAATCCATCACTTCACTTAGTAAAAGCACCACACATAGTGTACACAAACACTGGCTAGGCAAACATTTAACCACCCTAGCTGTTTAACCCCTTCCCATCCAGTGTCATTAGTACAGCCACAGTGCATATTTTTAGCACTGATCACTGTATTAGTGTCAAAAGTGTCAGTTAGTGTCAGAATGCCTGCCACAATATCACAGTGCCACTATAAGTCACCGATCGTCACCATTACTAGTATAAAAGAAATAAATAAATACAAATTCCAGTATATATCCCATAGTTTGTAGACGCTATAACTTTTGTACAAACCAATCAATATACGCTTATTGGGATTTTTTTTACCATTGGCCTAAACTTATTAAGAAATGTGATTCTTTGTTCATTTTGCTCCTCCGTAAAGACATGGATGAGCGAGTTTGGGGTGGAGGAACTTGACTGGCCTGCACAGAGTCCCGACCTCAAGCCAATAGAACACCTTTGGGATGAATTAGAGTGGAGACTGTGAGCTAGGCCTTCTCATCCACATCAGTGCCTGACCTCACAAATTTGGAAGAATGGTCATACATTCCCATAGACACACTCCTAAACCTTGTGGACAGAATTCCCAGAAGAGTTGAAGCTGTTATAGCTGCAAATGGTGGGCCAACTCAATATTGAACCCTACGGACTAATGCCCCGTACACACGGTCAGACTTTGTTCGGACATTCCGACAACAAAATCCTAGGATTTTTTCCGACGGATGTTGGCTCAAACTTGTCTTGCATACACACGGTCGCACAAAGTTGTCGGAATTTCCGGTCGCCAACAACGCGGTGACGTACACCACGTACGACGAGACTAGAAAAGGCCAGTTCAGAACCAAGCGCGGCACCCTTTGGGCTCCTTTTGCTAATCTCGTGTTAGTAAAAGTTTGGTGAGAGACGATTCGCGCTTTTTCAGACTCGTGGCTTTCAGATCGTTTTCTGCCGTTCAGTTTGTGCTTGTGGGTTTGTATCTGCTCTTCAGTGCGTGCAGTCAGTTCGTATCGGAGTTTTCTGTGCGATCTTGCCCGCTCGTTGCTGTTTTTCAGGTCGCTCTTCACAGGCCTTGCTGTTCTTCAGTGCGTTCTGTTACTTCGTTCTGAGCAGCTGACCTTTTTCTAGCCATGTTTCGTATGCATACTCCTCGTAGAGTTCGTGCTGTGCGGGGGCTTGGTGTTGGGGTCCTGACCTTGACACAAGTCCAGTCCATGAACAGGGTGGGGAGGAGTTCATGGACCAAGAATTGGTTGCTTCAGCGTGACCAGTTCTCTCATATGCCTTTGCTCCGTGAGATCCGTGAGAATAATCCTGATGATTTCAGGAACTTTCTCAGGATGACGGACCCCGTGTTTCACCGTCTGTTGGCTTCGCTGACCCCCTATATCAGCAGGCAGGATACCTGCATGAGGCAAGCCATCACTCGGGAGCAGAGGTTGGTCGCTACCTTGCGGTATTTGGCCACAGGGAGAAGTCTGCAGGACTTAAAGTTCTCGACAGGCATCTCCCCCCAGGCTCTGGGGATCATTATCCCAGAGACCTGTTCTGCCATCATACAGGTCCTGCAGAAGGAGTATATGAAGGTAAGATTTTTATCCTTTTATATCACATTTTATTGTAATGAATATTTGATAATATATTGTATTTCTTTTCTCATTCCCTAATTACCATGATTGTAATATGCTGTCAATATTCCCTTTGTCCTCATGCATGCTGGATTGTTATGTAATTATTACGTTAGGTCCTTCATACATATTTGCCCTTCAATAACCTCTCCAGCATGGTGTCTCCTGCCCTATATTCACCTCATGTAGTCACTTAACAATGTATTTTATCAGCTCTATAGTAGTGCTTTACCCCAAACACCCCCTCAAATGTTTGGAAATGTGATTTTTGATTTCAATTCAGGCAGAGTGCCAGAGGGTTTTTTTTGTGGTGTCCCCCAATTTTTTTTAACCCTCCCTCCCCCAACTGCTAAGTCAGCTGATCCCAATTCTCTATCCTCAATCATCTATCTGCTGACTTTGCCAAACCCATACACACTATACCCACCTCTTTACTGGTCAGATTTATGGATGAATTCCTCAAAGCATGTAGTGCAAGGGCCTGCCTGTATACTTTCCAAAGGTACTGTTTAAAGTTTTGTTATTCTATTATTATCTTGATAGGTAATAGCAGAATGTCCAAATGTCCTCAAATGTGTACTGTGTGTATTTATATCTTTGTATTATGACACTTCTTACCTGTCCAGTGGGCTGCCAATAGTGTAACTAAGGAGGGTCTGTTACAAGTAATACCCATTATTTAGGCATTCATCTCTCAATGAAGTGAAGAGGGTTACCTGTCCAAGAGTTTCCCCCCTATAATGTTAGAAATGGCCCATGAGAGGGGGGGAGGGGGAATATGATAGGTGTACCTTATACTTTGGCCTTGTTAAATTCCCCTTAGTAAATGCTATCTGGAGGTTGCCCCATAATGTTTGTGTCTAATCTGCTTGCTATGTATCTTTGAAAAAATAGTAATGTTTATTGTTTTTTCCTCAACAGTTTCCTTCAACGCCACAGGAATGGCAGACTGTGGCCTCCCACTTTGCCCAGCGGTGGGACTTTCCTGAATGCGGAGGGGCAATTGATGGGAAACACGTCCACATCGTCCCACCACCCATCTCGGGGTCGTACTATTATAATTACAAAGGGTTTAATAGTATAGTGATGTTGGCGGTGGTGTCGGCTAATTACGAGTTCTTGTATGTGGACGTGGGGAAGAATGGCCGGATGTCCGATGGTGGAGTGATCGCCCAGACAGAGTTCTACAGGCATCTCCAGAATGGCAGCTTGGACTTGCAACCTCCAGAGGACAATGTTAAAGGTCTCCCATTTGTGTTCCTTGCTGATGAAGCATTTGCGCTTTGGGACCACCTGATTCGGCCATTCCCGATGAGGACCCTCACCCCGGAACAGAGGGTTTTTAATTACCGGCTGGCCAGAGCCCGAAGTGTGGTGGAGAACACATTTGGAATCCTGGCCAGCCGGTTCCGATTATTTCTGACACCCATCCATATGGCGGAGTATAAACTGAACCATATAATACTTGCCTGCTGTGTTCTCCATAATTTTTTAAGAAAACATTCAGCCAACTATGCTGGCTCAGTTGGGCCTGAGGCCGGAATCCCTAATCCATCAACACTGACGGCCCTTGAAAGTGGCCATCCTGGCTTGCCCTCCCTGAATGCCTATGATGTCCGGTTACGCTACCTGGAGTTCTTTGCGGGTAGGGGGGTATAAATATGCCAGACAATCTGTGACACCTTTTTCAAATAAAAAACAACCAAAAGAAATTCTTTGTGGACATTTACTGCTTGTGTTTGTTTTAGCTGACCCTGACAGAAATGTGTTGAGTGCAGAAAATGTCGTGATTGGGTAACCTTATAAAAAACAGTGTTGGCTGGTACTTCCTAAATGCCAAAACACATTTCACTACAAGTGCACTTGCAACTGCACTGAACCTGCGCTTGTAGTGCAAAGTGTATTTGCCCTTAGGAAATAACCCCCATTTTTGCATAAAACAGCAATTACATCACCCCAAAAGTGTTGTAGTGTTGAGACAATAATCCACACATTCTTGAGTAAGGCACTTTTTTATACCTGCACAATCACATGTGCATTTCCCAAAGGTTTTTAAAACAAACCAACATGTTTGTTGTATAACAATGTTTGCAGTAGCATTATCAAAAATTGAAATATCCATTTCAGATAAAACAGGCCTGTGTAAAACCAACAAGAAAGACAAAAAACTTGAACTTACAAAGTTCACATAAGGTAAAACCTGAAGGCTATATCAGACATGAGTATTTAGGAACTGTGTTTGATATAGCCTTCAGATGGGGGGAAATCACCCCTGGAAAAGCCAAATTTGGAAGATGCACAACATGTGCTATCTGCCATCAGGGGGGATCAAGGGACGTGTTTTGGGGGAGCAAGCCCTTCCTCAATGCGACTTTATAATTGAGGAAGGGGTTGCACCCCCAAAACGCGTCCATTGATCTCCCGTGATGGCAGATAGCACATGTTGGCACACTGTGTGCATCCTCCAAATTTGGCTTTTCTAAACATTGTAAAAATTTTCGTAAGATAAAACAGGTGATTTTGTGGGGTTTAAATTCGCCCCAAAACATCAATGATGTTATTATTTTTTTTAATAACATCACTGATTTGTTGCTGGATGTTTTGCAATTGGAGATTACACCCCATGATCTCCCCGATCAGTATCTGGGCACTTTCAGATGTAAAGCGTTCTGGATCACGATCACCTAAAAAGAGATATAGAACAAAAAAAAAGGTCTCAAAAATCTGCCAACATCCATCTCTTTTACCTGAGCCTGTGGTTCGCAGACACTCACCTGTTGTGGTGCCAATTTCCACCACATCTTCTTCTTCCTCCTGCTCAGCTTCTTGGGTTGGTATTTCCCCTTCTTCCAGAGGGGGGGTCTCTGGTCTCCTGGGATGAGGGGTGTCCTCCGAGTCTTTTCTCCCCTATGTAAAACAAAAATGGTATACTTAGCACACAGATATTTGATGGCAGAACTAGAAATAGGAAACATTGCTTGGAAGTGGGGTACAATTGTCTATTTTAGCCGAGTTCCAAGATGTATATTTTTTAGTGTCCTTTGTCAAGCTGCAATACTTTACCTGTTTGGTACAAGCTTCACAGATGTAGCCCCCCCTATAGTATACACTGGAGTACCTGTGTGGCCCCCCTAATAAAAATGGTGTTCTGGGGTCCCACACTAGTGCTCCAGTGTCCAGATGTGAAAACAGCTGCTCAATGTCCTCTCCTTACACACAATCTAGTTTGCATTTCATTCTAGTAACAAACCCATCTACACAAACAAATATTTGGCATCCAAGTAGGCCCCCAAAAATGTGTGAAAATGCATATGGCCTAAACAATGGTGTTCTAGAGGCCGAAAGAAAAATGTTTGATACGAACGAATAATGGGCCCATGAACATTAAAGTTGACCTTTTTAAACGTTAGGTGCAAGGATAATAAAGGTATACACTGCGCTAAATTCAAAAAATATATGGTGCAGAGCAGCTACATACAGGGTGACAACAACCAAAAAAACATATGAAAATAAAATGTAGCGCATAAATAGTGCCTAAAATCTTCAATCAAGAAAATGGCTGAAAAACAAATGTCCATAAATGGTAAACACGGCAATAATGAAACTTATAAGTCTCTCAATAAAGGTAAATAAAGTCCAGTGAGTGAATATAAAACAAATGTGCATAGGATGTCCCACTGGGAATGGTATGTGGATGTGACACGGCAAGTGTTCCAACACAGGTAAATCATCAGATCATCCCAAAGCTATATCTCACAACTGCATGTAACTAGGTGAAGATGGTGTGTAAGAAACTCTTACCAGATACATTGGACTCCCTTGTCAGTGACAGGGAGTAACTCGAGCGGGTTGCCTCTCAGGGCCTGAAAATGGACATCACAGCTCTGCGAACCTTCTGGGTCAAACTCTGCGTGGATCTCCCGGGGCCACCGGGTGGGTCCTCCCAAAGGATAGCCAAGGTGCGAATCAGAGGGAACAGTGCATCACGTAAAAAGCTGAAACGTTAAAATTAATAAAAGCATATGGAGCAGAACGAACGGAATAAAGACAAAAAGAATAGGAACACAGCACAACTACTTACTCTTTTGCAGTACTCTCCGGATCTTTCGGTACTGCTCGGGCTCTCTCAACATCAGGTCCGACCACCGTTTCCTGAGCTGATCTTTTGATCTTCATACCCCGAAATTCCTCTCAAGACTCCTGACCACTCTCGCCATGATCTTGGCCTTTCTGATGTTGGGGTTGGGGTAAGGCCCATATTTTCCGTCATAGTCGGACTTCTTCATGATGTCGACCATCTCCAACATCTCCCCATCTACATATTTGTGGCCTTAAAACGTCTCCTTCTGGATCGGGACGTGCCTGGATCCGGGCTTTCCTCCTCCTCCTCGTTGCTAGAATTAGCACGCACCTGCTGTAACTCCGCCATGTGCTCTTCACCCACTGCGCCGAACGAAAAGGGGCGGGGAATACACTAGAAAGAACGTCAAGGGCGGGCTGAGTTACACGCATGCGAAGTGTGTATAAAGCGTAACACGTGTGCGTATTACGTACGATCTGTGAGTGGAGGAAGGAGCATTGGACGCGCCGATCGTAAGAACGAAGGTAAGAGACAAACTTGTGCCTATACTGCTTCTAGATTGAGGCCTATATTGTAACAAGATTAGGAGAGTTTTGTCTGACATTAGGCTTTGTCTTGTGTTGTGTCTTGCAGTGAACATGGATATCTTAATGAAAAACAATGACTTCATGTCAGTATTCATAGAGATGCTAAGGGAGCTGCCCTGTCTGTGGGAGATTACCCACCCCCATTTCAAGAACCAAGCAAAGAGGAAGGCAGCACTGGAGCAATTGTGTGAAATTGTGAAGCAGGTGATCCCCAAGGCAGACATCACTTATTTAAAGATTTTCATTGGTGGCCTGAGGAGCACATATCTGAGGGAGCGCAAGAAAGTCCTGGATTCACAGAGATCCGGAGCAGCAGATGACATCTATGTCCCCAGGATGTTGTACTACGACAGGCTTCACTTTCTGGCAGGCCAGAATGAACCCAGGCCATCCCTCTCCAGTCTTCCTTCCACGCTTCCTTCCCCCCCGGCTGAGGCTTCTGACGCCCAACCTGGGCCATCCAGGCGATATGTGGAGGAGCCCAGATTGAGCCAGGTATAGCATTCCTCTAAATATTTCTGCTTGTCCAATCAATGATGTTAACTAGATGTTAGTTGGGAGTACTAATTTAGGATTGTGATTGATGAAGCAAAAACTAAAACCATGTCCCTTTTTCATACACAGGGAAGTCTCAGCCAGGAGGTGGCCGGGCCGAGCCGGCTGGCTGATATCAAGGTCCCTCCACCCCCCCTGAAAAGAGAAAGTGGCAGTAGGATGAGTACCCTAGAGGAGGCGGCTATAGCATTCTTTTAAAGGGCTACAGAGGTCCTGGGAGCACCCCACACCATGCAGGAGAACTCTGCTGCATTCATAGCATATAAAATGCAAGGATGGAGGAGGGCCAAAAAGCCATGTGTGAGGCCCCCATATCAGAGGCTCTGGAGAAAGGTATGAGGGGCCAAATCACACCTCACACACATCTTTGGGATGGTCCTCCTCCTCCTCCTGCAGGTCCTCCTCCTCCTCCTCCCTCTCCTCCAGGTCCTCCCAGTCCTCCTCTAGGTCCCCCCAGTCCTCCTCCTCCTCAAGGTCCTACTCCTCCTCCTGCCACATCTCCAACTGCACAGCCACAGCCCGGAAGGAAGCGTGGAAGGAAGACCAGACAGTGATTGCCCTGGGTTCAGTCTGGTCAGCCAAAAAATACAGCCTCTTGTGGTACCACAGCCTGGGGACACAGATGTCATCTGCTGCTATCTAGATCTCTGCGAATCCCGGACCAGACTGCCCTCCCTTACATATGGACTCCTCAGGCCACCAATTTTGATGTTGAAGAATTGATGTCTGCCGTGGGGGTCCCAGGCTTCACTAATTTCTCTTGTTGATCCAGTGTTGCCTTCCTCTTTGTTTGGTTCTGATCCCTTAATAAAGGATTATACTCTCCTATGTGTTTTACTTCAAAAATGACAGTTTGTTCGTGAGGATTCAGGTACATTTCAAATATACAATGTGAAATGAACAAGGGACACCAACACCAAACAACCTCCTGGAGATTAAATAGTAAAAGATATCAATGGTGTTGGGGTAACTTGACAAACAAAACACACCCAAAAATATTCGGGAGTAAAAATAAAAATAACATTGAACAAAGATCAGCCTTGGAAAAAATCCAAACATTAAAGAAAAAAAAGGCTTAAAATCCAAAATAAAAAAAAATTAAAAAATATAAAACTGTCAGATGTGACAACTAATAACAATATATTCAGGGAATCCCACTAAAAAAACACAAATAAAAGTTTGTGAGAAGTGTGTGTGAATATGAGCAGCAAAACGACTTAATTCTTGTCACATTATAAAGAAGAAGAGAGTGCGCTGTATTAAACCATTTTTAACATTGCAGCGTGACGAAAATGCTGTATCCATTGCGAACGCTAAGTTTACCAGAACGAGCTGTCCCATGTCGGAATTTCTTCTGAGCATGCGTGGAACTTTGTGCGTCGGAACACACGGTCGGAATTGACGCGATCGGATTTTGTTGTCGGAAAATTTTATCTCCTGCTCTCCAACTTTGTGTGTCGGAAAATCCGATGGAAAATGTCCGATGGAGCCCACACACGGTCGGAATTTCCGACAACACGCTCCGATCGGACAATGTCCATCGGAAAATCCGACCGTGTGTACGGGGCATAAGACTGGGATGCCATTAAAGTTCATGTGCGTGTAAAGGCAGGCATCCCAATACTTTTGGTAATATAATGTACATGCAGCAGTACAAGAGCCACCACATCTAGGTACCTATGGTAAACTTCTAACAGGAGACTGTTAGACCTGAGGCTTTTCCAGTTGAAAGTGATGAGAATGATAGCTGTTTTGATCTAATTTTTAGCAATCTCACAGTACGCATCTAGCATTGACATTTGTGCTTCGGTTAATATTGGAAGTGTCAGATTAGACAGGTACTCCTCTATGTCCCAATATGCCAAAATAAATATAAAACTAATTACCTCAACCTGCAGCTGCTATCACCTCACACTCATCTATGGCTGCAGCTGAACTGATGAATGTAGAGGCATTCATATTAGTAAAAAAGTTATAAAAGCATAAAAGAACAGCATGAACTGAGAAGACAAGATTACCCCAACCATCTCTCACTTTGGGGTGAGCAATCCTCATATGTTTAGATAATATGGGGGAAAGGGGAAGAGGAATATGGGACTTTAAATGAAGCCATGGCCTGGTAAGGCCATGTGCTTCCATACCTAGCAATAATGAGGACAATTAGAGGGCATAAGGCTGGGACTTTACATGAAGCACGTAGCAGGAACTGAAAACAGGTGGACACGTAGAAAGGATATTTATTGGTACATAACATGGATATACATACATAATATACATAACTGTTGGTATAGTTCCCACATAATAAAACATAATGATAATATGAAGATCAACTATATTACACAATAATTTACCAGAATCCACCAAAATTTATATGTGTAAAAACATTAATGACAAGGTATTGCCTGCATGGTCTATGGCAGGGATATGCAATTAGCTGACCTCCAGCTGTTGCAGAACTACAAGTCCCATGAGGCATAGTAAAATTCTGACAGCCACTAGCATGACACCCAGAGGCAGAGGCATGATGGGACTTGTAGTTTTGCAACAGCTGAAGGTCTGCTAATTGCATATCCCTGGTCTATGGCCTCACAATTCCCAGTGGAGATTAATAAAATTGTAAGCATAATATATTCAAATTCTGATGACCATGTAAATCGTACAAAACATGGCATCTTGTAGCTCTAATTGTTTCAAAGCATGTAGCCACTCGTCAGGAGCAGGCATGTGATGAGTAAAAAATTGTGTACTGGTGGTATAATGCTGGGAATTGCGGGTCACCCAAAGATATCATGGTCAGAAGCTGTGGTGGGGACATGTCCAATAAGGCGCACAACAACACACAGAATCCCAGGTGGCTGGGAGTTTAGAGGCACCCATGATACAGATGGAAAATGGTGAGTGAGCCAGCCAAGTGGGGTCTCCAGGTCGGGTAGCTCCGGCTCTCTCTCTGGCTGTAGTGGGCGCTATGTCCACTCTGTCTGCTCTCTACTATCCCGGGCTCCTCTTGGACCCTTATCCGAGCATGCCGCCCGGCAGGTCAGGAAATGGAGGGGACGAGCAAGCGCCCCCTTCCTGAACTATACCAGGCCGCATGCCCTCAACATGGGGGGGTACGGGTGCTTTGGGGTGGGGGGGCTCAGCACCTTAACCAGTTGCCAACCGCCGCACGACGATGTACTCTGGCACAATGGCACGTGCAGGCAAAAGGACTTATATAGGCGGTCGGATTATTGTCAGGGGCAATCAAAGGTGAGGGGTCTTTTTGTTCCGGCGCTGAGGAGAGAAGACATCAAGTAAATTTGCACCAACACTACACTAACAGTAGAACACGCAGGCACACTTTTCACCCCATCACCCCCCAGTCACCCCCCGATTACCCCCCTGTACCCCGTGTCACACTGACACCAATAGTAGTTTTTTTTTTTCTTATTATTGCATTGGTGTCAGTTTGTGACAGTTAGAAGTGGTAGGGCAGTTAGGGTTAGCCCTCTTTAGGTCTAGGGTACCCCCCTAACCCCCCTAATAAAGTTTTAACCCTGTGATCACCCTCCGTCACCAGTGTCACTAAGCGATCGTTTATCTGATCGCTGTATTAGTGACACAGGTGAAACTAGTTAGGGAGGTAAGTATATAGGTTCGCCGTCAGTGTTTTATAGCGACAGGGACCCCCATATACTACCTACTAAAGGTTTTAACCCCCTGATTGCCCCCTAGTTAACCCTTTCACCAGTGATCACCATATAACTGTTACGGGTGACGCTGATTAGTTAGTTTGTTTTTTATAGTTTTAGGGCACCCGCCGTTTATTACCTATTAAAGGTTTAGCCCCCTGATCGCTCTGATATAAGTTAAGTTTTAGGGTCAGATAAGGTCTGTGTCTCCCCAGGCAGCGTCAGGTTAGTGCCAGTACCGCTAACACCCATGCACGCAGTATACACCTCCCTTAGTGGTATAGTATCTGAACAGATCATTATCTGATCCGATCAGATCTATACTAGCGTCCCCAGCAGTTTAGGGTTTCCAAAAACGCAGTGTTAGTGGGATCAGCCCAGATACCTGCTAGCACCTGCGTTTTGCCCCTCGGCCCAGCCCAGCCCACCCAAGTGCAGTATCGATCGATCACTGTCACTTACAAAACACTAAGCACACATAACTGCAGGGTTCACAGAGTCAGGCCTGATCCCTGCGATCGCTAACAGTTTTTTGGTAGCGTTTTGATACAGTCGCTGACAGTCAGGAGCTTTTTTGCCTGTGAGTCTCACTAATGTACCACTAAATTTAGAGCCCAAAATGGCAAATCGAAGGTACACTAGTGAAGAGGCCTACACATTTCTGAGCATGACAGATAGTGAAGAGGAAGTCACTCATCTGTCAGATTCAGGCTCAGAATACGATCCTGTAGACGACAGTGGCTCCATGACAGATAGCTCTGATGACGGAGTTTTGGTCCCTGCCACGCTCAGGCATACCAGACCCCAAACTTCTTCTGCTGTTATTGAGGTGCAGGAACCGCAGGGCTCTCGTATGGAGCAGAGAAGTACTAGCACCGCTATTCCTTCTGGTGAACTGGCAAGCACCAGCGGCCTAGTATACCCTGGTCGTACATCCAGCACTGCAGTAACACTTGGTGACGTGGCAAATCCCATAAGTGCAGCTGGCGAGGTGGCAAGCACAAATAGTGTCCCGCTGCCACCAAGAAGACAAAGACAGGCCCGTCATGCCCATAGTGCCCTTCCTGCTGTATTCACCAATCCTAATTGGGAACCCACCACTTCTGCAGCACCTGTACTTCCCCCATTCACTGGCCAACCCGGCATTCAGGTGGAAACAGTTGATTTTACGTCACTTGATTTTTATTCGCTGTTTTTCACCGAAGATCTCGGCCCCTCGTAAACCACTTCAACCAATGTTTTACAGACTTGTTTACTCCCCATCAAGTTGTCTACGTTGATGAGTCCCTGATTAAATTTTCTGGCCACTTGTCGTTCAAACAGTACCTTCCCAGCAAGCGTGCCAGATACGGAGTCAAGATGTATAAGCTCTGTGACAGGGCCACAGGCTATACATGTAGTTTTATGGTTTACAAGGGCAAAGATAGTCATGTAGAGCCGACAAACTGCCCTGACTACATAGGAAGTGCTGGCAAGATTGTGCGGGACTAGGTGTCACCCTTATTCGGAAAGGGGTACCATTTATATGTGGACAATTATTACACGAGCATGCCACTTTTTAGTCACCTTTTTGATCATCAAATTGGAGCATGTGGCACCATGCGATCTAATCACCGGGGCTTTCCCCAGCAGCTTGTAGATTCCCGTCTTAGGCTAGGGGAGAGACCCTGCTTGCGGTGTAATAATTTGCTCACTATGAAGTGGAGGGACAATAAGAATGTTTTTGTTCTTACCTCCCTTCATGCAGACACGACGGTCCAAATTACTACGGCGACTGGTGTTGTGGAGAAACCCCTCTGTGTCCACGAATATAACCAAAATATGGGAGGGGTGGACCTCAACGACCAGTTGTTGGCGCCGTACCTAGTTGCCCGTAAGGCCAGACGCTAGTACAAAAAACTGTCTGTATACTTATTTCAAATGGCTTTGCTGAATGCTTATGTGCTATACAGAGCTTCAGGACGGACTGGATCCTTCCTTAAATTCCAGGAAGAGAATGTCAGAGCCCTTCTGTTTCCAGACAGTGCTCCACCTCACCATCGTGAGGTGGAGCACTGTCTGGAAACAGAAGGGCTCTGACATTCTCTTCCTGGAATTTAAGGAAGGATCCAGTCCGTTCTGAAGCTCCAGACTCCAGTGCTGTCGGAGGTGATTTCACCACCACAGTTACATACTTCAGCATATATGCCGAAGCGTGGGGGCAGCAGTGGGCGGAGGAGCGATTTGCTCCTACCTTTTGCGAGAGGATGCCCCCATGCTTTGGCATATATAAACGGTGGATATATGCCCATCATTAGAAGTGGGTGGATGAAGGGAGGTATTCTAATGGTGGGCATACCCACCGATCAATCTCTTTTTTTCATTCAGCCCACAGGCTGCATGAAAAAAAAGTTTACAATATATGCCAAACAAGGACCGGCAACGTACTGGTATGTTGCTGGACTTTAAGTGGTAATACCAGAATGATGCCTGCAGGTTTAGGTATCATCTTGGTATCATTCTTGCTATATATCAATTGTTTTATATTTCAGTAGAACCTAATTGAATCTATCAAGCCCTTTTATTACATTACTGTTTCATTGCGTCCGTGTGCCTCACACAAAGTCCCGCCCCTTGCTTTCTTCTCCATATCTTTATCACTGAACCGGGATGGAGGAGGAGATTTGAATGGCCCCCTGTTACCTCATTCAAAGTCCCAATATTTTTCTTCTTCTCATTTAAATCAATAGGGATGGAGGTACATGGTCGCATTATGAATATTATTTGTATATCCTTACAATTTTGCATGGCTGCTTTTCAACCGTTTTCATATACATTCATGTTTTCCTGATTTTTCCTATGCATCGGTTGTGTCCATGCACACACCATTGGCTGGTATGTGTATCCCCATGTTTTCAACTCTTAATTTGACATTCTGCATGTGGGCACTAGTGGCCTCAGCTGATGTTTGCCGTGGCCATGCCTCTCCTGTTACGCTCCAGGGCTGCGACGCGCACTGGGGACCTCCCCTCCGCCAGGCTTTGATGCAGGGTGGGCGGGGGCTCCACCACTGTGTGTCGGCGTCAGTTAGTGCAGTGCGTCCTGCTCACAGTGTTCAGCTAAAACCACAAGTTAGTGTAGTGAGACCTCTGCACAGTGTTCATCTAAAGCTACAAGTTAGTGCAGTGCGTCCTGCTCACAGTGTTCAGCTAAAACTACAAGTTAGTGTAGTGAGACCTCTGCACAGTGTTCATCTAAAGCTACAAGTTAGTGCAGTGCGTCCTGCTCACAGTGGTCAGCTAAAACCACAAGTTAGTGTGGTGCGTCCTCCTCACAGTGTTCAGATAAACCTACAAGTTAGTGTAGTAAGACCTCTGCAAAGTGTTCATCTAAAGCTACAAGTTAGTGCAGTGTGTCCTGCTCACAGTGTTCAGCTAAAACTACAAGTTAGTGTGGTGCGTCCTCCTCACAGTGTTCAGCTAAACCTACAAGTTAGTGTAGTGAGACCTCTGCACAGTGTTCATCTAAAGCTACAAGTTAGTGCAGTGTGTCCTGCTCACAGTGTTCAGCTAAAACTACAAGTTAGTGTAGTGAGACCTCTGCACAGTGTTCATCTAAAGCTACAAGTTAGTGCAGTGCATCCTGCTCACAGTTTTCAGCTAAAACTACAAGTTAGTGTGGTGCGTCCTCCTCACAGTGTTCAGCTAAACCTACAAGTTAGTGTAGTGAGACCTCTGCACAGTGTTCATCTAAAGCTACAAGTTAGTGTAGTGCGTCCTGCTCACAGTGTTCAGCTAAACCTACAAGTTATTTTTTTGCGAGCTCTGCACAGTGTTCAGCTAAAGCTACCTGTAGAAGGTTGGTGGTGTTTTCCTGATCCTATCACTACCGCAGGCAGCTAAAAAAGCTACAAGTTAGTTTTGTGCGAGCTCTGCACAGTGTTCAGCTAAAGCTACCTGTAGAAGGTTGGTGGTGTTCTCATACTACAGGCAGGGAGTTGATTTTGCTAGCTGCAGTATATATATGTATATATATATATATATATATATATATATATATATATATATATATATATCCCAGCTTAGTGCAGCTACAGGCCATTAGTATGTCTGGAAGGCCAAGAAGGAGAGGCAGACAGTCACAAGCCAATGAGAGAGGGCAAGCAGGCTCTGTGTCTAGTGCTGGTCATGGAGACGGTGCATCCTCATTAGTACGTTGCCGTGGGACACACTTGGCCTTTTTTTTTGGCAGCTGGCCGTGTTGAGCCGCAACATGCGGAAAACTTGGTCGAGTGGATGATCAAGCCTTCCTCATCCTCCTCATCCTCTCTCACCCATGCTCAGGGTACTTTGTCTGGCAAAGCAGCGGCCTCTTCCCTCGGATCAATGTCATCAGTGACTCCTTCCCTAGCCCCGCCATGTCCTCCTGAGGAGTCCCTCAAACTGTTTGACCACAGTGTTGGGTACATGCTCCAGGAGGATGCCCAGCGTTTGGAAGGCTCTGACGATGATACTGAGCTCGATGAAGGCAGTAACATGAGCACGGACAGAGGGGGTGCCCAAGAAGGACAGCAATCTGGCAGTCATGCTCCCCCTGCTGCAGCATACTGCCAGGTTTGCTCCAGTGATGAGGAGGGAGGGGATGATGAGGTCACTGACTCAACATGGGTGCCTGATAGGAGAGAGGAGGAGGAGGCGGCACATCACCAATGAGGCAGGATGCCCTCCAGGGGCCAGCCTAAGGGCAGCACATTGACTGCATCACACCCCAAAGCTCCACATGTGCAGGGCGCTGCAGTCTCTGCGCATTATTAAAAAAGTTCTTTGGTGTGGGCCTTTTTTGAGACGCTGCTACTTGCAACATATGTCTCAAGCATATCTCGCGTGGCCAAAACATCTCCCGCTTGGGTACCACATGCTTGACCAGACATATGTTGACCTGCCATGCAGTTCGTTGGCAAGCGTATCTAAAAGACCCACACCAAAGAACAAAGAGGACCTCTCCTTGCTCCTCATCAGCTGAGATCTCCAACCCCACTATGCCTTCAGTCCTCTCTGAGACCTGCACTGAGAGGAATGAAGGTGTAGAATTAGGTGTGTCACAGCCAAGTACTTGTGGGCATCTGCTTTTGGTACACCGACATCAGATTGTACCAGGCAAATTTCCCTGCCCCAGCTGCTGAACCGCCGAAAGAAGTTTGCTCCCAGTCATCCACATGCCCAGCGGTTAAATGCTAGCTTGGAAAAATTGCTAGCACTTCAACTGCTGCCTTTTCAGTTGGTAGACTCTGTCCCCTTCTGTGAGTTTGTGGAATGTGCGGTTCCTCAGTGGCAGGTACCCAAACGCCACTTTTTCTCACGGAAGGCGATTCCGGCTCTCTACCGGCATGTGGAAGGCAATGTCCATGCCTCGCTGGACAGGGCGGTCAGCGGTAAGGTGCATTTTACCGCTGACTCATGGTCCAGCAGGCATGGACAGGGACGTTACCTAAGTTTCACGGCGCATTGGGTGACTCTGCTGGCAGCTGGGAAGGATGCAGGACAAGGTGCAGTAGTGTTGGAGGTTGTTCCGCCACCACGCCTCCAAAATTCCACTACTAAAGATTGTGACACACCTCTCTCCTCCACCCCCTCCTCTTCTTCTTCCTCTATGGCCTCTTCCTGTGCTTTTTCCTCAGAACCAGCGGTGCTCCGTAGCCGTTCAAGGGGTTACGCAAGTACGGAGGCCAAAAGATGCCATGCGGTGCTTGAGCTGGTGTGCTTGGGGGACAGGAGCCGCACTGGGGCAGAGGTTCTGTCAGCTCTGCAGGGGCAGGTTCAGAGGTGATTGACGCCACGCCAACTTAAGGCAGGAATGGTGGTTTGCGACAATGGCACCAACCTCCTCTCTGCCCTCCGAAAGGGACAAATGACCCATGTGCCCTGTTGGGCTCACGTCCTTAACTTGGTGGTGCAGTGGTTCTTGGACAGGTACCCGGCTTACAGGATGTCCTGAGGCAGGCCAGGAAAGTCTGTGTGCATTTCTGCCGGTCATATAATGCCAGGGTCAGCTGGCGGACCTCCAAAAGGAGTTTAACCTGCCCAAGAACCGCCTAATCTGTGACATGCCCACCAGGTGGAACTCAACGTTGGCCATGCTGCAGCGGCTGCACACGCAGCAGAGGGCCATCAATGAGTACCTGTGCGACTATGGCACCAGGACAGGGTCAGGGGAGCTTGGTTTTTTTTTCCCATGCCAGTGGGCCATGATCAGGGATGCATGCACTGTCCTGTCACCATTTGAGGAGGCCACGAGGATGGTGAGCAGTGACAGTGCATGCATCAGTGACACTGTCCCCCTTGTCCACCTGTTGGAGCACACGCTGCGTGGAATAATGGACAGGGCACTTGAGGCAGAACAGAGGCAGGAAGAGGAGGACTTCCTTAGCTCTCAAGGCCCCCTTTATCCAGACAGTGTTCCTGCGTGCCCGCCGATCGCACAGGAAGAGGACAAGGAGGAGGAGGAGGAGGAGGAGAAAGATTGTGTCAGTATGGAGGTGGAGCCTGGCACTCAGCATCAGCAGCAGTCTTTAAGGGATCAGTCCCAAGAAACACATGGACTTGTACGTGGCTGGGAGGAGGTGGCTGCGGACCATGTCGTCCTTAGTGACCCAGAGGACTCCGGCCCGAATGCCTCAGCAAACCTACGCTGCATGGCCTCCCTGATCCTGCAAAGCCTGCGTAAGGATCCTCGTATTCGTGGTATCAAGGAAAAGGACCAATACTGGCTGGCAACCCTCCTTGATCCACAATACAAGGGTAAGGTTGCGGACCTTATCTTGCCATCGCAGAGGGAGCAGAGGATGAAACATCTTTGGGAGGCCTTGCAGAAAGGTCTGTGCAAAGCGTTCCCAGAGACTGGGAGGTTACAAACTCCTGTTTCTGGACAACGTGTTGCTGAGGCTTCGGTCAGTCAAAGAAGGAGTGGTGGAGAAGGTGGCCGTCTGACCGATGCGTTCAGACAATTTTTTGGTCCGCAGCCCCAAGGTATGATCGGTTCCAGCAACCATCGCCAGCGTCTGTTTTACATTGTGCAGGAATACCTAGGGGCAAGATCTGACTTGGACACCTTTCCCACCGAAAACCCTCTGGGTTACTGGGTCTTGAGGATGGATCACTGGCCAGAGCTTGCACAGTATGCAATTGAGCTACTTGTTTGTCCTGCATCCAGCGTTCTTTCGGAACGCATATTCAGTGCTGCTGGAGGCTTTGTAACCGATCACAGGGTGCGTCTGTCCACCGACTCGGTCGATCGACTGACCTTCATAAAAATGAATCAGTCTTGGATCACCACCAGCTACCAAGCACCTGATGCTGATGTAACTGAATAATTTTTTTTGAAATCTCAGATCCCTTCAAAGACTGCCTATGCTGATGCTGAGTGACTATCCCTGAGTAATTATCCTCTTCCTCCTCAATCATCACGCTGATAGCTTGTAAGAACATTTTTGGTTCTGGGCGCCACCACCATTGCCTAAGGCCCATTTTTTCTGCCCCTGTTTAACAGAGGCATGTAATTACAATTTTTGATGCAATACTTTGCAGCAGGGCTCATTCCTGCGTTCCAACTAGAGTGAGTGAGGACTTACAGTGTTGTGGCACCAGCACCACCACCACCACCAAAGGCCCAATGTTTCTGCCCTTGTTCAACAGAATATCAACCGGATATCCAGATTCCCAATTTGTCCTTTCCTCCCCAAAATCCAGTTACCCCTGGTCCCACTGGTTCAGAGGAGCGGGAACTTGGGGTTTTTCCAAACCAGGCCAGGGACTCAAAAGGCCGGTAGAAAGAAGCAAGGAACTAGAGGGGGGAGGCGAATGCGAGCAAAAAAAAGCCAGAATGTAATAGGTCAGGGCATTTTTAACTTGAGGACCGTTGAGCTGACGCAGTCCGAAAAGTTGGTGTTGGACAAAGGTCTCAAGTTTGCCCCTCCCAAAAGTTTAAATCGCTTCCAAACATACATGGATGTCCACAAGTTTATCTGGAAATTAAATATAAAGAGATATATGATAGGGAATCCTATCACAAAAATTCCCAACCTAGTGACAACTATGTACATTCAGGATTGGCAAATGCATCCCTTTTTAATCCCCCCGGAACACTTGCTCCTGCACTTAAAGTGTTCAGAGATGTAATGTTAAGGGATCTCGAGGAGTTAGAGGTTAAAAATGCAAAAAACTCTAGAGCCATACAAGAGGGACTGGATTCTTCAATTAAGAATAAGGATCTAGTCATCCGCCCAGCGGATAAGGGGGGAGGGATAGTGGTGCTCGATCGGAAGGATTACCTGGCTGAAATGTCCAGGATCCTTGGCGACACAGAGACCTACACCCCCTCCCCTCTTACCCAAAAAATGGCTACCTTAGGGAGTTACGTAGGATCATTTCCAAGGGTACTTCCTTGGCTATTCTGGGGGGCAAGGAGAGCCTATATTTGGTTCCCAAGGCCCCCAGAACCCCTATTATTTATTATCTCCCGAAGGTCCACAAGAACCCTATCTGCCCCCCGGGACGCCCCATTGTGAGTGGCATTGACTCTGTCACATCCCGGGTGGGCAGATATATTGATTTTTTCCTCCAGCCCCTGGTTCAAAAGATGCCATCATACATCAAAGACACTCGCCATGTGCTGAATCTTCTCTCTGGTACTGATATTAGACCTGGGATGTGGTTGGTGAGCGCGGATGTCACCTCTTTATACACCATAATTCCCCACGACATGGGCCTTCAAGCTGTAGAGGGAGCCCTGAGGAAAGACTCAGGCCTTCCAACAGACCAGATTTCTTTTATTATGGAGTTGTTGGTTTTTGCGGCCTCCCACAATTACTTTTGGTTTTCAGATCAATTCTACCGCCAGAGTCGTGGCGTGGCCATGGGGGCAAAATATGCCCCCAGCCTGGCCAATTTATTTATGGCCAAGTGGGAGGAGGATGTCATCTATACCCACCGGAATCCCCATCTAGCCTTGTGGGCGAGGTACATAGATGACATCCTCCTCCCGTGGGATGGTGATGGCTTAGAACTTCAGCAGTTCTTGTCCTCCCTCAATACCAACAATCGTGGAATCCATTTGAACTTTGAGACAAGTCAGACTCAAATCCATTTCTTGGATCTTACTATATCTATAGAAGGTGGAATTCTATCTACATCAACCTTTTTTAAGGAGAGCGATAGAAATTCCTACATTCCACTTGAAAGCTGTCACTATGGACCCTGGTTGAAGGGGATACCCAAAAGTCAATATATGAGGGTCCGTAAGAACTGCACAGATCCAGAGAAATTTCTATCGCAAAGCAATGTCCACACAGAGAGATTCCTAGAAAAAGGGTACACCAATGGTGACTTGATTTCTGTGTTAAAAAATGTACAGAAAATGGATAGGGAACTTTTGTTGAGGGATAGACCCCGAACTGGTACCTCCATGAATAATTTAGGAGTCCCTTTTATTACTACATACTCACTCCAACACAAGGAAATTAAGCAACCAGTTTCCAAACACTGGCACATAGTCACCAATGACCGGGTTTTGAAGGAAGTTCTACCACCTAGACCTAAAATTGTTTTCAATGGGGCCCCCTCATTTAAGAACAAGTTAGCCCCAGGGGTATTAGATCCTCCTCAGAATAGAGCCACCTTCTTCGACCAATTAACTGGTTTCTATAGATGCAATAAGTGTCGGGTCTGTTCCTATAACTCATGTGTGACCAGGATTACCCAAACTTTTGTCTCGACGAAAACTGGTCGAACCCATCGCATTACTCCATTTATCACCTGTTCCACCATTGGAGTGGTTTACCTGTTGCAATGCCCTTGTGGCTTGCAATATGTTGGGCGGACCAAATGCCCCCTCCAGGTGAGGTTCAATGAACATATTACCAACATTCTGACAGGTTTTAAAAACCATTCGGTCTCAAAACATTATAGGTTGGCTCATAACAGAGACCCCTCTAACACCTTATTTTTGGGGATAGACCGTTACAAACCTCATTGGCGGGGTAGCTCTTTGGTAAGAGAGATCTCCAAATCCGAAATGGCCTGGATCCATAGGATTAAAAGCTACACGCCCTACGGTCTCAATATAGATGTGGATGTTAATTCATTCATTGACAATTCCTGAACACTATATTTTCGGTGTAAATAAAAAGAATTTTCTAGGCAGAATTCTCTAGTGGAATAGATATATCCAACCTTTGATAGGACTCCGACCTTCTTTTATTTTATTTTATTTATTTATGTTATCTTTATATTTTATATTTATATATTTCCCATGTTATATTTTTCAATTTTTATTTAGTTTTTTTAATTTTCAGCCACTCCTTTGGATGGCGTTTTTGCTATAAAGCGTTTTGGTTGGGGGCCCCTGGCAGGGTCCTGTTTTGATTTTTATGTTTCTGTGAACAAAGACACCATATATGGGTGGTCATAATCTCACTGGTCTTAAATTTTGGTGGGTTCCTCATTAATATTAAGTATTCTAGCTGTTAATCTATAAGGTTTCCTTAGAGGATATATTAGTTTATGTCCTTCTCATATATTTATTATTATTCTTCTTTATGTAATTTTAAATCTTTATTACCTCCCACACCTAAGGAGGTTAATCGCACTACTAATATGTGACTATAAATGTGATCCGCGGTTCATGGGGTGTAATATGTAAAGATATGGTTCATTCCATTTAAGTTACTTATAAGGTATAGGCTTATCCCCCCAGTACCAGTAATATATATTATACATATTTAGCCCTATTGCTTGTTACATATATGCAATTAATTTTGTGGAACTAAATAGGGCTTTGTACTACTTAACCCTCAATCAGTTAATTCTAAACTGTTTGTTCCTATATGGCCGAATGTCCAGGGTTATAACTTAGATGTGGTCCACTTATTGGGGACACTGTTCCTTTTTTGATATGCACATCTGGTCACTCAGATTGGTCCCTTTTATCTAACAACTGAGGCCCGCCCTCTGTACACAGAGGGCGCTAATTACATTAATTTCTTATTTAACTTTTAGTGCTAAGTGCCTCATCTTTTATGTGCCTAAATTACCTTAGAAGTGACGGGAATTAGCTGAAGTTTATTCGCCGCTATTCCCGTAACTTTCCAATACCTATGCCCACACCAAAAATGGCGTTCTGTGCTTTTCCTATTCGGTTCCAGAGTGAGGCTTGGTGTCTGCATATAATGTGGTGGCTCAGCGCGCTGCCCGTTCCCCATTGAGAAAGTCAACCTGTGACAAAACGCGTCTGGGAGGGACGTGCTGACGTCACCACGTTGCCCTGTTGTGGATGGGAGCTATCTGAGTGCCGGCCGGCATTGCTGTTTTTCGTTTTTTAAATGTGTTTGCTTTTTAATAAATTGGAGTCGTAACGTTATTACACTATTGGCTGCGTCTCCTCTTTGAACGCATATGTATATCTGAGCCTGTGAAGATCCTGCCAGGACGGAATAGCGGTGACTCCGCCAAGGTTTCGTTTTGGGCTATTTCCAGTCAATCTTCTGGTGAGCAGGAACCCCTATGGGTCCAATCAAGTTTATACTCTGGGTCACACAGTGGTAGTAAGCCTACCGTTGATTATATCCTCACTAGTTTGCCATCTGGTAAGCGGCCTCCTGTGTCTGTGCACCGGGTGTTTTTTCTGGTTTTTGGCTTTTGTCTGCTGGTCCAACGTAAACAGATATACTTGGTGCTTTACATCTCATTTCCAAGGACACTGTTCATTGCATGTTGCATGTCACATTTTTCACGTCCCTGTATTTGCTACGCATTCAGGGTGCATTTATGATTTTCATGATTATTGGTGTGAACATCACTTTTTTTCCTTTTTGATTTAATAATTTTATATCAGTATCACGCTATGGTCTTTGTATTTTTATCTGATTAAACCCTATGTGGACCCGTTCTGCTGCATGAGCGCGACGGATTCTGCCCACTTTGGAGCGCTCCTAAAGGCCTGGGCTGGGTTTAAGCCATCTGTCTGACTTGGCTTACGTTCTGGTAAGCAGTTCACCACACAGTTATCTTCTATTTATTTTTCCTCACCTCATCACATAGAAGAATTTACCCTTTTGTTCTGGACTTCAATTGAACTTTATTTCACTGATTGTTAATTGGACTCATTTTTTAGCGCGGTTTACTTGTTCTATCTATTCTAGTCATAAACTAAAAGCTGTGTAAATTCCAGAAAATGTACCCTAGTTTGTAGACGCTATAACTTTTGTGCAAACCAATAAATATACGTGTATTGACATTTTTTTTTACCAAAGACATGTGGCCGAAAAAATTTTGGCCTAAATGTATGACTGAAATTGAGTTTATTGGATTTTTTTATAACATATAACTTAAAAAAGTTGAAAATATAATTTTTTTCAAAATTTTCGGTCTTTTTCTGTTTATAGTGCAAAAAATAAAAACCGCAGAGGTGATCAAATTCCATCAAAAGAAAGCTCTATTTGTGGGAAGAAAAGGACGGGTAAATCCTTCCGGGGCTGAAGTGGTTAACAAGGGGACCCCCAGATCCTGGCCCCCCACCCTATGTGAATGGATATCAGGTACATCGTACCCATACCCATTTACCAAAAAAAGCAGTAAAAAGTAAAAAAAACAAGAGCCGTCTCCCCCAATGTCTTCTTTCCCGATGTCTTCTCACCCAATGTCTTCTCTCCTGGTGTCATCTCTCCCTGTGCCCTCGCCTTCTTCCGCTGCCATTTTCTCCCTGAGCTGTCATCTCCTGGTGTCGTCGTGTTGTCCCTCCTCCTCCTCACGTCGTCGCCGCCCTCTTTTTCTTCTCTTGCAAAGCTGTCTTCCTCCGTTGTTATGTTCCCCGCTCTCCAGTACCTCTTATATAGGCATGGGGCGTGGCCATCCAATGACATCGCCCAGAATGCCTGCCCCTTGTGACGTCACATGACCAGAAGAAGACATCGGCGAAGACACGAGGAGGAGGAAGAAGAGGACGACGACAACGGGAGATGACAGCTCAGGGAGAAAACGGCAGTGGAAGAAGGCAAGGGCAACGGAAAGAAGCTACCGGGAGAGAAGCCAGACATTGGGAGAGTTGACTTTGGGAGAGACAGCGGCTCAGAGTTATTTTACTAGTAAAGGAATTGTCAAAAACTGGCTCTTGTTTTTTTTAACTTTTCACTGCTTTTTTGGTGAATGGCTAGGGGTACGATGTACCCAATACCCATTCACATAGAGTGGGGGGCCGGAACCGGGTCCTCTTGTTAAAGGGTGTTTCTTGATTTTGATAAGACCCCTGCCCATAGACCACGACAACCACTGGGCAAGGGTTGTCGTGAAGAGGCCCTTGTCCTCATCAACATGGGGGCAAGGTGCTTTGGGGTGGGGGGGGCAGAGCCCCCCTGCCTCAAAGCACCCATACCCCCCATGTTGAGGGCATGCGGCCTGGTATTGTTCAGGAGGGGGGGGTCGCTCGCTCGTCCCCTCCCTTTCCTGACCTGTTGGGCGGCATGCTCGGATAAGGGTCTGGTATGGATTTTGGGGGGGACCCCACGCCATTATTTTTTTAAATTTTGGCATGGGGGGTCCCCTCTGAATCCATACTAGACCCGAAGAGCCTTGTATGGAACTGTAGGGGAACCCGACGCCTTTGTTTTCCCAAATTATTTTGCCTGTAAATTAATTTTTTTTTCAATTCAGCTTTTAGTGGGAACCCCGCTGACAGCTGATGACTGATCGGTTGCTAGGGATGCAAGGTGTGTGGCTTCCCGGCCCCCTGCTTAGCAACCAGCTTTATACAGTGTGTTTTACAGTACATTTAAAGAGAAAAAATGCAAAATGCATGAAAACTGCATGCAAAAATGCATAAAAAACACTGTTTTTAAAACGCAAAATGCACTGAAAAACGTGCCTGAAAAAGGCATCAAATGCAGCTGCATAGGTGTGAACCTAGACTTAGGGATATGTTATGAAATCACCTTTGTGATTCCACTTTTAATTTTATTTTTTATTTTATTTTTTAACCATATCTTCATCCTCCTTCCTGCAAGATCTTTTAACAATTTTATTCGAAAATCCTTTAATGTATCCCAAAACATACCATCAGCATCGGTACTCATGTGTGCTTTCAGGAATACAGCTAACTGATCTGGTATATGGTAATTAGATCCTATCAAATTTAAGCAGAAGGGATGAATTTTCCACTTTTGATCTAAGACCATTTTAAATGTATAGCAAGTGCAGAGTATCTATCACATTCCATGGTAAGTAGGCAATAGAATATAATCTAGTGAGAGTCTTTTCATCTCCTATTGCCAGGTCTATATGAGACTCCCCCTACCTGGAATGGATCAGTATATTAAAGTGTTACTAAAATCAATTTTTTTTCTTTTAAATGAAGCGCATACTAGTATGCGCAGCCATCCCTAATCTTATGATAGATAGAGAAGAAATATTTCTTCTCTATTTATCTTAAAATAACAAATATGTTATACTTGCCTGCTCTGTGTAGTGGTGTTGCACAGAGTGGCCCCGATCCTCCTCTTCTGGGATTTCCCGGCGATGATCTAGGCTCCTCCTCTTCTTTTAGGGACTGTTATAGCCAGCTGCTGGCTATGGGGAGAGTGTAGCCTGCACGCACCCAACCTGTGTGTTTATGAAGCCGCGCTCCAAAGACTTACATGGCGGTACTTAGGCCCGCCCCCCACTTCCTCTTCACTGCATCTGATTGACAGCAGCAAGAGCCAATGGCTCCTGCTGCTGCTCGAGTGCTGCATAAAGAGGAAAAGAGGGGAGAATAGATGCAGCTTTGCACAGTGCTGATCTCTTCTCCCCTCTCTTCCCCTTCACACAGATCAGGAAATGTCTCACTACCTGTGATTAGCACTGTGGAGTGTCAGCTTCCTGGTGGGCGCGGGCACGTGGTCCTGCGAACACGGCTGAGATCATCCTTGGTGCAGGACTATGGAGCATTGATTTTGAGTGAAGAAAATTGCTTTGCAGCTTCTTCTGGATTTTGGTATTTCTGCATGGGGCTCCGTAGTTTGGAGATTTCAAAGTGCCTTGGGAGGTAAGAAATCTCCTATCCAGTGTTCAGGTTTTGAGGACAACCAACAGGGTATGTGCCAGGGGCAGATCCAGAGTCTTGTCTCCGGAGGGGCACTGCCAGAAAAATGTTTTTTTGTGGGCAATTTATCAGGGAAATGGCTTGTGTTGGCGCTTCAATCATCCTGGCACCATGGTTGTTATGGTGTCAGGATGATTGAAGCGCATTATTTCTATTATTACATTGTAGTATAAAATGAAATGGTTCAACTCACCATAATGCAGAATCAGTGGGAGCCCTGAGTGTGCCACCATCGCCTGCCACATGTTGCGAATTGTCACTTGCCTGCCACCAGATGCAGATTGTTATATGCCACGTCACCTGCCATATGTTGCGGATTGTCATTGGCCATACATTGCAAATTGTCACTTGCCATGTCACCTGCCACATGTTGCGGATTGTCACTTCGCCACGTCACCTGCCACACATTGGAGATTGTCACTTTGCCACGTCACCTGCCACACATTGCGGATTGTCACTTGCCTGCCACCACATGCAGATTGTCACTTGCCACACCTTGCGGATTGTCACTTTGCCACGTCACCTGCCACACATTGCGGATTGTCACTTTGCCACGTCACCTGCCACATGTTGCAGATTGTCACTTTGCCACGTCACCTGCCACACATTGCGGATTGTCACTTACCTGCCACCAGATGCAGATTGTCACTTGCCACACCTTGCGGATTGTCACTTTGCCACGTCACCTGCCACATGTTGTGGATTATCACTTTGCCACATCACCTGCCACACGTTGTGGATTATCACTTTGCCATGTCATCTGCCACACATTGTGGATTGTCACTTTGCCACGTCACCTGCCACACGTTGTGGATTGTCACTTTGCCACGTCACCTGCCACACCTTGCAGACTGTCACTTGCCTGCTAAAGTGGTGTTTTGCTTGTCTCTTGCTGTCCCAGAGTCAGGCAGCAGAGAGATAATGTAATCTCTCTGCTGCATATGCTGCCTGCACAGTGAGGGCGAAAGTTACTGCAGGGATGCAGGGCAGGCACGGGGCGGTGAAAGTTGATCTTATCTCTTTGCTCCTCCGTCCCCCGCTAGCTGAATGGCCAGCTGCGTGCTCACACTGAGCCTGTTTTCTCACTCTCACCTGCCCACAAACTGCGCCAAACGCCCGCAAACCCGTGCCACCTGGTAGCCAGGGGCTAGCATTTTCATTTGTATTTTGCTGGAGGAAAACCCCTGTGTGGGAAATCTTATGTTTTACAGACTTTCTGTTTTCCGTTGTATACAAATGGGCTCCCATGCCCTAACAATGAAGTGCTGATTGATGTGAACTCATCTGAGAATGCTTCTACCACTAGAGCTAACCGATCCCCACATCACAGCATATACAAAAACATATCTTCCTTCAGAGTCACTTTTAGCTTGTATACATTTTTACGCTACTGATTGATGGACCAGCAGAGATACCCCTCTGGAGTTGTCTCGAGTATGTGGTATGGCAGGAATCCAGCCCACTGGATTTAAGCCTCTTTAAATAATTAAGATGGTCCCTTACCATATGGATTTCCTGTAATCAAATGATCTTAGTCTTTATTTGTTGAATTATAGCAATAACTTGGGTACGCTTAATGGTTTAGCAGATATTATTCCTGGTTTCACAGAACCTACTGCCACCCAAATTTTACCCAGTTTGCTAATCACAAATCCTTACTTCAATGCAGCTTTTCTGAGAGTTTATTTTGTGTTTCAACATTATGCCCAGCGATGCACACTTTGAAGGGAGTGGGGAAGTAATGTGACCATAACTTTTCACAATCTTTAAAAAAGATTGTGATTTCTTTTTTTTTACATCTGACAAATGTATAAATAGTGAGGGGGCAAGGGAATATAGATATGCCTTTATCTGATATATTGGAACTGGGCTTTTCTCAAGTTTTCTCCTATTTAGTAAAGATAGAAATCTATTGCCAGGAGAGGAATCTATAACACAATCAAGAGTCGGGTACTGTATATAGATAAATAATCAATGAGACGGGTATTTAAAAAAAATTCTCTTTCAAAGAAGGCAGAAAAAATATATTCGTACTGCAATCCCTGCAATAGAATAAAGTACTATCACAAATACATAGTGCCTTTAAATATACCAAAATGATGTGAAATAGAACAAAAAGAAAAGAACCAAAAATCATATGCAAACATGTCCTAGTACTACTGCCACATTCTGTGTTCCCACATGCCAGCAAACATGTATACCAAATTATTGCCATGCAGTACTTTAAATGGATATCATGAAAATAAACCTGTATAAAGTGAGAAACCATTCTCCATTAATAAAAACTCAGGACAGAGGATGGAGATGGATTGAACATCATGGATACAGAAGAGAATAACATTATTCCTGAGACCTAATGTATATCCTCCATGAGACCTAATGTATATTGGGTCAGAATGTAAGGTGACAGTATTGGAGTGTTGGTGAAAGGTTTTGCACAAAAGGTGAAAGAACACTGCAGAGATTCATGTATAAGAATATAAGCACTATTATCAAGAACATTTACGCTGCATCAAGTTTGATAGGAATTATGGACGCACTGGATTATTTTTTGAGAAGAAAAACTAACCCCTCAAAGACTAGGTGGGACTTTAAAGGCAACGAAGTAGTAAAAAAGATTTTATTCATACAAATATACAGAAATACAAAAATATAATACAGTTCATTCAAAAAACAATAAAATAATATAGAGAGTGAATATACTGATGTAGAATTTGAATATATATTCGTGTAGTCTTCCACCTGGGCCTACGCGTTTCGGGACTGCCTATAGAGTCCCTTCATCAGGGGCAGTTTGTAGGAGGAATTACACTACATAATGAGATATAAAAATAATTTAGAGATCATATGTATTGAACACATTGTCTGCATCATAGACCAATCTGTAACATCAAAAAATATATACAAAAGAGATAACACACATACCCAGGTATATTCAGTACAGGAAGCTCACTGTCAAGGCCTCGGAGGAGAGCATGGGCAGAACGCCACGAAGATCCAGAAGGAATCGGGCGTATGTCTGGCCCCGCCTTGTCCACACTGGTCCCCCCGTGTGGCCCCAAAGGAGCGAACTCGAACGGGGCAGTACTATCCCAGAAGAATCCCACTAAAAAAGCACCAAAAGGGGAGTGTCTAAAATAAAAAGAAAGAAGAAAAAAATAAGAAAAAAAAAAAAATTCTTTTCCTTTTTTCCTCCCAGTGGGCTGGTAACCATCTACACATAAAAAACCTAATAATAGCCGCCACATCGTGGACGCAGAAACCCATATCTACCATGCGGATCCACATCCAGGCGAGGCGTGGGGGTGAAAGAAAAACCTCTGATGCACCCAGCTTACCCTATTGCTGAGATTCCTGAGTGGGAGCGGAGACCCCTCAATGCACAACAGCTCCAAGAGATCACAGGAAATACAGATTTCCCATGAAGACAAGATCTAAGGTATAAGGCAAATAGAAAAAAAAAAAAAAAAAAAAACCTAATTATAAAAACAGAACAAAAAATGCTCTTTAAAGTATTGCAACATATAATGATATATTTTGCATCAAGACTTAATTAAAGCCAAGCGGCACAGAAAGCCTATGGCATATTGCAGTAACGCAAAAGCAAAGAAAAGTCAGGAGCAGCATTACCTTTTTTAAATCAGAGGGTTGTATCACAGTGCACCATGGAGTGCAGCTCGTCACATCCGTAGCCGCCGCCGCAGAGCAGGACAGTGTCGCTCACTCGGCATTAGGGGGCTTGATATAGGGTAGGAGATGATTGGGCAGCTGGAGCACTGATTGCCGTGCGGACGCCGTGACGCCACTCCGTCCAATGGGAGGAAGGAACGGGAGCCATGGCAACGCCATGACGCCGCCCCATCCCGACACTAGACGTGCGGATGCCGTGACGCCGCTCCGTCCAGTACGAGGAAGGAACAGGAGCCATGGCAACGCCATGACGCCGCTCCGTCCAGAGGAGGGAGGGGATACGAGTCCAGGCAAACCACGGAGGAGTGTCTAAATGACAGCATCCTCCTGCCGCCTCCCAGACAGGAGTCTAGGAGAGAGGGAGAGACGCCCACACAGACTCCCCATCAGCCTGTGCCATGGGAGGTATATAGCCAGCCTCAGCATCACGGCCATCATAAAAGGGGGAAGATGGAAAAAATAAAATAAAAAGGCGAGGAAAAATAGACATTTTTTATAACACAAAAATGATAAGGGGGGGTCATTAAACCCCCCAGGGTCAGCGTGTATAATCCAGGCCTCATGCTTGTTACAATTGGTTACTTGGAGACACCATAGGGACAGGGGGGGACCCTGAGCCGCCGCTGCACGGCACCCCCCACAGCAAGGCTGTGAGGGGGGTCATGCAACCACCGCCCACCGACGCAAAAAAAGGCGACCATGCCCACATATGTAGGACAGCGGTAAAACCACTGCCCATCCAAAGGGAGCAATATATGGGCACCAACAACAGGCCCCCCAAGGGATAGAAATCCCGGGAGGCCCCCGTGCGCCGGGCGGGACAAGGCGGGGCCAGCACGTTGGGATCCAAAATACTCACCAAAGGAGACCGACAGGGAGCCTCAATAACCGACAGTATACCTACGAATACAAGGATACATAAGAGAACAAATGTATGCCTAGACGAGGGTGGCCTGACATGACATAATAATCTTGAACAGCCAAACACAGAACATCAAAATACCACCATAGGGATGAATCAAACATGGATTATTTTTTGAGTTTTTATTAATGGAGAATTGTTTATCACATTATACAGGCGTATTTTTATGATATCTATTTAAAGTATTGTGCGGCACTAATTTGGTATATATGTCAAGTATATAGACACTGATTGCTGTTAGAGTATATAGCCATAAAATGATATGGTCCTTAACCATTTTGTTGCTTGGCTTTGCCTTCTTTTTTGCACCTCAAGTCAACCTAATTTTATATTGTTTAAATACAAATTACAGCCTTCAAAGATTGTAATGGACCCCCCAAACCATAGATTTTCTAAAAGTGCAGGCTCTATAGAAAGTTGAAATTGTAACTTCCGTGTTAATTTTCCGAATGTTTATCAAAACAATATTTTCAATATAAATACAATTATAGGTCTATTGCGTTAGGGTGTGCACCTCAAAGCCCAAACACACATGCCCTTCTCTGCAGCATCAGCTGCATGGGGCAGGGAATGAATAGGAAGTGCTCTGTGCTGAGCGGCTTCCTGTTCATTCACAAACTGCAGCATAGTAAGCACAGTTTACTATGCTGCAGTTATGAATGAACACAGTGAGCGAGTGTGTTCACTGTGTTCATTTAGAAAAGGAAGGGGCCAGTAATTTACATATTTTTAGCCCCTTTCCCTGCTCTCCATCATGAAACCTCCCTCCGCATCATCCAGGGAAGAGGAGAGGAGGGAAGCCAGCAGCACTGCAGGCTGGGGGGCAACACGGGGGGAAGCCCGGGCAGTAGGGGGAACCAGTACTGCACATAGAGATTAGGGTGTGGCACACCCCTTGCGCACACCTATGAAGACAATACATTTGTGCCAAGAGTTTGCACAGTGGATTACAATACAGCACATATTACCATCATTTTTTTTTCCATGAATGTTTTTATTTATAGGAAATGTCAACAAGTACAGAGAAGAACTGGAAAATGGCAAAACACCCAGGATCCTGCAGGCAGACGAACGGAGGGGGGGTCACCCCCCATAGCTTTGTCCTTGACCATATTTATACTTATAGGAAGAGTACAAATGATCAAGCTCCTTCAGCCATATTCCAAATATCACTCAGTGGATTTGAAATGGATTCAACAGAGCCAGGTGGCTGTGAATTTGTGCATGCGTTCATGAGAAATGTAGATAAGTGCCTCCCTTTTCCCTATTCTGCTCAGTCTCACAAACCATTCCCTGATGGTTGAAGTGCGTGTAGATCGCCAATGGATTGGTATACAAAGTCTGGCTGCATTCATCATATGCATTTGCGAGGAACCCAAAATATTCTCTTCTAGGGAGAGATGTGTAATGTAGAAGACATTCGGCCGGAGTAAAGTGCAGGGAGAGGGAAGTACCTTGCAAAATTATATCATGGGCCTCCGTCCAAAAGAGTGGAAAAAACTCAGCAGCAAATGTGTAGCATATGTAGCATATATGCCCTCTTCCTGGCCACATCTTCAACAAAGATTAGAATTTGGGATAGCATTTATGTAGAAGGGACGGGGTCCTATACCATCTAGTTCTGACTTTGTAGCAGTTTTCCTGAATTGTTACATTCAGTGATCCTTTGTGAACAAATTTGTCAATCGAGTCCAAGTTGTTGTCTGAAAGAGAAATTTGTTAATTTTTCCTAGGCCTTGCGCACCTTATCTGCATTTAGAGATGAGTCTCCTACTAGCACAAAATAAATGGCCGAAATCATGTTGCTGGGGTGTCTTTCTGATGCACAAGGACTCAAAGGGTGTGAAAGGCCTAGCTCATAGTTGGCCCCGTAGCAAATGTCTGCAAAAAAGTATAATTTGTCTATGTCCAAGGGGGAAAGGACCAGGTAGAGGACATGGACATGAATTTTCCTTTGACAAGAATTGATGAGCTAGAACATCTTCATATGACCATTCTTGAATCAAACATTTATTAGATAGATCAGGAGGAAAGTCTAGATTGCCACAGATCATAGTCAGACCCAGAGAGGATTAAAACGATATAGATTTACATGTAAATCTAAAGCACATTAAAGCGGTGTTCCACGCAAAAGTGGAACTTCCGCTTATCCATCTCCTCCCCCCTCCGGTGCCACATTTGGCACCTTTCAGGGGGAAGGGGGGGGACAGGTACCTGTTTTTGACAGAAACCATTCCCCACTTCCAGGAGACCGGGTCAGGGCCTGGTGTCCCAGAAGTTCAACCCGCTTCTACTTCCTCTGCCACCGGATTAATTAGAAGGCGTGGCGCACTTCACGCATGCACAGTCAAAAGGCTTCACTTCCGGGTTACCTTACCAGGAATGGTGGCGACTGCACCGGACAGCTGGGGTGCCAACATTGCGGGCTCCCTGAACAGGTAAGTGTCCATATACTAAAAGTCAGCAGCTGCAGTATTTGTAGCTGCTGAATTTTAATTTTTCGTGGGGGGGCTGGACCTCCTCTTTAAGGAGGAACCAACAAGAGGATGTGATAAAATCTGCTTCGGTAGATGGCGTGTATGCAAAGATACAGTACACGCCAGCATCCGAGGGAGCAACTCAAGTGCCACAAGAACTTCTCACATATAATCTCTCCACATCAAGGGAGAGAAGAAAGTCTTGCGTGTTGTCTGATGCTAGCCAATTATGTAGATTAAGAGCTTTTTTTTTTTTTTTTTTTTAAGTTTTAAATTTCTTTATTAAGAAAAACAGTAACGTGATGTACATTAACTCGAAAAACAAATACAATTGGTAGTTGACATCAACATTAAAGGTAGGGCTTATAGTGCCAGACATATACTAATGTGTAATACTGACCCCTTGTATGCTCTCAAAGAAGAGAGCATAAAAAAGAGGAAGGAGTAGGTAAGGGGTAGGAATAAGAAAGGAGATAGAAGATGAGCAGGCTAGTGCTCAGTAGTATAAGGTAAAGTAACATAATAAGCTTATCAGTAGTCAAACACAAAAGGCTCATTTTGTTCCAGGAGATGGACCGTCATAGTTGATTCCTCATAATTTAGTCAAGGATGAGGCAGAGCTCTATGATCCTAATAGCCAGGATTGCCAGTGGTGATAGAATTTGTGAAGTGTCAGCTGAACAAAAAATTCCATTGTTAGGTGGTCATTGAGGATATCAATGGTGTCATGGAGAATAGGTGGACAAATCTGTTTCCAGTTCTGGGCAATAGAAAACCGGGCAGCAATGAGTATGTGTGTAATGATGAGGTGAAATTTGGAGGGCCAATTAGAGAGGCCTAGCCTGAAGAGAGCAATTTGTGGGGTTAACTCAATGGGTTTGTTAGTAACATCCTGAAGAAGTGTGGAGATGTCCATCCAGAAAGCGCCAATAGACGGACATGCCCACCAGAAATGGAAAATATGTCCATCCATGTCACAATTTCTCCAACATTTGCTAGGGTAGGTCGGGAGCATTAGAGCCAATTTTACAGGGATATAGTACCACCTATACAAAATTTTCATTGAGGTTTCCCAGTGGGAAATGTTTTTGGAGTACATGGTGGATGAGTGTAGTGCTCGGTACCAGATAGGGGGAGGGATCTTGCTTTGTAACTTGGATTCCCAGTAGTTTATAGTTTGGGTGTGTTCCTCCAGAGCTTCCTGCCACAAGTTTTGTTGTTGGTTGAGGAAAGAAATTGTAGGATGTCCTTAGTCCAAGTGTTGCGTGAGGTTGTGATGGCGGTGAGTATATGACAGAGCCTTAAGTACATATAGAAGTCCTTATTGGGGATGGCAAAATGGTCTTTAATTTGGAGGAAGCATAAGAGTTGGTTATGTTGGAACAGGTCTTCAATCTTTCGAAGACCCTGTGAGGACCAGTTCTGAAGTGGAAGGTCTGGTGATAAGAACGATAGGTCTGATAATGGGTGTTGGTGAAGGGCTTTCACATGTAGTCCTCTCACGGATTGTAGTAAACCGTTGGGAGGAAGGAAAGAGGAGGATGGTATCCCAGCCATATGGCAGTCAATAAAAGTAAAGGGGTTTCGGTGAAGGCATTTGCTTTGATAAGGGTCCAAGGTTGTGATGAGGACATGTCCCATAGCTTTTTGGTTTGATCCAAAATTATTGCTTTGTAGTACATACGGAGGTCAGGAACACCGAGGCCCACATAGGTCTTGGGTGTGTTTGAGTAGAGAGGCTTTGATGTGTGGCTTGCATGCAGCCCAGATGAAGTGATTGATGATCTGCTGAAGTATGGCTATGTCTGAGTGTATATTGGCAAAGTCCTAAAGAAATACAGAATGTGTGGCAGGAGAAACATCTTGGACAGGGCAATTCGGCCTGCCCAAGAAGCGTTGGTAGAAAGAAGTGATTTGATAATATCTTGTCATTTCTGGCTCAGAAGAGAAATGTTAGTACAGAGAAGTAGGGTAGAGGGAGAAGTCAGCTGGATACCTAAATAGGTCATGGAAGAGCTGGGGGCCCAGGAAAAGGGGAAGAGGTAGTAATAGCTTCTTTAAGCTGTGGGGACAGGGAGACTCCTAGCATAGCTGATTTAGAGTGATTTAATTTTATGGACATGGACACCTTACTAAACTGTTATAGGAGATCACACAGTGGTGGTAGGGAATGTAAAGGATCGGTGAGCCAGATGATTATATCATCAGCGTAGAGGCCAATCTTGTCAGGGATATGGTCAACTGATAGGCCAGCAATATTTGGATGTGCTTGAATTGCTTTCTTGTGCCAGTGGTTCAATCACCAGTGCAAATATTAGGAGGACGAGGGGTAACCCTGACGAGTCCCGTTGGTGATGGAGAAGGGGGTGGATAACATGCCCGAAGTCAGAACTCTTGCTGTCGGTGTATAGTAGAGACCCAGGATGGCTTGGTGAAATGGGCCATGGATGCCAAATTTCTGAAGGACTGAGTCTAAGTATAACCAATTAACCCTGTCAAACTGCTTCTCTGTGTCAAGAGAGATCAGCAGAGAAGGCGTTCAGTGGTGCTCAGCCCAGTGGAAAAGGTCTATAAACCTTCAGGTGCCATCTGAAGCTTGTTGAGAGGGAATGAATTTACTTGGTTGTCTGCGGGCTGGTCTAAGTTAAGCTTGTTCTTTTCCTTGGACTTATCCTTGGCCTTGTTTAAAACTGTTGTTAGCCCTCCAATGCTTCTTACTGATAGCCAGCTATAGATGGGGGCAAGTGGCGTACCCTTTTTGCATCACTGTTGTGTTTTATGGTCAGGCAAAACACCTTTGCAGCCATTGTGCTATATGCTGGGTGTTCAGTGTGCCCCTGTACCTTTAAGAAGGCGTGGCTCACCTTCAGTCCACCTGCTCTAACCTATCCATCAGAATGTATGTGCCTCCACTGTGGGGACACTTATAAGTTAGTGTTAGGTACCACAGATACCAGGGTGCCTTGACAAGGCTCTGTGGCTTACGCATGCATTTGCAAATGTGGGCAGACTAAACCCCTGCTTTTAACGCATAATGTTAGACAGGTTTACTTGGTTGCCTGCGGGTTGGTCGGTAAGTTAAGCTTGTTTTTTTCCTTGGCTTTATCCTTGGCCTTGTTTATAACTGCTGTTAGCCCTCCAATGCTTCTTATTGATAGCCAGCTATAGATGGGGGCAAGTGGCGTACCCTTTTTGTATCTCGGGAGGGGATGAAGCCCACTTGATCTGGGTGGACCAGGTTGGGCATGTAGGTCGCAAGGCGGGTAGATAGTGGTAATGTGTATAGTGGTTATCACTGCTTCATGGGATTCAGATGAAATCTCCCCTGTTGATAAGAACCTATTAAAAGTGTTACATAGGTGGGGTACTAGTTGATCTGCATATGACTTATAATATTTGTTAATGAAACCATCTGGCCCCGGGGCTTTGTGGGAGGGGAGAACTTTGATAGGTTGGAGAATCTCTCGATGGAAAAGTGGATGGGCTAATGATTCGAGTTGAGGTCGGGCTAGTGAAGGTAGTTGGAGAGGGTCAAGAAATTCTTGTATTAATTGCAGAGTGGGGTGGAGTTCAGAGATTGATAGTGAGAAGTTATTTAGTTTTGAATAAAAGGCGCTAAATCCATCAGCTATATCTTTTGGGTTTGTGAGTTTATGTCCCTTAGCATTTAGAAAGAATGGGATTCTGTTTTGTGCTGCTCTTCATTTATATTGCTGGGCCAGGAGTTTCCCAGCTTTATTCCCCTGGGAGTACCAGGTGAGGCGGAGGCACTTGAAGTGAAAGTCGTGGCCTTTTTGAAGGTAGGAGCTGAGGTCATTTCTCAGCTTACTCAGTTCCGCGGTGGTAGCTGGATTGGGGTTTTGTTCAGGGATTCAAGCGTTCGGATATTGTGGAGAAAGGAATTTATTGTGTTTACTTTTTCTTTTCCTGGGCACCCAGATGTAGACAAGTCCCTCGTATAACAGATTTGTGGGCATTCCAAAGTGTACTTGAATTAGAAAGGGAGCCATTGTTGTCGGTGAAGAAAGATGATATCTCAGATCAAACCTGTTCTCGGATCTCCGGCATGCTCAGGATTGAGGCGTTCAAACTCCATAAGGTGTGTCTAGGCTTGGTGAGGAACATAGAAATTGTGATTAGATACTGGGGCATGGTCCAACCACGTGATAAGCCCTATTGTGGACTTAGTCATTTTTTGAAGCAGGATTTTGGAGGTTAAGAACACATCAATCCTAGAATATGATCTTTGGGTGTTTTAATAGAAAGACTAATCCCTCTCAGTACCATGCTGACACCTCCAGGGGTCATAAAGATCTTCTAGGAAAAGCATGGAAGACAGGGCTTTGGGTTTTCTGTGCTTTGTATTAGTTTAATCCATCCAGGGTTCTATGACTTCATTAAAGTCACCACATATTATGATTTGATCTTTGGGGTAATGTTGGATCTTTTGTATCATGGATTTATAGAATGAATTCTGGTGGATGTTAGGAGCATAGATGTTAACGAAGATGAGGGGTTGGTTACTGAGTGTGGCTGATAAGATTAGGTATCTGCCAGAGGGGTCCTGATCAAGGTGAGTAAGATTAAAAGAGACAGAGAAGCGTACCGCTTTCATGACTCCTCCTTGTTTTCTTGCTGGCTCATGCTTGAAAACAATGGGGGAACAGTTTGTGGGAACATTGGGGTGAGTTATGTTTTGCAAAATGCGTCTCTTGAACGCACAGTATGTCTGCCTTTAGTGAAATAGCTTCTCACCATAGAAGTGAGCGTTTAAAAGGGCTGTTGAGGTCCTTGGCATTTAGGGAGACTATTGTCTTAAAACCAAATTAAATTAATTTGGTTGCAGTTGCTGTGACGGTTCTAAGAGAGGTAGTCTCCTATAGGGATGGGCTGACTGTTTGAGTCGGACACGAGTTCGACTCGAACATCGGCTGTTCGATCGTTCAATGAAGATCGAACATTATGGCCCCTACGGGCCAAATTCCAGTGCCACATCACGTCCCAGAATGCACTGCGTCATCTCAGTACATTGCTGGCTGATGATTGGCCAAGCATGCACTATGACCCACATGCTTTGGCCAATCACAGCACCGTAAGTAGTGCCTTTGGCCAATTATGGCTCAGGGGGTTAAGTACACAGTCAGAGAGCCAGAGATAAATGTAGTAGTACAGCAAGCAGGATAAGGAGCCAGAAGGAAAGTCAGCCGAGCAAGTCAACAGGAACACAGGAGAAAGTCTCTGTGATGTTGACAAAGGCGAAGGCAGAGATCAAGTGAGCTGGACGACTTTAAGTAGGCAGGACTGACGAGCAGAATTAAACCCCTTCCTGCCGAGCGTACGCATGCGTACTTGGCTTTCCGGGGTTATACTGGGATAATGCCCGCAGCTGCAGGCATTATCCGGGTACCGTTTTTTTAGAGCTCGGCTATCCGGTTATAACAACCGCTCAGCTGTTATACCGGAGGAGCAGGAGGGGATGTCCCCCCCTCCCGCTGCCTCCCGCCGCTCTTATCGGGCCTCCTGTTCCATCCGGAGGCCTGATGACCAATCGGCCGCCTCCGGCAGCTGGGGACGGACTGTAATGAAGCCGTGAGTAGCTTTGTTCCAACCTCCTAGTAGTAAACACGGAAGTGACGTCATGGCGTCACTTCCTATTTACTTGGCTGCCAATGACGCCGGTTTAAAAAAAATATACAGTATTCAGAATCGCCATTTTTGGCGATCTGAATACTTTGAAGTGCAAAGGAGGGAACGGGGTCTTTTAGACCCCCGATCTCTCCATAAAGAGTACCTGTCACCACCTATTACTGTCACAAGGGATGTTTACATTCCTTGTGACAGCAATAAAAGTGATCAAATTTTTTTTTTAAAAACACAATTTATAAATATAAAAATAAATAAAATAAATAAGAAAAAAATTTTTTTTAAAGCGCCCCGTCCCGCGAGCTTGCGCAGCAAAGAAAACGCATACGGAAGCCATGCCCGCATATGAAAAACGGTGTTCAAATCACACATGTGAGGTATCGCCACGATCGTCAGAGCAAGAGCAATAATTCTAGCCCTAGATCTCATCTGTAACTCTAACCTGGTAACCGTATAAAAAAAATTAAAGCGTCGGCTATGGAGATTTTTAGGTACCGTAGTTTGTCGCCATTCCACGAGTGTGTGCAATTATAAAGCGTGACATGTTTGGTAACATCATCTTTCACATTATACCAAAAAATTGAGGTAACTTTACTGTTTGTTTTTTTTTTAATTCTTAAAAGTGTCCCTTTTCCCAAATAGTTGCGTTTAAAACACCACTGCACAGATACCGTGTGACATAAAATATTGCAACAATTGCCATTTTATTCTCTAGATTCTCTGCTAAAAATATATATATATAATGTTTGGGGGCTCTAAGTAATTTTCTAGCCAAAAATACTTGTAAACTCCAAATTTCAAAAATAGGCTTAGTCATGAAAGGGTTAACAACAGCTGGGTAACTGTGGAGAGAAATGGGAGCTGGCAATTAGCTGGCAGCTGAGCAGCCAGCTCAGAGAAGGAAGGGCTGAGCCCAGTCCTGACAGTACCCCCTCCTTAATGACCCCTCCCCCTCGAATGACCACTGGGCTTGAGGGGAAAATGTCTATGGAAATCACAGAGGAGGACAGGGACATGTACGTCCGAGGATGAGACCCAAGAGCGTTCCTCCAGACCATACCCCTTCCAATGCAGCAGGTACTGTATGTGCCCACAGAACCTACGGGAGTCAACAATGGATTGTACTTCATACTCCTCATGGTTCTCAACCTGTATAGAGTGAGGACGTAACACAGAGGTGGTAAAGCAATTGCAGACCAAAGGTTTCAATAAGGAAACATGAAACATATTTGAGATGCGCATACTAGGAGGAAGGTCCAAGGCGTAAGCCACTGGCTTAATCCTGCGAAGGATACAGAAAGGCCCAATAAAAGGAGGTGCGAACTTCAAAGAAGGAACAAGGAGTAGGAGGTTGGGAGATGACAGCCAGACTCTGTCTCCAACCTGGTAGGAAGGTGCAGGCAGGCGTCTGCAGGTCAGCATGGAGTCTGTACCTATATAGCATTTTGCAAAGCCTCCTGAACATGTGCCCAATTGGAACGAAGACCACGGAGATGCTCCTCTAATGCAGGAATATTCTGCAGAACAAACGAGTCAGGCAACATGGAAGGTTGAAAGCCATAATTCGCCATAAACGGAGACAATTGGGAAGCCGAATTCAAGGCACTGTTGTGAGCAAACTCTGCCCGCGGTAATAGGTCTGACCAGTTGTTATGATGGTCAGAAATATAGCAACGTAAGAATTGCTCCAAGGACTGATTGGCTCGGTCTGCAGCCCCATTAGACTGCGGGTGATACACAGGGGAGAAAGCAAGCTGATTCCCAACTGTGCACAAAAGGCTCACCAGAACCGGGAGACAAACTGACTACCGCTGTCCGAGACACTCACCTTGGGTAGCTCATGTAAGCGAGAGATCTCCCGAGCAAAAATAGAAGCCAGTTCCTTAGAAGTGGGCAGCTTCTTAAGTGGAACACAATGACACATCTTTGAAAACCGGTCAGCCACCATAAGGATGTGTTAAAACAAAAGAAATCAACCAGCGCAACAATAATCCCTAAGAGATAAGCAGCTGAAATACTGGGGGTCAAATTATGAAATTCCATACACTGAAATATATAAAAGGCAGTACAGCGCTCAAAAATTAACTAATAAGTTCATACAGAATCAGAAGGGCAACTATTAGACTTCCAGTGTTGAGAGTGAAGAGATAAACATAAATGGTGACTTCTGTGACACCCTCCACCAGCATAAGGAATGGCCCCTCACCTCATGTGGTGGACCCCTGAGTTTATCAGTCAGGTCTCATACAGCATTCCCATAAATTAAATGGGTCGGTGAGCTTAGATCGGCAATTGCAGTAGAATGGCAATACGAGTGTCTAGATAAAAAATACTCTTCAACTCCGATATACAGATACATGGAATAGAATAAACAATATCTAGTGCTCTCTGAATGTAGTATCAAAACCGATATTTATTAAAACTAGATCAAACTCACAAGGTACCGCAATGCTAAGGATCATATCGGTGTATATCACAACGTGTCTGCGGGGATCAGCATAGAAAGGACTTGGGTGATGTCACAAACGGGTCATGTGATGTCCATACGCGTAACATCCCATAAAGTGGGCGGGACTTCGTCAGCGGTAGCAACAAGACGTGCTTCACCCATTATTATAAAGTCAGCTGATCCGTTTAGCCTATGGCAATGATTGTTTAACCATCACCATAGCAACTGCCAAACTACGGAACGCTGAAAACTCTGAATCCCCATTAGGCATAATATAGCAAAAAGAAAAACAATACAAATTAATGGCTAGTTTGAATGGCATTAACAATTTCCTGCCACAGCGCCCTGCCTTTATATATAAAAAAGCACCATCCTTACGTGATAGGCTTGCCCCTGAAGTGGTGGATCCACCAGTGCAATCTGAGAACAGACTGTTTTCCTTTTCTATCCGGGTTTTATGCCTGTGGGAGATGTACAGCCTGCAGACATTCTAAATGTAACCTTAAAAAACTTAAGAATTTTGTAGCAACACCTACCAACAAGGAGTATAAGATTAATCAACTTATTACGTGTGCGACAGCTGGTGTTGTTTACATGCTCCAATGTGGCTGTGGCCACCAATATATTGGGAGGACTTCCAGGCCCCTCCACGTTAGATTGGGGGAGCATGTAACAACATAAAAAATTGAACAAAATCACACAATGTATCTAAGCATTACAAATTGGTTCATAATAAAAACCCTAAATGTCTCCAATTTTGGGGCATTGAATGAGTGGCCAAACATTGGAGAGGTGGTAATTTCCTGTGACAAATTAGTTGCAGGGAATCTTACTGATCCATGACACTAAGGTACTTGTGCCTGGGGGTTTAAATGTTGAATTTGATGTAAATTGTTTTATTTCTGACCGGTAATGTTTTTTATTATATTTTTAATTGTTTTATATGAAGTAGGTAATTTTGATATCTTATTGTCACTTACCATTCATTGTTGGTGTCTGAGGGAATTAGCAGGGCCGCTGGTGTTACGTGTTCTACTTATATATATTTAGTTAATGTTATTCATACTAGGCATTAATGTGTATTGTTTTTCTTTTTGCTATATTATGCCTAATGGGGATTCAGCGTCTTGTTTTCAGCGTTCCGTAGTTTGGCAGTTGCTATGGTGATGGTTAAACAATCACTGCCATAGGCTAAACGGATCAGCTGACTTTATTTATAATAATGGGTGAAGCACGTCTTGTTGCTACCGCTGATGAAGTCCCGCCCACTTTATGGGACGTAAGACGTACGGACATTACATGACTCATTTGTGACGTCACCCGTGTCCTTTCCATGGTGATCCCCGCAGATAGTTGTGATATACACCGCTATGATCCTTAGCACTGGGGTACCTTGTGAGTTTTATCTAGCTTTAATAAATATCAGATTTGATACTACATTCAGAGAGCACTAGATATTGTTTATTCTATTCCATGTATCTGTATATCGGAGTTGAAGAGGATTTTTCATCTAGACACTCGTATTGCCATTCTACTGCAATTGCCAATCTGAGCTCACCGACCCATTTAATTTATGGGAATTCTGTATGACACCTGACTGATAAACTCAGGGGTCCACTACATGAGGTGAGGGGCCATTCCTTATGCTGGTGGAGGGTGTCACAGAAGTCACCATTTATGTTTATCTCTTCACTCTCAACACTGGAAGTCTAATAGTGCCCTTCGGATTCTGTATCCACAGGATTTTAAAGGATAACAGTGTTGCCTTGGGAGTTGGATAACACCACAATGAAATCCATAGACAGGTGGGTCCAGGGCCTCTCTCCATTGGGTATGGGTTGTAGGAGGCCCACTGGAAGGTGTTGTGGGGTCTTACTCTGAGCACACATGGAACAGGCAGATACGAAGGCAGTTATATCAGCCCTTACATTCTTAGTACCGGGTAAGAATAAGACAATGTAATTAAAACTCGACAAGAAAAGAGCCCATCGCACCTTTCTGAGAGAGAGGCGCTTAGCCTCAGACAAGAATGTGAGATTCTTATGGTCAGTAAGAATGAGAACCGGCACAGTGGTTCCTTCAAGGAGATATCTCCATTCCTCAGGGTTAAAATGATCACCAACAGCTCTCTGTCACCAATCTCATAATTGCACTCTGCAGGTGACAATTTCTTGGAAAAGTAGCCACATGGATGCCTAGCGCTCTCAGAGTTAGGACGTTGAGACAGAAGTCCGCCAACTCCAGTCTCAGATGCGTCAACTTCTAGGATAAAAGGCAATGTAGGATCAGGATGTGCCAACACAGGAGCAGAAACAAAGGCAGCCTTGAGACTCTCAAAGGCCTTAATGGACTCCGGAGACCAACTCTGTGGGTTACCGTCCTTCCTGGTCATATCAGTCAGGGGCTTGACCAGAGACGAGAAGTTACGAATAAAACTTTGAATAATAGTTGGCAAAGCCCAGGAAACGCTGCAGAGGACATAAACCCACGGGTCGGGGCCACTGTAGGACTGCCAAAAGTTTCTCTGGGTCCATCGAAGAACCAGCAGTGGAAATGAACAGGAATTTAACCTGTTCAAGATGGAACTTGCGCTTCCCCAGTTTACAATAGAGATTGTTTTCTCTTAGTTTCTGAAGCACACGACAGACATCTGTGTGGTGGCTCTTCAGAGACTTGGAAAATATGAGGATATCATTGAGACAAACCACCACACATAACTGCAACAAATCTCGGAGGACATCGTTAATAAATTCCTGAAAAACTGCCGGGGCGTTACAAAGGCCAAAAGGCATTACGAGGTACTCATAATGGCCTTTTCTGGTATTAAACGCAGTTTTCCACTCGTCGCCGTCCTTAATCCGCAAGAGATTGTATGCCATTCTCAAATCAAGCTTTGTGAAAACTGTTGCTCCCTTGAGGTGGCCAAATAACTCTGTAATCAACGGAAACGGGTAGGCATTCTTAATCGTGAAACGATTGAGAACCCTATAATCAATACAAGGTCTCAGTTCACCGCTCTTCTTCTTCACAAAAAAGAAACCAGCACCAGCAGGAGACGAGGATTTGCGGATGAAACCTTGAGAAAGTGTGTCTGCAACATACTCCTCCATGGCCTTATCCTCCAAGACCGACAAAGGGTAAACCCGGCCACGAGGGGGTATGGCACCAGGTTGAAGGTCAATTACACAATCTTAAGGCCGGTGTGGAGTCAAACCACCGGCTTGATCTTTGTCGAAGACATCGCTAAAATCGTGGTACTCCTCCAGCAGGGAGGTGAGTGAAAAGGTGCACAGGACCTTGGCTACCTTCTGGAAGCATATCACACTGCATTGTGGTGACCAGGAGAGAACCTCAGCATGGAGCCAATCAAAAGAGGGGTTGTGCCTCTGTAACCAAGGATAACCAATAACCAGTGGAAATCTAAGCTAATAATTTGGAATTGGATTATCTCATAGTGAAGATCCCCTACGGCAATGGACAACTGAACCATCTCATGGGCAGGCTGTAGAGGTCTCCCATCAAGAGCCTCAATGGCAAATGTAGTGTAACGCAGCTGCAGCGGAATCGAGTGCTGCAATGCAAAGGCAGCATCAATGAACAGGCCTGCAGCCCCAGAGTCGATTAGAGCATGGATCTCGATGGACGACCCACCCCAAGAAAGGGTGACCGAAACCAGGGGCTTATCTTTCTGGATAACTGGGGATGAAACAACACCACCTAAGGTGTCCATGACAGGACCTCAAGGTTCAGGCGTTCCCTGGACGGGTAGGACAAGACTTCAAAAAGTGACCTGCCTGGCCACAATAAAGGCACAATCTCTCCCTCCTCCTAAAGGCTCTCTCATCCGCAGAGAGACGCGTGAAGCTGAAGTGCATGGGTTCATCTTCACTGACCGACTCGGTATCAGGAGGCATGGGAGGTGAGGGAGGCACGGGTGGGACTGCAAAGCTCGGAGGCAAGTGTACAGGAGGCTTCCGCAAGCACTCCTTAAAAGAGAGTCTTTCTCTGAGTCTGGAGTCAATGAGGATGGCAAACGTGATCAATCTCTCCAGCTTATTGGGTATATCTCGGGCTGCTATCTTATCCTTGATGGAATCCAAGAGACCATGAGAAAAAGCAGCCACAAGGGCCTCATTGTTCCAAGCAACCTCTGCTGCCAGAGTACGGAATTCAATGGCGTAGTTGGCAACAGTTAACGTACTCTGATGGACATAAAGCACTTGGCAGCAGAAGCGGAGCGTGCGGGAATGTCAAATACCCTTTTAAAGGAGGCCACAAAGTCAGGGTAACTCAAGACAACAGGCTTTTGAGTCTCCCATAGAGGGTTTGCCCAGGCCAAGGCTCTCTCAGAAAGCAAAGATATCACAAAACCTACTTTGCTTCTGTCCGCGGGAAACGCCTGGGGCAGCATCTCAAAGTAAATCTCAACCTGGTTGAGAAACCCTCTGCATTGAACTGGATCACCCCCAAATCACTGGGGAAGCAGAGCCGAACCAGACATACCTCTTATAGAGGTAATACTCGAGGCGTGTGCCTGCACAGAGACTGGTGCAGCAGCAGGGATGGCCTGCAACTCAGGTTGTACCAGAGCAGCCACAGTGGGAGTTTCCAGGTGAGCCGTGCGACTCAGGAGCATTTGTAACGCTATGGCAAACTGATCCATGCGGTGATCTTGCTCATCCAATCTGAAAAAAATATTACTAACAAGTGGATTGACTGTATCTTCTGAATTCATGGCCTTCGCCTACTATCAGGAATCATGAATCAGACCGAGACAGAAGTATAGTTAAATCACACTTGTTTAATAATAATAATAATAATAATAAGGTAAACAGAGTAGGCGTAGTCAAAACAAGCCAGAGTTCAGTAGCCAGATTGGGTAGTCAGCCAAGCAAATGTCAGAGAGCCAGATATAAATGTAGTAGTACAACAAGCAGGATCAGGAGCCAGAAGGAACGTCAGCCGAGCAAGTCAACAGAAACGCAGGAGAAAGTCTCTGTGATGTTGATATAGGCGAAGGCAGAGATCAAGTGAGCTGGATGACTTTAAGTAGGCAGGACTGACAAGCAGAATCACCAACAGCTGGGTAACTGTGGAGAGAAATGGGAGCTGGCAATTAGCCGACAGATGAGCGGCCAGCTCGGAGAAGAGAGGCCTGAGCCCAGCCCTGACAAGACTGTTCCTGCTGTACTATTTCTAATCTACTTTAGAGGCAGGCAGTTGATTCAGTTAGCTGCAGTGTATTTAATATATATATATATATATATATATATATATATATATATATATATATATATATATATATATATTTATATATATTTATATATAAACAGTCAGACTGCTATATACTGTATATATATATCCACTGTATCCAGTTTAGCTAGATCTCACAGCAGACTGTTCCTGCTCTACTGTTTCTAATCTACTTCAGGCAGTCAGTTTATTCAGTTAGCTGCAGTGTATTTTATATATATATATATATATACAGTCAGTGTAGTGTGTGTGTGTGTGTGTGTGTATATATATATATATATATATATATATATATATATATATATATATATATTAATACACTGTATACAGTTTAACTAGATCTCACTGCAGACCGTTCCTGGTGTACTGTTTCTAATATACTTCAGGCAGGCAGTTGATTCAGCTAGCTGCAGTGCATTTAATATATATATACAGGCTTGTGTATATATATATATAGTCTAGCCAAGCCTCTACCTGACTGTAGGCCATTCCTGGAGTGCGTGTTCAAAGACACTTTCAGGCAGGCAGACAGGTGACTCAGTGAGCTGCAGTTCATAAAATATATATCCACTGCATTGTAGTCCAGCCAAGCCTATACCTGACTGTAGGCCATTCCTGGATTATGTATTCAAAGACACTTTCAGGCAGGTGACTCAGTGAGCTGCAGTTCATTTAATATATATATATATCAATATATACAGGCTTGTATATATATATATATATATATATATATATATATATATATATATATATATATGGCCGTGGGGCACACTTGCAGAAGAGTAGAGAGTGCAGAAGAGTTTGTAGGGTGAATGACTAAACCATCCTCATCCTCCTCATCCTCTGTCACCCAGGGTCAGGGTACTTTGTCTGCCAATGCAGCTGCCAAAGCAGTCCGTTGGCAACAGTACTTAAGACCCACACCAAAGAACAAGGTGGACCTCTCCCTGCTCCTCATCAGCTGGGATCTCCAACCCCACTATAACTTCAGTCCTCTCAGAGACCTGCACTGAGAGGAATGAAGTTTTAGAATTAGGTGTCCCAAGGACTTCTGGGCAATCTGCTAGCGGTACACCAACATCTGATTGTAGCAGGCAAATTTCCCTATCCCACTTGCTAAACCGGCAAAATAAATTCGGTCCCAGACATCCACATGCTCAGAGGCTGATTTCTAGTTTGGTTAAATTGCTAGCACTCCAACTGCTGCCTTTTCAGCTGGTAGACTCTGCCCCTTTCGAGAATTTGCGGAATGTGCGGTACCTCAGTGACAGGTTCCCAAACGCCAATTTTTTTCAAGGGAGGCCATTCTGGCTCTCTACTGACATGTGGAAGGCAATGTCTTGGTCGCGTTGGACAGGGTGGCCAGTGGTAAGGTGCATATTACCGCTGACTCATGGTCCAGCAGGCATGGACAGGGACGTTGCCTTTCTTTCACGGCACACTGGGTAACCCTGCTGCCAGCTGGGAAGGATTCAGGAAAGGGTGCAGTATTGTTGGAGCTTGTTCCGGCACTACGTCTCCAAAATGCTGGTAGTGGTGATTCTTCCACACCTCTCTCCTCCACCCCCTCCTCTTCTTCTTCCTCTATGGCCTCTTCCTGTGCAGATTTGTCCTCGGAACCAGCGGTGCTCCGTAGGCATTCTAGGGGCTACGCAAGCACTCAGGCAAAAAGATGCCATGTGGTGCTTGAGTTGGTCTGCTTAGGGGACAGGAGCCACACTGGGGCAGAGATTATGTCAGCTCTGCAGGAGCAGGCTCAGATGTGGTTGACGCCATGCCAGCTTCAGCCAGGAATGGTGATTTGCGGCAATGGCACCAACCTCCTCTCCGCCCTCTGACAGGGACACTTCATCCATGTTCCCTGTTTGGCTCACATCCCTAATTTGGTGGTGCAGCGGTTCTTGTGAAGGTACCTGGGCTTACAGGATCTCCTGAGGCAAATCAGGCAAGTCTGTGGGCATTTTTACCGGTCATAAAATGCCAGTGCTTGGCTGGCTGACCTCCAAAAGGAATGCAACCTGCCCAAGAACCGCCTCATCTGTGACATGCCCACCAGGTGGAACTTATCATTGGCTATGCTGCAGCGGCTGCACATGCAGCAGAGGGCCATCAATAGACTAGTATGTGTGTGTCACTGGCGCAAAACCAATATCTACTAATTACTTTAATAGTAATTGCCTTAGCTGCTGCATCCAAAAAACTTCTCATAGAAATAGATTACAGATGCCGTGTGTGTGAATGCGCTGCTCCCATCTAAATACGCTTGTATCCTATCTATAAAGTGCAAACTTATTCCATATACAAATAAATCCATATAGAATCATTACATTAGGTAAATAAATTATATCAAAAATTATATATCAAAAAATCCAAAAGTTCAATAGTTCAATGATGTGTGTCACATATGTGGCAAAGTCCCCCAGTGATGTATTCAAATCTTCTGTCAATTGCCGTGATTGGCGTGCTCTTGTGCTAATTCAATATACTAGTGACTTAGTGCTCCACCACCACCTGTGAGATTGGCCACTCACCAGATATTTCTTTAAAACTACACCTTTGGTTCATTCATAGGGATAACCACTCCACTCAAAAGGGAACTTCTTCAACAGTTATGATTGGACCTTAATGTTCCTCATAAAACATGAATAAAACGATCATCGCGCAATACCGTTTAAACTGTTTATTGTATAAAACAAATAAAAACTGTGCACTCACATTTATATGTGCCCTCGAGCCGGCACAAAGCTATTCCAACAGTTAGGGACAGGTAGGTATAGCAGCCCAATTCGCCTATTGTGTGCTGTGCGACCTCCGTTCCTCCCCTCGTACCCGTTCGCGTCCTCACCAACCTCGTTCGTACTTGATCACGTGGGTGTATAGCTCCCAGCAGCCTCTACGCGTTTCGCAATTTGCGTCATCCGGAAGCTTCAACTGCTGGGAGCTATACACCCACGTGATCAAGTACGAACGTGGTTGGTGAGGACGCGAACGGGTACGAGGGGAGGAACGGAGGTCGCACAGCACACAATAGGCGAATTGGGCTGCTATACCTACCCGTCCCTAACTGTTGGAATAGCTTTGTGCCGGCTCGAGGGCACATATAAATGTGAGTGCACAGTTTTTATTTGTTTTATACAATAAACAGTTTAAACGGTATTGCGCGATGATCGTTTTATTCATGTTTTATGAGGAACATTAAGGTCCAATCATAACTGTTGAAGAAGTTCCCTTTTGAGTGGAGTGGTTATCCCTATGAATGAACCAAAGGTGTAGTTTTAAAGAAATATCTGGTGAGTGGCCAATCTCACAGGTGGTGGTGGAGCACTAAGTCACTAGTATATTGAATTAGCACAAGAGCACGCCAATCACGGCAATTGACAGAAGATTTGAATACATCACTGGGGGACTTTGCCACATATGTGACACACATCATTGAACTATTGAACTTTTGGATTTTTTGATATATAATTTTTGATATAATTTATTTACCTAATGTAATGATTCTATATGGATTTATGTTGTATATGGAATAAGTTTGCACTTTATAGATAGGATACAAGCGTATTTAGATGGGAGCAGTGCATTCACACACACGGCATCAGAGGGCCATCAATGACTACCTGTGTGAGTATGGCACCAGGACAGGGTCAGGGGAGCTTGGCTTTTTTTCGCTACGCCAGTGGCTCATGATCAAGGATGCATGCACTGTCCTGTCACCATTTGAGGAGGCCAAGAGGATGGTGAGCAGTGACAGTGCATGCATCAGTGATACTGTCCCTCTTGTCTTCCTGTTGGAGCACACGCTGCGTGGAATAATGGACAGGGCACTTGAGGCAGAACAGAGGGAGGAAGAGGAGGACTTCCTTACCTCTCAAGGCCCCTTTTATCCAGACAGTATTCCTGCAGGTCTGCCTATCACACAGGAAGAGGAGGAGGATTGTGATAGCATGGAGGTAGAGCCTGGCACTCAGCATCAGCAGCAGTCTTCAAGGGATCGTTTTCAGTCTTCAGAAACCCATGAACTTGTATGTGGCTGGGAGGAGGTGGCTGCAGATCAGGTCGTCCTTAGTGACCCAGAGGACTCCGGACCGAATGCCCCAGCAAACCTAAGCTGCATGGCCTCCCTGATCCTGCAAAGCCTGCAAAAGGACCCTCAGATTTGTGGTATCAAGGAGAGGGATCAGTACTGGCTGGCAACCCTTCCTGATCCACGTCATAAGGGTAAGGTGGCGGAACTTATCCAGCCGTCGCAGAGGGAGCAGAGGATAAAACATCTTCGGGAGGCCTTGCAGAAAGGTTTGTGCAATGTGTTTCCAGAGCCTGGGAGGTTACAATTTCCTGGTACTCATGGACAACGTGTTGCTGAGGCTTTGGTAAGTCACAGAAGAGTGGTGTAGAAGGTGGCCATCTGACGGATACATTCAGACATTTTTTTAGTCCACAGCCCCAAGGTCTGATCGGTTCCAGCAACCATCGCCGGCGTCTGTTGTACATGGTGCAGGAATACCTAGGGGCAAGATTAGACTTGGAGACCTTTCCAACTGAAAATCCACTGGGTTACTGGGTCTTGAGGATGGATCACTGGCCAGAGCTGTCACAGTATGCAATTGAGCTACTGGCTTGTCCTGCATCCAGCGTTCTTTTGGAACGCACATTCAGTGCTGCTGGAGGCTTTGTAACCAATCACAGAGTGCGCCTGTCCACCGACTCAGTTGATCGGCTCACCTTCATAAAAATGAATCAGTCTTGGATCACCAGCTACAAAGCACCTGATGCTGATGTAACCAATTTTTCTGCCCCTGTTTAACAGGGGCATGTAATTACAATTTTTGATCAAATATTTAACAGCAGGGCTTGTTCCTGTGCTCAACAAGAGTATCAGTGAGGGGTTGCAGTGTTGTGGCACCACCACCATTGCCTAAGGCCCAATTTTTCTGCCCCTGTTTAACAGGGGCATGTAATTACAAATTTTGATCTAATATTTCACAGCAGGGCCTGTTCCTGCGCTCAACAAAAGTATCTGTGAGGCTTTACAGTGTTGTGCCACCACCACCACCGCCTAAGGCCCAATTCTCCACAGAGTGTATAGGGCAGGCCGTATAGTATATACAGGTGTTCCCCTATTTTCAAAAATCCAACTTACAAATGACTCCTACTTACCAACGGAGGGAGACAACAGGAAGTGAGAGGAAATCTACCCCTAGGAAGGGAAAAGGTCCCTAAATTATGCCTTTCTATTTGTCGGTTATTAAATGCAGCAATTACCCCTGAGGAACTTGCGCAAGTTTTGAAACTATTACCCACTCATAAGTCCCCTGGCCCTGATGGACTTCCTTACTCTTACTACAAACATTTTTCTCACATATTATCCCCACACATGATAGATTTATAAAACTGAGGGCCCATTTATGGACCAACATTTAATAAAATATGGGAACTATGGGATTTCTCTGAATATGGATCTGACCCTTCTCCTCTCTGATACATTGCTTGCTTATGCATCCCCCCTCTTCTCCCTCCCCCATCTAAATATACCCTAGTACTGCTTCAAGGGAATATTCAGATACTTTTGACTTTTCTATCTCTTACTGACCCAACTCTTTCAGGCTACTAAATGTTTACAATGTATACTATAGTTGATATACATATATGTTAGGCCTGACGCTTATGCCGCGTACACACGAGCGGACATTACGGCGGACTTTGCCCGGCGGACTTTTCGACGTACTTTCCGACGGACTTTGTGAATGAACGGACTTGCCTACACACAATCCACCAAAGTCCGTCGAATTCGTACGTGATGACGTACGACCGGACTAAAACAAGGAAGTTCATAGCCAGTAGCCAATAGCTGCCCTAGCGTGGCTTTTTGTCCGTCGAACTAGCATACAGACGGCGGACTTTTCGACCGGACTCGATTTCAACGGATAAATTTTAAACAAGTTTCAAATCTAATTCCGTCCAACTTTTGAGAAAACAAAGTCCGCTGGAGCCCACACACATCGAATTGTCCGACGAAATCCAGTCCGCCGGGCAAAGTCCGCCGTAATGTCCGCTCGTGTGTACGCGGCATTAGTGTCGATTTTCTTTTGAATTTTGTGTTTTATTGTTTTTGCTCATATTTTGAATACAACTACTCTGTGTATGGTTCTCCATAAAAAAAATGTATGGAAATGTTCTTATATGTTGAATATTCCTTAATAAAAACATAATTATGAACAATTAATTATATTAAAATGAGTAATATAATGCTCATTTTCAAAAGACCATTTTTACACCATTTAGTATAACAGAAATTTGAATAACTTTATTTTCATTTATTTGTTAATTAGTCACCTAAACGTATATACTGTATGGGATTTAATAGCTTCTATCATGATAATGAGGCAGGACACAAGTGGGAAACTTTTTTTTTTTCAAATGAACAGCACAACAGGGTACATTCTAATGAATAGAACATTTCATTTCACCTCATAGGGACTTTTACAGTAATCTTATACACATTTTAATGAACTATGATGGCTGAACAGATGCCTGTTTTATAGCACATAATTTTAAAGCTTCTAGCACAAAGGTCTTTTCTAATAAGCACTGAAGTTAAAACATACCACATTTTAATTATAAAGTTACATTTGAGATACAGGTAACTGAGAACTGTTAGAATTTGTAATCCAAACTTGTACTACAACTGTCTAAAAGCACATAAACCATTCTATTGAATACATTTTTTGCTGCATTCTACATATTAATGATATAGCAAGGCCAGGACAAGAAGGTATCAGGAGGGGCATCTACCCTCAGCGCAAGGTTTTCATGTGGGATGAAGGGTAGCAGCTTTCTGCCCTGCATCCTTTTCAAGATTTCCTGTTGCCACTGTAGCACTGCCCCAGGCAGTTTTTACATAGCCGCCCACAGCCCTCACTCCTCACTGTCAGAGAACAGAACTCCTATATAAGGAACCCAATGTGGCTGTACAGCACATGGCCATGGCCAGCATTGTGAGAACAGCAATTAGTTAGTGTGGTGGAGGATGCATTGTATGCTTGGGGAGGGGGGGGGGGCTGCTTCATGTGTAACTGTGGAGGGGGGGGGTGGCTGCATTGTATGATAGTTCTTTAAGCCAGTCAAGGACCAGTTGTATTACTGACAGTGGCGTCTCCAGCTTTCATATTTAGGGGGGGCACATGGGGGGACAGGGACAAAAGTAGGGGGGCAACTATAAAACGCATATATATATATATATATATATATATATATATATATATATATATATATATATATATATATATCCTGGGGCCCTTTACTATGACCCCACAATGGCCCTTTCACATGTTCTGCAGTGAGCTCCCTTCCTACTGCATTGGGGTCCCCCAGGGTGGCAGAAAACAAGAGATATATGTCACCAGCATACCAAGAAAATATAAGGATCCAAAGCAGTGGGAGAACTATCAGGGTTGCAAAGGTTGTCTTGCCTCTGGGCCCTGGTGTTCTGCCACTGTGGGGTTTCCCAGCCTCCTCTTGCTATCCTGCCTCTGCTATTGACAGCGCTGGTCTGGCATCTCTTGGAATTTACAGGCTTGTTCTCCTGTCCTAAGGATGGGAGAAATCAGTCTGTTTTTTCAGTAACTGAGAGTCCTGGTGGAGTCCTTCCTGCAACTCGCTCTTCTCCCTGCCAATGAGGATGCAGGGCAAGGAGTAGATCGGGGTTGTGTGAGTGCTCGCATTATACAGTGTCAGCAAGCAGAGGGAGGGGGGAGGAATCACCCACAAGAGCTGACTGGGGACTCTCTCCCTCTTAGATATTGATTTTTTGTTAAAAAATGTTTCTATTGTGGGGGCACATGGTGGGGCACAGCATAATGTTGGGGGGGTCAGGGCCCCCTCTGACCCCCCCTAGGGATGCCATTGATTACTGATAGTCAGATTATGCCTGCATAATGCATTGTTTGTTGTCACCCTATCAAATTGGCATTTGTATTGGCATTGGCATTGTATATGGTCCTCCTACTTAGATATTAAATATTCTTAAAGGAAATCTGTACTCACATCAAACAATGCAAATTGATATCTTTATATTACTGCAAGCAACCAGAGGTGTTTATACATGTCAGTTATTCCATTATAGAGTGCTACAGGAGCTATTAAATCCCCCTTATCCACACTATACAAATATCAGTGCTTGGCTCTGCCCCCTTCTGCAGTACTCCCTTGATTATTGATGCACACACAATAAACAACTAACAGAAGGCTTCATGAGAGGATGGGGTAATTTTGATGGGGTAAGTCCCTCCATGTGATACACCTCCGCCCAGGGCTTAATTGTAAAGTTCTGGGAAATTAGGTAAAATGGATTAAGTACAGGTTGCTGTCAGTGTGTATGTGCATGCGTATGTGTTAGCTAGGGATGAGCCGAACACCCCCCGGTTCGGTTCGCACCAGAACCTGCGAACGGACTGAAAGTTCGCAAGAACGTTAGAACCCCATTGACGTCTATGGGACTCGAACATTCGAAATCAAAAGTGCTCATTTTAAAGGCTAATTTGCATGGTATTGTCCTAAAAAGGGTTTGGGGACCCGGTCCTACCCCAGGGGACAATGCAAAAAAAACCTTTTAAAAACGGCCGTTTTTTCGGGAGCAGTGATTTTTATGATGCTTAAAGAAAAAAAAAAAGGGAAAATTTCCTTTAAATATCGTACCTGGGGGGTGTCTATAGTATGCCTGTAAAGTGACGCCTGTTTCCCGTGTTTAGAACAGTCCCTGCACCAAATGTCATTTTTAAAGGAAAAAATCTCATTTAAAACTGCTTGCGGGTTTAATGTAATGTTGGGTCATGGCAATATGGATGAAAATTAGTGAGACAAACGGCATGGGTACCCCCCAGTCCATTACCAGGCCCTTTGGGTCTTGTATGGATATTAAGGGGAACCCCGCACCCAAATTAAAATAAGGAAAGGTGTGGGGCCACCAGGCCCTATATACTCTGAACAGCAGTATACAGGCGGTGCAAACAAGACAGGGACTGTAGGTTTGTTGTTAAGTAGAATCTCTTTGTAATTTTGAACGGGTACATTTTTAACGTGTTTAGCTCCAGCCAAAAAATCTTTTTTAAGCTTTTTGGAAAACATAGGGAAGGGTTATAGCCCCTGTGACATTTGTTTTGCTGTCTTTCCTCCTCTTCAGAAGATTTCACCTCACTTTTTGTCCCAATGAAAAATGTTTTTTGAAAATTTGGGTTTTTTTGTGGAACAAGGATTGGAAAGCATCAGTGGAAAGGAGAAATGTTTTTCCCATATTAACTCTTACAGGAGAGAATTTCCCTTCCTAGTGGTAGATTTCATCTCACTTCCTGTTGTCTCCTTCTGTTTGCAAGTAGGAGTCGTTTGTAAGTTAGAGGTCTGAAAGTAGGGTCCTGCCCTATATACTCAGCAGAAATTTGGGCCTTAGGTGTTGCTGTGGCCACAACACTGTAAGCCCTCACAGGGCCCTGCTGTGAAATATTAGATCAAGAATTGTAATTACATGCCCCTGTTGAACAGGAGCTGAAAAATTAGGCACTGGTGCTGGTGCCACAACACTGCAACCCCTCACAGACACTCTAGTTGGAATGCAGGAACGAGCCCTGCTGCAAAGTATTGCATCAAAAATTGTAATTACACGCCCCTGTTAGACAGGGGCAGAAAAAATGGGCCTTAGGCACTGGTGCTGGTGCCACAACACTGCAACCCCTCACAGACACTCTATTTGGAATGCAGGAACGAGCCCTGCTGCAAAGTATTGCATCAAAAATTGTAATTACACGCCCCTGTTGAACAGGGGCAGAAAAAATGGGCCTTAGGCACTGGTGCTGGTGCCACAACACTGCAACCCCTCACAGACACTCTAGTTGGAATGCAGGAACGAGCCCTGCTGCAAAGTAAATCATCAAAAATTGTAATTACACGCCCCTGTTAAACAGGGGCAGAAATAATGGGCCTTAGGCACAGGTGCTGGTGCCACAACACTGCAACCCCTCACAGACACTCTAGTTGGAATGCAGAAACGAGCCCTGCTGCAAAGTATTACATCAAAAATTGTAATTACACGCCCCTGTTAAACAGGAGCTGAAAAATTGTGCCTTAGGCACTGGTGGTGGAGCCCAGAACCAAAAATGTTCTTACAAGCTATCAGCGTGATGATTGAAGAGGAAGAGGATAATTACTCAGGGATAGTCACTCAGCATCAGCATAGGCAGTCTTTGAAGGGATCTGAGATTTCAAAAAAAAATATTTGGTTACATCAGCATCAGGTGCTTGGTAGCTGGTGGTGATCCAAGACTGATTCATTTTTATGAAGGTCAGTCGATCAACCGAGTCGGTGGACAGACGCACCCTGTGATCGGTTACCACGCCTCCAGCAGCACTGAATGTGTGTTCCGAAAGAACGCTGGATGCAGGACAGGCCAGTATCTCAATTGCATACTGTGCAAGCTCTGGCCAGTGATCCATCCTCAAGACCCAGTAACCCAGAGGATTTTCGGTGGGAAAGGTGTCCAAGTCTGATCTTGCCCCTAGGTACTCCTGCACCATGTAAAACAGACGCTGGCGATGGTTGCTGGAACCAATCATACCTTGGGGCTGCGGACCAAAAAATTGTCTGAACGCATTGGTCAGACGGCCACCTTCTCCACCGCTCCTTCTTTGACTGACCAAAGCCTCAGCAACACGTTGTCCAGAAACAGGAGTTTGTAACCTCCCAGTCTCTGGGAAAACGTTGCACAGACCTTTCTGCAAGGCCTCCCGAAGATGTTTCATCCTCTGCTCCCTCTGCGATGGCAAGATAAGGTCCGCAACCTTACCCTTGTAACGTGGATCAAGGAGGGTTGCCAGCCAGTATTGGTCCTTCTCCTTGATACCACGAATACGAGGATCCTTACGCAGGCTTTGCAGGATCAGGGAGGCCATGCAGCGTAGGTTTGCTGAGGCATTCGGTCCGGAGTCCTCTGGGTCACTAAGGACGACATGGTCCGCAGCCACCTCCTCCCAGCCAGGTACAAGTCCATGTGTTTCTTGGGACTGATCCCTTAAAGACTGCTGCTGATGCTGAGTGCCAGGCTCCAGCTCCATACTGACACAATCTTCCTCCTCCTCCTCCTCCTTCTCCTCCTCGTCCTCTTTCTGTGTGATCAGCGGGCACGCAGAAACACTGTCTGGATAAAGGGGGCCTTGAGAGCTAAGGAAGTCCTCCTCTTCCTGCCTCTGTTCTGCCTCAAGTGCCCTGTCCATTATTCCACGCAGCGTGTGCTCCAACAGGTGGACAAGGGGGACAGTGTCACTGATGCATGCACTGTCACTGCTCACCATCCTTGTGGCCTCCTCAAATGGTGACAGGACAGTGCATGCATCCCTGATCGTGGCCCACTGGCGTGGGGAAAAAAAAAACAAGCTCCCCTGACCCTGTCCTGGTGCCATAGTCGCACAGGTACTCATTGATAGCCCTCTTCTGCGTGTGCAGCCGCTGCAGCATGGCCAACGTTGAGTTCCACCTGGTGGGCATGTCACAGATTAGGCGGTTCTTGGGCAGGTTAAACTCCTTTTGGAGGTCCGTCAGCCGAGCACTGGCATTATATGACCGGCGGAAATGCAAACAGACTTTCCTGGCCTGCCTCAGGACATCCTGTAAGCCCGGGTACCTGCCCAAGAACCGCTGCACCACCAAGTTAAGGACATGAGCCAAACAGGACACATGGGTCATTTGTCCCTGTCGGAGGGCAGAGAGGAGGTTGGTGCCATTGTCGCAAACCACCATTCCTGCCTTAAGTTGGCGTGGCGTCAACCACCTCTGAACCTGCCCCTGCAGAGCTGACAGAACCTCTGCCCCAGTGTGGCTCCTGTCCCCCAAGCACACCAGCTCAAGCACCGCATGGCATCTTTTGGCCTGCGTACTTGCGTAGCCCCTTGAACGACTACGGAGCACCGCTGGTTCCGAGGAAGAGGCCATGGAGGAAGAAGAAGAGGAGGGGGTGGAGGAGAGAGGTGTGTCACAATCATTAGCATTTTGGAGGCGTGGTGGTGGAACAACCTCCAACACTACTGCACCTTGTCCTGCATCCTTCCCAGCTGCCAGCAGAGTCACCCAATGCGCCGTGAAACTTAGGTAACGTCCCTGTCCATGCCTGCTGGACCATGAGTCAGCGGTAATATGCACCTTACCGCTGACCGCCCTGTCCAGCAAGGCATGGACATTGCCTTCCACATGCTGGTAGAGAGCCGGAATCGCCTTCCGTGAGAAAAAGTGGCGTTTGGGTACCTACCCCTGAGGAACCGCACATTCCACAAACTCACGGAAGGGGGCAGAGTCTACCAACTGAAAAGGCAGCAGTTTAATTGCTAGCAATTTTGCCAAGCTAGCATTCAACCGCTGGGCATGTGGATGGCTGGGAGCAAACTTCTTTCGGCGGTGCAGCAGCTGGGGCAGGGAAATTTGCCTTGTACAATCTGACGTCGGTGTACCAAAAGCAATTTGCCCACAAGTACTTGGCTGTGACACACCTAATTCTACACCTTCATTCCTCTCAGTGCAGGTCTCAGAGAGGACTGAAGGTATAGTGGGGTTGGAGATCTCAGCTGATGAGGAGCAAGGAGAGGTCCTCTTTGATCTTTGGTGTGGGTCTTTTAGATACGCTTGCCAACGAACTGCATGGCAGGTCAACATATGTCTGGTCAAGCATGTGGTACCCAAGCGGGAGATGTTTTGGCCACGCGAGATACGCTTGAGACATATGTTGCAAATAGCAGCGGTGCGATCTGATGCACTCGTCTCAAAAAAGGCCCACACCAAAGAACTTTTTGAATAACGCGCAGAGACTGCAGCGCCCTGCACATGTGGAGCTTTGCGGTGTCATGCAGTCAATGTGCTGCCCTTAGGCTGGCCCCTGGAGGGCATCCTGCCTCGTTGGTGATGTGCCGCCTCCTCCTCCTCTCTCCTATCAGGCATCCACGTTGAGTCAGTGATCTCATCATCCCCTCCCTCCTCATCACTGGAGCAAACCTGGCAGTATGCTGCAGCAGGGGGAGCATGACTGTGGGATTGCTGTCCTTCTTGGGCAACCCCTCTGTCCGTGCTCATGTTGCTGCCTTCATCAAGCTCAGTATCATCATCAGAGCCTTCCAAACGCTGGGCATCCTCCTGGAGCATGTACCCAACACTGTGGTCAAACAGTTCGAGGGACTCCTCAGGAGGACATGGTGGGGCTAGGGAAGGAGTCACTGATGACATTGAGCCGAGGGAAGAGGCCGCTGCTTTGCCAGACAAAGTACCCTGAGCATGGGTGAGAGAGGATGAGGAGGATGAGGACAGCTTGGTCATCCACTCGACCAAGTCTTCCGCATGTTGCGGCTCAACATGGCCAGCTGCCAAAAAAAAGGCCAAGTGTGTCCCACGGCCACATGCTGATGAGGATGCACCGTCTCCACGACCAGCACTAGACACAGAGCCTGCTTGCCCTCCCTTATTGGCTTGTGACTGTCTGCCTCTCCTTCTTGGCCTTCCAGACATACTAATGGCCTGTAGCTGCACTAAGCTGGGATATATATATATATATATATATATATATATATATATATATATATATATATGTACTGATACTGCAGCTAGCAAAATCAACTGCCTGGCTGTAGTATGAGAACACCACCAACCTTCTACAGGTAGCTTTAGCTGAACACTGTGAGCAGGACGCACTGCACTAAATGTAAATAGTCTAGCTGCCTGACCGTGGTACTAATAGGATCAAAAGAACACCAGTAATTTTCTTCAGGTAGCTTTATATATTGTAACAAGACAAGCCTGCCTGTCAGTAGGAAGATAACAGGAACGGATCTAGCTGAACACTGTAAGCAGGACACACTGCACTAAATGTAAATAGTCTAGCTGCCTGACCGTGGTACTAATAGGATCAAAAGAACACCAGTAATTTTCTTCAGGTAGCTTTATATACTGTAACAAGACAAGCCTGCCTGTCAGTAGGAAGATAACAGGAACGGATCTAGCTGAACACTGTGAGCAGGACGCACTGTACTAAATGTAAATAGTCTAGCTGCCTGACTGTGGTACTAATAGGATCAAAAGAACACCAGTAATTTTCTTTAGGTAGCCGTAAATATTGTAACAAGACAAGCCTGCCTGTCAGTAGGAAGATAACAGGAACGGATCTAGCTGAACACTGTGAGCAGAACGCACTGCACTAAATGTAAATAGTCTAGCTGCCTGACCGTGGTACTAATAGGATCAAAAGAACACCAGTAATTTTCTTCAGGTAGCTTTATATACTGTAACAAGACAAGCCTGCCTGTCAGTAGGAAGATAACAGGAACAGATCTAGCTGAACACTGTGAGCAGGACGCACTGCACTAACTGTAAATAGTCTAGCTGCCTGACCGTGGTACTAATAGGATCAAAAGAACACCAGTAATTTTCTTCAGGTAGCTTTATATACTGTAACAAGACAAGCCTGCCTGTCAGTAGGAAGATAACAGGAACGGATCTAGCTGAACACTGTGAGCAGGACGCGCTGCACTAAATGTAAATAGTCTAGCTGCCTGACCGTGGTACTAATAGGATCAAAAGAACACCAGTAATTTTCTTTATTTAGCTGTAAATACTGTAACAAGACAAGCCTGCCTGTCAGTAGGAAGATAACAGGAACGGATCTAGCTGAACACTGTGAGCAGGATGCACTGCACTAAATGTAAATAGTCTAGAAGATAACAGGAACAGATCTATCTAAACTGAATACAGTGTATATATATATATGCAACACCTGGGATGCATATATATACACAATACACTTTAAGTGCAGCTAACTGACTGACTGTCCTGCCTAATCTAGCTAACTCAAATGAAATGACACTGTCTCTCTCTCTCTCTATCTCTCAGCACACCGGAACACACTGCACAGGGCCGCCGTGCAGGCGGCCTTATATAGTGTGGGGCATGTACTAAATCCCCTGAGCCATAATTGGCCAAAGCCTCCTTGGCTTTGGCCAATTACGGCTCTCTGTTCAGGCGGCGCTGTGATTGGCCAAGCATGCGGGTCATAGTGCATGCCTGGCCAATCATCAGCAAGCAATGCACTGCGATGCCGCAGTGAATTATGGGCCGTGACGCGCCACACGAATTTGGCGCGAACGGCCCATATCGTTCGCAATTCGGCGAACGACCGAACAGCCGATGTTCGAGTCGAACATGGGTTCGACTCGAACACGAAGCTCATCCCTAGTGTCAGCATGTCAGTGTTTTGGCGCTTTGTATTACCTTATGTACAGGTACACATCAAGTTTCCCTAGCTGTATATTTTTTGCTATCACCATGACCTATCACCAATGCACAATCCAAAACCAATTCCCCTGCTACTGACACTGACAGTGATACCACATATGTGTATATTATTTTTGTTTGTACACATATTTCTGCATGTTATGTTCACTAAGGTGCCCATCTAAAAGTTTTTTTTTTAATTATCAACTCTTCCCACTGACACCACCAATTGTGGTAGGGAGCTTTATATCCTTACAACTCTAACCTTAAAGATTCCCCTACGCAGATCACTTTTATCGGCAGTGGGAGAGGGCCCCCCTCTTACTGGAGCCATCGGCAGTGGCGGAGGTAATCGGATCTTCACCCTTGCTGGGTATGGAGACAAGTGAGTGGGAGATGGCCCCCACCCATCCCCATATCATTGCAGGGTGGAAGCGACGTCAAAAGGTCCCTTCCGCCCATAGCTCTTAAAGAGCCATTTTTTTTTTAGTATTTTCTTAAATACCGTATATACTCGAGTATAAGTCGAATTTTTCAGCACATTTTTTTGTGCTGAAAGTGCCCCCCCTTGACTTATACTTGAGTCAAGCACTTTTCTGCAGCAAAAAAATTCATTTTTCGAACCGAATTTGGGGCCCCGTATCCCAGGGTCTCTTGGTGCTAGGAACCCCAAATTTGGTGTGCAAACCCAGTGGAACTGGTAACACAACATATTCAAAGATAAAGTTCCTAGCACCAAGTGGCCCCGAGATACGGGGCCCCAAAATCAGTTTGGAAAATGTCATTCTCTGCTGAAGAAAAGTGCTTGACATTTTCTGAACCGAATTTGGGGCCCCATATCTCAGGGTCACTTGGTGCTAGGAACCCCAAATTTGGTGTGCAAACCCAGTGGAACTGGTACCCTAACATATCCAAAGCTGGGGTTCCTAGCTCTAAGGGGCCCTGAGATACGGGGCCCCAAAATTGGTTCGGAAAATGTCATTCTCTGCTGCAGAAAAGTGCTTGACATTTTCTGACTTGATTTTTGGGGCCCTGTATCTCGGGGCCACTTGGTGCTAGAAACCCCAGCTTTGAGAAATTTTATGGTGCTAGTTCCACTGGGTTTTCACACCAAATTTGGGGTTTCTAGCACTAAGTGGCCCCGAGATACGGGGCCCCAAATTCGGTCAACTGTGTCCATCTGCAGCAATGTCATTTCAGGACCCTTTGGGTTCAGAGACCCCAAATTTTGGCTGCAGCTAGGGGGCATCTAGGAACACTTAACTACCAAGTTTGAAGTTCAGGGGACCTATGGCTGCAAATGGGCACAGTGAGGCATGCAAATGGGCACAGTGATGCTGCAATTGGGCATTGTTGACCCTCTTTTCCACTTACAGTAGCTGTGCATTTCTCACCCTCATCTTATACTCGGGTCAATACGTTTTTCCCATTTTTTTTTGTAGTAAATTAGGGCCTCGACTTATACTCGGAACGACTTATACTCGAGTATATACGGTAACAAAAAAACTACTACTGCTAGCTATACTGTGTTCTGGATAAATGAAAACCTGCACAGATGTTTGTTTGGGTTGTTGTGAGCTATTGAACTTTGCAATTTGTGGTTTATTAAGCACACTGATGATGCCAATAGATACTGGGTATAGGATGGTGTGACGGGGGGTCATATTGGGGCATTGTTTTAAGACTTTAGTTATTGAGTCATTATATAATGTTGAAGATTTTTTGGCACTCACCCAAGAGATGTTGGGAATAAACCCCATAAATTAAACCCACATATGCTTACATAGGGTTTGTTGCCAGCACTCATTTAAACTGAGGAAACAATTAGAGAAGTATTGAAATGTCTTTAAGTGTTTATGGTGTACAGCATGAAATGCTTTGGTGAAATCTAAATACCACACATGCACAGGCATTCCTCTAACCAGATGACAGCTCACTTCCTCATAAAATGTTAACAGGTTGGTCTGGCACAAATGATCATTCATAAATTTATGCTGGTTACTAGGGATGAGCCGAACCCCCCCTGGTTCGGTTCGCAAAAGAACCTGCGAACGGACCGAAAATTTGCACGAACATTAGAACCCCATTGACGTCTAAGGGACTCGAACGTTCAAAATCAAAAGTGCTCATTTTAAAGGCTAATTTGCATGGTATTGACCTAAAAAGGGTTTGGGGACCCGGGTCCTACCCCAGGGGACATGTATCAATGCAAAAAAAACTTTTAAAAACGGACGTTTTTTCGGGAGCAGTTATTTTAATGATGCCTAAAGTAAAAAAAAAAGTGAAATATTCCTTTAAATATCGTACCTGGGGGGTGTCTATAGTATGCCTGCGTGTTTAGAACAGTCCCTGCACAAAATGTCATTTTTAAACAAAAAAATCTCATTTAAAACTGCTTGCGGGTTTAATGTAATGTCGGGTCCTGGCAATATGGATGAAAATCGGTGAGACAAACGGCATGGGTACCCCCCAGTCCATTACCAGGCCCTTTGGGTCTTGTATGGATATTAAGGGGAATCCCGCACCCAAATTAAAATAAGGAAAGGTGTGGGGCCACCAGGCCCTATATACTGTGAACAGCAGTATACAGGCGGTGCAAGCAAGACAGGGACTGTAGGTTTTTTGTTAATTACAATCTGTTTGTAACTTTGAAGGGGTACATTTTTAATGTGTTTAGCTCCAGCCAAAAAATTTTTTTAAAGCTTTTTGGAAAACATAGGGAAGGGTTATCACCCCTGTGACATTTGTTTTGCTGTCTGCCCTCCTCTTCAGAAGATTTTACCTCACTTTTTGTCCCAATGACAAATGTTTTTTGAAAATTTTGGGTTTTTTGTGGAACAAGGATTGGAAAGCATCAATGGAAAGGAGAAATGTTTTTCCCATATTAACTTTTACAGGAGAGAATTTCCCTTCCTAGGGGTAGATTTCATCTCACTTCCTGTTGTCTCCTTCCATTTGCAAGTAGGAGTCGTTTGAAAGTTAGATATTTGAAAGTAGGGGCCTGCCCTATATACTCAGCAGAAATTTGGGCCTTAGGTGTTGTTGTGGCCACAACACTGTAAGCCCTCACAGGGCCCTGCTGTGAAATATTAGATATTGGTGGTGGTGGTGGTGCTGGTGCCACAACACTGTAAGTCCTCACTCGCTCTTGGTGGGTGCAGAAATGGGCCCTGCTGTAAAATATTAGATCAAGAATTGTAATTACATGCCCCTGTTGAACAAGGGCAGAAAAATTGGGCCTTTGGTGGTGGTGGTGGTGCTGGTGCCACAACATTATAAGTCCTCAATCGAGAATTGTAATTGTAATTACATGCCCCTGTTGAACAGGGGATGAAAAATTAGGCCTTAGGCACTGGTGCTGGTTCCACAACACTACAACCCCTCACAGACACTCTAGTTGGAACGCAGGAACAAGCCCTGCTGCAAAGTATTGCATCAAAAATTGTAATTACACGCCCCTGTTAAACAAGGGCTGAAAAATTGGGCCTTAGGCACTGGTGCTGGTGCCACAACACTGCAACCCCTCACAGATACTCTAGTTGGAACGGAGAAATTAGCCCTGCTGAAAAGTATTGCATCAAAAATTGTAATTACACACCCCTGTTAATCAGGGGCTGAAAAATTGGGCCTTAGGCACTGGTGCTGGTGCCACAACACTGCAACCCCTCACAAATACTCTAGTTGTAATGCAGAAACGAGCCCTGCTGCAAAGTATTGCATCAAAAATTGTAATTACAAGCTCCTGTTAAACAGGGGCTGAAAAATTGGGCCTTAGACACTGGTGGTGGCGCCCAGAACCAAAAATGTTCTTACAAGCTATCAGCGTGATCATTGAGGAGGAAGAGGATAATTACTCAGGGATAGTCACTCAGCATCAGCATAGGCAGTCTTTGAAGGGATCTAAGATTTCAAAAAAATTATTCGGTTACATCAGCATCAGGTGCTTGGTAGCTGGTGGTGATCCAAGACTGATTCATTTTTATGAAGGTCAGTCGATCGACCAAGTCGATGGACAGACGCACCCTGTGATCGGTTACAAAGCCTCCAGCAGCACTGAATGTGCATTCCGAAAGAACGCTGGATGCAGGACAGGCCAGTAGCTCAATTGCATACTGTGCAAGCTCTGGCCAGTGATCCATCCTCAAGACCCAGTAACCCAGAGGATTTTCGGTGGGAAAGGTGTCCAAGTCAGATCTTGCCCCTAGGTATTCCTGCACCATGTAAAACAGACGCTGGCGATGGTTGCTGGAACCGATCATACCTTGGGGCTGCGGACCAAAAAATTGTCTGAACGCATCGGTCAGACGGCCACCTTCTCCACCGCTCCTTCTTTGACTGACCAAAGCCTCAGCAACACGTTGTCCAGAAACAGGAGTTTGTAACCTCCCAGTCTCTGGGAACGCATTGCACAGACCTTTCTGCAAGGCCTCCCGAAGATGTTTCATCCTCTGCTCCCTCTGTGATGGCAAGATAAGGTCCGCAACCTTACCCTTGTAACGTGGATCAAGGAGGGTTGCCTGCCAGTATTGGTCCTTCTCCTTAATACCATGAATACGAGGATCCTTACGCAGGCTTTGCAGGATCAGGGAGGCCATGCAGCATAGGTTTGCTGAGGCATTCGGTCCGGAGTCCTCTAGGTCACTAAGGACGACATGGTCCGCAGCCACCTCCTCCCAGCCACGTACAAGTCCATGTGTTTCTTTAAGGGACTGATCCCTTAAAGACTGCTCCTGATGCTGAGTGCCAGGCTCCACCTCCATACTGATACAATCTTCCTCCTCCTCCTCGTCTTCCTGTGTGATCGGCGGGCACGCAGGAACACTGTCTGGATAAAGGGGGCCTTGAGAGCTAAGGAAGTCCTCCTCTTCCTGCCTCTGTTCTGCCTCAAGTGCCCTGTCCATTATTCCACGCAGCGTGTGCTCCAACAGGTGGACAAGGGGGACAGTGTCACTGATGCATGCACTGTCACTGCTCACCATCCTTGTGGCCTCCTCAAATGGTGACAGGACAGTGCATGCATCCCTGATCATGGCCCACTGGCGTGGGGAAAAAAAAACAAGCTCCCCTGACCCTGTCCTGGTGCCATAGTCGCACAGGTACTCATTGATGGCCCTCTGCTGCGTGTGCAGCCACTGCAGCATGGCCAACGTTGAGTTCCACAGATTAGGCGGCTCTTGGGCAGGTTAGACTCCTTTTGGAGGTCCGTCAGCCGAGCACTGGCATTATATGACTGGCGGAAATGCACACAGACTTTCCTGGCCTGCCTCAGGACATCCTGTAAGCCCGGGTACCTGCCCAAGAACCGCTGCACCACCAAGTTAAGGACGTGAGCCAAACAGGGCACATGGGTCATTTGTCTATGTCGGAGGGCAGAGAGGAGGTTGGTGCCATTGTCGCAAACCACCATTCCTGCCTTAAGTTGGCGTGGCGTCAACCACCTCTGAACCTGCCCCTGCAGAGCTGACAGAACCTCTGCCCCAGTGTGGCTCCTGTCCCCCAAGCACACCAGCTCAAGCACCGCATGGCATCTTTTGGCCTGCGTACTTGCGTAGCCCCTTGAATGGCTACGGAGCACCGCTGGTTCTGAGGACAAAGCACAGGAAGAGGCCATGGAGAAAGAAGAAGAGGAGGGGTGGAGGAGAGAGGTGTGTCACATTCATTAGCATTTTGGAGGCGTGGTGGTGGAACAACCTCCAACACTACAGCACCTTATCCTGCATCCTTCCCAGCTGCCAGCAGAGTCACCCAATGTGCATGTCCCTGTCCATGCCTGCTGGACCATGAGTCAGCAGTAATATGCACCTTACCGCAGACTGCCCTGTCCAGCGAGGCATGGACATTGCCTTCCACATGCCGGTAGAGAGCCGGAATCGCCTTCCGTGAGAAAAAGTGGTGTTTGGGTACCTGCCCCTGAGGAACCGCACATTCCACAAACTCACGGATGGGGGCAGAGTCTACAAACTAAAAAGGTAGCAGTTGAAGTGCTAGCAATTTTGCCAAGCTAGCATTCAACCGCTGGGCATGTGGATGGCTGGGAGCAAACTTCTTTCGGCGGTGCAGCAGCTGGGGCAGGGAAATTTGCCTTGTACAATCTGACGTCGGTGTACCAAAAGCAGTTTGCCCACAAGTACTTGGCTGTGACACACCTAATTCTACACCTTCATTCCTCTCAGTGCAGGTCTCAGAGAGGACTGAAGGTATAGTGGGGTTGGAGATCTCAGCTGATGAGGAGCAAGGAGAGGTCCTCTTTGATCTTTGGTGTGGGTCTTTTAGATACGCTTGCCAACGAACTGCATGGCAGGTCAACATATGTCTGGTCAAGCATGTGGTACCCAAGCGGGAGATGTTTTTGCCACGCGAGATACGCTTGAGACATATGTTGCAAATAGCAGCGGTGCGATCTGATGCACTCGTCTCAAAAAAGGCCCACACCAAAGAACTTTTTGAATAACGCGCAGAGACTGCAGCGCCCTGCACATGTGGAGCTTTGCGGTGTCATGCAGTCAATGTGCTGCCCTTAGGCTGGCCCCTGGAGGGCATCCTGCCTCGTTGGTGATGTGCCGCCTCCTCCTCCTCTCTCCTATCAGGCATCCACGTTGAGTCAGTGATCTCATCATCCCCTCCCTCCTCATCACTGGAGCAAACCTGGCATTATGCTGCAGCAGGGGGAGCATGACTGTGGGATTGCTGTCCTTCTTGGGCAACCCCTCTGTCCGTGCTCATGTTGCTGCCTTCATCAAGCTCAGTATCATCATCAGAGCCTTCCAAACGCTGGGCATACTCCTGGAGCATGTACCCAACACTGTGGTCAAACAGTTCGAAGGACTCCTCAGGAGGACATGGTGGGGCTAGGGAAGGAGTCACTGATGACATTGAGCCGAGGGAAGAGGCCGCTGCTTTGCCAGACAAAGTACCCTGAGCATGGGTGAGAGAGGATGAGGAGGATGAGGACAGCTTGGTCATCCACTCGACCAAGTCTTCCGCATGTTGCGGCTCAACATGGCCAGCTGCCAAAAAAAAGGCCAAGCGTGTCCCACGGCCACATGCTGATGAGGATGCACCGTCTCCACGACCAGCACTAGACACAGAGCCTGCTTGCCCTCTCTTATTGGCTTGTGACTGTCTGCCTCTCCTTCTTGGCCTTCCAGACATACTAATGGCCTGTAGCTGCACTAAGCTGGGATATATATATATATATATATATACTGATACTGCAGCTAGCACAATCAACTGCCTGCCTGTAGTATGAGAACACCACCAACCTTCTACAGGTAGCTTTAGCTGAACACTGTGCAGAGCTCGCAAAAAAATAACTTGTATCTTTTTTAGCTGCCTGCGGTAGTGATAGGATCAGGAAAACACCACCAACCTTCTACAGGTAGCTTTAGCTGAACACTGTGCAGAGCTCGCAAAAAAATAACTTGTAGGTTTAGCTGAACACTGTGAGGAGGACGCACCACACTAACTTGTAGTTTTAGCTGAACACTGTGAGCAGGATGCACTGCACTAACTTGTAGCTTTAGATGAACACTGTGCAGAGGTCTCACTACACTAACTTGTAGGTTTAGCTGAACACTGTGAGGAGGACGCACCACACTAACTTGTAGTTTTAGCTGAACACTGCGAGCAGGACGCACTGCACTAACTTGCAGATTTAGATGAACACTGTGCAGAGGTCTCACTACACTAAGTTGTAGTTTTAGCTGAACACTGTGAGCAGGACGCACTGCACTAACTTGTAGCTTTAGATGAACACTGTGCAGAGGTCTCACTACACTAACTTGTAGTTTTAGCTGAACACTGTGAGCAGGACGCACTGCACTAACTTGTAGGTTTAGCTGAACACTGTGAGGAGGACGCACCACACTAACTTGTAGTTTTAGCTGAACACTGTGAGCAAGATGCACTGCACCAACTTGGAGCTTTAGATGAACACTGTGCAGAGGTCTCACTACACTAACTTGTAGGTTTAGCTGAACACTGTGAGGAGGACGCACCACACTAACTTGTAGTTTTAGCTGAACACTGTGAGCAGGACGCACCCCACTAACTTGTAGTTTTAGCTGAACACTGTGAGCAGGACGTACCGCACTAACTTGTAGTTTTAGCTGAACACTGTGAGCAGGATGCACTGCACTAACTGTAAATAGTCTAGCTACCTGACCGTGGTACTAATAGGATCAAAAGAACACCAGCAATTTTCTTCAGGTAGCTGTAAATACTGTAACAAGACAAGCCTGCCTGTCAGTAAGAAGATAACAGGAACGGATCTAGCTAAACTGAATACAGTGTATATATATATATATATATATATATATATATATATATATATATATATATATATATATACGAAACACCTGGGATGCATATATATACACAATACACTGTAAGTGCAGCTAACGCACTGATTGTCCTGCCTAATCTAGCTAACTCAAATGAAATGACACTGTCTCTCTGTCTATCTATCTTTCTTTCAACACTGGAACACACACTACACAGGGCCGCTGTGCAGGTGGCCTTATATAGTGTGGGGCGTGTTCTAAACCACCTGAGCCATAATTGGCCAAAGCCACCCTGGCTTTGGCCAATTACAGCTCTCTCTACCGACGGCGCTGTGATTGGCCAAGCATGCGGGTCATAGTGCATGCTTGGCCAGTCATCAGCCAGCAATGCACTGCCATGCTGCAGTGAATTATGGGCCGTGACGCGCCACACGAATTTGGTGCGAACGGCCCATAACTTTCGGAATTCGGCGAACGACCGAACAGCCAATGTTCGAGTCGAACATGGGTTTGACTCGAACACGAAGCTCATCCCTACTGGTTACTACTAATATTATTATTTTCATCAACAAATTCTTGGATATAGTCCCTTATCATCCTCTAAAATTGTTTACATACTATTGATGTTAGGCTGACTCATTGAACTTTGTTCACATTAAGTTTTTCAAGTCTTTTTACCGGAAGGTAACCAGGAAGCGAAAGATCAGCTGTACTAAGCGCGCATTCCGGAATACCTCCCGGGGAACGAAAAATACAGGCACAGTGCACTTTTTTCAATGCTCTTTTATACTATTTCATTTGGTACGCATATTTTAAAAGGGGGAGTGTTTTTTTGGAATATTTAATAAACATTCTTAAGCAATATTACGCTATATGGCATTTCATTCCCTATGGTACACTAACCGAGAGTGTCTTGCGCCACCTGGTGGTTGAATTAAGGAGACGGAGAGTTTAAAGTGGGATTCCACCCAAAAAACAAAACTACCTGTAAAAATTCTAAAAAAAAAAAAAAAAAAAAACATTTGGATATTTTTTTTTTTTTCACTTACCTCTAAATGCTTGTTGCTAGGTGGTCCCTCGTAGTCTGCCTGTCCCTTAGCCTGGGCTGGTGACATCACTTCCTCCTCGGCACAGGAAGGGCTCCGCTCTGCTCCCTCCCTCCTGTCAATCATCTGGGACCCATTACAGGTCCCAGGTGATTGAGCGGCCAATCACGGCGCATGGCGCCACTCGCGCATGCGCAGTGGGTGCCAGGCTGTGAAGCCACAGCCCGGCGCCCACAGTTGAAATGCCGGCGCCGACGAGCGGAGGGGGGAGACGAGCGGGGCTTCGATCCCCCACACCGCTGGACCCAGGGACAGGTGAGTGTCCAATTAAAAGTCAGCAGCTGCAGTATTTGTAGCTGCTGACTTTTAATTTTTTTTTTTTGGACGGCCCCCCTGGGTGGAACTCCTCTTTAAAGATACCATTCAAAGGCTTATGATTACTGAAATTGTGGTGAGTGCAATCTCACGGGGGGTGACCCCCTCACGCGGTGATCACTATTGGTGGAAGGATCTCTACGTAGTTCTACATACCCACAGACCACAGCTACATTTGAACTTTCCTTTTTTCTCCAATATTACTTCTATATAGAGTGTTTATGACATCAGACACTTAGCGCTGCTTCAATAAGCAAAACAAATCAGAGACTTGGCACGTTTATTTCATGATTTTAGACTTATTGTTTGATCACATGTTTTTTATTTAAAGTAGCTGCTTTATTTTGCTACAGTGGATTACGGAGTAATTTTAAGGCGCAGATTAATGTGAGGCAGAGGCGGTTTACATTGTCCACACATTCTTGCACAATTTTTAGAATACTGGCTTCTGTTAGCTACAAGGGTACAATCTGTGCTGTGTTCCTAACAATACCATCTAGCCTATTATAACCCCCCTTTTCCATAGTAACAGCTGGAGAGAAGAATATATTTAACACAGTGCCTTTTCCCTGTCACTTGTAACAAACGTCCCCTGATTATCCATTATAGGGACAATATGTTTTGACTTTTTTACTATTTAAATATTTTTTGAAAAATTTGGGATTAATTTTACTCCCCACCAATATGTGTCTCTTATGCCGCGTACACACGGTCGGACTTTTCGTCTACAAAAGTCCGACAGCCTGTCCGACAGACTTTCGACGGACTTGCGGCGGACTTTCGACGGACTTGCGGCGGACTTTCTAACGAACAGACTTGCCTACACACGATCACACAAAAGTCCGTCGAATTCTTACGTGATGACGTACACCGGACTAAAATAAGGAAGTTCATAGCCAGTAGCCAATAGCTGCCCTAGCGTGGGTTTTTGTCCGTCGGACTAGCATACAGACGAGCGGATTTTTCGACCGTACTCGAGTCCGTCGGAAAGATTTGAAGCATGTTTCAAATCTAAAGTACGTCGGATTTGAGGCAAAAAAAGTCAGTTGAAAGTCCGGAGAAGCCCACACACGATCGGATTACCAGCCAGCTTTAGTCCGTCAGCGTCCGTTGGACTTTTGTAGACGAAAAGTCCGACCGTGTGTACGCGGCTTTATGGTTAATTTTTGAGGCCCAGCTCTTATTGCATTCGTTGTAGTGTTGGAATGCTGAATGCTGAAGATTTCCCCTTGGTCTCATACTTTTTCAAGGACAGTTTTTGCTCTTTAATTTGCCTCTTTACGCTCAAATTTAGTCAACCAGGTTTAACCTTAGTTCTTTACATTTGTTGCTCATTGAAATACACTGGCTAATACCATTCATTAATATGTTCTTAAAACACTTCCACTTTTCCTCTGTGTAATTGTTTCTTGAATATCCTCCTATTTAATGTTGTAAAGTATGAAGCACAGTTTAGCAAAGTTGGCTCTCTTGAAATTTAATGTTATTGTCCTACTCTCATGTCTTTTTTTGTATGAATTTGTTTGGTATAGATTTTTGCTTATCCTACCTAAACACACTGATGCCAATTGACACTGATACTAAATTAAACATGTTTTTTAATTCATAGTTACATAGTTACATAGTAGGTGAGGTTGAAAAAAGACACAAGTCCATCAAGTCCAACCTATGTGTGTGATTATGTATTACATTACATATCCCTGTATGTTGCGGTCATTCAGGTGATTATCTAATAGTTTCTTGAAGCTATCAATGCTCCCCGCTGAGACCACCGCCTGTGGAAGGGAATTCCACATCCTTGCCGCTCTTATGCCCCGTACACATGGTCGGACTTTGTTCGGACATTCCGACAACAAAATCCTAGGATTTTTCCCGACGGATGTTGGCTCAAACTTGTTTTGCCTACACACGGTCGCACAAAGTTGTCGGAATTTCCGATCGCCAACAACGCGGTGACGTACACCACGTACGACGAGACTAGAAAAGGCCGGTTCAGAACCAAGCGCGGCACCCTTTGGGCTCCTTTTGCTAATCTCGTGTTAGTAAAAGTTTGGTGAGAGACGATTCGCGCTTTTTCAGACTCGTGGCTTTCAGATCGTTTTCTGACGTTCAGTTTGTGCTTGTGGGTTTGTATCTGCTCTTCAGTGCGTGCAGTCAGTTTGTATCGGAGTTTTCTGTGTGATCTTGCCTGCTCGTTGCTGTTTTTCAGGTCGCTCTTCACAGGCCTTGCTGTTCTTCAGTGCGTTCTGTTACTTCGTTCTGAGCAGCCGACCGTTTTCTAGCCATGTTTCGTATGCGTACTCCTCGTAGAGTTCGTGCTGTGCGGGGGCTTGGTGTTGGGGTCCTGACCTTGACACAAGTCCAGTCCATGAACAGGGTGGGGAGGAGTTCATGGACCAAGAATTGGTTGCTTCAGCGTGACCAGTTCTGTCATATGCCTTTGCTCCGTGAGATCCGTGAGAATAATCCTGATGATTTCAGGAACTTTCTCAGGATGACGGACCCCGTGTTTCACCGTTTGTTGGCTTCGCTGACCCCCTATATCAGCAGGCAGGATACCTGCATGAGGCAAGCCATCACTCGGGAGCAGAGGTTGGTCGCTACCTTGCGGTATTTGGCCACAAGGAGAAGCCTGCAGGACCTCAAGTTCTCGACAGGCATCTCCCCCCAGGCTCTGAGTATCATTATCCCAGAGACCTGTTCTGCCATCATACAGGTCCTGCAGAAGGAGTATATGAAGGTAAGATTTTTATCCTTTTATATCACATTTTATTGTATTGAATGTTTGCTAATATATTGTATTTCTTTCCTCATTCCCTAATTACCATGATTGGAATATGCTGTGAATGTCCCCTTTGTCCTCATGCATGCTGGATTTTTATGTCATTATTATTTTAGGTCCTTCATACATATTTGCCCTTCAATAACCTCCCCAGCATGGTGTCTCCTAGCCCTATATTCACCTCATGTAGTCACTTAACAATGTATTTTATCAGCTCCATAGTAGTGCTTTACCCCAAACACCCCCTAAAATGTTTGGAAATGTGATTTTTGATTTAAATTCAGGCAGAGTGCCAGAGGCTTTTTTTTGTGGTGTCCCCAAATTTTTTGTAACCCTCCCCCCCCCCAACAACTGCTAAGTCAGCTGATCCCAATTCATTATCCTCAATCATCTATCTGCTGACTTTGCCAAACCCATACACACTATACCCACCTCTTTACTGGTCAGATTTATGGATGAATTCCCCAAAGCATGTAGTGCAAGGGCCTGCCTGTATACTTTCCAATGGTACTGTTTAAAGTTCTTGTATCCTATTATGATCTTGATAGGTAATAGCAGAATGTCCAAATGTGCTCAAATGTGTACAGTGTGTATTTATATCTTTGTATTATGACACTTCTTACCTGTCCAGTGGGCTGCCAATAGTGTAACTAAGGAGGGGCTGTTCCAAGTAATACCCTGTATTTAGGCATTCATCTCTCAATGAAGTGAAGAGGGTTACCTGTCCAAGAGTTCCCCCCCCTATAATGTTAGAAATGGCCCATGAGAGGGGGGGAGGGGGAATATGATAGGTGTACCTTATACTTTGTTGTTGTAAAATTCCCCTTAATAAATGCTATCTGGAGGTTGACCCCTAATGTTTGTGTCTAATCTGCTTGCCATGTTTCTGTGAAAAAATAGTAATGTTTATTGTTTTTTCCTCAACAGTTTCCTTCCACGCCACAGGAATGGCAGACTGTGGCCTCCCACTTTGCTCAGCGGTTGGACTTTCCTAACTGCAGAGGGGCAATTGATGGGAAACACGTCCACATCGTCCCACCACCCAACTCGGGGTCGTACTATTATAATTACAAGGGGTTTAATATTATAGTGATGTTGGCGGTGGTGTCGGCTAATTACGACTTCTTGTATGTGGACGTGGGGAAGAATGGCCAGATGTCCGATGGTGGAGTGATCGCCCAGACGGAGTTCTACAGGCGTCTCCAGAATGGCAGCTTGGACTTGCCACTTCCAGAGGACAATGTTGAAGGTCTCCCATTTGTGTTCGTTGCTGATGAAGCGTTTGCGCTGGGGGACCACCTGATGCCATTGATGAAGGCCATTCCCGATGAGGACCCTCACCCCGGAACAGAGCGTTTTTAATTACCGGCTGGCCAGAGCCCGAAGAGTGGTGGAGAACACATTTGGAATCCTGGCCAGCCGGTTCCGACTATTTCTGACACCCATCCATATGGCGGAGTATAAACTGAACCATATTATACTGGCGTGCTGTGTTCTCCATAATTTTTTAAGAAAACATTCAGCCAACTATGCTGGCTCAGTTGGGCCTGAGGCCGGAATACCAAATACATCAACAATGACGGCGCTTGAAAGCGGCCGTCCTGGCTTGCCCTCCCTGAGTGCCCGTGATGTCCGGTTACGATACCTGGAGTTCTTTGCGGGTAGGGGGGCTATCAATATGCCAGACAATTTGTGACACCTTTTTCAAATAAAAAACAACCAAAAGCAATTCTTGGTGGACAATTACTGCTTGTGTTTGTTTGAGCTGACCCTGACAGTGTTGTTAAGTGCAGAAAATGTCGTGATTGGGTAACCTTATAAAGAATAGTGTTGGCTGGTACTTCCTAAATGCAAAAACACATTTCACTACAAGTGCACTTGCAACTGCACTGAACTTGCACTTGTAGTGCAAAGTGTATTTGCCCTTAGGAAATAACCCCCATTTTTGCATAAAACAGCAATTACATCACCCCAAAAGTGTTGTAGTGTTGAGACAATAATCCACACATTCTTGAGTAAGGCACTTTTTTATACCTGCACAATCACATGTGCATTTACCAAAGGTTTTTAAAACAAAACAACATGATTGTTGTATAACAATTTTTTGGGGGGGCATTATCAAAAATCGAAATATCCATTTCAGATAAAACAGGCCTGTGTAAAACCAACAAGAAAGCCAAAAAACTTGAACTTACAAAGTTCACATTAGGTAAAACCTGAAGGCTATATCAGACATCAGTATTTAGGAACTGGGTTTGATATAGCGTTCAGATGGGGGGAAATCACCCCTGGAAAAGCCAAATTTGGAAGATGCACACCAATTTACGAATGTCAACATGTGCTATCTGCCATCAGGGGGGATCAAGGGACGTGTTTTGGGGGAGCAAGCCCTTCCTCAACGCTACTTTATAATTGAGGAAGGGGTTGCACCCCCAAAACGCGTCCATTGATCTCCCATGATGGCAGATAGCACATGTTGGCACACTGTGTGCATCCTCCAAATTTGGCTTTTCTAAACATTGTAAAAATTTTTGTAAGATAAAACAGGTGATTTTGTGGGGTTTAAATTCGCCCCAAAACATCAATGATGTTATTATTTTTTTTAATAACATCACTGATTTGTTGCTGGATGTTTTGCAATTGGAGATTACACCCCATGATCTCCCCGATCAGTATCTGGGCACTTTCAGATGTAAAGCGTTCTGGATCACGATCACCTAAAAAGAGATAAAGAACAAAAAAAACATGTCTCAAAAATCTGCCAACATCCATCTCTTTTACCTGAGCCTGTGGTCGCAGACACTCACCTATTGTGGTGCCAATCTCCACCACATCTTCTTCTTCCTCCTGCTCTTCTTCTTGGGTTGGTATTTCCCCTTCTTCCAGAGGGGGGGGGCCTCTGGTCTCCTGGGATGAGGGGTGTCCTCCGAGTCTTTTCTCCCCTATGTAAAACAAAAATGGTATACTTAGCACACAGATATTTGATGGCAGAACTAGAAATAGGAAACATTGCTTGGAAGTGGGGTAGAATTTTCTATTTTAGCCGAGTTCAAAGATGTCTTTTTTTAATTGTCCTTTGTCAAGCTGCAATACTTTACCTGTTTAGTACAAGCTTCACAGATGTAGCACCCCCTATAGTATACACTGGAGCACCTGTGTGGCCCCCCTAATAAAAATGGTGTTCTTGTATCCCACACTAGTGCTCCAGTGTCCAGATGTAAAAACAGCTGCTCAGTGTCCTCTCCTTACACAGAATCTAGTTGGCATTTCATTCTAGTAACAAACCCATCTACACAAACAAATATTTGGCATCCAATTAGGCCCAAAAAAAATGTGGGAAAATGCATATGGCCTAAACAATGGTGTTCTAGAGGCCGAAAGAAAAATGTTTGATACGAACGAATAATGGGCCCATGAACATTAAAGTTGACCTTTTTAAACGTTACAATTACTAAAAGCATATGGAGCAGAACGAACGGAATAAAGACAGAAAGAATATGAACACAACTACTTACTTTTTTGCAGCACTCTCCGGATCTTTCGGTACTGCTCTGGCTCTCTCAACTTCAGGTCCGACCACCGCTTCCTGAGCTGATCTTTAGACCTTCGTACCCCGAAATTCTGCTCAAGACTCCTGACCACTTTACCAATGATTTTGGCCTTTCTAATGTTGGGGTGGGGGTAAGGCCCATATTTTCCGTCATAGTCGGACTTCTTCATGATGTCTACCATCTCCAACATCTCCCCAAACGACATATTTGTGGCCTTAAAACGTCTCCTTCTGGATCGGGACGTGCCTGGATACGGGCTTTCCCCCTCCTCCTCCTCATTGTTAGAATTATCACGCACCTGTTGTAACTCCGCCATCATGCTCTTCCCCCACTGCGCCGAACGAAAAGGGGCGGGGAATAGACTAGAAAGAACGTCAGGGGCGGGCGGAGTTACACGCATGCGCAGTGTGTATAAAGCGTAACACGCGTGCGTATTACGTACGATCTGTGAGCGGAGGAAGGAGCATTGGACGCGCCGATCGTAAGAACGAAGGTAAGAGACAAACTTGGGCCTATACTGCTTCTAGATTGAGGCCTATATTGTAACAAGATTAGGAGAGTTTGGTCTGACATTAGGCTTTGTCTTGTGTTGTGTCTTGCAGTGAACATGGATATCTTAATGAGAGATACTGACTTCATGTCACTATTCATTGATATGCTAAGTGAGCTGCCCTGTCTGTGGGAGATTACCCACCCCCATTTCAAGAACCAAGCAAAGAGGAAGGCAGCACTAGAGCAATTGTGTGAAATTGTGAAGCAGGTGATCCCCACGGCAGACATCACCTATTTAAAGATATTAATTGGTTGCCTGAGGAGCACATATCTGAGGGAGCGCAAGAAAGTCCTGGATTCACAGAGATCCGGAGCAGCAGATGACATCTATGTCCCCAGGATGTTGTACTACGACAGGCTGCACTTTCTGGCAGGCCAGACTGAACCCAGGCCATCCCTCTCCAGTCTTCCTTCCATGCTTCCTTCCCCCATGGCTGAGGCTTCTGACGCCCAACCTGGGCCTTCCAGGCCATATGTGGAGGAGCCCTGATTGAGCCAGGTATAGCATTCCTCTAAATATTTCTGCTTGTACAATCAATGATGTTAACTAGATGTTAGTTGGGAGTACTAATTTAGGATTGTGATTGATGATGCAAAACATTACAACTATGTCCTTTTTTCATACACAGGGAAGTCTCAGCCAGGAGGTGGCCGGGCCGAGCCGGCTGGCTGATATCAAGGTCCCTCCACCCCCCCTGAAAACAGAAAGTGGCAGTAGGATGAGTGCCCTAGAGGAGGCGGCTATCAGATTCTTTTGGAGGGCTACAGAGGTCCTGGGAGCACCACACACCAGGCAGGAGAACATTGCTGCATTCATTGCCTATAAAATGCAGAGGATGGAGGAGGGCCAACAAGCCATGTGTCAGGCCCTCATATCAGAGGCTCTGGAGAAAGGTGTGAGGGGCCAAATTACACCTCACACACAGCTTTGGGATGGTCCTCCTCCTCCTCCTGCAGGTCCTCCTCCTCCTCCTCCCTCTCCTCCAGGTCCTCCCAGTCCTCCTCCAGGTCCTCCCAGTCTTCCTCCTCCTCCTCCTCCAGGTCCTACTCCTCCTCCTGCCACATCTCCAACTGCACAGCCACAGCCCGGAAGGAAATGTGAAAGGAAGACCAGAGAGTGATTGCCCTGGATCCAGTCTGGTGGGCCAAAAGATGCAGCCTCTTGTGGTACCACAGCCTGGGGACACTGATGTCATCTGCTGCTATCCGGATCTCTGTGAATCCCGGACCAGACTGCCCTCCCTTATATATGGACTCCTCAGGCCACCAATTTTGATGTTTAAGAATTGATGTCTGCCGTGGGGGTCCCAGGCTTCACTAATTTCTCTTGTTGATCCAGTGTTGCCTTCCTCTTTGTTTGGTTCTGATCCCTTAATAAAGGATTTTTGTTTTGAATTATACTCTCCTATGTGTTTTACTTCAAAAATGACAGTTTGTTTGTGAGGATTCAGGTACATTTCTAATATACAATGTGAAATGAACAAGGGAAACCAACAACAAAAAATCTCCTGGAGATTAAATAATAAAAGATATCAATGGTGTCGGGGTAACTTGACACACAAAACACACACAAAAATATTCTGGAGTAAAAATAAAAATAACATTGAACAAAGATCAGCCTTGGAAAAAATCCAAACATTAAAGAAAAAAAAGGCTTAAAAACAAAAAAAAAAAAAAACATAAAAAATAAAAAACTGTCAGCTGTGACAACTAATAACAATATATTGAGGGAATCCCACTAAAAAAACACAAATAAAAGTTTGTGAGAAGTGTGTGTGAATATGAGCAGCAAAACTACTTAATTCTTGTCACATTATAAAGAAGAAGAGAGTGCGCTGTATTAAACCATTTTTTACATTGCAGCGTGACGAAAGTGCTGTATCCATTGCGAACGCTAAGTTTACCAGAACGAGCTGTCCCGTGTCGGAATTTCTTCTGAGCATGCGTGGCACTTTGTGCGTCGGAACAGGCCACACACGGTCGGAATTGACGCGATCGGATTTTGTTGTCGGAAAATTTTATCTCCTGCTGTCCAACTTTGTGTGTCGGAAAATCCGATGGAAAATGTCCGATGGCGCCCACACACGGTCGGAATTTCCGACAACACGCTCCGATCGGACAATGTAAAGAACCCTCTACGTGGTTTAAGGTTAAACCTCTTTTCTTCTATTTGTAATGAGTGGCCACAAGTCTTATTAAACTCTCTTCTGTGAAAAAGTTTTATCCCTATTGTGGGGTCACCAGTACAGTATTTGTAAATTGAAATCATATCCCCTCTCAAGCGTCTCTTCTCCAGAGAGAATAAGTTCAGCGCTCGCAACCTTTCCTCATAACTAAGATCCTCCAGACCCTTTATTAGCTTTGTTGCCCTTCTTTGTACTTGCTCCATTTCCAGTACATCCCTCCTGAGGACTGGTGCCCAGATTTGGACAGCATACTCCAGGTGCGGCCAGACCAGAGTCTTGTAGAGCGGGGGAATTATCGATTTATCTCTGGAGTTGATCCCCCTTTTAATGCATGCCAATATTCTGTTTGCTTTATTAACAGCAGCTTGGCATTGCATGCCATTGCTGAGCCTATCATCTACTAGGACCCCCAGGTCCTTTTCCATCCTAGATTCCCCCCAGAGGTTCTCCCCCCAGTGTATAGATTGCATTCATATTTTTGCCACCCAAATGCATTATTTTACATTTTTTTACATTGAACCTCATTTGCCATGTAGTCGCCCACCCCATTAATTTGTTCAGGTCTTTTTGCAAGGTTTCCACATCCTGCGGAGAAGTTATTGCCCTGTTTAGCTTAGTATCGTCTGCAAATACAGAGATTGAACTGTTTATCCCATCCTCCAGGTCGTTTATAAACATATTAAATAGGATTGGCCCAGCACAGAACCCTGGAGAACCCCACTACCCACCCCTGACCATTCTGAGTACTCCCCATTTTTCACCACCCTCTGAACACGCCCTTGTAGCCAGTTTTCAATCCATGTACTCACCCTATGGTCCATGCTAACGGACCTTATTTTGTACAGTAAACATTTATGGGGAACTGTGTCAAATGCTTTTGCAAAATCCAGATACACCACGTCTACACGTCTACGGGCCTTCCTTTATCTAGATGGCAACTCACCTCCTCATAGAAGGTTAATAGATTGGTTTGGCAAGAATGATTCTTCATGAATCCATGCTGATTACTGCTAATGATATCGTTCTTATTACTAAAATCTTGTATATAGTCCCTTATCATCCCCTCCAAGAGTTTACATACTATTGATGTTAGGCTAACTGGTCTGTAATTCGCAGGGATGTTTTTTGGGCCCTTTTTAAATATTGGTGCTACATTGGCTTTTATCCAATCAGCTGGTACCATTTCAGTCAATAGACTGTCTGTAAAAATTAGGAACAACGGTCTGGCAATCACCTGACTGAGTTCCCTAAGTACCCTCAGATGCAAGCCATCTGGTCCCGGTGATTTATTAATGTTAAGTTTCTCAAGTCTAATTTTAATTCCGTCCTCTGTTAACCATGGAGGTGCTTCCTGTGTTGTGTCATGCGGATAAACACTGCAGTTTTGGTTACTGAAACCCCCCGATTCACTCATGAAGATTGAGGAGAAGAATAAATTCAATACCTTTGCCATCTCCCCATCTTGTGTAACCAGATGTCCTTGCTCATTCTTTATGGGGCCAATATGGTCTGTCCTCCCTTTTTTACTGTTTACATACTTAAAGAATTTCTTGGGATTTTTTTTGCTCTCCTCCGCTATGTGTCTTTCATGTTCTATCTTAGCCATCCTAATTGCACCCTTACATTTCTTATTGCATTCTTTATAAAGTCTGAATGCTGAGGATGATCCCTCAACCCTGTATTTTTTGAAGGCCTTCTCCTTTGCTTTTATATGCATTTTTACATTGGAGTTAAGCCATCCAGGATTTTTGTTCGCTCTTTTAAATTTATTACCCAATGGGATACATTGGCTAATGACCTTATTTAATATGCTCTTCAAGCAAACCCATCTCTCCTCCGTATTCTTTGTTCCTAATATTTTATCCCAATTTATGCCTTTTAGCAAGGTTTGTAGCTTAGGGAAGTTGGCTCTTTTGAAATTCAGTGTCTTTGTGTTCCCTTCATGTTTCCTATTTGTGTGATTTATACTGAAACTAATTGACCTGTGATCGCTGTTCCCTAAATTGCCCCGTATTTCCACATCTGTGATCAGGTCTGTATTGTTGGTAATCAGTAGATCCAGTAATGTTTTATTTCTAGTTGGTGCGTCTACCATCTGACCCATAAAATTGTCCTGCAAGACATTAAGGAACTGGCAAGCCTTAAATGAATGCGCGGTTCCCTCCGCCCAGTCTATGTCTGGATAATTAAAATCCCCCATTATGATAACACTTCCCATCCTTGCTGCTAATCCAATTTGTGATAGGTGATCCGTCTCTACTTCCTCCCTCAGGTTAGGGGGCCTATAGCATACTCCCAGTATTATTTTCCCCTTAGCTTCATCCCTTTGGAGCTCTACCCATAAGTATTCCACCTCCTCTCTAGCTCCCTCAGTGATGTCATCTCTCACATTCGCTTGTACATTATTCTTGATATATAGGCATACCCCTCCCCCTTTTTTACCCTCTCTATCCTTGCGGTATAGGGTATACCCTTGAATGTTTGCCAGCCAATCATGAGAGCTGTTGAACCAGGTCTCTGAAATTCCCACAAAATCCAAATCCTCCTTGTACAACAGTATCTCTAGTTCACCTCTAGTTCACCCATCTTGTTCGCCATGCTCCTGGCAATGGTGAACATGCCACATAGTTTAGACTGGTCGCATATTGCCCTCGTATTGGGTGTTTCAAGATTGCAACTAGGACTTGCTACTATACTCACCTTGTGTTTTTGTGTTTTGGTTAACCTACCACTAATGCCCCCAATACTACCCTCTGGAATATCTTCCGCGCTGGCTATCACTGTCTCTGGACCCTCCCCCCCATCGCCTAGTTTAAAAACCCCTCTAACTTTTTGGCCATCTTCATTCCCATCAGATCTGCACCCTCCTCATTTAGGTGCAGTCCGTCCCTTCTATAGTACCGGTGAGAAGGCGGCCCAGTCCTCCAGGAACCCAAACCCCTCCTTACTACACCAGCTCTTCAGCCACTTGTTTACTTCCCTAATCTCCCTCTGCCTTTCTGGTGTGGCTCGATGTACCGGTAGTATTCCTGAGAACACTACCTTGGAGGTCCTTTTCCTCAATTTAGCACCCAAGTCCCTAAAATCGTTCTTTAGGACACTTCATCTGCCTCTGACTTTGTCATTGGTGCCAACGTGCACCATGACAGCCAGGTCTTCCCCAGCCCCTCCCAGTAATCTGTCCACAAGATCCGTGATGTGCCAAATTCTACCTAAAATATACTGACCCTGACCTTTTAACCACAACCTTTGACCACAGATTTTGGCTCTGAGCATGACCTTTGACCCTAACATTAACTTTAGCCTTGAACCTGGCCTAGCTCAAACCCTAATCAACTATTTTATCTTTTTTGTTTTATATTTTTTTATACACTTTACACAAACTTTTTTTGTTTAAATGTCCTTTAACAAGAATACAGTGTATCTTTTTCTCCAATCAAGGAAAAAACACAGGGGTGGACTGTACAGCGAGTGATCACTGTTATAGCCAGTCACAGGCTATCATAGCAATCAGGTGATCAGGAACCAGTCCACTCAGTTGCGGATTGTTAGTTCAAGGCCTAGAGCTATCAGTGACAGCACATTCTCTGTGATGGGCGTGCACTGTGCAGTGTGCCCTCAGTACAAACACAGTAGCATATGTATGCGGCCTCATAGATAAAGCCCCACTTCTGTGAGACCACATATATGCGTACACTCAGCAGAAAAAGGGGTTAAGCATTTCTGACCTCGGGATGTTGGAAGTGTACATTGCATTGTCCTGACTAACATACTTTTGGCCCCGTCTCTCTGTATGCTGGACTGTACATTACAAACTGCACCCTGTACATTATGTACTCCTAATCCTTGTTCTCTATATGCCAATAGTAATTACATTCTTATGAACAATGTGTTAATTGTCTCAAAAGTTGCTGGTTGCTAAGTAGTCTGTGACTATTTTAATGAAGTTATTCTGTAAGGAAGAATGAGATAAAATATTATATCTGTCTATTTTCTCTGTGCAGAAAATAAATGTAGTGAAAGAGTTTTATTTTTTTGAAAATGATTGTACTGAGGTTTATATCTGTCTGTGAAACTCTTTGTGATACAGAAATAAAAGAGATACTGTTAGTAGATCAAACTCTATTTTATTTACAGTAGATACTTTTACTAAAACAAGCATAGCTGCTACACTGATGCTATTTTTAAATTGATTTAAATTTCCTTTATTTTTATATCTGCACATTATATCTGCAAAAAAGCCTTCACATATGGAACTTTTTGTCTCCTATGTGATGAAAAAAAGTGTAATGCCGCGTACACACGGTCGGACTTTGCAGCTACAAAAGTCGGACAGCCTGTCCGACATACTTCCGGCGTACCTTCTGCGGACTTGGGGCAGACTTTCTTACGAACGGACTTGCCCACACACGACCACACAAAAGTACGCCAGCTTAGTACGCTGTGACGTACACCAAGTCCGACGAGACTATAAAACGGAAGTTCAATAGCCCGTACGACACCCTTTGGGCTCCTTCTGCTAATCTCGTGTTTATCTCGTGTTAGTAGAAGTTTGGTGAGAGACGATTCGCGCTTGTGAGACTCGTATTTTTCAGTTCGTTTTAACTGTTGTTCAGTCTGTGCTTGTGAGGTTTGTATCTGCTTTTCAGTGCGTTTGGTCAGTTGGCATTGAGAAATCTTTGTTTTATTGGCCGCTCGTTCCTGATTTTCAGGTCGTTCTTCACAGGCCTTGCTGTTCTTCAGTGCGTTCTGTTTAGTGCGTTCTGACCAGCCGACCGTTTTGAAGCCATGTTACCTGTACGTACTCGTCGTAGAGCTCGTGCATTGTATGTGCTTGGTGCTGTAGTTTATTCTTCAGCCCAAGACCAGTCCATGAACAGGGCGAGGAGGAGTTCATGGACCAAGAATTGGTTGCTTCAGCGTGACCAGTTCTGTCACATGCCTTTGCTCCGTGAGATCCGTGAGAATAATCCTGAGGATTTCAGGAACTTTCTCCGGATGACGGACCCCGTTTTTGATCGTTTGGTGGCTTTGCTGACCCCCTATATCAGCAGGCAGGATACCTGCATGAGGCAAGCCATCACTCCGGAGCAGAGGCTGGTCGCTACCTTGCAGTATTTGGCCACAGGGAGAAGCCTGCAGGACCTTAAGTTCTCGACAGGCATCTCCCCCCAGGCTCTGGGGATCATTATCCCAGAGACCTGTTCTGCCATCATACAGGTCCTGCAGAAGGACTATATTAAGGTAAGCTATTTTTATTTTATTAGCATCACATGTTCTTTTATGTAATCTTTGATAATGTAATGTATTTCTTGCTTCAAACACTACTTCCCATCATTGCAATATAGTGTGAATGTCCCCTTTTTATCCTCACACATGCTGGGATTTTTTCCTGTTATTTTTTGTCATGCATGTATAGTTTCCTTCAATAACCTTACCAGCATGAAGTGATGGGAACATATCCACCTAGTCTACTCATTTTGAATGTATTTTGTTGGAGTGTATTTAGTGTGCTTATAATTAGCAATTAGCTAGATTTCACAACCCCCCCCCCCCACCTGAACTCACTCCAAATAGTGTGCTGCTAATTAGCTATTAGCTAGATTTCACAACCCCCCCCCACCTGAACTCACTCCAAATAGTGTGCTGCTAATTAGCAATTAGCTAGATTTCACAACCCCCCCCCCCCACCTGAACTCACTCCAAATAGTGTGCTGCTAATTAGCAATTAGCTAGATTTCACAACCCCCCCACCCCCACCCTCGTTAAAATTTGCTTGAATGTTCTGTGGTGTTGATTTGTCTAAAGCAAATCTATGTTGCACTTTGCAAAATGCATGTGCACTCTACAAGTGCATTTGTTCCAGTGCTTTAGTAAATGAGCAGAAGCTCTGCTGATTTCCATCATCAAATCATATGCAAGCCTCAAAGTGTTTTCATTAATTGCCCTTGCATGTGATTGTGTACTCTTTGCAACATGAATGCCTTTTGACATTACCTCATTTACTGTAAGCTGGTTAGCAACTGCACCTGCAGAGTGCGACAACTGCAGTCTTGTAGCCTTTGTTATCCCTAAATTCCTGCGTGTTGTTAAAGTAATTTTTTTTAGGGATTTCACAACCCCCTAAAATGTAATCAATGTTCTATCAGAGGGGGTGAGCAATCTGATAAGTGTGCCTTTTTCCATATTAGTTATTCCAGAAGAATTAAATTATTGAATGTTATACTGATGCTGGGGAATAATGTTTTTAATTGTCTAATTTTCTTGCAATGTTAGCTTCCAAATTAATTGATTTTGGTTTTCTTGTTTGATTCCCCAGTTTCCTTCAACGCCACAGGAATGGCAGACTGTGGCATCCCATTTTGCCAGCCGTTGGGACTTTCCCAATTGTGGAGGGGCTATAGATGGGAAACATGTCCACATTGTGCCACCACCCCATTCGGGGTCATATTATTTTAATTATAAGGGGTTCCACAGTATTGTTTTAATGGCGGTGGTGTCGGCACACTATGATTTTTTATATGTGGACGTGGGGAAGAATGGCCGGATGTCGGATGGAGGAGTATTTGCCCAGACGGAGTTCTGCCAGCGTCTCCAGAGTGGTGGCCTGGGATTGCCACCTGATGAGGATAACGTGGAAGGACTCCCCTTTGTCTTCATTGCCGATGAAGCCTTCGCTCTGAGCAAGCACCTCATGAGGCCATTCCCCCAAAGAACCCTCACCCCGGAGAGGAGGGTTTTTAATTACCGGCTGGCCAGAGCTAGAAGAGTGGTTGAGAATGCGTTTGGAATTCTGGCCAGCCGGTTCCGCCTGTTTCAAACAGCCATTAATTTGGCGGAATACAAACTTAATTTTATAATTTTATCATGCTGCATTCTGCACAACTTTTTAAATAAGCATTCTGCCAATTATATAGGCACAGTTGGGCCTGAGGCCGGACAAATAGAAGCCAACCTTACAGGCCTGGATACTGTCCGTACTGGCTTGGCCCCCCAAAGTTCCCGTCAGGTTAGACAGCAATATGTTGATTATTTTATGGGTAGGGGGGCCATTGCAATGGGCCAGGATATATAATTTTTTGACAATAAAAAAAATATTGCTGAAATCTGGCATTATATTTATTGCTTGCCTTTCTTTTGGGCTGTCTCCTAGGTTATGGTCGAGCAGTTGTAGTGCCAACTGTATTTGAATTTTAAAAATGTCTAAATAAGCTCCATTGCCACTGTAAACAACTTTTTGACAATTATAACCAAACTGATACTGAGCCTTGAAATAACAAACCACACATTTGTTAAAATCCTATAAAAGGAGATGTTTTTATTAATGGTTGTTATGCATTCAGTTCTGCATTTAGTAGAAAATGTTCATAGACAAAAATATAATGGTATCTTAATGATGTAGCAAAATATAATTATATTTAAATATTTCTACCTAATCCACAAAAAAATATTTTTGGCTTTTGGATTTTCGAAAACAGGCTTTTTTTTTGGAAAATCAAGTTTTGTTTTTTTTTAAAAGCAAGTTTTTTTTTTTATTTTTTTTTGGTTTTTTAAAATCAATTTTTTAAATTTTTTTGGTTTTTTAACATTAATTATTTTTTATTTTTTTGGTTTTTTAAAATCAATTTTTTTACTATTTTTGGTTTTTTAACATTAATTATTTTTCTTTTTTTTGGTTTTTTAAAATCAATTTTTTTACTTTTTTGGTTTTTTAACATTAATTATTTTTCTTTTTTTTGGTTTTTTAAAATCAATTTTTTTACTTTTTTTGGTTTTTTAACATTAATTATTTTTTTGATTTTTTGTTGTTTTAAAATCAATTTTTTTTTTTTTTTTTGGTTTTTTAAAATCAATTTTTTTTTTTTTTTTTGGGTTTTTTAAAATCAATTTTTTTTTTTTTTTTGGGTTTTTTAAAATCAATTTTTTTTTTTTTTTTTGGGTTTTTTAAAATCAATTTTTTTTTTTTTTGGTGTTTTTTAAAATCAATTTTTTTTTTTTTTTTTGGTGTTTTTTAGAAAATCTTTTTTTTTTTTTTTGTGGATTTTTGACAGCCCTCCTTTTTGACATTAGGTTAAACAGCCATTTATGTTATGCCAAAAAAAGAAAAGAGAAGGCCCAGAATGGGGTCAGCAAAACAGGAAATGAAGGACATGATTGATGTTTTGGGGTTTAAAAAAGGGCATTTAGATTCGACCCAAAACATCAATCATGTCCTTCATTTCCTGCTGCATACGATCCAGCCGATTACGCATTTGATCCATGTCTTGATTCCAGGCCATTATTTGACCAATTAGACGTTGGGCACTTTCAGAGGTGAAATAGTCACTTCTTGTTGTTCCTAAAGTGGAATGAAACCAAAAAATGTCTTTAGAAATATGCACACATACATAGTTTACCTTACCAGAAATAAAGCTGTTGTCTCAGACACTGACCTGGTGGGGTGGCCATGTAGCCTAATTCCTCCACATCCTCGGGGGTGTCACTGTTGTTTGAATGAAGCACAACCAGATCCCCTAAAATAGAGTAGCCAAATTCAATTAAACAAAAGGCAGCCATGCATAGATTAACGTAAGCTGGTGTGTCAGACACTCACCTGGTGGGGTGCCCATGTCGCCCACCTCTCCTTCCTCCACATCCTCAATGGGACTTGGGCTGATTGCCCAATCCTGTTTTGCTTGGGGTGGACTGTGTTCTTGTGGTTGGCTGAGTGATTTTTCCCCTATGTGAAACAAAAAATTAGTAATCTAATTAGCACACAGATATTTTAGGACATAATCATTTTCACACATTTGTAGTGAAGTGGTTTGTGTAGAGTTCCTATTTTAGTTCAATATTTAAAATTATAAAGACATACCGGATATATAGATATCAATATCTCAAAATATAGTTAATAATCTTTTGATCTCTCTCTATATCTGGAACAAAATCTCTAAATATCTAACTAAATGTAAATCCAAAAAATTAAGAGAACTTCAAATAGATATATATATATATAAAAAAAGAGTCCAAGAGGTTGCTGCACTTAAAAATTTTCTTTGCTTTATTTCACTAATTGTTCAGTAGGGATTTACAAAGCAAGTATAATCCAAAATCACAGGCACGAAATGCCTACACAGTTTCAGACACAGGTAGATTCAGATATGGATGGATGGATGGATTACGTCTCGGGCTAGTCAGCTTACGCCCTTCCTAAGATCCATTGAAGCACATCTGAGGGTTTCAATCCAATCATTCATTTAAATACAGGTTAAGTGAAGTACTTCACATATGGAATCAATATGGCTAATTAGTTCAAATCGCATACCATTTAACATCTATATATGCATATATTTATCTATAGCATGCCATTAAAACAAGGATAAGCAACAGGTGTCGAATCTCTCATTCTCTTCACTCTCATTATAGAATATTTGAAATACCTATAAAAACGCAATGAAATGTTGCATTCATGAGTAAATACAAAAACAAAAAGAAAAAACAAAAAAGATATCCCCATCATGAAGTTATTTTATCTGACTACTTATTTTATCTGACTACTACAGAGTGCGGTTCTCCTCCACAAGTGAATATATTTTCCCCTGGGAACAAGCACCAGCTACTATCAAGGAATCATTGCAAGGATGGCAACAGGTGGCTCATACTCATTCTCTGAAACAGAGGCTTCAAGGATTTTCACTGACACCATGGGATCCAGAGATTTTCTGATCCAGTCCTCCTCTATACAACTTACCAGAAAAATGGAGAAACTAATGCAAAGAGCCACCACTATGGAACTTCATGAGGTAACATTAGCCGAATACTATAAGTTACAAATGATACCCAGAGGGCTGAGGGTTCACCTGACTCCAACCCTCTTTTCACAGAACAAGGACTTTAAAACCAAATTTGCCCAGATTCTCAATAAATGTTCCTTTGATATCATGACATTAACTGTGCAATTCTTGCAACAAGAGAGGACTCTCATACAGCAGGAGATTGCTGAACTTGAAAGACAGCTACAACAATGTTCTAATCAAGAGGAACTACAGCAATTCAAGAAAATGAATAATGATAAATTAGAAAGATTTCGCACCAATATTCAATTCCGTAAACGTACAAAACTTGAACGAGATCGGGAAGATTATAAAAACGATCGTGTCTACAATTGGACTGATCCTACATATTACCATTCAAAGGGCTACAGAAAAATACAACGAAAAAATCTGGCTAGCTCAAACTCCTCTATGACATCTACTGGATCATCCACCAGTGTATCAACTACTCCTTTTTTACCAGGGAACCTGACCGAATCCGGACCAGGAGGGGCGGCCGGCGAACAAAGAAAAGACACAGCAGGGGGTGTAACCACCAGACGCCAGAACCGCCAGAGACATTAGATGAAAACCTGGTACATAACATTTCTTCTATTGTTTTGTCTAAAACTGAACTAAGTGTTTTGAATAGGGGTTTGGGCTTTTGCCCTAAAGAGAAAATGAATGATTTTGTACTTAAACAGGATTTATATAGATTTTTTAGACAATTAAGATTTAAAGCACACTATTCTGGTGTACCCACTGCCACAACTAAAGAATTATCAATATTATCGATCAAAAACATGGGTTTAAAACCAAAAAGCACTAAAGTACCACCCACTTCATGTGCTGCTGTAGAGGTATATATAGACAAAGTGGAAAATGATATAAAACGTTTTTTGTGTGACAGAGATAAGAGAGACCATATACCTCACAATCTAAATAGAGATGAGATTGCAGCGTTAAACTCCTTGTCAGCCCGGCATGATATCACTATCAAGCCGGCTGACAAGGGGGGAGCTATTGTGGTCATGGATACTTCCATGTATGAAAATGAAATAATGAAACATCTGAGTGATACCCTTACTTATAAAAGACTTGATTGCTGTCCTGTTTTTAAAGTGCAAAAAAGGATAAAAACAACTCTAACTAAGGCAGTTAAACAAAAAATCATTGATGATGAAACTATGGAGTTTTTGATATGTGAATATCCGGTTACACCGGTACTGTATATGTTACCAAAAATTCATAAAGACCCTAAAAATCCCCCCGGACGTCCCATTGTATCAGGGATGGAATCTGTGACAACACATTTAGCACAATACCTGGATAAGTGTTTGACACCATTGCTATTAAACACTAAATCATTTATAAGAGATACTACTGACTTTTTGTCAAAAATTCAAGATATAAACTTGTCATCAGATTCCATCCTGATATCATGGGACGTCTCTAGCTTATTTACTATCATTCCACATGATTTAGGAATAGAGGCATGTCAGCGATTGTTAATTCAATCAGGCACCTATAAAACCGAACAGATTTCATTTCTGCTTGACCTTTTGAAAATTACTCTTGAAGAGAACTATTTTCTTTTCAGGGATACTCATTTCTTGCAACTGAACGGAGCAGCGATGGGTTCAAATGTTGCACCCCCATATGCGAACGCATTTATGAATATGATAGAGACGTCCTTTATTTATGTCAATGATTTATTTTTAAAACATTGCCAATGTTGGTACAGATTTGTGGACGATATTTTCGCTATATGGGATGGCAACATGGAAAGCCTATACTTATTTGATAAATACATTAACTATTTAGTACCTGGATTAAAGTTCAACATTGAAATTGGTAAAAATGAGATCTCCTTTCTTGATACTCTTCTTAAATTGAACAATGGGCAGATCACTACTGACTTATATGTGAAACCCACAGATCGCAATCAATTGCTACATTTTAATAGCTTTCACCCCCCAAACGTTTTTTCATCCATCCCAAAAAGTCAGATGATGAGGGTGCAGCGGATCGTGAGTGACCCGCTGTGCCGTGATCAGAGACTTGATGAAATAAAAAACAAACTTATTAGTAGAAGATATCCGCAAGCTTTAGTTAATATCGATCATCCTAATACGGATAGTAATCGATCACCCCGAAAAGAAAACAAGAGAATCCCCTTTATTATGCAGTACCATCCCTTCTCCAACAAAATTAATCAAATTATCAAAAGACATTGGAATCTTTTAAGATCCAGTTACCCCATGATACAGGAATTCTGGAATCCACCCATGTCCTCCTATAGAAAAGGTAGAACGATACGAGATCGATTGATTAAATCTGATCAACCTGTGGCTGCAGCAGCCAAACTAACCTTCCTGGGACCTAAAAATCTGGGATCGTATCCCTGCTTGTCATGCATACAATGTAACTCTATGATTAAAGGTAAATACTTTACACATCCACATAGGGGTTTCAACATCCCCATACGGGGTTACTACACATGCCAATCTTCATATGTAATTTACGCCATAAAGTGCCCGTGCGGTTTAGTCTATGTAGGGGAGACTACACAAAAAATCAAAGATAGGATAGCGAGACACAAATACTCAATACGAGATAAATTAACCCAATTACCGCTGGCGAGACACTTTTTGGAATTTGGCCACAATGTATCACAACTAAAGTATATGGTCCTAGAAGGCATTGAGAAAAATAGGAGAGGGGGCAACCGTGAATTGATTCTAAGAAAAAGAGAAGTATACTGGATACATTTTTTGAATACAATTGCTCCATATGGCTTAAATGTTGATTTGGATCTTTATTTATTTGTTTAACTGTTGGAATGAGTATATGAAAGTAGTCAGATAAAATAACTTCATGATGGGGATATCTTTTTTGTTTTTTCTTTTTGTTTTTGTATTTACTCATGAATGCAACATTTCCCTGCGTTTTTATAGGTATTTCAAATATTCTATAATGAGAGTGAAGAGAATGAGAGATTCGACACCTGTTGCTTATCCTTGTTTTAATGGCATGCTATAGATAAATATATGCATATATAGATGTTAAATGGTATGCGATTTGAACTAATTAGCCATATTGATTCCATATGTGAAGTACTTCACTTAACCTGTATTTAAATGAATGATTGGATTGAAACCCTCAGATGTGCTTCAATGGATCTTAGGAAGGGCGTAAGCTGACTAGCCCGAGACGTAATCCATCCATCCATCCATATCTGAATCTACCTGTGTCTGAAACTGTGTAGGCATTTCGTGCCTGTGATTTTGGATTATACTTGCTTTGTAAATCCCTACTGAACAATTAGTGAAATAAAGCAAAGAAAATTTTTAAGTGCAGCAACCTCTTGGACTCTTTTTCTATATACAAGGTCGGTGGGAAGACCTGATTGCTGGCACTAAATCGTAAGCAGAGTGCGGTTCTCCTCCACAAGTGAATATATATATATATATATATATATATATAAATATATATTAAATATATATTTAAATATATATTAAATATATATATAAATATATATATAAATATATATATATATAAATATATATATAAATATATATATATATATATATATATATATATATATATATATAAATATATATATATATATATAAATATATAGATATAGATATAGATATAGATATAGATATAGATATAGATATAGATATAGATATATATATATATATCTATATATATATATATATATAGATATAGATATAGATAGATATGGATATGTAACGAGGTTTAGTAAAAGATCGTTTAAAACGATGAACAAAAATCGTATAGGAAGGAAAAGCACATGGAGCAGTATACAAGGTAATAAACACAAGAGAAAAACACGACAAGTACTTACTTTTTTTAAGAACTTTCCGGATACGTCGGTATTGATCCGGCTCCCTGAGTTTCAGGTCAGACCATCTTTTGCGCAATTGATCTTTGGAGCGCTGGACCCCAAATGATGCCTGCAAAGTCTCCACGACCTTCGCCATTATTTTGGCCTTGCGCAAATTTGGCCGTGCGTACGGCCCATAATTGCCATCATAGTCGTCTTTGTGAAGAATGGCCACCATCTCCACCATCTCTTTGAAACTCATATTAGAGGCCTTAAATCTAGGCCTCATAGATTTCGTTGACGTTCCAGACGTTCCAGCCTCCGGGCTGTCTCCACTACCTGAGGTCGTCAACATTTCAGGTGTCTCCGCCATTCTTTAACTCCACTACGCGCCGTAACAAAAAAGGGGCGGAGAACATGAGTTAATTTCGAACGTCAGGGGCGGGCGACGCAGGCGGAGTTTCACACATGCGTAGTGTATAAAGGAGGGCCTTGCGCACGTGTCGTACGTACGTTCTGTGCGTCAAATTAGGGGGCGGAGAACATGAGTTAATTTCGAACGTCAGGGGCGGGCGACGCAGGCGGAGTTTCACACATGCGTAGTGTATAAAGGAGGGCCTTTCGCGCGTGTCGTACGTACGTTCTGTGCGTCAAATTAGGGGGCGGAGAACATGAGTTAATTTCGAACGTCAGGGGCGGGCGACGCAGGCGGAGTTTCACACATGCGTAGTGTATAAAGGAGGGCCTTTCGCGCGTGTCGTACGTACGTTCTGTGCGTAGGTGATAGTGGACCAGGACGTTCCAAAACGAAGGTAATTTGAGATATATATATTTTTTTTGGGGGGGTTTATGGTCATGACTTTGTAGCAAGCGGCCTATATGGCTTGATAGATTGATGAGGCCTACATAGGGAGAAGATGATGAGGGGTTAGCAGAAACATATAATAAGTGTTTTTGGTCTTGTGACTTTCTCTTTTCCAGATATAATGAATCCCCTATTGAAGGATCCAGAGTTCCTTACTTCTTTTATTTCAAAGTATCGAGAGATGAGGAATTTGTGGGAGGTGAAACACCCTCAGTATTATGCCAAGCATGTGAGGAAGTCAACGCTGGAGAGACTTCTGTCCTTTGTCCAGGAGACCATCCCGGGAGCAACAATGGAGACAGTGCTCAAGAAAATTGGGGTCTTGAGGAACATGTATAAAAGGGAGCATAGGAAGATCCAGGAATCAAGGAGATCAGGAGCATCAGCAGATGATGTTTATGTACCCAGGCTGTGGTACTACAATCAACTCCGTTTTCTTGATGACCAGAATGAAGCCAGGGCATCACTTTCAACCCTTCCCTCCACCCTTCCCTCCACCCTTCCCTCCACCCCAGCAGAGGCTGATGAGGAGCAAGCTGGGTCTTCCATCCTGGATGAACCGGATATGACCATCTGGAGTCAGGTAAATTATTTTAACAAATATTTACTGTACTAATATTAATGATGTTAACTGGATGTTATAATTGTCTCAAATAATTTAGCACTCCAAATTGTGTATACATATCAAATGATAGTAGTGACTAAATATGTTTGGCACCTGCTTGAAATAATTAGGGTGTCTGATTAGACTCTTTTATTAAAGAGATGTATTCACATTGAATTTGCTAGTCATGAGAAGCAAACTGTGTGTCATTGATGAACCCAAAAAAAGAAACTAAAACTATTGTCCTTTTTTTATACACAGGATGAGTCCATCCAGGAGGAATGTGGGGAAAGTGGCAGGCAGGAGGAGACCGGGCCCATGGACAGCCTGGAGGAGGCCGGATTCACCATCATCCTGGAGGAGGCTGGGCCCAGTGTCAGGCAGGAGGTGGCTGCTCCCAGTGAGGTGGCTGGGCCAAGTGAGGTGGCTGGGCCAAGTGAGGTGGCTGGGCCAAGTGAGGTGGCTGGGCCCAGTAGGAGCCTCACCCAATCCCAAGTGCCTCCCCTCCACCTTCCCAAAAAAAGGGCCAGGAAGGGGATGGTCACACAGGACGCGTCCCTGCGCCTCATGCAACAGGCCACCCGTTTTTTAACAAGCCCCCCCGAAGCGGAAGAAGCCTATGGCTGCTACTTAGCCAGCAGGCTTCTTCAGATGGATTGGGAGCAGCGCCTCATTTGTGAGCGCCTATTTGGGGAAACAATCCATAAGGGGCTGCAGGGCACGCTAACCAAAAACACCCAACTACATGAGGCAGCCCCCCCCCTCCTCCTCCTCCTCCTCCTCCTCCTCCTCCTCCTCCTCCTCCTCCTGCCACAACTGAAACACCAGAGCCACAGCCTCAAAAGAAGGCTACAGGGAAGGCTACAGGGAAGGCTGCAGGGAAGGCTGCAGGGAAGGCTGCAGGGCAGCGTGGAGGAAAGGCTGCAGGGAAGAGAAGAAAGTGATGACCTGGGTTCAGTCTGGTCTGACAGAAGACGCAGGCTGTTGTAGGACCACAGTCTGGGGACATCTAGATCATCTGCTGGTGCTGTTGATCTCTGGGATTCTTGGACCAGATTGTGCTCCCTCTTATATGGACTCCTCAAGATCCCAATTTTCTTGTACACCGACTTTTTCCAGCATTGACTTCCTCTTTATTTTATTTTGACCATGAATAAATGGATCTTTTTTGAGTTTAGCAAAAGACTTTATGTGTTTTCTTTTAAATCATTGATTTTACACACAATGTTAAATTAACAAGGGACAACAATCTCATTGAGTTTTAAAAAAACACACCAAAAATACATTACTAATGTTAATAATGTTCAAGTGGTAAGTCTTGAAAATAAAAAAATATACATAAACAAAAACGGTGCTTTGGGTTAACTTTATCTAAAAACTAAAAAATAATCACTAGAAAAAAAAAAAAGAATAATGGGTTCTTTGTGGTAACTTTACAAACCTAAAAAAAAAAAAAAAAAATAAGGGAAAAAGTATTATTAGTATGGAAACATTGTTTATAAAAAGCATACTATATCATTCATGAGATCAAAGAGAAAAAGAATTCAGAAATCAGTTTGGGAGAACTCTGATTATGAACAGCAAAACACCTTCGTTCTTTAGAGCATTCGTAAAGAAGAAATAAAATGCGCTGCATTCAACGATCACAGATTTTGCAGCGTGATGAATGTGCTACCTACAATACGAACACTAGTTTTACTAGACCGAGTGCTTCCGTTTAGTTTTTGCTTATGAGCATGCGTCATTTTTTTGTCCGTAGGACTAACATACAGACGAGCGGACTTCGGGGTCCGTCGTAGTTACGACGTAAAGATTTGAAGCATGTTTCAAATCTAAAGTACGTTGGATTTGAGGCTAAAAAAGTACGTTGAAAGTCCGAAGAAGCCCACACACGATCGGATTACCAGCCAGCTTTAGTCCGTCAGCGTCCGTTGGACTTTTGTAGACGAAAAGTCCGACCGTGTGTACGCGGCATAAGAATGTATGTTTCAACCAGGCACTTAATACCCCTCCAAATTTTTTTTTGAGTCCCCCTCACCCCCACACTTATGCACATAAGAACATAAACACACACAAATGTTGATATTGATTGCCCTATACATGTTTTTAACACCATGCATGCAATAATTGTGAAAGCAATAATTCTGGGGCCATTATTCATGGTTAACTTAAAATGATAACCTGAAGGTGCTTCTAACCCTTTTACCACCACCACTATATACCATACATTGGTGGCAACTGGAGCTTTTACACACACTCAGCTGTCAGATGGAAGCAATTGGGCAGCTGTGCAAACCAGCTCACACTCTTTCTGTGTTTCCTGGGATCCAGGTACCCATCTGTGGACCTGGGGGTGGCATGGAGAGTGCCACTGGGTAGAGGGGAGTGAGATCAGTGAGCATCTATTTGCTGATCATCCCTTCCAGCTAATGACCTGGAAGTGATGTGTAAAATGTTCACTTCCGTGTCCTGGTGGACTAAATGAAAAATTTGGGACTTTAGAGGAGACATGTGGGTCACATGTCTCCATTCCTGAATATGTATGAGGGGGGGGAGCGATTTTGGGACTTTGAATGGGGTCAGTGCATATGGCTATAAGATGAGTCGCTGTCACAAAAAACAGGTTTTTATTGGTAAAACAAGGAACATGGCAAAATGACATGATACATGCAGCAATGAATAAAATTGTCAATCACATGTTACAGACCATATATGGAAAAAAAATTGATAGCAACCAATGTGTGGTATGAAACAAATCCTGGATGTAATGAAAACATTTAAAATACATGGTGGGTGGTGAACTCAAAATTATAAATGATTAAAGATAGTGAAGCGCTGTTAGTTAAAGTAACATGATTCCTATATATAAGTTGCAATCCTGTGTTATTTAGTGATAACAAATGTGTTCCTGTGTCTACACAATTTGTGCAATGGTTGATCAACCTAATTGATCACTATCATTAATTAAACATCAAATTATAAACAATTCATATAATTAAAGTGACTTCAGTGCGTAAACAATCCAAAATTCACATTGTGTCAGGTCTGGACACCTGGTGATTATCACAGTGCTAAAAAGTGCTTAGTAGTGCAAACAGACAAAATCTATCTTAAAATAGTAGATCAACCCAACTTGATAACTGATGCTTAACATTCAAATACATATATTTAAAGTGATACTAGTGCTTAAAAATCCAACATTTCCTAGTGTCTCAAAATGGGACACCTAATATTTACATATCAGAAGCCATATTGCAAGTCCATAAATATATTCTTTATATAAAACAGTCCTTCAAACATTCCTTGTGATTGTGCTCTTTCCCTTCACCGATAATTCCACGGTCAGTGTGTGATCTCCTCTCGTGTTCCTCTGTGGGAATATCCAATGCTCTGCTCTCACATATGCTCAAGTATCCTCTCAATGGGGGTATGTAGAGAAAGGACAATTATCTTGTAGTGTAGTACCATTACAAATAATTTCATTAGAATGAATATTAGGTTACACTCACATTAAAAAAGTTTAAACAGCGGCGAAAATCCACAAGCACTGAACTTCCTAAACGACGTCACTTCTGGTATGCCTCCACTCACGCCCTACACATTACGTCACAGTCACGTGACTTCATCAGGGGTAAATGGGCTCCCTAATAGCCAGTTATACACCTCCATTACTACATAAATGTGGAAACATTTGGGACTTTAGATGAGACATGTGGGTCACATGTCTCCATCCCTGAAAATGTATGAAAGCCGGGAGGGGAGATTTGGGACTCTGAATGAGGTCAGTGCATATGACTGTAAGATGAGTCGATGTCACAAAAAATGTTTTTTATTGGTAAAACAAGGAACATGGCAAAATGACATGATACATGCAGCAATGAATAAAATTGGCAATCACATGTTACAGACCATATATGGAAACAAACATTGACAGCAACCAACCAACCAATGTGTAGTATGGAACAAATCCTGGATGTAATAAAAACATTTAAAATACATGGTGGGTGAGGAGCTCAAAATCATGTGATGAGTAAAAGCATCTTCAGGAGAGTAAGTGCATCCAAATAAGTCAGACACGTTGAGTGGGTAATACCACTCTTCAGGGGCGGATGCACACAAATCTATAAAACAAAACATGAGTAAGTCAGCCTGGAGTTAGCGCATGGTTAGCTTGAGTTAGAGGTTCGTCCTCATGATTTAACATTGTACAGTATACATTATACATTGTGCCTTGTGGATTCAATCATCTAGTCACCATGAAGCATAGGTATAAAGAGAATTATTTTAGTCTATTTGAAGTCTGATAAAATAGAACTACTTGCCACTCTTCATGAGTCCATTGTACAGGGTGATTATCACTTAACTTCTTTATATTTCCTGTAAATTCAGTAAATCACTTACCCCGTCTGGTGGGTCTAGATGGTTTGCTGACTTACCAAACTCTCCCCCTCTGAAGCTTAGCCTGTACCTTATCACCGATCCGCTGCCTCCACAATCATAGACCAATCATTGACAGCTAAGAGCATGGTGTAACTTGTGGGTGGCTTGTGGATCGGCTTCCCGGGCACCGGACACCGTGAACTCCATATGTCTGTTACCGGGTTGTGCAAGATTAAACCAGATAGCCGGTCCTCCCTAAAGTGTATCGCTTACAATCGCCACTCCTGCTGGGATCCTACTCGATGTAGCCTCTCAGGTACATGGGACGCTCTGCTGCACTCACTCTACTCACTCTGCACATACCCGCAACAGCTGCACTTAGGATGGGATGGGAATATCCGGGGGGACATCCGGGGGGGCGAAGGCACCGGCTGAGGAAACCGCGAGGGGCTAGGGGACGATCTGTGTCTGAGCCAGAGCCAGCATCACAGGAGGGGAGATGCCGGGCATCCTAGGCTCAGCGCCGGCTCCAACACAACGCCCGCATCCAGCTCCTCCCTCTGACTGTCTCTGAAACAAAACATGAGTAGACCAGTATAATCCAATGTTATACCCCTCAGCGGGGAGGATATGTACAAAAAAAAAGGGGAAAGAATTGCTCATCCCTAAAATACTTACATCGTAATAGGTCTGGAACATGGGAGACGAGAAGTCAGAGGCTGTCCAGAAGTCAGAGGCTGTGGAAGGAACCCGCAGAAAGAGGACTGGGCGCACAAACATGATCCCCAAAAGAGAAAATACACAAATCCAGATGATGATGTGACTGGGCTTCATATCTAAAAATTTAATTGGGTAAACTGTGAATACTCTGTATTATGGGAAGTTGTTAGAGCCTGACATCATAGTGTATTTTAAATGTTTCATTACATCCAGGATTTGTTCTTTACCACATATTGGTTGGTTGCTATGTTGCTATCAATGTTTGTTTCCATATATGGTCTATAACATGTGATTGACAATTTTATTCATCGTTGCATGTATCATGTCAGTTTGCCGTGTACCTTGTAGTTTTACCAATAAAAACATATTTTTTGTGACATCAACTCATTTTATAGCCATATGCACTGACCTCATCCAAAGTCCCAAAATCCCCCCCCCTTTTATCTTTCTAGGTCCTGGTGTCAATTTCCCCAGCCAGTATGGCAGTGGAAGAAGCTAATAGAGCATGATCTGTGCTCCATTGGCTTCATTGGAGGGCAGATGAGATCTCTGAGGTTTTATTAACCAGTTCCCACCCAGCCAATAGCAGATTGATGGCTGGGTGAGGTCTTTCCCATCCTGAGTGGACATCATATGATGTCCCTCAGGATGCTCTGCTAATGTGAACCCCCGGGGGCATGCAGCGTGGTGATTGGTGATGAGCTGTGTCACTGGGACACAACCCATCCCCAATCAGTGTAACCAGACAATTAAATAGACTTTTTACCACGTGATTGGCTGTGTTTAATCACAGCTGGTCACAACTGTAAACACACAGCGGTTACTCGCTGTTCCCGGCTTCTTCTCCTCACACATTGATCGTGTAAGGAGGAGAACCGAGAACTGTGAGTTATTGTTACTGTGAGTTGTGTGCACACAGTACTGTGCATCACATGCCTCCCCCCAATTAAAGAAAACCTGACAGATCAGAGGATCTGTCATACAGCCCATCTGGATTTGTCACACCGCCTATTAGTGGATCTGTCACACAGTCCATCAGTGGATCTGTCATACAGCTCCGTCAGTGGATCTGTTATACAGCCCCGTCAGTGGATCTGTCATACAGCCCATCTGGAGATCTGTCACACAGTCCATCAGTGGATCTGTCATATAGCCCCATCAGTGGATCTGTCATACAACCCCGTCAATGGATCTGTCATACAACACTGTCATTGGATCTGTCAGAACAACCCCTTAGTGCCGCCATCAGTGGATCTGTCATACAGCCCCGTCAGTGGATCTGTCATATAGCCCTGTCAGTGGATCTGTCATATAGCCCCATCAGTGGATCTGTCATACAGCCCCATCAATGGATCTGTCATACAGCACCATCATAGGATCTTTCAGGAAAACCCCTTAGTGCCACCATCAGTGGATCTGTCAGTGCAGCGCATTAGTGCCACCATCAGTGGATCTGTCAGCACAGCCCATCAGTGGATCTGTCAGTGCAGCCCATTAGTGCTGCCATCAGTGGATCTGTCAGCACAGCATATTAGTACTGCCATCAGTGGATCTGTCAGCACAGCCCATCAGTAGATTTGTTAATGCAGCCTAATCAATGTCACCCATCACAGAGCCAACATCACTGTCGCTCATCAGCAGTGTACCCATTGCAGCCGAACATCAGCCGCCATGCCTAGAAAATATTTTACCTCTGAGGAGGCATATAAAATCCTTAGTATGTCTGATGATGAGAGCAGTGGGGAGCTCTCGCCATCTGATTCTGACTCGGAATATGAGCCAGAAGAAAGTAGTAGATTATTAAGTAGGAATTTAGTTTTCGTCCCAAAAATACATTTATTTGGTTACTCCCAAAATTTGTTTTTATTTTGTTTTTCGTTAAAAATTGCATTAGTCCGAAAATCCAAATTAATTAAGGTCGAATATGTAATTGAAGGCTTATGGTGTCTGTCGAATGTTTCGCTGCTTTGTCGAATCTTCGTCATTCATGTTGATTGTATATAGTTCAAACAGAAAATGGACTGGTGATAGTGATCACTGATCAGACAGGTAACAAGATAGGGTATATAGAATCTAAATATAATCTCAATCTATAATATAGAATCTATAATAATAAATCCCCCCCCCCCCACAACACGGGCAGCCTCTGAGGCTATCACAACACTAGCAACACTAGTATCACTATCAAGTTCACAACACTAACACAATAGCAGCAGATTATTATGAAAAAGTTGAACTGTAGCTTGCTTCACTATTGTTCTGCTGCTGTGCTTATGCTTAATTGCTAAATAATTCAGGTTCTCTGACAAGCGGACCAGCTACGATTGAGTGTCTTCTGAAATGATTCAGTGTGTGTGTCTCTCTCTGCTAGCAAATCGTAAGTGAAAGTAAGTTGGCTGTATGTGTGTACTTAGTTCTAGCTATTTTACTACTCCTCCTCTTTGGTTACAATCAGCCAATAACATTCATCATTTTAATTATTTTTATTTTACTTCCCCCACCCAATTCCATCAGCAATCTTTTCTCTCTATGTCGAATCTTTTCTCTCTATGTCAAATCTTTTCTCTCTATGTCGAATCTTTTCTCTCTATGTAGAATAATCTTGGACTAATAGAGCTAAGGTTAGGCACATTCAACCACAGGTTCGATGGACACAGATTGTTATTGTTAGCATCATGTTGAATCTCTTATCTATATCGAACTGTTGTCACAACGAAAATGAAAATAAAGCATTTGTTTATGTCGGGTCTTTCGTTTTTCGGATTCTGCACTTTCGTTATCGTTTGTTAAAACGATAACGAAAATACCTGAAATTCGGACAAAAAGGCATTCGGACGAAAACGAATGCACATGTCTAGTAGATTGGGGGCTGAATCAGAGGAGGAAACAGCCCCCCCCCAAAAGAATAAGAAGATCAGAATATCAGGCAACCACCATCAGTGCCATACACCGCAACAGCATCAACACCAACAGTGATATACCCCAGGAAGCGCTAGACCCTAGGCACTGGAATATCACACCAGACCCAAAGAATCAGGCCAAACCTATCTTCCAGTTGCCCTAGCAAACCCATTATCCCTGCCTTCCAGCTGAGGGTCAGCTACAATCTCCCCTTTCACTGCACAGCCAGGTGTGCAGCCCAACACTGACAATTTTTCTGAAATAGATTTTCTTTATTTGTTTTTCCCTGAAGATTTACATTTTGGACCAAACAAATCATTTTGCAGAGCAATTTATTGCCACCAACCCCAGTTCATCCAATGCCCGCATGTTTAATCAGGAATGACAATGGACGCACAAATAGGATCAGTGGTGAGCGGATCCCACCATCTCCTCTGCCAACTACGCAGACTCATCCCCTTCATCCCAGAAGAGGACAAAGCGGCAGTTGTGGGAACAATCATCAATTCCCGACTTGACTACGCAAATTCGCTCTACGTAGGACTACCCCAATATCAGCTTACAACTCATCCAAAACACGGCGGCAAGACTGTTAACAGGAAAAAAAACCTGGGAATCCATCTCCCCCTCCCTAAAGAGAATACACTGGCTAACCGTGAAGAATCGGATCACATTCAAGACCCTCTGCCTCACCCACAAATGCGTACAAGGAAACGCCCCACCATATCTCCGCGAGAAAATAAAACACTACACACCTCCTTACCGTTCCCAAATACTGCTACAAAGCAAAGGGAGAACGAAGATTCGCAGTCCAAGGGCCTCGACTATGGAATGCTCTTCCATCTAACATCCGCATGGAAGGAAACCACCAGGCCTTCAGAAAAAAACTAAAGACCTTCCTTTTCTGAGAAGCTGACATCAGAGAATGCATCCAGCGCCTTGAGGCGATTCAGTTCGCATTTGCAGCGCTTTACAAATCATTCATTCATTCATTCATTCATTCATTCATTCATTCATATCTCACAGTGGAGGAGGTACAATTGTTTTTGGGCCTTACATTTAATATGGGGCTTACAAAGAAAAACAGTGTGTGCCTACTGGTCCACCCACCCCATCCATCACATTCAGTGACAACTCACAGTGCCCTCAATGAGATCATCCCAACCATGATGAATCATATAAAATATGCCCACTAATAAATTATTTTTCCAAGCGATTTGCAGAAATTTATGTCCCAGACCAAAACATTTGTCTAGATGAGTCCCTTGTCCACTTCACTGGCTGGGTGCAATTCCTAGTAAGACGGCCAGGTATGCAATGAAACTTAACAAACTACGTGAAAGAGCCACAGGATATGTGCATGCCTTCAGCAAGTACGAAGGTAACGACTCCCACCTCCAGCCCCCTGAGTGCCCAATGTACATCAGAACAAGCAAAATAATTGTCTGAGACCTGGCATACCCCCTGTTCAAAAAAGGCTATTATATCTACCTAGACAATTATTATACCAGTCTGCCCCTTTTTCATCACCTGTACCATAAAAAAACAAGATTGCCTTGTTGTCTGGTGTACTGTATCGCACACTATGCGCACATTACAAACACTCATCACACTATAGATCCGTGCACTTGCGCTCCCCGCACACACACATATATATTTTTGCGTGTGTTTTTTATATATATATATATATATATATATATATATATATATATATATATATATATATGTGTATACAAATGGTTACTATGGTGCTGTGTCAGGGCCCGCCTCTTGACTGCCCACTTTATGGGAGTGGCTCCTAGGTCAGTTTGGTCTGTGCTCCCTTGATGAGCACATTATTTAAGGTACCGTAAGAGATGGATATTGTTAGGCTCTGAAGAAGAAGGTGCTACCTTCGAATTGCACGTCTTGTCCATAGGTCTGGAGACTGCTACCATCATTTGACTAATATGCGTGATTTTTACCTACCCTTGTGAGTAGTACTTTTAGTTTTTCTGTTTTAATAAACCTTTTTAAAGATAATGCACAAGGCCGGCGCACCCTCTCTTTTCTGTTTTTTGTCTGTATGTTAGGTTTTCCCTATCCTTGAGGGCAGCAAGGCTGAAAGCTACCATCCATCGAGAACTTTGAACTGTCGGGCTTATACATTTATGCGCAGGAGTTTTTGTTTTGTTTTGTTGTATTGGCTATCTTTGGGTCTCTAGCTGCAGAGTGTGATCGCCCTAACGGTTTCTCAGGTCAGATTCTCTGGAATCCGGGACAACGATGGTTATATCTATAGAAGAACGACAACTGAGAAGATCCTCATTGGCTAAAGGTTTCACTACTAGCTTGAATATCTTTGAATCAGAGACTATTGCTAATGAGGGGACTATTACGACAAGTAATGATAAGCAGGCTCCAGATAGAGAAGACACTATGGTATCATTATTCCTAAGATTAAAAGATTTACTGGAAAGAGAAATGCTGCAGTGGTGGGATATCCTACTACTGCAAAATTACCTTGAATTCAAGAGGATACCAAGAGGTCTAAGAATTACTAAAGTATGTTCATTTCTAGATGTAGAACTCAGAGAAAATTGGATCAAAAGCCTGCATGATTGTAATCGTATGTGGCTACAATACATCATCACACAAAGAGAGCACAATCTCTCTGCGATTCGTGCCGACTTATGTATCCTACAAGAAGAACTATCCACTTTCTCTGATGTTTCTACCTTTGATAGCTGGGATCAGAAAGTAAATGAACAGATAATGGAATATGAGACTAATCTCATCAGCAAAAAATCAGGGAAATTTGAGAGGGATAGGTTAGATTACCTTAATAATCGGGAATTTAATTGGAAAAAACAGAATACCAGGAATTATAGGAGGAAGGTGAATAGTGAACAGCCAACCGAGAAGTGCGAACAGAACACACTATCTCAAGGACACCATTCACTCCCACCCCAGATTGATAGACAAAGAAGCAATAATACCAATGTTCAAAACAACAACAACAACAATAAGAATAAAAATAAGACCAATTCAAAATACAAACATAATAAGAGAACTAACACTAACACTAGTCAGAATAATAGAGAGGGAAGTTCATGTAATACCAAAAAGCCCTTTCATCAAAATAGGGATCGTTCTGGATGTATTGGTAACATCCAGAAACAACATCTTGTGAGTACTAACACCCCCACGAAGCGCTTGCCATCATTGCTTCCCAAGACTGATTGTACCAGCAGAGGTAAAGATAACCATTCTAAAGACATCAATAGAGAAAATACTCCATCAACTAAACATTCCACTAACATTATTAAGAAAGGTCACAATATGCAACCCAGAGGTGAGGGATCTATTTTATCACTGACTAATGACAACTGTAGTATACTTCCAATTACGGCTAACACCTCTACAGTGTCATTTGGAAGTACTACTGCAGCACTTGATATAGACCTCAAGACGTTTAGTGACATACAAACTTACAATCCCTTTATAGTTCTTAGTAACGGAGAGTCAGATGACAATAGTGTCAATATATCAGGTACTACACCACCCTTGGTTTTTTTAGAGAAGGAAGTTGCATTGATGGAGGACCCTGTAACGAACAACAGGATTCTGGATCCTTTAGAGGTAACTCCATCAATTTCGAAAAAAACAAGGAAAAGAGAGGAAGAACTAGAAGAGGTGCAAGAGGAGGAAAGGGACGTAAAAAGAGGCAGACTATAGATACTTCTCATTCCACCATCAAAATCTACAACCTATCCAGTTCTGTTTTTTCGGAAACAGAACTGGACCTCCTCAGAAAAGGCCTCAACTATGCCCCACCCAGTGTACCCAATTTGTTTGAGCTTTTCATTAAATTAAATAAGTATATACGCAAACTTACTATCCAGCGATATTATATCCTTAAAAAAGCGAGTAGTAACACTGATGGTGATGACACTGGTATTGGAGCAGAGTCAGGAGCATCCTTACCCTCTGAAACAAGTGTAGATGAGGACTCTATATTAAACATATTAGAAGAGCTATATCTTGAGGTACAGCCTGATGGACAGACCATTTCTATACCAGTGGCTTGTCCCCTAGGGGAAAGTGCAATAGTCCATACCCCTTTTAGACCCAGATCATCTTTCTTTCCCCATTGGGCTAAAGGAAAATTTATCTCCACATTTTATGATGTAGTTTTTAATACTTTTAAAAATAAGTTTGATCCTTATAATAATAAGACAAGTTATGCCAAAAATACTGACCCTCTTTCTAAAACTATAGACAGTTTGAAACAAAATCAGAATATAGTCATACGAAAGGCGAACAAAGGAGGTAGTTTGGTTATTCAAAATAAAGATGAGTACATCATTGAGACAAAGAGACTTCTGGGTGACACGGATACCTACACTAAACTCAGCAAAGATCCTACAGTGGAATATACGAAAGAGCTTAAAATACTTTTAGATGAGGCAATATTGGAGAAAGTGATTACAAAGAATGAGTACTACTTTTTGTACAATAGGCATGCGGTGACCCCGCATTTTTACCATATACCTAAGATACACAAAAGCCTAACTAACCCCCCCGGGCAGGCCAATAATAGCTGGGATGGATAGTCTCTCTAGTAATCTGGGCTCTTACATTGACCATTTTTTACAAGACACTGTAACCAACTTACCATCCTTCGTAAGAGACTCTAGTCACATGCTTGAGATTCTGTCCAATTACAAATGGCAACCTAGCTATAGATGGCTTTCCCTAGATGTGGCTTCCTTGTACACATCCATTGACCATACACATGGCCTTAGAGCCATGAATCACTTTCTACTAGAGGATGATAAATTCAATCCCTCACAAGCCAAATTTTTGTTGGACTGTGTCAGGTTTTCCCTTACACATAATTATTTTTCTTTTCTGGACGAATACTATCTACAAACTAGGGGCACAGCTATGGGGGCAAGGTTTGCCCCTAGTTATGCCAATATCTTCATGGGCCTTTGGGAGAACACCTATATATGGAAAAACAATCCTTTTGGGGCCAATTTGGTGCTGTATGCCAGGTATATTGATGATATCTTAATCATATGGGACGGGTCAGATGATGATCTCAATAACTTTTTAGAGTATTGTAAGAACAACTCTTTTGGCATAGAATTTACACATGTTATAGATAGCAAGTGTTTGGTCTTTTTAGATCTAGAACTCCAGGGAGATCCCGACGGTGACATCTGTTCCAGAACCCACTTTAAACCTAGTGGAGGCAATTCGTACCTATATGCCAAAAGTAATCACCATCCAAGGTGGATACAAAACGTCCCCTATGGTCAATTTTGTCACTTGAGGCGTACATGTACAAAAAAAGAAGACTACTTAGAACAGAGTAAGCTTCTTATACAGAAGTTTAGAGAAAAGGATTATGATGCAAGCCATATTGAAATGGCCTTTAATAAATATCTGGTTCTCTATGATAACCCATCAGATGACACCACTGGTCCCCGATGCCATACTACACCTGATACCCAACAGGCTAGATTCTCCACCCAGTATACGAACAAAGCCTTCGAGATCCAGAACATTCTGAAGAGAAATTGGAATATCCTCAAACATGACCCTGTACTAGGTGACACACTCCCAGACCATCCAAATATTGTGTTCCGTAAACCACGTGACCTTAGGAGCCTGGTTGCACCTAGTAGGGTAAATAACACTACCATTAGACCGACTAGCCTTTGGACCACAATATTTGATCAGAAAGGGAGCTACAAGTGCGGCGTAAAAAACTGTGGCACATGTATGTACATGTGGCACAGAAAGAAAACCGTTGTAGGGAGAGATGGAAGGGTCCACAAACTCAAACAGTTTATGAACTGCGGGACTCAGTATATTGTCTATGGCATTGTTTGTCCCTGTGGCCGTCTCTATGTCGGCCGCACTCAGCGCCCTATGAGGGTCAGAATAGGAGAGCACAAGTGTGGCATCATTAATTTAAGGGATAAATATCCAGTTCCCCGCCATTTTGTAGAAGCCCATCAAGGAAACCCTTCAGGTATGAGGGTATTTGGTATCGAGTCGATTGGGGGTGATTTAGACTCAGGGAGAAAACATCAGAGACTATGTAAGCGCGAGGCTTACTGGATTTTCACCCTCGGAAGTCTCGCTCCCGGTGGCCTCAATGAAGACCCTGAGATACATAAAATAGTGTGACAGTGGTTTTAGGTATCCCCCCAACCCATTCCATTTTTCCATTTTTTTAAATTTTTTATTCATTTTTTTAATCATTGATTTATTTTCATATCCATCTTCTTCCTTTGCAATTTGTTATCCCTCTTCCCTTCACCCTTTCCTCCATTTCCCCCCCCTCCCCCCCTCCTGATTCCATTTATTTCTCTCTACACATGCGCATACACATATGCATGTGACCTTCAGTATTCATTCTACACATATGGCCTTTATGTTTATTTAGCCTTCAAGAGGCCTATAGGTGTGTATATATATGATTATGTGTATGTATATTCTAGTTATGATAATACGCACAGGCTGTGCGGGTATATGTATGGTTTCATACTTCTGTTCTAAAAATTATTTTGGTCCGGTACACTGCGCATGTGTGCACTAGCACGTGCACGTGGATGTGTGCGTATGTATATATGGGAGTGTATGCGCATGGGTGTATGTGTATATGGACATATGTTTGGCTAATTTTCCATAGACATTTATTGTGATTTCCCCCCCCCCCCCTCTGTTTTCTCCTTTTTGCTGTTAAAAGCTCTCTATAACGATAATAATAGAGTGTTTAAAATGTATTCATTGACAAATATTCATTCGATCTGGGAACCTTTTTATTTATCTATTTATTTATTTGTTTTTAATCTGTTTCATTTACTTACTGGAATGCTATTGTATACCATTTTTAATGACAACCTGCGCTCATTTATATGTATCATATATATGTAATATTTATATACCTTTGTAATTGGAGTGCAGGTTTTCATCTCTTACTCACATGTGTCGCACGGCGTGCATGCGTTTATACGCACGCGCACATGGGCGTACGCGTGTATGTCTATGGGTGCTTGTGTGTGAGTGTGCATGCCCTGTTGACTATTTGGCCATATTCTTTTATTTAACTACAATACTGACCAACACGCTCCCTTTGTATACATGTAGACATGCATTAGTTGTGTGGGGTTGCGGGTTATACAAGTGCACGGATGGTATTGGAAATTAGACATTTGTTTTTGTCCCATGTTTTTCTATCCCCTTGATATGGTATTTCATTTAGCCACCCAATATGTGTCTGCCTTCAGCCTCTATAGTTGGTCTTCCCTTATATGGCTGCTGGTATCTTTACTGCTGATACAGCCCATGTTTTTCTATCCTCTTGATATGGTATTTCGTTTAGCCACCCAATTTGTGTCTGCCTTCAGCCTCTATAGTTGGTCTTCCCTTATATGGCTGCTGGTATTTTTACTGCTGACACAGCCTAGAGCGATAGTGGGCGCACAGGAAGCGATACAGAGCTTCTACTTCCGCCTCCTAGACCGCACTACATGTAATGAGTATGGCGTGCGTTCCAATCGCCGCCTGCAGCTGCACAGCGTCTTTGAGGTAAGATCTGTGATATTTTTACACACTATGGAGATTAAATCATTCATCTCCTTGGAGGACAAGTGTGGATGGGTCCTGGTGATTCATTTATTTATTTATTTATTTATTTATTACATATCATAGTCTCATGTGAAATCTATTGTGCGCTGTTCATGGTGCAGATTATTGGATTTGATCTTGTATTTAATTTGATAGCTGGGTTTCTTTGCTTGCGCAGGTGGCCGCATTTGTAAGATTTAGGATTAGAGATTGCCTTGTTGTCTGGTGTACTGTATCGCACACTATGCGCACATTACAAACACTCATCACACTATAGATTCGTGCACTTGCGCTCCCCGCACACACACATATATATTTTTGTGTGCATTTTTTGTATCCTTTTAATTTTTTTTTATTTTTTTGTGCCTTTTTTGCGTGCGTTTTTTTTTTTTTAATATATATATATATATATATATGTGTATACAAATGGTTACTATGGTACTGTGTCAGGTCCCGCCTCTTGACTGCCCACTTTATGGGAGTGGCTCCTAGGTCAATTTGGTCTGTGCTCCCTTGATGAGCACATTATTTAAGGTACCGTAAGAGATGGATACTGTTAGGCTCTGAAGAAGAAGGTGCTACCTTCGAAACGCGTCAGCCAGCAGCGGTCTGCACGTCTTGTCCATAGGTCTGGAGACTGCTACCATCATTTGACTATTATGCGTGATTTTTATCTACCCTTGTGAGTAGTACTTTTACTTTTTCTGTTTTAATAAACCTTTTTAAAGATAATGCACAAGGCCGGTGCGCCCTCTCTTTTCTGTTTTTTGTCTATAAAAAAACCTTGGCCTGTGGTACCAGCAAAAAAAAAAACAGGAAGGGCTTCCCACAAAACTTAGTGACAACAAGTCTACAAAAGGGGAATCGGTAAGTCTGAGCAATGAGGAAGTGTTGGCCATGAAGTGGAGGGATAAGAGAGATTTATATATCCTGTCGACTTTCCACAATGATACCTTGGTGGAGATTCCCAGAAGACACGGTCCCATTGTAAAGCCTGAATGCATCCACGATTATAATCTGTTCATGGGGGAGTGAATTTAAAAGACCGGATGCTACAGTCCTATTCACCAATTAGAAAGTCCCTATATTGGTATAAAAAAGTTGCAATTTACTTTTTTCATATGGCCATGTATAATGCGCACGTCATCTATCAAAAGTCAAGAGAAAGACCCAGCACCTTCCTCAAATTTGTTGTCACTGCCCTGATCTACCAGCAAGGATCCCCCCAGGAAGCCTTTTCTCTGATTGAGTCAACTTCATGAGCAACATTTTTCCGAAAATAATCTACCCACAGAATCAGGAAGAAGAAGCCAAAAAAAGTTGTGTATGCAGCAGAGGAGGAGTTAGAAGAGGCACCATTTATGATTGTCCCCAATGTCCCTCCCAACCTGGCCTATGCATCAGATAATGCTTCAGATGTTATCACACATCCCTAAGATATTAGTTCCTCTTATTCTTAACAGCCTGCCATTTCCATGTTTCAAATACCTGTGTGAATCATTTGCCTGCTGCTTTGATTGTAGGGATGGGCGAATGGTTCAGCCCGAGCATAAGTTTGGGCCGAACTTTGGTTGTTCAGACGTTCGGCGAACACCGAACAATATAATTATTATAATAATAATAGGGGAGTGATCCGTGCTGAGGGGGAGGCTACTCACTCGCGATCGCTCCCAACGAATGACAATCTTCCTATGCCTCTGTAATGTAAACAGAGGCAGAGGAAGTGATGTCATCTCTCCTCGTGTTGGTCTTTTCATTCTGGCACCGAGGAGAGAAGACATCCAAGTGCACCAACACTACACTAACAGTAAAACACTCTAGGCACACATTTCACTCCCCAGTCACCCCCCCCCCCCCCGATCACCCCCCTGCACCCCCTGTCACAGTGACACCAATGGCTGTTTTTTTCTCTGATTATTGCATTGGTGTCATTTTGTGACAGTTATAAGTGGTAGGGCAGTTAGTTTTAGGCCCCTTTAGGTCTAGGGTACCCCCCTAACTCCCCTAATAAAGTTTTAACCCCTTGATCACCCCCCATCGCCAGTGTCACTAAGTGATAGTTTTTCTGATCGCTGTATTAGTGTCACAGGTGATGCTAGTTAGGGAGTTAAGTATTTAGGTTCGCCGTCAGCGTTTTATAGCGTCAGGGACACCCATATACTACCTAGTAAAGGTTTTAACCCCCTCTATTGCCCCCTAGTTAACCCTTTCATCAGTGATCACCGTATAACTGTTACGGGTGACACTGGTTAGTTAGTTTGTTTTTTATAGTTTCAGGGCACCCACCATTTATTATCTAATAAAGGTTTAACCCCTGATCGCCCGGTGGTGATATAAGTTATGTTTTAGGGTCAGATAGGGTCTGCGTCACCCCAGGCAGCGTCAGGTTAGTGCCAGTACCGCTAACACCCACTCACGCAGCATACACCTCCCTTGGTGGTATAGTATCTGAACGGATCAATATCTGATCCGATCAGATCTATGCTAGCTTCCCCAGCAGTTTAGGGTTCCGAAAAACGCAGTGTTAGCGGGATTAGCCCAGATACTTGCTAGCACCTGCATTTAGACCCTCCACCCAGCCCAGCCCACCCAAGTGCAGTATCAATTGATCACTGTCACTTACAAAAACAATACACACATAACTGCAGCGTTCACAGAGTCAGGCCTGATCCCTGCGATTGCTAACAGTTTTTTTGGTAGCATTTTGATACAGTCGCTAACAGTCAGAAGCTTTTTTTTGCCTGTGAGTCTCACTAGTGTACCACTAAATTTAGAGCCCAAAATGGCAAATCGAAGGTACACTAGTGAAGAGGCCTACACATTTCTGAGCATGACAGATAGTGAAGAGGAAGTCACTCATCTGTCAGATTCAGGCTCAGAATACGAACCTGTAGAGGACAGCGGCTACATGACAGATAGCTCTGACGACTGAGTTGTGGTCCCTGCCAAGGTCAGGCGTACCAGACCCCAATCTTCTTCTTCTGTCATTGATGTGCAAGAACCGCAGGTCCCTCGTATGGAGCAGAGCAGTACTAGCGCCGCTATTCCTTCTGTTGAACTGTCAAGCACCAGCGGCCTAGTACACCCTGGTCGTAGTCAATCCAGCACTGCAGTATCACGTGGTGACGTGGCGAGTCCCATAAGTGCAGTTCGAGCTGGTGAGGTGGCAAGCACAAGTACTGACCCGCTGCCACCAAGAAGACGAACACAGGCCCATTGTGCCCATAGTGCCCTTCCTGCTGCATTCGCCAATCCTAATTGGGAACCCACCACTTCTGCAGCACCTGTACTTCCCCCATTCACTGGCCAACCCGGCAATCAGGTGGAAACCGTTAATTTTACGTTGTTTGATTTTTATTCGCTGTTTTTCACCGAAGATCTCTATAGATCTATTGTGGACCAAAGCAATTTGTACGCTGGTCAACACATCGCCACTATTCCCCAGTCCTCCCTTGCCAGAGATTGGAGACCAATTCCGAATTTAAACTCTTTCTGGGCCTTTCCCTCAACATGGGCATAACTAAAAAGAGTGAGTTGCGGTCATATTGGTCCACTGACCCAATTCACCATATGCCCTTGTTCTCTGCCTCCATGACCAGGGCACGATACGAGCAGATCTTGCAGTTCATGCACTTCAATGACAATGAACTCTGTCATCCTTGTGGACACCCTGGATACGATCGGCTCTACAAAATTCGGCCCCTCGTAAACCACTTCAACCAACGTTTTGCAGACTTGTTTACTCCCCATCAAGTTGTCTGCATTAATGAGTCCCTGATTAAGTTTTCTGGCCGCTTGTCATTCAAACAGTACCTTCCGAGCAAGCCATCCAGATACGGGGTCAAGATGTATAAGCTCTGTGACAAGCCACAGGCTATACATGTAGTTTTATTGTTTATGAGGGAAAAGATAGCCACGTAGAGCCGATAAACTGCTCTGACTACATAGGAAGCGCTGGCAAGATTGTGTGGGACTTGGTGTCACCCTTATTCGGAAAAGGGTACCACTTATACGTGGACAATTATTACACGAGCGTGCCACTTTTTAGTCACTTGTTTGATCAGCAGTTTGGAGCATGTGGCACAGTGCAACCTAATCGCTGGGCTTTCCCCAGCGGCTTGTAGATTCCCATCTTAGGCTGGAGGAGAGAGCCTGCTTCAAGTGTAATAACTTGCTCGCTATGAAGTGGAGGGATAATAAGAATGTTTTTGTTCTTACCTCCCTTCATCCCTTCATGCAGACACGACGGTCCAAATTACTACGGCGACTGGTGTTGTGGAGAAACCCCTCTGTGTCCACAAATATAACCAAAATGTGGGAGGGGTGGACCTCAACGACCAGTTGTTGGTGCCGTACCTAATTGCCCGTAAGGCCAGACGCTGGTACAAGAAATTGTCTGTTTATTTATTTCAATTGGCTTTGCTGAATGCTCATGTGCTATACAGAGCTTCCGGATGGACTGGATCCTTCCTTAAATTCCAGAAAGAGATCGTCAGAGACCTTCTGTTTCCAGACTGTGCTCCACCTCACCTTCCCCAACCAAATGCAGTAAGCCGGCTGCATGAGAGACATTTTCTTTATGTCCTCCTGAGTACCCCTACCCATTGAGCCCCCCAAAAAAGATGTTGTGTCTGCAGCAAGCGCGGATATAGGCATGACACCCGCTATTATTGTCCCTCCTGTCCTGACAATCCTGGTCTTTGCATTGGTGAATGTTTTGAACGCTACAATACACTAACTGAGTATTAGCGTAGGGTACAGCACTGCACAGACTAGGCACACTTTCATAGGGTCTCCCAAGATGCCATCGCATTTTGAGAGACCCGAACCTGGAACTGGTTACAGTTACAAAAGTTACAGTTACAAAAAAGTGTAAAAAAAAAAAAACCCCAAAAATATATAAAATAAAAAAATCAAAAATAGTTGTCATTTTATTGTTCTCTCTCTATTCTCTCTCTATTGTTCTGCTTTTTTTTACTGTATTTTATTCTGCAATGTTTTATTGTTAATTATGTTTTATCATGTTTACTTTATAGGTATGCAATTTTTTTATACTTTACTGTTTACTGTGTTTTATTGTTAACCATTTTTTTGTTTTCAGGTACGCCATTCAACTGCAGAGCGGATTTATTTATCTTGACAGCAACAGCGTTTGCTCCCCACGATACATCAAGCCGTGACTCCAGCACTGTCGGAGGTGATTTCACCACCACAGTTAAAAAAAAGAGCATATATGCCGAAGCATGGGGGCAGCAGGGGCGGAGGAGCGATTTGCTCCTACCTTTTGCGGGTGGATGTCCCCTTGCTTCGGCATAAATGGATTTTTAAAACAGCTTACCTGTAAAATCCTTTTCTTGGAGTACATCATGGGACACAGAGCACCATAAAAATGACTGGGTTATATATCTGGGTTATATGCTACCTTTAGGTGATTGGACACTGGCAACCAATAGTAAGAAGGTTCCTCCCATATAACCCCTCCCATACAGGAAGTACCTTTAGTTTTGTAGCAAGCAATGAAGATCCCCAGAAAAAGAGGGGAGGGGCCTCTGTGTCCCGTGGTGTACTCCAAGAAAAGGATTTTACTGTTTTAAAAATCCATTTTTCTTTGTCATACATCATGGGACACAGAACCACATAATAATGACTATATGGGATGTCCTAAAGCAATGCCTTTGAGGGGAGGGAACATAGTATTCCTAGACCCCTTTTTAGACCCAGACTTATAAAGCTGTTTGCAGCACGCTGTGGCCAAAAACAATCTCCCTTTGAGACCTAACATCCAGTTGATAAAACCTGGTGAACGTATGAACTGAAGACCAGGCGACCGCTTTGCAAACCTGAGCCATAGACACCTGTTGGCGGACTGCCCAAGACGTACTAACTCCTCTAGTAGAGTGTGCTTTGAGATATTGAGGTGGAACCCTGTGTGTCAACTCATAAGCCTGGATAATGACTTGGCGAATCCACCTAGAGATGGTTGAACTAGTTGCTGCCTGTCCCTTTTTAGGACCCTCTGGCAGAATGAAAAGAGAGTCAGTCTTTCGAAAAGGGGCTGACATCTCCAAGTAAACCTTGACTGCTCTCACCACATCCAGTGCGTGAAGCGACCTTTCCTTCTTAGACCCAGGGTTGGGAAAGAAGGATGGTAGAATGATATCCTGATTTAAGTGAAAATTGGAAACCACCTTAGGTAAAAAATCTGGACGGGGTCGCATCACCACCTTGTCCTGATGTACAAACAGAAAGAGTTCTTGACAAGAAAGGGCGGCCAATTCTGACACCCTTCTAGCTGAGGTTATGGCCACCAAAAAGACCAATTTTCTAGCCAATAGGTTCAAATGAACATGTTTAATAGGTTCAAAGGGTTGACTCTGTAGAGCTGATAGCACTAAGTTCAAATCCCAAGGGCATAAAGGCAGCTTAACCGCCGGTGCAGCACCCCCTTGACGAAGGCTCTTACCAAAGAATGAGATGCGATTGGCCTCTGGAAAAAAAAACGATAAGGCTGAAATTTGTCCCTTAATAGTCCCTAGAGATAGGTTTAGATCAATTCCTGTTTGAAGAAAGGCAAGGATCCTCCCAAACGAATACTTGCGAGGGTGCCATCTTCTCCTCTCACACCAGGAAATTTATGATTTCCAAACCCTATGGTAAAGGCTTCTAGAAACTGGCTTTCTTGCATTTATCAGGGTAGACAGAATAAATCCTCTGATACCACAGTCCTTCAGCACCCTGGTCTCAATAGCCATGCCATCAAATTCAGTGACTGTAAAGAAGGATGGTATATGGGACCTTGAGACAACAGGTCTGGATGGTATGGGAGGCACAACGGGTCCTCCACCGCCATCCTCACAATCTCTGAGTACCAGGACTAGAATTACTGTTTTCTGTTCCTCCTGTATCCTGCGTAACAGGTGCAGCAGCATCTGGATCGGAGGAAAAGCGTAAATTAGGGAATACCGATCCCAGGGAATCACCAATGCATCCGTCCCTACGGCAAGTGGATCCCTGGTCCTGGATAAAAAGCTGTCCACCTTGGCATTGAACCTGGAGGGATACCTCTGGCATCCCCCAATGCTGGCAAATTTGAAGGAACACCTCGGGGTGAAGGGACCATTCCCCCGGTAACAATTGCTGATGACTTAGTTAGTCCGACTGCCAATTGTCCACACCTGGAATAAAGACTGCCGACAGAAACGGTACGTGCCTTTCTGCCCAAATTTGTGATTTACTTCCCTTTGGGCTGCCCGGCTCCGGATGCCCCCTTGGTGGTTGATGTATGCCACAACCGTGGAGTTGTCGGACTGGACTCTGACCGGAAACCCCCGCAATCTGGATGTCCAGAATAGGAGAGCCAAACGAGCTGCTCGGATTTCCAGCAGATTGATGGGCAAGGTCTTTTCTATTTGGGACCATTTTCCCTGTACTGAGGCCTCTTCCAGGACTGCTCCCCAGCTGAGATGACTGGCGTCCGTAGTCACCACCTTCCAGGTTACAGGCGGAAAGGATTTTCCGCCTTTTAAGTTGTTGGTTTTTGACCACCAAGAGCGGTCCTGTTTTACCTGTAGGGATAGAGACATGGGATGATCCAAGGCTTGAACAGACTTGTTCCAAGCTTCCAGGATAGTTTTTTGGAACAACCTTGAGTGGAACTGCGCATAAGGAACTGCGCTGAAGGATGCCACCATCTTGCCCAGCAGCCTCATGCACAGTCGAATTGAAGGCCTTCCTACCCTTTTGACTTCCCGGATCAGCTCCACTATGGACCTGACCTTTAAGGGAGGTAAAATTACCCTTTCCTGGGTTGTACCTAGGATTAGGTCTAGATATGTCAAGACCTGAACTGGACGAAGGGTTGATTTGTCTGTATTCAGAATCCATCCTAGGAACTTCAGGAAGCGAACGGTAGTTGAAACGTTTTCCACTAAAGTGGAGTAAGACTGGTCCCTTAACAGAAGATCGTCTAGATATCCTACGACCAAGATCTTTTGGGACCTTAGAAAGGCAAAACTGGAGCCAAAACTTTTGTGAAGACTCGAGGGGCCGTGGCTAGACCGAACAGAAGTGCCACAAACTGGAAATGACACCCCTCTACTGCGAAGCGCAGAAACCTTTGATGGGGACTGAAAATTGGCACATGTAGGTACGCATCCTTGATGTCTATGGATGCTAAAAAATCCTCTCTCCTCAAAGATGCAATTGCTGAACGAACTGACTCCATACGGAAGGTTCGGATGTTTAGAAAGGAATTTAGGGACTTGAGGTCCAGAATGGGCCTTACCTCCCCATTTGGTTTGGGCACTGTGAATAGGTTCAAATAGAATGCCTTAAATGTTTCCTTGTGCAGAACCTCGATAATTACCTGCTGCCTTTCTAGCTGTCTTAAGGCTAGGAATAGGCTTTTCTTTTTTACTGGGTCCGATGGGACTCTGGATACCAGAAATCGTTTCGGAGGAAAATCCCGGAACTCTATTTTATAACCTTGTGTTACCGTGGAAATGACCACCTGTCCTGAACCAATTTTCCCCAAGCGTCTGCGAACCACCGCAGTCTGCCCCCCACTTGCAAGAGTGGGGGCACCCCTTCACAAGGAGGACTTGGAATTGGTTTTGGCTGGTTTCTGGGTCCAAGATCTTTTTTGACCCTGAGGTTTTTTTAAAGGTAGGCGGTGGAGGCCATCGATACCTCTTGGGAGAAGAGGCGCCTGGCCCGGGAGTGTTGGGGATCTTAAAGAAAGGCTGCTTATTCCTTCTTTTAACTGAAAGCAAGGAGCTCTTTCCTCCTGAGATCTTTTGGATATATTTATCCAGATCTTTTCCAAGTAAACGCTCACCATGAAAAGGAAAAGCCGCAAGTAGCCTCTTGCATGGCATCTCGGCTGACCAATTCTTTAACCACAAGACTCTGCGCATATGGATTGAAAGTAGCGCAAAACGAGACATCTGCTGGATTGAGTCCTTTAATGCGTCTACCGAAAAACATAAAGCACGAGGAGGTTCTGACAATTCGTGAGAAAATTCCTCCTGAACAGGTAAGTTCCTGACCAACTTTTTAAAACGGTCCTTCAAGGACTGACGAATACCGATAGCCGCAACTGCCGGTTGTACTAGGGCAGCACAGTGGTGTAGTGAGTAGCACTCTCGCCTAGCAGTAAGAAGGGTCGCTTGTTCAAATCCCAACCATGACACTACCTGCCTGGAGTTTGCATGTTCTCCCTGTGCCTGCGTGGTTTTCCTCCGGGTGCTCCGGTTTCCTCCCACACACCAAAAGACATGCTGGTAGGTTAATTGGCTTCTGTCCAAAATCGGCCCTAGTATATGAATGTTAGGGACCTTGGATTGTGGGCTCCTTGAGGGTAGGGACAAATGTGAGTGTGCGATATACGTGTGGCGCGCTGCGTAAAAATTGACACAGCGCTATATGGGTAACTTAAATAATAAAAAAATAGGGATAATTGTAGACACGCACCCACACTCGCTCAGGTTGAACTCGATGGACTGGTGTCTTTATTCAACCTTACTAACTATGTAACTATGTAACTACTGCTGACCCAGCCACCTCAATGGAGGCTTTTAGTAAGGATTCCAGCTTTTTATCTGCTGGATCTATAAACCCTTGGGCATTATCCACTGGACAGGTTAAGCTTTTATTCACTGATGAAATGGCGGCATCGACCAAAGGCGTATCCCACCTTTTTCTGAATTTTTCCTCCATAGGGTATAAAAAGGAAAATCTTTTTGGAGGCAAATATATCCTGTCCGGGTGGTCCCAGTCAGCGTAGATTACCTGCTCCAATAATGGATGCACAGGGAACGCCTGGGAACCTGGCTGAGGCTGCAAGGATCCCAACGTAGAACATGAAAGTCCCGGTCCCTGAACGGGGGGGTAACTTAAATCCTGCTCTCACCATTTCAGCCAAAGATTGGATGAATAATTTTTTAGATTGGGAAGCTGACATTGGTTCCTCGGAACCTGAATCTCCCGCCTAGGATTCTTCAACCTCTGCTTCCTCCCTATCTTTTGCGGCCACCTCCTCCAAATCCTCTGCCCATTCTGGATCCAAATCACAAGGACCCAACTGGCTAAGAGAGTCCTGGTGCTCTAGTGATTCTCCACTGGGACCAGGCTCAGGAGAGGGAGATCTATGACGTTTCTTCCCTCCCTGCGTTACTGAGGCAATCATACCTGCTATTTTGCCTTCAAGGCCAGCTAGGGCTGATGCCAAGTCATCCTTAGTAACATAAGCCGATGCAGGGATATTGGTAGTGGCCACTACGCCTGACAGATGCAATGGCTCAGCCAGGCCAAATGCCGCAGGTCTTTCAAGGGAGATTAATGCTGCAGTAGCCTGAGGTTGATCTCCTGTTTTTGAAGGAGTCACTTTAACCCCTGGACTAGCCCCGCTCCCTGAACCTCGTTTTCTGGAAGACATTGCTTACAGGGTTTGAGGAAATATATATATATATATATATATATATATATTTCTCTAGTGCTATATAGCTGAGCCCAGTGTATAGCAACTATTCCGGCCTTTAACCTTCAACGTGTTGCAAACGCCCACTCATGTGCCTACCGCACTTAGGATCCTGGCTCTTGCGAGCCTACCCTGACAAGCAGCAATGACACCGGCGGATGCTGACTTCCCTCTATATGCGTGCGCCGCCACATGACGCACGCACGCCCGGGAACTTACTGCTCATGGGCACGCCCACGGCAAACCTCGTGGCGTCATACAGCCACGCTGTGATGCACATGGCGACCTCCCCACCCCACGCACGCCATAGCGCACACGGATGCGGGCATGCGGCGCACAACCCCGATGCAAGCCCCTGCACACACGCGCGCCCGGCACACACGCCACCATGCAGGAGACACCAGCCTTGGCAGTTTGTAACATAAGGCACGAAAAACTTTGGCAAAACAACACATGTTATAGCAACACATTAATACAGTTTAGGCCTCCAGAGGGAGCACTCACCAATCCTCGCTGCAGGGCCTGGAACAGGCCCAATCTTCCCCCATCACTGCAGGTAGCGCCACAGAGGACCTTCAAGGACCGGGTCCCCCTTTGTTTTGGGGTCCACACCCTTGGACCTGTAAGGCGCCCTTCTGGTTTCCTTGGGCAGGTGATAGACCAGGAATACCATATAACAAGGGTCCAGCACCATAAAGGACACATTACAGGCAAAACCTTGTTCTTGAACCAAGGCTCGGGTACCATCCACTTTAACTTTAATATGCCATTCGAATGGATCTGATTATAACATCCACACTGGGGCATTATTGAAGAATTTGAAGAGCTTCCACAGCCGTGACCATCACCTTCAAGACATTGGCAAAAAATTAAAGGTACTTCCTGTATGGGAGGGGTTATATGGGAGGAACCTTCTTACTATTGGTTGCCAGTGTCCAATCACCTAAAGGTAGCATATAACCCAGATAGTCATTATTATGGTGCTCTGTGTCCCGTGATGTACGATAAAGAAATATATATTTTAGGCACAGGTTGCGTTAAAAAATGTTTTATTTTTTACTGTTTTTTTTGTATTTGCTTTGCAGGTATAGTAAGTCTTATGCCCTGTACACACGGTCGGATTTTCCGACAGAAAATGTGCGATCAGAGCTTGTTGTCGGAAATTCCGACCGTGTGTGGGCTCCATCGGACTTTTTCCATCGGATTTTCCAACACACAAAGTTTGAGAGCAGGCTATAAAATTTTCCGTCAACAAAATCCAATTGCGTCAATTCCGACCATGTGTGGACAATTCCAACGCACAAAGTGCCACGCATGCTCAGAAGAAATTTAGAGACGGAACTGCTCGGTCTGGTAAAATTAGCGTTCGGAATGGATATAGCACTTTCTTCACGCTGCAAATTTTTTACTTGTTTAAAGCAGCGCACTCTCTTCTTCTTTATAATGCTAAAAGAATGAAGTTGTTTTGCTGCTCATATTCACACAGACTTCTCACAAACTTCTTTCTTTATTATTTTTCGTAATTTCATCAATATAATATTTTTATTTGTCACATCTACCTAAACAATAATTTTTTGTGATCTTTTTAGATTAATTTTTGGTTTGTAGGATTTTTTTAAAGCCTGATCTTGTGTTTTATTTATCTTTTTTTTTTTTTTTTACTCCAGAATATTTTTGGGTGTGTTTTGTGTGTCAAGTTACCACAACACGATTATTATGTTGTATTATTTAATCTCAAGGAGATTGTTTGGTGTTGGTGTCTCTTGTTAATCTCACATTGTATTTTTGAAATGTACCTGCCTCCTCACAAACAAACTGTCCTTTTTGAAAGAAAACACACATAGGCGAGTATAATTGAAAAAAAAAATCCTTTATTAAGGGGTCCTAACCAAAGAAAGAGGGAGGCAACGTTGGAGAAACAGCAGAAATTGGCGAAGCCTTTGGCCCCCAGGGCACATAACAATTTTTTTCATGCAAAATTGGTAGCCTGAGGAGTCCTTATCTAAGGGAGTTCAATCTGGTCCAGAAGTCCAAGAGAATCATGAACAGCAGCAGATGACATCGGTGTCCCCAGGCTGTGGTTATACAAGAGCCTGCATCTTTTGTGAGACCAGACTGAACCCAGGCCATCACTCTCTGGTCTTCCTTCCACGCTTCCTTCCATGCTGTGTCTGTGATGGTGGAGTTTTGGCAGGAGGAGGAGGAGAAGGAGGAGGAGAATGGTCCAACTCACACAGGTGGGTATTGGGTGTGATTTTGCCCATCACCCCCTTAGTTAGTGTTTTATAAAGAATGTCCTCACACATGAGGCATTGGCCCTCCTGCATGCCCTGCAGTTTAGTGGCAGCCATGCAGGCAAAGGCCTCTTCACGAGTGGGGAAGGCTCTCAGGGACGCAGAAGCCTCCTGAATCAGTCTGAGTGCTGAATCCTGCACGTTACTCCCCTTCCTGGGTCTTTTGTTTGGAAGGCGGAGGGGAGGAACCTGCGATTCTGTCAGGCTCCTACTGGGCCTGGCCTTCTCCTGGCTGCCACTAACCCCCGCCTCCTCCTGGCTGCCACATTCCACAGCCTCCTCCTGTGTGCCACATTCCACAGCCTCCTCCTGGCTGAGGTCTTCCTGTGTATGAAAAAGGGACATAATTTTAGTTTTTTTTCATCTATCACACACAATTTTCATCTCATGACTGTTGCCAATTGAATGTTAACAAATATAACAGACTATCATTCTGAGCCCAGCATTTTTCATTCTTGTCCCAATTATTTTTGCCCACTACTGTCTATTGATCTGTAAAACACTTTATTAATTCAGCAATTAGTGATCAATAATAACATCTAGTAAACATCATTTATGTTTTGCCAAGAAATCTGTAGAACAATGCTATACCTGGCTCCAGCTGGGCTCCTCCACTTCTTCCTGGCCAGAAGTCCCAGGTTAGACATCGGAAGCCTTAGCTGGGGTGGAAGGAAGAGTGGAAGGAAGGGTTGAGAGGGATTCCCTGACTTCACTCTGGTCTGACAGAAATCGCAGTCTCTCAAAGTACCAAAAGCCTGGGGACATAAATGTCATCTGCTGCAGCTCCTGATCTCTGGGAATCCTGGACCTTCTTGCGCTCCCTAAGATAAGTGCTCCTCAGGCCATCAATTTTGGCTTTTAAATAGGGGATGCTTGCCGTGAGGACCACCGGCTTCACCAACTCCAGCACTTTCTCCCAGCGCTGCCTGCCTCTTTTGTTTATGATTATAATGCGGGTGTTTCATCTGCCACAGACAGGGCAGCTCCCTGTACTTGTCTATGAACAGGGGGAGGAAGTTGTGGTCATTGAAGCCATCCATTTTATCTGCAATACACAAGACAAACCCTAATGTCAGGCTAAAGTCTCCTAATCTTGTCCCAATATAGGCCTCAATCTAGAATCAGTATAGGCCCAAGTTTAAATGTTACCTTCGTTATCATGATCGGCGCTTCCAATACTCCTTCCTCCGATCACAGATCGTACGTACTATGCATGCGTGTTACGCTTTATATACACTGTGCATGCGTGAAACTCCACCCACCCATGACGTTATTTCTAGTCTTTTCCCGGCCCCTTCTCGTTCGGCGCAGTGGGGGAAGAGCACATGGCGGAGACAGAGCAGGTGCGTGCTAATTACAGCAACGAGGAGGAGGAGGAAAGCCCGGAGCCAGAAAAGTCCCGATCCCGAGGAGACGATTTAAGGCATCGAATATGTCCTTTGGGGAGATGTTGGAGATGGCGGACATCTTGAAAAGGGCCGACTATGACGGGAAGTATGGACCTTACCCCAACCCCAACGTCAGAAATGCCGAGATCATGGAGAAAGTTGTGAAGAGTCTGCAGAAGAATTTAGGGGTACGACGATCCAGGGATCAACTCCGGAAATGGTGGTCAGACCTCAAATTAAGGGAGCATGATCAGTATAGAAGGATCAGGAGAGTGCTGCAAAAAAGTAAGTAGTTGTCCAGTGTTCCTATTCTTTATTTTTATTACGTTCGTGCTGCTCCATGTGTTTTTCTTTACTGTTGTACAATTTAAAATGGCAACTTTCATGTTCATGGACACATTAATCGTTCGTAGGAAACATTGTTCGTTCGGCCAATAAAACACCATGTTTTGTCCAGATGCAGTTCAATAAATTTTTTCAGGCATACTTCTATTAAATAAATTTTGGTGTCTAGATGGGTTTGGAACTAGAATGAAATGCAAACTAGATTCTGTGTAAGGAGAGGACACTCAGCAACTGTTTACACATCTGGACACAGGAGCACTAGTGTGGGACACCAGAACAAACTTTTTATTAGGGGGCCCACACAGGGGCTCCAGTGTATACTATAGGGGTGTCTCCATCTGTGAAGCTTGTACAAAATAGGTAAGTATTCAAGCTTTGCAAAGTAGATAAATATTTCTTCAGCTTGGAACTCTGCCAAAACAGACAATTGTATCCCACTTCCAAGCAATGTTTCATATTACTATTTCTGCCATCAAATATCTGTGTGCTAAGTATACCTATTTTTTTTTACATAGGGGAGAAAAGACTCGGAGGACACCGCTCCTCAGAGAAGACCACGGACCCCCCACCTCATGAGGAAGTGGAAATCCCCCAAAGCCAACAGGAGGAGGAGGGAGACGTAATTGAAATAGTCACCACAACAGGTGAGTGTCTGCAACCACAGGCTCAGGTAAGAGATGGATAGCGGCATATTTATAATACATGGTGTTTTTTTCTATATTTTTAGGTGATCGTCATGTTGTGGATCAAGGTCATTTCACCAGTGAAAGTGCCCAGATCCTGATCGGGGAGATCATGGGGTGTAATAGGCACTTGGAAAACATTAAGCAAAACATCAATGATGTTCAAAACAAAATGAAGAACATCATTGATGATTTAGGGAGAGTTTAAAACCCCTTGAAATCCCTTACTTAGTTGTGCTTTTTTTACAGAAAATATTTTTCTCATTTTGTGACATATTCTCGAAAAGCCAAATTTTGAAGATGCACACAGTGTGTCAACATGTGCTATCTGCCATCACGGGAGATCAATGTATGTGTTTTGGGGGTGCAACCCCTTCCTCAATAATAAAGTAGCTGAGAGTAAAGGGTTGCACCCCCAAAACACGTCCCTTGATCCCCCATGATGGCAGCTAGCACATGTTGACATTCTGCAATTTGTGTGTCTTCAAAATTTGGCTTTTCCAGGGGTGACTTCATCCCATCTGCTGAACGCAATATCAAACACAGTTTATAAATACTCATGTCTGATATTGCCTTCAATTTCTAACAAGGTTGAACTTTGTAAGTTCCAGATTTGTGTATTTCTTGTTGGTTTTAACCTTAAATGGACATTTCTACTTTTATTAATGTGACCAAAAAATTGTTATACAACAAACATGTTGGTTTGTTTTAAAAACCTTTTATAAATGCACATGTGATTGTGCTAGTATTAAAAAGATTGATAAACAACAATGTGTGGCTTCTTCTTTCAATGCTCCTAAACTTTTTGTGTGGTAAAATTGGTGTTTTCTGTGGCAATGGGAGTTATTTACTAAGGGCAAATACACTTTGCACTACAAGTGCAGTTTCACTGCAGTCTCAAGTGCTCTTGTAGTGCAAAGTGTCTTTGCCTTTAGTAAATAACACACAACAGTGCTTTCTAATGTTACACAATCACGCCATTTTCAGGACTCCCCAAATTACAGTCAGGGTCAGCTAAAAGAAACACAAGCAGTAAATGTCAGCAAATATTTTTTTTTTTTATATCAATAGGTTTTTATTGAGTATTTCAAGAAATGGGTACAAAAAGGAAAAAGATAAATTGGGAAATGGAGGAAAATGGGTTGTACAACATAAATAAAAAAGGGGGTAGTAAGTGATATACATCTCATAGTGATATACAATCAGAAGATACAATCGTACAAAAGGATAAATAGGTATAGTAATAGACCTACTGGTTCTGTTAATACAGTATAATCACCTCGAGTATCATGTAAGTCACAGCTTATAAGGCCATATAGACCAAGATTTGTTAAAAGTCACACTCTTTAAAGAGTTTAGTGCAATGAGGCGTTCAAAGGTGTAGTTTCTGTTGACAGCTTTGACTATATCTGTCACATTCAAGGCTGTAGTGGATTTCCAGTTACAGAGAATCATTAATCTCGTCTCTAGTAATATGTGTGTCACTACAGGTCTGAAGTCCTTATGAATTTTGTCAATGTTTAAATGTAAGATTGCTAATGCGGGGTCTGGGGGTGTGAGCATTCCCGTTATGGAGGAGATTAGTCTAAATATTTGATTCCACGTACTTTTAATTGTGGGGCAATGCCATTGCATGTGTAGTAAAGAACCCGTGTGTCCGCAAGCTCTCCAGCAAAGAGGCGATGTGCCGGGAAAGAATTTTGCCACCCTATAAGGTGTGTAATGCCATCTATTGGCTAGTTTTATTGCTAGTTCCCAGTGCTTAACGCAATGAGAAGCTTTATGTATCCCTGTAAAGGCCTGTCGCCATTGTTCAGGTGAGAACTGTTTGCCCAAGTCACCCTCCCATTTTGTCATTGCTGTAGTTTTGATGAACGTATTTTTATCCCTTATCTTGTGGTAGAAAAATGATATACCTTTAGTGTTGTTATTGGCGTGTGAGTAAAATTGCCATATTGCATTCGGTATGTGGATAGATGGTCTGGAGTGGGAGTTAAGAAAACGCGTGATCCTTGTATATAAGTGTTTCTCGTTATTGGTGAGGTTGTATTGGGACTGGACTTGGTCAAATGTTCTCAATTGAGTTCCGTCATAGAGGTCTAGGATGTTATGTACCCCTTTGGTCATCAAGGAAGTAACTGTCAGTAATGGAATCTTTGTTTCTAGTAGCGTCATAGGTAGAGTGTATGCTAGTGCATGATTATCCTGATGTTTTTGTTTGAGAAGGAATCTCCATGCTTTCAATGAGATCTGCATAGGGGGAGTAACAGCGGATAATTTCCATGGCAACCACCCATCACTTAACAATAATAGGGTTAAATCTTTTGTTGGGGCTAAAGCTTTTTCAATGTCTACCCATATTGGTGGATCTTCAGTTTTGAACCATAATTTTGTCTGATCAAGTCTGACTGCCCAGTAGTAGTCATATAGGTCCACTAGGCCTGCCCCTCCTATTTTTTTGTGGAATGTGAGGTTGTTTCTGGAGCATCTGGCTTTTTTACCATTCCATATGTATTTCCAGCTTATTTTTGACATTTTATGAAAATAGTGAATAGGTATGTTGATTGGTAGGGAACGGAATATGTAAAGTATTTGAGGTAGCAGCATCATCTTATATGCTGTGATTCTACCAAACCAAGATATTTCTTTGTTAGACAAGTGTTTGATTTGGGCTTCCAGTGTGGCCATCAGTGTTTGCATATTTGCTTTAACCAATGTGGAGGTTTTATTAGTGAGTGTGATACCGAGGTATTTTATGCCATTTAAGCTCCACGTATAAGGCAGTGTTGTTTGGAGCATTGTGAGTTCGTGGGGTAGGACACCCAGGTCTAGTATTAAAGATTTATTAAAGTTGACTTTATAGTATGATATTTCTCCAAATGTGTTAAGGATTGTGTGGGCCTGCGATAATGATGTGGAAGGATTTGTCAGGAGAAGGATTACATCGTCAGCGAAAAGATTTATGGTATGCAGACTGGAGCCAAACTGGAAGCCTGTAATCAGGGGATGAGATCTTATAGTTTCAGCTAGGGGTTCAATCATTAAGTTAAAGACTGTTGGAGATAGGGGGCACCCCTGTCTTGTACCGTTGGTAATATGGAATGTTTTAGATAAGAACCCAGAGGAGTAAACCTGTGCCGACGGTTGTGAGTATAAGGCCATAATGGCTTGCAGTATTGGGCCTTGGAACCCAAATTTGGTAAGTGTCATTCTCATATATGTCCAATGGACTCTGTCGAACGCCTTCTCTGCGTCAATGGACAACAGCAGAGAAGGCGTTCGTGTTTTCTCTGCAACATTCATCACATTTACAATTCTTCTGGTGGCGTCTGAGGTTTGTCTCCCCTTCACAAAGCCCATCTGGTCGCGTTTTATAATGCGTGGTATTATATCTGTCAATCTTTTGGCTAACAATTTGGCATAAATTTTAATATCGGAGTTCAAGAGAGAAATAGGCCTGAAATTTGCTGGTGTAATAGGATCTTTACCAGGTTTTGGTATTGTTACTATATAAGCTTTTAACATGTCGCAAGGAAGGTGTGCGGACTCAGCAGCCTTGTTGAATATGATAGACATATATGGTGATAAAGAGTTTGCAAAAGTTTTAAAATATTCGTTAGAGAAGCCATCGGGTCCTGGAGACTTACCATCTGGAAGAGTGTTTATGATCTGTGTTATTTCCCTTGCTGTGATTGGTAAATTTAATGATTCTAGCTGGTGTGCAGAAAGAGTGGGGAGATTGATGTTCTTTAGGAACGTCTCAATCTGTTCCATTGTTGGTTGGTGTGTGTTGGGATCTGAGTGCAGATTATAAAGTGAGCCATAGTATTCCGCAAATTGGTCAGCTATGTCTTGAGGGTTTGTTATTTTGTGTGGTTGAGTAGGGTGCTGTAGGAAAGCAATTCTCGTTTTGGTTTGAGCCGCTTTCAATCTATTTGCTAAATACCTTCCTGCTCTATTAGCATTAGCATAATAGTTCAGTTGAAGGCATCTGAGATGTATGTCGTATTGTTGAGAAAGAATATGCCTAAGTTTTTCTCTGAGGGAATGTAATTTGTCGGTAAGTGGTAGTGTAGGGGTTTTTTTGTGTTGAGTGGAGACATCGTGGATGTCTAACAGGATAGTGCGTAGCTGCTGAGCCCTTTTTCTTTTTTCTCTGGCCCCTATTTGAATTAATACGCCTCTCATGAAGGCCTTATGTGCATTCCATAGAATGTATGGGTCATTGACTGATCCCACATTCTCAGCAAAAAAGAAGTGCAATTTCTGCGATATTAGTGATTGGAGTTGTGGGTCTTGTAATATGCGTGTGTTACAGCGCCAGATGGGGGGTGAAGGAGAGATTCCCCTCTCAGCCACAGACATAGAAATAGCTGAGTGGTCCGACCACGTGATATCATGTATAGTGGTTTTTTCAACATTTTGTAGCAGCCATTTATCCGTTAGGAATAAGTCAATGCGGGAGTATGAGCGGTGCCTGTTGGAGAAAAATGTGTAGTCCCTTTCGGTACCGTGTTGGCATCTCCACGTGTCAAATAGTTCCTCCTTATGTAATAGTGGTTGGAGGGACAGAGATCCCTTACTTGAAGATGTATCAATGAGTGGATCTGGTGTCACATTAAAGTCTCCACAGATCAGGAGGTTACCATGTTGTAGAGCTTTTGCTTTTTGGGTCACTTTGTTGGCGAATCTAATCTGGTGCCTGTTTGGAGCGTATAATGACACTATGGTGTAGGGATTAGAATTAATGTTCCCTGTGGCAATGATGTATCTTCCTGCTTCGTCGATAATGATTTCTTTGGGCTCGAAGGAAACAGAATTTTTGAAGGCTAAGAGAACCCCCCTCAGTTTTGCGATGCGGCGTACATGCCATGTAGATAAATGTGTAGTCCCTATGGGTGCATTGGGGAGCGTTGTCTAGTTGGAAGTGCGTTTCTTGGATGCTTAGTATGTCCGCCTTATGCTTATGAGCTTCTTTCCACAAGCTGAAGCGTTTAGCCGGGTGATTTAAGCCCTTGGCATTGATTGAGAGGCAGGTTATCGTCATTTAAGAGACGTGGGTCTGGTTATAAGGCTGTGTCGTGGGGGTACTCACTGCGGCCATAGGTAGTTTTCTGTGCTGCTGGGTTGCTAGTGGAGACGATGTAGTGGAGCAATTCAGCTGCTGGTTCGGAGGTGAAGTCGGTGTTTTGTATCTGTATATATCACTTAAAAAAGAAAATAAAAAAAAACTGTAAACCAAACGGAAAATTAACATGAGTAACATAAAAAATGGATCTCAAAAGTGAACCTCGTGCAGTCGTAGCTGCTATCGGTGGTATTGGGGGGAAGGGAGAGAATCTAGAATAGAAACTCAGCCCTGGAGATAAACCTGTAACAACTTAGGTTTCATTTATGAGCTTCCACTTGTCGGCTTTTTATTAGACTTCCTGTAAGACACTACCTGCCAATGATTTTGGAGCAGAGGTGGCTCTGCTGGGTGAGCCTGATGCATAGGCTGGTCCAGAATGATATTCCATCTCTTTAGGGCAGAGAGCCCTTCTTCCAGGGTATTTATTGAGATGGTGACCCCATTATGGGTAATGGAGAGTGTAGCGGGGTATTTCCACTTATGGAGGATTTTGTGGTTCCTCAATGCTTTGGTGATCGTTATTAGATTGCGACGGTGTTGCAGAGTATGCCTGGAAAGATCTGGAAGCAATCTGATGTTCGCATACTGCTGGGGAATGTTCTCTTGCTTGCGCGAGGCTTGAAGGACCCTGTCCTTAACATGGTAGAAATGCATTCTAAGCAGGACATCCCTGGGAATTTCAGCGGGGAGAAAGGACGGTTTAGGGACCCTATCTATTCTATCCACAAGCAGGTCATGAGCTGAGGCATCGGGTACCATTGTAGAGAATAGGGTCTGGGCGTATTGTAAGAGCTGGTTAGGGGGGACATCTTCTGGTATTCCTCTCAGTTTAAGGTTGTTCCTCCTGGACCTGTCTTCTAAGTCGGCCATTTTGTCTTTGAGCCAGGCTATATCTTCCCCCTGGGCTGCATGGGCCTCCACCATTACATTATATGCTGAGGTATATTCCTCCATTTTGTTTTCTACTTGATGCACTCTGTGGCCTATGGCTTGTACCTCCCTCTGACACTCTGTTATACCCCTGACCATGTCTGCTTGTAATGAGGAACGTAGTGACAGGAGCATTTCTTTAAGTAAAGTGTCTGATACTGGCCTATCTGCTGTAGGGAATTCCCTGATAGGATCTCCTTCAGTGCTGCTCTGATGTGAGGGGTTGCTGTGAGGCCCGCTTACCTCCATGCACTGTGCGTTTCCTTGCCTTGTGGGTGAGTCCCTCCTCGGCTTCGATTTGGCCGGGCTTCTTGTGGAGGGGCTGGATGTGCTTGAGGAAGACCCACTGGGTGGGTTCGGGGAGCGGGTAGAGACAGATGCCTGTACTTGTCTGTCGCTGTGCGCTTTAGGCCTAAGCTCCGTCCTGTCAGCTGCCGTTCCGCCGCCATTTTGATGATCGCGGTCCGCGTAATAACTATTCATTTTCTGCGGCTGTTGGGGATTTTTGCGGCGTCTTGTCATTCCCGGTTTGTGCTGCGGGCACCTACTTGTTAGACAGTAGGTCCGTTAGTCTGTAGGAGTGCCGTGGAGCTCTGATGGCTGTGGATTATCTCCTGAGGCGAGCGGAGCTCTGGGATTACACGTCCATCTTAGAGCCCGGTTGGCCACGTCCCCCAATGTCAGCAAATATTTTAGTAGTTAAAATTTTTTATTTATTTAAAAAAATGTCTCAGACATTGTCTGGCATATTGATGGCCTCCCTACCCGCAAAGTATTCCATGTATCTTAGACGGACCTTGCGGGCACTCAGGGGGGGCAAGCCAGGACGGCCAGCTTCAATCGCTGTCAGTGTTGGGTTATTGAGATTAATAACTCCAGCTTCAGGCCCAACTGAGCCAGCATAGTTCACAGAATTTCTTCTTAAAAAGTTGTAGAGAACACAGCAAGCCAGGATGATGTGATTCAGTTTATATACATAGTATATATATATATATGTGTATGGGTTTAAGAAATAGGTGGGACCGGCTGGCCATTATTCCAAATGTGTTCTCCACCACAATTCTGGCTCTGGCCAGTCGGTAATTAAAAAACCCTCTGGTCCGGGGTAAGGGACTTCATAGGGAATGGCCGCAAAAGATGGTCCCCTAGCGCAAACGCTTCATCTGCAATGAAGACGAATGGGAGTCCTTCCGCATTGTCTTCTGGAGGTGGCAAGTCCAAGCTGCCATTCTGGAGATGCCTGTAGAAGTCCGTCTGGGCGATGACTCCACCATCTGACATCCGGCCATTCTTTCCTACGTCCACATACAGGAACTCTTAAGTAGCCGACACCACCGCCAACATCACAATACTATTGAACCCCTTGTAGTTGTAATAGTATGACCCCGAGTTGGGTGGTGGGACAGTGTGGACGTGTTTCCCATCAATTTCCCCTCCGCAGTTAGGAAAGTCCCACCGCTGGGCAAAGTGGGAGACCAGTCTGCCATTCCTGTGGTTTGGAAGGAAACTGTGGAGTCAAACAAGAAATAAAAATTATTAAATTGGCACATAAACATGGAAAGCAGATTAGACACAAACATTCTTGGCCAACATCAGTATTACATTTATTTTAGGGAGTATTTAAAGACAAAGGTATAAGGTCCACCTATCAGATCCCCCCCTCTCATGGGCCATTTTATAAATTTTTGGGGGGAGGGAGATGTTTTGGACAGGTAACCCTCTCCACTTCATTGAGAGATGAATGCCTAAATAATGTGTATTACTTTGTCCAGCCCCTCCTTACTTAAAATATTGGCAGCCCACTGGACAGGTAAGAAGTGTCATAATACAAAGAGATAAATACATACTGTACACATTTTAGCACATTTTGATATTCTGCTATTACCTATCAAGATAATAATAGGATACAGAAACTTAAAAAAGTACCATTTGAAAGTATTCAGGCAGGCCCTTGCACTACATGCTTTGGGGAATTAATCCATAAATCTGACCACAAAAGCGGTGGGTATAGTGTGTATGGGTTTGGCAAAGTCAGCAGATAGAGAATTGGTATCAGCTGATTTAGCAGTTGGGGGGAGGGAGGGTTCCAAATGATTTTGGGACGTAAAAAAAAAAAAACCTCTTGTACTCTGCCTGAATTTAAAGCACAGATCACAATTTTAAACATTTTAGGGGGAATTTAGGGTAAAGCACTACTATGGAGCTGACAAAATACATTGTTAAGTGACTACACTAGGTGAATATAGGGCCAGCAGGCTTTCCCCCCGTTGCCAAGTACTGCAGGGTGGCGACTAGCCTCTGCTCCGGAGTGTTGGCTTGCCTCATGCAGGTATCCTGCCTGCTTATATAGGTCAGGGCTTGTGTCAAAGTAAGAACCCCAACACCAAGCCCCCGCACAGCACGAACTCTACAATGAGTACGTACACGCAACATGGCAGGGCTCCACCACCAAGGGGTGATCTCCCGCGGCGACCCGGGGTAGCTGGTACTAATATGAACGTTGAAAGGTTCCCAGGGAAGGCGCCCTTCGAGGGGCCAATGCCATAGTAAAGTCAGTGGAAAGGTACTAAGGACTGCAAGCAACGGGCGGATGCATGATAAAGCATGTTCACCCATGCCTGGAGCATAATAGGCTGGCCATAGTACACAATGAAGTAAGGTTTGGAAAAGGAAAATCTGGATGCCGCACACTGGATAAAGTTGAAAAATCTTCTTTATTGTAAAACTTGGATCATCAAAAATACAGGACAATCAGGCAGATAGTACAGACACAGTTGACGCGTTTCGCACTCTAATTCGAGCACTTACTCATAAGTACGTACACGCAACATGGCTAGAAAACGGTCGGCTGCTCAGAACGAAGGAACAGAACGCACTGAAGAACAGCAAGCCCTGTGAAGAGCAACCTGAAAATAAGTAACGAACAAACAAGAACACAATGACAAAGTCAAGGGTAACTCGCTGCACGCACTGAAGACCAGATACAAACCCACAAGCACAAACTGAATAGCAGAAAACGATCTGAAAACCACGAGTCTGCAAAAGCGCGAATCGTCTCTCACCAAACTTTTACTAACACGAGATTAGCAAAAGGAGCCCAAAGGGTGCCGCGCATGGGATTGAACTGCCCTTTTATAGTCTCATCGTACGTTTTGTACGTGACCGCGTTCTTGGCATTTGGAAATTCCGACAACTTTGTGCGACCGTGTGTAGACATAACAAGTTTGATAATTAGCAAGGTTGGGAGCCTAATCCCCAGTCAGGCGACCAAAAAAGTGGGGGGCATATTGGACTATTACGGTACAGTAAAGATTATTAACAATATAGAGCGTATAACAGCAATGTAAAAAATATATGGTTGATTTTATTGATGCAAAGAACAAATCATTAGTAATACAATAAAACATGATAGTAATACAGGTATAGCACCAATGGGGTCATTAGTATACAATAAGACAATTAATCTCAGATATCATATTCCTCGACTAGTTTCGCGGACATAAGCTGCTTCGTCAGGAGGGAATCTGAAGATGGTTTATTCTGACTAAACAGTCTGAACCCATGTCCCAACAGACCCCAGGCGCAGGGCTCCACCACCAAGGGGTGATCTCCCGCGGGGACCCGGGGGAGCTGGTACTAATATGAACGTTGAAAGGTTCCCGGGGAAGGCGCCCTTCGAGGGGCCAATGCCATAGTAAAGTCAGTAGAAAGGTACTAAGGACTGCAAGCAACGGGCGGATGCATGATAAAGCATGTTCACCCATGCCTGGAGCATAATAGGCTGGCCATAGTACACAATGAAGTAAGGTTTGGAACAGGAAAATTTTTGTTTGGTGAGAGACGATTCGCGCTTTTGCAGACTCGTGGTTTTCAGATCGTTTTCTGCTATTCAGTTTGTGCTTGTGGGTTTGTATCTGGTCTTCAGTGCGTGCAGCGAGTTACCCTTGACTTTGTCATTGTGTTCTTGTTTGTTCGTTACTTATTTTCAGGTTGCTCTTCACAGGGCTTGCTGTTCTTCAGTGCGTTCTGTTCCTTCGTTCTGAGCAGCCGACCGTTTTCTAGCCATGTTGCGTGTACGTACTTATGAGTAAGCGCTCGAATTAGAGTGCGAAACGCGTCAACTGTGTCTGTACTATCTGCCTGATTGTCCTGTATTTTTGATGATCCAAGTTTTACAATAAAGAAGATTTTTCAACTTTATTCGGTGTGCGGCATCCAGATTTTCCTGTTCCAAACCTTACTTCAATTTGCATTTAGCCAGCACCTGGGACTCCCCTCCTCTGAAGGATTTACTCATACACACCTGGAAGCAGGTCTACCTGAGCGGTGATTCATTTTCTCTGTCTTGTCTGCACCATAGTACACAATCCTGGGATTTTTGGCCCGGGGTTGACAGCAACAGCATTTGCTCCCACGATACATAAAGCGGTGACTCCCACCACAGTTAAAAAAAAGAGCATATATGCCGAAGCATGGGGGCAGTAGGAGAAGAGGAGCGATTTGCTCCTACCTTTTTTGGTTGGATGCATTTGGCATACATTCAGCATATATTAGAAGTGGGTGGATGAAGGAAGGTATTCTAATGGTGGGCACACCCACCGATCAATCTCTTTTTTTCGTTCAGCTCACAGGCTGCATGAAAAAAAAGTTTACAATATATGCCCAACAAGGACCAGCAACGTACTGGTATGTTGCTGGACTTTGAGTGGTTATACCAGAATGATGCCTGCAGGTTTAGGTATCATCTTGGTATCATTCTTTTAAGCCAGCAGTCGGCTTTCATGTAAAAGCAATCCTGGCGGCTAATTAGCCTTTAGACTTCTTTTACAAGCAGTGGGAGGGAATGCCCCCCCACCATCTTCCATGTTTTTCTCTGGCTCTCCTGTCCCAACAGGGAACCTGAGAATGCAGCTGGTGATTCAGCCAGCTGACCATAGAGCTGATCAGAGACCAGAATGGCTCCAAACATCTCTATGGCCTAAGAAACCGGAAGCTACGAGCATTTTATGACTTAGATTTCGCCGGATGTAAACAGCTCCATTGGGAAATTGAGAAAGCATTTTATCACACCGATCTTGGTGTGGTCAGATGCTTTGTGGGCAGAGAAGAGATCTAGGGTCTAATAGACCCCAATTTTTTCAAAAAATAGTACCTGTCACTACCTATTGCTATCATAGGGGATATTTACATTCCTTGAGATAACAATAAAAATTATTTTAAAAAAATGAAAGGAACAGTTTAAAAATAAGATAAAAAAGCAAAAAAAAAATAAAATAAAAAAAAAAAAGCACCCCTGTCCCCCCCTGCTCTCGTGCAAAGGCAAACGCAAGCATCGGTCTGGTGTCAAATGTAAACAGCAATTGCACCATGCATGTAAGGTATCACCGCGAAGGTCAGATCGAGGGCAGTAATTTTAGCAGTAGACCTCCTCTTTAAATCTAAAGTGGTAACCTGTAAAGGCTTTTAAAGGCTTTTAAAAAATGTATTTAGTTTGTCACCACTGCATGTTTGTGCGCAATTTTAAAGCATGTCGTGTTTGGTACCCATGTACTCGGGCCTAAGATCATCTTTTTTATTTCATCAAATATTTGGCAATATAGTGTGTTTTAGTGCAGCAGATTTTAAAAAAAGTGTGTTTTTTCCCAAAAAAAGCATTTGAAAAATCGCTGCGCAAATACTGTGTGAAAAGAAAAAATTAAACTCCCACCATTTTAATCTGTAGGGCATTTACTTTAAAAAAATATATAATGTTTGGGGGTTCAAAGTAATTTTTGTCTACTTTCCAAAATGGGGTCATTTTGGGGGGGGGGAGTTGTGCCATCTGGGCATTTTATGGCCTTCAAAACTGTGATAGGTAGTGAGGGGTGAAATAAAAAATTTACGCCCTTTGAAATCCTGTAGGCGGTACTTGGTTTTCGGGGCCCCATACGCGGCTAAGCTCCCAAAAAGTCCCACACATGTGGTATCCCCGTACTCAGGAGAATCAGCAGAATGTATTTTGGGGTGCAATTCCACGTATGCCCATGGCCTGTGTGAACAATATATCATTTAGTGACAACTTTGTGCAAAAAAAAAAATGTTTGTCATTTTCCTGCAACTTGTGGCAAAATATAAAATATTCCATGGACTCAACATGCCTCTCAGCAAATATAATACTTTCCAAAATGGGGTCATTTGGGGGGGGGTTGTGCCATCTTGGCATTTTATGACCTTCAAAACTGTGATAGGTAGTGAGGAGTGAAATCAAAAATTTACACCCTTAGAAATCCTGAAGGCGGTGCTTGGTTTTCGGGGCCCCGTACGCGGCTAGGCTCCCAAAAAGTCACACACATGTGGTATCCCCATACTCAGGAGAAGCAGCTAAATGTATTTTGGGAAGCAATTCCACATATAACCATGGCATGTGTGAGCAATATATCATTTAGTGACAACTTTTTGTAATTTTTTATTTTTTATCATTATTCAATCACTTGGGACAAAAAATTAATATTTAATGGGCTCAAAATGCCTCTCAGAAATTTCCTTGGGGTGTCTACTTTCCAAAATGGGGTCATTTGGGGGGGTTTGTACTGCCCTGCCGTTTTAGCACCTTAAGAAATGACATAGGCAGTCATAAACTAAAAGCTGTGTAAATTCCAGAAAATGTACCCTAGTTTGTGGACGCTATAACTTTTGTGCAAACCAATAAATATACGTTTATTGACATTTTGGCCTAAATGTATGACTAAAATTGAGTTTATTGGATTTTTTTTATAACAAAAAGTAGAAAATATCATTTTTTTTTCTAAATGTTTTGGTCTTTTTCCATTTATAAAAAATAAAAACAGCAGAGGTGATCAAATACCATCAAAAGAAAGCTCTATTTGTGGGAAAAAAAGGATGCAAATTTTGTTTGGGTACAGCATTGCATGACCGCGCAATCAGCAGTTAAATCGATGCAGTGCCAAATTGAAAAAAGTGCTCTGGTCAGGGAGAGGGTAAATCCTTCCGGGGCTGAAGTGGTTAAATATCATGCCTGGGGTGGTGTCTATAGTATGGCTGTAATGTGGTGCAGTTTTCTCATCTTTGAAACTGATCGCAGCTGTAATGAATTGTCTGGTCACGGCAATATAATCACAGCTGGTCACAATGAGGAGAAGAACCAAGAACTGTGAGTTACTGTTACTGTGAGTTTTGTGCACTCAATACTGTGTACCCCTTACCAATTCACATAGGGGTTGGGATCTGGGGGTCCCCTTGTTAAAGGGGGCTTCCCGATTCTGATAAGCCCCCCACCCGCATACCCCCACAACCACCACCGGGCAAGGGTTGTGGGGATGAGGCCTTTGTCCCCATCAACATGGGGACAAGGTGATTTGGGGGGCTACTCCAAAGCACCCTCCTCATATTGAGGGCATGTGGCGTGGTGCAGTTCAGGAGGGGGGGCGCTCTCTCGCCCCCCTCTTTTCCTGCGGCCTGCCAGGTTGCATGATCAGATAAGGGTCTGGTATAGATTTTGGGTGGGACCCCTAAGCCATTTTGTTTTAAATTTGGCGCAGGGTTCCCAATAATTTCCATATCAGACCTGAAGGGCCTGGTATGGATTTTGGGGGGACCCCCATGCAATTTTTAAAGAATTTTTGGTTCGGTGTTCCCCTTAATATTCATACCAGACCCAAAAGGCCTGGTAATGGACTGGGGGGGGACCCATGCATTTTTTCAATTCATTTTATCTATATTGCCGAGACCCGATTAATTCATTACAGCTGAGATCAGTTTTAAATTAATTTTTCCTTTAGAAATGTCAATTTGCTGTGGTACTGTTCTAAACATGGGAAAAATGCGCCACTTTACAGGCATACTATAGACACCCCCCAGGCACGATATTTAAAGGAATATTTCATTTTTGTTGTTTCACTTTAAGCATAATTAAAATCACTGCTACTGAAAAAACTGCCATTTTTAGAACTTTTTTTTGCAATAACTTGCATATAAGCCTTTAATATGAGCACTTTTGATTTTTCATGTTCGTGTCCTATAGACTTTAATGGTGTTTGTGTGTTCTTCTGAATTTTTTGCCTGTTCTAGTGCAAAACAAACACCCCCAGTTCAGTTTGGTTTGCACCAGAACACGCGAACAGGCAAAAAGTTCTAATGAACATGCAAACCCTATTAAAGTTCATGGGACACGAACATGAAAATTAAAAAGTGCTCATTTTAAAGGCTTATATGCAAGTTATTGCCATAAAAAGTGTATGGGGACCCGGGTACTGCCCTAGGGAACATGTATCAATGAAAGCAGGAGCAGTGATTTTAATAATGCTTAAAGTGAAACAATAAAAATGAAAGATTTCTTTAAATATCGTGCCTGGGGGTCCCCTTGGCCTGCCTGTAAAGTGGCGCATCTGTGCGAAGTATAGAGTCAAGATGAGAGTTCAGCGGCAGAGCAGGCAGCAGCAGTAGCTATTATTAAAATACCTGGTGATCCTGCCATAAAGGTCCTTGCTCAGGCACTTCCTGCATACATAGGGTGACAGCACTGTGTCCCTGTCTCCCAGTCACCTTGTTACATGGGCTACAAGCAGCCATTTCAGCACACTTTACTCCGGCATTGCCACCATCGGAAAACCCACAGTGAGACATGATGTCAGAAGGTGGTGGGTAATTCGGTTATATCACCGAGTGGCCCCACCCTTGCCTATATAACAGATGTCAAAGCCAAGAGACAGCAGTTGCCGAGAGGCCTCCCATCGGGCGAAGCTTTTTAATTTTTTTCTATTTTTCAAGGTTTGTCGAGCGGTGTAATTAAAGATGGATGGACATCACAGGACACTTTTTGTTGTCAAATACTGTCTGTTTTGTTTTTTACTTTTGACACTTTTTTGGTGAATGGGTAGGGGTACAATGTGCCTGATACCCATTCACATAGGGGGGCTGTGACCTGGGGGCCCCCTTGTTAAAGGGGCTTCCAGATTCTGATAAGCCACCCACTCGCTGACCCCGACAACCAATGGCCAGGGTTGTCGGGAAGAGGCTCTTGTCCCCCTCAACATGGAAACAAGGTGCTTTGGGTGGCACCCCAAAGAACCCTCCCCATGTTGAGGGCAAGTGGCCTGGTATGGTTCAGGAGGGGGGGCTAGTGAACGTGGCCTGCCAAGCTGCTTGCTCGCATAAGGGTCTGGTATGGATTTTGGGGGGAACTCCACAACAATTTTTTTAAACATTTTGATGTAGATTTCCCCTTAAAATCCATGGCAGACCCTAAGGGCCTGGTATGGATTTTGGGAGGGGGGATGCAGTTTTTTTATTTTGGCATGGAATACCCCCTTAAAATCTATAAGAGACCCAAAGGGACCCCATGCCGTTTTTTTTCTAAATTCTTTCATAGGGTTCCCCTTAACCACTTCAATACACTGTATTATATACTCTGCACTTCACTATATATCCATATATATATATATTAGACTATCTGCACTGTATATATAGTCTACATGAATGCAATGTGTGTGTGTATATATATATATATATATATATATACAGTATCTCACAAAAGTGAGTACACCCCTCACATTTTTGTAAATATTTTATTATATCTTTTCATGTGACAACACTGAAGAAATTACACTTTGCTACAATGTAAAGTAGTGAGTGTACAGCTTTTATAACAGTGTAAATTTGCTGTCCCCTCAAAATAACTCAACACACAGCCATTAATGTCTAAACCGCTGGCAACAAAAGTGATGACAACATCACAGAACTGGTGGATGTTGGAGACCTTACGCTCCTCTACCTACCATTTGAGGATACCCCACAGATGCTCAATAGTGTTTAGGTCTAGAGACATGCTTGGCCAGTCCATCACCTTTACTCTCAGCTTTAGCAAGGCAGTGGTCATCTTGGAGGTTTGTTTGTGGTCTTTATGTTGGAATACTGCACTGCGGCCCAGTCTCCGAAGGGAAGGGATCATGCTCTGCTTCAGTATGTCACAGTACATGTTGACATTCATGGTTCCCTCAATGAACTGAAGCTCCCCAGAGCCAGCAGCACTCATGCAGCCCCAGACCATGACACTCCCACCACCATGTTTAACTGTAGGTAAGACACACTTGTCTTTTTATTCCTCACTTGGTCGCTCCCACACACGCTTGACACCATCTGAACCAAAGTTTATCTTGGTCTCATCAGACAACAGGACATGGTTCTAGTAATCTAGTAGTTCTGCTTGTCTTCAGCAAACTGTTTGCGGGCTTTCTTGTGCATCATCTTTAGAAGAGGCTTCCTTCTGGGATGACAGCCATGCAGACCAATTTGATGCAGTGTGCGGAGTATGGTCTGAGCACTGGCAGGCTGACCCCTTACCCCTACAACCACTACAGAAATGCTGGCATACCTCTATTTCCCAAAGACAACCTCTGGATATGACACTGAGCATGTGCACTCAACTTCTTTTGTCGACCATGGCGAGGCCTGTTCTGAGTGGAACCTGTCCTGTTAAACTGCTGTATGGTCTTGGCCACTGCGCTGAAGCTCAGTTTCAGGGTCTTAGCAATCTTCTTATAGCTCAGGCCATCAATAGGTAGAGCAACATTTCTTTTTTTCAGATCCTTAGAGAGTTATTTGCCATGAGGTGCCATGTTGAACTTCCAGTGACCAGTATGAGAGAGTGAGAGCGATAACACAAAAATTAACACACCTGCTCCCCATTTACACCTGAGACCTTGTAACACTGATGCCCCGTACACATGGTCGGACTTTGTTCGGACATTCTGACAACAAAATCCTAGGATTTTTTCCAACGGATGTTGGCTCAAACTTGTCACACAAAGTTGTCGGAAAATCCGATCGTTCTAAACGCGGTGACGTAAAACACGTATGTCGGGACTATAAACGGGGCAGTGGCCAATAGCTTTTATCTCTTTATTTATTCTGAGCATGCGTGGCACTTTGTCTGTCGGATTTGTGTACACACGATCGGAATTTCCAACAACGGATTTTGTTGTCGGAAAATTTTATAGCCTGCTCTCAAACTTTGTGTGTCGGAAAATCCGATGGAAAATGTGTGATGGAGCCTACACACGGTCGGAATTTCCGACAACATGGTCCTATCACACATTTTCCGTCAGAAAATCCGACCGTGTGTACGGGGCATAATGAGTCACATGACACCGGGGAGGGAAATTGGCTTATTGGGCCCAATTTGGACATTTTCACTTTAGGGTCTACTCACCTTTGTTGCCAGCGGTTTAGACATTAATGGCTGTGTGTTGAGTTATTTTGAGGGGACAGCAAATGTACACTTTTATATAAGCTGTACACTCATTACTTTACATTGTAGCAAAGTGTAATTTCCTCAGTGTTGTCACATGAAAAGATATAATAAAATATTTGCAAAAATGTGAGGGGTGCACTCACTTTTGTGAAATACTGTGTATATATAAAACTGCCTGCACTGTATATATATATATCCTACACTGACCGCACTGTATATATTTATATGTATATATATATATATATATATATATATATATATATACATATATATATATATATATATATATATATATATATATATACACACACACTACATACGGCCGCCATGTTCGCAGCCTTATATAGTGTGTATCTCGCAGTGCATTAGGGGGTGCTCCGCGGTGCTCAAATTTGCCGCAAACGCCCCATATGGGTCTTTTACGAACAAACACCCGATGTTTGAGTCGAACTTACGCTCGATTCGAACATCTGGGCCATCCCTACTTCCCACTCACTGACTCTTTAGGTCAGGAAAGCATCTTAATAATAGTGTCCTGATATAATAAATTATATCTCCTCTCTCCTATTTCCTCCAGTAGTATGGTCAGTAGTGATTGCAGTGTGTCATGAAAGATTATAAAGAGATCTCCATGGCATAATATTGTTTTAACTTTCTAAAAAATTATATATAAAAACAATTACACTTACATTTGTTAGCATAACCACTTCAGCCCTGGAGGATTTGGCTGCTCAATGACCAGAGCACTTTTTATAATTTGGCACTGCGCTACTTTAACTGGCACTTGCTCGGTCAAGTAATACTGTACCCAAACTAAATTTGCGTCCTTTTTTCCCCACAAATAGAGCTTTCTTTCAATGGTATTTGATTTCCTCTGCGATTTTTATTTTTTGCAATATAAATGGAAAAAGACCAAAAATTTTGAAAAAAAATGATATTTTCTACTTTTTGTTATAAAAAAAATTTTAATAAACTCAATTTTAGTCATACGTTTGGGCCAAAATCTATCCAGCCACATGTGTTTGGTAAAAAAAAGTCAATAAGCCTATATTTATTGGTTTGCGCAAAAGTTATAGCGTCGACAAACTAGGGTACATTTTCTGGAATTTACACAGCTTTTATTTTTTTTTTATTTTTTTTTTTTTTATTTAAAGATATGACACAGGTACAAACATAAAGATAGCTTTGCATTGCATTTAAACTGTAATGAACGCATCAAGTATAACAGTCAAAACATAACAGTTGCATGTGAGTGAAGGTCGCTATTCAGTCAGAATCATACCACTCACTGAAGTCTAATATAGTGTAAACATAAACATCTGTGCCCATCACTTTTTGTGTCTTTTTCTTATTGAAAGAGAGAAATAGTAAAGGTAGAAAGATAAGACAGAGAAGAGAGAAAAAGAAAGAGAGAGAGAAAAACATGTAAAAAAAAAATATATATATATATATATATATATATATATATATATATATATATATATATATATATATAAATAATATAATATCAGCACTCCAGGGAGAGGGGGGAGGGGGGGAGGGGAGGGGCAGTTACCCCCGGGGAGCCTAGTTCGGTAATACTGATCTGTTGATGGGGATCCTAGACAATGGATCCTGACAAGTATTGGTGGAATTCGTCGGAGAAGTGAAAAAGGTTCCAATAAAACCATCTGGACTTATATTCCTCCGACTTATCTCACAGCGCAGAGGTCAGATCTTCCATCTGCTCAATGTCCTTCACTCTTGCGAATCATTGGGCTACCATTGGCGCAGACTGTTGCTTCCAAAGAGGTGGGATGCTAGCCAGAGCCGCAATAAGGAGATACTTGAGGAGGGATTTGTGGTAACATTTCCTTGACAGGGGAGTAAGGTTAAGAAGAACCGCAGCTGGGTTATCCTGAAGGGAGATATCCGTGAGTTTCTGTACAAGTTTAAGCACCGGCTGCCAAAAATGTAAAGGAGTGCCTGGGTGTAGGTTGCAGCGCCAACAGCGGTCAGTTTGTAGAGGAAATATCTTAGCCAGTATGGAAGGGGTTCTACACCAGCGCGTCACTATTTTATATGTGGTCTCTTGGTATTTGCTGCACATAGAGGATTTCTGTGCGAAAAAGAGTATGCGTTTTTTTAATGGAGTTCTGTGAAAGTGACTTGAAATTCAAATATTCCGCGCTTAGGACCAGTACCAGCAGGAACTGCAGTCCCCCCAAAAGAGGAAAACACCAAGGTGAAGTCCACGTGGTAAAAATGTTCTAATAGGGGAATGGCGCTGTTCACAGAAACTATATATAAAAAAGTGAAATCTCAAAATAAAAATGTGTGCACCAGAGTGCAACAACAAACTTAGTGAAAAATCCTGTAAACGTGCTAAAACCTTTTACAGTGTATGTGTCATATGGGATGTTGGTTTGCAAGTCACCAAAACATTTATAAAAAGTGAAAATAAAAATAAAAAACTGGTATGAGTGAAACTAAAACATAACACATTAGTTATATCCACATTTAAAAATCCCACTAACGTGCAAAATGACACCAGAGAATGGCAACTAGAAATCCTCTAATGTTGACTGGAAGAATCAAAAAATATTGATAAAAAATATATATAATAAATAAATAAATGTGCAACAATCAAAAAATATATAAATTTGATAAATTAGTTTGTGAATGTGTACAATAAAAAAAAGTGTAATGATAATGTGCACCAATAAAAATTGTCCAAAAAATTGTCCTATGAGTGTGAAAAAAGTCCCTGTGTACAAATGGTATGTGTATCCAAGTGATCCCTGACAGGTTTTCAGTAACTGATGTTATCCGTCTTTTGTTAGGCGCCTCAGATGACGTCTTGATGATGAAACGCGTAAGGCGTGGTCACGTGGTACGCAAACATCGCTTCAGTGTCTGACTCTGTGTTAGCTTCGGTGGAGCATTGTCAGCTCCCATTTTTAACTTATTTATTTAATAAATTTAATTATTTTTCGGATTTACGCTATGAAGCTCCTCTTTTCTCTACATACATGGACACTTTCCGGTGGATACTATTAAAAGGATAATAGCGATTTAAGTGGGAAGGAGACCACGGACCCTGAGAGAGGGATATCGGTCGTTCAGGATTCCGGCTACTGGATCTACACACATATGCCCATTACCCCTACAGGGGTTGGGCGTTCCGGTGAGTGAGGGCACAAGTGGGGGCCTAACAAAAGACGGATAACATCAGTTACTGAAAACCTGTCAGGGATCACTTGGATACACATACCATTTGTACACAGGGACTTTTTTCACACTCAATTTTTATTGGTGCACATTATCATTACACGGTTTTTTTATTGTACACATTCACAAACTAATTTATCAAATTTATATATTTTTTGATTGTTGCACATTTATTTATTTATTATATATATTTTTTATCAATACTTTTTGATTCTTCCAGTCAACATTAGAGGATTTCTAGTTGCCATTCTCTGGTGTCATTTTGCACGTTAGTGGGATTTTTAAATGCGGATATAACTAATGTGTTATGTTTTAGTTTCACTCATACCAGTTTTTTATTTTTATTTTCACTTTTTATAAATGTTTTGGTGACTTGCACACCCAACATCCCATATGACACATACACTGTAAAAGGTTTTAGCACGTTTACAGGATTTTTCACTAAGTTTGTTGTTGCACTCTGGTGCACACATTTTTATTTTGAGATTTCACTTTTCTGTGAAAGTGACTTGCAAGTCTCTCTCCTATTTTGCTAAGAATGGGGGATCTTCTGTAGCGTGAAGGTCCAACAGGGATTTGTAGGAGGTAAATAAAGACCTCCGGATCAGTCTCTCACCCAAGCAGAGTTCCTCAAAAGAGTGGAGCTTTCTGACAAAGTGGGTTGGTTTGGGCAGTGAGCCAAGAAAGTGAGATAGTTGGTTGATCCTCCAGTGGTCTAATTGGAGTGGTGCCTGACCTGAGAGCAAGTTCTCCTTAGTTAGCCAACTGGAGGAACACAGGAGCATAGAGGCCCTCATGAGTCCCTGTGGGGTTTGCGATTGAAAGGACGGGTCAGTGAGGCCAGGTAGAAAATCTGGATTAGTGTAATCAGTGGGGATGGAAAATTTCTTAATGAGGCTAAGCGTAAAAACCACTTCAGTTCCATAAGATTTGGTCCAATCAGTGGGTGAGACGTCAAGTGGGTGGCAGGAGTTTTCCCAGCCCAAGGTAGACCCACCAGTGGGGTTCTGGCTGCCTCCTGCTCCAGCGACACCCAGAGCTACAAATCACTGTGACGGCACCAGTCCACGACCCTGATCATATGTGCCGCAGTATAGTATAGAGCTGGATCTGGAAATCCGAGACCGCCTCTAAACTTTGGTCGTAATAGGAGTGCTCTGCCGAGACGTGGGTGTTTTCCACGCCAGGTGAATCTGATGAATAATGAGCGAACTGCATGAAAAAATGTTTGAGGTATCTTGACGGGCAGCGCCTGCAATAAATACAGAAGTCTGGGCATTGCATTAATTTTAAGTATATTGCAACGGCCGAACCAGGAAAGGGCCAGGGAGTTCCATCTCTCAAGATCAGCAGCGAGTGTAGATAAAAGGGGCTGAAAGTTGAGGGTGATGATGTCTTGTAATTTTGCGGAGATTTTTGTTCCTAGGTATTGTATTGAGCGGGCAGCCAATTTGAATGGGAAGAAGGGGCGTAGATTAGAAATGGTAGAATCTGACAAGGAAGCACTTAAGGCCTCTGATTTTTGTAGGTTAACTTTAAAATTAGATAGGGTGCCATAACGCTTCAGCTCCTGTAACAAGGAGGATAGAGAGGTGAGGGGCTCGGTAATGTAGAATAAAAGGTCGTCGGCATAAGCCGCAACTTTGTACTAAATATTGATATTTGAAGCGCTTCACAATGTGCATGAAAATGAATATATAAGAATAAATATAAATAGTCAAATAAATCCAGCGGTGAGTAAAAATTCCTAAAAAATCCAGCAATCAAAATAGTGTAAAATTATAAAAAATTAGTGACACCAAATGTGTAAAAAAATTCACATAAAAAATCCACGTAAAAATAAATATATAGGGATGTATTCAGAAGGTTCAATTATACAGGTGTAGAATCCTGATTGGTATAGAGCTTTTGATCACTAGCAAAGCTGTTTAAAAACACTTGCTTGATTAAGGTGCTCATTGACCTTCATAGTAAGAATGTGTTTTTTGCTTCTATTCACAACCAATGTGAGAATCATAAACAGGCAGATAAGAGAAAAAAAACAATCATTGTGCAATAGTTAGGATACCAAGGTACACAGGCAAACTTCAATCCACTCATGTGTGCCTTATAATGATAAGGCATATGCAGGTTTTACTATAGCAGTCAGCCGCCTTAGACAGGAGCAGATTCAGTGCAGTACACTGTGTGATACTGCTGATCTGCACAGAGCGTCCTTGGCTCCTCCAAGGACGCTCTGTGCAGATCATCCTAGATCGTACTAGCTTTGCTAGTGATCAAAAGCTCTATACCAATCAGGATTCTACACCTGTATAATTGAACCTTCTGAATACATCCCTATATATTTATTTTTACGTGGATTTTTTATGTGATTTTTTTTACACATTTGGTGTCACTAATTTTTTATACTTTTACACTATTTTGATTGCTGGATTTTTTAGGAATTTTTACTCACCGCTGGATTTATTTTACTATTTATATTTATTCTTATATATTCATTTTCATGCACATTGTGAAGCGCTTCAAATATCATTATTTATTCTTTTTAAGTGACTCTGAAAACACTCTCTTTTGATAGCAGCCTCACTTGGTTTTATGTGTAATTATCAGCTATTTAGCATCACAGCGCTTTGGGTTTTATATATATTTTTTCGCAACTTTGTATTGACATTGATCCAATTGGATGCCTCTTATGGACTGATTACCTCTGATATGGCATAGAAAAAGGTTCCAGGGAGAGGACGAACAGCATTGGAGACAGGGGGCAGCCCTGTCTGGTGCTGTTCAAGATAGAGAAAGGGCTGGAGTCAAAGCCATTTACCCAAACAGTCGCTGTGGGATTATCATAGATGGCCGAAATTATACAACTTGGAGTAAAAAGCACGGAAAGTATCCGCCAGTTCTGGAGACGAATGAACTCTGGAACTCTGGGATTGGTGCAGGATGGAATGATATTCGCCTCACTTAATCGTTATTCTCAGGTGGAAGTAAAAAAGAAAAAAATGGGCTCCATAGTGTAGTATATTAAAACAAATTTTAATATATCGATAGCATCACTTACATATAATTACACAGCAATCAGCAGGCATCTCTGCTGCTGTTTGAGGTGTAATTATATGTAAGTGACACTATCGATATATTAAAATTTGTTTTAACATACTATACTATGGAGCCCATTTTTTTCTTTTTTACTTCCACCTGAGAATACCGATTAAGTGAGGGCGAATATCATTCCATCCTGCACCAATCCCACTCCCAAGGGAGCTGGCATCTAGATTGGGAGTCCAATTTTGGGAAGCCATTCCAGTGTTGATATCCCTACCCACCTGTGGGTATAAGCGTGACTCGGCCCATTTGGGGGCCGCTACTACAGGTGAGAGGCTGGGGGAAACGGTCACCGCACATCCCACTTTGGAACAGGATTGGATGAAATATTTATAGACATTTTTTTCTATCACTGCACCAGCACTTTTTTCATCTCTAGAAGATTCACATGTGTTTGGACTGCACTTGAACATTTTTACTTTTATATCACCTCAACTTGAGATATGAATTTACAGTTAATTGGATAGTTTATTTATCACTGAATATTATTTATTTTGCCTGTTCATTAATTCTATATGCACATTGCACTTTGTTAGAAATTACAATTCTTTTTGTTGTATTTATTTATCGCATTTGTGAATTGCATACCTGTGAAATTTTTTTTGATTATATGCACATTACACTTTGCAAGAATTTCAAAAACATTATCATTATATGCACACTGCACTTTGCTAGAAAATATATATCCTTTCAGTCGCATTTAATTATCGAATCTGTGAATCGCATACTTGTGAATATATTAATTTTTGATTATATGCACATTACACGTAATAATTTTCATTTATTATTTTTCTTGCTTGGAAGTTGCAGTTGTGAATTGCTTACCTGTGAATATATGGTTCTTCAGCTATTTTGCTTGATCACGCACACTGCACTTTGTTAAATTGTGGGAAGTCACATTGTTCCATTGCATCTGTGAATCGTACACTTGTGAACATTAATGCTATTATTCTCTATTTTTTGGTGATTTAGTATATGTCAGATGCTCAATATTGATTGACTGGACACTTTTATTATCATGTGTAGGGATGAGCTTCGTGTTCGAGTCGAACCCATGTTCGACTCGAACATCGGCTGTTCGGTCGTTCGCCGAATTGCGAACGATATGGGCCGTTCGCGCCAAATTTGTGCGGCGCGTCACGGCCCATAATTCACTGCGTCATCGCAGTGCATTGCTTGCTGATGATTGGCCAAGCATGCACTATGACCCGCATGCTTGGCCAATCACAGTGCCGCCTTAACAGAGAGCCGTAATTGGCCAAAGCCAAGGAGGCTTTGGCCAATTATGGCTCAGGGGATTTAGTACACGCCCCAGACTATATAAGGCCGCCTACACGGCGGCCCTGTGCAGTGTGTTCCGGTGTGCTGAGGAATAGAGAGAGAGAGAGACAGTGTCATTTCATTTGAGTTAGCTAGATTGGGCAGGACAGTCAGTCAGTTAGCTGCACTTAAAGTGTATTGTGTATATATATATGCATCCCAGGTGTTGCATATATATATATATATATATATACACTGTATTCAGTTTAGCTAGATCCGTTCCTGTTATCTTCTAGACTATTTACATTTAGTGCAGTGCGTCCTGCTCACAGTGTTCAGCTAGATCCGTTCCTGTTATCTTCCTACTGACAGGCAGGCTTGTCTTGTTACAGTATTTTGAAGAAAATTACTGGTGTTCTTTTGATCCTATTAGTACCACAGTCAGGCAGCTAGACTATTTACATTTAGTGCAGTGCGTCCTGCTCACAGTGTTCAGCTAGATCCGTTCCTGTTATCTTCCTACTGACAGGCAGGCTTGTCTTGTTACAGTATATAAAGCTACCTGAAGAAAATTACTGGTGTTCTTTTGATCCTATTAGTACCACAGTCAGGCAGCTAGACTATTTACATTTATTGCAGTGCGTCCTGCTCACAGTGTTCAGCTAGATCCGTTCCTGTTATCTTCCTACTGACAGGCAGGCTTGTCTTGTTACAGTATTTTGAAGAAAATTACTGGTGTTCTTTTGATCCTATTAGTACCACAGTCAGGCAGCTAGACTATTTACATTTAGTGCAGTGCGTCCTGCTCACAGTGTTCAGCTAGATCCGTTCCTGTTATCTTCTTACTGACAGGCAGGCTTGTCTTGTTACAGTATTTTGAAGAAAATTACTGGTGTTCTTTTGATCCTATTAGTACCACAGTCAGGCAGCTAGACTATTTACATTTAGTGCAGTGCGTCCTGCTCACAGTGTTCAGCTAGATCCGTTCCTGTTATCTTCCTACTGACAGGCAGGCTTGTCTTGTTACAGTATATAAAGCTACCTGAAGAAAATTGCTGGTGTTCTTTTGATCCTATTAGTACCACAGTCAGGCAGCTAGACTATTTACATTTAGTGCAGTGCGTCCTGCTCACAGTGTTCAGCTAGATCCGTTCCTGTTATCTTCCTACTGACAGGCAGGCTTGTCTTGTTACAGTATTTTGAAGAAAATTGCTGGTGTTCTTTTGATCCTATTAGTACCACAGTCAGGCAGCTAGACTATTTACATTTAGTGCAGTGCGTCCTGCTCACAGTGTTCAGCTAGATCCGTTCCTGTTATCTTCCTACTGACAGGCAGGCTTGTCTTGTTACAGTATATAAAGCTACCTGAAGAAAATTACTGGTGTTCTTTTGATCCTATTAGTACCACAGTCAGGCAGCTAGACTATTTACATTTATTGCAGTGCGTCCTGCTCACAGTGTTCAGCTAGATCCGTTCCTGTTATCTTCCTACTGACAGGCAGGCTTGTCTTGTTACAGTATTTTGAAGAAAATTACTGGTGTTCTTTTGATCCTATTAGTACCACAGTCAGGCAGCTAGACTATTTACATTTAGTGCAGTGCGTCCTGCTCACAGTGTTCAGCTAGATCCGTTCCTGTTATCTTCTTACTGACAGGCAGGCTTGTCTTGTTACAGTATTTTGAAGAAAATTACTGGTGTTCTTTTGATCCTATTAGTACCACAGTCAGGCAGCTAGACTATTTACATTTAGTGCAGTGCGTCCTGCTCACAGTGTTCAGCTAGATCCGTTCCTGTTATCTTCCTACTGACAGGCAGGCTTGTCTTGTTACAGTATATAAAGCTACCTGAAGAAAATTGCTGGTGTTCTTTTGATCCTATTAGTACCACAGTCAGGCAGCTAGACTATTTACATTTAGTGCAGTGCGTCCTGCTCACAGTGTTCAGCTAGATCCGTTCCTGTTATCTTCCTACTGACAGGCAGGCTTGTCTTGTTACAGTATTTTGAAGAAAATTGCTGGTGTTCTTTTGATCCTATTAGTACCACAGTCAGGCAGCTAGACTATTTACATTTAGTGCAGTGCGTCCTGCTCACAGTGTTCAGCTAGATCCGTTCCTGTTATCTTCCTACTGACAGGCAGGCTTGTCTTGTTACAGTATATAAAGCTACCTGAAGAAAATTACTGGTGTTCTTTTGATCCTATTAGTACCACAGTCAGGCAGCTAGACTATTTACATTTAGTGTAGTGCGTCCTGCTCACAGTGTTCTGCAAAACCTACAAGTTAGTGGGGTGCGTCCTGCTCACAGTGTTCAGCTAAACCTACAAGTTAGTGGGGTGCGTCCACCTCACAGTGTTCAGCTAAACCTACAAGCTAGTGGGGTGCGTTCTGCTCACAGTGTTCAGCTAGATCCGTTTCTGTTATCTTCTTACTGACAGGCAGGCTTGTCTTGTTACAGTAAATACAGCTACCTGAAGAAAATTGCTGGTGTTCTTTTGATCCTATTAGTACCACAGTCAGGCAGCTAGACTATTTACAGTTAGTGCAGTGCGTTCTGCTCACAGTGTTCTGCTAAACCTACAAGTTAGTGGGGTGCGTCCTGCTCACAGTGTTCAGCTAAACCTACAAGTTAGTGGTGTGCGTCCACCTCACAGTGTTCAGCTAAACCTACAAGCTAGTGGGGTGCGTCCTGCTCACAGTGTTCAGCTAGATCCGTTTCTGTTATCTTCTTACTGACAGGCAGGCTTGTCTTGTTACAGTAAATACAGCTACCTGAAGAAAATTGCTGGTGTTCTTTTGATCCTATTAGTACCACAGTCAGGCAGCTAGACTATTTACAGTTAGTGCAGTGCGTCCTGCTCACAGTGTTCAGCTAAACCTACAAGTTAGTGGGGTGCGTCCTGCTCACAGTGTTCAGCTAAAGCTACCTGTAGAAGGTTGGTGGTGTTCTCATACTACAGGCAGGCAGTTGATTTTGCTAGCTGCAGTATCAGTATATATATATATATATATATATATATATATATATATATATATATATATATATATATATATCCCAGCTTAGTGCAGCTACAGGCCATTAGTATGTCTGGAAGGCCAAGAAGGAGAGGCAGACAGTCACAAGCCAATAAGAGGGCAAGCAGGTTCTGTGTCTAGTGCTGGTCGTGGAGACGGTGCATCCTCATCAGCACGTGGCCATGGGACACGCTTGGCCTTTTTTTCGGCAGCTGGCCATGTTGAGCCGCAACATGCGGAAGACTTGGTTGAGTGGATGACCAAGCCGTCCTCATCCTCCTCATCCTCTCTCACCCATGCCCAGGGTACTTTGTCTGGCAAAGCAGCGGCCTCTTCCCTCGGCTCAATGTCATCAGTGACTCCTTCCCTAGCCCCACCATGTCCTCCTGAGGAGTCCCTCGAACTGTTTGACCACAGTGTTGGGTACATGCTCCAGGAGGATGCCCAGCGTTTGGAAGGCTCTGATGATGATACTAAGCTCGATGAAGGCAGTAACATGAGCACGGACAGAGGGGGTGCCCAAGAAGGACAGCAATCTGGCAATCATGCTCCCCCTGCTGCAGCATACTGCCAGGTTTGCTCCAGTGATGAGGAGGGAGGGGATGATGAGGTCACTGACTCAAGGTGGGTGCCTGATAGGAGAGAGGAGGAGGAGGAGGTGGCACATCACCAACGAGGTAGGATGCCCTCCAGGGGCCAGCCTAAGGGCAGCACATTGACTGCATCACACCCCAAAGCTCTACATGTGCAGGGCGCTGCAGTCTCTGCGCGTTATACAAAAAGTTCTTTGGTGTGGGCCTTTTTTGAGACGAGTGCATCAGATCGCACCGCTGCTATTTGCAACATATGTCTCAAGCGTATCTCACGTGGCCAAAACATCTCCCGCTTGGGTACCACATGCTTGACCAGACATATGTTGACCTGCCATGCAGTTCGTTGGCAAGCGTATCTAAAAGACCCACACCAAAGAACAAAGAGGACCTCTCCTTGCTCCTCATCAGCTGAGATTTCCAACCCCACTAGACCTTCAGTCCTCTCTGAGACCTGCACTGAGAGGAATGAAGGTGTAGAATTAGGTGTGTCACAGCCAAGTACTTGTGGGCAATCTGCTTTTGGTACACCGACGTCAGATTGTACCAGGCAAATTTCCCTGCCCCAGCTGCTGCACCGCTGCTGCACCAGCCATCCACATGCCCAGCGGTTGAATGCTAGCTTGGCAAAATTGCTAGCACTTCAACTGCTGCCTTTTCAGTTGGTAGACTCTGCCCCCTTCCGTGAGTTTGTGGAATGTGCGGTTCCTCAGTGGCAGGTACCCAAACGCCACTTTTTCTCACGGAAGGCGATTCCGGCTCTCTACCAGCATGTGGAAGGCAATGTCCATGCCTCGCTGGACAGGGCGGTCAGTGGTAAGGTGCATATTACTGCTGACTCATGGTCCAGCAGGCATGGACAGGGACGTTACCTAAGTTTCACGGCGCATTGGGTGACTCTGCTGGCAGCTGGCAAGGATGCAGGACAAGGTGCAGTAGTGTTGGAGGTTGTTCCACCACCACGCCTCCAAAATATTAATGATTGTGACACACCTCTCTCCTCCACCCCCTCCTCTTCTTCTTCCTCCATGGCCTCTTTCTCGGAACCAGCGGTGCTTCGTAGTCGTTCAAGGGGCTACGCAAGTACGCAGGCCAAAAGATGCCATGCGGTGCTTGAGCTGGTGTGCTTGGGGGACAGGAGCCACACTGGGGCAGAGGTTCTGTCAGCTCTGCAGGGGCAGGTTCAGAGGTGGTTGATGCCACGCCAACTTAAGGCAGGAATGGTGGTTTGCGACAATGGCACCAACCTCCTTTCTGCCCTCCGACAGGGACAAATGACCCATGTGCCCTGTTTGGCTCACGTCCTTAACTTAGTGGTGCAGCGGTTCTTGGGCAGGTACCCGGGCTTACAGGATGTCCTGAGGCAGGCCAGGAAAGTCTGTGTGCATTTCCGTCGGTCATATAATGCCAGTGCTCGGCTGACGGACCTCCAAAAGGAGTTTAACCTGCCCAAGAACCGCCTAATCTGTGACATGCCCACCAGGTGGAACTCAACGTTGGCCATGCTGCAGCGGCTGCACACGCAGCAGAGGGCCATCAATGAGTACCTGTGCGACTATGGCACCAGGACAGGGTCAGGGGAGCTTGTTTTTTTTCCCCACGCCAGTGGGCCATGATCAGGGATGCATGCACTGTCCTGTCACCATTTGAGGAGGCCACGAGGATGGTGAACAGTGACAGTGCATGCATCAGTGACACTGTCCCCCTTGTCCACCTGTTGGAGCACACGCTGCGTGGAATAATGGACAGGGCACTTGAGGCAGAACAGAGGCAGGAAGAGGAGGACTTCCTTAGCTCTCAAGGCCCCATTTATCCAGACAGTGTTCCTGCGTGCCCGCCGATCACACAGGAAGAGGACGAGGAGGAGGAGGAGGAGGAGGAGGAGGAGGAAGATTGTGTCAGTATGGAGGTGGAGCCTGGCACTCAGCATCAGCAGCAGTCTTTAAGGGATCAGTCCTAAGAAACACATGGACTTGTACGTGGCTGGGAGGAGGTGGCTGCAGACCATGTCGTCCTTAGTGACCCAGAGGACTCCGGACCGAATGCCTCAGCAAACCTACGCTGCATGGCCTCCCTGATCCTGCAAAGCCTGCGTAAGGATCCTCGTATTCGTGGTATCAAGGAGAAGGACCAATACTGGCTGGCAACCCTCCTTGATCCACGTTACAAGGGTAAGGTTGCGGACCTTATCTTGCCATCGCAGAGGGAGCAGAGGATGAAACATCTTCGGGAGGCCTTGCAGAAAGGTCTGTGCAACGCGTTCCCAGAGACTGGGAGGTTACAAACTCCTGTTTCTGGACAACGTGTTGCTGAGGCTTCGGTCAGTCAAAGAAGGAGCGGTGGAGAAGGTGGCCGTCTGACCGATGCGTTCAGACAATTTTTTGGTCCGCAGCCCCAAGGTATGATCGGTTCTAGCAACCATCGCCAGCGTCTGTTTTACATGGTGCAGGAATACCTAGGGGCAAGATCAGACTTGGACACCTTTCCCACCGAAAATCCTCTGGGTTACTGGGTCTTGAGGATGGATCACTGGCCAGAGCTTGCACAGTATGCAATTGAGCTACTGGCCTGTCCTGCATCCAGCGTTCTTTCGGAACGCACATTCAGTGCTGCTGGAGGCGTGGTAACCGATCACAGGGTGCGTCTGTCCACTGACTCGGTCGATCGACTGACCTTCATTAAAATGAATCAGTCTTGGATCACCACCAGCTACCAAGCACCTGATGCTGATGTAACCGAATAATTTTTTTTGAAATCTCAGATCCCTTCAAAGACTGCCTATGCTGATGCTGAGTGACTATCCCTGAGTAATTATCCTCTTCCTCCTCAATCATCATGCTGATAGCTTGTAAAAACATTTTTGGTTCTGGGCGCCACCACCAGTGCCTAAGGCACAATTTTTCAGCTCCTGTTTAACATTGGCATGTAATTACAATTTTTGATGTAATACTTTGCAGCAGGGCTCGTTCCTGCATTCCAACTAGAGTGTCTGTGAGGGGTTGCAGTGTTGTGGCACCAGCACCAGTGCCCAAGGCCCATTTTTTCTGCCCCTGTTTAACAGGGGCGTGTAATTACAATTTTTGATAAAATACTTTGCAGCAGGGCTCGTTCCTGCGTTCCAACTAGAGTGTCTGTGAGGGGTTGCAGTGTTGTGGCACCAGCACCAGTGCCTAAGGCCCATTTTTTCTGCCCCTGTTTAACAGGGGCGTGTAATTACAATTTTTGATGCAATACTTTGCAGCAGGGCTCGTTCCTGCGTTCCAACTAGAGTGTCTGTGAGGGGTTGCAGTGTTGTGGCACCAGCACCAGTGCCTAAGGCCCATTTTTTCTGCCCCTGTTTAACAGGGGTGTGTAATTACAATTTTTGATGCAATACTTTGCAGCAGGGCTCGTTCCTGCATTCCAACTAGAGTGTCTGTGAGGGGTTGCAGTGTTGTGGCACCAGCACCAGTGCCTAAGGCCCATTTTTTCTGCCCCTGTTTAACAGGGGCGTGTAATTACAATTTTTGATACAATACTTTGCAGCAGGGCTCGTTCCTGCTTTCCAACTAGAGTGTCTGTGAGGGGTTGCAGTGTTGTGGCACCAGCACCAGTGCCTAAGGCCTAATTTTTCAGCTCCTGTTCAACAGGGGCATGTAATTACAATTCTTGATCTAATATTTCACAGCAGGGCCCTGTGAGGGCTTACAGTGTTGTGGCCACATCAACACCTAAGGCCCAAATTTCTGCTGAGTATATAGGGCAGGACCCTACTTTCAAACAACTAACTTACAAACGACTCCTACTTGCAAACGGAAGGAGACAACAGGAAGTGAGATGAAATCTACCCCTAGGAAGGGAAATTCTCTCCTGTAAGAGTTAATATGGGAAAAACATTTCTCCTTTCCACTGATGCTTTCCAATCCTTGTTCCACAAAAAAACCCAAATTTTCAAAAAACATTTTTCATTGGGACAAAAAGTGAGGTGAAATCTTCTGAAGAGGAGGAAAGACAGCAAAACAAATGTCACAGGGGTGATAACCCTTCCCTATGTTTTCCAAAAAGCTTAAAAAAGATTTTTTGGCTGGAGCTAAACACGTTAAAAATGTACCCGTTCAAAATTACAAAGAGATTCTACTTAACAACAAACCTACAGTCCCTGTCTTGTTTGCACCGCCTGTACACTGCTGTTCAGAGTATATAGGGCCTGGTGGCCCCACACCTTTCCTTATTTTAATTTGGGTGCGGGGTTCCCCTTAATATCCATACAAGACCCAAAGGGCCTGGTAATGGACTGGGGGGTACCCATGCCGTTTGTCTCACTGATTTTCATCCATATTGCCAGGACCCGACATTACATTAAACCCGCAAGCAGTTTTAAATGAGATTTTTCCTTTAAAAATAACATTTGGTGCAGGGACTGTTCTAAACACGGGAAACACGCGTCTCTTTACAGGCATACTATAGACACCCCTCAGGTACAATATTTAAAGGAATATTTCACTTTTTTTTTTTTACTTTAAGCATCATTAAAGTCACTGCTCCCGAAAAAACGTCCGTTTTTAAAAGTTTTTTTTGCATTGATACATGTCCCCTAGGGTAGGACCCGGGTCCCCAAACCCTTTTTAGGACAATACCATGCAAATTAGCCTTTAAAATGAGCACTTTTGATTTCGGACGTTCAAGTCCCATAGACGTCAATGGGGTTCTAACGTTCGTGCGAACTTTCGGTCCGTTCGCAGGTTCTGGTGCGAACCGAACCGGGGGGGTGTTCGGCTCATCCCTAATCATGTGACATTGTACACAATTTATTTATACACTTTGTCATGTGAGGTTGGATTTTTCACCATATTAGGTGTGAAATTGGATTCTTTTTTTGTGTTTCACTTTGCACTTTATATGTACACATCGTTGTACTGAGTCTTGCTTGTTTGTGTTCATTTAAGCCTTGGATGTATTAATTAATATTTTTTCATGTTGGGACTGAGGTAGCGCTACATATATTTTTTATCATATGTTGAGTAAGGTCATGTGAGTATACTATTTATGTTGACGGCTCCTTGTCTATTTTATTCTTTATTGTGGTTTTTGCGCATTAGTTATTATCTTTTATATAATGATCTTGACAGTCATGTTGTCTAAGTCTTGGTCAACTTGCGTCGACTCCCGGGGTGCAAAGGAAGGGGAGGAGGGGAGGAAAACGGGGGAAGGGAGAGAGGGAGAAAAAAAATACAAGAGAAAGAAAATGGAAGAGAAGAGATCCAGTAGTCAAGATTGTAGACTCCGCAGAGAGAAGCTACTGCCACCTGGGCAAAGTGTGCCTAGTGCGGGGAGTAGTAAGGCACAGCTGAGTTCCGGGCCCCGACCATATGGGTCCCCGCAGCCTTTGTGGTCATGCCATTAAGGCACCATTATTGTTACCCTGCTGGAGAAAAAAAAAAAAAGAAAAAGTTGGTGAAGACGGATTCACGAGCCAAAATCACAAAGTATTTGCCTTAGTAGCAAGCCTTAACCAAGAACAGCCCCAGTCCCGAGTCCCAGCCCCGAAGCCGCCCGGCCACACCGCACCCAAATCTAGGTACCACTGGTCCGCCGGGACCACCCTAAGGCAGGGCCACGGCATCCAAGTGGTACCCGAAAAACTATAAACAAATTGTAAAACCTGTAAAAAGTCAAAGGCAAGGTGTTAGTTAAAAGAACATTTACTTACTCACATTTGCACATACATAGACATAAAAACCCTCACTAGAACATACATATGCCTAGGTATATACATATATGTATGCACATCATCATAGGGAATAGCATGACTACTACATCAAGTCTCTATGGCAAGTAATACATTGTTATGTCCACGGTTCCACCATCAGGCAGCCGCAGCCTCCTCACTGATCTTATACTCCAAGTCCGGGCGTGGTCGTCAACAAAACACCCTAAATATGCGTCTACTCGGCAATGGAGTCCATCCCTAAAAAGAGTAATTGCTCTTGCGCATAGTCTAGGGATCAATGCTCCAGCAGGACTTTCAGAGTATACCAGTGTGAAGGCATTGGGTCAAAGTTGAAGGTACCAAGCGTAGTACTGGGTTTGTCACGTTGGAGACAAGTCATTGATTATGTGGGATGATCGGTGCATAAGAGAGGCCTATGTTCATCTGTGGATCAGTGTGCGCTGAATGGCAAGCTGGGAGGCCCCCAGTTTGCATGCCTTACACACATTGTTCCTGGCTAGGGATGAGCCGAACACCCCCCTGTTCGGTTCACACCAGAACATGCGAACAGGAAAAAAGTTTGTTTGAACACGCGAACACCGTTAAAGTCTATAGGACACGAACATGAATAATCAAAAGTGCTAATTTTAAAGCTAATATGCAAGTTATTGTCATAAAAAGTGTCTGGGGACCTGGGTCCTGCCCCAGGGGACATGGATCAATGCAAAAAAAAGTTTCAAAAATGGCCATTTTTTCAGGAGCAGTGATTTTAATAATGCTTAAAGTCAAACAATAAAAGTGTAATATCCCTTTAAATGTTGTACCTGGGGGGTGTCTATAGTATGCCTGTAAAGGGGCGCATGTTTCCTGTGTTTAGAACAGTCTGACAGCAAAATGACATTTTGAAGGAAAAAACCTATTTAAAACTACCCGCGGCTATTGCATTGCCGACAATACACATAGAAGTTCATTGATAAAAACGGCATGGGAATTCCCCAAAGGGGAACCCCGAACCAAAATTTAAAAAAAAAAATGATGTGGGAGTCCCCCTAAATTCCATACCAGGCCCTTCAGGTCTGGTATGGATATTAGGGGAACCCCGGCCAAAATTTAAAAAAAAAATGACGTGGGGTTCCCCCTAAATTCCATACCAGACTCTTCAGGTCTGGTATGGATTTTAAGGGGAACCCCGCGCCAAAAAAACAAAAAAAAACAGCGTGGAGTCCCCCCAAAAATCCATACCAGACCCTTATCCGATCAAGCAACCTGGCAGGCCGCAGGAAAAGAGGGGGGGAGGAGAGTGCACCCCCCCTCCTGAACCGTACCAGGCCACATACCCTTAACATTGGGAGGGTGCTTTGGGGTAGCCCCCCAAAACACCTTGTCCCCATGTTGATGAGGACAAGGGCCTCATCCCCACAACCCTGGCCGGTGGTTGGGGGGTCTGCGGGCGGGGGGCCACATACCCTTAACATTGGGAGGGTGCTTTGGGGTAGCCCCCCAAAACACCTTGTCCCCATGTTGATGAGGACAAGGGCCTCATCCCCACAACCCTGGCCGGTGGTTGGGGGGTCTGTGGGCAGGGGGCTTATCGGAATCTGGAAGCCCCCTTTAACAAGGGGACCCCCAGATCCCGGCCCCCCCCTTTGTGAAATGGTAAGAGGGTACTTACCCCTACCATTTCACTAAAAAACTGTCAAAAATGTTAAAAATGACAAGAGACGGTTTTTGACAGTTCCTTTATTTAAATGCTTCTTCTTTCTTCTATCTTCCTTCATCTTCTGGTTCTTCTGGCTCTTCTGGTTCTTCCTCCAGCGTTCTCGTTCAGCATCTCCTCCGCGGCGTCTTCTATCTTCTTCTCCTCAAGCCGCTCCGCACCCATGGCATGGGGGGAGGCTCGCGCTCTTCTCTTCTTCTTTTCTTCTCTTCTTCTCTTCTTCTCTTCTTCATTTTCTTCTCCGGGCAGCTCCGCACCCATGCTGGCATGGAGGGAGGCTCCCGCTGTGTGACGGCGCTCCTCGTCTGACAGTTCTTAAATAATGGGGGCGGGGCCACCCGGTGACCCCGCCCCCCTCTGACGCACGGTGACTTGACGGGACTTCCCTGTAACGTCACGGGGAATGCCACAGGGAAGTCCCGTCATGTCCTGTTCGTCAGAGGGGGGCGGGGTCACAGGGTATCCCCGTCCCCCATTATTTAAGAACTGTCAGACGAGGAGCGCCGTCACACAGCGGGAGCCTCCCTCCATGCCAGCATGGATGCGGAGCAGCCCGGAGAAGAAAATGAAGAAGAGAAGAAGAGAAGAAAAGAAGAAGAGAAGAGCGGGAGAAGAGAAGAGAGGAAGAACCAGAAGAACCAGAAGAACCAGAAGATGAAGGAAGATAGAAGAAAGAAGAAGCATTTAAATAAAGGAATTGTCAAAAATTGTCTCTTGTCATTTTTAACATTTTTGACAGTTTTTTTGTGAAATGGTAGGGGTAAGTACCCTCTTACCATTTCACACAGGGGGGGCCGGGATCTGGGAGTCCTCTTGTTAAAGGGGGCTTCCAGATTCCGATAAGCCCTCCGCCCGCAGACCCCCACAACCACTGGCCAGGGTTGTGGGGATGAGGCCCTTGTCCTCATCAACATGGGGACAAGGTGTTTTGGGGGCTACCCCAAAGCACCCTCCCAATGTTGAGGGCATGTGGCCTGGTACGGTTCAGGAGGGGGGGCCGCACTCTCGTCCCCTCCTCTTTTCCTGGGGCCTGCCAGGTTGCGTGCTCAGATAAGGGTCTGGTATGAATTTTTGGGGGGACCCCACTCCGTTTTTTTTTTTTTTGGCGCGGGGTTCCCCTTAAAATCCATACCAGACCTGAAGGGTCTGGTATGGAATTTAGGGGGAACCCCACGTCATTTTTTTTTTTAAATTTTGGCCTGGGTTCCCCTTAATATCCATACCAGACCTGAAGGGCCTGGTATGGAATTTAGGGGGACTCCCACGTCATTTTTTTTTTAAAATTTTGATTCGGGGTTCCCCTTTGGGGAATTCCCATGCCGTTTTTATCAATGAACTTCTATGTGTATTGTCGGCAATGCAATAGCCGCGGGTAGTTTTAAATGGGTTTTTTCCTTCAAAATGTCATTTTGCTCTCAGACTATTCTAAACACAGGAAACATGCGCCCCTTTACAGGCATACTATAGACACCCCCAGGTACGAAATTTAAAGGGATATTACACTTTTATTGTTTGACTTTAAGCATTATTAAAATCACTGCTCCTGAAAAAACGGCCGTTTTTAAAACTTTTTTTTTGCATTGATCCATGTCCCCTGGGGCAGGACCCAGGTCCCCAAACACTTTTTATGACAATAACTTGCATATTAGCCTTTAAAATTAGCACTTTTGATTTCTCCCATAGACTTTTAAAGGGTGTTCCGCGGCATTCGAATTTGCCGCGAACACCCCAAATTGTTCGCTGTTCGGCGAACTTGCGAACAGCCAATGTTCGAGTCGAACATGAGTTCGACTCGAACTTGAAGCTCATCCCTATTCCTGGCATGTCACCCGTAAACAACAGTAAAGATATTCAAACTCAAAATTCAACCTGGGAAACAAGAAAAGGGAAATACTGAGCTGGATGTGTGTCAACAATTTACGTATGTAGGATCAGCCCGCCACTTCTGCATTCAGGGGTTGTGAATGTATATTCCCCATCCATCTAGCTTGAGAGTGGTTCCCACGGCCACGGTGACTGTAGTGGGCCCTTTGTGGTCTACCCGGGGGAGCTTGGTGCATTGGATCTTTGGTAAAAACAGTCAGCAGCCAATTGGGCACTGGAAACTGTTCCATGTTGGCAAAGGAGAACAGGTCTGGAAGCTCCGAAGGGTAACGCAAAGGAAACGTATCTGGTCCCTTGCGGACTATGAGGTGAAACGGGTGTCCCCACTTGTATGTAAGACCTTTCTCCCCAAGACCATCTAGAAGAGGATTGAGCAATTGTCTCATAAGGAGTGTCTTTCTGGAAACATCTGGTAGGAGGTGGACAGCTGCGCCATCAAATTCCAGGACTCCAACCCGCCATACCTGCTGTAATATATCCTCCTTGAGGTTGAAGGAGTGTAAACAGCATAGGACGTCTCTTGGTCTGTCAGATGTATCCGATCGAGGGCCCAGAGTCCAATGAACTCTGTCAATGCTGATCTCAGAGTCTGGCGGGCGGTCTAGTTAACATTTAAAGACATTAACCACTGTTGAGCGCAATTCTGAGTTTGGGACACTTTCGGGCAACCCCCTCAACTGGATGTTCGGATTGGGAAGTCTGCAGGGTTTGCACAGATTGAGACACTATAACCTGTTCCTGCTCTACTACAGTGACACGGGAGTCCAGCACTGCTGCATCCTGTCTGATAGATTGTATTTCACCCTTCATGGCTGTCTCCATTCTCTGAACAATTGATTCCAGATCAGTTCTTGTGGGTAGCTGTTGCAAGAAATCCCAAATCAAATCTTTATTCAGAGGAGGCATGAAGAGGGAGACCCTGTGGTTATTGTATGCAATATAGTGTACTCACTGCATTCTGATGCATGGATAGATGCCTCTGTTCCTCTATGTCCTCAGGGCTGAAACACAGAGTGCTGGATGAGATGGGAGCTGTGGGTGAAGCTGAGAGCGCTGGGCTGTGCTGGATGTCTTCCCTGTCTCGTGATGCTGCCAGTGATCTGGGAAGGCAAGGCAAGAGATCACTGGTGGTGAGGAGGGCAGCATGGCATGATTGTCCACCATCTGTAGAGGGGTATCAGCAAGCTGGAGACCTCCGCTGTGTCCTGTGCTGTGTGGCGGGCCGGCACCATCTTGGCGGCCGTTGCTGTGGAGGCCACCGACTGGAGTGAGCATAGGTAACGTTCGATGGTGGTCTCCGGAGCAGGTGGATGGTGATCTGGCTCTCCGGGTGTCCAAGGAGGCAGGTAGAAATGCCAGTAATGTGCGGTAATATGTTGCGGGAGAACCACTGGCCGTGAGCCCTGTAAGGATGCGTCCTCACACTGCCATGCCTAGGCCACGCCCCAGCTTTTAGTTTTTGACTACCTATCTCATTTCTTGAGGTGCTAAAATGGCAGGGCAGTACAAACCCCCCCAAATGACCCCATTTTGGAAAGTAGACACCCCAAGGAAATTGCTGAGAGGCATGTTGAGCCCATTGAATATTTTAGTTTTTGTCACAAGTGATTGAAAAGTGACAAAAAAAATTACACAAAGTTGTCACTAAATGATATATTGCTCACACATGCCATGGTTATATGTGGAATTACACCCCAAAATACATTCTGCTGCTTATCTTGAGTACAGGGATACCACATGTGTGGAACTTTTTGGCAGTCTAACCGTGTACAGGACCCCGAAAACCAATCACCGTCTTCAGGTTTTCTAAGGGCGTACATTTTTGATTTAACTCCTCACTGCCTATCACAGTTTCAGAGTGCATGAAATGCCCAGATAGCACCCCCCCCAAATGACCCCTTTTTGGAAAGTAGACACTTCAAGCTATCTGCTGAGAGGCATGTTGAGTATTTTGCAGATCTCGCTTTTTATCACAGAGTTATGAAAATTGAAAAAAGAAAAAAAAAATTATTTTCTTTCCTAATTTTCAAAAATAAATGAGATCTGCAAAATTCTCACCGTGCCTCTTAGCAAATACCTTGGGGTGTCTACTTTCCAAAATGAGGTCATTTGGGGGGGGGGGTTTGTGCTATCTGGGCATTTCAGGGCCTCCGAAACTGTGATAGGTAGTGAGGAGTAAAATCACAATTTACGCCTTAAGAAAGCCTGAAGGCGGTGCTTGGTTTTTGGAGTCCTGTACGCGGATAGGCTCACAAAAAGTCTAACACATGTGGTATCACCGTACATAGGAGAAGCAGCAGAATGTATTTTGGGGTGTAATTTCACATATAACCATGCCATGTTTGAACAATATATCATTTAGTGACAACTTTGTGTAAGAAAAAAAAATTGTGGAATTTTCCCTGAAACTTGTGGCAAAATATCAAATATTCCATGGACACAACATGCCACTCAGCAAAAAGATTAAAGTGTCTTCTTTCCAAAATGGGGTCATTTGGGGGGGGGGTGCTATCTTGACATTTCAGGGCCTCCAAAACTGTGATAGGTAGTAAGGAAGTGAAATCACCATTTTATGGCCATAGAAAGTCTGAAGGCGGTGATTTGTTTTCGGGGTCCTGTACACGGCTAGACTCCAAAAAAGTCTCACACATGTGGTATCCCCATACTCAGGAGAAGCAGCAGAATGTATTTTGGGGTGTAGTTTAACATATGCCCAAGGCATGTTTAAACAATAGATCATTTAAAAAAAAAATTTATTTTCCCGCAACTTGTGGCAAAATATAAAATATTCCATGAACTCAACATGCCTCTCATCAAATAGCTTGGGGTGTCTACTTTCCTTTTGTGCTATCTTAGCATTTTATGGCCTTCAAAACTGTGATAGGTAATGAGGAGTGAAATAAAAAATTTACACCCTTAGAAATCCAGAAGACGGTGGTTTTTGGGGTCCTGTATGCGGCTTGGCTCCCAAAAAGTCTCACGCATTAGGTACCCCCTGTACTCAGGAGAAGCAGCAGAATGTATTTTGGGGTGTAATTCCACATATAACCATGCCATGTTTGAACAATATACCATTTAGTGACAACTTTGTGCAACTTTTTTTCACACAGTATTTGCGCAGCGAGTTTTCAAACGCAATTTTTTTGCAAAAAACACACCTTTTTTGGAAAAAACACACTTTTTTCATCTTAATGTACTAAAACACACGCCCAAATGTTTGATGAAATAAAAAAGATGATCTTATGCCGAGAGCTAAAATTACTGCTCTCGATCTGACATTCGCAGTGATACCTCACATGCATGGTATAATTGCTGTTTACATATGACACCAGACGGACGCTTGTGTTCGCCTTTGCGCATAAGCACGAGGGGACAGGGGTGCTTTTTTTTAATCATTTATTTTGCTTTTTTATTATATTTTTAAACTGTTCCTTTCATTTTTTATTTTTTTTATAATTTTTATTGTTATCTCAGGGAATGTAAATATCCCCTATGATAGCAATAGGTAGTGACAGGTACTCTTTTTTGAAAAAAATTGGGGTCTATTAGACCCTAGATCTCTCCTCTGCCCACAAAGCATCTGACCACATGAAGATCGATGTGATAAAATGCTTAGCCAATTTCCCAATGGTGCTGTTTATATCCAACGAAATCTAAGTAATAAAATGCTCATAGCTTCTGGTTTCTTAGGCCATAGAGATGATTGGAGCCATTCTGGTCTCTTATAATCTCTATGGCCAGCTGGCAGAACCACCGGCTGCATTGTCGGGTTCCCTCTTGGGACAGGAGAGCATGAGAAAACCGGGGAAGATGGAGGGAGGGGGGACGTTCCCTCCCACTGCTTATAAGAGCAGTCTAGAGGCTAATTAGCTGCTAGGATTGCTTTTACATGAAAGCCTACTGCTGGCTTAAAAGAATGATACCAAGATGATACCTAAACCTGCAGGCATCGTTCTGGTATAACCACTCAAGGTCCAGCAACATACCAGTACGTTGCTGGTCCTTGTTGGGCATATATTGTAATGCTCTTTTTTTCATGCAGCCTGTGGGCTTAACAAAAAAAAAAGAGACTGATCAGTGGGTATGCCCACCATTAGAATACCGCCCTTCAACCACCCACTTCTAATGATGGGCATACATGGACCATTTTTTTTAAACTGTGGTGGTGAAGTCACCTCCTACAGTGCTGAAGTTGCCGATTTACGCTGATTTATGAACTAAGCAAATACCTGCTTAGCAAATGATGGTTAACAATAAAACAAAGTAACATTACAGTATAACCATAAGACTAATGCCGCTTACACACGGTCAGACTTTCTGGGAAACTAGGTCCGACGTACTTGCCGCCAGACTTCCGGCAGACTACCGCTGGACTTTCTGAATGGACGGACTTGCCTACACACGACCGGACTTTCCGGAATCCGGTCTTCCCGACGGACTTCCGCCGGACTTTCAGAATGAACGGACTTTCCCACACACGGACAAGTCCATTCATTTTGAACGTGACTCAGGTACGACGGGACTAGTAAAGGAAATCAATCTCGCCGCATCTATCGGCGAGATTGAAACCTTGCGAGCCCCGTAGCAGGCATCCCAGGCCCTTAGGTCTGGTATGGAACTTTAAGGGGAACCCCCTACGCCGAAAAACCGGCGTGGGGGTCGCCAAAAACCAATACCAGACCCCGATCCGAGCACGCAGCCTGGCCAGTCAGGAAAGGGGGTGGGGACGAGTGAGCGCCCCCCCTCCTGAACCATACCAGGCCGCATGCCCTCAACATGGGGGGGTGCTTTGGGGGAGGGGGTACCCTGCGGTGCCCCCCACCACAAAGCACCTTGTCCCCATGTTGATGAGGACAAGGGCCTCTTCCCGACAACCCTGGCCGTTGGTTGTCGGGGTCTGCAGGCGGGGTGCTTATCGGAATCCGGGAGCCCCCTATAATAAGAGGGCCCCCAGATCCCGGCCCCCCACCCTATGTGAATGAGTATGGGGTACATGGTACCCCTACCCATTCACCTAGGGAAAAAGTGTCAATAATAATTCTGCGATCTGGGAGTCCTCTTGTTAAAGGGGGCTTCCAGATTCCGATAAGCCCCCCGCCCGCAGACCCCCACAACCACCGACCAGGGTTGTGGGGATGAGGCCCTTGTCCTCATCAACATGGGGACAAGGTGTTTTGGGGGGGCTACCCCAAAGCACCCTCCCAATGTTGAGGGCATGTAGCCTGGTACGGTTCAGGAGGGGGGGCCGCACTCTCGTCCCCCCCTCTTTTCCTGCGGCCTGCAAGGTTGCGTGCTCAGATAAGTGTCTGGTATGGATTTTTGGGGGGACCCCACTCCGTTTTTTTTTTTTTTTGGCGCGGGGTTCCCCTTAAAATCTATACCAGACCTGAAGGGTCTGGTATGGAATTTAGGGGGAACCCCACGTCATTTTTTTTTTTTTATTTTGGCCTGGGTTCCCCTTAATATCCTTACCAGACCTGAAGGGCCTGGTATGGAATTTAGGGGGACTCCCACGTCATTTTTTTTTTATTTTGGTTCGGGGTTCCCCTTTGGGGAATTCCCATGCCGTTTTTATCAATGAACTTCTATGTGTATTGTCGGCAATGCAATAGCCGCGGGTAGTTTTAAATGGGTTTTTTCCTTCAAAATGTCATTTTGCTCTCAGACTGTTCTAAACACAGGAAACATGCGCCCCTTTACAGGCATACTATAGACACCCCCAGGTACGAAATTTAAAGGGATATTACACTTTTATTGTTTGACTTTAAGCGTTATTAAAATCACTGCTCCTGAAAAAACGGCCGTTTTTAAAACTTTTTTTTGCATTGATCCATGTCCCCTGGGGCAGGACCCAGGTCCCCAAACACTTTTTATGACAATAACTTGCATATTAGCCTTTAAAATTAGCACTTTTGATTTCTACCATAGACTTTTAAAGGGTGTTCCGCGGCATTCGAATTTGCCGCAAACACCCTAAATTGTTCGCTGTTCGGCGAACTTGCGAACAGCCAATGTTCAAGTCGAACTCACTCGAAGCTCATCCCTATTCCTGGCATGTCACCCCTAAACAACAGTAAAGATATTCAAACTCAAAATTCAACCTGGGAAACAAGAAAAGGGAAATACTGAGCTGGATGCGTGTCAACAATTTACGTATGTAGGATCAGCCCGCCACTTCTGCATTCAGGGGTTGTGAGTGTATATTCCCCATCCATCTAGCTTGAGAGTGGTTCCCACGGCCACGGTGACTGTAGTGGGCCCTTTGTGGTCTACCCGGGGGAGCTTGGTGCATTGGATCTTTGGTAATAACAGTCAGCAGCCAATTGGGCACTGGAAACTGTTCCATGTTGGCAAAGGAGAACAGGTCTGGAAGCTCCGAAGGGTGACGCAAAGGAAACGTATCTGGTCCCTTGCGGACTATGAGGTGAAACGGGTGTCCCCACTTGTACGTAAGACCTTTCTCCCCAAGACCATCTAGAAGAGGCTTGAGCAATTGTCTCATAAGGAGTGTCTTTCTGGAAACATCTGGTAGGAGGTGGACAGCTGCGCCATCAAATTCCAGGACTCCCACCCGCCATACCTGCTGTAATATATCCTCCTTGAGGTTGAAGGAGTGTAAACAGCATAGGACGTCTCTTGGTCTGTCAGATGTATCCGATCGAGGGCCCAGAGTCCAATGAACTCTGTCAATGCTGATCTCAGAGTCTGGCGGGTGGTCTAGTTAACATTTAAAGACATTAACCACTGTTGAGCGCAATTCTGAGTTTGGGACACTTTCGGGCAACCCCCTCAACTGGATGTTCGGATTGGGAAGTCTGGAGGGTTTGCACAGATTAAGACACTATAACCTGTTCCTGCTCTACTACAGTGACACGGGAGTCCAGCACTGCTGCATCCTGTCTGATAGATTGTATTTCACCCTTCATGGCTGTCTCCATTCTCTGAACAATTGATTCCAGATCAGTTCTTGTGGGTAACTGTTGCAAGAAATCCCAAATCAAATCTTTATTCAGAGGAGGCATGGAGAGGGAGACCCTGTGGTTATTGTATGCAATATAGTGTACTCACTGCATTCTGATGCATGGATAGATGCCTTTGTTCCTCTATGTCCTCAGGGCTGAAACACAGAGTGCTGGATGAGATGGGAGCTGTGGGTGAAGCTGAGAGCGCTGGGCTGTGCTGGATGTCTTCCCTGTCTCGTGATGCTGCCAGTGATCTGGGAAGGCAAGGCAAGAGATCACTGGTGGTGAGGAGGGCAGCATGGTATGATTGTCCACCATCTGTAGAGGGGTATCAGCAAGCTGGAGACCTCCGCTGTGTCCTGTGCTGTGTGGCGGGCCGGCACCATCTTGGCGGCCGTTGGTGTGGAGGCCACCGACTGGAGTGAGCATAGGTAACGTTCGATGCTGGTCTCCGGAGCAGGTGGATGGTGATCTGACTCTCCGGGTGTCCGAGGAGGCAGGTAGGTACCGGTAAAATGCCAGTAATGTGCGGTAATATGTTGCGGGAGAACCACTGGCCGTGAGCCCTGTGAGGATGCGTCCTCACACTGCCATGCCTAGGCCATGCCCCAGCTTTTAGTTTTTGACTACCTATCTCATTTCTTGAGGTGCTAAAATGGCAGGGCAGTACAAACCCCCCCAAATGACCCCATTTTGGAAAGTAGACACCCCAAGGAAATTGCTGAGAGGCATGTTGAGCCCATTGAATATTTTAGTTTTTGTCACAAGTGATTGAAAAGTGACAAAAAAAATTACACAAAGTTGTCACTAAATGATATATTGCTCACACATGCCATGGTTATATGTGAAATTACACCCCAAAATACATTCTGCTGCTTATCCTGAGTACAGGGATACCACATGTGTGGAACTTTTTGGCAGTCTAACCGCGTACAGGACCCCGAAAACCAATCACCGTCTTCAGGTTTTCTAAGGGCGTACATTTTTGATTTAACTCCTCACTGCCTATCACAGTTTCAGAGGCCATGAAATGCCCAGATAGCACCCCCCCAAATGACCCCATTTTGGAAAGTAGATACTTCAAGCTATCTGCTGAGAGGCATGTTGAGTATTTTGCAGATCTCGCTTTTTATCACAGAGTTTTGAAAATTGAAAAAAGAAAAAAAAATTATTTTCTTTCCTAATTTTCAAAAATAAATGAGATCTGCAAAATTCTCACCGTGCCTCTTAGCAAATACCTTGGGGTGTCTACTTTCCAAAATGAGGTCATTTGGGGGGGGGGGTTTGTGCTATCTGGGCATTTCAGGGCCTCCGAAACTGTGATAGGTAGTGAGGAGTAAAATCACAATTTTACGCCTTAAGAAAGCCTGAAGGCGGTGCTTGGTTTTTGGAGTCCTGTACGCGGATAGGCTCACAAAAAGTCTCACACATGTGGTATCACCGTACATAGGAGAAGCAGCAGAATGTATTTTGGGGTGTAATTTCACATATAACCATGCCATGTTTGAACAATATATCATTTAGTGACAACTTTGTGTAAAAAAAACGGCTAGACTCCAAAAAAGTTTGGGGTGTAATTCCACATATAACCATGCCATGTTTGAACAATATACCATTTAGTGACAACTTTGTGCAATTTTTTTTCACACAGTATTTGCGCAGTGATTTTTCAAACGCAATTTTTTTGCAAAAAACACACTTTTTTTGGAAAAAACACACTTTTTTCATCTTAATGTACTAAAGCACACGCCCAAATGTTTGATGAAATAAAAAAGATGATCTTATGCCGAGAGCTAAAATGACTGCCCTCGATCTGACATTCGCAGTGATACCTCACATGCATGGTGTAATTGCTGTTTACATATGACACCAGACGGACGCTTGTGTTCGCCTTTGCGCATAAGCACGAGGGGACAGGGGTGCTTTTTTTTAAATCATTTATTTTGCTTTTTTATTATATTTTTAAACTGTTCCTTTCATTTTTTATTTTTTTTATAATTTTTATTGTTATCTCAGGGAATGTAAATATCTCCTATGATAGCAATAGGTAGTGACAGGTACTCTTTTTTGAAAAAAAATGGGGTCTATTAGACCCTAGATCTCTCCTCTGCCCACAAAGCATCTGACCACATGAAGATCGATGTGATAAAATGCTTAGCCAATTTCCCAATGGTGCTGTTTATATCCAACGAAATCTAAGTAATGAAATGCTCATAGCTTCTGGTTTCTTAGGCCATAGAGATGATTGGAGCCATTCTGGTCTCTTATAATCTCTATGGTCAGCTGGCAGAACCACCGGCTGCATTGTCGGGTTCCCTCTTGGGACAGGAGAGCATGAGAAAACCATGGAAGATGGAGGGAGGGGGGACGTTCCCTCCCACTGCTTATAAGAGCAGTCTAGAGGCTAATTAGCTGCTAGGATTGCTTTTACATGAAAGCCTACCGCTGGCTTAAAAGAATGATACCAAGATGATACCTAAACCTGCAGGCATCATTCTGGTATAACCACTCAAAGTCCAGCAACATACCAGTACGTTGCTGGTCCTTGTTGGGCATATATTGTAATGTTCTTTTTTTCATGCAGCCTGTGGGCTGAACAAAAAAAAAAAGAGACTGATCAGTGGGTATGCCCACCATTAGAATACCGCCCTTCAACCACCCACTTCTAATGATGGGCATACATGGACCATTTTTTTTAAACTGTGGTGGTGAAGTCACCTCCTACAGTGCTGAAGTTGCCGATTTACGCTGATTTATGTACTAAGCAAATACCTGCTTAGCAAATGATGGTTAACAATAAAACAAAGTAACATTACAGTATAACCATAAGACTAATGCCGCGTACACACGGTCAGACTTTCTGGGAAACTAGGTCCGACGTACTTGCCGCCAGACTTCCGGCAGACTACCGCTGGACTTTCTGAATGGACGGATTTGCCTACACACGACCGGACTTTCCAGAATCCGGTCTTCCCGACGGACTTCCGCCGGACTTTCAGAATGAACGGACTTTCCCACACACGGACAAGTCCGTTCATTTTGAACGTGACTCAGGTACGACGGGACTAGTAAAGGAAATCAATCTCGCCGCATCTATTGGCGAGATTGAAACCTTGCGAGCCCCGTAGCAGGCATTGCCGAAAAACCGGCGTGGGGGTCGCCAAAAACCAATACCAGACCCCGATCCGAGCACGCAGCCTGGCCAGTCAGGAAAGGGGGTGGGGACGAGTGAGCGCCCCCCCTCCTGAACCATACCAGGCCGCATGCCCTCAACATGGGGGGGTGCTTTGGGGGAGGGGGCACCCTGCGGTGCCCCCCCACCACAAAGCACCTTGTCCCCATGTTGATGAGGACAAGGGCCTCTTCCCGACAACCCTGGCCGTTGGTTGTTGGGGTCTGCAGGCGGGGGGCTTATCGGAATCCGGGAGCCCGGATTAATAAAACACACTACACAGGTTCTTAAAATAATTTATTAAACAGCTTCGGGGGGGGGATCTTCCTCCAACTTCGGGGGTCTTCTTCCAGCTTCAGGGGTCCCTCCGGTTCATCTTCTCCTGGCGTCCAGTTGGTTCTTCTCCGCTCTCTCCAGCCTCTTCTCCCGGTGTTCCAGTTCTTCGGATGGCTCCTCCGCTGTCTTCAGGTAGCTCTCTTGCCAGCGGAGGCATGGACTTCTGGGCTTCTTGTCGTCTCTTCTCTTCTCTTCTCTTCTCCAGATGTTGACACAACGCTCTCTCCGGCTGGACTGCTCTCTGAGGGCTCCGTTGTGACTTATATAGGCGGAGACCCCGCCCCCTTATGATGTCACAGTCCCTGGGCATGCTGGGACTGTGATGTTTTAGGGGGCATGGTCGACCACACCCGCTAAAACGCCACAGTCCCAGCATGCCCAGGGAGAAGAGAAGAGACAACAAGAAGCCCAGAAGTCCCGACCTCCGCTGGCAAGAGAGCTACCTGAAGACAGTGGAGGAACCGGCCGAAGAACTGGAACACCGGGAGAAGAGGCCGGAGAGAGCGGAGAAGAACCAACCGGACACCGGGAGAAGATGAACCGGAGGGACCCCCGAATCCGGAGGAAGATCCCCCCCGGCGCTGTTTAATAAATTATTTTAAGAACCTGTGTAGTGTGTTTTATTATTGACACTTTTTCCCTAGGTGAATGGGTAGGGGTACCATGTACCCCATACTCATTTACATAGGGTGCGGGGCCGGGATCTGGGGGCCCTCTTATTATAGGGGGCTCCTGGATTCTGATAAGCCCCCTGCCCACAGACCCCAACAACCAACGGCCAGGGTTGTCGGGAAGAGGCCCTTGTCCTCATCAACATGGGCACAAGGTGCTTTGTGGTTGGGGGCACCACAGAGCGCCCCCTCCCCCAAAGCACCCCCCCATGTTGAGGGCATGCGGCCTGGTACGGTTCAGGAGGGGGGGGGCGCTCGCTCGTCCCCACCCCCTTTCCTGACCGTGCGTGCTCAGATCGGGGTCTGGTATGGATTTTGGGGGGACCCTCACGCCATTTTTTCGGCGTAGGGGGTTCCCCTCAAAGTTCCATACCAGACCTAAGGGCCTGGGATGCCCCCACGCTCACCGCAATAGGAAAATTTGTTTTTCCTATTGCAGTGAGCGCGAGATGCAGTACCCTGCTCCTCCGTCGTATCTGGTCCGTCTGTTCTAAAGTGTGTCTCCTGTAGGAAGACGATGTCCGCTTTGCTTTTGTGTAGGCAAGTAGCACTTGAGAGCATTTTTTCTGGGAGATTAAGGCCCCGTACATTTAGAGAAACGATCTTGGTTGATGATTTGTTTTATGTGTCATTCGCAACATTGTATGGAGGTGGATCAGGTCTCCAATTATCAAAGAGCAGATATAGATAATTGTTGTGGTGAAGTAGAGACACTACGGAGAAGGAGGATTAGGTCCAGGAGGTAGAAAATTGGTATTTGGCACCGGGAGGTGTGTTAATGTTGGGTAAGGGGAGGATGTGAAGGGAGAGGGTAGCAGAAAGTTTTGTGTATGTAGTTCAGTAGGGGGGTATCCGTGAGAGAGAGTGTTGGAACTAGTTTCCACTAGACATGTGCACACTGAAATATTTTGTTTCAGAATTTCTTTTTCGTCTGAAAAATAAATGTATTTAATTACTCCCGAAATTTGTTTTTATTTATTTTGTTTTTCGTTAAAAATTGCATTCGTCCGAAAATCCAAATTAAGGTTGAATCTGTCATTGAAGGCTTATGGTGTCTGTCGAATGTTCAAAGAAGATTCGACGGAGCAGCTAAACTGTATGACGCCGTATAGTTTACCTGCTCCGTCAAATCTTCTTAGAAGTTTCAACAGACACCATAAGCTAAAGTACGTGTGTACTTAGTTCTAGCTATTTTACTGCTCCTCCTCTTTGGTTACAATCAGCCAATAACATTCATCATCATCATTATTTTTATTCATCTTTTCTCCCCTACGTCAAATCTTTTCTCCCCTACGTCGAATCTTTTCTCTCTATGTCGAATCTTTTCTCTCTATGTAGAATAATCTTAGACTAATAGAGTTAAGGTTAGGCACATTCGACCACAGGTTTGATGGACACAGATTGTTATTGTCATCATCATGTCGAATCTCCTATCTATATCAAACTGTTGTAGCCATGAAAACGAAAATAAAGCATTTGTTTATGTCGGATCTTTCGTTTTTCGGATTCTGCACTTTCGTTATCGTTTGTTAAAATAATGAAAATACCTGAAATTCGGACGAAAATGCATTCGGACGAAAACAAATGCACATGTCTAGTTTCCACTAGTTAGTTAGTGGCCGAGGCGATGATCTGCTGCCACCCATTCCTACCCCCCACTACAGGGAGTGTTAAGTGTGAGTGGTTAGTGTAGTGGTGGTAAATTAAGGTGGGTGGACTCTTCTGCTAAGAGCCTGGCATGTTGTGCAAACCATGAACAGGCATCTCATCAAATGGTGTGGTAACTTGAGTGAATAGTTTTGTCCAAACTTTCTGATTGAGCCTATAGATGGAGAATTATGTAGTTCTGGATAAAGGTTCATGGCCCCACAGATCATCACCCCAACCCCATATATCTAGAGTAGGCTAGTTGAATACCATTCAGGCACATATATTGCTCATTGCCAGCGAAACTGCGTGTATACAGTAAGCAATACTATATATATATCCAGAAGGCTATAGTAAAAAACATACACGAGCGCCGAACTCATATCCTATCATCAGTCTGTGACAGTTCCCGTGCTCCAAACCTCATGCGTATCGTCACGTCACATGACTTCATCAGAGGAACCTCTGATGAAGTCATGTGACGTGACGATACGCATGAGGTTTGGAGCACGGGAACTGTCACAGACTGATGATAGGATATGAGCTCGGCGCTCGTGGATGTTTTTTACTATAGCCTTCTGCTAAATGTAAGTGTACCATGTTGTTTTTAACCTAATAAACTGATTTATATACGGGATCACGCTATGTGCACTCTCTTCCAACACTCCACATATATTCATCCCATTGTGACGAGCATTGAGGAAATGGGGACGGTTTGAAGACACCCTTTTTGAGGTATACGAACTCGGCGTTCGTTGGATTGACGCCCACACTCATTTTACAAAAGTGAGTGCATCCCCCTTCTGTGTCCTGTCCCTTTTTTCCACTTTGGCTGCCACGGAGTTATACTATATACTGTCTGCTTATGTTTTTTATATACCATCCTGCGCACCCACCACCCGAATCGCCTGAACTACTGGATGGGACCCTTGCCTGCTGGTGATTTGTTACTGGATTACAAGCTGTTGTCTTGCAGCAGTAAGGTGAGCTGCTTGCGAGCACAGAGGTGTCCCCACTGAAGACTTTGTTTCCCTTTCTTGTGGCTTGTGGACTTGCCTTTTTGGAACTGATGACTCATTGTTTGAGCACTTTGTACTACAAGGTGGTGGGACTGCTCACCATTTATTTATTTTTCTTGAAGTCACTAATAAGTATTTGCTGAGTTACCACATATGTGCTAGTATGATACTAGCCCCTTTGCACTGAGATTTTTCTTTTCTTTTGTGTCAGTATTTACAATATTTTTATGTGCTAGTATGATACTAGCCCTCATGCACATGGACTTTGTTTGATTTATATATTTTATTTTGATAAATTTTTTTTATTTTTTTTTGTACCCACACTGTATTTGTCACTCATTTCATAGCTTTTTATACGCTTTAGACTATTTTGTTTCTTCAGTTTATTCAGATTTAGTGCTCATTAGACTGCACTGTATTACATTTCATCACACTTTTATATTTTGTATAATTTTTCCATTTTGCCTTTTGGAACTGATGACTCATTGTTTGAGCACTTTGTACTACAAGGCGGTGGGACTGTTCACCATTTAGTTATTTACTTGGAGTCACCATTAATTATTTGCTGATTTACTACATATGTGCTAGTATGATACTAGCCCTTTTGCACTGAGTTTTATCTTTTGATAAGTATTTGTTGAGTTACCACATATGTGCTAGTATGGTACTAGCCCTTTTGCACTGAGATTTTTCTTTTGATAAGTATTTGCTGAGTTACCACATATGTGCTAGTATGGTACTAACCCTTTTGCACTGAGATTTTTCTTTTCTTCTGTTTCAGTATTTACATGATATTTTTTATGTGCTAGTATGATACTAGCCCTCATGCTCATTATACCTTTATATTTTGTATATTTTTTTCATTTTTCATTCACCTCTCTATACATTTGAGCTAGCCCCTTCCCCTCCCTCCTCCTTCCTTCCCCACTTATCACAGTCATTTGATTTAAGTTAGATACAGTAGGCAGGCGAGTCAGTTAGCTGCACTTACAGTGTATTGTGTGTATATATATGTATCCTAAGTGTTGTGTGTGTGTGTGTGTGTATATATATATATATATATATATATATATATATACACTGTATTCAGTTTAGCTAGATCCATTCCTGTTATTCTCTTCCTAATATACTGACAGGCAGGCAGGTGTTTTTACAGTAATTACAGTTAGTGTACTGTGTCCTCTGCACAGTGTGCACCTAAAGCTGCCTGAAGACAATTGCTGGTGTTATGATCCTATTAATACCACAGAATGGCAGCTGCAGTATTTACAGTTAGTGTACTGTGTCCTCTGCACAGTGTGCACCTAAAGCTACCTGAAGACAATTGCTGGTATTTTTCTGATCCTATCATTACCACTGTCAGGCAGCTGCAGTATTTACAGTTGGTGTACTGTGTCCTCTGCACAGTGTGCACCTAAAGCTACCTAAAGACAATTGCTGGTGTTCTGATCCTATTAATACCACAGGCAGGCAGCTGCAGTGTTTACAGTTGGTGTACTGTGTCCTCTGTACAGTGTGCACCTAAAGCTACCTGAAGACAATTGCTGGTTTTCTGATCCTATTAATACCACAGGCAGGCAGCTGCAGTATTTACAGTTGGTGTACTGTGTCCTTTGTACAGTGTGCACCTAAAGCTACTTGAAGACAATTGCTGGTGTTCTTTTGATCCTATTAATACCACAGGCAGGCAGCTGCAGTATTTACAGTTAGTGTACTGTGTCCTCTGCACAGTGTGCACCTAAAGCTACCTAAAGACAATTGCTGGTGTTCTCATACTAATAATACTACAGGCAGGCAGTTGATTCTGCTAGCTGCCGTATAATCAGTATATATATACATCCCAGCTTTGTGCAGCTACATCTCACTGCAGGCCATTAGTATGTCTGGAAGGCAATCAAGGAGAGGCAGACAGTCACAAGCCAATAAAAGAGGGCAAGCAGGCTCTGAGTCTAGAGGCAACAGTGCTGGTTGTGGACACAGTGCATTCTCATCAGCACATGGCCGTGGGACACGCTTGTCCTTTTTTCTGGCAGCTGACCGTGTTGAGCCGCAACATACTGAAGACTTGGTAGAGTGGATGACCAAGCTGTCCTCATCCTCCTCATCCTCTCTCACCCAGGCTCAGGGTACTTTATCTGGCAAAGCAGCTGCCAATGCGGCCCCTTCCCTAAGCTCAATTGCATCAGTCACCCCCTCCCTAGCCCCACCATGTCCTCCTGAGGAGTCCCCCGAACTGTTTGACCACAGTGTTGGGTCCAGAGAGAGGGGGTGCCCAAGAAGGACAGCAATCTGGCAGTCATGTTCCCCCAGCTGCAGCATACTGCCAGGTTTGCTCCAGTGATGAGGAGGGAGGGGATGATGAGGAAGTCACTGACTCCATGTGGGTGCCTAAAAGGAGAGAGGAGGAGGCACATCTCCAATGAGGCAGGATGCCCTCCAGGGGCCAGCTTAAGGGCAGCACACTGACTGCATCACACCGCAGAGCTCCGCACGTGCAAGGCGCTGCTGTCTCTGTGCGTTATTCCAAAAGTTCTTTGGTGTGGTCCTTTTTTGAGATGAGTGCATCAGATCGCACCGCTGCTATTTGCAACATATGTTTCAGTCTTATCTTGCGTGGCCAAAACATCACCTGCTTGGGCACCACATGCTTGACCAGACATATGTCGACCTGCCATGCAGTTTGTTGGCAACCGTACCTAAAAGACCGACAGCAAAGAACAAAACAGACCTCTCCTTGCTCCTCATCAGCTGGGATCTCACCTTCAGTCCTCTCTGAAACCTGCACTGAGAGGAATGAAGGTGTAGAATTAGGTGTGTCACAGCCAAGTACTTGCGGACAATCTGCTATCGGTACACAGACATCAGATTGTACCAGGCAAATTTCTCTGCCCCAGCTGCTGCACCACTGAAAGAAGTTCACTCACAGCCATCCACATGCCCAGTGGTTGAATTCTAGCTTGGCTAAATTGCTAGCACTTCAACTGCTGCCTTTTCAGTTGGTAGACTCTGCCCCCCTTCCGTGAGTTTGTGGAATGTGCGGTTCCTCAGTGGCAAGTTCCCAAACGCCACTTTTTCTCAGGGAAGGCGATTCCGGCTCTCTATCGGCATGTGGAAGGCAATGTCTTGGCCTCGCTGGACAGGGCGGTCAGCGGTAAGGTGCATATTACTGCTGACTTATGGTCCAGCAGGCATGGACAGGGACATTACCTATCTTTCACCGTGCACTGGGTGACTCTTCTGGCAGCTCGGAAGGATGCAGGACAGGGTGCAGTAGTGTTGGCGGTTGTTCCTCCACCACGCCTCCAAAATTCTACTAGTGGTGATTCTGCCATGCCTCTCTCCTCCACCCCCTCCTCTTCTTCTTCCTCCATGGCCTCCTTCCTGTGCTGATTTGTCCTTGGAACCAGCAGTGCTCCATAGGCGTTCAAGGGGCTACACAAGCACGCAGACCAAAAGATGCCATGCGGTGCTTGAGCTGGTGTGCTTGGGGGACAGGAGCCACACTGAGGCAGAGATTCTGTCAGCTCTGCAGGGGCAGGTTCAGAGGTGGTTGACGCCACACCAGCTTAAGCCAGGAATGGTGGTTTGCGACAATGGCACCAACCTCCTCTTCGCTCTCCGACAGGGACAACTGACTCATGTGCCCTGTTTGGCTCAAATTCTTAACTTGGTGATGCAGTAGTTCTTGGGCAGGTACCCAGGCTTACAGGATGTCCTAAGACAGGCCAGGAAAGTCTGTGTGCATTTCCGCTGGTCAAATAATGCCAGTGCTCGGCTGGCTGACCCCCAAAAGGAATTTAACCTGCCCAAGAACCACCTAATCTGTGACATGCCCACCAGGTGGAACTCAATATTGGTCATGCTGCAGCGGCTGCACATGCAGCAGAGGGCCATCAATGAGTACCTATGCGACTATGGCACCAGGACAGGGTCAAGGGAGCTTGTTTTTTTTCACACGCCAGTGGGCCACGATCAGTGATGCATGCACTGTCCTGTCACCATTTGAGGAGGCCACAAGGATGGTGAGCAATGACAGTGCATGCATCAGTGACACTGTTCCTCTTGTCCACCTGTTGGAGCGCACGCTGTGTGGAATAATGGACAGGGCACTTGAGGCAGAACAGAGGCAGGAAGAGGACTTCCTTACCTCTCAAGACCCCCTTTATCCACACAGTGTTACTGCATGCCCACCGATCACACAGGAAGAAGAGGAGGAGGAGGATTGTGTCAGCATGGAGGTGGAGCCTGGCACTCAGCATCAGCAGCAGTCTTCAAGGGATCATTTACAATCCTAACAAAACCCATGGACTTGTAGGTGGCTGCGGATCATGTCGTCCTTAGTGACCCAGAGGACTCTGGACCGAATGCCTCAGCAAACCTATGCTGCATGGCCTCCCTGATCCTGCAAAGCCTGCAGAAGGATCCTCGTATTCGTGGAACCAAGGGGAGGGATCATTACTGGCTGGCAACCCTCCTTGATCCACGTTACAAGGGTAAGGTTGCGGACCTTATCTTCCCATCGCAGAGGGAGCAGAGGATGAAACATCTTCGGTAGGCCTTGCAGAAAGGTCTGTGCAACGCGTTTCCAGAGACTGGGAGGTTACAAATTCCTGTTCCTGGACAACGTGTTGCTGAGGCTTCGGTCAGTAAAAGGGGGTGCAGGGGAGAAGGTGGCCGTCTGACCGATGCGTTCAGACAACTTTTTAGTCCACAGCCCCAAGGTATGATCGGTTCCAGCAACCATCGCCAGCGTCTGTTTTACATGGTGCAGGAATACCTATGGGCAAGATCAGACTTGGACACCTTTCCCACCGAAAATCCTCTGGGTTACTGGGTCTTGAGGATGGATCACTGGCCAGAGCTTGCATAGTATGCAATTGAGCTACTGGCATGTCCTGCATCCAGCATTCTTTCAGAACGCACATTCAGTGCTGCTGGAGGCTTTGTAACTGATCACAGGTTGCGCCTGTCCACCGACTTGGTCGATTGACCAACCTTCATAAAAATTAATCAATCTTGAATCACCACCAGCTACCAAGCAACTGATGCTGATGTAACCGAACAAATTTTTTTTTAAATGTCAGATCCCTTCAAGACTGCCTATGCTGATGCTGAGTGACTATCCTGTTATGCTGAGTTACTATCCTCTTCCTCCTCAATGATCATGCTGATAGCTTGTAAGAACATTTGTGGTTCTGGGCGCTGCCACCAGTGGCTAAGGTCCAATTTTTGAGCCCCTGTTTAACAGGGGCGTGTACTGTAATTACAATTTGTGATGCAATACTTTGCAGCAGGGCTCATTCCTGTGCTCCAACTAGAGTATCTGTGAGGGGTTGCACTGTTGTGGCACCAGCACCAGTGCCTAAGGCCCAATTTTTCAGCCCCTGTTTAACAGGGGCATGTAATTACAATTTTTGATGCAATACTTTGCAGCAGGGCTCATTCTTCCGCTCCAACTAGAGTATCTGTGAGGGGTTGCAGTGTTGTGGGAACAGCACCAGTGCCTAAGGCCCAATTTTTCTGCCCCTTTTTAACAGGGGCATGTAATTACAATTTTTGATGCAATAATTTACAACAGGGCTCATTCCTGCGTTCCAACTAGTGTATCTGTGAGGGGTTGCAGTGTTGTGGCACCAGTGCCTAAGGCCCAATTTTTCTGCCCCTGTTCAACAGGGACATGTAATTACAATTCTTGATCTAATATTTCACAGCAGGGCCCATTCCTGCACCCACCAAGAGTAACGGTGAGGGCTTACAGTGTTGTGACAATACCACCACCACCATCAAAGGCCCAATTTTTCTGCCCCAGTTCAACAGGTGCATGCAATTACAATTCTTGATATAATATTTCACAGCAAGGCCCTTTCCAGCGCCCACCAAGATTAACTGTGAGGACTTAGTGTTGTAGTACCAGCACCACCACCACCAAAGGCCCAATTTTTCTACCACTGTTCAACAATGGCATGTAATTACAATTCTTGATATAATAGTTCACAGCAGGGCGTTCCAGCTCCCACCAAGAGTAACTGTGAGGGCTTACATTGTTTTGGCAACACCTAATGCCGTGTACACGGGAGCAGACGGTCTATCCGACTGACTTTCGGTGGACTTCCGACAGACTTTCCTAACGAATGGACTTGCCTACACACAATCACACCAAAGTCCAACGGATTCGTACGTGATGACGTACGACCGGACTAAAATAAGGAAGTTGATAGCCAGTAGCCAATAGCTGCCCTAGCGTCGGTTTTAGTCCGTCGGACTAGCATACAGACAAACGGATTTTTCGACCGGACACCAGTCCGTCGGAAAAATTTGAAACATGTTTTATTTCAAGGTCCGTCGGACTTTTGGGAAAAAAAGTCAGCTGGAGCCCACACACGATTGAATTGTCCGACGGAGTCCGGTCTGCCGGACCAAGTCTGCCACAATGTCCGCTCGTGTGTACGTGGCATAAGGTCCAAATTTCTGCAGAGTATATAGGGCAGGCCCCTACTTTCAAACATCCAACTTACAAATGACTCCTACTTGCAAACGGAAGGAGACAACAGGAAGTGAGATGAAATCTACCCCTAGGAAGGGAAATTCTCTCCTGTAAGGGTTATTATGGGAAAAATGTGTCTCCTCTCCCCTGATGCTTTATCACCAATTCTTGTTTCACTATAAAACCCAAATTTTCAAAAAACATTTGTCATTGTGACAGAAAGTGAGGTGAAATCTTCTGAAGAGGTGCACAGACAGCAAATAACAGGGGTGATAACCCTTCCCTATGTTTTCCAAAAAGCTTAAAAATTGATTTTTTGGCTGGAGCTACACTTTCATAATGTACCAGTTCAAAAATTCAAACAGATTCTTCTTAACAACAAACCTGCAGTCCCTGTCTTGTTTGCACCGCCTGTATACTACTGTTCAGAGTATATAGGGCCTGGGGGGCCCATGCCTTTCCTTTTTTTTATATGAGTGCGGGGTTCCCCTTAATATCCATACAAGACCCAAAGGGGCTGGTAATGGGCTGGGGGTACCCATGCCATTTTTCTCAATGATTTTCATTTCATCCATATTGCCAGGACCAGACATTACATTAAAGCCGCAAGCAGTTTTAAATGACTTTTTTTCCTTTAGAAATGTCATTTTGTGCAGGGACAGTTCTAAACATGGGAAACACGTGCCACTTCACAGGCATAAAATAGACACCCCCAGGTACGATATATAAAGGAATATTTAAATTTTTTTTCACTTTAAGCTTTAGTAAAATCACTGCTCCCGAAAAAACGGTCATCTATAAAACTTTTTTTTGCATTGATACATGTCCCCTGGGGCAGGACCCGGGTCCCCAAACCCTTTTTAGGACAATAACTTGCATATTAGCCTTTAAAATTAGCACTTTTGATTTTGAACGTTCGAGTCCCATAGACTTTAACGGGGTTCTAAAGTTTGCGCAAACTTTCGGTCCGTTCGCAGGTTCTGGTGCGAATCGAACCGGGAGGTGTTTGGCTCATCCCTAGTTATGATCACTCGAGTAATGTAAAGTGTGATCCATAGGTATAGGCATAGAGTCTGAGATTTGAATAACTGTGTGCCTCACGGTGGTATGGGAGAATGTTCAATAACCCAAGTAGGACTGTTCGGTGTGGTATAGGATATGCAGGTCAGTGCATAAGGAGAGGGACAAGAAGAGCAGGGGGGCAGAAGAATAACTGAGGGTCAACTTAGCTGAGTTTGGTGGTATCTGTCATCGCCGATCAATGGTCAGGGCTTGCTCTCCTGGTTTGTGGTGCTTTTGATGGGCTGGATCCATGATTCAGGCCAGGAGCTGAGTGGTGAGCCTGGGTTTCAGACGGTGAACATCATCTCCTGAAACGGTGTTCCTGGGTCTCCATGGGTTCACTGCTGAGTGGAGCATTTCTTGTAGCAGGGGGACGGAACTCCACGTACCAATCGGGAACTTCTGTGAAGGGGATCTCCAGTGTTTCACAGAAGTGGCGTAAATCTTCTGACACTCTGAGAAGTGCGGATCGGCCTTGGGTAGAGGCTGACAGGGCGAAGGGGAACTTCCACCTGTATGGAATCCCCTTCATTTGCAGGACTTCCAGGAGAGGGCGCAGTTCTCTTTGGTGCTACAATGTGATGTCCTGGAACAGACGAATGTCCGTGCCATTGTGTGTCAGCGGGGTTGCAGTACGGGCTCTTCGTAAAATTTCTTCCTTTAGCTGGTAGTCAATTACACAGCAGAGCACATCTCGAGGTGGATCCGAATTTCTTCCTCATGGGCGAAGGGCTATTGATGTAGCAGGGGGGTTTTCCAGCAGAGTGTTAAATAAGCCTGTCACTTCTGCTTGTAAAAGGTCTGTATCAATCGTTTCCGGCAGGCCTCGTATGCAGAGGTTATGGCGCCTGCCACGGTTGTCCAAATCCTCCATGTGACGATTAAGATCTCGTAGTTGCATGGTGTGGGTGTCTAAGACTTGGCAGGAATGGTGGAGCACGGATGTAGGAGTCGCAGTAACTTTTTCTTTTTCCTGGCCCCTTTCTGCGATCGATTGAATGCCGATTCTAAGGTCCGAGATTGCAGCTGTGAGTGCAGCCATGAGGGTGTCCTTAATATCCGTTGCCATGGAGCGGAGATCGTGCAAGCTAGGTTGTAGCTGTGGTGTGAGGACTTCCCCACCATTGTCTGGGGAGATCTGCGGGTTGGATCCGGTTGTCAGGCCTGTTGACTGAGCTGAGCCTCAGGTAGGCGCCATGTTGCCGGCTTGTGTCCAGAACATTTCCGGAATATTTTGGCTAACCCTTCCAGATAGGCCTCGGGGATAACTAGAGCAGGAGATGGAGGAACTGCGGGAAGAGGTCCCCATGATACACGGAAGCGTAGGTGTGTGAAAAACCTCAGTTTTCATCAGATAAACCTCTCTGTCATCAGGAGCTCACAAGTTATGCTGAAATCTTCTGCTGAGGTCTGGCCACGCCCCCCCATTATCATCATTTAAGTCAACACTCTGTCCCATGGCTTTTTGCCATTGGTCCATACTCCCATAGAGTGCAATGAATATCTTTCTGCACACACAGGTGCAGTTTATCTTGTTGTCTCTTTTTCAAATGCCAAGGACACAAAAGGACCTCCTGTCTGGGAGATTGTTTGTACTGCTGCACCTCAGCCCAAAATTTCTCTTTAAGGCTCATAGTTTTTGAACAGTTAGCACCCTGATGTCTCCGAGACTTTCTCTCTAATCTCCCAGGACTTATAGTGGCCATCAATGAGAAAAGATGTAAGTCTGTATGTCCAAATTTGTGAATTCTGTACTTGGTCTAAATCTCCTAGAACCTAGCCTTCTGGCCTACTCATGCAGCTACCTATTCCCGACTGTCCTTGTACCCACCTTTCCATGGACTCTATTGTCAATGTCTCTCGTTCTCTTAGATTTACGATCACGTGGGTCATTGTAGATTATTTTGGCAAAAACATCTTTTGGAACTTTCCCTCAAGATACCCTCTGCTAACTGACCTGCGTCCTTGTTTATATAACACATTTTTAGGTTGCATGGTATTTCTTTGAATGTTGTCTCTGACCATGGTTCAGATTTTGTCATCTGCTTTTTGCAGGGTATCTTTCTATTTCTTCTGCTTATCGCTCATAATGCCTAGACTGAGAGCATCAGGCTGTCTCTGGAACATTTCCTTAGATACTTTGTATCTAAATACCAACAGGACTAGGTATCCCTTTTGCTACAGGCTACATTTGTAAATTATCTTCCAGTGTCCCTGGTGTCACTGTGGTGGTCCAAAACTGCACCCAGTTTTAACAAAAAATTCACAGACAACTGAACCGAGATTCACTAGTCTGTACCTCACTATTTAGAAGATAAATATTTTCATATCAAGCTACCTCACTCCTTGAAGATTCATAATACTTTTCACATCTGTAGAAGAATACATATCGGCCGAAACTAAGGACATTTTTTTTAAATTGGGATATTTTTTATAGAAAAAAGTAAAAAATATTGTGTTTTTTCAAAATTGTCACTCTTTTTTTGTTTATAGCGCAAAAAATAAAAACCACAGAGGTGATCAAATTTCACCAAAATAAAACTTTGCTTGTGGGAAAAAAAGCACCTGAATTTTGTTTGGTTACAGCATCGCATGACTGCGCAATTGTCATTTAAAGCGACACAGTGCCGTATTGCAAAAATGGCCCGGTCAGGAAGGGGGTGAATTCTTCTGGGCTGAAGTGGTTAAAGTGCAACAGTCTGTGATTGTGATAGCATTTCCTGCAAACCAAGTGCAAACCTGATTTGTTTGTTTATCTGTTCCAATTCCTGACCTATGCTATATTCACAAATGCCTCTAGTGTATTACATGAGGGGAAAGAAAAGATGGCTTCTGGCAGTTGCTAAGCGCACTTAATAGATCACTTCTACAGAGCATCTATATAAGTTTCAGACCACAATTAAGCATCTCAATACATTCCAATGACAGCTTAGCTGAGTGTTTTCACATCAATTTGACTACTTACTGTACACTAAACACTTAGATTGAACCAAGTGAATAAAGCAGGAACATATCTGGTAGATTCATTAAAACAAAACATGTCTAAAGAAAAAAGTGCCTTTTCTGAACAAGGTACTAAAGCTTATAGCCCAGGGAGAGTACTACAGATGCATTTAAGAAATGTTACTCCTCACTGTACAATCTAAAATTGGACAGGCATACTCATAAGCTCACACCTGCAAAGAAACCCCTTGCCGCCGAGCATACGCAGATATGTGGCCTCGGCTTTAGGGGGTTATACCGGAATGATGCCCGCAGCTGCAGGCATCATCCCAGTATTGTTTTTCAGAGCGGGTGATCAGCTATCCAGGGATAACAACCGATGCAGCTAAAAGCCGCTCTGTTGTTATCCTGGAGGAGCGGGAGGGGACATCCCGCCGCCTTCTGCCGCCCTTATTGGGCCTCCCGTCCCACCGGGAGACCCGATCCTCGATCCTCTACTTTCGGGGGCTAGAGACTGGCATGAAGCTGGAAATGGCTTTGTTCCAGTCTTCTCTCTGTAAACACGGAAGTGACGTCATGACATTACTTCCTGTTTACTAGGCTGTCAATGGCGCCGGTTTTTTAAAAATATACACTATTCAGAATCGTAGTTTTCAGCAATACTTTGAAGTGCAAAGGAGGGATTTGGGGTCTTTTAGACCCCTGATCCCTCCATAAAGAGTACCCGTCACCACCTATTACTGTCACAAGGGATGTTTAAAATTCCTTGTGACAACAATAAAAGTGATCAATTTTTTTTTAAACACAATGTAAAAAATAAAAGTAAATGAAATAAAAAAAATATATATATTTTAAAGCGCCCCCTGTCCCCGTGAGCTCGCACAGCAAAGAAAGCGCATACGGAAGTCGCGCCCACATATGTAAACGGTGTTCAAATCACACATGTAAGGGAACGCCACGATCGTCAGAGTGAGAGCAATAATTCTAGCACTAGATAATTTTTTTTTTTAAATGTCGCCTATGGAGATTTTTAGGTACCATAGTTTGTCGTCATTCCACGAGTGTGCGCAATTTTAAAGCGTGACATGTTTGGTATCTATTTACTCGGCGTAACATCATCTTTCACGTTATAGAAAAAAATTGGGCTAATTTTACTGTTTCATTTTTTTAAAATTCATGAAAGTGTCTTTTTCCCCAAAAAGTTGCATTTAAAAGACCGCTGCACAAATACCATGTTACATAAAATATTGCCACAATCACCATTTTATTCTCTAGATTCTCTGCTAAAAAATATACATAATGTTTGGGGGTTCTAAGTAATTTTCTAGCAAAAAATACAGATTTTAACTTGTAAACACCAAATGTCAGAAATAGGCTTAGTCATGAAAGGGTTAATGACTTTTTGTCTAAACTGAAACTTGCTAAGTTTGCAAAAGAACAGCTAAATCTGTCCAGTCCTATCAAGACAGCTGAAATCCTGACTGCCATTAAACATGTTCCCTTAGATAAATCCCATGAGTAGGGATGAGCCGAACACCCCCCGGTTCGGTTCGCACCAGAACCTGCGAACGGACCGAAAGTTCGCACGAACATTAGAACCCCATTGACGTCTATGAGACTCGAACGTTCGAAATCAAAAGTGCTCATTTTAAGGGCTAATTTGCATGGTATTGTCCTAAAAAGGGTTTGGGGACCCGGGTCCTACCCCAGGGGACATGTATCAATGCAAAAAAAACTTTTAAAAACGGCCGTTTTTTCGGGAGCAGTGATTTTAATGATGCTTAAAGTAAAAAAAAAAAAAGTGAAATATTCCTTTAAATATCGTACCTGGGGGGTGTCTATAGTATGCCTGTAAAGTGACGCGTGTTTCCCGTGTTTAGAACAGTCCCTGCACCAAATGTCATTTTTAAAGGAAAAAATCTCATTTAAAACTGCTTGCTGGTTTAATGTAATGTCGGGTCATGGCAATATGGATGAAAATCAGTGAGACAAACGGCATGGGTACCCCCCCAGTCCATTACCAGGCCCTTTGGGTCTTGTATGGATATTAAGGGGAACCCCGCACCCAAATTAAAATAAGGAAAGGTGTGGGGCCACCAGGCCCTATATACTCTGAACAGCAGTATACAGGCGGTGCAAACAAGACAGGGACTGTAGGTTTGTTGTTAAGTAGAATCTCTTTGTAATTTTGAACGGGTACATTTTTAACGTGTTTAGCTCCAGCCAAAAAATCTTTTTTAAGCTTTTTGGAAAACATAGGGAAGGGTTATCACCCCTGTGACATTTGTTTTGCTGTCTTTCCTCCTCTTCAGAAGATTTCACCTCACTTTTTGTCCCAATGAAAAATGTTTTTTGAAAATTTGGGTTTTTTTGTGGAACAAGGATTGGAAAGCATCAGTGGAAAGGAGAATTTTTATTCCCATATTAACTCTTACAGGAGAGAATTTCCCTTCCTAGGGGTAGATTTCATCTCACTTCCTGTTGTCTCCTTCCGTTTGCAAGTAGGAGTCGTTTGTAAGTTAGATGTTTGAAAGTAGGGTCCTGCCCTATATACTCAGCAGAAATTTGGGCCTTAGGTGTTGCTGTGGCCACAACACTGTAAGCCCTCGCAGGGCCCTGCTGTGAAATATTAGATCAAGAATTGTAATTACATGCCCCTGTTGAACAGGAGCTGAAAAATTAGGCCTTAGGCACTGGTGCTGGTGCCACAACACTGCAACCCCTTACAGACACTCTAGTTGGAACGCAGGAACGAGCCCTGCTGCAAAGTATTGCATCAAAAATTGTAATTACACGCCCCTGTTAGATAGGAGCAGAAAAATTGGGCCTTGGGCACTGGTGCTGGTGCCACAACACTGCAACCCCTTACAGACACTCTAGTTGGAATGCAGGAACGAGCCCTGCTGCAAAGTATTGCATCAAAAATTGTAATTACACGCCCCTGTTAGACAGGGGCAGAAAAATTGGGCCTTAGGCACTGGTGCTGGTGCCACAACACTGCAACCCCTCACAGATACTCTAGTTGTAACGCAGAAATGAGCCCTGCTGCAAAGTATTGCATCAAAAATTGTAATTACATGCCCCTGTTAAACAGGGGTTGAAAAATTGTGCCTTAGGCGCTGGTGGTGGCGCCCAGAACCAAAAATGTTCTTACAAGCTATCAGCGTGATGATTGAGGAGGAAGAGGATAATTTCTCAGGGATAGTCACTCAGCATCAGCATAGGCAGTCTTTGAAGGGATCTGAGATTTCAAAAAAAATTATTCGGTTACATCAGCATCAGGTGCTTGGTAGCTGGTGGTGATCCAAGACTGATTCATTTTTATGAAGGTCAGTCGATCGACCGAGTCGGTGGACAGACGCACCCTGTGATCGGTTACCACGCCTCCAGCAGCACTGAATGTGCGTTCCGAAAGAACGCTGGATGCAGGACAGGCCAGTAGCTCAATTGCATACTGTGCAAGCTCTGGCCAGTGATCCATCCTCAAGACCCAGTAACCCAGAGGATTTTCGGTGGGAAAGGTGTCCAAGTCTGATCTTGCCCCTAGGTATTCCTGCACCATGTAAAACAGATGCTGGCGATGGTTGCTGGAAGCGATCATACCTTGGGGCTGCGGACCAAAAAATTGTCTGAACGCATCGGTCAGACGGCCACCTTCTCCACTGCTCCTTCTTTGACTGACCGAAGCCTCAGCAACACGTTGTCCAGAAACAGGAGTCTGTAACCTCCCAGTCTCTGGGAACGCGTTGCACAGACCTTTCTGCAAGGCCTCCCGAAGATGTTTCATCCTCTGCTCCCTCTGCGATGGCAAGATAAGGTCCGCAACCTTACCCTTGTAACGTGGATCAAGGAGGGTTGCCAGCCAGTATTGGTCCTTCTCCTTGATACCACGAATACGAGGATCCTTACACAGGCTTTGCAGGATCAGGGAGGCCATGCAGCGTAGGTTTGCTGAGGCATTCGGTCCGGAGTCCTCTGGGTCACTAAGAACGACATGGTCCGCAGCCACCTCCTCCCAGCCACGTACAAGTCCATGTGTTTCTTGGGACTGATCCCTTAAAGACTGCTGCTGATGCTGAGTGCCAGGCTCCACCTCCATACTGACACAATCTTCCTCCTCCTCCTCCTCCTCGTCCTCTTCCTGTGTGATCGGCGGGCACGCAGGAACACTGTCTGGATAAAGGGGACCTTGAGAGCTAAGGAAGTCCTCCTCTTCCTGCCTCTGTTCTGCCTCAAGTGCCCTGTCCATTATTCCACGCAGCGTGTGCTCCAACAAGTGGACAAGGGGGACAGTGTCACTGATGCATGCACTGTCACTGCTCACCATCCTCGTGGCCTCCTCAAATGGTGACAGGACAGTGCATGCATCCCTGATCATGGCCCACTGGCGTGGGGAAAAAAAAACAAGCTCCCCTGACCCTGTCCTGGTGCCATAGTCGCACAGGTACTCATTGATGGCCCTCTGCTGCGTGTGCAGCCGCTGCAGCATGGCCAACGTTGAGTTCCAACTGGTGGGCATGTCACAGATTAGGCGGTTCTTGGGCAGGTTAAACTCCTTTTGGAGGTCCGTCAGCCGAGCACTGGCATTATATGACCGGCGGAAATGCACACAGACTTTCCTGGCCTGCCTCAGGACATCCCGGGTACCTGCCCAAGAACCGCTGCACCACCAAGTTAAGGACGTGAGCCAAACAGGGCACATGGGTCATTTGTCCCTGTCGGAGGGCAGAGAGGAGGTTGGTGCCATTGTCGCAAACCACCATTCCTGCCTTAAGTTGGCGTGGCGTCAACCACCTCTGAACCTGCCCCTGCAGAGCTGACAGAACCTCTGCCCCAGTGTGGCTCCTGTCCCCCAAGCACACCAGCTCAAGCACCGCATGGCATCTTTTGGCCAGCGTACTTGCGTAGCCCCTTGAACGACTACGGAGCACCGCTGGTTCCGAGGAAGAGGCCATGGAGGAAGAAGAAGAGGAGGGGGTGGAGGAGAGAGGTGTGTCACAATCATTAGCATTTTGGAGGCGTGGTGGCGGAACAACCTCCAACACTACTGCACCTTGTCCTGCATCCTTCCCACCTGCCAGCGGAGTCAACCAATGCGCCGTGAAACTTAGGTAACGTCCCTGTCCATGCCTGCTGGACCATGAGTCAGCGGTAATATCCACCTTACCGCTGACTGCCCTGTCCAGCGAGGCATGGACATTGCCTTCCACATGCCGGTAGAGAGCTGGAATCGCCTTCCGTGAGAAAAAGTGGCGTTTGGGTACCTGCCACTGAGGAACTGCACATTCCACAAACTCACGGAAGGGGGCAGAGTCTACCAACTGAAAAGGCAGCAGTTGAAGTGCCAGCAATTTTGCCAAGCTAGCATTCAACCGCTGGGCATGTGGATGGCTGGGAGCAAACTTCTTTCGGCGGTGCAGCAGCTGGGGCAGGGAAATTTGCCTGGTACAATCTGACGTCGGTGTACCAAAAGCAGATTGCCCACAAGTACTTGGCTGTGACACACCTAATTCTACACCTTCATTCCTCTCAGTGCAGGTCTCAGAGAGGACTGAAGGTCTAGTGGGGTTGGAAATCTCAGCTGATAAGGAGCAAGGAGAGGTCCTCTTTGTTCTTTGGTGTGGGTCTTTTAGATGCGCTTGCCAACGAACTGCATGGCAGGTCAACATATGTCTGGTCAAGCATGTGGTACCCAAGCGGGAGATGTTTTGGCCACGTGAGATACGCTTGAGACATATGTTGCAAATAGCAGCGGTGCGATCTGATGCACTCGTCTCAAACAAGGCCCACACCAAAGAACTTTTTGAATAACGCGCAGAGACTGCAGCGCCCTGCACATGTGATGCAGTCAATGTGCTGCCCTTAGGCTGGCCCCTGGAGGGCATCCTGCCTCGTTGGTGATGTGACGCCTCCTCCTCCTCCTCCTCCTCCTCTCTCCAATCAGGCACCCACGTTGAGTCAGTGACCTCATCATCCCCTCCCTCCTCATCACTGGAGCAAACCCGGCAGTATGCTGCAGCAGGGGGAGCATGACTGCCAGATTGCTGTCCTTCTTGGGCACCCCCTCTGTCCGTGCTCATGTTACTGCCTTCATCGAGCTCAGTATCATCATCAGAGCCTTCCAAACGCTGGGCATCCTCCTGGAGCATGTACCCAACACTGTGGTCAAACAGTTCGAGGGACTCCTCAGGAGGACATGGTGGAGCTAGGGAAGGAGTCACTGATGACATTGAGCCGAGGGAAGAGGCCGCTGCTTTGCCAGACAAAGCACCCTGGGCATGGGTGAGAGAGGATGAGGAGGATGAGGACGGCTTGGTCATCCACTCGACCAAGTCTTCCGCATGTTGCGGCTCAACATGGCCAGCTGCCGGAAAAAAGGCCAAGCGTGTCCCATGGCCACGTGCTGATGAGGATGCACCGTCTCCACGACCAGCACTAGACACAGAGCCTGCTTGCCCTCTCTTATTGGCTTGTGACTGTCTGCCTCTCCTTCTTGGCCTTCCAGACATACTAATGGCCTGTAGCTGCACTAAGCTGGGATATATATATATATATATATATATACTGCAGCTAGCAAAATCAACTACCTGCCTGTAGTATGAGAACACCACCAACCTTCTACAGGTAGCTTTAGCTGAACACTGTGAGGTGGACGCACCCCACTAACTTGTAGGTTTAGCTGAACACTGTGAGCAGGACGCACTGCACTAACTGTAAATAGTCTAGCTGCCTGACCGTGGTACTAATAGAATCAAAAGAACACCAGTAATTTTCTTCAGGTAGCTTTATATACTGTAACAAGACAAGCCTGCCTGTCAGTAGGAAGATAACAGGAACGGATCTAGCTGAACACTGTGAGCAGGACGCACTGCACTAAATGTAAATAGTCTAGCTGCCTGACCGTGGTACTAATAGGATCAAAAGAACACCAGTAATTTTCTTTAGGTAGCTGTAAATACTGTAACAAGACAAGCCTGCCTGTCAGTAGGAAGATAACAGGAACGGATCTAGCTGAACACTGTGAGCAGGACGCACTGCACTAAATGTTAATAGTCTAGCTGCCTGACCGTGGTACTAATAGGATCAAAAGAACACCAGTAATTTTCTTTAGGTAGCTGTTAATACTGTAACAAGACAAGCCTGCCTGTCAGTAGGAAGATAACAGGAACGGATCTAGCTGAACACTGTGAGCAGGACGCACTGCACTAAATGTAAATAGTCTAGAAGATAACAGGAACGGATCTAGCTGAACACTGTGAGCAGGACGCACTGCACTAAATGTAAATAGTCTAGAAGATAACAGGAACGGATCTAGCTGAACACTGTGAGCAGGACGCACTGCACTAAATGTAAATAGTCTAGAATTTAACAGGAACGGATCTAGCTGAACACTGTGAGCAGGACGCACTGCACTAAATGTAAATAGTGTAGAAGATAACAGGAACGGATCTAGCTGAACACTGTGAGCAGGACGCACTTTACTAAATGTAAATAGTCTAGCTGCCTGACCGTGGTACTAATAGGATCAAAAGAACACCAGTAATTTTCTATAGGTAGCTGTTAATACTGTAACAAGACAAGCGTGCCTGTCAGTAGGAAGATAACAGGAACGGATCTAGCTGAACACTGTGAGCAGGACGCACTGCACTAAATGTAAATAGTCTAGAAGATAACAGGAACGGATCTAGCTGAACACTGTGAGCAGGACGCACTGCACTAAATGTAAATATTCTAGAATTTAACAGAAACGGATCTAGCTGAACACTGTGAGCAGGACGCACTGCACTAAATGTAAATAGTCTAGAAGATAACAGGAACGAATCTAGCTGAACACTGTGAGCAGGAAGCACTTTACTAAATGTAAATAGTCTAGCTGCCTGACCGTGGTACTAATAGGATCAAAAGAACACCAGTAATTTTCTTTAGGTAGCTGTTAATACTGTAACAAGACAAGCCTGCCTGTCAGTAGGAAGATAACAGGAACGGATCTAGCTGAACACTGTGAGCAGGACGCACTGCACTAAATGTAAATAGTCTAGAAGATAACAGGAACGGATCTAGCTGAACACTGTGAGCAGGACGCACTGCACTAAATGTAAATAGTCCAGAATTTAACAGGAACGGATCAAGCTGAACACTGTGAGCAGGACGCACTGCACTAAATGTAAATAGTCTAGAAGATAACAGGAACGGATCTAGCTGAACACTGTGAGCAGGACGCACTTTACTAAATGTAAATAGTCTAGAAGATAACAGGAACGGATCTAGCTGAACACTGTGAGCAGGACGCACTGCACTAAATGTAAATAGTCTAGAAGATAACAGGAACGGATCTAGCTGAACACTGTGAGCAGGACGCACTGCACTAAATGTAAATAGTCTAGAAGATAACAGGAACGGATCTAGCTGAACACTGTGAGCAGGACGCACTGCACTAAATGTAAATAGTCTAGAAGATAACAGGAACGGATCTAGCTGAACACTGTGAGCAGGACGCACTGCACTAAATGTAAATAGTCTAGAATTTAACAGGAACGGATCTAGCTGAACACTGTGAGCAGGACGCACTGCACTAAATGTAAATAGTGTAGAAGATAACAGGAACGGATCTAGCTGAACACTGTGAGCAGGACGCACTTTACTAAATGTAAATAGTCTAGCTGCCTGACCGTGGTACTAATAGGATCAAAAGAACACCAGTAATTTTCTATAGGTAGCTGTTAATACTGTAACAAGACAAGCGTGCCTGTCAGTAGGAAGATAACAGGAACGGATCTAGCTGAACACTGTGAGCAGGACGCACTGCACTAAATGTAAATAGTCTAGAAGATAACAGGAACGGATCTAGCTGAACACTGTGAGCAGGACGCACTGCACTAAATGTAAATATTCTAGAATTTAACAGAAACGGATCTAGCTGAACACTGTGAGCAGGACGCACTGCACTAAATGTAAATAGTCTAGAAGATAACAGGAACGAATCTAGCTGAACACTGTGAGCAGGAAGCACTTTACTAAATGTAAATAGTCTAGCTGCCTGACCGTGGTACTAATAGGATCAAAAGAACACCAGTAATTTTCTTTAGGTAGCTGTTAATACTGTAACAAGACAAGCCTGCCTGTCAGTAGGAAGATAACAGGAACGGATCTAGCTGAACACTGTGAGCAGGACGCACTGCACTAAATGTAAATAGTCTAGAAGATAACAGGAACGGATCTAGCTGAACACTGTGAGCAGGACGCACTGCACTAAATGTAAATAGTCTAGAATTTAACAGGAACGGATCAAGCTGAACACTGTGAGCAGGACGCACTGCACTAAATGTAAATAGTCTAGAAGATAACAGGAACGGATCTAGCTGAACACTGTGAGCAGGACGCACTTTACTAAATGTAAATAGTCTAGAAGATAACAGGAACGGATCTAGCTGAACACTGTGAGCAGGACGCACTGCACTAAATGTAAATAGTCTAGAAGATAACAGGAACGGATCTAGCTGAACACTGTGAGCAGGACGCACTGCACTAAATGTAAATAGTCTAGAAGATAACAGGAACGGATCTAGCTGAACACTGTGAGCAGGACGCACTGCACTAAATGTAAATAGTCTAGAAGATAACAGGAACGGATCTAGCTAAACTGAGTACAGTGTATATATATATATGCAACACCTGGGATGCATATATATACACAATACACTGTAAGTGCAGCTAACTGACTGACTGTTCTGCCTAATCTATCTAACTCAAATCAAACACTGTCTCTCTGTCTATCTCGTTCAACGCCGGAACACACACTACACAGGGCCGCCGTGCAGGCGGCCTTATATAGTGTGGGGCGTGTACTAAATCCCCTGAGCCATAATTGGCCAAAGCCTCCTTGGCTTTGGCCAATTACGGCTCTCTGTTCAGGCGGCGCTGTGATTGGCCAAGCATGCGGGTCATAGTGCATGCTTGGCCAATCATCAGCAAGCAATGCACTGCGATGCCGCAGTTAATTATGGGCCGTGACGCGCCACACGAATTTGGCGCGAACGGCCCATATCGTTCGCAATTCGGCGAACGACCGAACAGCCGATGTTTGAGTCGAACATGGGTTCGACTCGAACACGAAGCTCATCCCTACCCATGAGATATACAGATTAATAATAAATACTATAAAACCTTTGAGGAACACCTTGTCCCATATTTAGAAACATTTTTTTTTTAATGCAGCGATGCTGGAGGGTAGATTTCTTCTGATACAGACAGTAATGTCTGATATATACAGAAATAGCAGCTCTCTATTTGCATAGTTGCCAACATTGTAAAAAAAAATGTGGGACACTTTTGTGGCTGTAGGCAATAATTGAGGGGCGGGGCATTCATTTGTAGGCGTGGTTTAGGAAAAATACACAAGTGCGGCGCAGCAAAAATGGGCGTGGTTTACGCAAAATAGTGGGCATGGCTTAAATGGCCGTGGCTCAATTCGGTGTGGTTAGAGTCTGAGATGAATGAGGGATGAGAGGGAAAGGGGGAGAGGGGGAAAGGGGGACAGGGAAATGATGGGACAGCAGCCCCAGATCCTACACAATAAAAATATGTGTATTCTAACACACATATAACAATCAGCAGATAAAGATACTCCAAACACTTGGTGTTAGCACTTCAATCATCCCGGCACCATGGTTGTTATGGTGTCAGGATGATTGAAGTACATTATTTCTATTATTACATTGTAATAAAAAATGAAATCTTTCAACTCACCATAATGCAGAATCAGTGGGATCCCTGAGCGTGTCACTAGCCACGTCGCCTGCCACCAGCCGTCCATCCAGCAGAGTCCGTCCTTGCATCAGGTGTCCCAGCAGAGTCCGTCCTTGCATCAGGTGCCCCCAGCAGAGCCCCCCTTACATCAGATGTCCCCAGCAGAGCCCCCCTTACATCAGATGTCCCCAGCAGAGCCCCCCTCACACCAGAAGTCCCCAGCGGAGCCCCCCTCACACCAGGAGTCCCCAGCAGAGCCCCCCTCACTCCAGGAGTCCCCAGCGGAGCCCCCCTCACACCAGGAGTCCGCAGCAGAGCCCTCCTCACACCAGGAGTCCCCAGCGGAGCCCCCCTCACACCAGGAGTCCCCGGCGGAGCCCCCCTCACACCAGGAGTCCCTGGCGGAACTCCCCCTCACATCAGGTGTCCCCGGCGGAGCCCCCCCTCACATCAGGTGTCCCCGGCGGAGCCCCCCTCACATCAGGAGTCCCCGGCGGAGCCCCCCTCACATCAGGTGTCCCCAGTGGAGCCCCCCTCACATCAGGAGTCCCCGGCGGAGCCCCCCTCACACTAGGAGTCCCCAGCGGAGCCCTCCTCACACCAGGAGTCCCCAGCGGAGCCCCCCTCACATCAGGAGTCCCTGGCTGAGCCCCCCTTACACCAGGAGTCCCCGGCGGAGCTCCCCCTCACATCAGGTGTCCCCAGCGGAGCCCCCCCTTACATCAGGTTTCCCCATCAGGTGTCCCCAGCGGAGCCCCCCCTCACATCAGGAGTCCCTGGCGGAGACCCCCCTCACATCAGGAGTCCCCAGCGGAGCCCCCCTCACATCAGGTGTCCCCGGCGAAGCCCCCCCTCACATCAGGTTTCCCCATCAGGTGTCCCCAGCAGAGCCCCCCTCACATCAGGAGTCCCTGGCGGAGACCCCCCTCACATCAGGAGTCCCCAGCAGAGCCCCCCCTCACATCAGGAGTCCCCGGCGGAGCCCCCCCTCACATCAAGTGTCCCCGGTGGAGCCCCCCTCACATCAGGTGTCCCCAGTGGAGCCCCCCTCACATCAGGTGTCCCCAGTGGAGCCCCCCTCACATCAGGTGTCCCCAGCAGAGCCCCCCCTCACAACAGGTGTCCCCATCAGGTGTCCCCGGCAGAGCCCCCCCTCACATCAGGAGTCCCCGGCGGAGTCCCCCCTCACAGCAGGAGTCCCCGGCGGAGCCCCCCTCACATCAGGAGTCCCCGGCGGAGCCCCCTCTCACATCAGGAGTCCCAGGCGGAGCCCCCTCACATCAGGAGTCCCCGGCGGAGCCCCCTATTACATCAGGAGTCCCCGGAGGAGCCCCCCTCACATCAGGTGTCCCTGGTGGAGCCCCCCTCACATCAGGTGTCCCCAGTGGAGCCCCCCTCACATCAGGTGTCCCCAGTGGAGCCCCCCTCACATCAGGTGTCCCCAGTGGAGCCCCCCCTCACATCAGGAGTCCCCAGCAGAGCCCCCCTCACATCAGGTGTCCCCAGCGGAGCTCCCTCTCACATCAGGTGTCCCCGGCAGAGCCCCCCCTCACATTAGGTGTCCCCAGTGGAGCCCCCCTCACATTAGGTGTCCCCAGTGGAGCCCCCCCTCACATCAGGTGTCACCGGTGGAGCCCCCTCTCATCAGGTGTCCCCAGTGGAGCCCCTCTTACATCAGATTCCCACAGCGGTGCGCCCCCCCTACCTCAGAGGTGTACTAGTGTAGATAGTGTCTGCTGGCCGCATGGCTAGAACCCCTGCCACTTTCCATAACAGATTGGCAGCGGGGCGGGGGGTAGGCGGGGTGAGGCGGAGCGGGGCGAAGGGTGGGCGGCGACGCAGGAGCTCCGTCTAGCGGACCGCGAACCACTAGCGGCAGCGGCAGCAGAGAAAATCCGTGAAGAACCGGATTTCTCGGGACATTTCCCGGGACACCACAAATTCGGGAATGGAGTCTAAATCCCGGGAATGTCCCAGGAAATCCGGGACAGTTGGCAACTATGTATTTGATGCCTGGTGCTAAGGTTTACACCTCTGGTTATCTTTCTCAGCTGTTTAACATATCTAGAGGAACAATTCAACAATGTCCCTTCTCCTTACTTATTTTTGCTGTTTAGCTTAGTCCTTTAAAACTCATCCAAATATGCATGTTGTGTGGTAAATGAAATTTTTAGTCCATACTCTTCAGTTAATGGAGGCATAATGGGTAGGAAACCAAGGATGGCCCAGGATGAGATGAAAATTGACTGACATAATCATGGGTAACAAGCCCTGAAGATAAAGGTGCACCATCAACTGTCTCCATATCAGTAGGAGCCGGTTTATTTCTTACTTGAATATTATTGCTTTGGGCAAATTCAATTCTATTCACAAATTGAGATAGCAGAGAATTAACTTTATTTTGTTCATGAATCAGTTGGGGACAGACTGGGTAACTGAGAGTATTTGTTTACACACTATCACATCAGTTGCAGGAATTGTTCTTTTAAATTTGTTGGGACAATTAACTGTGTAATGCCCAAAGCCCCCACAACATTGACATAAGTTAGCTGAATGTATTCTCTCTTTCTCCTGAGTAGAAATGGATCTTTTAATAGCATCAACCTGCATAGGTTAAAAAGTGTTATGCTGCATACACACGGTCCGAATTTCCATCAAAAAAAGTGTTATGGGAGCTCTTGGTCTGATATTCCGACCGTGTGTATGCTCCATCCAACTTTTTCTGTCTGAATTTCCGCCAGCAAAAGATTGAGAGCTGGTTCGATGGAAAAAACTCTTGAGAGAAATTTTGTTCGTCTGTATGCAATTCCGACGTGCAAAAAAAACGCATGCTCGGAAACAATTCGACACATGCTCGGAAGCATTGAACTTCATTTTCTCGGCTCATCGCAGTGTTGTGTGTCACAGTGTTCTTGACAGTCGAAAGTTCAGAGAACGTTTGTGTGACCTTGTGTATGCAAGCCAAACTTGAGCAGAATTCCATCAGAAAAACCATCCAAGATTTTTCCAACGGAAATTCTGCTTGTGTGCATGGGGCATTAGAATCCAGAGAAACTTTTGGATCCTTCTGAACAAACTGACTATCAGAGAAATGCATGCCACTGTTACTTCCAAACATTCCCTATCTCCCCTCCCTTTCTGTTAGTTTCTGATCAGTTTGGATACTTAATTGGATAAAACCCTTAAGATCATTAAGAGTCTCTACACTGGTGAGCTCATATTTAACTGTTCAGAGAGCCCTTGCTGGAACTGACACTTTTGCACTGCTGGGTTCCAAGTGGAAACCCTGATCCAACATCAGAATTCAGCTGTGTACTCAGCAACAGAGCATTTACCCTGCCACAAACCAGGCAACTTTGCTGTAGCAGTAGTGCAGCAGTTGGGATCATCCAAAAGTTGATTTATCATGGTCACAAAAGTCTCAAAAAGTCTTGTTCTACATAAGGGGAAGCCCAAGCGAAGTTGATAACAATACCTTTTTTTTCTCAGAAGTAGGAAACCTCTGTCTCCATTGCTGTCTCCATTGTCTCCATGGCTGTCTCCATTGAAAATGAGTAGTAGAGACATATGTGTGTTAGCATCATCTCAGTAACAGCAATTCTCCCTGCAGATCATGGATTTCCTCCTGTTGTCCTTTCACCATACCTTCTAGTTCAGTTTTTTTTTCTTGGTAGGTAACACCAATTTATGGCCTATATTATCTTTCAAAGTGGGAATTTAGATTACACTATCTTTACCATGGTGGCAAGTGCATTCAATAAAAAATAAAAGTTTACCAGGTTTATTTTTCCTCTTCATAGAACAGTTTATGCCTTTATTCTCATGTTTTTCTGGTGCCCCCCCCCCCCCCCATGTTGAGGGCATGTAGCCTAGTATGGTTAAAGAGGTGGGCTGCATGCTCATAATCCCTTTCCTGTCCAGTCGGGCTGCATGCTTGAATAAAGGCCTAGTGTGAACTTTTAAGTGGGACCTCATGCTTTTTTTTATTTTTGCATGGGGTTTTTCCTTAAAATCCATACCTGACCCAAAGGGTCTGGAATAGAATTTGGAAAAGACCTCATGGCAATTGTTTGTGTTATTTTTGCATAGGGCCCCCCTTAACATTCATAACAGACTTAAAGGGCTACCAGGAGACAATTTAAGAAGGATGCTATGCAAAATTCTATACCTGATTCTTATTTGAGCATGCAGCCTGGCTGGCCAGAAAAAAAAGGTGATGAGGATACTAAGCCATATGCCTTCCACATGAGAGGATGGCCAGGGGGCCTTCCTGGCAAAGCAACTTGTCCCCATGTGGATACAAGTACCCTTTACTCATTCACAAAAGCAGGGTGGTATACAGGGGTCCAATTATTGTTAAAGAGGTCTTCCAGGTTTTGATGAGCTCCATCCACAGTCCACCACAACTCTGGTCTGGTAGTTGTGGGGGTCTGTGTGTGAATCTTGTTCTCATCAACATGTGATTAAGGTGCTTTACCATAGGGGTCTCCCCCTGACAAGGTACCCAAGGATCTGGTATGGCGTTTTGGGGGTCCTCATATCATTTTGTTGTTTTTATGAAGAAAAAATGTCAGGACAGTGCAAATATCCCCCAAAATGACCCCCTTTTATTTGAGCATGCTCTGTGTTACCCTTTTAGAGCATGCTGAGCATAGCACCTTATTGGATAAAGCAAGGGCCATCTAACTGGGATAGAAGTCTATCAATGAAAATGATTTCAATATATAACCCAGGTAATATGTCCATACACACTTGAAAGAAATAAGTGTCAGTTGGAAGTAATGTTTGAACAGGTAAGTACATATCCTCTGTGTATTTCCCCTTAACTGGGGTGGGTAGCAGGATAAGAGGGTCGGCTGACGGGCAGGTGTGGGCGGTCTGAGGTTTCCCCTTGGCTGTCCTATGGAGGGTCTACCCCCATGTAACCCCCTTTTTTCCCATAGTTGTTTGAGGACACCTTTGATGATTCCATAGAGTGGGTAATGGTGTTAAAATGAAATATGTATAAACTATGTTTAATTAAAGAATAAATTATCGTTTCATCTAGATTGTTTGCTGTATAAAATGGTTTTTATTGTCTCCTGAGGAAGTGGACCATGTCCAGGAAATGCGTAAAACCTGTATGATTACCAGATATTGACAAAGATAAAATCTACTGTTAAATATTGATGGATGTCAAACAATGTATTGCAATATGAAAATGTCTTTATGTAATTTTTCTACAATGAAATGAATAAACATTGTATTTTAAGCATAAAGGTATTGTGCCTCAAACGTCCCAATTCTTTGATCCCTATGAATATTTGATTGATTTGTTCATGCATACTTCTGGGAAGATCAGTGAGCCAATCACACAATCAGGACATTTCTCAGAAGATCTGTACACAAAAAGTGGACAGAAGGCCTCCAGGTTGCCAGGATGTGTGTCGGGCCAGTGGAAGGGTACTTAGATTGGTTCCTACAAGCTGTAACTCTGCATGGACAATATAGAAGTGGTCTTGGCTGTGGAGTCATTCCCACTGCTGTCCAGTCAGAAATCTTGATGGAGCTCATGGATGTGATGTAGGACAAATCAGTATCTGGCAGGCAGACCTATGGACAAAATGGGTAGCCCTATGTGTAGACACCTCCAACCAGGGGAGGCCCGTCTATTAAGGGTGCATGGGTGCAGCCCCCCTATCCATCACTGCCTCCCCCTATCCATGTGTCTGGCCCCTTTCAGGATGCCGGATGCATGGATTCCAATGTGGGGTGTGTGTTTTTTTTTAAGCACTGATTAGAGGCTCTAATAGGCTTCAAAACAGGGTGCGCTCAGGGCGCAGAGAGTGCGCTCACAGCCCACCCAGCTGTGTTACAACCACAAATAAATATTCGCTATTGTAACACTGATCCTCCTCCCAGCCAATCAGGAAGTGGATTTTGGCACCCTTCACCTGATTGGCTGAAAGGACAGGCGATCCTATTGGATGTCTAGGAGGAGGAGAGGAGCCACACACTGGAAGCTGCCGGAGGGGAGGAGATGGACCCACTGCACCTGCCTAGATAGGGTAAGTGTAGGATCGACCAGCAAACAGCGGGGGGGAGGGGGAGAGGTGGTTGTTTGCTGCCCCCCCCAAAAAAAAAACAACAACCACTACTGCCTCCAGCTTGATGAATCTAGTTCAGAAGTGGCTTCAGCTGTCATCTCATTAGTAAGGTTTTACAGAAAAGGTCTAGAAGCAGCTGAATGTCAGTTCCATCAAATTGGAAAGTGTCTCTCTCCCAGGCTTTAGGCATGAATTTTCACTTGACAAATAACACCTCCTGGATTCAGTGCACTCTAAACCATCTATAATGTTAAGCTTGTATACTCAATTTCTTTCTGGTAAGTTGGCGCTTGATTAAAAAGAGAATTAAAAATTCTTGTGACAGTACCTTTGAGATCATTTGCAGTTGTCACCTTATGGATTAGCTGGATCTTGGTGTTATTCCAGAAATTTCTATTTCGAGATCATCGTGTGATGAGTTGTTGGGTGTGAGGACATTTCAGGGTCTCAAGATGTAAAAGCTCCTGTGGTATGGCATCTCCACCAAGGAGACAGATTGATTTCCTGTATGTCTTTATAAAGGGAGGTTTATATCCTGGTAGTTAGAGTGTCCATCTACTGTCTCTTGAGCAGGGAGACTATGTTAGCAGGCACCTCTGCAGGGGAGAACTCAGGGCTTGCAGCTTCTGTGGGGAGAGTCTACTGTGTCCCTGTTTTCAGGAATAAAATGTCCAAGCTAGGCATGGGTGAGAGGTTCCTTCTGATCGAACATCTGCTATAATTACTCACTTTAAAGGGGGGACTGCAATGGTCCGTTCAGGATTGCTGATTATTTTGATGCCTGTGACTGGGAGCTCACCATTGGTGCCATATTGTTGCGGCCAGAGCCCAGATCTTCGGTGGCTGGGGATTTGAAGTGAAGATCCACACAGCCAGTCTTTTAGTTCCCTTGGATGGGCCCTGTGGCACTTATCTGGAAGGTCTAATAATAATCTGCATGGAGAGAGGCAGAAGGTGCAGATGCAAGTGTCCTCATGCTGCAAGGGATTTAGTACTGTGCACATAGACACTACAATCTTTCAGGGACTTTTAATGCAAACAAATCACACTCTACTGTTCATTTTCTGATATGAAAATAGCTGGTGATGATTTTTAAAAATGAAGCCCAGTTCAATAATTCAGTACTACATATGTGGAGTATTTTTATGCAAAAAAAATCACTCTAATTATGATCTCTGAATTTCAATATGGCTGAAATGTGTTCCTGTTCAAAATGGGGCCAATACAATTGATTAAGTATTGTGTGTGTAGGCACTACATTATTTTGGGGTATTTTTATGTGATATAATTACACTTTAATATTGGTTTCTTGTAATAGAAATGGCTGGTATGGGTCCTGTTGAAAAAGCCTAGTCAAAGAGTTTAAACACAGCAAAATATATACACTCTGATGTTGATTTCTGAGTGTAAAAATAGCTTGTGGGGGTGTTGTGATTCACTGTACTGTACTGTAGTTCAATACTGGGAACTGCAATATTTTGGGGACTTTTTTCAGTGAAATAAATTCACTCTAATGTTGCTTTTTGATTGAAGGTATCTGTTGTCTGTCCTGTTCAAAAAACTGCATATAATTTCTCTAACACTATTTATGTAGCCAATACAATAGTTTGTCTTTTTTTAGTTAACTAAGTACACTGTATTGTTGAATTTTTATTTAAAAGTTGACATGTGTGGGTGCCGTTCAAAATCCAGCCTAGTGAAAGTGTATAGATTCTATACACATAGTCACTACAACATTTTGGTGGCTTGTTTCATCAAAATAAATATACTCTATTGATTTTGATTAAAGTGGACCAGTGTCCCTCCTGTTAAAAATGCAGTCTAGTAAAAGTTATTAGTTTGTTATAAGTGTTATACGTGTAACTAAAGACCAAACTTTTTTTACATTTTGGATAGAATGTATTAGATGGATTAGAACAGCAAATTTACTGTAGATCGGCAGCTTACTGTATTTTTGTGCCACATATAAAATTGAAGCTAGGCAACAAGAAAAATCCCCTAGTGGTGGACTTTTAAGGCACATAAAAGAATATAAAAGTATATCTAATACAAATATAATTTATTGAGTTGAAACAGTAAAAACACGACAATAGTGTAACATCTATTATTTGGAATGCAAATTAGGCATTTTTACATCAATGTCTATACAATATTAAAAGGTACTGTTGCATCCGACGCATTTCGGAGTATGTGTACCTCCTTCCTCAAGGGTGGGTGTAAACTAGAGACTAGGGATGAGCTTTGAGTTCAAGTCGAACTCATGTTCAACTCGAACATCGAACATCAGGACCCAAGTCCCCAAACACTTTTTATGACAATAACTTGCATATAAGCCTTTAAAATTAGCACTTTTGATTATTAATGTTTGTGTCCCATAGACTTTTACAGTGTTCGCGTGTTAGAAAAAAATGTTTGCCTGTTCACAAGTTCTGGTGCGAACCGAACAGGGCGGTGTTCGGCTCATCCCTACTAGAGACATTTCTATTCTAGAAAGATATATTGAAAAAAACAGATTTGAGTATTCAAACACATATATGAGTATGACAGTTCATAATGTAATCTCCATATTTCTTACACTTACGTTCTTATAATGTATTTTGTCTAATGATAATGGGGGAGGGGGAGAGAAAAAAGAAGGCCAAGGGTGGGTTTTCTCTCCCCTCCCCCATTATCATTAGACAAAAAACATATATATATATTTTTGAATGAATTCTTATTTTCACCCAGGTATGGATATAAAATAATTTCTCAAAATATTTAAACTATTGTCTCCCTTTGGAATCAAGAACCTATCTGGTAGACAGACTGTGTCATTGCTGTTGTTTTTAATTAGAGCTATATGGAATGCCATACATTATAAGAACGTAAGTGTAAGAAAGATGGAGATTACATTATGAACTGTCAAACTCATATATGTGTTTGAATGCTCATACATGTTTTTTTTCAATATATCTTTCTAGAATTGAAATGTCTCTTTCTCATACCCACCCTTGAGGAAGGAGGTACACATACTCTGAAACGCGTCAGGTACAAGAGTACTTTTTAATATTGTATACACCTAATTTGCATTCCAAATAATTAATGTTCCACTATTGTCGTGTTTTTACTGTTTTAACTCAATAAATTATATTTGTATTAGATATACCTTTATATTCTTTTATGTGCCTTAAAAGTCCACCACTAGGGGATTTTTCTTGTTGTCTAGGGATTAGAACAGCTGTGAGTTTTTCTTGCTGTCTGCGCCCCTGTTAAGGGGATTCCGCCTCTCTATTTGTCCTGTTTACCAATATCATCAAAAGTTACTTTCACTTTGACAAGTCACTTTCAAAGAGGAAATCACAAATTTTGCAGTCACCAGTCTTTCAATGGGGACACTAGTTCTCCCCAGGATTCCCTTTTTTTAAAGGATTTCCTCTCACTTCCTGTTGTGGCTATGAGACAGAAAGTGAAGAAAAATCTCCCCTATGAGACATAGCTGGCAAAAAAAGAATGACAGGGGTTATAACCCTCCCTTACTCTATCCAAAATGAAAAGAAGTTTTGCATTTAGTTCTTTAAATACTGTGAATAGAATCAGTGCAATATGTATGCCTTTGTTCTGTGAAATAATACACTATATTTTTTATTTCTTGCTTAAAGCATCCCCTGTCCCTCTGTCTCAAACCCTGACTTTCTAACGCTGCTTATATAGTTTGAATCAAGTATCTATAATATTTCTGTCTGTGAAAAAATACACTCATATTTTGATTTTTGGATGAAAACCTGTCTGATGTGTCCTCACTTACATAGTGTGTATAAAGTCTGTACAGTTTCTATGTTTTTTTTTTCTTTAGAATAATTCACACTAATTGTGATTTTTCTTTAAACCTGCTTGCTGACTCCCTATGAAGATTATTTGACATTATTCTTGGACAGATGTAAAGAATATTGTAGTTAGATACAACACTATTTACCCAAATACATTTTTAGCTAGTTTAAAAAAGAGGTCTGTGATGTTCCTAAAATATCATTTAAGAATTAAACACATCTTTTAATAATCCTATCTTGTCTTAATAAAGCTGGAGTAGAAACAGAATTCTAGATTATCTACATTAAGAATGATCCACTGAAGCTACAAAAAGCTACAGAACATTTTGGGGACCTGTTAAATTAAATTACTTACACTGACTGAAAGTCACAAGAAAGCAGTAAGAGAGCAGTTTGTTGCATAATAAACACCTGTTTTAAATCCCTGGTTTGGAATATTCACAACTTTTTATGTCTAAGAATCACCTATGATCAAAAGCCTTCTGTTTTGGAAGTTAAAAAAAAAATGGTTGACGGAAAGTATCATAAGATAAATCATGTATAAATCACGTATACTGCAAGAATACATCTTACATCTTATATGGCAGAAATCTGTTTAAATCTTGAGGAGGCTTATTAGACTTTTTGTTATATTTATTTGTATTTACAGGATGAATGGTTAATTTCTTTCTCTTACATTTTAGTATACAGTATTAGTATTGCTCATTAGTGTTGATAAATAATTGCTTAAAATTATACCTTAATTTCTGGGGGGAAAAAACATGAAACATGATAAGAAATAGGAAAGCCAGAAAAACTTAAAAGTAATTTATAGGATATTTAGCTTCTCATGTTTATGGTGAAAAAGAGAATAATGCAGCAGCTTTTGCTCTTTTTTTAGAGCTATAATACAACTTTATTAATTTCATTTTCCGAAGAAGAAAATTACATTTATTTAGAGGATATTCTCTGTCTAGGTTAGCAGTAAAAAATGTGGCTGATTTTTTTCTTTAAAAAAATGCAGTTAAATTGTTGGCTTCATTAGGGATCAGGTTTGGATTCATCACTGTCATGGGTTCAAGGCAAATCCTGCATGTTTGAGATTCACAGTCCCAACAAATGAATACAGGAATTCGGTAGACTAAATTCTTTCTAACCATCATGCACTGTCTGACCATTGAATTTTAGCTGGCTTAGAAGGGGTTGTGTTATGTGCCAGCACCCTCACTATAAAATAGTGGGTTCCCAGCAGCCATAAATCAGTGTATGTTATTGTAATTTAGGTAGAACTGATAGTCTGTGTATGGATAGTTAATTGCCCGACAGTGGTACACTTTGCTATATAGTACTAAATTACTTTGAATTATTGTGTGATGGGCAATATATCCTTGTGTACCTCCCCTATGCTCACACTCAACAGTCCTTTTTGTGTGTGTCAGCAACAACTGTAGTTGTTGTTTAGCTGCTGATTTCCCCTGACAGTCTTTTTTAAATTGTCTTTTATTTTATTTCTGCTAAAAAATGGTTTGGAGTTTAGTGTTTCAGGGTTTATTTGGGGGGTATGTTTTAGCTTTATTAAGATTAACCGTTTACGTAAAAACGGGTGACAATGCACCCCTCTGACACCCCGGGGAACCAATGGGGAAGTCCCCGTGCGTCAGAGGGGTCGGGGTCACCCATTGAGGCAGAACGTCCGGAGGACGAAGTGGGGAAGAAGAAGCCGGAGGAAGATACCAGAGGAAGATGGAGAAGACCGGAGGAAGGAGCAGAGGAATGGAGGAAGAAGCAGAGGAAGATGGAGGAAGAAGCGGGGGAAGAAGAAGATGGAGGAAGAAGGAGAAAAAGTAAGGAAGACCAGAAGAAGATGGAGGAAGAAGCGGGGGAAAGAAAAATGACATTATTAATAAAGGAATTGTCAAAAAACGGCTATTGTCTATTTTACCATTTTGAGAAACTTTTTTTGTGAAATGGTAAGGGTACTTGTACCCCATTACCAATTCACACAGGGGGGGCTGGGATCTGGGGGTTCCCTTGTTAAAGGGGGCATCCAGATTCCGATAAGTCCCCGCCCACATACCACCACAACCACCGGGCAAGGGTTTGGCTACCCCAAAGCACCCTCCTCATGTTGAGGGAATGTGGCCTGGTACGGTTCAGGAGGGGGGGAGATCTATTGTCCCCCCGTTTACTGCGCCCTACCAGGTTGCGTGCTCGGATAAGGGTCTGGTATGGATTTTGAGGGGGACCCCCACGCCATTTTTTTTTCATTTGGTGCAGGGTTCCCCTTAATTTTCATATCAGACCCGAAGGGCCCGGTATGGATTTTAGGGGGACCCCCACGCAATTTTATTTTTTTAATTTTGGTTCGGGGTTCCCCTTAATAATCATACCAGACCCAAAGGGCCAGTCCATTACCAGGCCCCAAAGGGCCTGGTAATGGACTGGGGGGATCCCATGCTCTTTTTTTCAATGATGTTTATCTATATTGCCGAGACCCGACAATTCATTACAGCCGCGATCAGTTTTGAATGACAATTTTTCCTTTAGAAATTAAATTTTGCTGTGGTACTGTTCTAAACATGGGAAAAATGCGCCACTTTACAGGCATACTATAGACACCCCCAGGCACGATATTTAAAGGAATATTTCATTTTTATTGTTTCACTTTAAGCATTAAAAAATCACTGCTCCAGAAAAAACAGCCGTTTAAAAAAAAAATGTAATTGATACATGTCCCCTGGGGCAGGACCCGGGTCCCCAAACACTTTTTATGACAATAACTTGCATATAAGCCTTTAAAATGAACACTTTTGATTTTTCATGTCAATGTCCCATAGCCTTTAATGGTGTTCCGAATTTTCTCCGAACACCGCATATTGTTTGGTGTTCGCAGAACATCCGAACAAACAAGGTTCGACCCGAACTTATGCTCAGGCCGATCCGTTCGCCCATCCCTACTGATAGGTTTTCCTTTAATATATCTTTATTATCATTATTGTATTATTGTATTTGCATTTTATACTTGAAAAAAAAAGGTTGAAAACATATGCACAAAATTAGAGATGAGATAAGGTTTGGGCTGAACTCATAGGAAACTGTCACATGACAGCAGGTCACCACCTTAATTAGTAGTGGGCTGCATCACAGCTGCATGTAATAATAATTACAACAAAGTACAATTAAAATAATTGACATTGAGAATTGCATTTATTAGAATGGAGGGTTTTACTAAAATAAATACAAATATTTGGTTTTAGTCCTAAATCATATACTTATAGTGTATAGGAGCACAGTCTCCCAGCTGCTGACTTACAGACAATCCTATTAAGAATATTATACCACAGGGAATGTAATACACCCCTGTAATATCCTTTGGCTTCACTGAAATCCTCTCACTCTTGTAGAAACCCCATGTCACAAACTATAGTGCCTTAAAAAAGTGTTCATACCCCTTGAAATTTTCCATATTTTGTCATGTTACAACCAAAAATGTAAATGTATCTTATTAGGATTTTATATGATAGACCAACACAAAGTGGTACATAATTGTGAAGTGGAAAAAAAATGATAAATGGTTGTCAACTTTTTTTACAAATAAATATGTGAAAAGTGTGGCATGCATTTGTATTCAGCCCCCCTGGGTTTGTAGAACCACCTTTCGCTGAAATTATAGCTGCAAATCTTTTTGGGGATGTCTCTACCAGCTTTGCACATCTAGAGAGTGACATTTTTACCCATTCTTCTTTGCAAAATAGCTCAAGCTCTGTCAGATTGTATGGAGAGTGTCTGCGAACAGCAATTTTCAAGTCTTGCCACAGATTCTCAATTGGATTTAGGTCTGGATTTTGACTGGGACATTCTAACACATGAATATGCTTTGATCTAAACGATTCCATTGTGGGGGGCGTGGCCTGCAATGGAGCTGAATGGACGTCTGATTCCAGAGTTCCGGCACTCCGGCGGACATAGCGGCTGAAAACGGCACAAAAACAACCGGATTTCTCTCCCCCCGGCAGGCGACACGATCCGGGCATACCAGGAGGGTATGATGGGCAAAAGGAAAGGCACATCCAAGCCACAATGGCTGATGGACTATTTCATACAGCCGCAGCATGGAGGTAGGCAAAATGGCGCCGGCCATTCACCTGCACTATCACATAAAAACAAGCCCGCTCCACTCACCGCCACCTCATCCCCTAACCAAAATGACACCTACAGCAGCCAACAGTCCCTCCCTTCATCCTCACCATCAGGGAGCCCAGCTAAAGCTAAACAAAAGCTGGATGGAGCCGGATGCAGCACTGCCATGAGCCCTGTAACGGACTCAGGGGATGACACCAGGGAGCTCCCTGATTCCATCACTACCTTCCCCACTATGAATCAGCCTGTACTGGACACTGTTCTAAAAGATATGCTAGTGTCTTTAAGAAGCACTTTACAAGCAGATATGATGCATATGCACAGATTTAGTGGGGAGCTAAATGCAGTAGAGGCCCGAGTGGAGCATGTTGAAAGCAAGATGGGGGATTATGCCTCCACCATAAATGATTTGGTAGACGCAAATGAAGAAAGAGAAGAAGAATCCGTGTGGATTAAAAACAAAATCGCAGATATTGAGGACAGGTCCAGACAGAATAACCTCAAGATTAGGGGGATCCCTGAATCAGTTCAAACACCAGAACTGCGGTCATATGTTATAGATCTTTTTACTGCTCTTCTATCAGACCTATCTGAAATAGACATTACTATTGATAGAATACACCGCCTACCAAAACCATCATATCTCCCGGATGCTGTCCCTAGGGATGTGATTCTACGCCTACATTTCTTCCATGTCAAAGAGCAGTTAGTGCAAACAATGCGTAAACAGGAAAACATCCCACCCCGCTTCCAACAACTGCAATTCTACACTGACCTCTCTCAGCATACACTGCAAAAGAGACGGAACTTGAACACTATCACAAAAGTGCTCAGGAACCACAACATACCCTATAGATGGGGTTACCCCACTAAAATCACAGTCACCAAACAGGATAAAACGTTCATTGTGGACTCCCTGGACAAAGGTATTTCCTTACTAAAAACATGGAAAATCCTTCCTGATTCCGGAGACGAAGGAAGCCCCGTAAACAACCGACAACCATCTATCCCTGACTGTAAACAAGTAACGCCAAAGAACACCAAGTCACATAAGTAACACCCCTTGAAAATCCGGAGAAAACTCCTGTCCACTCTGAAAATGCCAGAGTAGCCGTTAGGCTAGAACTTACCCCCCAAGTTACTTGAGCAGCAATTTGCTGCACACGGGTGATTCCCACTAAACCCCATAAGAAGGAAATTTCCCTTATGGGTCATCCAGAAGTTTATGGAAAGTTGCACTGTTGCTTTACCTATTATGTTGTCTATGTTTTGTTATTTTTTTTTGTCTTTTTTTCTGCATATGGAGTATCACAGCAATCTACTCAGTATCCAGCTCTTCGTGACAAAGTCTCTTCAACCTTCTAAGACTTTCCAGAACAAAAGTCGAAACGACACAGGTCTTACCAGGATCACAGTGAGTACTTGTCCCATGAGGGGGAAAACGCATATATTGCAACTTCCACAAAAGGGAGCTCTTATATCCCTCAGGTTTGAGCATAGGTCACAACCAACATACCTAAAAAAACAAACCCATGGCTATCCAATTTTTATCCATCAATGCTAAAGGGCCTAATCACCCAGCAAAGAGAAAATCCCTTTGGAAAGAAGCATTAATAAATAAATCCGACATATTATGCGCCCAAGAAACACATTTTAGTGGTACAGCCGCCCCATTATGTCAAAATAAGAACTTTCCACACACCTTTTTTGCAAATGCCGATACGAAATCCAAAGGAGTAATGACTGCCATAAGAGACACCGTTGCATTCACATTACATACGAAGCACATCGATCCACAAGGGCGATACTTGGTGTTAGTGTGTGATATCAACCAGGTAACTTATACTATTGTAAACGTTTACGCCCCAAACAAACATCAGGTCCGTTTTTTTTCACAAGCTTATACACAAAATTGATTCCCTCAGAAAAGGGTTTTTGATATTGTGTGGGGACTTCAACATTATACCTGATCCATCTATAGATACAACGAGGAAGACGAAACGGGCAATGGCATCTCTTCAAGAGTTTATACACAGAGAGAACTTATATGATGTGTGGCGGTGTCTCCATGCTGGAGAAAGAGACTTTACATTCTTCTCTGCCCCACACCAAACATATACCAGAATTGATCTTTTCTTGGTAGATCAACACACCTTGATCAAGTCGGTCTCTTCAACCATCAATAATATCACATGGTCAGATCACGCCTCAATTACCTTATCCATTAGAGATGCTTCAATAGTCAATACCACTCCAGTATGGAGAGCTAACTCTTTTCTCTTGCAACAACCAGAATCCAAAAAAATCATTGAAGAACACTTGTTAGATTTTTTTAACATTAATGAACCTTCTGTTTAGAGCCACTTTACTCTGTGGAATGCTCACAAGGCACTCATCAGGGGGATATTCATAAAACAGGTGGCCAGGATGAGGAGGCAGCGGCAAATGAAGCTACAGGTTATTACAGATGAAATTTACAGTTTAGAATCTTAAAATAAGCAACAGTCTTCTCCTACACTGTCCAAAAGACTAAACCAGTTGAGATATGATCTCAGACTCCTCTTACTAGAGGAGTTTGAGAAAAATACAAAACGACTCAAAATGAACTATTATGCACATGGAAACAGGGCAGGAAAGCTGTTAGCGCAACAACTCAAGGATCATAGAAGTAAAACTAAAATTCCATATGTCTTACATCCTACGAACAAAACCAAAATGCAGCATCCACAGGATATAGCGGACGCCTTTAGCAATTATTATGGCGCCCTCTATAACCTAAAAGATGACACAACCACATCCCAACCAACTACAGTGCTGATAACTGATTTTTTAGAACAAATCAAATTACCAACACTGTCTCAACAAGAAAAGGAGTATTTAAGTGCACCATTCACCACCGAAGAAATTCACAAAACTATAGATTCACTCCCAGCTAATAAATCCCCAGGCCCAGATGGCTTTATAGGGTAATACTATCAAACATTTAAATTCCTATTGTCTCCACATCTAAACAAAGTTTTCAACGCTGCGGCTGCCTCCTCCTCCTTCCCACCTGAAATGCTAAATGCACTAATAGTGACCTTGCCCAAGCCAGGGAAAAACCCGGACACTCCAGCAAACTTTCAGCCTATATCATTATTAAACACGGATTTAAAAATTTATGCCAATATTATAGCCAACCACCTCATAGACATTCTGCCCCACTTAATACATTCGGATCAGACTGGGTTCACTAGAGGACGTCAGACCTCTGATGCTACCAGGAGGCTGACAAACATTATTCATACTGCTGCGACCCAGCAAAGGCCTTCTCTGCTCCTAGCGTTGGACGCAGAGAAGGCCTTTGATAGAGTACATTGGGGATACTTGGAATTGGTTCTGGAGAGGTTTGGGTTCTCTGGACCCATTTTAAAGGCAATCATGGCATTATACTCAAAGCACTCAGCCCATGTGTATACCTCGGGAGTACTCTCTAAGCCGTTCAATATAACCAACGGTACCCGTCAGGGCTGTCCTCTCTCTCCACTAATTTTCAATTTAATTCTAGAACCCTTAGCAACATATATCGGACAACACCAATCCATAACAGGCTTCCCAACCCATAAATCGGAACATGTCATTAGCTTATTCGCTGATGACATTATCCTAATGCTCACAAATCCGACAATTTCCCTGGCTTCGGTACATGACACATTACAAATGTTCACTAAGATTTCATACTATAAGGTTAACGAGAACAAATCTTATATACTAGGTATTGGTATAGAACCACAAGTGCAAAGGGTTCTCAGTTCACGGTTTCCATATACATGGTGTAAAGAGGGGGTGAAGTATCTGGGAATCACTCTAACAGCATCTCCGGACGGTCGTTTTAGGGCCAACAATATCCCCTTTCTCAGTTCCTTTCCGTCGAAACTTCAAAAATTAGCCAAATCGGAACTCTTATGGTCAGGACGCCTTGCTGCTTTTAAAATGGTAATTCTACCTCAAATAATATACCTGTTTAGATCACTTCCTATCCCGGTTCCTAACTCCTATTTTTCCAAACTCCAGTCTTTGCCTAATTGTTTTCTATGGAAAGGGAAAAAAGCAAGATGGGCGTTTAAAAATTCAGTGATGTCCAGAAAAGTGGGGGGAGTGGGCAATATTGTAATCAAGCACTACTACCTCGCATCCATTCTAGCACAACTAAGAACAAGAATCAAACTCCCAACAAAAATCTGTACGAATATTTAATGATCCATTCATTTAATTTTTCCCACACTCAGCTTTTAGCTCCATCGATGAAAGCATCACTCCGAGCCTGGAACATTTTAATGAAAAACCAATCGTCTACCCCTCCTATGTCCTCAATACAGATCCCTATCACCAGTTTATCCGGGCTTATACCAGACCTTCACATAAAACACTGGGTAGAACTAGGTATTGTAAACTTAGAAGATCTTAGAATAGGTCCCATGATGAAAACATTTAGAGCACTACAAATTGAATACAATCTAGAGCAGTCTGAGTATTACAGATACATACAGATTTGCCATTTTATGAGAACCAACCCTCCTCTTTCAGTACAACTCCCTTGGAGAATAATATTATATCTTACAAAACAAACCACCAATATCAAAGGAATATCATTATTTTATAATACCTTAAATAACAAGTTAACATTTGTCAAACACTCCCATATTGAAGCTTGGGAACGAGAACTAACACAATGTTTCACACCGGAACAATGGCAAAAGGCACTTCAGACTACATATGCCACCTCCAGGTGTATCAACCTATGGGAATTAACACAAAAGATAATAATGCATTGGTATTTAACACCATACAAGATCTCCAAGTTTGACCACAACACCTCCCCAATGTGTTGGAGAAACTGCAATAATAAAGGTACCTTATACCTATATTATGGGAATGTCCAAAAATACGGACACTATGGGGAAAGGTATTTGACATACTCGCACAAATAACAAATCTTTAGATTCAAGCTACACCGGGACTAGCTATTCTCTCTATAGATATAGACCTATTCCCTAAAACCTATCGGAGAATAGTCTCTCATGTCTTACTAAGCACTAGATTAATGATAACTAGACATTGGAAGACTCAGGAAACCCCCAGGTTAACAGAAATAATCCTAACCACCAATGCACATATTACATATGAAAAGATGTTTGCATCATCCCAAGGTAAACTCCTAATATCGAATAAACAATGGAAACCATGGACTGAGTGATATAAATCAAGAACATTATAAGAGCTATAACTGATACTGATATATGTATACTCACAGGATGAGCTTTATGTTAAATCTTACAAACCTAGAATGCTCCATTTATTATTTATTATTTGGTATAATTTGATTTTGTTGTTATTTAATTTTGTTTTTTTATTCTGCTTCCACTTTTCATATTCATTTAACAGACATCACATTCGGTTCAAAATTGTTACAACTCATGTGAAATCTGCACCGATTATCGATCCCTTTTTTGTTTATTCCAAACTGGTAGAGCCTTCTCCTTCCAGGGCACAACAGGTACCCAATAGGGGTGTCGGAAGGAGGGGACTCTCCTGAAGTATATAAACTTCTATATACTAATAATAACTACAGGATCTGGAAGTGCCAGGAGATTTCTAAATATTTCTAGTATGTTTCAAAGTGCAAAGGCACATGAGTTTATGTGATGTTAAGTAACATAAGTATCTAGTTGATAAACTGGAAATGTTTGTATTGTTCAAAACTGTATAATACTGCTTTTCTTTTCTGAGTACTATTGTTTGTACTTTCCTTTTCTGATAAAAACCAATAAAAAACTATTGAAATTAAACCATTCCATTGTAGTTCTGGCTGTATGTTTAGGGTCGTTGTCCTGCTGACTTTAACAGGTTTTCTTCTAAGATTGTCCTGTAGTTGGCTCCATCCATCTTCCCATCAACTCTGACCAGCTTCCCTGTCCCTGCTGAAGAAAAGCATCTCTGCAACATGCTGCCACAACGATGTTTCATGGCGGGGATGGTGTGTTCAGGGTGATGTGTAGTGTTAGTTTTCCACTACACATAGCGTTTTTCTTTTAGGCCAATTTTGGTCTCATCTGACTAGAGCACCTTCTTCCACTTGATTCTCCCACCTGAGCTGTAGTAGTTCCTTCAGAGTTCCCATGTGCCTCTTGGCTGCTTCTCTGATGAATGCTTTCCTTGCCCAGCCTGTCAGTTTAGGTGGACGGCCATGTCGTGGTAGGTTTGCAGTCATGCATACTCTTTCCAATTTCAGCTTGGGATATTTTTTTATAACCTAACCCCGCTTTAAACTTCTCCACAACTTTATCCCTGACCTGTCTGGTAGGTTCCTTGGCCTTCATGATGTTGTTTGTTCATTAAGGTTCTCTAACATACCTCTGAGGGCTTCACAGAACAGCTGTATGTATACTGAGATTAAATTACACACAGGTGGACTCTATTTACTGATTAGGTGACTTCTGAAGGCAATTGGTTCCACTAGATTTTAGCTAGGGGTATTAGAGTAAAGGGGGCTGAATACAAATGCACGCCACACTTTTCACATATTTATTTGTAAAAAAAAATTGAAAACCATGTATTATTTTCCTTTCACTTCACAATTACGTGCCACTTTGTGTTGGTCTATCACATAAAATCCCACTCAATTTAATTTACGTTAAAATGACAAAATGTGGAAAATGTCAAGGGGTACGAATACTTTTTCAATGGATGTTAAAAACACTGGCAGATGTAAAGGGTGGGATCCCAGGGATTTCTTTGACCCTATATAGTTATAGCTATCTAAAAATATATATTTTGTGAGCTGAGGATAGGTAGCAGGTACAACACTTCCTGGGGTGAGCACACTGTTAGGCACAGATACCAGTCCAGTGATGTAGTGAGAATCAGTGCAGTGTTTGTTGGTGCTATTTACAATCTATTTAAAGATGTACAAGGCAACAACTTCAAAACAAAATCCTAGCCGTGTCCCAGCACTAACTACACAAAATCCATATCCTAAGTATCAGGCAGAGCAAGCCTAATACTTGTCAGTCTGCACATACCAGTTTACAGCTTTAAACAACCTTGCAGCTCGCACAGATACAACTTGTCCATTCCCCAGGCTCAAGAGCACTGACTCTGAGTTTCAGGTGAGTCTAAATTGCCAAAAGGGAGAGGGGCAAAAACCCTGGATACAGGAAATATAATAATAGGGCTCTAAAAATGAATGACAGGGGCCATTTTTAATTGCAGAAAATCCAGTTACAGCTGTTATGTACATATTTGTAAGGGTCCATATGGACCCTATTGACCCCCCCCCAGGATGGAATATGTCAAAACTTAGTCAGCTAAATATCTGGACAAGTGTCTGACACTGCTAGTGGGGAACACAAGATCATATATACGTGATACAGGATATTTTCTTAATAAGGTGAAATAGATTACTGTTGTGCCTGATTCCTTTCTAGTTACATGGGATGTATCTAACCTGTACACTGTAATTCCTCATGAATTAGGGATGTATGAGGATGCACAGATTTCTTTTTTGTGGGAAGAAATGTATTATCTATTCAAGGAATCTAATTTTCTGCAACTAAGAGGTGCAGCAATGGATTTCAATGTCACATCCCCCACTCAAACACGTTCATGGATATAATAGAGACTTCTTTCATTTATAATAACAGTTTATTTTTGGGTAAATGCCAGTGTTGGTATAGAATTATTGATGATGTGTTTGCGGTGTGGGGGTGAAATCAGAACCCTGAGTTATTGCAAAGTGGCGGTCTAACCCCAAAGCACCTTGTCCCCATGTTGATGGGGACAAGGGCCTCATCCCCACAACCCTTGCCCGGTGGTTGTGGGGTATGCGGGCGGGGGGCTTATCAGAATCTGGAAGCCTCCTTTAACAAGGGGACCCCCAGATCCCGGCCTTCCCCCCCTGTGTGAATTGGTAATGGGGTACCCAATTGTACCCCTACCATTTCACAAAAAAAGTGTCAAAATAGTAAAAAAGACAAGCGACAGCTTTGGATAAGTCCATTATTAAAAAATGAAAAAATAAAAATGTCCCACAATGGTTGTGGCTTTTTTTTTTTCGATCTGTCGGGTGGCGTGAACTTACATCGTTGGGACATTTTTATTTTTTAATAAAGGACTTGTCCCAAGCTGTCTCTTGTGTTTTTTACCATTTTGACACTTTTTTTGTGAAATGGTAAGGGTACAATTGGGTACCTCATTACCAATTCACATGGGGGAGGCCGAGATGTGGGGGTACCCTTGTTAAAGGGGGCTTCCAGATTCCTATAAGCCCCCCGCCCGCATACCCCCACAACCACTGGACAAGGGTTGTGGGGATGAAGCCCTTGTCCCCATCAATATGGGGACAAGGTGCTTTGGGGTCAGACTAAAACAACCTCCCTATGTTGAGGTCATGTGGCCTGGTATGGTCCAGGAGGGGGGGCACTCGCTCATCCTCCCCTCTTTTCCTGTGGCCTGCCAGGTTGCATGCTTGGATAAGGGTCTGGTATGAATTTTGGGGGGACCCCTACGCCATTTTTTTTTTAAATTTTGAGCAGGGTTCCCCTTAATTTCCATATCAGACCTGAAGGGCCTGGTATAGATTTTAGGGGGACCCCCACTCAATTTTTTTAAAAATCTTGGTTCGTGGTTCCCCTTAATGTTCATACCAGACCCAAAGGGCCTGGTAATGGACTGAGGGGGGATCCCATGCTCTTTTTTTCAATAAGTTTTATCTATATTGCCAAGACCCAACAATTCATTACAGCCGAAATCAGTTTTATATGACAATTTTTCCTTTAGAAATGTCATTTTGCTGTGGTACTGTTCTAAACACGGGAACAATGAGCCACTTTGCAGGCATATTATAGACACCCCTCAGGCACGATATTTAAAGTAATATTTCATTTTTATTGTTCCACTTTAAGCATTAAAAAAAATCACTGCTCCCAAAAAAACTGTCATTTAAAAAAAAATGTTTGTATTGATACATGTCCCCTGTGGCAGGACCCGGGTCCCCGAACACTTTTTATGACAATAACTTGCATATAAGCCTTTAAAATTATCATTTTTGATTTTTCATGTTCGTGTCCCATAGACTTTAAAGATGTTCGTGTGTTCTGCCAAATTTTTTGCCTGTTCGCATGTTCTGCTGCGAACCAAACAGGAGGGTGTTTGGCTCATCCCTATTGTTTAATGATTATTTGAATTATTTTTTACCAGGTCCTACATTTAATTTCACTTTAAATCAAACTGGAATATCCTTTCTTGACACTCTGTTGAGAATCCAGGATGGCAACATTGTTAGCGATCTCTTTGTGAAACCTACAGATCGCTCATTGCACTTTAATGCCCCGTACACACGGTGGGACATTGATCGGACATTCCGACAACAAAATCCATGGATTTTTTACGACGGATGTTGGCTCAAACTTGTTTTGCGTACACACGGCCGCACAAAGTTGTCGGAATTTCCGATCGCCAAGAACGTGGTCACGTACACCACGTACGACGAGACCATAAGAGGGCAGTTCAGAACCAAGCGCGGCACCCTTTGGGCTCCTTTTGCTAATCTCATGTTAGTAAAAGTTTGGTGAGAGACGATTCGCGCTTTTTCAGACTCATGGTTTTCAGATCATTTTCTGCTGTTCAGTTTGTGCTTATGGGTTTGTATCTGCTCTTCAGTGCGTGCAGTCAGTTCGTATTGTACTATTCATTGCGATCTTGTCCGCTCGTTACAGTTTTTCAGGTCGCTCTTCACAGGCCCTGCTGTTCTTCAGTTCGATCTGTTACTTCGTTCTGAGCAGCTGACCGTTTTCTAGCCATGTTGCGTATATGTACTCATCGTAGAATTCGTGCTGTGCGGGGGCTTGGTGTTGGGGTCCTGACCTTGACACATGTCCAGTCAATGAACAGGGTGGGGAGGAGTTCATGGACCGAGAATTGGTTGCTCCAGTGTGACCAGTTCTGTCATATGCCTTTGCTCCATGAGATCCGTGAGAATAATCCTGATGATTTCAGGAACTTTCTCTGGATAACGGACCCCGTTTTTCACTGTTTGTTGGCTTTGCTGACCCCCTATATCAGCAGGCAGGATACCTGCATGAGGAAAGCCATCACTCCGGAGCAGAGGCTAGTCGCCACCCTGCGGTACTTGGCGACGGGGAGACGCCTGCAGGACTTGAAGTTCTTGACAGGCATCTCCCCCTAGGCTCTGGGGATCGTTATCCCAGAGACCTGTTCTGCCATCATACAGATCCTGCAGAAGGAGATTTTTATCCTTTAATATCACATTTTATTGTATTCAATGTTTGATAATATATTGTATTTCTTTCCTCATTCCCTAATTACCATGATTGGAATATGCTGTGAATGTCCCCTTTGTCCTCATGCATGCTGGATTTTTATGTAATTATTTTTTTTCTCCTTCATACATATTTGTCTTCACTTACCTCCCCAGCATGGTCTCCTGTCCCTATATTCACCTCATGTAGTCACTTAACAATGTATTTTATCAGCTCCATAGTAGTGCTTTACCCCAAATACGCCTAAAATGTTTTGTAATGTGATTTGTGCTTTAAATTCAGGCAGAGTGCCAGAAGCTTTTTTTTGGGTGTTCCCAAATCATTTTGAACCCTCCCTCCCCCCAACTGCTAAGTCAGCTGATAACAATTCTCTATCTATCCTCAATCATCTATCTGCTGACTTTGCCAAACCCATACACACTATACCCATCTCTTTTGTGGTCATATTTATGGATGAATTCCCCAAAGCATGTAGTGCAAGGGCCTGCCTGTATACTTTCAAATGGTACTGTTTAAAGTTTTTGTATACTATTATTATCTTGATAGGTAATAGCAGAATGTCCAAATGTGCTCAAATGTGTACAGTGTGTATTTATATCTTTGTATTATGACACTTCTTACCTGTCCAGTGGGCTGTCAATAGCGTAACTAAGGAGGGGCTGTTCAAAGTAATACCCATTATTTAGGCATTCATCCTGTCCAAGAGTTCCCCCCCCTATAATGTTAGAAATGGCCCATGAGAGGAGGAGAATCTGATAGGTGTACCTTATACTTTGGTCTTTAAAAATGCCCATAAATAAATGGTATCTTGATGTTGGCCAAGAATGTTTGTGTCTAATCAGCTTTCCATGTTTATGTGCAAAAAGACAAATTTTTTTTTGTTTGACTCCACAGTTTCCTTCCACGCCACAGGAATGGCAGACTGTGGCCTCCCACTTTGCCCAGCGGTGGGACTTTCCTAACTGCGGAGGGGCAATCGATGGGAAACACGTCCACATCGTCCCACCACCCAACTCGAGGATGTACTATTACAACTACAAGGGGCTCAATAGTATTGTGATGTTGGCGGTGGTGTCGGCTACTTACGAGTTCCTGTATGTGGATGTGGGGAAGAATGGCCAGATGTCTGATGGTGGAGTCATCGCCCAGACGGAGTTCTACAGGCATCTCCAGAATGGCAGCTTGGACTTGCCACCTCCAGCAGACAATGTGGAAGGACTCCCATTTGTCTTCGTTGTGGATGAAGCATTTGCGCTGGGGGACCATCTTATGCGGCCATTCCCGATGAGGACCCTCACCCCGGACCAGAGGGTTTTTAATTACTAGCTGGCCAGGGCCAGAAGAGTGGTGGAGAACATGTTTGGAATCATGGCCAACCGGTTCCGCCTATTTCTTACACCCATACACATGGCGGAGTACAAACTGAGTCATATTATCCTGGCGTGCTGTGTTCTACAGAACTTTTTACGGAAACATTCTGCCAACTATGCTAGCTCAGTTGGGCCTGAGGCCGGAATTCAAAATGAACCAACCCTGATGGCGCTTGAAAGTGGCCGTCCTGGCTTGCCCACCCTGGGTGCCCATGATGTCCGGCTAAGATACCTTGAATTCTTTGCGGGTCGGGGGGGCATCAATATGCCAGACAATGTCTAAAACCTTTTTCAAATTAAAAAAAAAGAAAAAAATTATTTTGTGACATTCACTGCTTGTGTTTGTTTTAGCTGATCCTGAGAGAAATGTGGTGAGTCCTGAAAATGGCGTGATTGTGTAACATTACAAAGCAATGTTGGGTGTTATTTACTAAAGGCAAAGACACTTTGCACTACAAGTGTGCTTGAAAATGCACTTGTAGTGCAAAGTGGATTTGCCCTTAGGAAATAACACCCATTGTCACTGAAAACAGCAATTAGAGCACCACAAAAGTTTTGTAGCATTGAGACAATAATCCACACAATCTTGATTAACAATCTTTTTAACACCAGCACAATCACATGTGCATTTATAACAAGGTTTTTAAAACAAATCAACATGTTTGTTGTATAACAATTTTTGGGCTCACATTAGAAAAAGTAGAAATGTCCATTTGAGATAAAACAGGCATGTTTAAATCCAACTAGAAAGACACAAATCTTGAACTTACAAAGTTCACATTTGGTAGAAATTGAAGGCAATATCAGACATGAGTATTTACAAACTGTGTTTGATATTGCGTTCAGATGGGAAAAGCCAAATTTTGAAGATTCACACAAATAGCCGAATGTCAACATGTGCTACCTGCCATCATGGGGGATCAAGGGACGTGTTTTGGGGGTGCAACCCCTTCCTCACAGCTACTTTATTATTGAGGAAGGGGTTGCACCCCCAAAACGCGTCCATTGATCTCCCGTGATGGCAGATAGCACATGTTGACACACTGTGTGCCTCTTCAAAATTTGGCTTTTCGACAATTTGACAAAAAAAGGTAAAAAAATTGTAGCACACGAAAAAACAAAGGGATTTGTAGGGCTTTTAAACTCTCCCTAAAACATCAATGATGTTCTTATTTTTTTGAAGAACATCATTGATGTTTTTCTTAATGTTTTCCAAGTGCTTATTACACCCGATGATCTCCCCGATCAGGATCTGGGCACTTTCAGAGGTGAAAGGATCTGGATCCACAACATCACGATCACCTAAAAAGATAGAAACAAAAAAAATCAGCATCCATCTCTTACCTGAGCCAGTGGTCGCAGACACTCACCTGTTGTGGTGACAATTTCATATTTGATGTCAGAACTATGAATATGAAAAATTGTTTGGAAATGGGTACAATTTTTTTTTGTGGGCAGAGTTCCAAGATGTAGCATTTTTCTTGTCCTTTGTCAAGCTTCAATACTTTACCTGTTTTGTAGAAGCTTCACAGATGGAGACCCCCCTATAGTATACACTGCAGCACCTGTGTGGGCCACTAATAAAAAGGGTGTTCTTGTGTCCCACAATAGTGCTACAGAGTCCAGATGTGTAAACAGCTGCTGTGTGTCCTCTTCTTACACAGAATCTAGTTTGCATTTCATTCTAGTTACAAACCCATCTACACAACCAAATATTTGTCAGACAAGTAGGCCCTAAAAAATGTGAAGAAATGCATATGGCCAAAACAATGGTGTTTTCTAGGCTGAACGAACAATGTGCCCATGAACATGAAAGTTGACATTTTAAACTGGATAACAGTTAAGAAAAGCACATGGAGCAGCACGAATGTAATAAACATAAAGAATAGGAACACAGCACAACTACTTACTTTTTTGCAGCACTCTCCGGATCTTTCTGTATTGCTCATGCTCTCTTAATTTGAGGTCCGACCACCACTTCCTGAGCTGATCTTTCAATCGTCGTACCCCGAAATTCTTCTGCAGACTCTTGACCACTTTCGCCATGATCTTGGCCTTTCGGACATTGGGGTTGGGGTAAGGTCCATACTTTCCATGATAGTCGGCCCTCTTCATTATGTCGACCATCTCCAACATCTCCCCAAAAGACATATTTGATGCCTTAAATTGTCTCCTTCTGGATCGGGATGTTTCTGGCTCTGGGCTTTCCTCCTCCTCCTCGTTGGTGTAATTATCTGACACCTGCTGTGTCTCCGCCATGTGCTCTTCCCCACTGCGACGAACGAGAAGGGGCATGGAATAGACTCGAAAGAACGTCAGGGGCGGGCAGAGTTTCACGCATGTGCAGTGTCTTTAAAGCGCAACACGCGTGCGTAGTACATACGATCTGTGAGCGGAGGAAGGAGTAACGGAGGTGCTGATCGTGATTGCGAAGGTAAGATTTAACATTGTGCCTATACTGCTTCTAGATTGAGGACTGTATTTGCACACGTTTAGTAGAGTTTAGGCTGACATTAGGCTTTGTCTTGTGTTGTGTCTTGCAGTGAAAATGGATCTATTTAAAGATGAGGAATTTATGCCCATATTCAATGATATGTTCAGGGGGCTGCCTTGTCTATGGGAGATAAACCACCCTGAATATAATAACCATACAAAGAGGAAGGCAGCGCTGGATAATTTGTTGGAATTTGTGAAGCAGGTGATCCCCATGGCAGACATCACCTATTTGAAGATCCTAATTGGTGGCCTGAGGAGCACATATTTAAGTGAGCGCAAGAAGGTCCAGGGTTCCCAGACATTTATGTCCCCAGGCTGTGGTACTATGACAGGCTGCATTTTCTGGCAGGTCAGACTGAACCCAGGCCAGCACTCTCCACTCTTCCTTCCACACTTCCTTCCCCCCCAGCTGAGGCTTCTGACGTCCAACCTGGGCCTTCCAGGCAGCAACATGTGGAGGAGCCCAGATTGAGCCAGGTATAGCATTCTTCTAAATATTTATGGTTGTCCAATCAATGATGTTAACTAGATGTTAGTTTGGAGTACTAATTTATGATTGTGATTGATGAAGCAAAAACTAAAACCATGTCCCTTTTTCATACACAGGGAAGTCTCAGCCAGGAGGTGGCCAGGCCAAGCAGGCTGCCTAATGTCCAGGTCCTTCCCCTACACCTGCAAAGACAAAGTTGCAGGAAGAGGAGTAACCTGGAGGAGGCTGCCAGAGGCCTCTTTTGGAAGCCTGCAGAGGCCCTGAGAAGCCCCCACACTGTGGAGGAAGACTTTGCTGGCATAACTGCCTGCAAAATGATGTGGATGGAGGAGGTCCAACGACTCCTGTGTGAGTTCCTAATTTTGGAAGCTCTCAAAAAGGGGTTGAGGGGCCAAATAACATGTGCTACCCACACTTGTGACCTCACACATAGTCCTCCTCCTCCTCCAGGTCCTACTCCTCCTCCTCCTCCAGGTCCTACTCCTCCTCCTGCCACACCTCTAACACCAGAGCCACAGCATGGAAGGAAGCGTCTAAGGAAGACCAGAGAGTGATTGCCTGGGTTCAGTCTGGTCTGGCAAAAGATGCAGCCTCTTGTAGTACCACAGCCTGGGGACAATACATGTCATCTGCTGCTTTCCGGACTTCTGGACCAAACTGCACTCCCTTAGATATGGACTCCTCAGGCCACCAATTTTGCTGGAAAAGAATTGATGTCTGCCCTGGGGGTCCAAGGCTTTGCTAACTTCTGCTGTTTTTTCAGCGTTGCCTCCCTCTTTGTTTGGTTCTGAGCCCTTAATAAAGGATTTTTGTTTTCAATTATACTTGCCTATGTGTGTTTTTCTTCAAAAATGACAGTTTGTTTGTGAGGAGGCAGGTACATTTCAAATATACAATGTGAAATTAACAAGGGACACCAACACCAAACAATCTCATTGAGATTGAATAATCCAAGATAATAATGGTGTTGTGGTAACTTGACACACAAAACACACAGAAAAATATTTTGGAGTAAAACACAAAAAAAAACCAATAAAAACACAGCCTTGAAAAAAAGACAAACACCAAAAAAAAACAGCCTTGAAAAAAATACAAAGCCCCCCCCCCAAAAAAAAAACAGACTTGAAACAAATAAATAACACAAAAAAAGACAAAAACTGCATAGAATAAAACAAAAAATATTTAAAAACAACACAAAAAATATTTGGTCAGATGTGACAAATCAAAATATATTGAGGGAATCCCAATAAATAATAAAAAAATAAGTTTGTGAGAAGTCTGTGTGAATATGAGCAGCAAAACTATTTCATTCTTCTCACATTATAAAGAAGAAGAGAGTGCGTTGTATTAAACTATTTGAAATTGCAGCGTGACGAAAGTGCTGTATCCATTCCGAACACTAATTTTACCAGACCAAGCTGTTCCATCTCAGAATTTCTTCTGAGCATGCGTGGCACTTTGTGCGTCGGAACTGGCCACACACGGTCGGAATTGACGCAATCAGATTTTGTTGTCGGAAAATTTTATAGCCTGCTCTCAAACTTTGTGTGTCGGAAAATCCAATGGAAAATGTCCGATGGAGCCCACACACGGTCGGAATGTCCGACAACACGCTCCGATCGGACATTTTCCATCGGGGCATTAGAGTTTCCATCTGCCTGGAGTTTTCAAATCAATACCTAAAAGCCAATTGTGCCATGTACAGTAGCAAGAATAGTGATTGTGAAAAGCATTTAGATGAGGTAGAAGGGAAGCTTACACAGAGAGGTTATCCTTCTGATTTAATAAAGAAGGAACGGAATAACTTGTTTAATCCTAGTATAAATTCTGTAAGGCCCCTTTCACATTATTGGGCCGCTCAGATCCTTCTGTCGGTTTTTCAGGAGGATCCGAGCGGGCCACCCATTGACTTCTATGGGCAGGCAGATATCAGCGGAGATGTATCCGCTGACACCCGCCTGCCATCCGATCAAACAAAATCTCAAAACAGATGGATGGGATCGGATTAAGGCGGATAGGCTGTCAGTTTTCATCTGATCTCACCATAGAGAACAGAGGGCCTCTGACAGGTCCGTCCCTGCACAGTGAGCAGGGATGGACCTGTCATCCGCCTACTCGGCGGGGATCAGCGGAGTGATCCCCCGCCGAGCTAGTGGAGTCCGTACAGCGGATCCGCTCCATGTGAAAAGGATAAAAAAATACCCTTTGTGTCCCAATTCTATTTGTTTTCCTTTCGTATATACATCATAAAAAAAAAAACATTGGTCCATTCTATGAGATAATTCTAAACAATAATTACCCAACTGTCCCTGAATTTCATGTTCTTCCTCTCCCTTCATACAGGTGAGGTAGAAGTCTTGATTGGTTAGGACTGATCAATATTGTGATTAGGGATGTGCTCCAAGTTCGAGTCGAACTCATGTTCATCTCGAACATCGGCTGTTCGCAAGTTCGCCGAACAGTGAACAATTTGGGGTGTTTGCGGCAAATTTGAAAGCCGCGGAACACCCTTTAAAAGTCTATGGGAGAAATCAAAAGTGCTAATTTCATAGGCTTATATGCATGGTATTGTCATAAAAAGTGTTTGGGGACCTGGGTCCTGCCCCAGGGGACATGAATCAATGCAAAAAAAGTTTTAAAAACGGACGTTTTTTCGGGAGCAGTGATTTTAATAATGCTTAAAGTGAAACAATAAAAGCCCCCTTACCATTTCACACAGGGGGGGCGGAAATCTGGGGGTCCCCTTGTTAAAGGGGGCTTCCAGATTTCGAGAAGTCCCCCGTCTGCAGACCCCCACAACCACCGGGCAAGGGTTGTGGGGATGAGGCCCTTGTCCTCATCAACATGGGGACAAGGTGCTTTGGGGGGACCCCAAAGCCCCCTCCCAATGTTGAGGGCATGTGGCCTGGTATGGTTCACCCCCCCTCTTTTCCTGCTGCCTGCCAGGTTGCGTGCTTAGATAAGGGTCTGGTATGGATTTTTGGGGGGACCCCACACCATTTTTCTTTAAATTTTGGCGTGGGGTTCATCTTAAAATCCATACCAGACCTGAAGGGCCTGGTATGGAATTTAGGGGGACCTCCACGCCATTTTTTTATTACTTTTGGTTTGGGGTTCCTCTGTGGGGAAATCCCATGCTGTTTTTATCAATGAACTTTTATGTGTATTGATGGACCGACAATTAATTTAGCCGCGAGTTCGTTTAAATGACTTTTTTTCCTTTGAAATGTCATTTTGCTGTCAGACTGTTCTAAACACGGAAAACATGCGCCCCTTTACAGGCATACTATAGACACCCCCCAGGGTAAAGGAATATTACACTTTTATTGTTTCACTTTAAGCATTATTAAAATCACTGCTCCCGAAAAAACGGCCGTTTTTAAAACTTTTTTTGCATTGATCCATGTCCCCTGGGGTAGGACCCAGGTCCCCAAACACTTTTTATGACAATAACTTGCATATAAGCCTTTAAAATTAGCACTTTTGATTATTCATGTTTGAGTCCCATAGACTTTAACAGTGTTCGCGTGTTCGAACTAATTTTTTGCCTGTTTGCATGTTCTGGTGCGAACCGAACAGGGGGTGTTCAGCTCATTCCTGATTGTGATCCCAATATCAATCCCTGTGGGAACTGTATTCAGTGAAATTCTATGATTAAGAGGAACTATTTGTCCCATCCACATAGAGGATATGATATTAATAGTAAGGGTTATTTTACCTGTAAATCTTCTTATGTGGTTTATGTTAATAAATAACCATGTGAGCTGCTTTATGTGAGCTAGACAACACAAAAGATAAAAAATCGTATTTGCCGTCCTAAATATTCAGGGATAAATTGGTCCAACTGCCTCTTGCAAGACATTTTGTGGAAAAAGGACAAATGGTCTCCAAACTTAAATTTGTGGTTTTAGATGGAGTGAATAAGAATAGGAGGGATAATCTTGAACTAATGTTGAGATAATGTGAGGTGCAGTGGATCCACCATTTGGACACACTGTACCCTAGAGGACTTAATTCAGATTTCGATCAGGATCTTTTTCTATAGTGGTCTTTTTAATTTTTATAGGGTTAGTGTAGTTGTTGATGTAAATATGCTTAATCTGATCCCTTTGGTGGTCGTTTTTACAATTTTATTGTATTGTATTTTTCCACTAATAGGTTAATACCGGGATGCTCTTGGAGAGATGTCGGTTGCCTTTTGAATAACAAATTTACTATGACTATTTTATCTTGACTGTTAAATAAATAATTGATTCCAGATGTATTGAGATGTATTTACAGTAAATGTTTAGATGTGGTTACTATTTAGATATGTTCCTATCTGAGGTAGGGAGCAATCATGCTAACCCGAAACTGTCAATATTGGAATATGTCTAATATGCTTTTTTGACTCTGCATAATTTTATGATTTTTGTGCTTGATAAATTTTATGTGCAGCAATTGTATTGAACTTCTTCTATATATGGCCCATGGGACAGTCTAATTGCACTGCACTGTGAGATTGCTTAAGTGTTGTTCACCCACAACTTTTTTCTAGGCTCCCTTTGACATTTACCCCCCCCTACCTTTGCTTCGACCACAGGGTTGGAGTACCTGTAGCCCAACAAGAGCAAACCCGAGAAAGGCATTTACATTTCCCCATCTTAGCCTCTGGTCTGTGTTTTACTCTGAAGCAATAATCCCATAGCGTTAAAAAACACCAGTTCACCTGTCTATTTGTCTCCTTATTCTGAGCCATCCATTTGAGGGGAACATGATCAATTATCAGGTCAAACTTATATCCCAGCAAGTAGTATCTTACAGCGTCCAAGGCCAACTTCATGGTTAAACATTCTTTCAGAATGATGGTATATTAATTTTTATCTTCAATACGTTTTCTACTAAAGTACACTACAGGTTGTTCTTCCCCACTGTGTACCTGTGACAACAATGCCCCAAGCCCAACATTAGATTCATCTGTCTGAATGACAAAATCCTTGATAAAGTCAGGGGAGTACAGCACAGGCTGCGCACAGAGAGCCCTCTTTAGGACCTGGAAAGACTCTCCTGCTTCCAGGGACCATTTAACCATTACTGAATTTTTCCCTTTTGTAAGATCAGTCAATGGGGCTGCCAGAGATGCAAAATTTGGCATAAACCTTCTATAGTAACTAGTGATTCCAAGGATGGCTCTGACCTGCTTCTTGTTTGAGGTGGCCATTCTTAGATGACTTCTATTTAATTCAATTGAGGTTTTACGACTCCTAGACCAATAGTGTAGGCTAAATACCTGGCTTCCTCTAAGCCAATGGCACATTTTTGGGGATTTGTTGGAAAACCTTCTTTGAACAGAAAATCCAAAACAGCCTGGACACAGGGTAAATGAGGCTCCCAGTCAAAGCTATTTATCACTATATCATCCAGATATGTTGCTGCATACTGGTAATGAGGTCTTAGGATTCTGCCCATGGCACGCTGAAATTACACAGGTGCATTTTGTAACCCAAAAGGCATCTTTTTATATTAAAATGAGCTCTCGGGGGTGACAAATACGGTCTTTTCTCTGTCACTCTCAGTCAAGGGGATTTGCCAATATCCTATTGTCAAGTCCAAAGTGGTTTTATAAACGGCCCTCCCAAGGCTGTCTAGGAGCTCATATACCCTGGGCATAGGGTAGGAGTCAAATTTTGTTACTGAATTAAGTTAAGTTTTCTCAAGTCGTACAAAACCACCAAGCACTGTCTGGTTTGTGACCAACAGAAAGGGGCTCAAAAGAAAAGTACCCTGTAGAGGACTGATGAACTTCCTTAATGGCAAACATCATGTACAGTAAAAGCAAATAGTCCCAGTTTCTCCCTACCTTGTCAGCAACCTTTTTCAACATATTCTTTGAGGTTTTATTAAATTGTTCCACCAAACCATCAGTTTAAGGTTGGCACATGGAGATTTGCAAATATATCATCTTAAACAATTTCCAAAACTCTTTAGTTACTTGTGACATGAATGGAATGCCTTGGTCTGTAAGGACCTCAGTGCAACTGAACACCATGAACAACTTTTTGGCAGATGTGTTGCATAAGGGTAAAAGATAGCATAATCCATAATCACAAGAATATGCTGATGACACCGGGCCAACTTGGGCAGTAGACCCAAAAATTCCATGGCAATCCTCTCAAAGGGCACTTTAATAATTGGCAATGGCACTAGAGGACTACAAAAATCTGGCAAGGGTGCCAACATTTGACATATTGGGCAGGATTGACAATAATTCTCAATGTCTTGTTGTATCCCAGGACAGTAAGACCTGCGTAACACGCTTTCTGTGGTTTTTCTCAACACCCAAATGACCTCCCAGCAAGTGTCCATGTTCGAGTTCCAGTACCACCCTTCTGTATGGCTTACAAACAAACAACTGTTCAATAATTTCATCCTTCTTTTTATAGACTTGATACAACAAATCCTCATTACTACTGAAATAAGAAAAAAAAACACAGCCTGTCCCCTGGTTTGACAGGTACATCATTAATCACTACAACATTCTCCCAGGCCATGGCAAGGGTAGGGTCTTTTCTCTGCAAAGTTTTCCTTGTGCGTATTAAGATCAGATAATTCTAATGTAGCCTCAGTGTCAGCAGCAGGCTGTCCACTCTCACTGGCTGTGGGGACTTCCTTAGTCTCCTCCAGTTCTCCTACCATAACAGAGAAAGGAGTCCCCTGTAGCCAAATTTTCTGTGCCAGCCAAGGATTCTTGCTCTGCCTCTCATGCACTTAATGTGACTGAATCCAGACAATCCCACAGTTCCTAAAACTTAGGGAGAGCCCTACTAATTATGACACTATGGACTAAGTAGGGTACAGTTCCGACCAGATGAGTCTGTCACGTACCTGGTTATTGAGCCCGATATGCAGAGGGAGGCCTCCTTTATGATCCTGACAGGAGGCACAGGAGTACAGGACAGCACGAGTGCTTGGCAGGATCAACAGCTGATAGGCAGGACTGATGCTCCGGACGCAGCTGAGACACTGGAACAGCAGGTGGGATGCAGCAGACTGGAAGCTGAAGCTAGAAAGCAGGCACTTCACAGGATGCAAGTGGATGGTGCATGGGATGAGACGCAGGAAGGTCAGGCAGGCCGAGTCATGCACAGGAGAGCAGTACTGGAACAGATACAGAAGGCTGAGGGAAGGTCACTGGGCAAGCTGGGTCGGTAACAGATTGGTGCAGGTAAGCCAAAGGATTAGACAGGTGCCAGGTCGTGGACAGGCCGAGGTCAGGTGCAGGTGGATGGCAGCGGATAGTCACAAGGTAAGCCGGTAACTTCAGGAACAGATCAGGAACACAGGAATCTCTCAGGGAATGCTGTAGATCAAGCAGCAAGATTCCCCTGTCATGACAGAGTTTAAATAGCGCTTCTGGCGCCAACAACTGTGCGCCTGCGCACGCACAGGTGCACGCACATGCACACACGCCTGCGTGGAACTGTTGCTCCCAGCAAGCCTTTCCTGACAGTCACAGCCCCTAGGTCAGTTTCAAACTTAACAGTTTCTATAGAATACTCCCACTTATCCCCATGTACACAAATTACAGCAAATTTTGTAGCATGAAAATTCATAGTTATTATTATATCAGCTTTAACCAAAGTAACCAAACTTCCTTAGTCCAGTAAAATTTTCAAGCATGTACTCCCCTTTTCTTGAACACATGCCCGCAGCATGGGTAGGTACTCTGCCAGAGTCGGACCTCCCTGGCAAAGCATCTTGTCCCCCTGTTGATTAGGACATGGGTCTCTTCCCCACAATCCCGGTCTGGTGGTTGTGAGGTTCTATGGATGGAAGGATTATCAGACTCTAGAAGCCCCTTTTAATAAGGAGGCCCCCAGATACCATGAGGCCATATTTGGTCAATGATGTCATGCTAACCAGGCCAATAAAATAATGGGTCTGGGTAATGTCACTGGTTGTTGAGATCACGGGCAGATGCCAGCACTCTCTTCTTCCTTAGCAACCATTGACAGCAGGGAAGCTGTCAAGTATAATAGTTTTATTTCTGCCACTACTATATGTGACATTTGGCTCCCGCTGCACAAGTGCCTAAACATCCAAAGTTCGTTCTAAAAATGTGTTCTAAGTAAAATTTGAGCTCATCCCCATTTGTAAGGAAACATCAGCTGGATGTCTCCCATTTTGCAGCATTAGCATTACTAATGACAGACACCTAGCCAGGAATCCTAGGTGACATGATTGACCAAATATGGTCATATTTACATTTGGTCAGTGATGTCATAAAGCATCCCAGGCCAGTTTGTTTACACACACCAGCCAGCCAAGGGTTACTTTTAAGATTGCCCTTTATTTGGCTCTGTCCATCATTCCATCAACTATGACTAGCTTCCCTGTCCCTGCTGAAGAACAGAATCCCCACAACATGATGCTGCCACTACCATGTTTCACAGTGGGGATGGTGTGTTTAAGATGATGTGCAGTGTTAGTTTTCCACCACACGTTTTGCTTTTAGGCCAATAAATGTTACATTTTGTTCTCATCTGACCAGAGCGCCTTCTTCCACATGTTTGCTGTGTCCCCCACATGGCTTCTTGCAAACTGCAAGCAGGACTTCTTATGGCTTTCTTTCAATAATGGCTTTCTTCTTGCCACTCTTCCATGAAGGTCAGATTTGTGGAGTGCACAACTAATAGTTGTCCTGTGGACAGATTCTTCCACCTGGAAAACAACAATGGATAGCTTGACAAAGGAGTGCACCTTCCGCGCATGCTCAGAAATGCGTCGCTTTACGGCAGTACAGCCAATACCTTGAACTCTGCACCCCAGCCTCCTTGTGACTGTCTGGCTGGGCTCCAAGCCTCGCTGTGGATCCCGCCCATATCCTGGAAGTGCACTGTGGATCAATACGCCAACAGCAGAGAGGAACAGAGCTGAAATTCCATCTAAGCTGCAGAGATTGTATATGGCCTGAACTGGACCCCCCTGTGCCTGACAACAGTTTTTTACATGTGAGTGATTTAATGCTATCTGTTAATAAATGCAAAACAGTTTTACTAATAGGCGCCTGTTGCTGTGTTTTTCTCTTTTGGATTCTTCCACCTGAGCTGTGGATCTCTGCAGCCCCTCCAGTGTTGCCATGGGCCTTTTGGCTACTTCTCTGATTAATGCTCTCCTTGGGTGGTCTGTCAGTTTAGGTGGATGGCCATGTCTTGGTAGATTTGCAGTTGTGCCATACTCTTTCCATTTTCGGATGATGGATTGAACAGTGGTCCATGAGATGTTCAAAGCTTGAGATATTTTTTATACCCTAACCCTGCTTTAAACTTCTCCACAACTTTATCCCGGACCTATCTGGTGTGTTCCTTGGCCTTCATGATGCTGTTTGTTCATTAAGGTTCTCTAACAAACCTCTGAGGGATTCACAGAACAGCTGTATGTATACTGAGATGAAATTACAAACAGGTGGACTCTATTTACTAAGTAGGTGACTTCTGAAGGCAATTTTAGTTAGGGGTATTAGAGTAAAGGGGGCTGAATACAAATGCATGCCACACTTTTCAGATATTTATTTGTAAAAAAAATTGAAAACCATTTATCATTTTCCTTCCACTGCACAATTATGTGCCACCTTGTGTTGGTCTATCACATAAAATCCCAATCAATTTAATTTACGTTTTTGGTTGTAACATGACAAAATGTGGAAAATGTCAAGGGCTATGAATACTTTTTCAAGGCAATGTATGGCAGTAGTAGTGAACATCATAGTTACATAGTTACATACCCTGTTTCCCCGAAAATAAGACCTAGTGTGATTGTCAGTGATGGCTGCAATATAAGCCCTACCCCCCAAGTAAGCCCTACCCTGTTTCCCCCCAAATAAGCCCTACCCTGAAAATAAGACCTACAAGGACTTTAACTAGGGCTTATTTGTGGGGTAGGGCTTATATTGCAGTCATCACCGACAATCACACTAGGTCTTATTTTCGGAGAAACAGGGTAGTAGGTGGGGTTGAAAAAAGTCCATCAAGTCCAATCTATGTGTGTGATTATATGTCAGTATTACATTGTATATTCCTGTATGTTGTGGTCGTTCAGGTGCCTATCTAATAGTTTTTTGAAACTATCGATGCTCCCCGCTGAAACCACCGCCCGTGGAAGGGAATTCCATATCCTTGCCGCTCTTACAGTAAAGAACCCTCTACACAGTTTAAGGTTAAACCTCTTTTCTTCTAATCTTAATGAGTGGCCACGTGTCTTATTAAACTTTCTTCCACGGAAAAGTTTTATCCCTATTGTGGGGTCACTAGTATGGTATTTGTAAATTAAAATCATATCCCCTCTCAAGCGTCTCTTCTCCAGAGAGAATAAGTTCAGTGCTTGTAACCTTTCCTCATAACTAATATCCTCCAGTCCCTTTATTAGCGTCGTTGCCCTTCTCTGTACTTGCTCCATTTCCAGTACATCCTTCCTGAGGACTGGTGCCTGGACCTGGACAGCATACTCCAGGTGAGGCAGGTCCAGAGTCTTGTAGAGTGGGAGGATTATCGTTTTATCTCTGTAGTTAATTCACTTTTTAATACATGCCAATATTCTGTTTGCTTTGTTTGCATGCCATTGCTCATCTACTAGGACCCCCAGGTCCTTTTCCATCTTGATTCCTCCAGAGGTTCTCCCCCCAGTGGATAGATTGTATTCATATTTTTGCTATCCAAATGCATTATTTTCACTTTTTCCACATTAAACCGGATTTCCACTCAAAAGTGGAACTTCTGCTTTAAGTACTCCTCGCCCCCTGACATGCCACAATTGGCATGTCATTTTTTTTGGGGGGGGGGGGGCTGGGTACCTGGTTTGGAGTGGGACTTCCTGTTCCACTTCCTTCTTCCAATTTCTGACTGCCTAGGCGATTCCTAGGCGTCCCCTCCCTCCCGGAAATGTTCTGGGACCTGTCACGTGACAGGTCCCAGAACATTGCCTGGCCATTGACGGAGCACAGTGTGGCTCGCGCATGCACAGTGCGTGCCCGGCTGTGAAGCCGTAAACTGTCACAGCTGAGTGCCCACGCTCACAATGTCAGTGCCACGAAGAGGAGGGGGAGAGAACGGAGGCTTCGGGCGACCTCATCACTGGACCGTGGGACAGGTGAGTGGCTGTTTATTAAAAGTCAGCAGCTATACTTTTTGTAGCTGCTGACTTTTAATAAACTAAAAAAAACAGTGGAACTCCGCTTTAAACCTCATTTACCATGTAGTTTCCCACCCCATGAATTTGTTTAGATCTTCTTGCAAGGTTTCCACATCCTGTGGAAAAGTTATTGCCCTGCTTAGCTTAGTATCGTCCACAAATACAAAGATTGAACTGTTTATTCCATCCTCAAGATCGTTTATGAACAAAATAAATAGGATTTGTCCCAGCACAGAACACTGGTGGACCCCACTTTCCACCCCTGATCATTTCAAGTACTCCCCATTTATCACCACCCTCTGAACTTGCCCTTGTAGCCAGTTTTCAATCTATGTACTCACCCTATGGTCAATGCCAACGGACCTTACTTTTTACAGTAAACGTTTATGGGGAACTGTGTCAAATGCTTTTGCAAAATCCATGTGCACCACATCTATGAGCCTTCCTTTATCTAGATGGCAGCTCACCTCCTCATTGAATGTTAAACATTGTAAGATAGCAGGTAATTTTTGTGACATAGAAACATTGTCAAGAGGAGAAACACCATCATTTGGTGGTGGATCATTGTGATGGATAATGATTTTCATTGGTTTTACAGGGTTGAAGCAAGTTTCCACATGCTCAAGATTTAATAGGTTACAACTGTCTGTAAATGAAAAAAGTAAAAAAAAGATAATTAGACAAAATCAGGCTGGCAACAATACAGAAAAAAAAGAAGACAAAGCCAAAGATATTTTCTTTGTTTTATTATCAAATACAATTTTAGTAATTGATATTTAAACATATATTTTTTAATTGTGGTTACATGATTTAGTTACACTTAAACTTGAGGTTGTAATTGTATGTGAAAGCATGAAAAAGTGCAGGGGAGTAAACACTTTTTGCAGGCCACTGTGTATTCCTATAAACTTAAACATACAAAACTAACATACATAATTAAATTATATTCCCTTCATTTGCAATTAGTTAAGTGAATTAAAGGTTCGGATTCTGGGAAAATAACACCTCTAAATGAATAATTTTCATTGACAAGACACAGAAATGTCTAGAAAAAAAATCCATGACAACAGTGTGAAGATAATTAGAAAAGTCATGTCCTGCATGTGCATTTGCTAACAATGTCAATTTGTGCATTTGTCTGACCGATATGTCGTTTGCTGCATCTCTTGGGGAGGGGGGCTTATTTACATGATTTTATAATCTGTAACAGCAAGCAGTACCACACATAGAAGCATATGGAACTATGGGGATCCATCTACTCTAACAAATAGCACAGAATTAAGAATCTGCAGTATATTGCCTATTAACTGTATGCATTTTCACTGTTTTTTTTTTTTTTTAGCTGTGCATTATTGAGACAATTTCTCTGTATCAATATTTTGTCATTGATCTTTATTTGTGGCTTATATATAAAATGTAGTGGTGATGCATACTCTAAGCTATTATTATTTTGAGTCATGTAGAAATATAAGCTCCAGGCCAGCCAGGTGTAACAATTGTTCTTTTATTTATTTACTTATTCAGCCATACCACTAGATTCCCAACACTACCCACTAATCCTAGGGTAGTCTTACTTAAGTGAGGTTGAGTTAGTGATTGATTTTAAGGTAATCCATATGCAGCTGAGGAATTGAACACTCAACGAGAGGATCAGGAATCGATTGGTCAGGTATTGTGGATTCATACATCTTGGCAGTTTTATTTATTAAAAAAAAAATCAGAAACAAATTATACTGAAATAAGATAGAAGTTACTTTATTATGGTTTGAAAGGAAATCTGTCATAAGAAAATACTATGCATGCTTCCATAACACACCTTTCTATTTAAGTAAAGGTCTGACTGTCATATTGAAGTAATAGCTTCAATGCTTACTGAGTCCCTGACCCAAAAAAGCATATAGATAAGGAATTTTGACTTTTCTTTCACTTTCTTGTGCTACCTGCTGTATAAAAATCCAGAAATGACAGCCTTTAATCATTTGTTAACACTACTTGCAGTTTGATTCTGTCTTCCATCCATTTACAGGCCTTCGTTTTATGCTGTATACAGTATATTTTATACTTTATATCACTGGTCATTTCACAAAATTAAAAGAGAAGAAATTAAATGGAATAAAATCAACATGGCATTTTTTTGCTGGATAATAAATATAATAATGATAAATATAATGCTCCATTGCCTGGAGGGATCTTCTGTCACTTACTGTCCTGGGTACAAGAAGTGACAGAGATTAAAAAAAAAAAACTTTTTAGCAGTGTATAGCAATGCTAGAGCCCCCATTAAGCTTTTTCTTGGTGTCTGTGTTCCTGTTGAAAAGTTTTGCTCACTTCTTCTCTGTGTTTGTGAAAAGCTATAATCTATATAAAAATCTTCTCAAAATGCCAGCCAAATATTTGGCTGTAGTCGTAATTTTTTGCCGCTTAAAGTTCTCTTATGAGTACCTTTTAAGCCAAATGTACCTCATTCCTCAAGTCCTTGGACATATCACAGGGCTTCCTCACCCATTACCAATGATATGGATAAAAGAAAATGGTCATGTATCATGCGATTGCTGTGTCCAAGCACAACTTCACACAAATGTAAACAAAAGTCACATGGTGTGGCTTTTGGCTCTCTCTCCTCACACAGATCTTCTGTGAGAGAAGAGAAAGAGCCATTACTGAGGTACAGTGGTTATCTACAGCCTATCATATGGTATTTACACAGCCACAGCACAGCAAGTTCAAAGTGTCCCTAATCACTTTACCAACCATGTACTATGCAATAAACTGCAGCCAGCCACCTGTCAGCTGTCAAAATGTCACCAGGGCTGCTAGCAACAGTGTCCCTGATTACAGTGACAGCCAGACTGCTATACACCAACATCCTTATCCACACCATACCAGCATCCTGATCACCTCCATTCCAGTGTCCTGACATCACCATAATAGAGTATTGATCACTGCCATTTAGCATCCTGATCACCACCATACCAGCGGCATCCTGATCACCACCATACCATCATTCTTATCACCACCACACTGATGTCCTGCTGACTGCCATGCCAGCCTCCTTATTACCATCATAGCAAGTGTCCTGATCACTGCCACACCAGTGTCCTGATCATCTACATGCCAGTGTCCTGATCACTGACACACTAGTTTCCTGATCAGTGTGACACTAGTGTCAACAGGGCCAGTGTCCCTGATTGCAGCGAGTCCAGACTGCTATACACCAGCACCAGTGTACTGATTACCACCACACTAGTTTCAGTAGACCCATTGTTCCTGACCTGATTGAAGTGAGGACAGACCACTAGACATCGGCACCAGTGTCGTGGCCACTTTCACACTAGTGTCAACAGTAGTTTCACCAGAACCTTAACACCATGTGCCAAAAAGACTCTGAGCATGACAGATGAGAGTAGCGGGGAACTCTCATGCTGCCTACACATGAGCAGATTTCTTGTCGGAAAAAGATATGATGGCTTTTCCGACAGGATTCTGCTCAAGTTTGCCTTGCATACACGCGGTCACGCAAAAGTTCACTGAAATTACGACCGTCAAGAACACGGTGATGTACAACACTACGACACACCAAGAAAATGAAGTTCAATGCTTCCGAGCATGTGTCAAATTGTTTCTGAGCATGCGTAGGGATTTTGCGCGTCGGTATTGCACAGACGTGCCACAGATGATCGCATTTTCGAATATGAACTTTTTCAGACTGAAAAATTAAGAACACGCTCTCAATTTTTTGCTGGTTGGAATTTGGCCAGCAAAAGTCTGATGGAGCATACACACGGTTGCATTTTCCTACGAAAAAATTCTCATCAGTCTTTTGCGGGCCGAAATTCCGATTGTGTGTATGAGGCATAACTCTCAGACTCAGATTCTGAATATGATCCAGTTGAGATCAGTGACTCAGTAACTGATTCAGAGGGGAAAGGGGTCCAAACAAAACGAATGAGGCATTCTGAAGAGCAGCAGGAAACTACCAGCAGCACAATACCTCCCTGTGAAGTTGCATGCACCAGCAGTGCAGTGCACCCAAACGAAAGCCCAAGTACTAGTAATAGTAATTAAGTGCCGTAATGTCACGGCAGCCACCAAGAAATAGGGTCCATACTATTGTCCCAGAGGCACTTTTAAATCCTGTATAACTACCTTCAAATTTGGCAGTACCTACAATCCCCCCATTTACAGCACATCCATTCAAGCTTAAACCCAAAATGTTGCTCCCCTTAGTAATTCAAATTTATTTTCATAGACGATTTTTGGAATTCAGTTGTGGGCCAATGCAATATGTATACCCAGCACTATATTACCAAAAATCCCAGCTCCATTTACTGTATGCCCATCCACTTTAGTGGAAACCAATCACAGTTGCAAAGTGTTTGTTGGCCTCTACGCTAAATATGGGACTCAAAAAAAAAAAAAGGATTGCAATCCTATTGTTCCACAAACCCCATTCACCATATCCTACTCAATTCCTTAATTATGTCCAGGACCCACTAAAAAATATTTATGTGAAAATTCCCTTGATCTCCTTGAAAACACTATGAGTCCAATAAGCTTTATAAAATTAGGCCACTGATCAAATATTTTACCTCAACATTTTCAAAAACGTATACTCCTGACAAACATGTATATGTTGATGAGTCCCTCATCCAATTTGCTGGCAGGCTGGGCATCAAACAATACATTACAAATAAATGGGACAGATGTGGGATAAAGTTATACAAACTTTGGGGGGCATGGCATGGCGCTCGGAGTGGATGGCAGCACACTAACTGAGCTCCAGGACAAAGATGGCTCCACAGCCTGCAGATTTGTCCGCTGTGGCTTTAGAATGGGCCAACTAATCTAATCTACCTTGTCCTTCCCAAGATCTAAACTACCCAGGATTAGAGAGGACACTTGACTCTTAACGCATGAAAACTCATGTTTAATCTGTTTTTGCTCCCAGATTTAAGAAAACTACCAATCCAGCCTTTCTGACTAGTGCGTGGTCTCCTTATACACCAAGTGCAGTCTAATAATACTTGTTTGATTCTATTAAGTTTTTACATTTTGCTGTGAGTGACTATATATTCTATTACAGTCTGATCACTTGGATCACACACTGATGCATGGCTATGCATCAATATTAAGTCTTCTTACATATAATGTTTTCCTAATCATTATGTAGCTCTGTTTCTTATGGTTACTACTATTGTAAGTAGTTTACATGGCTTGGAACATACTAGATAAGGCTAATGCTGAAGACACTGACATTCTTCTAAATATGTCTCTGAATAAGTCCTAGTGTTTGACTGGTGTAAAAGTAAATTGTTTTATTCAAGATTAGTGAAGTGCTGCTATTCTAAAGAAATTGTTTATTGCGCAATGATATCTTTTCTGTTTATTTCACATATTTGTGATGCCTGAGAACACCCATCTGGAAGCCCCTCAGAATAATTCAGATATATTGGGGGATTTTCATGAATAAATCTATCTTCTGACTAAATTATAAAGCATACTTTCTATAATTGAGAACAGCTATCAACACACAGTTTCAAGTTGGGATTTTTTAACCATATGAGAGAATTTTTTTATTAATATTGGATGGTATGTTTAGCAATTATATTTATTTATATTCATATTTGTACTCACCCAATATCACAGGTGGGTGCCTGTGATTTATTCTGTGGAGCATAAGATCATAGCTTAGTGGCTATAGTGTTTCTGACCTGACCAGACCTATATTTATTTGATTTATTCTAATTATTTTATTATTTTATTATCACTTGGAAGGACAGATTTATTTATAAACTGTGCATGGATTGACTGGAAGGTTAATATCAGCGCAAAAAAAATATTTATTTGTTATCTAATCAGTATGATTAACGAGACAGGCAGAGATGTAAAAAGTAAAAGAGGTATCATGTACAGGAAGGCAGGGTCCGACTAGAATAAAATATGAAATATGGACCAAGCTAACGGTGGCAGAGAGGATAAAAAATTATCATAACTGTCTCTGGGTGGTTAAAAATCACCAATAAAACAATTGAGGTCAAATTCAATGTTCAATCCTGAGATGCAAAAGTATCCAATATAAAAATCCATTTGGATTCTAACTGGTTGAGGGTCCTCACTTTATGGCTGCCCCGCCAGTGTTTTTTATATGGTTCTATCCCCCAGAATCTCAAATGGGTGGGGTCTTTATTGTGGTGTATGGCAAAATGTTTGGAAACACTATGTTTGTCAAATCCTTTCAGAATATTCTGTACATGTTCTTTGATGCATACTTTTAGGGGTCTTTTCGTGCGTCCTGTAGCCTGAAGCTACATTCCAAAGCATAGGCTGCCCCTTCTGCGTACAGCCTATGAAGTTTTTAACCTCATAGGTATTACCTGTAATGGTGAACGGCGAGGAGCTCTTTTATTTATAAATTTAGGGTTGTCAGGTAAAAGCTCTTGGAAATGTCTATCTGTTAGGAGTATGTGCCAGTGCTTTTTTTAAATGTTTTCAATTTTGTTGTATTGGACATTATAATCCAAGATGATCAGTACTTTATCTACCCTGGACTCTTGTTTCTTCTTATCTTTGATAAATTTGTTACCATCCATTTCTGCTACTTCTGATATTTTTTCTTTTATATGTTTACTATCATAGCCTTTCTTAATGAATCTGTATCCTATTTTATCGGCTTGAACTAGGAAGTCGTTTTTCTGAGTACAGTTTCGTCTTAAGCACATCAGTTGACCTTTAGGGATATTGTAAAGCCAATTTTTATGGTGGCAGCTCTCCAGTGGAAGGTAGCTGTACTTTTATACATTTTTAAAATGTGTTTTTGAACTGAGCTTACATCTTTCTTGTGTAATTTCTAAATCCAAGAATGATATGGTCTTCTTGCTAATATCCCAAGTTAGTCTGATATTTCTATCGTTGTTATGCATTTTTTCTAGAAAATATACCAACTGATTCTGTTCACCTTTCCATAAGAGGAAGATGTCATCAGTATATCTTTTAAAGATGATGAGTTCTGATGGTGTATCTGTATAGACCGTTTCATCTTCCCATTGGGCAATAAACAGGCCCGCTACACTGGGTGCAAATTTTGATGCCATAGCAACTCCTGTTTTTGATGGTAGTAGTCCCCATTATACCAGAAGTAGCTGTTCTTCAAACAGATATCAAGACATTTAACAAGGAACTTTCTATGGATGCAGAGTAGTGTAGTATTAAGCCCCATTTTGTCGCTTCACACACCAGGTGGTGGAGTATTGTGTTTTAAAGTGAGGACACATCCGCTGTGGCCATAATCCATGGGCCTTCTTCATTGGGTATCCCTTCTAGGATTTGTATTATTTGCTTTGTGTCTCTTAGATACGCTCTTGTATTCTGTGCGACTGGGTGTAGATAGTTTTTAGTCAATTATGGCGGTAAGGAAATCTATCCCATTCACTATCAGTCTGGGGGGAGGATTCACCGTGTCTTTGTGCATCTTTGGTAGTGACTATTTAATCGGTGTGCGGCAGGATTCGGGTATTAGGAATTTGGTCCCTTATTGCGTTTAGTACATTCCTTTATAATCCTAAATGTACAACTTGTTCGAGTTCCTTCCTGCATTTAAACATAGGGTTGCTGGGTAATAGGCTCTTATTGTATTGTTCTTTAGAGAGGATCACTATTCCTCCTCCCTTATCCGCTGGTCGGATGACGATATCTTTCCTTTTCATGAGTTTCCTAATGCTACTTTTAATATAGTTAGGTTCTTCCTTTTTTTCATCTTCAAATCCTTCAAATCTTGTAACACTACTTTCTTGAAAACCTCAATATGTTTATTGTTACTAATAGGGGGATAAAAATCGATTTGTTTCTAAGTTCACTGTGTAGGATCTTCAGGTTTTCTACTGGAAGTCTGGCTTTTACTGGGTTACTCGCCAAATATTTCTTAATGTTCAGCTTTCTAATATATTTTTGTATCCCTATATAAGTATGAAATGTATCCAAATTCTTCGTAGGTGCATATAACCCTTTGTTCAAGACTCCGATTTTTTCTTGTGTGAGTGGTTTACCACTCAAGTTAAAGGTCCCCTCTCCTTTTACTTTCTTTTTCGCTTGTTGTCTCTTCCCTGATCTACATCCTCTCTTCTTTCTGGACTTCTTTCCGTTCCTCTTATTTCATCCGTTCACCTCAGTGGATGGTTCTCTGTGCCCCTCCCTAAAAAAAGATCTGTTGCAGTTTGAATCTTGATGGTGTGTCTGATAGTATCTCTCCTCTTTTTCTTCTTCATGACGGTCTCTAAGGGGGGCATAGTAGTTGTATGTTGGTATTGGACTATGTTCATAGGGATAGTGTGGTCCTTGGGATGGCCCCCCTCTGTCTCTATGTCCCCATATTCATAAATGGATATTGGGCTTATTCCACGTTGTCCATATGTCACATGTGGTGGGACCCTTGTATCTCTTTGTTCATAGGGTGGTCTATTCCAATTGTTATTTCCACTGTGTAAAGTACTGAGTGTTCAAAATCATAAATGATAACATAAAAAAAACACAGTATAAGTGTAGGGATGAGCCCGATGTTCGAGTTGAACGTAAGTTCGACTCGAACATCGGGTGTTCGCCTGTTCGCCAAATAGCGAACAATTTGGGGTATTCGCGCCAAATTCGAAAGCCGTGGAACACCCTTTAAAAGTCTACGGGAGAAATCAAAAGTGCTAATTTTAAAGGCTTATATGCAAGTTATTGTCATATCGGGAGCAGTGATTTTAATAATGCTTAAAGTGAAACAATAAAAGTGAAATATTCCTTTAAATTTCGTACCTGGGGGTGTCTATAGTAGGCCTGTAAAGTGGCGCATTTTTCCTGTGTTTATAACCTGCACAAAATGACATTTCTAAAGGAAAAAAGTAATTCAAAAGTACTCGTGGCTTTAATGAACTGTCGATCCCAGCAATACAGATAAAAGAAGTCATTGAAAAAAATGACATGGGATCCCCCCAGTCCATTACTAGTCCCTTTGGGTCTGGTATGATCCCCGAACCAAAATGAAAAAACAAATTGTGTGGGGGTCCCCCCAAATTCCATATCAGGCCCTTCAGGTCTGGTATGGTTATTAAGGGGAACCCCGCACCAACATTTAAAAAAAATGGCGTGGGGGTCCCACCTAAAAATCTATACCAGACCCTTCAGGTTTGGTATAGATTTTAGGGGAAACCCGCGCCAAAATAAAAAAATGGTGTGGCGGTCCCCCCAAAAATCCATACCAGACCCTTTTTTGGTCGGAAAAAGCTATGATGGTTTTTCCGACGGGATTCCGCTCAAGCTTGTCTTGCACACACACGATCACACCAAATTCCGACCGTCAAAAACGCGGTGACATACAACATGTACGACGGCACTATAAAAAGGAAGTTTAATAGCCACTGCGCCACCCTTTGGGCTCCTTCTGCTAATCCCGTGTTTATCTTGTGTTAGTAGAAGTTTGGTGAGAGACGATTCGCGTTTTTCAGACTCGTGCTGTTCAGATCGTTTTACTGCTGTTCAGTTTGTGCTTGTGGGTTTGTATCTGTTTTTCGGTGCGTGTAGTCAGTTCATATCTGTTTTTCAGTGCGTTCTTGTCCGCTCATTTCTGATTTTCAGCTCGCTCTTCACAGGCCTTGCTGTTCTTCAGTGCATTCTGTTAGTTTGTTCTGACCAGCTGACTATTTTGAAGCCATGTTGCAAGTACGTACTCATCGTAGAGTTCATGCTATGAGGGGGCTTGGTGTTGGGGTTCTTGCTTTGACCCAAGCCTAGTCCATGAACAGGGTGGGGAGGAGTTCATGGACCAAGAATTAGTTACTCCAGCATGACCAATTCTCTCACATCCCTTTGCTGCATGAGATCCAGGAGAATAACCCTGATGATTTCCAGAATTTTCTCCGGATGACGGACCCCGTTTTTCAGCTTTTGTTGGCTTTGCTGTCCCCTTATATTAGCAGGCAGGACACCTGCATACGGCAAGCCATCACTCCAGGGCAGAGGCTAGTCGCCACGTTGCGGTACTTGGCGATGGGGAGAAGTCTACAGGACCTCAAGTTCTGTACAAGCATCTCCCCCCAGGCTCTGGAGATCATTACACCAGAGACCTGTTCTGCCATCATTCAGGTCCTGCAGAAGGACTATATTAGGGTAAGTTTTCTCCTTTAACATCACATTCTATGTATTTAATGTTTGCTAATGTATTGTATTTCTTTCATCATTCCCTAATTACCATGATTGTAATATGCTGCAAATGTCCCCTTTGTCCTCATGCATGCTGTAAGCTTTTAATGCTCCTTTTTTGTCCTTCATGCATATTTGCCTTCACTAACCTCCCCAGCATGCTATCCTGGGCCCATATACATCTAGCATGGTCACTTAACAATGTATTTTGTCAGCTCCATTGTAGTGCTTTACCCTAAACATCCCCTAAAATATGTCCAAATGTTATTGTTGTCCTTAAATTCAGGCAGAGTGTCAGAGGCTTTTTTTTGGCTCCCAAACTTACCCTACATTTTTTACAATGGGCCATCAGAGGGGGTGAGGAATCTGATAAGTGGACCTTATACTTTTGTCTTTAAATACTCCTTAAAATAAATGTTATACTGATGTTGGCCAAGATTGTTTGTGTCTAATCTGCTTGCAATGTTTTGTGCAAAAGTACTAATTTTTTTTGTATATGTTGACTCCAGTTTCCTTAAACACTACAGGAATGGCAGACTGTGGCATCCCAGTGACTTTCCCAACTGCGGAGGGGCAATCGATGAGAAGTGCATCCACATCGTCCCACCACCCCACTCAGGGTCATACTCGTGGGGAAGAATGGCCGGATGTCAGATGGTGGAGTCTTTGCCCACACCGAGTTCTACCAACATCTCCAGAGTAGTGGCTTGGGATTGCCACCTGTGGAAGAGAACGTTGAAAGACTCCCATTTGTTTTTATCGTTGATGAAGCATCTGGTCTGGGTGATCACTTGATGAGGCCATTCCCCCAGAGGACCCTCACCCTGGCGAAGAGGGTTTTTTTTTTTTCAACAAAGTTTTATTAAATTTTTCATGAATACAGGGGTTAATCAGTATACATATCAATATACATTACACAATAATCAAAAAGGCAGAGACATTTTAAAGGAAGATTAGCCCAACATGAAAATAACAGGAATATGTGTCTCATCGGTAGAAGTATGAGTAGACACAGGTGTAAATAGGAACTGAAGTCATTAGGTGCACATGAACATCATGGAACACATTTGGTGTACTAGGTGAGATACATGGAGAGTGATATGCATCACGTCTGTGATGGCTGATGTTGCGCAATATAAGGGTTGGAGTTTAATATGAAAATTGGGGCAAGCATGGATGTTATGTTAGGTCCACACCGTCAGAGGTTGGCCCAAGAACCATCCACCCCTAAAACAGAGCTTTCTGTGGATGGGAGGGCTTCTGGAGGCAGGTAAATCAGTGTCAAATTTAGAATGGTGTGGTAGGGTATAACACCTAGTCTCATGGGGGAGCACCATTATAAAATTGACTCAGCGAAGGAAGGAAGGTGAGGGGGGAATCCAGTGACCTAACAGAGGCTTGTCTATGAGACCGGGGGATTCAGAGGTAAAGTGGGTGGGGTCCATCAGTGGTCGCTGTGAGAGGGGTTAGTGGCCAGTGGTGAACTATTAGGGTGAGAGCAGGGTGTGGACAGCGTGGATGATTTAGGGGTGGGCATACGAGAGAGTTGGGAGTGTGGGTTATGAGTTCTTAGAGCATAGAACAATTCAGGGAGTTCCAGGTAGAGGTGATGAGGTGGCAGGTGGTGTAGTCTGAGATGTGGAATGTTTGTAATGGAACCAGCATGCCCATGTGGTGGTGAATTTGTTCAGATTATCGTTAGCCTGACTTATGAGTTTTTCCATGTCTGCTATTCTGTCTACTCGACGGATCCAATCATTCACCGTTGGGGGAGTAGTAGTTCTCCAAAGGAGTGGAATGCATAGGTTGGCTGCATTAATGAGGTGTAGCGATTTTTTATAGGAACCAAGGGGAGCCGGGGTGTGGTGTAAGAGATAATGTGCGGTAGAAAAGGCTGGTGTGTAGGTGGTTATTTGCAAGATTAGTTGGTGGATCTCTGACCAAAATTGTTGAATGAAGGAACAGTCCCACCAAATGTGAAGTAGGGTGCCGCGTGCTGTGTTGCATCACCAGAAAGTTGGGGGTACGGTTGGGTGAAAGCGGTGAACTTTGTCGGGAGTCCTATACCATTTTGAAAACAGTTTGTATCTATTTTCCTGTGTTGAAACGTTTATTGAGCCTTTATGTAGGAGGGTAAAGATGCCTTCCCATTCAGTGGGAGTGAGATCCAAAGAGAGGTCTGACTCACATTGTCGTACTATTTTATCCTCCTTAACTTTATGTCCCGAGTGAAAGAGAGAGTATATGGAGGAGATTAAGTGGCACTGAGGTTCCGTGCTGGTGCAGAGGAGTTCAAAATATGAGTAATCTCTGTGCCATTAAGTGGTGAGCTTAGAAGAAGCAAAAAAGTGTCGTAATTGGAGATATTTATAGAAGGGGATATTGTATTCTGGGATTGTGGCGGAAAGCTTGTGGTGTGGTAGGAGTGACCCATTTTGGAAAAAACGCTGTGCTCTGGCATGTGAAGTGCGTGCATCAAGAGTTTGGTCTTTTAGTGTAAGTCCCCGGGGGAATTCTGGGTTATTTTCTAGGGGTGTCATAGGACCGAAGGAAGGGGCGATGGTAAGTGTTTTACTAGCTGTTTTAAAAATGGAAAGAGTGGCTCCAATGAGTGGGTGTGACGTGTATTCTTTGGGTATAGATGTGATTTCGATCCACGGTGAGTTTGGTATGGGTAGATTGGCAAAGGAGTCTTCCAAAGTTATCCAATCCTTGGTTAGACGGTGTACGTGCCAGTCTACCACCCTTATCAGGTGGCAGGCCCAATTATATTTTTGAATGTCTGGGAGGCCTAAGCCTCCCAGAAGTTTGGGTAGGACTAGCCTTTCCCAGCTCAGACGTGGGGTCTTGGAAGCCCAGATGAAGATTCTGCACATATGTTTATATGACTTAAAGAAAGAGAATGGTATTTTGATGGGAATCGCTTGAAAAAGGTAAAGAAGTCTGGGTAAGATGTTTATCTTGATTATGGCGATTCTGCCCATCCAAGAAAAGGATCCCAGATGCCACTTCTGTAGATCACCCTGGATTGACAGGAGCGTCGGTGGAAAATTTCTGGCTTAAAGGTAATTTAAATTGGATGGGATCTTAATTCCAAGATAGGATATGGCATACCGTTCCCAACCGAAAGGGAAGTTAAGTTTACATTGGGACACCGTGGCAGTCGGCAGTGTAATATTGAGAGTTTTTGATTTTTCAAAATTAATTTTAAGGTTGGATAGAGATTTGAAATGCGAGAAGTCTACCAGCAGATTAGGGATGGTGGTGATGGGATCAGTAAGGAAAAGTAGGATGTCGTCTGTGTATGCGGCCATTTTGTATTGTTTACGATTAATTTCTATGCCTTTAAGGATAAGGTTATCTCTGAGTTTGCGGAGCATGGGTTCCATGGTCAAGATAAATATTAGTGGGGATAGGGGGCAGCCCTGCCGGGTTCCATTGGAGACAGAGAAGGCATTCGACAGGTTACCATTAATTCTGATTCTTGCCGTTGGAGAGGAGTAGAGGGCCAGGATCATTTGTAGCATGCGGGGTGGCAGGCCTATCATCTGTAGCGAGGCTTCCATGTAATCCCAGGCCATCCTGTCAAACGCCTTCTCTGCATCAAGGGAAAGGAAAAACCCTGGAGTGGATGTTTTGGAGAGCCTTGGTGGTGTTGTCCCGAGCCTCTCTGCCTGGGACAAAGCCAGCCTGGTCTAGTGATACAAGATTCGGGATTAGGGGTAGGATGCGGTTTGCCAAAGCTTTGGCGTAAAGTTTTAGGTCCACATTAAGTAATGATATTGGGCGATAGTTTGATACTAGCATGGGATCCCTGCCAGGTTTGGGGATAAGAGTGATGTGTGCTTCAAGAATATCTTTGTGGGCTGCCGAGTCAGGTGTAAGGTTATTGAGGGCTTTGGTGAGATGGGGGACAAGAATAGTTGGGAATGATTTATAGTAGCTGAACGACAGTCCGTCCGGGCCAGGGCTTTTGCCTGTTTTCATTTGTTTTAGAGGGAGAGGGGTCGGTCTAACCCTTGAGAGTCATCCAAAGAGAGGGGGGTAGGGCCGTACTGTGCTAAAAAGTCTGTGATAGCTGTCTTACGATCTATGTTGTTTTCAATGGTACATGCAGTTGGGAGGTTGTAAAGTTCAGAAAAATAGTGGACAAATTGGTCAGAGATATCCTCATTAGTAACCGATGCGTTGCCAGATGAGCGGTGTATTTTGTGGATTGTCTGGGCGGCCCTCTTGGTTTGGAGAGCTCTCGCCAGGAGTTTGCCTGCTTTGTTGCTAAATTCATAATATAGCTTTTGCGTCAGTGCAAATTTACGTTTCAGATTACTATTGAGTGTTTCTAGGAGTTCCTCCCTTGCCATAATGAGGTCTGTCAAGGAAGAGATCGCCAGAGACGCCTTGTGTGCCTGTTCTAATGTGCGAATATGTGTAGTCAGTTCGGTAATGCGCGCGTTCCTGTATTTGTTCCATTGCGCTGCTATGGACGGCAATTCTCCCCGCACTACGCATTAATGTGCGGCCCATGTGACCGATGGTGCAACAGTTTCTGAGGAGTTTTCTGTAAAAAAAGTTAGAGAGGCACTTGGTTATCCGTTGCTTGTTAGTGGGGTCGGTCAGTAAGGAACTATCGAGCCGCCATATGTGGGTCTTAGGAGGCGCTGTAGGCAGAAGCAGGGTCATGGATATGGGGTTATGGTCGGAGAGTAGAGAAGGGTCAATGGTAGCTTTGGTGAGATAAGTCAAATCTGTCTGGGAAATAAAGAAGTGATCCAGTCTTGTATATTTACCATGTGGGGCCGAAAAGAAAGTGAAGTCCTTCACTTTAGGATGTAGTGTGCGCCATGTGTCATGGAGTAGTAAGTTATTAAGTTGCATTTTAATAGCCCAGAGAGCCCTGTATGTCAGGGATGAGGTTCCATTGGAGGTGTCCATAGAAGGGTTAAGAGCCACATTAAAGTCACCTCCAACTATTAGTGTGCCGGTTTGGAAACTGGTAAGATGTTGGAGTGTGGTGCGGAAAAAGGCCACTTGCTTGGAGTTGGGGGCATAAATATTGGCAATTGTGAGTGGTTTACCGTAAAGGGAGCCCTTAATAAAAAGGAATCTGCCATATGGGTCCCTTTGAACTTCAGTAACCACAATGGGGCAATTTTTGGAAATCAAAATGGATACACCCTTTGATTTCGCCTCATTGTTGGAGGAATGATATACCATGGGGAAGTAGTTGTTCTGTAGTTTAGGGATAGCGTCTGTTCGGAAGTGTGTCTCTTGTATAAGTGCTATCTGGGTCTTTGATTGTCGCAGGCAGTAAATAAGTTTAGACCTCTTTTCAGGAGTGTTGAGACCCCTAATGTTGAGTGAACATAGTTTAAGGGATTTCATGTGGTGTTGTGTGTCATTCATCTGGGGGATGGTTTTATTTGTGACTGCCATGTCGTGGGATCAGGGGGCGAGATTGGGAAGATACGAGGGGGGAAGTGCCTCCGGCGGGTGTGGATAGTGAAAATGAGGCGCGCTGGTCACTGGAAGGAAACCGATGAGGTGTGGAGAGGTTTGTCCACAGACCTCAGAGATATAGTGTATCGGTGAGGTACAGGACATAGACGGTGTGCGCGTGTACAGCACCCCGACACGTACCTGTGTGGGGGTTGGTCTAACACAAAGCAGTGAAGAAGGTGCAAAAGTAAAACAAAAATAAGAAACTAAAAAAGAATAAAGTAGATTCCAATGTCCGCCACCACAGGATAGTATATAGTATTGGTGGAGGCAAGTGTTAAATGTGTAAGTTGGGGGTGAGCAGGCTGGAGCATGGTGTCTGGGATACCTTAGGGAAGTGCACTATTAACAGGTAACAAGTATCTTGTGAGGCCAGCTGTCAGCCACAGCCTGAGTGGGCTGGTATAATACCCGCCATGCCAGCCCCCTCAGGATAGCAAAAGGTACCAGAAATGGTAATTGTCATTGCCTGGGCTAAGAGCTGGTGTCACGACAGAAAAACTATTATAACACTAACATTAATATAGCAGAAAGGTGTAGAAAAGGTATGAAGCCCTGGAAATCTGAGGAAGCACCTTGCTAGTGTGGATTTTAGACCGTCCAGTATAAGGTGACAACAAAATCATTCAATGCAATAATGTATTAAACCAAGGATAATGAGAACCACATTATGAGTTACCATTATTGCCATACATAAGTGAGGGAGAGAAACACATGAGGAGTGGGTTGTGTCTATGTCAGGCCGTGAGAGATCCTCAGTCAGCAGGTACCTGTTCTGTTGATCTCTGCAATAATCCAGTCTGAGGTATGGGTTGGCCGTCGTGCAGGAAGATTCGCAGTCTCTGACTCCCGTCAGGAACCATATTGCGGTGTCAACAGCTGGGCTGTAGATGTCGGGCCCGGCTTCACATTTGGCTCGAGAGGTGTCATTGTAGCTGGGGTCACATTTGTGCGTTGGGAAGGGCCAGTTATTGGAGAAAGAAAAGGATATAGTCTTTTGAGTGATCTGTGCTGTCCGTGAAGTTTTCACGTAGGTTTGAGTGAAGCTTGGCACTGTTTCTTGAAGCAAGGAGCGGCGTCTAGCATGTCTTCTTTTCTGTGGGGGGTGGAGTTACATGCCGCCTGGAGTTCTGGTAGTTGTAGTTTAGACCTAAAAGTGTGTTGCCGGGCAGATTCCGGCAGCATACGCGGAAGAGCCGGTAATGCATCGAATAGGGAAAGTGATCTGTGGTAAAGCAGTAGTTCATGCCGTGAGGTTGGAGAGAAGGTGTTCGGCCATCTTGTATGCTGCTAGGGAACCAGAGAGTTATGAGGAGAAGCAGGATTGAGGGGGGGGTCCCGATCGTCAATTGTGCAGATTTCATGAAGTAAAAAATAAAAGAAAAGAAAAAAAAAGAGGAAAAAACGTGGAACCATCAAATAGGTTGGAACAGTTTTAAGGAAGTCCAGAAAGTGTGCCTTTCAAAGGGGCCCAACGGGGCTAACTTAAAGTAGAAGCTGGTACACAGCACACACATTTCAGTGGTCTCTGCGGGCTCTCCTGGACCGAGGCGACTCTGGAGAGTTGGGATCCCTGTAGCCATTATGGGGATTGGCTTGGCCTCTTAGGGCGGAAGAGGAGTGTCTCCTACGAAATCTGGTGGCTTGGGTTTCCATGAGTTCTTCCCGCATTGCGCCCTTGCTGGATGTCATTGGGCGGAATGCTGCATACCATTTAGGAACTGGTATCAGTGGTATGCCAAGTGAGCCGCAGAAGTGTGGTAGGTCCTCGGGCACCTTAAGGAGGGCAATGCGGCCATGCATGGAGGCTGAAAGGCAGAATGGAAACTTCCATTTATAAGGAATGTTCCTCTCCCGCAGGGTGTCCAGTAGGGGTTTAAGGTCTCTTCTGTGCTGCAGCGTAATGCCAGATAAATCTTGGTAAATTTGAATGGGTGTGCCATTATGGAGAATTTGTTGTCTTCCCCTGGCCTGTTGAATTATTTCTTCCTTTAATTTGAAATCCACAAGACAGCAGATGATGTCTCGTGGGGGGGCGACTCTCTGCCTTTAGGGCGCAGGGCGCGATGTACTCTTTCCATGGTAATGGGGGTCTGAGGGGGCCTGCGGAGTAGGTTGTTGAAAAGATCCGTGACTGCATGAGGGATTTGATCACCCTCTATTGTCTCCGGCATACCACGGATCCTGAGGTTATGGCGCCTGCCTCAATTATCGAGGTCCTCGAGGTGCCTCTGCATGTCACGCATTTGCAGTGTGTGCGAGTCAATGCGGGAGGTGGCAGCATGGAGGGTCGATTCATGGCGGTCTGACACCCTCTCCACCTTGTGCACTCTGTCATTAAGGTCACGCAAGTCGAGCCTCAGCTCGGAGATGGCTGCGGAAAGGGTGTCTTTAATGTCATCTGCAATGGAGCGGAGGTCTTGTAAGTTTAGAGGGGGTTGGGGACCAAGCTCAAGACCGATTCCCCCTCCATGTGGGAGAATATGCGGAGGGGTTGAGAGTGGTGGGTCAATCAGCGGTAGTGGCTGTGTTTGGGAGTGGGAGGGTCCGTGGTAAGAGGACGCCATATTGCCCCTACTAGCCCTAAACATCTCTGGGATGTTATGGCTCTGTGTCCCTGAGAGTGCCCTGGGTGAGCGAGAACGGGAGGCAGAAGAGGTCCGGGAAGCTGTCCCCATCGTTTGAGTTATGTCGGTAGTATAAATACCTCCGGTATTAGATAGCTTTCTCCTGTGACAGCTGGAGCTCAGGGATCAAGCGACCTTCTTCATGCCAGGTCAGGCCATGCCCCCCGAGAAGAGGGTTTTTAATTACCGGCTGGCCAGAGCCAGAAGAGTCATGGAGAATATCTTTGGGATAATGGCCGACTGGTTCTGTCTATTTCTAATGGCAATAAATATGGCGGAGTACAAACTTAACTACATTGTTTTATCATGCTGCATACTGCACAACTTTTTAAAGTGAAATGCTCCAATTTATGTTGCCTCAGTTGGGCCTGAGGCTGGACTTCATGAAACGACAATGACGGCCCTGGAAGCTGGCCATCCTGGCTTGCACCCGTGAAGTGTGTCAAAAATATGTGGATTATTTTACAGGTAGGGGGGCCATTGCTATGCCAGCAAATCCTCCCAGGTGGGCACATCAATGATATGGAGAAAGAAAACAGGAGACCCAGATAGTGAAGTATGTAAAACTGGGTATTTATTTAATTACAGCCAAAATTGGTACTCACATAAAAGCAGATATACAAAACGAGCAGCGAGCTCGCAGCCTGAGGTCACTTCCGATGCCGTCTATTCCGACGCGTATCATCACCATCACATGACTTCATCAGGGAATGAATACTAGCAGTAGAAGTGTCCTTAACCACTTCAGACCATTTAGCTACCCAAAGACCAGAGCACTTTTTGCGATTCGGCACTGCGTCGCTTAACTGACAATTGCACGGTCGTGCAACGTGGCTCCCAAACAAAGCTGACGTCCTTTTTTTCCCACAAATAGAGCTTTCTTTTGGTGGTATTTGATCACCTCTGCGGTTATAATGTTTTGCGCTATAAATAAAAAAAGAGCAACAATTTTGAAAAAAACACATTATTTTTTACTTTTTGCTATAATAAATATCCCCAAAAAATATATAAAAAAACATTTTTTTTCCTCAGTTTAGGTCGATACATATTCTTCTACATATTTTTGGTAAAAAAAAAAAAAATCGCAATAAGCGTTTATTGATTGGTTTGCACAAAAGTTATAGTGTCTACAAAATAGGGGATAGTTTTATGGCATTTTTATTAATATTTTTTTTTTACTAGTAATGACGGCGATCAGCGATTTTTATCATGACTGCGACATTATGGCGGACACATCGGACAATTTTGACACATTTTTGGGACCATTCACATTTATATAGCGATCTGTGCGATTAAAAATGCATTGATTTACTGTGTAAATGTGACTGGCAGTGAAGGGGTTAACACTAGGTGGCGCTGTAGGGGTTAACTGTGTCCTAGGGAGTGATTCTAACTGTGGGGGAAGGGGCTACATGTGACACATCACTGATCACTGCTCCGAATCACAGGGAGCTGTGATCAGTGACAGTGTCACTAGGCAGAACAGGGAAATGCTTGTTTACAATAGCATTTCCCCGTTCTTCCTCTCCGTGAGACGATCGAGGGTATCCCCGCGGACATTGAGTCCGTGGGTATCTCTGCGGACATCGAGTCCTACTAACGGAGCTTGCGGTGGGGGCGCGTGATGGCACGACGGCAAATTCAAAGGGACCTACAGGTACGCCCATTTGCGCAGCCGTGCCATTCTGTCGACGTATAAGTACATGCGGCGGTCGGGAACCGGTTAAATAGGTTTAATATTGTATCAAACGAGCAGCCATTTTCTTGTCATCCTATGGTTGAAATGAGAAATATTAGGGGATAAATAGGGAAAAACGGCGCTACCCGAAAGACCTGTTTGGCTCAGCCTATACAGGGAACGTTGTATAAACGTAATTTTATATATATCACAAGATTTCAAACCAATATGGGTGAAAGGGTGCTATAATTAAATGGAAAACGAAAAATGTTGCAGAGTTACACTCCATTGGCTAAAGTACATATGTGTGGGTCAGTATATAATCGCATACAGAGATAATCAGAAAAGACTCTGTATGTGCTAAAATATCATATGCTTTTCATAGGACAGTGTAGTTTTACCCATCACAACACACATTCAGCACTTAGTACAAAATAAAGACATCTTGTTTATAGCGACAAAAATGCATAAAACATGCGTGGATCCACTTATGTTGGTTCCTATGGATGAACCAAGTATATAGGCCAAGTGTTTACAGGTTGCTGCCTCCCTTAAACAGAGACACTCCCTAGGAATGTCCTGCAGAAATAAGAAATATTAGGGGATAAATAGGGAAAAACGGCGCTACCCAAGAGACCTGTTTGGCTCAGCCTATACAGGGAACGTTGTATAAACGTAATTTTATATATATCACAAGATTTCAAACCAATATGGGTGAAAAGGTGCTGTAATTAAATGGAAAACGGAAAATGTTGCAGAGTCACACTCAATTGGCTAAAGTACATATGTGTATGTCAGTATATAATCGCATACAGAGATAATCAGAAAAGACTCTGTATGTGCTACAATATCATATGCTTTTCATAGGACAGTGTAGTTTTACCCATCACAACACACATTCAGCACTTAGTACAAAATAAAGACATCTAGTTTATAGCAACAAAAATGCATGAAACATGCGTGGATCCACTTATGTTGGTTCCTATGGGGAAAAGGATTCCATATACAATATCGCAACAGTATCTCTATGTCTCAGTGCACATATAGTTCATATGTTGTAGCAATTGCACAAATGTGTAATAGTCTCATGTATTTCATGCGGCAATCAGACTTGATATTATCCCCAAAGTGACTTGGTGTGTACAGGGTAGGATGGTGACTTCTGTGATCCCCCTCAGATTGCTCACTCACCAGATGTCGGAACCCCTACAGGGGTATCAGGCCTGTAATGCTGCACAGAAGACTGCTACTGCTGCGATGCTTCAGATGGCTCCAATGATCATGTTGCAATTAGCCCTCATATCAGGGAAAGAAAAAGGCTTCCATAGTATAATATAGTCCCAAAAAGTATTTATTTAAAAAGTAGTATAAAAGACAAAAAAATATAAAATAAAACAAAAATAAAAATAAAAAAAGTTGCAAACATCCAACAGGTCCCGTTCGTTCACCCCCCCTTGGCCACTGGGGAGGGATATCACTCAAAAGTGGGTTTCGTTGGTGTTTGGTTGTTCAGTCACTGTTCAGTCACTGAAACCGCCGCTGAAGATGTTAGAGAACGAAGCGCGCACGACGGACCAGCGCCTACACATCACTTCCTGGCAGCACAGTGGGAGGAATACATCTCCAGCTGATCGCTACTTCCCCCACTTGTACCTGCTTGGGTTTCAGTGACTGAACAGTGACTGAACAACCAAACACCATATCTTGTGATATATATAAAATTACGTTTATACAACGTTCCCTGTATAGGCTGAGCCAAACAGGTCTCTTGGGTAGCGCCGTTTTTCCCTATTTATCCCCTAATATTTCTTATTTCTGCAGGACATTCCTAGGGAGTGTCTCTGTTTAAGGGAGGCAGCAACCTGTAAACACTTGGCCTATATACTTGGTTCATCCATAGGAACCAACATAAGTGGATCCACGCATGTTTCATGCATTTTTGTCGCTGTAAACAAGATGTCTTTATTTTGTACTAAGTGCTGAATGTGTGTTGTGATGGGTAAAACTACACTGTCCTATGAAAAGCATATGATATTTTAGCACATACATAGTCTTTTCTGATTATCTCTGTATGCGATTATATTATTATTATTTATCCCTGAATATTTCTTATTTCTGCAAGACATTCCTAGGGAGTGTCTCTGTTGTTAAAGGAGGCAGCAACCTGTAAACATTTGGCCTATATACTTGTCCTAAGCGCGATTTTTTTTCAACTTCACTTATACCTATGGTTGAAATGGTCCACCAGTACAGGCAATACCTATGAGGTTAAAGACTTCATAGGCTGTAACACAGAAGGGGCAGTCTATGTTTTGGAATGTAGCTGCGGGTTACAATACAATAGGATGCACGAAAAGACCCCTGAAAGAACATGTACAGAATATTCTCAAAGGATTTGACAAACATAGTGTTTCCAAACATTTTGCTATACACCATAATAACAATAAAAAACAGTGGTGGGGCAGCCATAAAGTGAGAACCCTCAGCCAGTTAGAATCCAAATGAATTTTTAGATTGGATACTTTTGCACCTAGGGGATTGAATATTGAATTTGACCTCTTTTGTTTTATTAGTGATTTTAACCCCCCAGAGACAGTTTTAATTATTTTTTATCCTCTCTGCCACCGTTAGCTTTGTCCATATTTCATATTTTATTCTTTTTACCATTAAATGGCCCCTGCCTGCCTGTATATGATACCTCTTTTACATCTCTGCCTGTCTCATTAATCATTCTCATTAGATACTATATTCCTTTAGCCATGTACAATTTTTTGTACTTTTCTATTAATATATTATCTATATACCTTTTTTACAATTTATCGTGCTTGAGATTTATTTATATACACATTCATTGTTTAAACTTTTTATATCCAATTAGTTATTTCCCAGTCATCTGTGGTGTGCGTTTTTTTAATATTCCAGCAGCTTGTAGCATTAGATTCACATTTTTATTCCATATCCCATCGCTGCTGACTTCATTTTCAGACTGTACATCTCTCACAGTTTTTGCCAGCTGCTTTATCATAAGATCAGTTGGAAAGTGGACACTGCTTTGTTTACCGATGGTAGACTACAAGAGAATGGCCACGGCTGTAGATTGTTATGAATATCTACCAGAAAATGGCCGCTATAACATTTCAACCATAGGACTACAAGAAAATGGCCACTCGTTTGAAACAATATTAAACCTATTTAAGGACACTTCTAGTGCTAGTATTCATTCCCTGATGAAGTCACATGATGGTGACGATACGCGTCGGAATAGACGGGCATCGGAAGTGACATCAGGCTGCGAGCTCACTGCTCATTTTATTTTGTTTTGTGCATCTGCTTTTATGTGAGTACCAATTTTGAATGTTATTAAATAAATACCTAGTTTTACATATTTCACTATCTGGGTCCCCTGTTTTCTTTATCCATATCATATATATTATTCTAATGAGAACCATCCACCTGGACACCAGGCTCCATAGATGATATTTATGATATTGCCAGCCATAAGAAATTCTTAGGGTGACCTACTGCAGGATTCCGGTCATTTGGGTGCAGCTACTCAATAACATCACATTCCCAGAGAGGAGTCCCATTTTTGGGAAAATGATAGTCAAGGCCCCAAGGTGTGATCTCAAAAGATGGAAGTTTTCATTAGTCAAAGACCACAGCTATGATGTCCCTCTTACATGTTTTGTTGTATGGTGCCACTACTTGTATGTCCTCTAATGTCCTTTGCTACAACAAATTGGTGACGTTGGGTACTATTTTGAAAATGTATGCACAATGGTGGGATTTTTGTTTTAAACATACTGCTAAAGCAGAAGTGAGCAGGGCCCCAGCATAATGAATACCAATTTGGCCATTTTCACTTAGGGGTGTACTCACTTTTGTTGCCAGCGGTTTAGACATTAATAGCTGTGTGTTGAATTATTTTGAGGGGACAGCAAATTTACACTGTTATACAAGCTGTGCACTCACTACTTTACATTGCAGCAAAGTGTAATTTCTTCAGTGTTGTCACATGAAAAGATATAATAAAATGGTTACAAATTTGTGAGGCGTGTAGTCACTAGTGAGATACTGTATTACCATAGTATGTGGACTCTATATCTTTCATACAGACTAAATATATAATAAACACTGATACACTGATTTGGCCCAATCAGGGTACAGTGTAAGCTGATTGTTAAGGAGCGGGGCCGGGAAGCCAGCCATGGTGTCTTTAACAAACGATTAGTCATCAGCTGTCAATGGGTTTCCCTGTTGACAGCTGAATAAAAAATAAGTGCCGGTAAAAAGATAAGGAAAAACGTGGGCCCCACCCAAATCCTAACCAGGCCCTTATCCGAGCATACAGCCTGGCAGGTCCGGAAAGGGGAGCAGCCTCCCTCCTGAACCATACCAGGCCACACGCCCTTAACATGGGGGGATGGGTGCTATGTTGATGGGGACAAGGGCCTCTTCTGTTGTGGAAAATTTTATATTAATGTATTCTCATAAGAGTCTCCCAGTGTCTGTTCAATTGCAGCCCGCTCTAAAGAGCTGACTGGGGCAGACTGACGCTGGTTGAGACCTGTTAGGTAGTGGAAAACTTCCTGGTGTTTGGAGAGAGGTGTTTGCGGAGAGAGGACATGTCTGCCAACAAAGGGCCCCTGTGCAATGCACAGAACGATCGTCTGGTGGGGGCGTGCTCACTCTGCAAAGACATTATCTGTTGTTTCCTCTTGTCACCCCGATATATGCCTGATCAACATGTTTGGGGTGCCATGACGTACACCTGCAGATAATCCCCCTTGCACGAGGAACTCTAGTCATCGTCATTTGGTTGTATGTATGTATTGTGTTGTGTTGTTAAATCCTTATATTGTCATTGACATCCTGTGTCCATTTCTTGTGAGGTCACAAGCTATGTAAGAGGTGTTCGGCTGTTGGAAGCCCAACCCTCTAGCTTTGGGACTTCCTGTTATGCTAATAAAGAGTCAGCACACGGCTGAGCAGGCAGTGTGATCTTGGAACTGGAACCGTGAGGATGTGTTTTGTCTAGTTGGGTGGACGGGGCACACACCAGAGGATGGATACGATCAAAAGGTGAGATGCATTTATATCATTTGACGAAATTGTTATTATTATGAGAAACAGGAGATTTGGCTGTGTGCTCTGCGTACAACCAAATTTCCATAACACTTCCCAACAACCCTGGGCTGTGGTTGTCAGGGTCTGTGGTCAGGGGCTTATCAGAATCTGGAAGCCCCCTTTAATAAATGGGCTCCTAGGTCTCACCCCTCCATGAGTATGGGTATCCCTACCCATTCACCAAGAAAGTGTCAAAAAGTAATAATCACAAGAAACTGTTTTTGACAAGTCCTTTATTAAAAAATAAAAAAATAAGGGGCCATGTCCAAGCCGCTGACCTGTATGGCAGCCTGAGCCAGGAGCTTCATCTTTCCCTGCCTCTGTTCAGCAACCCACAGCGATGGCAGCCATGCTGACACCCGCCGCTAATGCGAGTACCAACGCCCGACACGGAGAGGAACCTGCCCAGGGGAAACCTGCTCTCAATCAGCCATGAAAACTGACTGATTTCTTCCCCAGAACGGGCGCAGGGGGGAGACAAGATGGCGCTGACACACAGACTGCGCCGCTCCCAGCAGCACAACTGTCCACTCTCCTCACAGAGACAGAGCTGCAGGCTGAGCTGGAATCAGACAAGGACATCGCTGACCAGTCCTCCCCACAGAGGGACCCTAATAAAAGACCTGCTTTCTCTCCACAAAATAAGGCGCTAGTAAGTAAAAAAGCTCTTTATTTCTCCTGCCCACAATTTACCTCAGATTGATGAAAATCCTACCCTGTTAGCTGAGCATAAAGCCTCTGACAAATCTGCTTCAGCACTTGAACCTAGAACCTAAAGCAATGCTGCTATCACTTTACAGAGACATACAATCTGATCTGGACAAAGCAGTCTCCTATACACAGACCCAAATCTCACAGATTGCTGAACACACAGAAGCAATAAATTAATTAATAAATTGAATCTTGAAAATAAGTGTCCATATGCATCAATGGTGCATTAAAAATAAAAAATATGAAGATAAAGTAAATGTCCATATACGCCAATAGTGCAAAAAATAGTGTCCTTAAAAATTATGTACACAGTTGATAAGTGTATGGAGGAATAGGTAAATTTGGGTAATGAGGACCACAATAGGATTCCGGGTGACCACCTTCGCCCTTTAATGCCACAAATGACAGAAAGGGGTCTCAACCTGGAAGTGAAGCTCTATATATGAGAACCCTTACCAGAGCTGGTGGACCCCCTAAAGAGCAGGGTCATACAGTCAGACAGATTAAGCCCTCTGCGGGGACACATGGATCCTCCAATATCTCCGATCGTTCGATTGTCTCAGATGGTTGGTGGAGAATTCGCCAAATGTGATGATACACTCATCAGATGGATGTTTGCAATCTGAAAAAGAACACTCAGGCTTAAAGCCACGAGTGAGCAAACAGAAAGGGACTCTGATCGTGTAGTAGATTAAAAACATAAAGCTTTAATGCTAAATAAAACAAGCAGGAGCTCGCAAAGGGCATATACAAATGGGTTACATAAAAAGCCAGCTAGCTAAAAACAAAACAAACAAAACACCCGTGTGCCAGGGTCACATGTGGCGTGATTGCGTCAGCACAACGCACCGCCCTACATGTTTCGCAATACCTTGCATCTTCCTGGGGCGGGTGTTTTGTTTGTTTTGTTTTTAGCTAGCCAGCTTTTTATGTAACCCATTTGTATATGCCTTTTGCGAGCTCCTGCTCGTTTTATTTAGCATTAAAGCTTTATGTTCTTAATCTACTACACGATCGGAGTCCCTCTCTGTTTGCTCACTCGTGGCTTTAAGCCTGAGGAATTCCTGAATCTGTATCTCAATAAGAACTGGTTAGCTATTTGCAAACCCTCTTTGAAAAGATTCTACCATCAGTATCTAAACAAGAGCTTCTCAACGACCGTGCACACATATCTTCCAGCGTCAGTCCCATGCAACGTTATTTCACGGGGGTGTTTCTTTCGTATTAAAGATATGCTGATGTCTACCACTAGGAAGCTCAAAATGCTACCAGAGCCATTTGCATGCTTTGCTATTTTTGCTGACATCTCATCAGCCACTGCAGCTAGGCCAAAAGAATTTCGATCTGTCACTGAAATTCTGCACAATCAATGGATCAAATATAGCTGGGGATATCCTATGAAGCTATTTGTGACATATCAAAACAAACATATCCCCATTATGACACCAAACAATGGTGATAAATATCTTACCCAGTGGGGATTCAAGGTGACCCCTCCCACAAACACTAAGAAGAACTACACTCCCAGCATCTCACTCAGGATAGGAAAACAACATTTAACACTTGACTTTCTGTTCCTTTCTCTGAAGCTTTTGTCAGCTGCCTACAATTTCTTTTCATCACTTAAAGAGGTGGAGGATGACATATACTCCTGGTCGAAGGTATTCTATCCACCCCTCCTTCTGATGAGCCTGCTAGGCAAACTCATAGTTCAATTCTCAATTTCTAGGGACTATTGGTCATCCCACTTATATCAATTACTAGTTCAATTGTATTCCTATATTAGTAAGTTGTTTTTCATGAACACGTAGTTCTGCAAGTGTTCTGCGAGTGCACGTAGTTCTGCGAGTGCACGTAGTTCTGCGAGTGGTCTGCGAGTGCACGTAGTTCTGCGAATGCATGTAGTTCTGCCAGTGCATGTAGTTCTGCAAGTGGTCTGCGAGTGCACATAGTTCTGTGAGTGCACGTAGTTCTTTGAGTGGTCTGCGAGTGCACGTAGTTCTGCGAGTGCACGTAGTTCTGCGAGTGCATGTAGGTCTGCAAGTAGCTGTGTATTGTCCTGAGTATTAGTGTCAGGAAGCTAGTTGTTAGGTAATTTGGACAGGGTATAATCCACAATCCTCATTAAATTTAATAGGTAAGGTGCCCGGCTGGTGTGGAGAGGCAACTTGTTGTACATCTTGCGGCATGTATGCGTTCCTTGATCATCCGATCGAGGGTGAATACTGCTGTGCAAAATGTAAGCGCATTGTTTCCCTGGAAGCCCAGGTTCTGAATCTGGTGAAGCAACTGTCAGCACTGAGAAGTCCCACTATACTAAAGGAGAGCCAGGAACATACACGGCAGGTGTCGGCAGGGGCCAGCACAGAGGCGGGTGGAGACAAAGAGGTGCAGGCACTAGAAAAGAGTAGATGGGTGACAGTCAGGAAGGGTAGAGGGGTAAGTGCCAGGGAGGCCGACCCAGGTCTGGAGCATCCCAATAAGTACACTCCATTGAGTGACATTGGTGAACATAGTCAGGGACCAGCACTGCTGGAGCTGAGGGACTCTCCTAGCTGCCGGGGGAAGAACTCCTCCAGTGAGAGTGGGGTAAAGCGAAGGGAATTCTGATGGTAGGGGATTCAATTCTTAGAAGGACAGAGAGGCCAATCTGTAACAAAGACCTGAAGTGCCGAACAGTATGTTGTCTACCAGGCACTCAGGTTCAGCACATCATGGATCTGGTGGACAGATTACTGGGAGGGTCTGGAAAGACCCAGCTGTTATGGTGCACGTTAGCACCAATGACAAAGTCAGAGGCGGATGGAGTGTCCTAAAGAACGATTTTAGGGACTTAGAAGCTAAATTGAGGAAAAAGACCTCCAAGGTAATTTTCTCAGGAATACCACCTTTACATCGAGCCACACCAGAAAGACAGAGGGAGATTAGGGAAGTAAACAAATGACTGAAGAGCTAGTGTGGTAAGGAGGGGTTTGGGTTCCTGGAGGAGTGGGCCGACTTCTCAGTCGATAACCAGTACTATAGAAGGAACGGACTGCACCTAAATGAGGAGGGTGCAGATCAGCTGGGAATGAAGATGGCCAAAAAGTTAGAAGGGTTTTTAAACTAGGTGATGGGGGGAGGGTCCAGGGGTAGAGATAGTCAGCGCGGAACATATTCCAGAGGGTAGTATTGGGGACATTGTGGTAGGTTGACCAAAGCACATAAACCCAAGGTAAGTATAGTAGCAAGCCCCAGTTGCAATCTCAGGAACACCTAATAAGAGGATAATATGCAAGTCTAAACTGCGTGGCATGTTCACCAATCCCAGGAGCCTGGCAGACAAGATGGGTGAACTAGAGATACTGTTGTACGAGGAGGATTTGGATTTTGTGGGAATTTCAGAGACCTGGTTCAACAGCTCTCATGATTGGCTGGCAAACATTCAAGGGTATACCCTTTATTGCAAGGATAGAGAGGGTAAAAAAGGGGGAAGGGTATGCCTATATATCAAGAATAATGTACAAGTGAATGTGAGAGATGACATCACTAAAGGAGCTAGGGAGGAGGTGGAATCCTTATGGGTAGAGCTCTAAAAGGGATGAAGCTAAGGGGGAAATAATACTGGGAGTATGCTATAGGCCCCTTAACCTGAGGGAAGAAGGGGTGACAGATCTCCTATCACAATTTGGATTAGCAGCAAGGATGGGAAGTGTTATCTGTCAGAAACCATGAAAGAGACCAAGACAGAAGTACAGTAAAATTTGCACTTGTTTATTAATAAAAATAAAAAGGTAAATAGAGTAAGCGTAGTCAAAGCATATCCAGAGTCCAATAATAATCCTCGGATGTACATTGCCAAAGACAATCACCTAGGGTAGCCCATGTAAGCGAAAAATCTCCCGAGCAAAAATGGAAGCCAGTTCCTTAGAAGTGGGTAACTTCTTAAATGGAATACAATGACACATCTTTGAGAACCGGTCAACCACCATAAGGATAACTGTGTTGCCTTGGGAGTTGGGCAACTCCACAATGAAATCCACAGACAGGTGGGTCCAGGGCCTCTCTCTATTGGGTATGGGTTGTAGGAGGCCCACTGGAATCTGTTGTGGAGTCTTACTCTGAGCACACACGGAACAGTCAGCTATGAAGGCAGTTAAATCAGCACGTAGACTAGGCCACCAGAATTGTTGGGAAATGGCCCAAATGAGTTGATTCTTACCAGGGTGGCCAGCTGCCTTGGTAGAATGGTAAGTCTGGAGCACAGCAGTATGGAGACACTCTGGGACAAAGCAGCGATCACAAGGTTTCTCAGGAGGAGCATCAACCTGAGCAGCAAGAATTTTGTCACCCAAAGGAGTAAGAAGTAAGACTGGTGCGAACCATAGCCAGAATACGATCAGGAGGAATCACAGGAACCGGAACCGACTCCAAATTGGAAGTGGAGGAAAATTGTAGTGACAAGGCATCAGCCCTTACATTCTTAGTACTGGGTAAGAATGAGACAATGTAATTGAAACTTGACAAGAAAATAGCCAATCGCACCCTTCTGGGAGAGAGGCGTTTAGCCTCAGACAAGAGAGTGAAATTCTTATGGTCAGTAGGAGTGAGAACCAGCACAGTGGTACCTTTGAGGAGATGTCTCCATTTTTTCAGGGCTAAAATGATTGCCAACAGCTCTCTGTCACCAATCTCGTAATTGCACTTGGCAGATGACCATTTCTTGGAAAAGTAGCCACAAGGATGCATAGCACTCTCAGAGGTAGGACGTTGAGACAAAAGGGTGCCAACACCAGGCTCAGAAGCATCAACCTCAAGGATAAAAGGTAACGTAGGATCAGGATGTGCCAACACAGGAGCAGAAACAAAGGCAGCCTTGAGACTTTCAAAGTACTTAATGGACTCCGGAGACCAACTCTGTGGGTTACCATTCTTTCTGGTCATATTGGTCAGGGGCTTGACCAGAGACGAGAAGTTATGAATAAACTTCCGATAATAGTTATCAAAACCCAGTAAACGTTGCAGAGGACATAACCCCACAGGACGAGGCCACTGTAGAACTGCCGAAAGTTTCTCTTAATTTCTGAAGCACACGACAGACATCTGTGTGGTGGCTCTCCAGGGACTTGAAAAATATGAGGATATCATCAAGATAAACCACCACACATAACTGCAACAAATCTCAGAGGTCATTGTTAATAAATTCCTGGAAAACTGCCGGGGCGTTTAAAAAGGACAAAAGGCATTACGAGATACTCATAATGGCCTGTTCTGGCATTAAACGCAGTTTTCCACTCGTCGCCCTCCTTAATCCTCACGAGATTGTAAGCCCCTCTCAGATCAAGCTTAGTGAAAATCATTGCTCCCTTGAGGCGTTCAAATAACTCTGTAATCAACGGGATCGGGTAGAAATTCTTAATCGTGAGACCCCTATAATCAATACAAGGTCTCAGTTCACCGCTCCTCTTCTTCACAAAGAAGAAACCAGCACCAGCAGGAGACAAGGATTTGCAGATGAAACCCGAGAAAGTGCATCTGCAACATACTCCTCCATGGCTTTGTCCTCCAAGCCCGACAAAGGGTAAACCCATATTCCAGAGGGTAGTAATGGGGACATTAGTGGTAGGTTGACCAAAGCACATAAACCTAAGGTAAGTATAGTAGCAAGCCCTAGTTGCAATCTCTGGAATACATAATAAGAGGATAATATGCAACCGCAATTGACCTTCAGCCTGGTGCAGTGGAATTGAGCGCTTTGATACAAAGGCAGCATCAACGAACAGGCCTGCAGCCCCAGAGTCGATTAGAGCCTGTATCACGATAGACGACTTAGCCCAAAAAAGGGAGACTGAAACCAGGGGCTTATCCTTCCATGACAGGACCTCAAGGTTCGGGTGTTCCCAGGATGGGTAGGACAAGACTTCAAAAAAGTGACCTGCCTGACCACAATAAAGGCACAATCTCTCCCTCCCAAAGGCTCTCTCATCCGCAGAGAGACACATGAAGCCCAAGTGCATGGGTTCAATTTCACTGACCGACTCGGTACCAGGAGGCATGGGAGGTGAGGGAGGCATGGGTAGGACTGCAGAGCTCGGAGGCAAACGTACAGGAGGCTTCTGCACGCGCTCCTTAAAAGAGAGTCTTTCTCTGAGTCTGGAGTCAATGAGGATGGCAAACGAGATCAAGCTCTCCAGCTCAGTGGGTATATCTCGGACTGCTATCTCATCATTGATGGAATAAGAGAGACCATGAGAAAAAGCAGCCACGAGGGACTCATTGTTCCAAGCAACCTCTGCTTTCAGAGTATGGAACTCAATGGCGTAGTCGGCAACAGTTTAGTACTCTGTTTGATGGACATGAGGCACTTGGCAGCAGAAGCGGAATGTGCAGGAATGTCAAATACCCTTTTAAATGAGGCCACAAACTCTGGGTAACTAAAGACAACAGGTTTTTGCATCTCCCATAGAGGGTTAGCCCAGGGCAAGGCTCTCTCAGAAAGCAAAGATATCACAAACCCTACTTTGCTTCTGTCCATGGGAAACGCCTGGGGCCGCATCTCAAAGTACAGTGGGGATAGAAAGTATTCAGACCCCCCTTACATTTTTCACTCTTTGTTATATTGCAGCCATTTGCTAAAATCATTTAAGTTCATTTCTTTCCTCTTTAATGTACACACAGAACCCCATATTGACAGAAAAACAGAATTGTTGACATTTTTGCAGATTTATTAAAAAAGAAAAACTGAAATATCACATGGTCGCACCTGTGATCGCACCTGAATTTGTGGATCCTCTGCCATTCCTCCTTGCAGATCCTTTCCAGTTCTGTCAGGTTGGATGGTAAACATTGGTGGACAGCCATTTTTAGGTCTCTCCAGAGATGCTCAATTGGGTTTAAGTCAGGGCTCTGGCTGGACCATTCAAGAACAGTCACGGAGTTGTTGTGAAGCCACTCCTTTGTTATTTTAGCTGTGTGCTTAGGGTCACTGTCTTGTTGGAAGGTAAACCTTCAGCCCAGTCTGAGGTCCTGAGCACTCTGGAGAAGGTTTTCGTCCAGGATATCCCTGTACTCCATGCGGGCTTTCATGTGTCTTGCACTGAGGAGAGGCTTCCGTCGGGCCACTCTGCCATAAAGCCCCGACTGGTGGAGGGCTGCAGTGATGGTTTACTTTCTACAACTTTCTCCCATCTCCCGACTGCATCTCTGGAGCTCAGCCACAGTGATCTTTGGGTTCTTCTTTACCTCTCTCACCAAGGCTCTTCTCCATGATAGCTTAGTCTGGCCAGATGGCCAGCTCTAGGAAGGGTTCTGGTTGTCCCAAACGTCTTCCATTTAAGGATTATGGAGGCCACTGTGCTCTTAGGAACCTTAAGTGCAGCAGAAAATTTTTTGTAACCTTGGCTATATCTGTGCCTTGCCACAATTCTGTCTCTGAGCTCTTCAGGCAGTTCCTTTGACCTCATGATTCTCATTTGCTCTGACATGCACTGTGAGCTGTAAGGTCTTATATAGACAGGTGTGTGGCTTTCCTAATCAAGTCCAATCAGTAAAATCAAACACAGGTCTAGAACCATCTCAAGGATGATCAGAAGAAATGGACAGCACCTGAGTTAAATATATGAGTGTCACAGCAAAGGGTCTGAATACTTAGGACCATGTGATATTTCAGTTTTTATTTTTCAATAAATCTGCAAAAATTTCAACAATTCTGTGTTTTTCTGTCAATATGGGGTGCTGTGTGTACATTAATAAGGAAAAAAATGAACTTAAATGATTTTAGCAACTGGCTGCAATATAACAAAGAGTGAAAAATGTAAGGGGGTCTGAATCACTGGGGAAGCAGGGTGGAACCAGACATGCCTCTTATAGAGGAAATACTCAAGGAGGGTGCCTGCACAGTGACTGGCGCAGCAGCAGGGATGGCCTGCAACTCAAGTTGTACCGGAGCAGCCACAGTGGAGGATTCCAGGTGAGCTGTGTGACTCGGGAGCATTTGTAACGCCATGGCAAACTGATCCATGCAGTGATCTTGCTCATCCAATCTGGAAAAAATATTACCAACAAGTGGATTGACTGTATCTTCTGAATTCATGGCCTTTGCCTACTGTCAAAAACCATGAACCAGACAGAGACAGAAGTACAGTAAAATCACACTTGTTTATTAATAAAAAATAAAAAGGTAAATAGAGTAAGCGTAGTCAAAGCATAGCCAGAGTCCAGTAACCGGATCAGGTAGTCAGCCAAGCCAGAGTTCAGTAACCAAATCGGGTAATCAGCCAAGCCAGAGTTCAGTAACCAGATCCGTTAATCAGTCAGGCCAGAAGTCAAGGATCCAAGTAGAGGAACAGCAAGCAGGATAAGGAGCCAGAAGGGATGTCAGCAAAGCCAGTCTTTAAACAGGAATGCAGGAGATGGTTTCTTGTAATGTGACCAAAGCGAAGGCAGGAATAAAGTGAGCTGGAGATCTTTATGTAGGCAGGACTGACAAGCAGATCCACAATAGCTGGTTAACTGTGGAGAGAGATGAGAGCTGGCAATTAGCCGACAGCTGAGCGTCCAGCTCAGAGAAGGAAGGGCTGAGCCAACCCTGACATTATCATAATGGGGGATTTTAATTATCCAGACATAGACTGGGCAGAGGGAACCACGCATTCATCTAAGGCTCGCCAGTTCCTAAATGTCTTGCAGGACAATTTCATGGGTCAGATGGTAGACGCACCAATTCAAAATAAAGCATTACTGGATCTATTGATTACCAACAATACAGATCTGATCACAGATGTGGAAATACGGGGCAATTTAGGGAACAGGTCAATTGGCTTCAGTATAAATCACACAAATAGGAAACATAAGCGAAATACAAATACACTAAATTTCAGAAAAGCCAACTACCCTAAACTATAAACCTTGCTAGAAGGCATAAATTTGGATAAAATCTTAGGAACAAAGAACACGGAGGAGAGATGGGTTTTCTTTAAGAGCATATTAAATAAGGGCATTAGCCAATGCATCCCATTGGGTAATACATTTAAAATTCAAAAGTCCTGGATGGCTTAACTCCAATGTAAAAATGTATATAAAAGCAAAGGAGAAGGCCTTCAAAAAATACATGGTTGAAGGATCATCAGCATTCAGACTTTATAAAGAATGCAAGAAGATTTGTAAGGGTGCAACAAGAATGGCTAAGATAGAACATGAAAGACACATAGCGGAGGAGAGCAAAAAAAATCCCAAGAAATTCTTTAAGTATGTAAACAGTAAAAAAGGGAGGACAGACCATATTGGCCCCATAAAGAATGAGGAAGGACATCTGGTTACAAAGGATGGGGAGATGGCGAAGGTATTGAATTTATTCGTTTCCTCAGTCTTCACAAGGGAATCGGGGGGCTTCAGTAACCAAAACTGCAGTGTTTATCCTCATGACACATCACAGGAAGCACCTCTATTGTTAACAGAGGACAGAATTAAAATTAGACTTGAGAAACTTAACATTAATAAATCACCGGGACCAGATGGCTTGCACCCGAGGGTACTTGGGGAACTCAGCCAAGTAATTGCCAGACCATTGTTCCTAATTTTTACTGACAGTCTACTGACTGGAATGGTACCAAATGATTAGAGAAAAGCCAATGTAGCACCAATATTTAAAAAGGGCCCAAAATACATCCCTGGGAATTACAGACCAGTTAGCCTAACATCAATAGTATGTAAACTCTTGGAGGGGATGATAAGGGACTATATACAAGATTTTAGTAATGAGAACTGGGGATGGGCGAACGGTTCGGCCTGAGCATATGTTCGGGCTGAACTTTCGTTGTTCGGACGTGAACAGCCGAACAAATGGGTCGTTCAACCGTTTGTTCGGCCCCTCGAACTGACCACAATGCATTGTGCCGTTAAACAGTGCATTGCAAACCCTGATTGGCTAAAGCAGTGAAAGCTTCAGCCAATCAGGGCACAGTGCACTGTCAGAGTCATGATTGGACACTGTCATCATGACATTATCCAATCATGGCTCATTCCCGCCCCACAGTATAAAAGTATTTTTTCAATTGCAGCCATTCTCAGTGTGTTTTTGGTGTGGAGAGAGATAGAACAGGGCTCTGTTCAGTGCTATTAGTTAGTGTGCTATACTGTGCTATTTTGCTTCAATTGTCAGTGTAGAATATTAGTTTAGTGTCAGTCTAGGGATAGTGTGAGTGTAGTGAGGAGGACCATCATTCAGCTTTTCATAGTGTGCAGCTAGAGTAGGGACAGCTCAGATAGTTTCAGTGTAGTGCAATGAGACCGCGTCAGTAATCTTTTTTTTTTTAATTATTTTTATTAGTAACCATAAAAAATAAAGTGTACAAAAAACACCGTATTACAATACAGACAGAAAATAGACATTTCTATAGTAGCTACGCTGCGTCCCACAGTGTTAAATATATATAAATATGCTAACAAGCCGGTTACATTTCCCCCTTTTTCTTCCCCGTCCCTTCCCCTCTAATCCTATTCCTTTCTTGCCCCCCCCCCTAGACGCACCCCCCTCCCTCCCCCATCTTTTAAAAGTCACGTTCAGATTATTAGCACTGAGCCTTAATTATGTTTTGGGACAGCCTGTGTCTCATCTAAACTTGTTTACTCTCTCTCAGTCCGATCGTCATGGGCCTTTGTTTCCTATTCTCTTAAGGGGGCTTCCTTGTTTCTACGATTAATTCCGAAAGAGGTACCAAGTACTTTGCCGGGGTCTCCATATCTTAATAAATTTATTATAACTACCTTTTCTAGTATATACCGTCTTTTCTGTCCAGACCAAGGAGTCCATTGTCCTAAGTCATTTCTCTGGAGTTGGGGGTATTGCTGAAAGCCAGGATTGCGCTATCAGTTTTTTCGCCTGGTATAGACTTCTTACTATAGCAATAATTGTGTTGGTGTTCCCAATGTTTGCCTTTACCAGCCCCAGGATACACACCCTAGCTTCCAGTTCTAATTTGACTTTAAAACTGGAGTTTATTGTTCTAACGACCTCAGGCCAATATCCTACTAATTTTGGGCATCTCCACACCATATGTATAAGGTCTCCTGTCTCCAAACATCTAGGACATTTGTCGTCTAGTCTACAACCAAACCTATACAACCTCTTAGGAGTGTAGTACGCTCTATACAGCAGGAGGAGGTGCGAGGCCCTCTGTGACGTTGAAACAGACACCGTCGGACCATATTCCAATATTCTTTTCCACTGGTCGTCCATCAGCTCCCCCACATCCGCCTCCCATCTCTCCCTGGAGCCCGAAACCGTTTGTTGAGTTATCATTTTATCCATTAACTGCTTATATACATCTGTAATCAGTCCTTTAGTGGTTTTTGCTTTAACTGTTTTATTAAGGAGTGTTGCTTTACACCACTCCATAGGGCAAGTCCTAAATTGAATACCTAATGCATGCCTGATCTGCAGGTAACTGTAAAATGTGTTATTCGGGACTCCGTATTCTAATCTCAGCTCTGTAAAGGATTTCAGATTGTTATCCCTAAACAAGTGAACTAGTCTGGGTATACCATGACGCTCCCATATGGTGTTTTTTTCCACGGTTAACAACTCCCGCAGATATTTATTATGCCATATAGGTGAGAACTCGGTGATACCCTTATACCCCATGATCTTCTTAGCTATCTGCCAGGCCTTAGTTACCTGTTTGTATGTTGGCAACTTTTGCTGAAATGAGCCTGCTCCTAATGCTTCTGCCAGGGATTTATGTGGGTTACCTTCTATCATGATTTTATTACTGGCATGCATTTCACCCGGGGACTCACATCCCCCAATATGCTGTAATTGGGCGGCCAAGTAATACCATAATGATGGGGGACTGCCATTCCCCCTTCACTAGTAGGTCGCTGCAATGCTTGTAAACTGATCCTGGCCTGTCCTTTTTTCCAGATTAATTCCCTAAATAGAGAGTTTATTTTTAAGAACCACTTTCTCCCGATCCATACCGGGGAGTTATGGAGGATATACAGTAATTGCGGCAACCATATCATTCTAATGAGGTTTGTTCGTCCCGCCAAAGACAGGGGAAGTCGGCACCAGATATCTCATTTTTTTTTAAATTTATAAGCAAGGGGACCAAGTTATCTTGGATGTAGTGGTTGGGGTCATTAGACATTACTATTCCCAGGTATTTCATCTTGTCTGTTATATTTAACCCGGGTATACCATTGCGGTGGGTACTAATAGTTGGGTCAATCTGCAAAATCATTGATTTCTCCCAATTAATTACAAGGCCCGAGATCCTCCCAAACCCTTCTACCAACTGCATCGTTTTTACTAGAGATGGTCCCGTGTCCCCCCAAAAAAACAAAACGTTGTCTGCATAAAGCGCAATCCTTTCCTCCCCGCTTTTCCTCCTAAAACCCTGTAGACCAGTCGAGCTTCTCACGACCTTCGCCAGTGGCTCAATTGCTAGGGCAAATAGCAGGGGTGATAGCGGACACCCCTGCCTTGTGCCCCTCTTGAGTGGTAGGCTTTCTGAATATTCATTATTGACCTTTAATCTGGCAGTTGGGCGGCTAAATAGAATTTTTACCCAATTAATAAATAGGGGGCCGAAACCAAATCTCTCCATTATCCCCCAAAGTTACCCCCATTCCAGGCTGTCAATCGCCTTGGCTATGTCCAGGGACATGACAGCTCTGGAATCCTTACCCTCCACTGGGGTCTGGAAGTTCAGGTATGCCCTTCTAATGTTTACACTGGTAGATCTATGGGGAATAAATCCTGCCTGGTCCGGATGTATCAACTTGGCAATGCATTTACTTAACCTGGTTGCTAATACCTTTGCCAGGATTTTGATATCCGAGCAAAGCAGCGAGATCAGTCTATATGAGGATACGTCCAGTTGTCCTTCCCTTCTTTTTGTATAAGTATAATATTGGATTCTCTCATCGAATCGGACAATCTACCTTCTACGGCCGCCACTTCCATATCTGCCACAGCGCTCTTTAACTCTTCTAATGTTATGGGGGATTCTAGGCTGATCTTGTCAGTTACAGAAAGGATTGGCAGCTCAACACCCTCCAAAAATCTATCCATCTCTCCCCTTTTTACACCCTGTTTTGACTTGTATAGAGTGCTGTAAAAGTCAAAAAAGATCTCTTTAACCTTCACAGGGTCAGGTGTAATTTCCCCACTTGGGGATCTAATCATGGAGATTATTGAGGAGGGAGAATTAGTACTTGCTAGTAGGGCTAGCATTCAACCCACTCTCTCCCCTTCTTCAAAACACCTCTGTCTCTGAAAGAGTCTCCTATTCTCAGCGTTTCTGGTTATTACCGCTTTATATTCCTTTTGCTTCCTAATCCATAACTCCCTTTTCCCTGGGCTAGGATCTAGCACATATTGTCTCTCTAGTTCCATAACCTCATTTCTAATGTGTTCTCCCTGTGCCCTTGATTTCCTCTTTACTCTTGTTATGTGTTGAATTAAGAGTCCCCTGAGGAAGGCCTTTAAGGAATCCCACACCACCCCCGCTGATGCTGTACCTGAGTTATAGACTATAAACTCTTTTAGAACAGTAAGTATTTCTTTCGTTCTCCCTATTACCTCTAACCATACTGGATTTACTATCCACGGTCTCTGCGTTTGTCTGTCATGGATGTTCACTACTAGTTTCAAGGGCGAGTGGTCTGATATCCCTCTTGTGCAATATTCTATCTTATTCACTAGAGGATGTGCTTCTTTATTACCTATAGCTAAATCTATATGAGATAATGTACAATGTGTCCCTGAGTAGCAAGAGTATTGCCTATTGTTTGGATTACGGATTCTCCAGAGATCGCACCATCCGATCTCCTCTAGAAACTGAGCAAGCCTTCCCTTCCTTTGCCCTTTCCATCCAGGCTCCAGGTGGGAGCCTGTCTTGGCGGCTTTCAAGGATGCGTTGAAATCCCCCACCACTATCATCGGGGTACCTATCTTATTCTCCATATATTCTAGCAGGCAATTCAAGATCTCCAACTTAAATGGGGGGGGGAATATATAAATTTGCTATAACAAATGCTCTACCCTCAATCAAGCAATGTAAAAAAATATAACAACCCAGTGTATCAATCCTGACATCGCTGCAGGTAAACGCCACCCCTTTTTTAACCAATATACTCACACCCCTTGAATAGGAGGAGTAAACTGAATGAAATTGTGTTTGAAATCTTTTACCCCTAATTAATAATTTAGACTCATTAGTCAGGTGCGTCTCCTGCAGGCATATCAGTCCAGCACCGTGGGACTCCAATTCTAAAAATATGGCAGCTCTTTTGGTAGGATCACCCATGCCCCTAACATTCCATGAGCTTATTCCAACTGTACTAGACATCAGAAAAAAAAAAGTAAAAAAAAAAAAAACAACACAGAAGGAAAAAACTGAAGAAAAACCCAAAAAGAAAAAAGTTAGGTCTGGAAGGGAGGGTGGCTTCAAAATATCTATCTTAAGTAATGCAAAATGTAAACCACTCCTTTGCCCAAACCACCCAATCAAACATATCGGACTTCTTGCTTCACAACTTTCCATTTGTTTTAACTCATCTGTTGTTCAAAAACAACAAACAGTGCCATTGCCATAAACAGAGGTGAGAAGGGTGAGGTGGGGGAACCTCTGTTTCCCCTCTCCCACCCCCCCACCCCCCCGTCCTCCAAGATTACTTTTCTTTTCATGTGCATGTGTAAATAACTCAAAGTCTTATATAACTTTTTTCCCCTTCCCCACCCCTGCTTCAATTTAACATAACAATTAGTTCCGACATAGGGAATGATTAACCCTTCACCCAGTGTACCCCCCCTCCCCCCATGCCTGATTCGGCTAGCCCTAGGGGCAGTTTTTGTGACCCTTTTGCACCCTTCCTCCCATTCTAACCAACACTTCCACACCCGCCCTAATAATGAATCTACCCCCCCCAAATTCCTCTACTTGCCCCCCTCTCCCTCCTGCCACCCCCCTAAACCAAATCTTCTAGAGCAAGATATCCTCAAAACATCGAGAAAAAACAAAAAATCAACCCACAACCTCAACCATATACCTGCTCTCATTGAAATCACTCACCCTCCAACCCCACTCCCTCCAGCCTCCAAAAAAAAAACCCCCACACCCAGCCCCTTTTAACGTTCAATAATTCAAACTTTTTGTGTTCCAGCTTTATAAGTTCTTTTTGTTATCCTCAAGCCATGCTGTGACCCTATCGACTGAGTCAAAGAAATGGACTGTCCCTAGGCCCTCTATGCGTAGACGCGCTGGATATAACAGTGCATATGAGATTATATAAGTCCGTAGGGCATGTTTAATGCCCACAAATCCTGCCCTTCTTTTTTGCAGATCTGGGGAGTAATTGGGATATAATGAAATCCTAGTACCATTATAGAAAATGTCCCCCTTCTCTCTGGATTTTTGCATCAATGTCACCTTATCTTTATAGCAAAACAACTTAATAATCATAGGTCTGGGGCGACCTCCCGACGCAGTGGGCCTAGTGGGAATTCGATGCGCTCTCTCAATGGCGAAGAAATGTGAGAATGTTTCAGTCCCAAAAATCTCCTTGAGCCAATTTTCCATGAACGCCTCAGGGCGGGGGCCCTCACTTCCCTCTGGGAGGCCCATCACCCTCACATTACATCTGCGCAACCTATTTTCCATTTCGTCCATTTTGTGTCTATGCGCGTCAAACTGCGCTTGCATGATCTTAAACTATTGTTGCATTGGATGTAACATATCTTCAACTTGACTCAACCTTTCCTCCATGGTAGTGGTCCTCTCTGCCACCTTCTGAAGTTCTTGGCCCATGGAGCGTAGTTCTTCCTTGAGGCCCCTTAATTGGTTACACAGGTCATTCAAAGATCCTTTACATGAATTTACCGCGGTCAATACCTTTTTTAATGTGGGCTCAGGTTCACCAATTATACCTAAGTCAGGAGAAGCTCCACTAGTAGCTACGGTACCTTTTTCCAGGAGGTCTCTCTCAGGGCTTTTTTTATTTGTTGTTTTAGTACTAGCTGGTAGGGATGAGCTGAACACCCCCCTGTTCGGTTTGCACCAGAACATGCGAACAGGAAAAAAGTTTGTTCGAACACGCAAACACCGTTAAAGTCTATGGGACACGAACATGAATAATCAAAAGTGCTAATTTTAAAGGCTTATATGCAAGTTATTGTCAAAAAAGTGTTTGGGGACCTGGGTCCTGCCCCAGGGGACATGGATCATTGCAAAAAAAGTTTTAAAAACGGCCGTTTTTTCAGGAGCAGTGATTTTAATAATGCTTAAAGTCAAACAATAAAAGTGTAATATCCCTTTAAATTTCATAGCTGGCCGCCATTGTATTCTATAGGGTCTTTGATAAAAAAACATATATAATGTTTTGGGGTTCTATGTAATTTTCTAGCAAATAAATGATGATTTTTACATGTAGAAGAGAAATGTCAGAATTGGCCTGGGCACTCCAGAATGCCTGAAGGTGCTCCCCTGCATGTTGGGCCTCTGTGTGTGGCCACGCTGTGTAAAAGTCTCACACATGTGGTATCGCCGTACTTGAGAGTAATAGCAGAATGTGTTTTGGGGTGTAATTTGTGGTATGCATATGCTGTGTGTGAGAAATAACCTGCTAATATGACAATTTTGTGGGAAAAAAAAAGTAAAAAAAAAACCTTGATTTTGCAAAGAATTGTGGGAAAAAATGACAACTTCAAAAAACTCACCATGCATCTTTCTAAATACCTTGGAATGTCTTCTTTCCAAAAAGGGGTAATTTGGGGGGTATTTGTACTTTTCTGGCATGTTAGGGTCTCAAGAAATTAGATAGGCCGTCAGTACTTCAGGTGTGATCAATTTTCAGATATTCGCACCATAGCTTTTGGACTCTATAACTTTCACAAAGACCAAATAATATCCACCGATTTGGGTTATTTTTACCAAAGATATGTAACTGTATAAATTTTGGCCAAAATAGATGAAGAAAAATTACTAATTTGCAAAATATTATAACAGAAATGAAGAAAAATGTATTTTTTTACAGATTTTTCTGTCTTTTTTCTTTTATAGCGCAAAAAATAAAGAACCCAGCAGTGATTAAATACCACCAAAAGAAAGCTCTATTTGTGTGAAAAAAAGGACAAAAATTTCATATAGATACAGTGTTGCATGACTGAGTAATTGTCATTCAAAATGTGAGAGCACCAAAAGATGAAAATTGGTCTGGTTAGGAAGGGGGTTTAAGTGCCCAGTGGTCAAGTGGTTAAGGGGAACCCCGTGCCAAAAAAAAAAAAAAACGAGTGGGGTCCCCCCAACAATCCATAACAGACCCTTATCCGAGCACGCAACCTGGCAGGCCGCAGGAAAAGAGGGGGGGACGAGAGTGAACCGTACCAAGCCACATGCCCTCAACATTGGGAGGGTGCTTTGGGGTAGCTCCCCAAAACACCTTGTTCCCATGTTGATGAGGACAAGGGCCTCATCCCCACAACCCTGGCCGGTGGTTGTGGGGGTCTGCGGGCGCAGGGCTTATCGGAATCTGGAAGCCCCCTTTAACAAGGGGACCCCCAGATCCCGGCTCCCCCCTGTGTGAAATGGTAAGGGGGTACTTACCCCTACCATTTCACTAAAAAACTGTCAAAAATGTTAAAAATGACAAGAGACAGTTTTTGACAATTCCTTTATTTAAATGCTTCTTCTTTCTTCTATCTTCCTTCATCTTCTTCTTCTTCTGGTTCTTCTGGTTCTTCTGGTTCTTCCTCCGGCGTTCTCATCCAGCATCTCCTCTGCGGCGTCTTCTATCTTCTTCTCCTTGGGCCACTCTGCACCCATGGCATGGGGGAGGCTCCCGCTCTTCTCTTCATCTTCTTCTTCATCTTCTTCTCTTCTTCCTTCTTCTCTTCTTCTCTTCTTCATTTTCTTCTCCGGGCCGCTCCGCACCCATGCTGGCATGGAGGGAGGCTCCCGCTGTGTGACGGCGTCTCCTCGTCTGGCGGTTCTTAAATAATGGGGGCGGGGCCACCCGGTGACCCCGCCCCCCTCTGACGCACGGTGACTTGACGGGACTTCCCTGTGACATCACGGGGAATGCCACAGGGAAGTCCCGTCATGTCTCGTGCGTCAGAGGGGGGCGGGGTCACAGGGTGGCCCCACCCCCATTATTTAAGAACCGTCAGACGAGGAGACGCCGTCACACAGCGGGAGCCTCCCTCCATGCCAGAATGGGTGCGGAGCGGCCTGGAGAAGAAAATGAAGAAGAGAAGAAGAGAAGAAGAGAAGGAAGAAGAGAAGAAGATAAAGAAGAAGATGAAGAGAAGAGCTGGAGCCTCCCCCATGCCATGGGTGCGGAGCGGCTCGAGGAGAAGAAGATAGAAGACGCCGCGGAGGAGATGCTGAACGAGAACGCCGGAGGAAAAACCAGAAGAACCAGAAGAAGAAGAAGAAGATGAAGGAAGATAAAAGTTAAAGGGGGCTTCCAGATTCCGATAAGCCCCCCGCCCGCAGACCCCCACAACCACCGGCCAGGGTTGTGGGGATGAAGCCCTTGTACTCATCAACATGGGGACAAGGTGTTTTAGGGGGCTACCCCAAAGCACCCTCCCAATGTTGAGGGCATGTGGCCTGGTACGGTCTCCCCCCCCCTCTTTTCCTGCGGCCTGCCAGGTTGCGTGCTCAGATAAGGGTCTGGTATGGATTTTTGGGGGGACCCCACACCGTCTTTTTTTTTTTTTTGGCGTGGGGTTCCCCTTAATATCCATACCAGACCTGAAGGGCCTGGTATGGAATCTAGGGGGACTCCCACGTCATTTTTAAAAAAAAATTAGTTCGGGGTTCCCCTGTGGGGAATTCCCATGTCGTTTTTATCAATGAACTTCTATGTGTATTGTCGGCAATGCAATAGCCGCGAGTAGTTTTAAATGGGTTTTTTCCTTCGAAATGTCATTTTGCTGTCAGACTGTTCTAAACATGGGAAACATGCGCCCCTTTACAGGCATACTATAGACACCCCCCAGCTATGAAATTTAAAGGGATATTACACTTTTATTGTTTGACTTTAAGCATTATTAAAATCAGTGCTCCTGAAAAAACGGCCATTTTTAAAACTTTTTTTTGCATTGATCCATGTCCCCTGGGGCAGGACCCGGGTCCCCAAACACTTTTTATGACAATAACTTACATATAAGCTTTTAAAATTAGCACTTTTGATTTCTCCCATAGACTTTTAAAGAACAATGGGAAGGGTTGTGGGACTTTATATGAGGCACATATAGGATGTGCCTCCATCCCTAATTCAAGGAAAATAATAAGTTTGGGACTTTGAGTGAGGCCATAGACATGGTGGAAATGGATAAAGTAAAAGTACACATTTATTGTCATAAGAGTCATAAAACATGTCAATAACAGGAACCACATGGGTGAGACAACATTTTAAAAAATGTAATTTCATGTTTGTTCACATACACCATGTCATCCGGGTGTGATATGATCAAGTCCCTGACATTTACCCATTATGTCCGGGCTTGTGTTTTAGAGACAGAGAATTTCTTTTTGTCTGTGAGAATTTTCAGCACAGACACTTTAATTGTTAGAACCCACACTGAGGTTGGTATGTCCAGGGCTTTATTTGTCTATTGCCGGGAGCTGCGATGCGCTCTGCGTGCCCCAGCCCCCTCACCCTCCTCCCCGCCCATTCGTGTGGCGGGGGATGGGTGTGGGAGGGAGGGCGGTTCACAGCGCATCGGCGCCACGCATCCTGCTTCTCGTGTGCCGTCACCGCCTGACGCCATCACGTCGAGCACGTGATCTTACCATCGGAGCCCACACAGCTGGGGAAACGAGCTTCGGGCGCGGGCGGTCCCTGACCGCCGGCGTCGGAGCTCCTCCCCGTTTCTGTCGTGCCAGCGTGACGCTGGTGGGAGTCAGCGTGCACGTGTGCCGGGTTGTTATATCTGGCCTCCCTGGGCGTAGTTCCCTGTTGTCTTCCTACACTGGATGCTGCAGTCCATCCTACCACTTCACTCCATGCTGAGACATCAGTAAGTTACCCCCTACTAGGGTCTGTTATTTTGTTAAATGATGCATCACTTTCCAACTTTAGATGAATGGACACATTTTCACACTAAGACATTCAATCTTTTCAGACCATTCCTGGTAGCCACCAACGGTGTAATATCTAGTCTTACCATACAGTCCCAACTTGTGTCCTGTGTCTTGGGGAGTCTCTGGATGTACACCCTGTCAGCACGTTGCTCCATTACCTCAGCTCCCGGCAAAGATTGGTTGACCTTGGTTCCATACCTACCATACCTCACCACAGTGAGTTCTTGTAAGCATTTTGATTATACTTACCCACTTTCTTCTCAATAGGTTACAATACATCCCACTAATTGTATTTTATTATATTTTGTAGATACACTACTAGCACCCGCCCCTGATGAGTGTAATATACACGAAACGCGTCGGGCATTGTTTGGGATGCATATACCAGCCCCTACTCTATCATCCACTCTGGGCATTTTGGGATGTTTTCTCACATTTCGATCATTTTGACTGTTTTTCTGTTTTAACCTGATTTTGTACTTTACTGTGGTCTCATTGTCTCTTTTGCAAGTGTTGTTATATACTTTATGTACCATCATGAACTCATTGGAATGCATTGACTGATCAATCCAGACCACTGCGGGGCACTTGGCTACCAGACCCAGATGTACCCTAGTTGCCTGTATTGCACGCACACTTTTAATAGTGTATGTGAACAAACATGAAATTACATTTTTTAAAATGTTGTCTCACCCATGTGGTTCCTGTTATTGACATGTTTTATGACTCTTATGACAATAAATGTGTACTTTTACTTTATCCATTTCCACCATGTCTATGGCCTCACTCAAAGTCCCAAACTTATTATTTTCCTTGAATTAGGGATGGAGGCACATCCTATATGTGCCTCATATAAAGTCCCACAACCCTTCCCATTGTTCTCGTATTAGGGATGGAGGTCCTGTGACTGGATTGACAGCCCTTCTTTTTCCATGTCATCCGGGTGTGATATGATCAAGTCCCTGACATTTACCCATTATGTCCGGGCTTGTGTTTTAGAGACAGAGAATTTCTTTTTGTCTGTGAGAATTTTCAGCACAGACACTTTAATTGTTAGAACCCACACTGAGGTTGGTATGTCCAGGGCTTTATTTGTCTATTGCCGGGAGCTGCGATGCGCTCTGCGTGCCCCAGCCCCCTCACCCTCCTCCCCGCCCATTCGTGTGGCGGGGGATGGGTGTGGGAGGGAGGGCGGTTCACAGCGCATCGGCGCCACGCATCCTGCTTCTCGTGTGCCGTCACCGCCTGACGCCATCACGTCGAGCACGTGATCTTACCATCGGAGCCCACACAGCTGGGGAAACGAGCTTCGGGCGCGGGCGGTCCCTGACCGCCGGCGTCGGAGCTCCTCCCCGTTTCTGTCGTGCCAGCGTGACGCTGGTGGGAGTCAGCGTGCACGTGTGCCGGGTTGTTATATCTGGCCTCCCTGGGCGTAGTTCCCTGTTGTCTTCCTACACTGGATGCTGCAGTCCATCCTACCACTTCACTCCATGCTGAGACATCAGTAAGTTACCCCCTACTAGGGTCTGTTATTTTGTTAAATGATGCATCACTTTCCAACTTTAGATGAATGGACACATTTTCACACTAAGACATTCAATCTTTTCAGACCATTCCTGGTAGCCACCAACGGTGTAATATCTAGTCTTACCATACAGTCCCAACTTGTGTCCTGTGTCTTGGGGAGTCTCTGGATGTACACCCTGTCAGCACGTTGCTCCATTACCTCAGCTCCCGGCAAAGATTGGTTGACCTTGGTTCCATACCTACCATACCTCACCACAGTGAGTTCTTGTAAGCATTTTGATTATACTTACCCACTTTCTTCTCAATAGGTTACAATACATCCCACTAATTGTATTTTATTATATTTTGTAGATACACTACTAGCACCCGCCCCTGATGAGTGTAATATACACGAAACGCGTCGGGCATTGTTTGGGATGCATATACCAGCCCCTACTCTATCATCCACTCTGGGCATTTTGGGATGTTTTCTCACATTTCGATCATTTTGACTGTTTTTCTGTTTTAACCTGATTTTGTACTTTACTGTGGTCTCATTGTCTCTTTTGCAAGTGTTGTTATATACTTTATGTACCATCATGAACTCATTGGAATGCATTGACTGATCAATCCAGACCACTGCGGGGCACTTGGCTACCAGACCCCGATGTACCCTAGTTGCCTGTATTGCACGCACACTTTTAATAGTGTATGTGAACAAACATGAAATTACATTTTTTAAAATGTTGTCTCACCCATGTGGTTCCTGTTATTGACATGTTTTATGACTCTTATGACAATAAATGTGTACTTTTACTTTATCCATTTCCACCATGTCTATGGCCTCACTCAAAGTCCCAAACTTATTATTTTCATAGACTTTTAAAGGGTGTTCCGCAGGATACAAATTTGCCGCGAACACCCCAAATTGTTCGCTGTTCAGCGAACTTGCGAACAGCCAATGTTCGAGTCGAACATGAGTTCGACTCAAACTCGAAGCTCATCCCTACTAGCTGGTAGTGTAACTGGGGCTGCTGACATTCTGCCTACACTCTTTCTGTCCCCAGTAGAACCTGCCTGTGTCTTCTCGTGGGGTAACTGATTGCCTTTAGCAGGGGAATGCAAGGAAGTATGCACGTATTTTTCTAATTTTGCTGCCGCTGCAGTTGCCAATGTTGCTTGGTTCCCCTTTTCCTTAGAGGAGCGGGTGGATTGTGCTGCTAAGCTCTCCAGGGGCTGCTGCTGGAGCTCCTCACCCTTCTTCCTGGTCATGATAAAGGTGTAGTATAGTGCCAAGGTGAGGTTCCAAATAATTCCTTCACACAGTATAGTATTCCTGGTTATTGCCACTTTTACCCCTTTTTACCCCGCTTTCTGAGCAATCACCACATACACAGTCCACAATTGTTACTTGGTTTCTGCCCTCCTTTCCTCCCTTCCTTTTCCCTTCTACTTCTTTGCCGTACCACATATGTTATCAGCAATCCAGCACAATCTAGCACAGTCCCGCCATTGTTGCTTCTCTCCTCCCTGAGCTGAAGCCAAATGTCCACATATCTGCCCTGGGACGCTCAAGGATAACGTATCCCCCTCTTCGCACTCGCTCTCGGTGTCTGCCGTTTACTATGGCTGATGAGTCCGGCTTCCGTCTCGTCGCTAGCTCTCACAGTGTCCTCTCGGCTCTCGCGTGGACCCCGATCGTTGCTGGGTTATGGAGCGGGACAGTGACAGGCAGATGCAGTCGGCACTGGTATGATCCGGGCGTTCAGCGAACCGGTAATGGGGCCGATACCCTTACCCCGCAGCGGCTTCGGCTACGACCGTCCTCCACTCTGCACTGCTTCTCCCACATGAGGGTTAAAGAACTGACAAGGCAAGTTTCAACCAAAGCGGGATACTCCACGCTAAGTTAGACTGCAAGCTGGGCTAGACTGCTGGGGCTGGGGTAGGTAGCATGAAGGCTGGAGCAGGGAGAGAGCTCACACACGACTGCTCACACCGACATCCGGTCACGCCCCTCATGTCAGTAATCTTGAGATTAGTATATAGCTAAAGTAGGGACAGTTCAGATAGCTTCAGTGTAGTGACGATTGAACACCGTCTATTTGATTGCGTTACTGCCAGTTTAACGCCATATCGTATTGCGTGCATTACTGCCTGTTTAACGCCATATAGTTTTGCATGCGTTACTGCCAGCTTAACTCTATATCATTTTGCGTGTGTTACTGCCAGTTTAACGCCATATTGTTTTGCGTGCGTTACTACAAGTTTAACGCCATATAGTTTTGTGCGTTACTGCCAGTTTAACGCCATTTACTTCTGTGTGAGTTACTGCCAGTTTAACCCCATATAGTTCTGTGCATCACTGTACGTTTGGTGCATTATATTGCAGTATATTATATTGTATCCGTGGAGTGTGTCTGTGTAGTGTGAGTACTCAAATGAAAGGGCACCAAACACCTCTTTACATTGATTAAAGTGCATCTACGTACAGATTTCAACTTCTCCTTTACATTTGCTTATAAGCACCACCCCCTCCCTCCCAATAATGTCTGGGAGAACAACAAGGAGAGGCAAACGTTCCCTTGGCACTGTAAGGGGGCCAGCAGGCTGCCTAGCTTTGAGGTTGTTCAATCATTTAACCTGGAAGAATGTTTTTGGTATAGGGTTCATGGGCACAATTAACACCCGAAGACCAATTTTTCTGACAGGGGCATATCATTGCAAATTTTTTTGCCTTCATCAAGGGCACCTATATAGGGTAACGGTGGGAAGGTGCCCCGACACCCAAAGAGTAATTTTTCTGCATCTGTTTGTCAAGTGCATATCATTGCAATTTTTTACAGCAAGGCAAATTCTTGCTTTCATCAAGATTATCTCTATAGGGTTAAGGTGGGAAGGCGCCACCAACACCCAAAGACCAATTTTAACGCACCCGTTACTTCTATCCAAAGTCAAAGTAACACCAGAATGTATCCAAAAAATCTTTAATCTTGTTCCCAGTGCACTAAATTGTGGCCTCATCATACACACTGGCTCCACAGCTGTTGCTGAGCAAAATAACAACATGCCAAATGAGGTTCAATGTAGAAAAATGGAAAATAATGCATTTGGGTGGCAAAAATATGAATGCAATCTATACACTGGGGGGAGAACCTCTGGGAGAATATAGGATGGAAAAGGACCTGGGGGTCCTAGTAGATAATAGGCTCAGCAATGGCATGCAATGCCAAGCTGCTGCTAAAAAAGCAAACAGAATATTGGCATGCATTAAAAAGGGGATTAATTCCAGAGATAAAACGATAAAGACTCTGGTCTGGCCGCACCTAGAGTATGCTGTCCAGTTCTGGGCACCAGTCCTAAAAGGTCTGGAGAATATTAGTTATGAGAAAAGGTTGCAAGCACTGAACTTATTCTCTCTGGAGAAGAGACGTTTGAGAGGGGATATGATTTCAAATACCATACTGGTGAACCCACAATGGGCATAAAAACCTCACCTACTATGTAACTATGTAACTATGTTTATACTGACAAAATGGTACCGAGTTAACCACTTAACCAGTTGCAGAGCGCCTAACGAACATATACTGTGGCAGAATGGCACGGGCAGGCAAAATTACGTACCTTGTACGTGATCTGCCTCCCGCGGGCGGGGGGTCCAATCGGACCCCTCCCGGTGCCCGAGGCAGTCGGCTTCTGTCTGGGAGTGATGAGAGGTGAGGGGGAGACCATCCATTCATGGCCCCCCTCGCGATCGCTCCCAGCCAATGATATTCTTCCTCTGCTGCTGTATGGTAAACAGCAGCAGAGGAAATGATGTCATCTCTCCTCGGCTCGGCATTTTCAGTTCCAGCGCCTAGGAGAGAAGACATCTGAGTAAGTGCACAAACACTACGCACACAGTAGAAGATGCCAGGCACACATTACACCCCCCATCACCCCCCCAATCACCCCCTGATCACTCCCCAATCACCCCCCCTGTCACACTGACACCAAGCAGTTTTTTTCTGATTACTGCATTGGTGTCAGTTAGTGACAGTTAGTGTGGTAGGGCAGTTAGTATTAGCCCCCTTTAGGTCTAGGGTACCCCCCTAACCCCCTAATAAAGTTTTAAACCCTTGATCACCCCCCGTCGCCAGTGTCACTAAGCGATCATTTTTCTGATCGCTGTATTAGTGTCACTAGTAACGCTAGTTAGGGAGGTAAATATATAGGTTCGCCGTCAACATTTTATAGCATCAGGAAATAAAGGTTTTAACCCCCTGATTGCCCCCTTTCGCCATTGATCACCATATAACTGTTACGGATGACGCTGGTTAGTTAGTTTGTAAATGCATAAAATCTAGGAATGGGACTTTGGAGGCACAACAGTATTAAACTACGGAAAAGTAGATTTGTTTGGGGTTTTTTATTAATATAGTATAAAAAAACAATGAACAAACATGGACATTTTAAAAACAAATCAGGCTAGACATAGAACCTGGTATTGGTACACCGTAAGGATCCTATCCTGCAAGCTTGTGTAACATTTAAAGAAATTGTAAATATATAATCAGAACACTTATTCCAAATGAAGGAGAAATACTTCCCCGAACATTGAGCAGTGGACAATTATAGAGCTATAATGAACAAGATGCTGCAGGTCTGGTGATCCAAGGTGAGATGCTCTCTAGTTGCTCTACAACTAAAAAAGAAAAAAAAGAAAAAAAGAAAGAAAAAGGGGAGAAAAAGGGGAGGAAAAAATGTCCCTTGTTTTCTTTTTTCTTCTCCCCTTTTTCCCCCTCATTATATATATGGAGACCATAATCTTTCATAGGGTCTGTCCCATAAGTCATTATACTTGGCGGTGGTCAATACTGAAATCTCTATATATACCTTTTACTTGTAAGAAATCCATTTTTTGATATTCTGTAATTGTGATAGTTTTGTTGTTTCTTTTATGTATTTTGATTAGAATCTCTAGCTTCTGAGGAAGTGTTCTGTGCAACGTGAAACATGTAGAGCAACTAGAGAGCATCTAACCTTGGATCACCAGACCTGCAGCATCTTGTTCATTATAGCTCTATAATTGTCCACTGCTCAATGTTCGGGGAAGTATTTCTCCTTCATTTGGAATAAGTGTTCTGATTATATATTTACAATTTCTTTAAATGTTACACAAGCTTGCAGGATAGGATCCTTACGGTGTACCAATACCAGGTTCTATGTCTAGCCTGATTTGTTTTTAAATGTCCATGTTTGTTCATTTTTTTTATACTTTATTAATAAAAAACCCCAAACAAATCTAATTTTCCGTAGTTTAATACTGTTGTGCCTCCAAAGTCCCATTCCTAGATTTTATGCGTTTACAATTATAATGTTGGGGACGCTGGCACAAATCGCTATTGAGTACCTACAGAGTCACCCTGGTTTTTGAGGTACTTTAGCACTAGGTCTTTTGTCTGGTTAGTTAGTTTACTCTTTATAGCGTCAGGGAACCCGCCGTTTATTACCTAATAAAGGTTTAGCCCCCTGATCGCCCGGCGGTGATATAACTTAGGTTTTAGGGTCAGAGAGGGTCTGCGTCACCCCAGGCAGTGTCAGGTTAGTGCCAGTAGCACTAACACCCACGCATGCAGCATACACCTCCCTTAGTGGTATAGTATCTGAACAGATCAATATCTGATCCGATTAGATCTATATTAGCGTCCCCAGCAGTTTAGGGTTCCCAAAAACGCAGTGTTAGCGGGATCAAACCCAGATACCTGCTAGCACCTGCATTTTGCCCCTCCGCCCGGCCCAGCCCACCCAAGTGCAGTATCGATCAATCACTGTCACTTACAAAACACTAAACACACATAACTGCAGTGTTCGCAGAGTCAAGTGTGATCCCTGCGATCGCTAACAGTTTTTTTGGTAGCGTTTTGGTGAACTGGCAAGCACCAGCCCCAGGCAGCGTCAGGTTAGTGCTAGTAGCGCTAACACCCACACATGCACCGTACACCTCCCTTAGTGGTATAGTATCTGAACGGATCAATATCTGATCTGATCAGATCTATACTAGTGTCCCCAGCAGTTTAGGGTTCCCAAAAACGCAGTTTTAGTGGGATCAGCCCAGATACCTGCTAGCACCTGCGTTTTGCCCCTCCACCCGGCCCAGCCCAGCCCACCCAAGTGCAGTATCGATTGATCACTGTCACTTACAAAACACTAAACGCATAACTGCAGTGTTCGCAGAGTCAGGCCTGATCCCTGCAATCGCTAACAGCTTTTTTGGTAGCGTTTTGGTGAACTGGCAAGCACCAGTGGCCTAATACACCCCGGTCGTAGTCAAACCAGCACTGCAGTAACACTTGGTGACATGGCGAGTCCCATAAGTGTAGTTCAAGCTGGTGAGGTGGCAAGCACAAGTAGTGTCCCGCTGCCACCAAGAAGAAGACAAACACAGGCCCGTCGTGCCCATAATGCCCTTCCTGCTGCATTTGCCAATCCTAATTGGGAACCCACCACTTCTGCAGCGCCCGTACTTCCCCCATTCACATCCCCAACCAAATGCAGTCGGCTGCATGAGAGGCATTTTTATGTCCTCCCGAGTACCCCTACCCAACAAACCCCCCTAAAAAAGATGTTGTGTCTGCAGCAAGCGCGGATATAGGCGTGGCACCCACTATTATTTTCCCTCCTGTCCTGACAATCCTGGTCTTTGCATTGGTGAATGTTTTGAACGCTACCATACACTAGTTGAGTATTAGCGTACAGCATTGCACAGACTAGGCACACTTTCACAGGATCTCCCAAGATGCCATCGCATTTTGAGAGACCCAAACCTGGAACCGGTTACAGTTATAAAAGTTACAGTTACAAAAAAAAGTGTAAAAAAAATATATTAAAAAAAAAAAAAAATAGTTGGCGTTTTATTGTTCTCTCTTTCTATTCTCTCTCTATTATTCTGCTCTTTTTTACTGCATTCTATTCTGCAATGTTTTATTGTTATTATGTTTTATCATGTTTGCTTTTCAGGTATGCAATTTTTTATAATTTACTGTTTACTGTGTTTTATTGTTAACCATTTTTTACGCCATTCACGACTTTGAGTGATTATACCAGAATGATGCCTGCAGTTTTAGGTATCATCTTGGTATCATTATTTTCAGCCAGCGGTCGGCTTTCATGTAAAAGCAATCCTAGCGGCTAATTAGCCTCTAGACTGCTTTTACAAGCAGTGGGAGGGAATGCCCCCCCGTCTTCCGTGTTTTTCTCTGGCTCTCCTGTCTCAACAGGGAACCTGAGAATGCAACCGGTGATTCGTCCAGCTGACCATAGAGCTGATCAGAGACCAGAATGGCTCCAATCATCTCTATAGCCTAAGAAAGCGGAAGCTACGAGCATTTCATGACTTAGATTTCGCCGGATGTAAACAGCACCATTGGGAAATTGGGAAAGCATTTTATCACACCGATCTTGGTGTGGTCAGATGCTTTGAGGGCAGAGGAGAGATCCCAATTTTTTCAAAAAAAGAGCACCTGTCACTACCTATTGCTATCATTGCATTCCCTGAGATAACAATAAAAATGATTAAAAAAAAAGAAGAAAGGAACAGTTTAAAATAAGATAAAAAAGCAAAAAAATAATAAAGAAAAAAAAAAAGCACCCCTGTCCCCCCTGCTCTCGCGCAAAGGCGAACGCAAGCATCGGTCTGGCGTCACATGTAAACAGCAATTGCACCATGCATGTGAGGTATCACCACGAAGGTCAGATCGAGGGCAGTAATTTTAGCAGTAGACCTCCTCTGTAAATCTAAAGTGGTAACCTATAAAGGCTATTAAAGTAAATGTATTTAGTTTGTCGCCACTGCACGTTTGTGTGCAATTTTAAAGCATGTCATGTTTGGTATCCATGTACTCAGCCTAAGATCATCTTTTTTTATTTCATCCAACATTTGGGCAATATAGTGTGTTTAAGTGCATTAAAATTTTAAAAAAGTGTGTTTTTTCCCAAAAAAAATGCGTCTGAAAAATCGCTGCGCAAATACTGTGTGAAAAAAAAAAAATGAAACACCCACCATTTTAATCTGTAGGGCATTTGCTTAAAGAAATATATAATGTTTTGGGGTTCAAAGTAATTTTCTTGCAAAAAAAATAATTTTTTCATGTAAACAATAAGTTTCAGAAAGGGCATTGTCTTCAAGTGGTTAGAAGAGTGGGTGATGTGTGACATAAGCTTCTAAATGTTGTGCATAAAATGCCAGGACAGTTCAACCCCCCCCAAATGATCCCATTTTGGAAAGTAGACACCCAAGCTATTTGCTGAGAGGCATGTCAAGTCCATGGAATATTTTATATTGTGACACAAGATGCGGGAAAAAGACAATTTTTTTTTTTTTTTTGCACAAAGTTGTCACTAAATGATATATTGCTCAAACATGCCATGGGAATATGTGAAATTACACCCCAAAATACATTCTGTTGCTTCTCCTGAGTATGGGGATACCACATGTGTGAGACTTTTTGGGAGCCTAGCCATGTACGGGACCCTGAAAACCAAGCACCGCCTTCAGGCTTTCTAAGGGCGTAAATTTTTAATTTCACTTTTCACTGCCTATCACAGTTTCACAGGCCATGGAATGCCCAGGTGGCACAAAACCCCCCAAATAACTCTATTTTGGAAAGTAGACACACCAAACTATTTGCTGAGAGGTATGGTGAGTATTTTGCAGACCTCACTTTTTGTCACAAAGTTTTGAAAATTGAAAAAAGAAAAAAAAATTTTTTTTCTTCTCTTTCTTCATTTTCAAAACCAAATGAGAGCTGCAAAATACTCACCATGCCTCTCAGAAAATATCTTGGGGTATCTACTTTCCAAAATTGGGTCATTTGGGGGGGTTTGTGCAACCTGGGCATTCCATGGCCTCCGAAACTGTGATAGGCAGTGAAGAGTGAAATCGAAAATTTACGCCCTTAGAAATCTGAAGGCGGTGATTGGTTTACGGGGCCCCATACGCAGCTAGGCTCCCAAAAAATCCGACACATGTGGTATCCCCATACTTAGGAGAAGCAGCTAAATGTATTTTAGGGTGCAATTCCACATATGCCCATGGCCTGTGTGAGCAATATATCATTTAGTGACAACTTTGTGCAAAAAAATAAAATAAAAAAACATTTGTCACTTTCCCACAACTTGTGTCAAAATATAAAATATTCCATGGACTCAACATGCCTCTCAGCAAATAGCTTGGGGTGTCTACTTTCTAAAATGGGGTCATTTGAGGGGGTTTTGTGCCATCTGGGCATTTTATGGCCTTCAAAACTGTGATAGGTAGTGAGGAGTGAAATCAAAAATTTACGCCCTTAGAAATCCTGAAGTCAGTGATTGGTTTTCAGGGCCCCGTGCGTGGCTAGGCTCCCAAAAAGTCCCACACATGTGGTATCCCCGTACTCAGGAGAAGCAGCTGAATGTATTTTGGGGTGCAATTCCACATATGCCCATGGACTGTGTGAGCAATATATCATTTAGTGACAACTTTTTGTAAATTTTTTTTGTCATTATTCAATCACTTGGGACAAAAAAAATTAATATTCAATGGGCTCAACATGCCTCTCAGCAATTTCCTTGTCGTGTCTACTTTCCAAAATGGGGTCATTTGGGGGGGTTTGTACTGCTCTGCCATTTTAGCATCTCAAGAAATGACATAGGCAGTCATAAACTAAAAGCTGTGTAAATTCCAGAAAATGTACCCTAGTTTGTAGACGCTATAACTTTTGCGCAAACCAATAAATATACGCTTATTGACATTTTTTTTACCAAAGACATGTGGCTGAATACATTTTGGCCTAAATGTGTGACTAAAATTGAGTTTATTGGATTTTTTTATAACAAAGAGTAGAAAATATCATTTTTTTTTCAATTTTTGGTCTTTTTCCATTTATAGTGCAAAAAATTAAAAAAAATAAAAACCGCAGAGGTGATCAAATACCATCAAAAGAAAGCTCTATTTGTGGGAAGAAAAGGACACAGATTTCATTTGGGTACAGCATTGCTTGACCGCGCAATTAGCAGTTAAAGCGACACAGTGCCAAATTGTAAAAAGTGCTCTGGTCAGGAAGGGGGTAAATCCTTCCGGGGCTGAAGTGGTTAAGCTTGCTTGTTATGCTAACCTCCATGCAACCTTCTCTGAGCAAATCCTTATGATACTATGGTTAAGATTACCTCTATTAACGCCAAAGGGCTTAATATGCCCTATAAGCACTCTATCCTATGGAAAGAGGCTACATGGCTTCATAGTGATATATTATGCGTCAAGAGACGCATTTCAAACAATCTAACCCTCCCAAATGTAATCACGGCAGTTTTACTCATTACTTTTTTGCTAACGTAGAGACTAAAGCCTCTTACACACGATCTGATTGTTTGCAGGGGTTTGTGTGATGACAGACTGTTAGCCTAAAATCGTACGCTCCTTCAGATAATTGTTGTCCGACTTTCGGTCAACAAATGTTGGAAGACAGGCTAGTAAATTTTCGGCGGACAACGGTCGGTTGTCATATTTTCTTATTGTCTGTACACAAGTCCGTCACAAAAAAGTTCAAAGTACAAACATGCATGCTCGGTAGCAAGGACAACCCTGAAGCCGTCTTGTAAACTAGCGTTCGTAATGGAGAAATAACATTTGTGATGCAGCAAATTATGTAATGTCGAAATGCAGTGCACATTCTCTTCTTCTTTAATGGGATAATAATGAAGCTGCTTTGCTATTGATACCGATGGAGTTATGGTAAACGTATTTGAAAAGGCTTTTTTTTTCTAGTGTTATCAAGAATAATATTATTATGCTTGTTGTTTTATGTTTTGGGCAAGTTACCACAACACCATTATCCATAGTTTTTAAGATCAAAGATACAACTATGTTGGTGTCCCTTGTTAATTTTACATTGTATTTTTGAAAATGTAACTGCCTACTCCCAAACTGTCATTTGAAGTAAAACACATAGCCAAGTATTATTCTACACAATGTTTTTATTGTGCATTAAAAAAGAAAACAAATTAAATTAGAGATGCTATCTGCCATCCAAATATAAAGAACTTAACCAAAAAGTGCATTCTATGCATACAAAAATATAGAAAAAATAACAAATAAAAACTATTTAACAAAACAAAAAACAATAAAATTAGTAAAGAGGGTAGGGGTGCAAACCAGTGCAGACCAGTGGCCTTGTTGGGGGTCTTGTGGCTGGTTTGGCCACTGACCGCCATGCTGCTGTGATGGGTGGGTTGGCTGTGGAGGTGGTGAATGTGGGGCCACACACAAGTTGTGTTTTCAGCAATTTGGCTCCTCACCCCCTTGTTGAGGAGCTGCAGGATGAGTTCCTTACAGCTGCTCCTTTGCTCACCATCCACCTGCCTTAATTTGTTGGCAGTCAGCACCGCAAATCCCTCAGCCTCATCTGGGTCTGTCTGGATGGCAGTAGTGGCCTCCTCCAGATTCCTGCTTTTCCTGGCCCTTTAGCAGGAGGGCATAGGGGAGAGATCTGTGACTTTGTCTGGCTGCTGACTGCTGGCTCCTCCAGACTGACACTTTCCTATATATGAAAATGGGACATAATTAGAATCTTCTTTAGGGTTTGGTCATCAATCACACACAATTTTGATCTCCTCATTGTTGCAAATTGATTGTGGAGAAATAGAAAAGACCATCATTCTGACCGCAACATTTTTCATTCTTGTTCAAATAATTTTTTGTCACTACTGTCTATTGGAAGCCACTTTGTAAAGGCAGAAATATTTGAACAATAATGTCTAGTTATCATTGTATTTTTGAATACAAATATATTCAACAATGCTATACCTGGGTCAAGCTGGGCTCCTCCACATCTTCATCCTGTGAAGCAGGACCTGTGTGGACCTCGGGAGCTGTGGCCTCAGCAGATGTCGAAGGGGGCGTAGACAGCGATGGCCTGGGTTCTGTCTGGTCGGTCAAAAACCTCCGGCTGTTGTAATACCACAGCCTGGGGACATATAGGTCATCTGCTGCTGCTCCAGATCTCTCTGAGTCAAGGGCCTTGTTGAGCTCCCTTTTAAAAGTACTCCTCCGGTTGGAAATGTTGTTCTTGACATAGTTGATGTCTGCCCTGCTGTACAAAGGCTTCACCAACTCGAGCAGTTTCTCCAATGCTGCCTTCCTCAATATTTTATTGGAGTAATCTCAACTCTTGACCTTCCAGAGACAGGGCAGCTCCCGGTACAGGTCAATGAACTGTAGTAAAAAATCAGGCGCCGTGATAAATGATATGCTGCAAGACAGAACACAAGACAAACCATAACGTCTGGCTTAACTCATAAGCTGGTCCCAATATAAGCCTCAATCTAAGCAGTATAGGCCACTACACACCTATGGCCCAAATTCCAATTGTCCCTTCGTTTTATGGCTTCTTTCATCTGTTGGCGATGGCGATGGTTCATCCTCCAAGATCGCTCCTATGGCCATTCCATCGACTGTGCGTTCTGGCTTTATATACACTGTGCATGCGTGAAACTCCGCGCTCAGTGCGTCATGACGCTGGGGCGAGACCATCTCTTTTCTGCATGCGGCACACACGGTGGAACATTCGGGATGCACAACATGGCGGATTTGGTGGATTCCAGGCAGCCCCACGGTGGTGAAGCTCATAGGAGGCACAAATCAACCCCCATGAGCAAGGGTGAGATGGTGGAGATGGTACGCATCCTAGAGAAGCACGATGATGACTGCAACCTGCGCAATTACGAAAGGCCCAACAGCCAAAAGGACCTCATTTTGGAGAATGTCATCACCATTTGCATTGCAAATTTTTGGTGGAACGATCAAAAGACCAAATCAGAAAACAATGGTCTGATTTCAAACACTGTGAACAAGACCAGATGGAGTACATACATCAGATCATAAAAAAGTAAGCAATATTTGTATCTAACCAATATGGATATGTGAAAATTAGCTGTCTGTATATGTTCTTTATACAAGTAGCTCGAGAGAATTCTATCTAATGTTTTCTAAAATCTTTGTATGACTTGGTATTCTAAAGATGAAGGTAAATATAAAGCAGATATAAACATTCTGTTTTGCTCCTGTTTTTGGACATTTTTTTACTTTTGGATCAAATTTATTTCTCTACTTTCAACAGGGAGTCACCAAAAAAGGAGGCTACAGCCAAGCCACCACATGGGGCGAAGGGAGGCTACCCCCGCTCGGGCCCCAACAGGGGAGGCAACAAGGCCATCTTCCCCACAAAAATGTAAGTGCCAACTTCAAACCGACAGGGGTGTTTCTAGGTGGGCCAAAGGCCATGGGCTTAGGGCAGAACTCAAGATCACTTTCTGGTTGCTGCCTGGCTCATCAGTGCCCATTAGAAAAAAAATAAATAAAATTAACTGGCGCTCAGAGGTAGTGAAGCAAATTTGTATAAATAAATTAGAAAGTCATATGCTGAATTAATCCAGGTGTAACATGAGCGATGTTAATTAAATTGACAGGTGCTGAAAAGCAGTCCATAGTTCAGGGAAAAATCCATTAAGGAATAAACGATATGTTGGAAGACACCGCATATAAGAATTTTCTTGTGAGACACAGTATCAGAGTATTCACAAAGGGCCGCTCTTCTCTGGAGTGAAGTCAGCTCAGATCGATCAAAGAAAAAACAGAAGGAGAAGAGCGCCGCTAAGTAAAATGGTTTATTTACAATTGACAAGTAAAAGTATCCACTTGTAAAGATGGTATATTGGGCAAGATGATACATTCCAAAGTGGGAAAGTGGGAGGACAATCACCGGTTCCCAGGGATGCCCCAAACCTATGCCGCAATCCGGCGGGGAGCCAGGACGGAACATGGTCTGTCTGCAGAGGAGCTGGGCAGCAACCAAGGAAGTGGCTGGTGATGTCAGTAGCAGGGAAGAACACAACGCGTTTCTGAGCGTGTGCAAGGTTCGTACGGCACATGCGTGCTCCTTTTTCAAGTGTGAGAATAGGGGAGAAGTAAGGAACTATTTATAGCAGACCTCTGCTGACTGAAAGACGCTCACAGCTGATTAGTTAATCAGCGGTGGGTATATCCCAAACATTCATGTATAATCAGGAAACTGCAATCTCTAAATATATAAGAAAATAAGTGTATATTACATACAAAAATTATATTTAAAATCTAAAAATGTATATATATATATATTTATATATATATATATATATATATATATATATATATATATATATATTCTGTAATAATTGCATGTTGTACTAAAAGAATCACTATATCTAATTGAGACATGTCATATAAAAAAGAAACAATAGGGGGGGCGTGGCTACCGCGCTAGAGAACAGACGCATGACCTGTTAGCTCTGCTCTGACGGCAGGATCTAAAGCAATTCGAGGCGATCTAGACTGCTCCTTCTGGTACCAGCACTTACCTAAAGACCCGCACCACCCCTCGAGATGACGAGAAAGAGACAGAACTCCTCACAACCGAAGAAATTGAACGATTTCTTCCCCCTAAGAACCACAGTGAGATCCAAGATGGCGCCGCCGGCTGCTCTCCAGTCACATCGATCGGATCACATTCGGCCACACCAAGCCCAAGCTCCGGAAAAGGCCCACACTCCTACTCTCCAGATGCCTCCACTCCGCTCTCAGGCAGCCCTGCCAAATCGAAACCCCGCATGTCGAATGATTCGACCAACCAAAAGGTCAGTACGGGCCATAACTCTCTAGAAGACACGAGAGAGATGGCTAATTCCATTAACTCCTTCCCCACTGTAAACCAACCTCTCTCAGACACAACCCTTAGAGACATGCTAGTCTCATTGCGCAGCTCATTGCATGCAGACATGATGGAATGCATGCGGAACTTTAAAACAGAAGTGAAGGAGTTGGGGGGTAGAGTAGACCACGTGGAGAAAAAAAATGGGGGATTATGCTGCATCATACAACACCCTGGTAGATGCTCATAATGATCAATCAGATGAGGTAACATGGCTTAAAGAAAAAGTCGCGGACCTCGAGGACAGATCACGCAGAAACAATTTGAAAATGCGCGGAGTCCCTGAAAGTGTCCAACCCTCACAACTCCGCCAATATGTCCAGGAATTTATGTCAGTCTACCTACCATCTACTCCCTCTTCGGAGCTAGTCATCGACAGAATCCACAGACTTCCTAAACCTGCACACCTACCAGACAACATTCTTAGAGACGTTCTGATGCGGGTGCACTTTTTCCATGTTAAGGAGCAGTTCATGCTAGCCTTTAGGAAAAATTCACAACCTCCTGAGCAGTACTCAAATATCCAAATGTTCGCAGACCTCTCACAGTTTACGATGCAAAAACGTAAATCACTGTTAACTGTGACTAAGGCACTGCGCAATCACAACATCACATACAGATGGGGTTACCCAACAAAACTTATCATCACCCATGATGACAAGACCTCGGTGGTCACCAACCTGGAAGACGGCCTATCTATGCTGCGCACATGGGACATTCTACCAGAGCAACCCTCTCCAGGGCCCTCCCCTTCCTCAAGGCTAGATGACCAAAACGAGTGGAAGGTTGTGTCATACAAAAAGCAGCAGAAAAGCCGCAACAAATATTCGCCTCGAATGTCATAAGCTACCCACAACTACAATTTTCCTGACACCTAATGGAGCTAATATCCCACGTAGTTCCCCTCCTAAAAAATGTGCAGTACATCTGCCATCAGATTCCGGAAGGAATCTCACTTTTTTTATACACCAGTTCTATTTTTGTTTGTTGTTTTTCTCTGTTTTATCTCTTCTTTTTCTCATCCCTTAACCCCCCAAATCGGTGATGGACTGCAAGATCATGCCACTGGAAGAATTCTTCTCATCCAGAAAGAAGGAAAACCACAACTAAGACCTCCAGAAGCTTACCCAGGAATACATAAGGTACCAACATACCATCATTCCACGTATTACATATGGCGGTTAGAGTGACCTCTTTTAATGTCCATGGACTGAACCACCCTGCTAAAAGAGCCTCAATGTGGAGGGAGGCCCTCAAACTAAACTCTGACATCCTGTGCTTGCAGGAGACACACTGGGTAACCTCAGCAATCCCCAAGTTCTCCCATCATAAATTTCCTCACATTTTTCAGGCATCAACTTCTAAAAAACAAAGGGGCGTACTTATTGCCATCAGGGACTCTGTTTCTCTCTCAATCCGGGAGACCCACATAGACCCTGAGGGTCGGTATCTAATCCTAATTGGGGAATTTAACAACCATCTATACACGCTAGTTAATCTTTATGTGCCAAACACACGCCAACTCAGCTTTTTAAAAAAGATGTTTCGTAAGATCAACTCAATCAAAAAGGGAGCAGTTATAATGTGTGGAGATTACAATGTCACAGTGGATTACAAAATGGACACCACCTCCAAATCAAGACGCCCTCTTCCCTCAATCCAAAACATACTACATAAAGAAGAGATGTACGACGCTTGGAGGTGTCAGCACTCCAATGAGCGAGACTATTCCTTTCACTCTTCTAGACACAACTCGTACTCACGCATAGACCTAATCTTGGTAGACAGAACTCTACTTCAGAAGGTATCCTCCTCTGCCGTGCATGACATTACGTGGTCGGACCACGCTCCTGTGTCCCTCACGATAGAGGAGAGATGTGCATCAGCACCAACTTACATTTGGAGGGCCAACCCTCAAATCTTCCAACAGTCCTCCCAGGTTGCTCTTGTGAACAAACATCTAAAAGATTATTTTGAAGTTAATGCTAAATCTGTTAACAGTCCATTTACTATGTGGTGTGCCCATAAGGCATATATTAGAGGTATATTGCTACAGATCAGCTCGCGGATGAAGAGGCAGAGGACACAGAAATTAGATTCCCTTCTAAAAGATATAAAACTTCTGGAGGTTCAAAATAAAAAATTACCTGACCCAAACATAGCAAACAAACTAAACCAGTTGCGATCGGACCTCAGGCTCATGTTGTTAGAACAATATGACAAACATATTAGGTACCTTAAACTAAATCATTACTCTTCTGGTAACAGAGCTGGCAAATATTTGGCCCAGAGACTGAGGGACCGTAGAACACAAATGAAGATCCCTTACCTAATTCGTAGCTCAGATAACAGTAAAATATTCAACCCTAACGACATAGCAAATAATTTTGCAGAGTATTACTCCTCTCTTTATAATTTAAAAGAAGATACAAATACACCACAGCCCTCAGATGACGCCATTCAATCATTTTTGGCAGATCTCACACTACCCTCCCTTTCAGCATCACAATTAGAACAGCTTAATCTACCCATAACGGAGACTGAGATCCATAAAGCAGTTAAAACGTTGCCCACTGGTAAATCTCCAGGACCAGATGGACTACCAAACAGTTACTATAAAGTGTTTTGCGAAATCTTGTCCCCCTCACTCAAAGAAATTTACTTAGAAGCAATGTCCTCTGCCTCATTCCCTGCCGAGATGCTCAAAGCGTATGTTGTCACCATTCCAAAACCTGGGAAAGACCCTATTACACCTGCTAACTTCAGACCTATTTCCCTACTAAATACAGATGTTAAACTGTACGCCAAGATCCTAGCACATAGACTTATAACACTCCTACCACTTCTGATCAATCCAGATCAAACAGGTTTTACCAAGGGTAGACAAGCATCTGATGCCACAAGGAGGATTATTGACATGATCTATCGTGCTGGGTCCTGTCGGGTGCCTTCTCTGCTACTCTCTTTGGATGCGGAGAAGGCATTCGACAGGGTCCACTGGGGATATATGGCACAGACACTTAAGAAGTTTGGGTTCGCGGGCCCCATTCTCTCAGCTATCTTGGCCCTGTACTCTTCACCATGTGCGCAGGTCTACACTTCAGGTACCCTTTCCCTCTCCTTTCCAATTACCAATGGCACCAGACAGGGATGCCCACTGTCCCCTTCTATATTCAATCTCCTTATAGAGCCTCTAGCGGAAAAAATTAGAGCACACCCAGATGCACCCGGATTCTCCCTGCTAGGTAAATCACACAACATTAACTTATTCGCAGATGATATCATCCTTCTTTTGACTTCACCAACTAGGTCCCTAAGATGTGCCCATGATATTCTTACGAACTTTAGTCAAGTGTCCTACTATAAGGTGAATTTCTCAAAATCTCTAATCTTGGGTCTAAATATCCCTCCATCTCTTCAAGTGGATCTACAAAAACGATTCCCTTATACATGGAACTCATCCAGTATCCCTTATCTGGGACTACAAATAACGGCCGACCCCTCAAAACTAGCAGATGCCAATTATGACCCGCTGATAGACAAAATCACGAAAGAAACAAAAAGATTTACCAAAGTAGAACTATCATGGTCGAGACGATTAGCATCCTTCAAAATGCTCCTACTCCCCCAAATTCTGTATGTGTTTCGCACACTACCAATCCCACTCAAGAACACCCATCTCCAATTACTAAACTCTCTTCTTAGAAATTACATATGGGGACCCAAAAGACCCAGATGCTCTAGAACTGTTCTAGTTAAACATAGATCAATAGGAGGTATGGGCCTGATAGATATCAAGGACTACCATCGAGCATCTTTGCTTACCCAACTCAGACAATGGTTATCACCATCCCCAGACATCCTCTGGCACAACATAGAACAAGCCCTTAGCCCAATCCAAGATCTCAGACTACTATTACTACTTGACACATGAAAACCTTATCCCTTAAGATCATTACCACTAACTGTTCAGGCCTCTCTACTAGCGTGGAGAGAACTACACAAGTCTCCCCCACCCCTAACTAAAAGTATAAACATCCCTATTCCAATCACAATCTTGAACCACACCATACCATACTCCAATTTTTCAAATTGGTCCGCAAGAGGTATATCTCTGATTGCCGACCTATATATTAACAACACGCTTAAAACATTCAATACACTGGTGGAGGAATACTCATTGCCCCTAGCGGATCACTTTAAATATAGGCAACTGGTTCATTTTCTAAAATCTTTAAAATCAACACATATACTTATACACGAATCAATATGGCAATTTTACACAAAAACCCCTACTACACCTAAAGGTATTTCCTTATTTTATAATTTCCTCCAAAACAAATCTTCCTTTACAAAACTCCCACCTTTCCTAAAGTGGGAATTGGAACTGGGAGAATCCTACACCAACAATCAATGGGAAATTGCACTCAAAACCACGTACAAAGCAACTAGATGTGTAAATCATTGGGAACTTTCCCTAAAAATAGCTCAAAGATGGTACCTCACGCCCTATAGATTATCTAAATTCTCCTTCTCCAACTCACCACTATGCTGGAGAACATGTGGGGAGGTGGGTAATATCTTACATGTATTCTGGTCATGTAAACATCTCACCAGCTTTTGGAACAATATATTTAAGTGTATATCTCGCATCACAGGAATACTAAAACCACCAAACCCAGGTTTGGCACTGTTAAACTTGGGTATTGAAAGTTTCCCTCCTTGCTTTCGTACAGTGATCACACATGTGCTCCTGGCTGCTAGATCACTGATTACTAAATATCGGAAAACAAATATTGCACCCAATGTTTCAGAAGCCCTTGCAATAACACAAACCAATTACATCTTTGAATCATCAATAGCAGCTAGAACTGAACAAAAACCTGCCTTTGATAAACATTGGAAAATATGGTCGGATTGGTTTAGAGATTAGAGGTTTCTGAAATGGAATATATACCCCTCGCTATTTCTCAGTTAAACTTGTATGGTTAATGAAAAATAAACATACCTACATCACTCCATCACCTCTCCCTTCCCACTACCCCCTCCAATCCCCTACCCTACTCTTCCTCTTCCCCCCCCCCTTCTATCTTTTGCTACACTTTCACTTTATTGTCTCATGGAAATACACTATGTTAAATAAATCATTATTTCATCATACATAATTAATAAGATAATAACATTGTAAAAATTACTTACCCTCTACAATGTAAACTGTCTTTGATTAATGTGTGTTCGCATGATGTGTACGTTAATGAACAAAAAAAAAACTTGTACTATGTTTTGTACTTGAAAATCTTTAATAAAAAATAATTTGAAAAAAAAAAAAAGAAACAATAATAAAATAATTCTATGACAAAAAGCACTGAAGAGGCTACCAAATAAGAACAATAAAAGTTATTTTAAAAGTAGTCACTAAATAAAATTAAAAATAATTATTAACCTAAAATACACTATTATAATGGTATATTCTTGAGAAAGGAAGGTAGATGATCAAAACGGCAAAAAATAATAATACTAATGAGATAAAATAATAAGATAGATGCATGTGCGCATAATTAAATAAAACACAACTGCTACACATAATGTGCACAATATGCTTGATAACATGCACATGGGTAGCATTGCAAATGGTTGGTACAGGACGTGTATGATATATGCTGATTGTACAGAAAATGCAACGTATGCATGCAGCTATTGTCGCATGCACACAAGTATATCACAAAAGTGCATAAATTGGGATAATGATAATTATTGCTAGATCACCAATTATGACGGGCAACATAAACAAAGAACAAAAACAGGAGAAATTATTCAAAAATATTTAAAGGATGGTATTAATTTCAAGTTCCTCATTGGGGGCAAGCGTGTCAAGGGTGTAAATCCAGATTTTTTCGCGTTTGCATAATCACGAAAATCACTCAGCTTCAGATAGACCCTTAGGTATAGATTCGATGACCCACACTCGAAGGCCTGTTGTGGAGCGAGCGTGATACTTTAAACAATGGCGTGGCACACTATGTTTATCACAACCTAGTTCCACCAAACGGCGATGCTTGCCAAAACGCAAACGCTGTCTTAATGGGCATATGGTCCGGCCTACACATAAGAGCTTACAGGGGCATATGAGGCAATACACCACATAATCGCTAGAACAATTGTGGAATTTGTCAAAGAGGAAGAGTCTACCTTTATGGGTAAAACTCTTTTGTCCGTGATTGACAAATCCACAAGTCAAGCACAATGGTTTATTGCACCTGTACATTCCTACTAGAGGAATAAGACAGAGAGGATTATCTTTAGTCATACTTTTTAGCTTACTGGGTGCTATTTTGTTTTTCAATGTGGGGGCCCTTCTGTAAGTGACCTTACAAGGTGGCACAAGGTGGTGTTCAAATGGGGTCTTGCTTTAAGATGTTCCAATGTTTACCGAGTATATGTTCCATCTTTTTGTATTGACTATGGAACCCTGTAACAAAGTGTATCTCTGACTCTTCCAGGGGTTTAATGATCTTAGGTTTCTTGCCCGAAAGATACTGTTTATAGGCCTGTTCTATTAGTAGTGGGGGATAGCCTTTCTCGGTAAATGTATTTTTGAGATGTGTGCTCTGGGTAACATAATCACAAACTCTTGTACAGTTTTGCCTGAGTCTGCAGAACTGTCCTTTAGCAATATTGTTCTTCCACAATGGATGGTGGCAGCTGTCATAGTGCAGGTAAGAGTTACCTACAGTAGCCTTAGTATAATTGCGAGAAAAAATTCTATCACCTTCATGGTTGAGCTCTGAATCAAGAAAGGCTAAACAGTACTTATTCCAGACTGCTGAAAAGGAGAGCCCCAGGTCATTTGTGTTACAATAGATGACAAAGTCATCAATCCGGGAGGGGGAACCATCCCAGATGATGACGATGTCATCGATATAACGACCAAAGAAGACTATGTGTTGGGCAAAGGGATTATTATTCCAAATAAATTCTCCCAATGACCCATGGTCAAGTTGGCATAAGATGGGGCAAAATTGGCTTCCATAGCGGTACCATGGGTTTGTAGGTAGAAATGACCTTCAAAATGAAAGTAGTTGTGACTGAGGCAGAAGGACGTCGCATCCAGAATAAAGGCAGCCTGTCTGGTATTGAGCATGGGGTCTGTTAATAAGAAATTCTGCACTGCCAATAGCCCCACATCATGTGGGATGGACGTATATAAAGAATTTACATCAAGGGATAACCAAGAGTAGCTATCAGTCCAAGCATAGGGAGATAGAAGTTCCATCAAGTGTGTGGAGTCACGTATATGAGACTGTAAAGCCTGAGCCAAGGGTTGCAAAAAGGAGTCTACATATAGAGAAAACCCACTAGTGATGCTATAGAAGCCACAATAGGTCTACCAGGTGGATTTTGTGTGTCTTTATGCAATTTAGGTAAATGATAAAAATAGGGCATACTATAGAATTCTTTACGTATAAAGGCAGCCTCTTTTTTTATCGAGAACACGATCAGTAATGGCATGTGTAATGAGGAACTCAGCTTCTGTGCGAAAGGAGGGTAGGGGTCACAAGGCAATTTTTTGTAGGTTTTGCTATCGGAGAGTAGCCTCATAGCTTCCGCTACATAGGCAGATTTATCTATAATGACAATTCCTCTGCCCTTGTCAGCTTGCTTAATTACAAGATCTGGGTTATCTAAAAATTGTTTTAGAGAAATTAATTCTCCAGAGGTTAGATTATGCTGACTATATTTTTTAACTGGTTTTTGACAAAGTTTTTGGAAATCCGCAAACACAACCCTATAAAAGGCTTCCAAATAAGGTCCCTTTGACTAAGTGGGATAAAAGGAAGACTTTGGTTTCAATGATGTATGTGCTACTGGGAGGATGTTTGGAGATGCTGTGTAAATAGCTCATAATTAGAGTCAATACTAACCGAATCCTCAACCTCAATTTCATCATTATACACACTAAAGGGACTATCAGTAAGCTCCTCTAAGTTGGTGTCTGTTGAGGTGGGGGAGGGTGAAGTAGGAAGTGCCCATTAGGGATGAGCTTCGTGTTCAAGTCAAATGCATCGTGTGTTCGGTCATTCACCAAATTATGAACAATATGGGCCGTTCGCTCCAAATTCGAGTGGCGCGTCATGGCCCATAATTCACTGCGGCATCGCAGTGCATTGTTGGCTGATGATTGGCCAAGCATGCACTATGACCCGCAAGCTTGGCCAATCACATCGCTGTGTGTACAGAGAGGCGTAATTGGCCAAAGCTGTGGAGGCTCAGGGGGTTTAGTACACGCCCCACACTATATAAGGCCACCTCCGTGGCGGCCTTGTGTAGTGTGTTGCGGTGGAGACTGGAGAGAGATAGACAGAGAGACAGTGTTATTTGATTTATGTTAGATAGAGTAGGCAGGTCGAGTCAGTTAGCTGCACTTACAGTGTATTGTGTATATATATGCATCCCAGGTGTTGTATGTATATATATAAATATATATATATATATATATATATATATATATATATATATATATATATATATATATATATACACATACACTGTATTCAGTTTAGGTATATCCTGTTCTTCTCTTCCTAATATACTGACAGGCAGGTGTTTTTACAGTATTTCCAGTTAGTGTACTGTGTACCCTGCACAGTTGCCATCTTACAATGGCCAGAAAATAAACCAAAACAGAAAATACTTCAAAAAATTCAGTAGAAAGTGACTCAATGAAAAAATTAATAAATATTGCAAAGTGACATGTAATACATGATAGCAATACACCAGTGAGAGGTGAAAATGAAACCAAAGTATAAATGTATATATAAAAATTAATCAACTGTGAATAAAGTCCATATATATTATAAAAAATGTGTTCCTGATAAAAATCAAAAACCACCACCAACAGTCTCTGAGGATTAGCTGATGAAGACAACAACGGAGTATCACTGGTGGGTAAGGACGGTAAAAACCCCAAATCGATTGTGACGTCTAAGTGTGTATCAAAACCATCACCATAGCATCTGAAGAGGCTTACCGGAAGCAGGGGACTTGAACAGACATACGTCTTACAAGTCAAAAAAGCTTGTTTAGCCACCGAGGCTGGCAGGATAGGACATCAGGTATCCACAGCTTCAAATGGGGAAGAAGGGGGATCTGCCAACAGCTTCACCCGTCCAGACGTATCAGCAGGTCAACCAGATGTTTTCAATTGAAACCATGAGAGAAGGAAGACTCACATGGCATGATATCGTTTAAAAAGCATGCATTTATTCAAGGCAATAAAAAAAGAACACTCACATGGTATGAGGATATAAACAGCTTAGATAATATCAAACGCGGTGATCATAGAGGGTCCACCCGACATGTTTCGGCTCACCAGCCTTCATCTGGGGTGTGGACCCCCCTATTCCACCGCAATTTAAACTAGAAATGACCCCCACTGGGAGTGTCACAGCCCAGGAAATGACCAACTGACATCACTTCCGGTTCACAAATAAATATACATAAGCTTTATGCAATATATATTATAAAGAACATAGATAAGCAGTATTTATACCGCTATTCTAAAATATCGGGGTCAAAAGATGAAATAAGGTGAAAGTAAACTTAAAATATTCCTAAGGTTATGGCCGGCCGATCCGGAAATGCTCGGAATAGAAATCCAAGCCTCTTTCTCGGCACGGCCAAATTACATAGGACGGAGCGCCGTCGCGCTCCGCCCCCTCTATTTGGCTGGGTTTTGAGGACGTGCGCAGTAGCGGAAGTCGCAGGAAGGAAGTCCGCCGCCGCGCCACGCCTCGTTCTGGGCAATGGATCCCATGGGTCGAGGCGCCGTAACGCCCCGCCTCCTGGTCTCTCATTACTGTCCATAATGAGGAGTGTGGCTAACCACACCCAAAGTCCGCCCACATCCCTGCCCTCTCCATCGGAGCTTAACCAGGCCTCTCGTTCACAATGACATGTCATCCGTATGGAGGGCCGTGATTGGACAGAAAATATAACCAAGCCTCTCATTCACAATGACATGTGGTCCGTATGGAGGGCCGTGATTGGACAAAAAAATATAACACAGCGCTTGGGCAATGAATGTCGGTGTCAGCAGAGGTAGTAGAGGGAACGATAATAAAGACCTATGCCATAAATCAAAAAAATTATTTTGTAATATAACAGGAGTCTAAAAACATTATTGGAAAAATAAAATGAAGGTAAAACATAACATGAACTAAGTAGTGTGGCATGATAGTGACACTGCCAATGAGGGGCATCCCACATAGCCTATACACTCCGCCCCATAAAAAAGGGGCTGACAATGAAACCCTGTAAACAGGATGACATATATCAAATAGAAGTTAAATCTATACAACAATACAGGGGTTGATATCAAAAAGGCCCACTATAACAAGCAACTGTTAATAAATTGGTTCCCAATACTACAAGGTTTAACATAAAGTGGAGAGAGTAATAAAATAAATAAAATGAAATAAAATGAGATAAGATAGGAGAGTCGCAAATATAGTAGCTACGCTTGATTAATAAATGAATTGATGTCCCACTCCACGTTAATACCTTGCGGAAAGTGGGAACCCAATTCATAAATCCAGTAGGTCTCCAACCTGGAGACCCCCCTAAGTGTTGACCCCCCCGCCAGGGGGCCACATACTTGTCGATGATGAGAAACTGTGTGCCCTCAGGGTTTCGGTCATGAAACTCCCTATAATGATGGGGCACAGTGTGTTTGGTACTACCTGCCTTTATAAGGTTAATGTGCTCAGAAACTCGAGTAGTAAAGGACCTGATCATCCGTCCTACATATTGTTTGCCACAGGGGCAGGTCAGAAGATAGACTACCCCCGTCGTAGCACATGTGCAAAACTGTTTTATTTTGTAGGTACGGCCACTTACCCTAGAGGAAAAAGTATAACTAGTGCGTCTCCCGTTAGTGTTATATTGACAAACTAGGCATTTTTTACAAGGGTGGAACCCAATGAGGTTATGAAAGAAGGAAGGTTTAGTTGGAGGATTAACCACATTAGGTGCCAGCTTATTACGGAGGGATGGAGCTCCTCTAAAAACTAACTTAGGAGTATCAGGCAGTCTAGGGCCCAGAATCTTATCAGTTTTCAAAACGTCCCAATGATGTTCAAAAATTCTTCTAATATGTTTATGTTGGATAGAGAAGGATGTCATAAAGGACCATTTGAAGTCCTCATTTACTTGCTTGGGTTTATCCTCTAAGAGTAATTGGCGATCCACTGAACTGGCGTTATCAATTTCTTTATCTAGATCCAAAGGTTTATACCCTTTTTCTAAAAATCTGCTTTTCAAAGACGCTGCTTGGATTTTGAAAGTATTGAGGTCACTACAGTTCCTCCGTAATCGCAAGAACTGACTTTTGGGAACTGATCTGATCCAAGGAACATGATGACAGCTGTCGATAGGAATAAATCCATTTCGATCGGTGGACTTAAAATGTGTGCTAAACACAAATTGGCCATCCTTTCTATCTATAACCAAGTCCAAAAAGTGAACAGAGGTTGCGCTAGCCTCAAAGGACAAAACGATGTTCCTATTATTGGCATTGAGGTGCGTGAAGAAGGTGGCCAGATCGTCTGGGCTCCCAGTCCATAGGAGGAGGATGTCGTCTATGTACCGCGCCCACAACAAAAGGTGCGGGCATTGCATGGCATAGACGACATCCTCCTCCCACTTGGCCATAAATAAATTGGCCAGACTGGGAGCGAACTTCGCTCCCATCGCGACACCCCTATGTTGATGGTAGAATCTCCCATCAAACCAAAAATAGTTATGTTGAGTTGCGAACTCAATTAGCTCGATGATATAGTCCACCTGGGGTGAAGCGAGGGAGACATCTCTATCAAGAAAACACTTGACTGCATCAATACCTCTATCCTGCGGAATGCAAGTGTAGAGAGAGGCAACATCCGCAGTTGCCATGATCAGGTTACCAGAATGAGAAACCTTGGAAAGTAGATTGATCACGTCCTTAGTGTCCTTTAAATAGGATGGCATTTTGACAACTGATGGTTGAAGGAAGTAATCAATGTACTTCCCAATTTTAGAGGTAACAGAGTCGATACCACTAATTATTGGTCGACCGGGAGGGTGCAGAGGGTCCTTATGCACTTTGGGCAGGTAGTACATAACAGGTATACGCGGGGCCAGTGGGACTAAAAATGATCTCTCCTTTTTATTTAAAATGTAGGAATCATATCCTTTAGAAGCCAAACCTTGTAATTCCTTTTTATATTTATGCGTAGGGTTACTGGGAAGTTCAACGTATGTTTCCTGATCGCCAAGAATGTGGTACATTTCCTGGACGTAATCCGATTTGTTTAATAGAACTATGCCACCGCCCTTGTCAGCAGGGCGAATGACTATATTTTTATTGTCACATAGAGTGGTAAGACCTGCTGTAGGTAAAGGGTTATGGAATTTCCGTTTTAGGGGGACATTAGTGAGGTCTTTCAACACAAGTTCCTTAAACAAATTGATAGCTGGTGGAAGTTGTGTGGGAGGACTAAAGAGGGAGGGGTTGGATAAACCTGAATGAACTGTACCAGATGTTGCCGCTCTGGCCATATTCCTGGAAGGATTGGAAATAATATATCTCTGGATATGAATCTTCCTAATGAACTTTTGAATGTCAATAAAAGTATTGAACTTGTTTAATTTACATGGAGGGGCGAACTTAAGACCTTTATTTAAGATGATTTTCTCTTCATTGGTGAGGATAGTGTCACTGAGGTTAAAGACCCCTTGACACGTTAGGTCCTTTGCCTCTTTTTTAGTCCCACTGGCCCCGCGTATACCTGTTATGTACTACCTGCCCAAAGTGCATAAGGACCCTCTGCACCCTCCCGGTCGACCAATAATTAGTGGTATCGACTCTGTTACCTCTAAAATTGGGAAGTACATTGATTACTTCCTTCAACCATCAGTTGTCAAAATGCCATCCTATTTAAAGGACACTAAGGACGTGATCAATCTACTTTCCAAGGTTTCTCATTCTGGTAACCTGATCATGGCAACTGCGGATGTTGCCTCTCTCTACACTTGCATTCCGCAGGATAGAGGTATTGATGCAGTCAAGTGTTTTCTTGATAGAGATGTCTCCCTCGCTTCACCCCAGGTGGACTATATCATCGAGCTAATTGAGTTCGCAACTCAACATAACTATTTTTGGTTCGATGGGAGATTCTACCGTCAACATAGGGGTGTCGCGATGGGAGCGAAGTTCGCTCCCAGTCTGGCCAATTTATTTATGGCCAAGTGGGAGGAGGATGTCGTCTATGCCATGCAATGCCCGCACCTTTTGTTGTGGGCGCGGTACATAGACGACATCCTCCTCCTATGGACTGGGAGCCCAGACGATCTGGCCACCTTCTTCACGCACCTCAATGCCAATAATAGGAACATCGTTTTGTCCTTTGAGGCTAGCGCAACCTCTGTTCACTTTTTGGACTTGGTTATAGATAGAAAGGATGGCCAATTTGTGTTTAGCACACATTTTAAGTCCACCGATCGAAATGGATTTATTCCTATCGACAGCTGTCATCATGTTCCTTGGATCAGATCAGTTCCCAAAAGTCAGTTCTTGCGATTACGGAGGAACTGTAGTGACCTCAATACTTTCAAAATCCAAGCAGCGTCTTTGAAAAGCAGATTTTTAGAAAAAGGGTATAAACCTTTGGATCTAGATAAAGAAATTGATAATGCCAGTTCAGTGGATCGCCAATTACTCTTAGAGGATAAACCCAAGCAAGTAAATGAGGACTTCAAATGGTCCTTTATGACATCCTTCTCTATCCAACATAAACATATTAGAAGAATTTTTGAACATCATTGGGACGTTTTGAAAACTGATAAGATTCTGGGCCCTAGACTGCCTGATACTCCTAAGTTAGTTTTTAGAGGAGCTCCATCCCTCCGTAATAAGCTGGCACCTAATGTGGTTAATCCTCCAACTAAACCTTCCTTCTTTCATAACCTCATTGGGTTCCACCCTTGTAAAAAATGCCTAGTTTGTCAATATAACACTAACGGGAGACGCACTAGTTATACTTTTTCCTCTAGGGTAAGTGGCCGTACCTACAAAATAAAACAGTTTTGCACATGTGCTACGACGGGGGTAGTCTATCTTCTGACCTGCCCCTGTGGCAAACAATATGTAGGACGGACGATCAGGTCCTTTACTACTCGAGTTTCTGAGCACATTAACCTTATAAAGGCAGGTAGTACCAAACACACTGTGCCCCGTCATTATAGGGAGTTTCATGACCGAAACCCTGAGGGCACACAGTTTCTCATCATCGACAAGTATGTGGCCCCCTGGCGGGGGGGGTCAACACTTAGGGGGGTCTCCAGGTTGGAGACCTACTGGATTTATGAATTGGGTTCCCACTTTCCGCAAGGTATTAACGTGGAGTGGGACATCAATTCATTTATTAATCAAGCGTAGCTACTATATTTGCGACTCTCCTATCTTATCTCATTTTATTTCATTTTATTTATTTTATTACTCTCTCCACTTTATGTTAAACCTTGTAGTATTGGGAACCAATTTATTAACAGTTGCTTGTTATAGTGGGCCTTTTTGATATCAACCCCTGTATTGTTGTATAGATTTAACTTCTATTTGATATATGTCATCCTGTTTACAGGGTTTCATTGTCAGCCCCTTTTTTATGGGGCGGAGTGTATAGGCTATGTGGGATGCCCCTCATTGGCAGTGTCACTATCATGCCACACTACTTAGTTCATGTTATGTTTTACCTTCATTTTATTTTTCCAATAATGTTTTTAGACTCCTGTTATATTACAAAATAATTTTTTTGATTTATGGCATAGGTCTTTATTATCGTTCCCTCTACTACCTCTGCTGACACCGACATTCATTGCCCAAGCGTTGTGTTATATTTTTTTGTCCAATCACGGCCCTCCATACGGACCACATGTCATTGTGAATGAGAGGCTTGGTTATATTTTCTGTCCAATCACGGCCCTCCATACGGATGACATGTCATTGTGAACGAGAGGCCTGGTTAAGCTCCGATGGAGAGGGCAGGGATGTGGGCGGACTTTGGGTGTGGTTAGCCACACTCCTCATTATGGACAGTAATGAGAGACCAGGAGGCGGGGCGTTACGGCGCCTCGACCCATGGGATCCATTGCCCAGAACGAGGCGTGGCGCGGCGGCGGACTTATTTTATGATGTTATTTTCTTTAGCAAAAGTGTAGTCCAAGAATATGCCAGCGGCTCCAGAATCCACAAAAGCCTCACAGGAGATAAGTTTAGAGGGTAAATGGATAATTGCGGGAACGGTAATCTTGGTCTTGGAGGATATACCTGTAAGGTCTTGCCCAGCTCCTCCAACACTGGTTAGACCCTGCCTTTTACTAGACGGGAAGGGCAGACAGATAATAAATGTCCTTTGAGTCCACAGTACAGGCATAGGTCCAATGCATGTCTCCTTTGTTTCTCCGACTCAGGTGGAAACAACTTACTTCCATGGGTTCCACAGGTGCCTGGGGTGCACCTGAGATTTCAGGTTCTGGCTGAGGTGGTGCTTGGAAGTTAGGGGCCAAACAGTAAACTGGCCTAAGAAACTTGCGAGTTCTAAGTCTCTCTTGGCACCTTTCATTATACTGGACATCCAGACAAACACACAGCTCTATGAATTTCTCAAGGTCTTCTGTGGAATCCTTATAGACTAATTCATCCTTATTGTGATCTGTAAGACCTTTTCGGAAGGCTGCACGTAATGCCCTTGAGTCCCAATTAGTCTCAGCAGCCAGGGTACGGAACTCAATAGCATATTGTGCCACAGACCTGGTACCGTGTTGTATGTCCAAAAGTGAGTACTCAGCTGCAGAAGCTCTATCTGGCTTGCCAAATACAGTCTAGAGAGAAGCCAGAAATTTGTCAGTGTCTTGCAGCACAGGATCATTGGGTTCCAGGTAAGGAGAGACCCAGGCCAGGGCCTTCCCCTTTAACATGTAAATTACAAAAGTCACTTTGGCAGACGAAGTGTTGAAAGTCCCAGGGTTGTTGCCGAAATTCAAACGGCAAACATTTAAAATGCCTTTGCAGTCCTCAGTATCACCACCAAATTTTTCAGGCAGGGGAAGTTTGGGTGGTACAGAAGAGGTAGGTTGGATTGGAGCAGGAGTCTGGACCATTGCAGAAGTACCAGGCAAGCAAGATTTAAGCATAGTAAAAAGTTCATCTAACTTGGCGTCCAGGGAAGAAAGATGATGTTCATGAGCTTCAATCAATTGTCCCTGACGTGAAATCGCCTTAACAAACTCAGCAGGGTCCACTGCTATTGCGGCCCATTTGTAATGCAAGGTGCCTGTGATAGGTAGTGTCTGAAGTGGAACTTGTGTGCTGACTATTCAGGCAAAAACTTAGTCATGCAGATCAGGTTGGCAACAGATCAGGCAAAGCGGTACATGATCGAAATCCAGAGAGTGGTCAGGCAGGCAAAGGTCATACATGAGCTGGCAGTGAAGTACAAAATCAGCAGGCTAGAGAGTAGTCAGGAATTCAGGCAGAAGTTCATATACGGTATTCAGAGTCACAAAGAAGTCACAACAAACAGGGAGCTAGTCCACACAAATGGGCACTGAGAGATAGGAAGTTCTGCTATTTATGGGCTGCTTTGATTGTAGATTGTCCACAGCTGGCAGCAGGTGGGGCTAGTGAGTCCAAGGTAACGCATCAAACTGAGAGAACATAGCCATAACTCCAAAGCTCAACAAGTAAGACTGCAGCTGTGGGAACAGGAACATACTGGTTTGAATACACCCAGGTACATGACAGAGATACTATGGAGGATTAGCATATTCCTGGCTGAATATCCTGGTACCCCTATAATGATAATGGGGGATTTTAACAATGTTTGTGATGCAAGCATGGGTCGTTACCCGACGGGTCCTAGGTCTGAAACCCCTTTTGCTAGACACTTGCAGGAAACAGGATTGTATGACATGTGGCATCTTTTTAACCCTAGAAGCTATGCTTTTATATGCTGTTCCTCTACTTATGGAACATTTATCCAAGATTGATCTAGTCCTGGGCACAGATTTAACTCTTCCATTGGTATCGAACATACAGTGTCTAACAAGAGGGATTTTGGACCATTCACCAGTTTTGTTGACTATAAAAAAATTAAACCACGCATAAGAAGCAACTGGCGTATGAATGCCTTGTAGCTACAGGTATTAAAGCAGGATGAAATTATAAGACTGCCATTAACTGATTTATTTTTTAATAATGTGGAGTCAGCCACTCCACAGCTGGTATGGGATACTATGAAGGCCTTTTTGAGAGCGTTATTGATCCAAGTTATAAGCCGTGGAAAAATATAGAAGAGGAGGCGTGGAGGCAGGTAAGGTTATTTTTGAGAAGAAGGATTCAGCCTCTGTAGGATTAAATTCATTGTTTGTCTTGTATAAAGTTGCGAGATGTGAGTGAAATTTATGGACTATTTTAACTGGATTACAAGTATAAACATTTTTTGATAATTTCAAACGTATTGGTTTGAAAGATTTGTTAGTTGAATTTAATGCCCAAGCCAAATATGTACCTGGTTTGTTTGTATTCAGGTAGAAATTGTGTTTGGAGCGTTTGAGGGATTTTTCAACTGACTCAGTGAGAAATAGATCGTATTCCAATCTAGATTTTTCCAGATGAGATTTTGTACTCTGAGATGGATTATCTTGGAATGATATGTAGGCTGCATTAAAATTGAGTTCTAGTTTTTTTGCTAGATTTTTGCGTTCCCGTTTAAATAGTGCCATTTGTCTTTGTATTGTACCACGCAAGACAGGCTTATGAGCTTCCCACAGTGTTATTGGGGAAATTTCTGTTGTATTATTAATTGATATGTATTCCTTTAAAGCTTGTTCAATGGCCATCTGATGTAGTGGGTGTTTGAGCATTATGTCCGGTAAGTACCACGTTGGGTCATGCGCTTTTGGTATGGCTGAGGCTATAGTAGTGTATACTGCATTATGGTCATACCACGGAATCTGAATTATATCTGATGCAATAATTTCTGGTATCATTCCTATTGTTAGAAAAATATGATCTATTCTGGTGAAGGTTTGACGAGGGTGCAAGAAATAAGTGAATTTCTTTTTAATTGGGTTACTTTCTCTCCACGAATCTACCAGATTGTATTTGGAAAGAAGTTGAGAAAAAGGTAATCTAGAGGTTATTTTGGATGGTGTAAAAGGTGATTTATCTAGAAATGGGAGGAGTTGGTTCGAATCCCTGCACATTATCACTGTTCCTATTTTGTGTGTATTAATCACTTGTAATATATGTGAGAGGAATGGTGTAGGTTGTTTGTTAGGAGCGTAGTAGGAAATCACTGTGATTGCTGTATCCATTATATAACCCATGAGTATCAGGTATCTACCTTCTGGGTCTTTAATTTCTGATGATAAGGTGAATGGTGTGGATTGGTGAAATGCAATTAGAGTACCCCTTTGTTTGGTACAGGCAGAAGCCGTGTAAATTTGTTGATAAAAAGGAGAAATATATTTTGGAGTAGAATCTTTGGTGAAGTGTGTTTCTTGGAGGCATACTATGTGAGCCTTCTTGTTATAGAAAGTACGGAAGGCTTTGGTCCTTTTTTGAGGGACATTTATTCCCTGAACATTCAGGGAAAGTATATTCAGTGGTGCCATGGCAACAGATCAAATAGTTTTGACTTACTTTTTGTTATGCAGAGCTGACTGCGCAGATCAACCTGTGTGGACTGAAGAGATGAAAAGATAGAAAAGAAACCAGTGAATTCTGGAGTAAAGAGTAAACAAAAAACATATGAGATTAGATGATACATTGTATAAATTATTTTTTGCAAGTAATCACAATTTACCCGTGAAAGAGAATAAATATCTCTCTCAGGGGAATAAGTGCCTTCGTCACACTCCCACATAATATGGTTGGGAGAATGAGGAGGGCTAATGGGGGTACACGGATCTTCCGCTTACAGGAGAGAAGTGCTATGTCAAAAGACATCAAAATGATGATTCATTAATTGGAGTGCAGAATATAGTTTTTGTTGAAATTATTTATTCCAGGGTGGTTGTATATGGTTAGTCTTGCCCTAGGCTAAATAATTCAGTTAGAAAGGTACTGTTAATAACTTTGATATTGATGAAGATAGTTTGAATTATTTTGGGATTTTAATCCTTTTAGAGTAAACAATTACATATTTTATTCATATATAACTGTTTAGATATGTTAACTCATAAAATTGAGCTTGTATTGCTTCAGATTAGAATAAACAAAAACATAGTTCTAGGAACTAGTTAGGTAATAATATATTTGTTTTAAGAAAAGAAAGAAAAAGCTTCCATTACTTCTGGATTATTGAACATATTTGTCCTAAAAAGTAATAAATCTATTGTTATTATCTGAAAATATAACTGAACAAGAATTTCCTTATTTCACTTATATATTCTAAGGCTATATGAATCAGAAGTAATAAGAAATATAACTGGAATGTAACATGATCCCACACAGTGTGTGACTATCAGAATGCAGTTACATTCAGTTATAAATACAGGTTTTTTATAGAGAACCATCTCTTAGTATAATAAATGAAGAGATATCAGGAATTAGGATGTCAGTCCATTGAATCTTCTTGGTCCATGGATGATGTAGCATAACGGCCTCTTTTGTGAGAATGATGATTCCCATTTTGTTCTGAAATTTTCTGGGTGCTGCCTGAAAGTGAAGATGATGCCATTCTTCTGCGTGTGGGAGAGTTGCTGCTTGTGGGTTCTGTCAGATTTAATTTTAAAAGGGTTTGTTGTAGTTCATCTGCTGATCTGCTTCTGTAAATTGTACCTTGGTAGTTAAATCTGACTGAAAAGGGGAAGCCCCATTGATACATAATGTTGTGGCATTGCAGTTCCATTAGTTGGGGTTTCATGGATCGTCTTTTAGTAATAGTAAGTTGGGATAGGTCAGCAAAAATTTGATAATTGTGTCCTTGAAAATTAAGTTCCTTTTTTTCTCTTGCAGCAATTAGTATTTGTTCTTTCGTTCTGTAATAATGAAATTTTGTGATTATATCTAGTGGGGGTCCATCTTTCTTTTTGGCTGTGAGGGCTCTGTGTACTCTGTCCAGTTCTAAACGTTCAATAGGGATATCTGGCTTTAGTTCTTGTAATAGAGCAGTAATAGTAGATTGCAGGTCTTTCACAGTTTCAGGTATTCCCCTTATGCGCAACGTCTGGCTCTATTTTTGTAATCTTCGAGCTTAGTTTGAAGTATTAAATTCTCTTCTTTTAATTGTTCCAATTTTGTTATATTTTCTTGGGTTGTAACTTCAATTTCATCCATTTTTATTTCTAAGGCTGCGGTGCAGTTTCCCAGCTCTCTTATTTCTTTGGTTAGGCTTTTTGTTATTTGGTCTGAGGTTTGTTTTAAAGCCTTATGAAGCACCTTTTTTAAATTGTAATAATATTACTGGGGATGCTGAGGAGGCTTGTGGAGAAGTTTGTGAGAGGATTTGTTCTGTATCTGACTCAAATGGAGAGTCTTGCTGTGACATTTTCTGTCTGTGAGAGCGCCCTGATGCTGTATATTGTGAGGTGACTGGAGCTGCTTTAGTTGCAGTGAGTGCCTGTGAGCTCTTTGTGAGGTGATTTTTATTTCTGCCACGGCTTCCTCCCAGTACCATATTTCCTGCCCAAACTTTCACAGTTTGTTCCCTGGGGCAAAAAGGTTCAAATGGATACCTTTTGAGCCTGCAGGCTCCGCTTTGTCCTTCTCTTCTCTCCTCAGCGGTGCGGAGCTCTAACAATGCATGTCTGCTCTGCTAGACTCCGCCCATCTCCCCCGCAATACTCATTTTTCATGATCCAAGCTATAAGTAAATTTAAAAAAACTAATAAGGAATGGGAGACCCTTCTAGCAGCAGAGGTACAACAAAAAGAATTTCAATATGTTCAGATTCTTACACCTATGAACCAATCTATTTGTAGAATATACAACTCTTATATAAAATAACAGCTATGGAAAAAGCTGAAAAGGCCCAATTTTTTACAAAGAGTAGGTATTTTGAGGAGGGAGAGAGAAGTGGAAAAATGCTAGCAGTAATTGCCAAATCTCAGGTTTAGTCTAATTGTATTCTCTGTATACTTATATCAATGGGAAATATTTCCTATAATCAAGAGGATATTTTATCCTCTTTCACAACATTTTATAGAGATTTACTTCAAAGCAAGGTCGTTTATCATCTGCAAGAACTCAGAGACTATGCTGATACCACATATACCTGAATGGGAATGAGAGTGTCTTGATGCACCTCTAACATTAGAGGAATTAACCAGGGCAGTCTCAGAATCCCACAACGGGAAAGCTCCCGGCACTGATGGCTTAACATCAGAAATTTATAAAACTTATGTAGATATATTGCTGCCAGAATTGTTGAAAGTGCTGAATCATGCACATGCTTTGTTTAAAATTTCAGAGTCTATGAATGATGCTTGTATTATAGTATTGCCCAAGCCAGATGAAGATCACTCATTGCCAGAATCCCACTGTCCAATTTCTTTGTTAAATTCCAACATTAAGATTCTGGCAAGGGTTTTGGCTACCAGGTTAAATAAAGTTATGCAAAAGTTGATACACCTGGATCAATCAGGTTTTAGGCTGGGTTCACACCGGTCCGACAAACGCTCCGACATTGGGAGCTCATGTCGCATGACGTGTGAAATTTAATGTTTCCCTATTGGAGCCGTCCTAACTGGTCCGACACAAGTCGTTCCGACTTTAGAAATGCTCCCCGTACTACTTTGGTCCGACTTTGATCCTACTTCAGCCTATTGACTATCATTGAAGTCGGATCAAAGTCGGATCGCCGTCTTGCACGATCCGATTTCGGCACGCGACTTGTGCTCAGATGATCTTGAGGGGGAACTCTGCGCCAAATTTTAAATAAAAATCCGGCATGGGTTCCCCCTTCAAGGGCATACCAGGCCCTTGGGTCTGGTATGGACCTTGAGGGGAACCCCCTACGCCGAAAAAACGGCGTGGGGGGTCCCCCCAATCCATACCAGACCCTTATCCGAGCACGCAGCCCGGCCAGACAGGAATGGGGGTGGGGACAAGCGAACGCCCCCCCTCCTGAACCGTACCAGGCCGCATGCCTTCAACATGGGGGGTTGTTGCCTTGGGGGAGGGGGGCGCGCTGCGGCCCCCCCACCCCAAAGCACCTTGTCCCCATGTTGATGAGGACAAGGGCCTCTTCCTGACAACCCTGGCCGTTGGTTGTCGGGGTCTGCGGGCGGGGGGCTTATCGGAATCCGGGAGCCCCCTTTAATAAGGGGCCCCCCACCCTGTGAATGAGTATGGGGTACATCGAACCCCTACCCATTCACCTAGGGAAAATGTCAATTTAAAAAAAAACACTACACAGATTTTTAAAGTAATTTATTAGACAGCTCCGGGGGTCTCTCCGGTTCTTCTCCGCGCTCTCCGGGTCTTCTGCCGGGCTCCTCCGCTATTTTCTGCTCTTTTGCCGCTCTTTTGCTATAGCGGAGGAGCCCGGTCTTCAATCTTCTGCCTTCTGCCCTCTTCTCCTGATGTTGACACGACGCTCTCTGGGGCTGGAATGCACTCTGAGCGCTCCGCTCTGACTTATATAGGTGGTGACCAAGCCCCCTTATGTCGTCACAGTCCCTGGGCATGCTGGGACTGTAATGTTTTAGGGGGCGTGGTCATCACCCGATGACCACGCCCCCTTATGCCGTCATAGTCCCAGCATGCCCAGGGACTGTGACGGCATAAGGAGGTGGGGTCACCACCTATATAAGTCAGAGCAGAGCGCACAGAGAGCATTCTAGCCGGAGAGAGCGTCGTGTCAACATCAGAAGAAGAGAAGAGGGCAGAAGACCAAAGACCGGGCTCCTCCGCTTTAGCAAAAGAGCGGCAAAAGAGCAGAAGAGAGCGGAGGAGCCCGGCAGAAGATCCGGAGAGCGTGGAGAAGAACCGGAGAGACCCCCGAAGTCGGAAGAAGACCCCCAGAGCTGTCTAATAAAATACTTTAAAAATCTGTGTAGTGTTTTTTTTTAAATTGACACTTTTTCCCCAGGTGAATGGGTAGGGGTACGCTGTACCCCATACTCATTCACATAGGGTGGGGGGCCGGGATCTGGGGGCCCCCTTATTAAAGGGGGCTCCCGCATTCCGATAAGCCCCCCGCCCGCAGACCCCGACAACCAACGGCCAGGGTTGTCGGGAAGAGGCCCTTGTCCTCATCAACATGGGGACAAGGTGCTTTAGGGTGGGGGGGCCGCAGCGCGCCCCCCTCCCCCAAGGCAACAACCCCCCATGTTGAGGGCATGCGGCCTGGTACGGTTCAGGAGGGGAGGGGGGCGCTCGCTCGTCTACACACCCATTCCTGTCCGGCCGGGCTGCGTGCTCGGATAAGGGTCTGGTATGGATTGGGGGGGACCCCCCACGCCGTTTTTACGGCGTAGGGGGTTCCCCTCAAGGTCCATACCAGACCCAAGGGCCTGGTATGCTCTTGGAGGGGGAACCCATGCCGTTTTTTTATTTAAAATTTGGCGCAGAGTTCCCCCTAAAGATTCATACCAAACAATGCCGGGCATTGGCGGGGATCCAAGTCAGATCCCAGTTCATTGAAAGTCGGACACATGCCGGCTTCATGTCGCAGGGCAAAGTCGGATCCAAAGTAGGACGGCTGTCGTGTCGCACCAGTGTGAACCCAGCCTTATACCAGGAAGATCCATGACAGCTAATTTGTGAAGATTATTTCTCAATTTACAGATACCATCGGATAATGTAGGAAATAGGGCTATACTATTCTTAAATGCAGCAAAAGCATTTGACTGCGTTGAATGGACATATTTATGGGAGGTCCTTGAGAAATTTGGCTTGGGTAGTGGATTTGTGAAGTGGCTTAGATTACTGTATTCAGCTCCACGAGCATGTTTACAGGTAATGGTTCTCTATTTGATTTTTTTTCCCTGTCTAGAGGCACTAGGCAGGGGTGCTGTTATCCCCATTGTTGTTTGCATTGGCTATAGAACCACTGGCAATAGCAAATAGACATGCAAGCACAGTCAAGGGATTTAAGAGAGGAGGAAGGGAGGATAAAATCTCCCTGTATGCTAATGATGCATTATTATTTTTGGGAGATATAGATCAATCCCTGACCTCTGTTATGATGCTGATAAAAACCTTTGGTAGTTTCTTGGGGTTTGCTGTAAACTGGGAAACATCTGTGCTGTTTCCAGTTGATGAAACAGCACTAGTTTTACCACAGATAGCCAGGATATAGTTTAAGTACCTTGGTATTTGGGTCTCTTCTAATATAAAGGAATATCTGAATTATAATTTGGTCCCTATATTAGAAAAATGTAAGCTGAAAAGCAGAGTATGTACCCGGCTACCCTTATCAGTGGTAGGATGTGCATATTTAATAAAATTGTTCTGGGCCCCGCAGTTACTTTACGTTCTACATAATTCACCAATGTGGATCCCCCTTAAATGGTTTAAAAAAATAGACTCTCTATTCCGAGTTTTGCTATGGAAAGGGCAAAATGCTATAATAAAGCTCTTTACACTACAACTTCCTAAAGATAGGGGGGTTTGGCTATTCCAAGTGCTATAATGTATTTTTTAGCAGCCCAACTCCAACAGCTTGCAGGATGGGGATTGATAGTTACATAATTACATAGTAGGTGAGGTTGAAAAAAGACACAAGTCAATCAAGTCCAACCTATGTGTGTGATTATTTGTCAGTATTACATTGTATATCCCTGTATGTTGTGGTCGTTCAGGTGCTTATCTAATATTTTTTTTGAAACGATTAATGCTCCCCGCTGATTCCACTGCCTGTGGAAGGGAATTCTACATCCTTGCCACTCTTACAGTAAAGAACCCCCTACGTAGTTTAAAGGTTAAACCTCTTTTCTTCAAATTTTAATGAGTTGGCATGTGTCTTGTTAAACTCTCTTCCGTTAAAAAGTTTTATCCCTATTGTGGGGTCACCAGTACGGTATTTGTAAATTGAAATCATATCCCCTCTCAATTGTGTCTTCTCCAGAGAGAATAAGTTCAAATAGCTTTATTCAGAACATCGTTCTTTGGGTATAACTTGGAAGTGCTGTACGGTCAGGAAGTAGTAACAAACAGGAGGAAGAAAAGCTGCAAAGTGTAACTGTAAGCAAGTGCAGGTTAAGAGTTATTTACAGTGGCTCTACATAATCTGGACTAGGTATTCACAGGATTCACAGTATTCACAGGATTTGCTTCACTTAATGCCAAATCTGTAAGAGTTATTCAGAGTGACTCTATAATGCAGTACCGCAATGAGTGCCGGAAAAGAATAAAGTTAAATGTTTAAATGTTCTGGACTGTCTGCTGTGTCAATCTATGAAGGAAATGGTCCTGATCACAAGTTGACATGACTTGGAATGTTTGGCCTTGGTACAAAACACACAATGAAAATGTCACATGAAAATGGCAAAATGGCAATTAAAGATTAATTTCCCACATCTGTGGCTTTTTAAATTGCAATTAGTGTCTGTGTATAAATACAGTCAGGTCCATAAATATTGGGACATCGACACAATTCTAATCTTTTTGGCTCTATACACCACCACAATGGATTTGAAATGAAACAAAAAAGATGTGCTTTAACTGCAGACTTTCAGCTTTAATTTGAGTGTATTTACATCCAAATCAGGTGAATGGTGTAGGAATTACAACAGTTTGTATATGTGCCTCCCACTTTTTAAGGGACCAAAAGTAATGGGACAGATTAACAATCATCCATCATATTTTCACTTTTTAATACTTGGTTGCAAATCCTTTGCAGTCAATTACAGCCCGAAGTCTGGAATGCATAGACATCACCAGACGCTGTGTTTCATCCCTGGTGATGCTCTGCCAGGCCTTCACTGCAACTGTCTTCCGTTGCTGCTTGTTCTTGGGGCATTTTCCCTTCAGTTTTGTCTTCAGCAAGTGAAATGCATGTGTGTGTGATTTCGCGTGCATGCGGCCTGCCATTAGGATTAATGGCATCCGCACACACCCAGCATGTTTTTCTGTGCTGGTTGTTGCGGCTGCAGGAACCCACAGTGGAATGTGAATGTGAACCTAGCCTTAGTACGTGAAAGGCTGCATTTTCAAATAGGTTACATTTGTGTCATGGGCACTGCATTTAGGTAAAAAACAAAAAAAAATATACAGTTGTACTCAAGAGTTTGCATGCCCTGCCAGAAATTGTGAAATTTTGGAATTGGTATTGAAAATATAACAAATCATGCCAAGAAACTGACTTTAATTTAAGAATTGTAATCATATGAAGCCATTTATTATGGCATAGTTACTTGTCTCCTTTTTATATCATAATGATAACATAAATCACCCAAATGGCCCTGATCACAAGTTGACATGACTTGGAGTGTTTGGCCTTGGTACAAAACACACAATAACTCACATAAAAATGGCAAAATTACAATTAAAGATTAATTTCCCACATCTGTGGCTTTTTAAATTTCAATTAATGCCTGTGTATAAATACAGTCAGGTCCATAAATATTGGGACATCAACACAATTCTAATCTTTTTGGCTCTATACACCACCACAATGGATTTAAAATGAAAAGATGTGCCTTAACTGCAGACTTCCAGCTTTAACTTGAGGGTATTTACATCCAAATCAGGTGAATAGTGCAGGAATTACAACAGTTTGTATATGTGCCTCCTACTTTTTAAGGGATCAAAAGTAATGGGACAGATTAACAATCATCCATCAAACTTTCACTTTTTAATACTTGGTTGCAAATCCTTTGCAGTCAAATACAGCCTGAGGTCTGGAATGCATAGACATCACCAGACGCTGGGTTTCATCCCTGGTGATGCTCTGCCAGGCCTCTACTGCAACTCTCTTCAGTTCCTACTTGTTCTTGGGGCATTTTCCCTTCAGTTTTGTCTTCAGCAAGTGAAATGCATGCTCAATCGGATTCAGGTCATGTGGTTGACTTGGTCATTGCATAACATTCCACTTCTTTCCCTAAAAAAAACTCTTTGCTTGCTTTCGCAGTATGCTTCGGGTCATTGTCCATCTGCACTGTGAAGCGCCGTCCAATGAGTTCTGAAGCATTTTGCTGAATATGAGCAGATAATATTGCCTGAAACACTTCAGAATTCATCCTGCTGCTTTTGTCAGCAGTCACATCATCAATAAATACAATAGAACCAGTTCCATTGGCAGCCATACATGCCCACGCCATGACGCTACCACCACCATGCTTCACTGATGAGGTGGTATGCTTTGGATCATGAGCAGTTCCTTTCCTTCTCCATACTCTTCTCTTCCCATTACTCTGGTACAAGTTGATCTTGGTCTCATCTGTCCATAGGATGTTGCCAGAACTGTAAAGGCTTTTTTAGATGTTGTTTGGCAAACTCTAATCTGGCCTTCCTGTTTTTGAGGCTCACCAATGGTTTACATCTTGTGGTGAACCCTCTGTATTCGCTCTGGTGAAGTCTTCTCTTGATTGTTGACTTTGACACACATACACCTACCTCCTGGAGAGTGTTCTTAATCTGGCCAACTGTTGTGAAGGGTGTTTTCTTCACCAGAGAAAGAATTCTTCGGTTATCCGCCAAAGTTGTTTTCCGTGGTCTTCCGGATCTTTTGGTGTTGCTGAGCTCACCGGTGCATTCTTTCTTTTTAAGGATGCTCCAAACAGTTGATTTGGCCACACCTAATGTTTTTGCTATCTCTCTGATGAGTTTGTTTTGTTTTTTCAGTTTAATGATGGCTTGCTTCACTGATAGTGACAGCTCTTTGGATCTCATATTGAGAGTTGACAGCAACAGATTCCAAATGCAAATAGCACACTTGAAATGAACTCTGGACCTTTTATCTGCTCCTTGTAAATGGGATAATGAGGGAATAACACACACCTGGCCATGGAACAGCTGAGCAGCCAATTGTCCCATTACTTTTGGTCCCTTAAAAAGTGGGAGGCACATATACAAATTGTTGTAATTCCTACACTGTTCACCTGATTTGGATGTTAATACCCTCAAATTAAAGCTGAAAGTCTGCAGTTAACCACTTACTGACCGGCACACGCCGATGTACGTTGGCAGAATGGCACAGCTGGGCAAATGGGCATACCTGTAAGTCCCATTTGAATTCCCTGCCATGCCATTGCGTGCTCGTCGGCCGGGAGCCATGTGAGTCGGGTCGCAGGCCCCGCAGACTCGATCACCGTGGGAAAACCTGCGATAGCCTCATGGAGAGGACGAACAGGGAGATGCTGATGTAAACAAGCATCTCCCCTCTTTGCCTAGTGACAGTGTCACTGATCTCTGCTCCCTGTCATCGGGAGCAGAGATCAGTGACGTGTCACAGCTAGCCCATTCCCCTACAGTTAGAAAACACTCCCTAGTACTGACTTAAACCCTCCCCACCCCCAAGTGGTTAACCCCTTCACTGCCAGTGTCATTTACACAGGAATCAGTGCATTTTTATTGCACTGATTGCTGTATAAATGACAATGGTCCCAAAAATGTCCGATGTGTCCGCCATAATGTCGCAGTCACAATAAAAATTGCTGATTGCCGCCATTACTAGTAAAAAAAATTATTAATAAAAATGCCATAAAACTATCCCCTATTTTGTAAATGCTATAACTTTTGCGCAAACCAATCAATAATCGTTAATTGCGATTTTTTTTTACCAAAAATATGTAGAAGAATACGTATCGGCCTAAACTGAGGAAAAAAAAATGTTTTTTTTAATAATTTTTTGGGGATATTTATTATAGTAAAAAGTAAAAAATAATGCGTTTTTTTCAAAATTGTCGCTATTTTTTTGTTTATAGCACAAAAAATAAAAACCGCAGAGGTGATCAAATACCACCAAAAGAAAGGTCTATTTGGGGGAAAAAAGGATGTCAATTTTGTTTGGGAGCCACGTCGCACGACCGCGCAATTGTCAGTTAAAGCGGCGCAGTGCCGAATCGCAAAAAGTGCTCTGGTCAGGAAGGGGGTAAATTCTTCCGGAGCTGAAGCGGTTAAAGCACATATTGTTGGTTTCATTTCAAATCCATTGTGGTGGTGTATAGAGCCAAAAAGATTAGAATTGTGTTGATGTCCCAATATTTATGGACTTGACTGTAGTCAATGAGTTTATTATCTCTCACGTAGATGCACTAAACAGGCAAGATACTGAGCCATGGGGAGCAGAAAAGAACTGTCAAAGGACTTGCGTGCCAAAGTAATGGAACTGTATAAATATGGAAAAGGATATAAAAAGATATCCAAAGCCTTGAATATTCCAGTCAGTACTATTCAATCACTTATTAGGAAGTGGAAAATTCAGGGATCTCATGATACCAAGTCAAGGCCAGGTAGACCAAGAAAGATTGCAGCCACAACTGCCGGAGGAATTGTTCGGAATACAAAGAAAAATTCACATGTAACCTCTAGAGAAATACAGGCTGCACTGGAAAAAGATGGTATGGTTGTTCCAAGGAGCACAGTACAACAATACTTGAACAAAAGTGGGTTGCATGATTGAGTTGCCCTATAAAAAGGCTTGTTACAATATATCCGACAACACCTTAACACACTCACTGTAATCTGGAGTGATGAGACCAAAATAGCGCTATGTTTGAAGAGAAAGATGTGCTGTGAAGCATGGTGGTGGCTCACTGATGTTTTGGGGTGTTTGAGCTCTAAAGGCACAGATAATCTTGTAAAAATGTATGGCAAGATGAATGCTGCATGTTATTAGAAAATACTGGCAGACAATTTGCATTCTTCTGCACAAAAACTGTGCCATGGATGCTCTTGGACTTTCCAGCACAAGGCCAAGTTGACCCTCCAGTGGTTACAACAGAAAAAGGTGAAAGTACTGGAGTGGCCATCACAGTCTTTTGACCTTAATATTATCAAGCCACTCCAGGGAGATCTCAAATGTGCGGGTTCACACAAGATGACCAAAGACTATGCATGACATGGAGGTATTTTGCAAAGACGAATGGGCAGCTATGCCACCAAAAATAATTTGGGCCTCATAGATAATTACTACAAAAGACTGCACGCTGTCATTGATGCTAAAGGGTATAATACACAATATTAAGAACTAAGGGTATGCAGACTGTTGAACAGGGTCATTTCATTTGTTACTCGTTGCCATGTTTTGCTTTATGATTGTGACATTCTGTTATGACCTACAGTTGAATATGAATCCCATAAGAAATAAATGTGTTTTCTTTTATTTCTAATGTGTGTTTTCTTTAAAAATAGTACATATATTACCAATTCTCCAAGGTTAGGCAAACGGTTGAGCACAACGGTATATATATATATATATATATATATATATATATATATATATATATATATATACAGTCAGGTCCAAAAAAATTGGGAAATTGACACAATTCTAATCTTTTTGGCTCTATACACCACCACAATGGATTTGAAATGAAACTAACAAGATGTGCTTTAACTGCAGACTTTCAGCTTTATTTGAGGGTATTTACATCCAAATCAGGTGAACGGTGTAGGAATTACAACAGTTTGTATATGTGCCTCCAACTTTTTAAGGGACCAAAAGTAATGGGACAATTGGCTGCTCAGCTGTTGGCCAGGTGTGTGTTATTCCCTCATTATCCCATTTACAAGGAGCAGATAAAAGGTCCAAAGTTCATTTCAAGTGTTCTATTTGCATTTGGAATCTGTTGCTGTCAACACTCATAATGAGATCCAAAGAGCTGTCACTATCAGTGAAGCAAGCCATCGTTAGGCTGAAAAAACAAAACAAACACATCAGAGACATAGCAAAAACATTAGGTGTGGCCAAATCAACTATTTGGAACATCTTTAAAAAGAAAGAACGCACCGGTGAGCTCAGCAACACCAAAAGACCCGGGAGACCACGGAAAACAACTGTGGGGGATAACCGAAGAATTCTTTCCCTGGTGAAGAAAACACCCTTCACAACAGATGGCCAGATCAAGAACACTCTCCAGGAGGTAGGTGTATGTGTGTCAACATTCAAGAGAAGACTTCACCAGAGTGAATACAGAGGGTTCACCACAAGATGTAAACCATTGGAGAGACTCAAAAACAGGAAGGCCAGATTAGAGTTTGCCAAACAACATTTAAAAAAGCCTTCACAGTTCTGGAACAACATCCCATGGACAGATGAGACCAAGATCAACTTGTACCAGAGTGATGGGAAGAGAAGAGTATGGAGAAGAAAAGGAACATCTCATGATCCAAAGCATACCACCTTAACAGTGAAGCATGGTGTTGGTAGTGTCATGGCGTGGGCATGTATGGCTGCCAATGGAACTGGTTCTATTGTATTTATTGATAATGTGACTGCTGACAAAAGCAGCAGGATGAATTCTGAAGTGTTTTAGGCAATATTATCTGCTCATATTCAGCAAAATGCTTCAGAACTCATTGGACGGCACTTCACAGTGCAGATGGACAATGACCCGAAGAAACACTGCGAAAGCAACCAGTGTTTAAAGGAAAGAAGTGGAATGTTGTGCAATGGCCAAGTCAATCACCTGACCTGAATCCGATTGACCATGCATTTCACTTGCTGAAGACAAAACTGAAGGGAAAATGCCCCAAGAACAAGCAGGAACTGAAGACAGTTGCAGTAGATGACTGGCAGAGCATCACCAGGGATAAAACCCAGCATCTGGTGATGTCTATGCATTCCAGACTTCAGGCTGTAATTGACTGCAAAGGATTTGCAACCAATTATTAAAAAGTGAAAGTTTGATGGATGATTGTTAATTTGTCCCATTACTTTTGGTCCCTTAAAAAGTGGGAGGAACATATACAAACTGTTGTAATTCCTACACCGTTCACCTGATTTGGATGTAAATACCCTCAAATTAAAGCTGAAAGTCTGTAGTTAAAGCCCACCTTGTGTGTATCATTTCAAATCCATTGTGGTGGCGTATAGAGCCAAAAAGATTAGAATTGTGTCGATGTCCCAATACCTATGGACCTGACTACTGTATATATATATAACATTTTTTACTAGCAAGCACAGACTAAAGATGGGCTGAACACCTCCTGGTTCGGTTTGCGCCAGAACTCTCGAACATTGCAAAAGTTTGGACTCGTACCACAAACAATAGTAAAGTCTATGGGACCCGAACATGAAAAATCAAATATCCCCATTTTGAAGGCTTATATGCAAGTTATTGGAAATAAAAAAGGATTTGAGGGCCTGGCTACTGCCCCGGGGGACATGTACCAATGCAAAAAAAAACTTTTGAAAAAGATTGTTTTTAAAGGAGCAGTGATTTTAATGATGCTTAAGTTTAAACAATAAAAATGAAAAATCCCTTTAATTATAGTGCCTGGGGGGAGGTCCCCTTAGTCTGCCTGTAAAGTGGCACATCTGTACTGTGTATAGAACCTACTGCAGCGATACTGAAATTTTTTCCAAAAATATTTAATTTAAATTGATTTCCCCTGCCAGCTTTCTGAAAAAGCTAGAATTTAGACATTGGGCATGTGGGTGGCAAAAATGAATTTTTTTTTCTGATGCAGCAGCTGGGGCAGAGAAATTTGCCTGCTATACTCTACAGCTGGTGGTGTGCTGCTGGCAGACATGTTGCAAGGACCTGTGACACCCTTTGCTATACTATTATTCCTGTCAGTGGAGGCTGCTGAGAGGTCATGAGATATAACAGGGGTAGACATGAAAGGTGAGGAGTTAGGAGGAGAATAATTGTGTCCCTTTTGTGTGACTTTCAGGTGCTTTTGTCAAGGGGCTGAGTGGTGGGAGGTTTAATGGCTTGTCACGCATGTGGCACCCAAATAGCTGGTGTTTTGTCATGCTTGATCTTCTTGTGGCAGAGATTGCAAATTACAACAGTGCGATCGACTGCACATGTGCTAAAAGAGGTCCACACAGCTGACCTGTGGGAAGTGGGCCAGGTGATAACAGCTCCACAATCTGATGGAATAGGATGGCTGCTCTCTACTCTTCCATAATGGATACCTCTGGAGGACATCCTGCCTCATTGGGATTGTGCCTCCCCCTCACTTTCCTTCTCTGCTCTATCCGGTACCCAAGTTGAGTCAGTGACCTCATCATCATCATCCCCTCCATCCTCATCATCACTGGAGCCAACTTGGCAATTTGCTGCGGCTGGGGGACATGACTGCCAATTTGTTGTTTATCAGTGTTCTCCCCCCTCTGTGGGCTCATGTTACTGCCTTCCTCTACCTCAGAATGAACATCAGAATCAAGTAATGTCTATGCATTCTCAAGAAGCAAGTGGCTAATGCTGTATTCAACTAATTCAGCTGACTCCTCCATGCATTATGCTGGGGCTATAGCAGGAGTAACTGTGGACAAGGAGGCAGAATAAGCTGCTCTGGCAGCTGCGGTGGACTGCACACTAGTGTCAGCATGGGTCATAGAGGATGAGGATGATGAGCATGATTTAGTAAGCCAGTCTACCACCACCTCTGCATGCTGTGGCTGGATAGCATGGGCAACATCACTAAACAGAGACAAATGTGCCTTGCCTGAGGACGGACCACATCTCCCCTTGCCTGTGGATACAAATGTTGCTGGCCCCCCAGGAGTGGCATGGGAATGTTTACCTCTCCTTGTGGGCCTCCCAGACATCATGGGGGGGGCTTATTACCCAAATTTAATAGAAAGAGAAATGTGTGATTGGATATACTTTATTGATTGAAAAGTGGTGTTTGGTGCACTTTAAATTGAGGACCGATGCTGACAGAAATGTAAAAACTATAAAAAAATAAAAAGGGGTGAACACCAGTGTCGCAATCATAAAAACTGTGGCTAACAATTTAAATAAAGGGGGCAGGCAGGGGATGAAAAAAAAACACACACATCAACCAAAAAAAAGTATACCACACTGTACTGCATACAGCACTAAATGTTATGTAATGCTGTTTTAAACACTGCATTACACCAATACACTACATTGACACTACACTATACTCACACTATACTAACACACTACACTATACTCACACTATACCAACACTACACTAACACTCTACACTCAGAGTCACAGTAAGTGAACACACTGACCTGCTAGTAGCAAACTGAGCCCTGCTCTATCTATCTCCACCCCAACTACATACTGCAAAAGCTTCCTGTGGGAAGGAATCTTTTGTAGTGTGGGGTGGGACTATGAGCACTGAGCCGTGATTGGACAAAATCATCATCACTATGTCCAATCAGGGCTCTGACAGTGCTCTGTGCCCTAATTGGCAAAGCCTTGCACCTGACCAGCAGTCAGGTGCAAGGCTTCATCCAATTAGGGCCCTAGAATGCACTGTGCATTGTGGGGCACTCGGCGTGCGAACATCCCACCAAGTACCCTGAAAATTTGGGTGTTCTCTGAACAGGTGAACAGGCGATGTCCAGGCCAAACTTTTGCTCGGCCCGAACCTTTCTCACAAACCTATCACAGACATTAACCCCCATGTGAGCCTCATTATTGGGACATAGTGCCTCAAAATATGGACTCATGGATAAGCATTTATTTCTCATTTTGTGAAATTGCACTATTTTTGTGATCTATATTTGCCAGCAAGAGCACTACTAAAGACTACAGAAAACCCAACCCTGAGGATAGAGATAAAGGCTGATCACCTAGAAAAGTGACCATTCACTTTTGCAAAGTAAATGTTAATAAATAAGGTAAAGATAATTTAAAATTTCCACTGATTCTCAAAAAAAAATGTTTTTTTATTGCACATTATTGAGTATTCAAAGAAAACACAGTTTCACCTTATTCACTTACATTAACTTTAAAGTAATTGTAAAGGATCGTTTTTAATTTTTTTAAAATAAAAACATATCATACTTACCTCCACTGTGCAGCTCGTGGCCCCTAACATCCTCTTCTGGGGTCCCCCGGCCACTCTCGCAGCTCCTCCTCGCATCAGATAACCCCCTAGGAGAAGAGCTCTCCCAAGGGGGTTACCTTGCGGGTGTGCTCCCGAGTCCAGTATTTGCTCACATTTTCCACAGACATGAATGCCTGACTCGGCCCCGCCCCCAGCGCCCACGTCATTGGATTTGGTTGACAGCAGTGGGAGCCAATGGCTGCGCTGCTATCAATCTATCCAATCAAGAGCCGGGACCACAGTCGAGAGAGGGACATCGCGTCCCTGCGGAGGAGATGAAGGGGCTCAGGTAAGCAAAACGGGGGGGCTGGGGGGCCAGTGACGGCCAAGTGTTTTTTCACCTTAATGCATAGGATGCATTAAGGTGAAAAAACACAAGGGTTTACAATCCCTTTAATACTCTGTTCTATTGAGTGTGATCTCCAATCCATTGTGAGAAGAAAAGAAAAGCTCTATGGCTGGTTGCCACTGTTCAGTGATTGGAACAATGATATTCGCCTTGTGGCCTGAATAATAACAGCAAGAGTGATGTCAATAGCTGCTGATAGCAAAATCCATGCTTTGAGAAAAACAAAACCAAATTGCAAATATCATTCATTAATCTTGACAGATATTGTTTGCTTTGAAATAACGATTATTTGTTCTACTACCTATTGTTTTGTAACCTTTGAAACATACCTTTTATCCTTTAGTTTTAGTAATCACATTGAAATCCTTATTTGAAGCAATGCTACAATTGAAGAAAATTATACTCTAATATATTTATGCATTTCCTTAAACCTCAAAATTATTTTAAAACAAAATAGTTTCCTGTAGAGGCTTTGAGGACCATGGATCACTCTATCATCAGAAACATCTTGTTTAGTTGCTTAGCTATAGGGATGAGCCAAACACACTGTCACTCATAAGTTATCCTCTGGGGGAATATAGCAAGCAATGTCTCTGATAGTTTTCATACCAAGAGAAACTCAGTCCACTGCTGCTTAGCTTTACTCACGGACACAGTTCAGAATCTTTTCATTGCTTCCTTCCTCAATGCCTCCATGTCAGCACTGGATCTCTACAAACACCATACTCCTTCCTTCCAGTGCTCTCCTGTGATGAGTAACATTAAAACCTTCTTCTCCACAAATTGCGGTAATACTATAATGCAAACAAACACAAGTGCTTTTCCTTGAATAATATCACAAATAATGTTTATTGTATAGGAACATAATTGTAATCACAACCAGATCTGTAATATAGGCTTATCATAACAGGTATTCTCTGTAGGTTAGTCCGCTGGAGGCTGGCTCTAATATTGCAGTAACTAAGGATAACCAATTCAGACACTGCTACAGTGCTCTGTTCTCCTTTACCCATACCCATTTTGAAGGTAGAACCTTCTTTATCAATGGGAAGGAGCTAGTAACTGGAACTTCCTTGTAACTGGTTACCAAATTAAAATGATGCAAAAGACTAGAGTTAAAACAAAACATGTACTTACCTGCTCTGTGCAGTGGTTTTTCACAGAGCAGGCCTGATCCTCTTCTTTTTGCATCTCCCACTGGTGGTTCTGGCTCCTTACCAAGTGCCTCAAATGGAAGCCTCTTGCTAAGGGGCACTCGAGCAGGCTCGTTCCCGAGCCACGCTCCTGTGAATGGACATTGTTTCTCTCCTCATTGGCTCACTGGCTGTGATGGACAGCAGCAGGTAATGGTTCCTGCTGCTGTGTGAGTCAATGAGGAGAGAGAGACCCAGTAGAGATTCTGCTCTCATGCACATCGCTGGATAAAGATGGGGCTCAGGTAAGTATAAGGGGGGCTGGGGGAAGCTGCACCCAGAAAGTTTTTTTACCTTAATGCAAAGAATGCATTAGAGTAAAAAAAAAAAAAGTCTGCCTTTAGAACCACTTTAACACTTACATGACTGTCCTTTAGTTTAAAAACCTCCAAAACTAGTAGAAGGGTATATCATGGTTTGTAGAGGGCTAAGGCAAAACAAATGCTTCAGTCTTAACACCTTTTTCCTTTTAACCCTTTCACTGCCAGGTCCATATGGCGTATGGACCTACAGCACTGCTTCCAGTTGGCCAGTTGCAATGAAGGTGGCCAACCCCTCATCATTACTTAACTTCCCTGGAAAGGTCAAGTTAAATCCCCCGCTCAAAATAGTCTGTGCCAAGGATTTGCATTAAAGGGGGCTGACTTATGCAAAGTATAGGGATTGGAGATGTAGCCAATCCTTAACCAGGAATAGGGAGGCCCACCAATCAGAGCCACGCCATGCCAACCAATGAGACAAGGGCCTGTAATGATATACACAGACTACATGGGAGGGGGGAGCACACACTCTATGGTAGAGCAGCCACCAGAATGTGAACCTTTGTGGGAATGGTAACTATGGGAAATCTCCCTTATACTTGTCCCTTATACATAGGATGACATGACCACGCCCCCTTATGACCTCACAGTCCCAGCATGCCCGGGGACTGTGATGTCATAGGGGGGAAGGGTCACCGCCTATATAAGTAATAGCAGAGCGCACAGACAGCATTACAGCCGGAGAGAGCGTCATGTCAACATCTCTGGAAGAGAAGAGGGAAGAAGACGATCCAGATGTCCCGGCCACCGCTAGCAAAAGAGCGGGAGAAGATAGCGGAGGAGCCGGCAGAAGATCCAGACACCAGGGGAAGACGCCGGAGAGACCCCCGGAGTCGGAAGAAGACCCCCAAAGTTGGAAGAAGACCCCCGAAGTCGGAAGAAGACCCCGGAGCTGCCTAATAAATTACTTTAAAAACCTGTGTACTGTGTTTTTTCTTGACACTTTTTTCCCTAGGTGAATGGGTAGGGGTACGATGTACCCCATACTCATTCACAAAGGGTGGGGGGCCGGGATCTGGGGGCCACCTTATTAAAGGGGGCTCCCGGATTCCGATAAGTCCCTTGCCTGCAGAACCTGACAACCAACGGCCAGGGTTGTCGGGAAGAGGCTCTTGTCCTCATCAACATGGGGACAAGGTGCTTTGGGGTGGGGGGCTGCAGGGCGCCCCCTCCCCCAAAGCACCCACCCCCCATGTTGAGGGCATGCGGCCTGGCACAGCTCAGGAGGGGGGCTGCTCGCTCGTCCCCACCCCCTTGCCTGACCGCCGGGCTGCGTGCTCGGATAAGGGTCTGGTATGGATTTTGAGGGGACCCCCACGCTGTTTTTTCAGCATAGGGGTTCCCCTTAAAATCCATACCAGATCTAAGGGCCTGGTATGCCCCTGGAGGGGAACCCATGCCGGTTTTTAATTTAAAATTTGGTGTGGAGTTTCTCCTCAAGATTCATACCAAACACAGTGCCTGGCATTGGCAGGGATCCAAGTCGGATCCCTGCACCAGTGTGAACCCGGCTCGCAAGGTGTCAATCTCACCGATAAAAGTGGCAAGATTGACACAATATTAGACAATACAGAAGTTGACCAAAGGGTGGTGGTAAAGAGCTGAAAAACCACGTGATTTGGTGAAAGTTGGCTGGAAAAGTCCTGCCGTCTGTATGCAAGACAAACTTCTGGCCAACGTTGTTTTTTTAACCACTTCAGCCCCGGAAGGATTTACCCCCTTCCTGACCAGAGCACTTTTTACAATTTGGCAATGCGTCGCTTTAACTGCTAATTGCGCGGTCATGCAATGCTGTACCCAAACGAAATTTGCGTCCTTTTCTTCCCACAAATAGAGCTTTCTTTTGATGGCATTTGATCACCTCTGCCATTTTTATTTTTTGTGCTATAAACGGAAAAAGATCGAAAATTTTGAAAAAAAATGATATTTTCTACTTTTTGTTATAAAAAAAATCCAATAAACTCAATTTTAGTCATACATTTAGGCCAAAATGTATTCGGCCACATGTCTTTGGTAAAAAAAATGTCAATAAGCGTATATTTATTGGTTTGCGCAAAAGTTATAGCGTCTACAAACTAGGGTACATTTTCTGGAATTTACACAGCTTTTAGTTTATGACTGCCTATGTCATCTCTTGAGGTGTTAAAATGGCAGGGCAGTACAAACCCCCCCCCAAATGACCCCATTTTGGAAAGTAGACACCCCAAGGAAATTGCTGAGAGGCATGTTGAACCCATTGAATATTTTTTTTGTCCCAGGTGATTGAATAATGACAAAAAAAAAATGTACAAAAAGTTGTCACTAAATGATATATTGCTCACACAGGCCATGGGCATATGTGGAATTGCACCCCAAAATACATTCAGCTGCTTCTCCTGAGTATGGAGATACCACATGTGTGGGACTTTTTGGGAGCCTAGCCACGTACGGGGCCCCGAAAACCAAGCACCGCCTTCAGGATTTCTAAGGGCATACATTTTTGATTTCACTACTCACTACCTATCACAGTTTTGAAGACCATAAAATGCCAAGATGGCACAAAACCCCCCCAAATGACCCCATTTTGGAAAGTAGACAACCCAAGCTATTTGCTGAGAGGCATGTTGAGTCCATGGAAAATTTTATTTTTTGACACAGGGTGCGGGAATGTGACAATTTTTTTTTTTGCACAAAGTTGTCACAAAATGATATATTGCTCACACAGGTCATGTGCATATGTGGAATTGCACCCTAAAATACATTTAGCTGCTTCTCCTGAGTATGGGGATACCACATGTGTGGGACTTTTTGGGAGCCTAGCCGCGTACGGGGCCACGAAAACCAAGCACCGCCTTCAGGATTTCTAAGGGCATAAATTTTTGATTTCACTCCCCACTACCTATCAGAGTTTTGAAGGCCATAAAATGCCAAGATGGCACAAACCCCCCCAAATGACCCAATTTTGGAAAGTAGACGCCCAAAGCTATTTGCTGAGAGGCATGTTGAGACCATGGAATATTTTATTTTTTGACACAAGTTGCGGGAAAGTGACCATTTTTTTTTTTTTTTTGCACAAAGTTGTCACTAAATGATATATTGCTCACACAGGCCATGGGCATATGTGGAATTGCAACCCAAAATACATTCTGCTAATTCTCCTGAGTATGGGGATACCACATGTGTGGGACTTTTTGGGAACCTAGCCACGTACGGGGCCCCGAAAACCCAGCACTGCCTTCAGGATTTCTAAGGGCGTAAAGTTGTGATTTCACTCCTCACTACCTATCACATTTTTGAAGGCCATAAAATGCCCAGATGGCACAACCCCCCCCCCCCAATTGACCCCATTTTGGAAAGTAGACACCCCAAGCTATTTGCTGAGAGGCATGTTGAGTCCATGGAATATTTTATATTTTGACACAAGTTGCGGGAAAGTGACAATTTTTTTTTTTTTTGCACAAAGTTGTCACTAAATGATCGATTGCTCAAACATACCATGGGCATATGTGGAATTACAACCCAAAATACATTCTGCTGCTTCTCCTGAGTACGGGGATACCACATGTGTGGGACTTTTTGGGAGCCTAGCTGCGTACAGGGCCCCTAAAACCAAGCACCGCCTTCATTATTTCTAAGGGCATAAATTTTTGATTTCACTCCTCACTACCTATCACAGTTTTGAAGGCCATAAAATGCCAAGATGGCACAAACCCCCCCCAAATGACCCCATTTTGGAAAGTAGACACCCCAAGCTATTTGCTGAGAGGCATGGTGAGTATTTTGCAGCTCTCATTTGTTTTTGAAAATGAAGAAAGACAAGAAAAACATATTTTTTTTTTCTTTTTTCAATTTTCAAAAGTTTGTGACAAAAAGTGAGGTCTGCAAAATACTCACTATACCTCTCAGCAAATAGCTTTGGGCGTCTATTTTCCAAAATGGGGTCATGGGGGGGGGGGGTTGTGCCATCTGGGCATTCCATGGCCTCCGAAACTGTGATAGGCAGTGAAGAGTGAAATCAAAAATTTACGCCCTTAGAAAGCCTGAAGGCGGGGCTTGGTTTTCGGGGTCCCGTACGCGGCTAGGCTCCCAAAAAGTCTCACACATGTGGTATCCCCGTACTCAGGAGAAGCAACAGAATGTATTTTGGGGTGTAATTTCACATATTCCCATGGCATGTTTGAGCAATATATCATTTAGTGACAACTTTGTGCAAAAAAAAAAAAAATTGTCTTTTTCCCGCAACTTGTGTCACAATATAAAATATTCCATGGACTCGACATGCCTCTCAGCAAATAGCTTGGGGTGTCTACTTTCCAAAATGGGGTCATTTGGGGGGGTTCTGAACTGTCCTGGCATTTTATGCACAACATTTAGAAGCTTATGTCACACATCACCCACTCTTCTAAACACTTAAAGACAAAGCCCTTTCTGACACTTTTTGTTTACATGAAAAAATTATTTTTTTTGCAAAAAACTCACTTTGAACCCCCAAACATTATATATTTTTTTAAAGTAAATGCCCTACAGATTAAAATGGTGGGTGTTTAAGTTTTTTTTTTTCATACAGTATTTGCGCAGCGATTTTTCAAACGCATTTTTTGGGGAAAAAACACACTTTTTTAAATTTTAATACACTAAAACACACTATTTTGTCAAAATGTTTGATGAAATAAAAAAGATGATCTTAGGCCGAGTACATGGATACCAAACATGACATGCTTTAAAATTGCGCACAAACGTGCAGTAACGACAAACTAAATACATTTTTAAAAGCCTTTAAAAGCCTTTACAGGTTACTACTTTAGATTTACAGAGGAGGTCTACTGCTAAAATTACTGCCCTCGATCTGACCTTCGCGGTGATTCCTCACATGCATGGTGCAATTGCTGTTTACATTTGACGCCAGACCGACGCTTGCGTTCGCCTTTGTGCAAGAGCAGGGGGGGGCAGGGGTGCTTTTTTTTTTTTTTTTTTTTCTTTATTATTTTTTTGCTTTTTTATTTTATTTTAAACTGTTCCTTTCATTTTTTTTTAAATCATTTTTATTGTTATCTCAGGGAATGTAAATATCCCCTATGATAGCAATAGGTAGTGACAGGTACTCTTTTTAGAATAAATTGGGGTCTATTAGACCCTAGATCTCTCCTCTGCCCTCAAAGCATCTGACCACACCAAGATCGGTGTGATAAAATGCTTTCCCAATTTCCCAATGGCGCTGTTTACATCCGGCGAAATTTAAGTCAAGAAATGCTTGTAGCTTCCGGTTTCTTAGGCCATAGAGATGTTTGGAGCCATTCTGGTCTCTGACCAGCTCTATGGTCAGCTGGCTGAATCGCCGGCTGCATTCTCAGGTTCCCTGTTGAGACAGGAGAGCCAGTGAAAAACATGGAAGACGGTGGGGGGGGCATTCCCTCCCACTGCTTGTAAAAGCAGTCTAGAGGCTAATTAGCCACTAGGATTGCTTTTACATGAAAGCCGACCACTGGCTGAAAAGAATGATATCAAGATGATACCTAAACCTGCAGGCATCATTCTGGTATAACCACTCAAAGTCCAGCAACATACCAGTACATTGCTGGTCCTTGTTGGGCATACATTGTAAACTTTTTTTCATGCAGCCTGTGGGCTGAACAAAAAAAAGATATTGATCGGTGGGTATGCCCACCATTAGAATACCTCCCTTCATCCACCCACTTCTAATGATGGGCATACATGCACCGTATATATATGCCGAAGCATGGGGGCATCCTCCCGCAAAAGGCAGGAGCAAATCACTCCTCCTTCACGCTTCGGCATATATGCTGAAGTATGTAACTGTGGTGGTGAAATCACCTCTGACAGCGCTGGAGTCACGGCTTTATGTATCGTGGGAGCAAACGCTGTTGCTGTCAAGATAGATAAATCTGTGCTGCAACTGAATGGCGTACCTGCTAAGCAAATGATGGTTAACAAAAAAACAAAGTAACATTACAGTATAACAGTAATACTTACCATACCTGCAAAGTAAAATACAAAAAAAAACATAGTAAAAAATAAAACATTTAACGCAACCTGTGCCTACCTAAAATATATATATGCCGAAGCATGGGGGCATCTTCCCGCAAAAGGCAGGAGCAAATCGCTCCTCCACTCACTGCTGCCCCCACGCTTCAGCATATATGCTGAAGTATGTAACTGTGGTGGTGAAATCACCTCCGACAGCGCTGGAGTCACGGCTTTATGTATCGTGGGAGCAAACGCTGTTGCTGTCAAGATAAATAAATCCGCTCTGCAGCTGAATGGCGTACCTGAAAACAAAAAAGTGGTTAACAATAAAAAAACAAAGTATAAAAAAATTACATACCTATAAAGCAAACATGATAAAAACATAACAATAAAACATTGCAGTATAGAATGCAGAACAATAGAGAGAGAATAGAGAGAGAACAATAAAACAACTATTTTTGTTTTTTTATTTTATATATTTTTTTGTGTTTTTTTCTTTTTTTTTACTTTTTTGTTTTTTTTACACATTTTTTGTAACTTTAACTTTTTTAGCTGGTACCAAGTTTGGGTCTCTCAAAATGCGACAGCATCTTGGGAGACCCTGTGAAAGTGTGTCCTAGTCTGTGCAGTGCTGTACCCTACGCTAATACTCCACTATTGTATGGTAGCATTCAAAACATTCACCAATGCAAAGACCAGGATTGCCAGGACAGAGGGGACAATAATACCGGGTGTCACGCCTAAATCCGCGCTTGCTGCAGACACGACATCTTTTTTGGGGGGTTCGTTGGGTAGGGGTACTCGGGAGGGCATAAAGAAAATGCCTCTCATGCAGCCGGCTTACTGCATTTGGTTGGGGATGGTGAGGTGGAGCACCGTCTGGATACAGAAGGGCTCTGACGATCTCTTCCTGGAATTTAAGGAAGGATCCAGTCCGTCCTGAAGCTCTGTATAGCACATGAGCGTTCAGCAAAGCCAATTGAAATAAATAAACAGACACTTTTTTGTACCAGCGTCTGGCCTTACGGGCAATTAGGTACGGCGCCAACAACTGGTCGCTGAGGTCCACCCCTCCCATATTAAGGTTATATTCGTGGACACAGAGGGGTTTCTCCACAACACCAGTCGCCGTAGGAATTTGGACCGTCGTGTCTGCATGAAGGGAGGTGAGAACGAAAACATTCTTCTTATCCCTCCACTTCATAGCGAGCAAGTTATTATACTTCAAGCAGGCTCTCTCCCCCAGCCTAATACGGGAATTTACAAGCCGCTGGGGAAAGCCCCGGCGATTAGGTCGCACGGTGCCACATACTCCAATCTGATGATCAAAAAGGTGGCTAAAAAGTGGCACGCTCGTATAATAATTGTCCACGTACAAGTGGTACCCCTTTCCGAATAAGGGTGACACCAAGTCCCACACTATCTTGCCAGCACTTCCTATGTAGTCAGGGCAGTTTGTCGGCTCTACGTGACTATCTTTGCCCTCGTAAACAATAAAACTACATGTATAGCGTGTGGCCCTGTCACAGAGCTTATACATCTTGACCCCGTATCTGGCACGATTGCTAGGAAGGTACTGTTTGAATGACAAGTGGCCAGAAAATTTAACCAGGGACTCATCAACACAGACAACTTGATGGGGAGTAAACAAGTCTGCAAAATGTTGGTTGAAGTGGTTTACGAGGGGCCGAATTTTGTAGAGCCGATCGTATTCAGGGTCTCCAGGAGGACGACAGAGTTCATTGTCGTTGAAGTGCATGGACCGCAAAATCTGCTCATATCGTGCCCTGACCATGGAGGCAGAGAACAAGGGCGAATGGTAAATTGGGTCAGTGGGAGGGCGTGACCGGATGCCGTTGTGAGAGGGTGTGTGTGTGAGCTCCCTCCTAGCTCCGGCCTACATGCTGCTCAGCCCTGTCCCCGCTGACTCTCCCCGGCCTACCATCTAGCCTGCTGCTACTTTAACTTGTCACCCGGCCTCTGATGCTCGCTTCCCGCCTCGGTCGGCTGCCGTGACCAGGACAGCTGCTTTCCATCCCCACCGCTCCCGCTGCACCGCGCTGACATGTACCGGTCTGGGCCCTGCCTGGCTCTCTTCTCATACGGGCCGCGCGGCGGGCCCCCCCTCCCGTGGTAGCAGGACTGGACGCCTAGCAACCTCCGGGGACCCCGCGAGATCTGAGTGAGCCGCTGTGTCAGAAACCTGGGAGTCTCAGCCAAAGTGCCCTGCTTCAGCTCCAGTATCGAATCCGACCTCCCTTCTCTTGCCTCAGCCGCAGTCACAGCCACAGCTACAGCAGCAGATTCCAGCCAATGGCAAAACAGTCACCAGACGCACGTGGAAGAGAGCTGCTCCGAAGCACTTTTAGGTCAGGTACGAGTGCCCTGCGGGCTTAGCCCACAAAGTAGTCTGTACCTTGTAAGATTATATCCTGCCATACTCCATGCCATACACCTCTTACAGTGGCTGGCAATTGAGTCTCGGACATTGTAAAAAAAGGAGAGGCGGGGGGAGCGAGGAAAGAGGAGTGCAGAGTGCAGTGAAGAGTGTAAAGAAGTAAGGAAAGCGGCGGATGAAGAGGGAAGACAAGAAGGGAAAGGAAGGAGAGAAAGAAAGTAAAGAGAAGTCCAACTAAGCTTCTTCTGGGGCCCTGGGACTGTCACGGCTGCCCCATAGGGAGTGCTGCAGAGGGGGGATTGTGGTAGCCTTTGGATATATTGCATAGTAGTTAAGGGGCAAACCACTGCCGGAACCACGTTTCTTCCTTTTTTTTTTTTTTTCTTTTTTTTTTCTTTCTCCCCAAATACTTCCAATGATGACTAGAAAGAAGGGAGAGGACCCCCAACAGTCTAATGAAAATACAACATCACAGGCAACTCGCTCTGTCAAGGATAGGGGGGCCTCGGCAGCGCCGACACCCCTAGCAGTGACAGCGGCAGCAAAACTGGAAAAGTTTGCACATACCCCTGCTCATACCCCCGTTAAAGGCAATCAGCTCCCTCACGAGAAAACACAGACAGGGCCATCTGGGGAGCGGAAAAGTGTGGGCAGAATGTCAACAGCTCCAGCTGCATTACCGGCTGGTACTAAAAACGCATTAAATAAAAAAAGCCCAGAGATAGCCCCCTTGGAGAAAGTAACCTCATTAACAGCGGTGCCTCAGCTGGCCCCACCATAATAACTGAATCAGAGCCCACATTAAAGGAGGTACTAGCTGCGGTGAACTCATGTAAGGGGTCCTTGTGCGACCTGTGTGACCAACTGGGGGGCCTCAAGGTAGAACTACGCTCTATGAGCCAGGAGCTCCAGAAGGTATTGGAAAGGACTGCCCTTATAGAAGAAAGACTGAGCCAACTTGAGGACACAGTGTTTCCGATGCAGCGGGAATTTAAGAATATACAAACGCAGTTTGAAATGTATAGAAATAAAATGGACGAAATGGAAAATAGAATGCGCAGATGTAATGTTAGGGTCCTGGGTCTCCCCGAGGGAAGTGAAGGTCCCTGTCCTGAAACTTTCATGGAAAATCTGCTTAAAGGCTTTTTCGGGTCTGATATATTTTCACCTTACTTTGCCATCGAGAGGGCGCATTGAATTCCCACTAGACCAATCGCATCGGGGGGACGCCCTAGACCAATATCTCCCATAATGGCAGCAGGATTTCACTGTACCCCGACTTCTCCCCGGATCTGCAAAAGAAAAGGGCAGGCTTTCTGGAGGTGAAGCGAGCTTTGAGGTCCCACAAAATCCCATATGCCTTACTATATCCAGCACGATTGAGGGTAGAAGCTTCGGGGTCAGTCTACTTTTTTGATGCAGCTGATAAGGCCTCAGCATGGCTGGAAAACCATAAAGAGAACTCATAATCCTGGGAAGTCAGGAGGGCTGCAAAAGAGAATGAAGAGGACAAATTAAAATGTTGCAGTATTAAAAGATGGATGGTGGGATGGGACTGGGGGGCTGGGGGAGGGTTTATTATTCTCTTGCTATTCAGGGTGGGCCGGAGGTGGGGGGGAGAGTGGGTTGTAGAGTCTGTGGAAGTCTTAAATGTGGGATGGTACACGATTAAGGTTGCGGGGTGCATTGTTTTGCTTTTTTCTATTTTTGTCTTATCACCTTAGGGTTTTTCCTAAGGGTGCTGATATAAATGGAGGGAGGGGGGGTGGGGGGCAGGAGGAGGCTAATGGGTGGGTACGGTTGGTACTAGGTGTGATAGGGAGGCATGGGGTAGATTGGGTCACAATAAAAGCCCTTAGGGCTAGCCAAAATAGGCATGGGGGGTTAAGGGAAGGTCACTGGATAAAGAGTCACTTAGTCCCCATGTGGGACTTAAACACATTAACCACTTGCCGACCGCCGCACGACGATGTACGTCGACAAAGCGGCACGGGCAGGCAAAAGGGCTTACCTGTACGTCCCTTCCTGCCCGCGGGTGGGGGGTCCGATCGGACCCCCCCCGGTGCCTGCGGCGGTCGGCAAATGTCCCCCGGCGATCGGTGGTGAGGGGGAGGCCATCCATTCGTGGCCCCCCCTCGCGATCGCTCCCAGCCAATGGGATCATTTCCCTGCCTCTGTATTGTACACAGAGGCAGAGGAAATGATGTCATCACTCCTCGGCTCGGTATTTTCCGTTCCGGGCCAAGGAGAGAAGACTGAACTGTGAGTGCACAACACACACACAGTAGAACATGCCAGGCACACATTACACCCCGATCCCCCCCCCGATCGCCCCCTGATCCCCCCCAGATCACCCCCCCCCCTGTCACAAACTGACACCAAGCAGGTTTTTTTTTTTTTTTTTCTGATTACTGTATTGGTGTCAGTTTGTGACAGTTAGTGTGTTAGGGCAGGGAGTGTTAGGCCCCCTTTAGGTCTAGGATACCCCCCTAACCCCCCTAATAAAGTTTTAACCCCTTGATCACCCCCCGTCACCAGTGTTGCTAAGCGATCATTTTTCTGATCGCTGTATTAGTGTCGCTGGTGACGCTAGTTAGGGACGTAAATATTTAGGTTTGCCATCAGCGTTTTATAGAGACAGGGACCCCCATATACTACCTAATAAATGTTTTAACCCCTTGATTGCCCCCTAGTTAACCCTTTCACCACTGATCACCGTATAACCGTTACGGGTGATGCTAGTTAGTTCGTTTATTTTTTATAGTGTCAGGGCACCCGCCGTTTATTACCGAATAAAGGTTTAGCCCCCTGATCGCCCGGCGGTGATATGCGTCGCCCCAGGCAGCGTCAGATTAGCATCAGTACCGCTAACACCCACGCACGCATCATACGCCTCCCTTAGTGGTATAGTATCTGTACGGATCAATATCTGATCCGATCAGATCTATACTAGCGTCCCCAGCAGTTTAGGGTTCCCAAAAACGCAGTGTTAGCGGGATCAGCCCAGATACCCGCTAGCACCTGCGTTTTGCCCCTCCGCCCGGCCCAGCCCAGCCCACCCAAGTGCAGTATCGATCGATCACTGTCACTTACAAAACACTAAACGCATAACTGCAGCGTTCGCAGAGTCAGGCCTGATCCCTGCGATCGCTAACAGTTTTCTTGGTAGCGTTTTGGTGAGCTGGCAAGCACCAGCCCCAGGCAGCGTCAGATTAGCGCCAGTACCGCTAACACCCACGCACGCAGCATACACCTCCCTTAGTGGTATAGTATCTGAACGGATCAATATCTGATCCGATCAGATCTATACTAGTGTCACCAGCAGTTTAGGGTTCCCAAACACGCAGTGTTAGCGGGATCAGCCCAGATACCTGCTAGCACCTGCGTTTTGCCCCTCCGCCCGGCCCAGCCCAGCCCACCCAAGTGCAGTATCAATCGATCACTGTCACTTACAAAACACTAAACGCATAATTGCAGCGTTCGCAGAGTCAGGCCTGATCCCTGCGATCGCTAACAGTTTTTTTGGTAGCGTTTTGGTGAACTGGCAAGCACCAGCCCCAGGCAGCGTCAGGTTAGCGCCAGTACCGCTAACACCCACGCACGCAGCGTACACCTCCCTTAGTGGTATAGTATCTGATCGGATCAATACCTGATCCGATCAGATCTATACTAGCGTCCCCAGCAGTTTAGGGTTCCCACAAACGCAGTGTTAGCGGGATCAGCCCAGATACCTGCTAGCACCTGCGTTTTGCCCCTCCACCCGGCCCGGCCCAGCCCACCCAAGTGCAGTATCGATCGATCACTGTCACTTACAAAACACTAAACGCATAACTGCAGCATTCGCAGAGTCAGGCCTGATCCCTGTGATCGCTAACAGTTTTTTTTGTAGCGTTTTGGTGAACTGGCAAGCACCAGCGGCCTAGTACACCCCGGTCGTAGTCAAACCAGCACTGCAGTAACACTTGGTGACGTGGCGAGTCCCATAAGTGCAGTTCAAGCTGGTGAGGTGGCAAGCACAAGTAGTGTCCCACTGCCACCAAAAAGACAAACACAGGCCCGTCATGCCCATAGTGCCCTTCCTGCTGCATTCGCCAATCCTAATTGCATTGGTGAATGTTTTGAACGCTACCATTCACTAGTTGAGTATTAGCGTAGGGTACAGCATTGCACAGACTAGGCACACTTTCACAGGGTCTCCCAAGATGCCATCGCATTTTGAGAGACCCGAACCTGGAACCGGTTACAGTTATAAAAGTTAGTTACAAAAAAAAGTGTAAAAAAAAAAAACACAAACAAAAATATAAAAAAAAAAAAAAATAGTTGTCGTTTTATTGTTCTCTCTCTCTCTATTCTCTCTATTGTTCTGCTCTTTTTTACTGTATTCTATTCTGCAATGTTTTATTGTTATTATGTTTTATCATGTTTGTTTTTCAGGTATGAAATTTTTTATACCTTACCGTTTACTGTGCTTTATTGTTAACCATTTTTTTGTCTTCAGGTACGCCATTCACGACTTTGAGTGGTTATACCAGAATGATGCCTGCAGGTTTAGGTATCATCTTGGTATCATTCTTTTCAGCCAGCGGTCGGCTTTCATGTAAAAGCAATCCTAGCAGCTAATTAGCCTCTAGACTGCTTTTACAAGCAGTGGGAGGGAATGCCCCCCCCCAACGTCTTCCGTGTTTTTCTCTGGCTCTCCTGTCTCAACAGGGAACCTGAAAATGCAGCCGGTGATTCGGCCAGCTGACCATAGAGCTGATCAGAGACCAGAGTGGCTCCAAACATCTCTATGGCCTAAGAAACCGGAAGCTACGAGCATTTTATGACTTAGATTTCGCCGGATGTAAACAGCGCCATTGGGAAATTGGGAAAGCATTTTATCACACCGATCTTGGCGTGGTCAGATGCTTTGAGGGCAGAGGAGAAATCTAGGGTCTAATAGACCCCAATTTTTGCAAAAAAGAGTACCTGTCACTACCTATTGCTATGATAGGGGATATTTACATTCCCCGAGATAACAATAAAAATTATTTAAAAAAAAATGAAAGGAACAGTTTAAAAATAAGATAAAAAAATAATAATAATAATGAAAAAAAAAAAAAAAACCTCTCATCAAATAGCTTGGGGTGTTAACTTTCCCCATTTTGGAAAGTAGACACCCCAAGCTATTTGATGAGAGGTATAGTGAGTATTTTGCAGACCTCAGTTTTTGTCACAAAGTTTTGAAAATTGAAAAAAGTCGTCTTTCTTTATTTTCAAAAACAAATGAGAGCTGCAAAATACTCACCATGCCTCTCAGCAAATAGCTTGGGGTGTCTACTTTCCAAAATGGGGTCATTTGGGGGGGTTTGTGCCACCTGGGCATTCCATGGCCTCCGAAACTGTGATAGGCAGTGAGGAGTAAAATCAAAAATGTACGCCCTTAGAAATCCTGAAGGCAGTGATTGGTTTTCAGGGCCCCGTACGCGGCTAGGCTCCCAAAAAGTCTCACACATGTGGTATCCCCGTACTCAGGAGAAGCAGCTAAATGTATTTTGGGGTGCAATTCCAAATATGCCCATGGCCTGTGTGAGCAATATATCATTTAGTGACAACTTTGTGCAAAAAAAAAAAAAAAATTGTCACTTTCCCGCAACTTGTGTCAAAATATAAAACATTCCATGGACTCAACATGCCTCAAAGCAAATAGCTTGGGGTGTCTACTTTCCAAAATGGGGTCATTTGGGGGGGGTTTATGCCATCTGGGCATTTTATGGCCTTCAAAACTGTGATAGGTAGTGAGGAGTAAAATAAAAAATGTACACCCTTAGAAATCCTGAAGGCTGTGATTGGTTTTCGGGGCCCAGTACGCGGCTAGGCTCCCAAAAAGTCCCACACATGTGATATCCCCATACTCAGGAGAAGCAGCTAAATGTATTTTGGGGTGCAATTCCACATATGCCCATGGCCTGTGTGAGCAATATATAATTTAGTGACAACTTTTTGTAATTTTTTTTTTTTTTTGTCATTATTCAATCACTTGGGACAAAAAAAATGAATATTCAATGGGCTCAACATGCCTCTCAGCAAATTCCTTGGGGTGTCTACTTTCCAAAATGGGGTCATTTGTGGGGGTTTTGTACTGCCCTGCCATTTTAGCACCTCAAGAAACGACATAGGCAGTCATAAATTAAAGGCTGTGTAAATTCCAGAAAATGTACCCTAGTTTGTAGGCGCTATAACTTTTGCGCAAACCAATAAATATACACTTATTGACATTTTTTTTACCAAAGACATGTGGCCGAATACATTTTGGCCTAAATGTATGACTAAAATTGAGTTTATTGGATTTTTTTTAGAACAAAAAGTAGAAAATATCATTTTTTTTCAAAATTTTCGGTCTTTTTCTGTGTATAGCACAAAAAATAAAAACGGCAGAGGTGATCAAATATCATCAAAAGAAAGCTCTATTTGTGGGAAGAAAAGGACGTAAATTTCGTTTGGGTAGAGCATTGCATGACCGCGCAATTAGCAGTTAAAGCGACGCAGTGCTGAATTGTAAAAAGTGCTCTGGTCAGGAAGGGGGTAAAACCTTCCGGGGCTGAAGTGGTTAATAAAATGAACCAGGGGGGGAGGGAGGGTAGCAATTTAAATAAGGGTTTGGGTTATTCACTTATGCACGCGGAAAAAATGAGAGTAGAGGGGGCTTGTGGGGTTTGGGGGGAGAGGGGTTTTCCCCTTCTCCCCTCCCTCCACGTGCCCCCAAAATATTGTCTCAACACTGTTGGTAGGCCTAGGATCCAGAGTGGAGCTATAATAAATGTTAAGAAGCTTGGTGCCCCGGGGAGGGATTTAGAATGTGGCACGCGCTGTATACCGTATAATATGGTTGCTACTTATTTTCCTGATAAAAACCTTTTTCTTATTTTTCTTTTTTTTTTTTATTGATGCTCAGTGTGATTGGAATAGGTTCATGGAACGTCAGGGGATTGGGCGATCCTGATAAGAGGTCTGCTGTCCTTTCTGAGTTGGAGGCCCAGGGTGTTGATCTGTTCTGCTTGCAGGAGACGCATCTAACAAACAAAACTATGACAAAATTGGGGGGTAGGAAATTTCAAGCGCATTTTCACGCGGTTTACTCCTCTTACTCGAGAGGAGTGAGTATATTGATTAAAAAAGGGGTGTCGTTTACCTGCAGGAGTGCGCGGATCGACACGCTGGGCTGCTATATTTTTTTACACTGCTTATTAGACGGGAGAGAATTTGTTATAGCAAATATATATATTCCTCCTCCTAGCAAGTTGGAAATTCTATACTATCTGCTAGAATACATGGAGAACAAGACAGGGATCCCACTGATCCTGGTAGGCAATTTTAACACAGTCCTTGATAGTCGGCAGGATAGACTCTCATCGAGCACCCGGACAGGGAGAGCAACGGAAGGGAGGCTTAAGCAGTTTCTAGAAGAAGTGGGGTGGTGCGACTTATGGAGAATTCATAATCCAAACGCCAGACAGTATTCTTGCTACTCAGGGACGCACTGCACACTATCTCGAATAGACCTAGCCATAGGCAATAAGGAAGTGCTCCCCATAGTACATAAAATAGATTACGGCCCAAGGGGACTATCAGACCACTCACCCTTAAAACTGCTGTTGTGCACCGGGGACAGACAGATATATAGGTCTTGGTCAGTAAACCCAGTATGGTTAGAGATAATAGGGAACATGGAAGAAATTTCTACTAGCCTAAAGGAGTTCATTTTGAGCAACTTGGGCACGGCGGCAGGGGGGGTGGTCTGGGACGCACTAAAGGCCTTTCTTAGAGGGCTCCTAATCCAGCAAATAGCGAGGGCAAAGCGAAAAACAAAAATGCAGGAAGACCACATCAGAAAGGAGGTGATAGACCTGGAAGGGCAGTATGTTCTGCGCCCTACTATAGAGTTAAGGGAGTTATGGGTTAAGAAGCAGCAGGATTATAAAGCGGTAACAATGAGAAAGGCTGAAAATAAAAGGCTTTTCCAGAGGCGGAGATTTTTTGAGGAGGGGGAAAGAGTGGGGCGTATGCTTGCTGTAGTAGCTAGCACCAACTCCCCGTCCTCAACAATCTCCGCGATCAGATCCCCAAAGGGGGAAATAGTAACGGATCCTGGGAGGGTAAGGGAGATATTCTTTAACTTTTATAGCTCCCTGTACAAAACGAAACAGCTCGCAGGAAATGGCGCGCTAGACAGATTACTGAAGGGAATTATATTACCAACTTTAACCACAATAGACAAAATGACCTCCCCTCCTCAATGTCGGAGTCTAATATTACATAGTTACATAGTTACATAGTAGGTGAGGTTGAAAAAAGACACAAGTCCATCAAGTCCAACCTATGTGTGTGATTATGTGTCAGTATTACATTACATATCCCTGTATATTGCGGTCATTCAGGTGATTATCTAATAGTTTCTTGAAGCTATCAATGCTCCCCGCTGAGACCACCGCCTGTGGAAGGGAATTCCACATCCTTGCCGCTCTTACAGTAAAGAACCCTCTACGTAGTTTAAGGTTAAACCTCTTTTCTTCTAATTGTAATGAGTGGCCACGAGTCTTATTAAACTCTCTTCTGCGAAAAAGTTTTATCCCTATTGTGGGGTCACCAGTACAGTATTTGTAAATTGAAATCATATCCCCTCTCAAGCGTCTCTTCTCCAGAGAGAATAAGTTCAGTGCTCGCAACCTTTCCTCATAGCTAAGATCCTCCAGACCCTTTATTAGCTTTGTTGCCCTTCTTTGTACTCGCTCCATTTCCAGTACGTCCCTCCTGAGGACTGGTGCCCAGAACTGGACAGCATACTCCAGGTGCGGGCGGACCAGAGTCTTGTAGAGCGGGAGAATTATCGTTTTATCTCTGCAGTTGATCCCCCTTTTAATGCATGCCAATATTCTGTTTGCTTTATTAGCAGCAGCTTGGCATTGCATGCCGTTGCTGAGCCTATCATCCACTAGGACCCCCAAGTCCTTTTCCATCCTAGATTCCCCCAGAGGTTCTCCCCCCAGTGTATAGATTGCATTCATATTTTTGACACCCAAATGCATTATTTTACATTTTTCTACATTGAACCTCATTTGCCATGTAGTCGCCCACCCCATTAATTTGTTCAGGTCTTTTTGCAAGATTTCCACATCCTGCGGAGAAGTTATTGCCCTGCTTAGCTTAGTATCGTCTGAAAATACAGAGATGGAACTGTTTATCCCATCCTCCAGGTCATTTATGAACAAATTAAATAGGATTGGTCCCAGCACAGAACCCTGGGGGACCCCACTACCCACCCCTGACCATTCTGAGTACTCCCCATTTATCACCACCCTCTGAACACGCCCTTGTAGCCAGTTTTCAATCCATGTACTCACTCTATGGTCCATGCCAACAGACCTTATTTTGTACAGTAAACGTTTATGGGGAACTGTGTCAAATGCTTTTGCAAAATCCAGATACACCACGTCTACGGGCCTTCCTTTATCTAGATGGCAACTCACCTCCTCATAGAAGGTTAATAGATTGGTTTGGCAAGAACGATTCTTCATGAATCCATGCTGATTACTGCTAATGATATCATTCTTATTACTAAAATCTTGTATATAGTCCCTTATCATCCCCTCCAAGAGTTTACATACTATTGATGTTAGGCTAACTGGTCTGTAATTCCCAGGGATGTTTTTTGGGCCCTTTTTAAATATTGGTGCTACATTGGCTTTTCTCCAATCAGCTGGTACCATTCCAGTCAATAGACTGTCTGTAAAAATTAGGAACAACGGTCTGGCAATCACCTGACTGAGTTCCCTAAGTACCCTCGGATGCAAGCCATCTGGTCCCGGTGATTTATTAATGTTAAGTTTCTCAAGTCTAATTTTAATTCCGTCCTCTGTTAACCATGTAGGTGCTTCCTGTGTTGTGTCATGAGGATAAACACTGCAGTTTTGGTTACTGAAGCCCCCCGATTCACTCGTGAAGACTGAGGAGAAGAATAAATTCAATACCTCTGCCATCTCCCCATCCTTTGTAACCAGATGTCCTTCCTCATTCTTTATGGGGCCAATATGGTCTGTCCTCCCTTTTTTACTGTTTACATACTTTAAGAATTTCTTGGGATTTTTTTTGCTCTCCTCCGCTATGTGTCTTTCATGTTCTATCTTAGCCATCCTAATTGCACCCTTACATTTCTTATTGCATTCTTTATAAATTCTGAATGCTGTGGATGATCCCTCAACCTTGTATTTTTTGAAGGCCTTCTCCTTTGCTTTTATATGCATTTTTACATTGGAGTTAAGCCATCCAGGATGTTTGTTCGCTCTTTTAAATTTATTACCCAATGGGATACATTGGCTAATGCCCTTATTTAATATGCTCTTAAAGCAAACCCATCTCTCCTCTGTATTCTTTGTTCCTAATATTTTATCCCAATTTATGCCTTTTAGCAAGGTTTGTAGTTTAGGGAAGTTGGCTCTTTTGAAATTCAGTGTCTTTGTGTTCCCTTCATGTCTCCTATCTGTGTGATTTATACTGAAACTAATTGACCTGTGATCGCTGTTACCTAAATTGCCCCGTATTTCCACATCTGTTATCAGGTCTGTATTGTTGGTAATCAGTAGATCTAGTAATGTTTTATTTCTAGTTGGTGCGTCTACCATCTGACCCATAAAATTGTCCTGCAAGACATTAAGGAACTGGCGAGCCTTAAATGAATGCGCGGTTCCCTCCGCCCAGTCTATGTCTGGATAATTAAAATCCCCCATTATGATAACACTTCCCATCCTTGCTGCTAATCCAATTTGTGATAGGAGATCCGTCTCCACTTCCTCCCTCAGGTTAGGGGGCCTATAGCATACTCCCAGTATTATTTTCCCCTTAGCTTCATCCCTTTGGAGCTCTACCCATAAAGATTCCACCTCCTCCCTAGCCCCCTCAGTGATGTCATCTCTCACATTCACTTGTACATTATTCTTGATATATAGGCATACCCCTCCCCCTTTTTTACCCTCTCTATCCTTGCGGTATAGGGTATACCCTTGAATGTTTGCCAGCCAATCATGAGAGCTGTTGAACCAGGTCTCTGAAATTCCCACAAAATCCAAATCCTCCTCGTACAACAGTATCTCTAGTTCACCCATCTTGTCCGCCAGGCTCCTGGCATTGGTGAACATGCCACATAGTTTAGACCGGTCGCACATTGTCCTCGTATTGGGTGTTTCAAGATTGCAACTTGGACTTGCTACTATATTCACCTTGTGTTTTTGTGCTTTGGTTAACCTACCACTAATGCCCCCAATACTACCCTCTGGAATATCTTCCGCGCTGGCTATCACTGTCTCTGGACCCTCCCCCCCATCGCCTAGTTTAAAAACCCCTCTAACTTTTTGGCCATCTTCATTCCCAGCAGATCTGCACCCTCCTCATTTAGGTGCAGTCCGTCCCTTCTATAGTACCGGTTACCGACTGAGAAGTCGGCCCAGTCCTCCAGGAACCCAAACCCCTCCTTACTACACCAGCTCTTCAGCCACTTGTTTACTTCCCTAATCTCCCTCTGCCTCTCTGGTGTGGCTCGATGTACCGGTAGTATTCCTGAGAACACTACCTTGGAGGTCCTTTTCCTCAATTTAGCTCCTAAGTCCCTAAAATCGTTCTTTAGGACACTCCATCTGCCTCTGACTTTGTCATTGGTGCCAACGTGCACCATGACAGCCGGGTCTTCCCCAGCCCCTCCCAGTAATCTGTCCACAAGATCCGTGATGTGCCGAACCCGAGCGCCCGGTAGACAACATACTGTTCGGCGCTTCAGGTCTTGGTTACAGATTGCCCTCTCTGTCCTTCTAAGAATTGAGTCCCCTACCACCAGAATCTGTCTTTCCTTTCCCTTTGCTGCCCCCCCACTCTCACTGGAGGAGTTCTTCCCCTGGCAGCTAGGAGAGTCCCTCAACTCCAGCAGTGCTGGTCCCTGACTGGTTACACCAATGTCACTCAATGGAGCGTACTTATTGGGATGCTCCAGTCCTGGATCGGCCTCCCTGGCACTTCCCCCTCTACCCCTCCTGACTGTCACCCATCTACTCTTTGCTAGTGCCTGCACCTCTTTGTCTCCACCCGCCTCTGTGCTGGCCCCTGCCGGCACCTGCCGTGTACGTTCCTGGCTCACCTTTAGTATGGAGGGACTTCTCAGTGCTGACAGTTGCTTCCCCAGATTCAGAACCTGGGCTTCCAGGGAAACAATGTGCTTACATTTTGCACAGCAGTATTCGCCCTCGATCGGATGATTAAGGAACCCATACATGCGGCAAGATGTACAAAGAGTCGCCTCTTCACACCCGCCGGGCATCGTACCTATTAAATTTAGTGAGGATTTGGGGATTTTACCCTGTCCAAATTACCTAACAACTAGCTTCCTGGCACTAATACTCAAGACAATACACAGGTACACGACAAGACAATACACAGGTACACAATACACAAGTACTAACGATCCACACACACTACTCAGACAACACTCAGATACTCACACTACACAGGTACTATGACCCCTGTTATAACCTCCTGTTTTAAACTCTTGTTTATAACTCCCACTTAAACCAACTCCACTTACACCAAGCTCCACAACAAGTCCTACAACAAGTTAAATAGTCACCTGGGAGCAATTAACCACACCCTTAATTGATAGACTGATGAAACAAAAAAAAAAAAAAAAAAAAAAAAAAAAAGCTATTTAAAAAGTGACAGCAAAAGGCAAGATAAAAACTATCCAAAAGGAAGGGAAAGATCAACTAGAGGTGGCCTCATATAGACCAATTTCCCTGCTTTGTTGGGATATCAAAATCCTTGCAAAGGTTTTGGCAACCAGGCTAAGCAAATGCATTGACAAACTGATCCACCCAGACCAGACGGGATTTATTCCCCATAGGTCTACCAGTGTCAATATTAGAAGAGCATACTTGAACCTGCAGACCCCAGTAGTAGACGGGGATCTTAGAGCAGTTATGTCACTGGATATTGCTAAAGCTTTTGATAGCTTGGAATGGGGTTACCTCTGGGAAATAATGGATAAATTCGGGTTTGGCCCGATTTTTGTTAAGTGGGTAAAAATCTTGTATAGCCACTTATCAGCCAAGGTAAAGATCAACAACGAGTATACAGACAGTCTGACATTGGAGAGGGGCACAAGGCAGGGGTGTCCGCTGTCCCCCCTCCTGTTCGCCCTGGCGATGGAACCGCTGGCGGAGGTCATAAGGAGGGCACCGGACATACAGAGTTTCAGGAGGAGGGGTAGTGAAGAAAGAATCGCACTTTACGCGGACGATGTCCTGGTATTCCTGGGTGATACGGGCCCATCTCTGGAAAAAATTATGAGATTGGTAGAAGGATTTGGGAAAGTGTCGGGCCTAGTAGTTAACTGGGACAAATCTTCACTGCTACAGATGGACCCAATTAATAACCCCCCCCTGACGGCCTCCTTGGGCTAAAAGTAACTGATAAAATAAAGTACCTGGGAATAGAATTGGCTAGCGATCCCAACGATTATATTCAGGATAATTTGGTCCCTCTACTCGCGAAGCTTAAAAAAAAATGCGATATTTGGTGTCGGCTTCCCCTGTCGTTGGCAGGGTGCGCAAACTTGATCAGAATGATCTGGTTACCACAAATCCTCTATATTCTCCATAACTCCCCGGTGTGGATCGGGAGAAAATGGTTTATAAAAATAGACTCTTTATTTAGGGACCTTCTCTGGAAGAAAGGCCAGGCCAGGATTAAACTGCAGGCACAACAGCGCCCTACCTGGGAGGGAGGATTAGCAATTCCCCATCCGTACGGATACTTTCTGGCTGCCCAGATGCAGCACCTAGGGGGCTGTGAATCCCTGAGCGAACCAAGTGCTAGCAATAAAATAATGCTGGAAGGCAGCCCACATAGGTGCCTGGTAGATGCACTTGAGGCCGGCTCTCTCCAGAGAAACTTACCAACATCTAAACTAGTAAGTAAAATCTGGCAGACAGTTAAGCGGATTATGGGGTACAGGGGCGTTACGGAATATTCGCCAATATGGTCTAACGAATCCCTGGGGGAATTAAGGGCTATAGAAAAGCATCCTGTCTGGGAAAATCATGGAATCCATAGATTGGTGCAGTTATATACTGATAGCAACCTGAAATCCTTTGTGGATCTCAGAACGGAATTTGGTGTCCCATACAACACATTCTACAAATATTTGCAGATAAGGCACGCGCTGAGTACCCAATTTAAGTCCTCCCCTATGGAGCGAAGTAAAACGCCTCTCCTCAATAAAGTTGTTAAAGCAACAAATACTAAGGGGCTGATTGGAGCTGTGTACACACAGCTAGTGGACAAGATACTGCCTCAAAGTGCGGCTGCTGGGCCCAGAGCGGGATGGGAGGCGGATGTGGGAAAGCTGTCGGACGCCCAGTGGCAAAAAATACTGAAACTGGGACAGTTGGTGTCCGTCTCTCCCTCGCAGAAGGCCTCACATCTACTTCTTGTACATAGAGCTTACTATACCCCTAGAAGATTATATAGATTTGGGGGCAGACCAGACGACAGATGCCCTAGGTGTAGCAGGACAGGGGATCTTATACATATGGTTTGGAGATGTCCAAAATTGGTAAGATACTGGACGGATGTGGTCAGGACAATCAACCGCAGATTTAAAGTTAAATTGGAGCTGGACCCCAGGGTATGCGTGTTGGGGCTGGTGGGAGATACCACGGGTCATACTAACTCAATCACAGCCACAGTCAATGCTTATACCAGGCTAGAAAGCTGATAGCACAGTCCTGGCTCTCGAAAAAACCTCCATCTATAGAGGATTGGCTTAAAACAGTGGATTCCCTGGTCTGGACAGAAAGGACAGTATATATTAAAAAAGGGAACTATAGAAAATTTATTGGTTTATGGAAACCTTGGTTGCAGGAATTGAATACCCGCCATTTACTCTGAATCAATCACCTTTGATTCTCTGATGATTACAGGGGCGAATACCTAGCTAGTGCCGTAAAAGCCAAAGTACTGGAACGGATCCCACTGGGGGCTAAATAGATACAATATGTCGCAAATTTCGGAGTTTTTACCTTTTATGACCCTAATTTATGTGTTGTTTATAAGATATGGAAAAGGAAGGGGGTGGTAGGGTTATTAGTAGATAAAGGAGGGAGGGAAAATTAGGGGGATAGAGGGGAAGGGTAAAAAAGGGGTATAAATGTAGCACAATATAAAATATTGACACGTACCTATAAGTGAACACCTAAAAACACTATAGAGCACAAAAGACACGCGAAATACTGGGTTTTAATACACTGCTTGAATTAGGTTTTATGGCCTGCGACACATGCACTTTAAATGCACTTTGTTATGTAAAATGTGTAACCTTGTTATTATTCTTACTGCTACAAAAGGAAAATAAAAGCAATTAAAAAAAAAAAATTGGGTCAGTGGACCAATATGACCGCAACTCACTCTTTTTATTCAAGCCCATGAGAAGGGAAAGGCCCAGAAAGATCTTAAATTCGGAAACCGTAATTGGTTTCCAATCTCTGGCAAGGGAGGACTGGGAAATAGTGGCGATGTGTTGACCAGCGTACAAATTGCTTTGGTCCACAATAGATCTATAGAGATCTTCGGTGTAAAAATCCAGTGGCGTAAAGTCAACTGTTTCCACCTGAATTCCGGGTTGGCCAGTGAATGGGGGAAGTACGGGTGCTGCAGAAGTGGTGGGTACCCAATTCGGATTGGCGAATGCAGCAGGAAGGGCACTATGGGTACGACGGGCCTGTGTTCGTCTTCTTGGTGGCAGCGGGACACTACTTGTGCTTGCCACCTCGCAAGCTTGAACTGCACTTATGGGACTCGCCACGTCACCAAGTGTTACTGCAGTGCTGGATGTACGACCAGGGTGTATTAGGCCGCTGGTGCTTGCCAGTTCACCAGAAGGAATAGCGGCACTAGTACTTCTCTGCTCCATACGAGAGCCCTGCGGCTCTTGCACTTCAAGGACAGAATAAGTTCGGGGTCTGGTACGCTTGACCTTAGCAGGGACCACAACTCCGTCGTCAGAGCTATCTGTCATGGAGCCGCTGTCCTCTACAGGATCATATTCTGAGCCTGAATCTGACAGATGAGTGACTTCCTCTTCACTATCTGTCATGCTCAGAAACGTGTAGGCCTCTTCACTAGTGTACCTTCGATTTGTCATTTTGGGCTCTAAATTTATGAGTACACTAGTGAGACTCACAGGCAAAAAAGCTCCTGACTGTCAGCGACTGTATCAAAACGCTACCAAAAAACTGTTAGCGATCGCAGGGATCAGGCCTGACTCTGCGAACGCTGCAGTTATGTGTGCTTAGTGTTTTGTAAGTGACAGTTATCGATCGATACTGCACTTGGGTGGGCTGGGCTGGGCTGGGCCGAGGAGCAAAACGCAGGTGCTAGCAGGTATCTGGGCTGATCCCGCTAACACTGCGTTTCAGGGAACCCTAAACTGCTGGGGAGTATAGATCTGATCGGATCAGATATCGATCCGTTCAGATACTATAGCACTAAGGGAGGTGTATGCTGCGTGCGTGGGTTTTAGCAGTACTGGCGCTAACCTGACCCTGCCTGGGGCGACGCAGACCTTATCTGATCCTAAAAACTTAACTTATATCACCGCCGGGCAATTAGGGGGTTAAACCTTTATGAGGTAATAAACGGCGGGTGCCCTAAAACTATAATAAACTATAATAAACTACAAAAAACAAACTATCTAACCAGCATCACCCGTAACACTTATACGGTGATCGCTGGTGAAAGGGTTAACTAGGGGGCAATCAGGGGGTTAAAACCTTTAGCAGGTAGTATATGGGGGTCCCTGTCACTCTAAAACATTGACAGCGAACCTATATACTTACCTCCCTAAACTAGCGTCACCTGTGTCACTAATACAGCGATCAGAAAAACGATCGCTTAGCGACACTGGTGACGGGGGGTGATCACGGAGTTAACCTTTATTAGGGGGGTTAGGGGGGTACCCTGGACCTAAAGGGGGGTACCCTAGACCTAAAGGGGGCTAACCTAACTGCCCTAACACTTATAACTGTCACAAACTGACACCAATGCAAAAAAAAACCACTGCTATTGGTGTCAGTGTGACAGGGGGTACAGGGGGGTGATCGGGGGGTGATCGGGGGTGAAGGGGGGTGAAAAGTGTGCCTGCGTGTTCTACTGGAAGTGTAGTGTTGGTGCACTTACTTGGATGTCTTCTCTCCTCGGCGCCGGGAGGAAAAGACCGGCTCGAGGAGGGATGACATCACTTTCTCTCCCTCTGTTTACATTACAGAGGGAGAGGAAGCATTTGATTCGCTGGGAGCAATCGGGAGGGGGTGGCCATCAATGGATGGCCTCCCCCTGACCTCTCATCGCCCACGAACAAGAGCCAACCGCCTATGGCACCGAGGGGGTCCGATCGCGGGAAGGCATCACGTATCAGGTACGTGATTTTGCCTGCCCGTGCCGCTTTGTTCACGTATATATGCGTGAGGCGGTCGACAAGTGGTTAAAGATAAACCCTACCAATAATTTGATAAGCTGAATTTTTGTAGATTTTTTTGTGTTAAACTGAAATGGGTGTAGTAGTTATTGGTCTCAACATGGCTGTATTTACCTTTCTATTGTCTTTTGTTCCTTGTGTGCTTATATCAGCACTATTACCCGCCTGATCTATTGTGTTTTTCGGGTGTAGGCTCAGACTAGGTAGGCTACATGCTATTGTGATTATAATCAAGGGTGTCTCTTCTCCTGGTCATATTCTAGTGGTATACTACTATAGCTCTGAAATAATAAGAGCAATGGAGGAATCTAAAAGCCCATGGCACTAGGCACAAGTGTATGTAAATGTAAAGCTTACAGAGAAAAAATACAGCAAACGTGAGGGTAAGACTGCACTATTTGCACTCTATGTAGTTCCTGTTACATAGGATAAGCTGTTAGCTTGAAATTATCACCTAACGTGGTCTCTTACTGCTTTTATTTTTGACCTCTAGTTCACCCCTTTATCTCTTCTTCTATTGTACATGGAACTGGATGGGTACTGCGTAATGGTGTTTCTTTATGAGGATTAGTTGTCAGTGTCTGGGGTGCTCTCTATCCCCGTAAATAGGTGAAAAAAGTGTCCACAAGAGTGTTGAATGGTATGTCCCTCTGATGGAGGTAGTCCCAATCTTGGAAAAATGGTGTAAGGCTTGTCTGTAGTCAATAACAACTAAACTAGAAAAGTAAATGGGTACTCTTACCAGCTGTGATGGACCCCGAATGTCGTACAACAGAGGGGTCAAACAAGCTTGGGATCTTGTGCTGTATTCATCGGAGGTTGCTTGGGTGCTGGACACAGGTGAATGGGGCCTGGTTCAAGGTAATATCCTTGGCTCCAGAACCATGCAGACTCCAAGTCCCCCCCCCCAGCCTGATAGCCGTCTCCGAAGCTGTTCCGTGAAGGCTCCAGGAAGTAATCATATAAAACAGAGGAAAGGAGAAGGACTCCAATGGTGCAGGTCAAAAACCGATTGGGTTTATTAAAAAAGTCAAATGGTAGACTCCAAGGTAATAAAAGTGATTACAAAAAACAAGTAATAAAATAAGATAAGAGCAATGTGGGATACAAGAAATGCTGGCCCGACCGGTTTCGACACTAAGGGGTCTTCAACTGGGGCAAAACTGTATTTGTGATTATAATCAAGGGTGTCTCTTCTCCTGGTCAAATTCCAGTGGTAGACTACTGTGTCAGAAGTCTGTTCTGTGGTGTATTGTTGTATCATCACTGAACTTGTTGTACAGCATGGAGAAATTCATGGCCAGGATTGCTAAAGTTAAAAATAGCTCTGAAATAATAAGAGCAATGGAGGAATCTAAAAGCCCATGGCACCAGGCACAAGTGTATGTAAACGTAAAGCTTACAGAGAAAAAATACAGCAAACGTGAGGGTAAGACTGCACTAACTTTTGCTGCTTGCTGGTTGGCTAACAATTACGCAAATGCAAAACATATCTCTCAAGGAGGATCTGGAACTAGCCAAAAGTAATATCAGCTCTCTAAAAGTTTCTATGACAAATTTGAATGCTAGCCACCAGCTACCAACAATAGACAACCAAAACGAGCAGGGAGAGGTTGATCAGCTGGCACATGGGCCGAAGGAGGCAGAGAGTAAATGTACACAATTGTCTACATCTTCCAGCCCAGGGCAGCTTGTGCAATCTCTACATACCATAGATTGTAATGCAATTGATTTGAATATTTCTAGATGCAACAGGAAATGATCTCCATCTAGAGTTTGTGCTAGTTTCAACAACTCATTGAAAGGTGGGAGCTCAGGTTTTAGCCATTGAATATTCTCAACCTAAAACCACACCAGTTGTTAAGGGACGCTTTAATACTTTACAAAAGATAAAATGGTGCTCATCCTGTCCACAGAATATCCTTTCAGCTCCCTCCTTTGAATACTTGGAACTTGCACTCTATGTAGTTCCTGTTACATAGGATAAGCTGTTAGCTTGAAATTATCACCTAACGTGGTCTCTTACTGCTTTGATTTTTGACCTCTAGTTCACCCTTTTATCTCTTCTTCTATTGTTCATGGAACTGGATGGGTACTGCGTAATGGTGTTTCTTTATGAGGATTAGTTCTCGGTGTCTGGTGTGCTCTCTATCCCCGTAAATAGGTGAAAAAAGTGTCCACAAGAGTGTTGAATGGTATGTCCCTCTGATGGAGGTAGTCCCAATCTTGGAAAAATGGTGTAAGGCTTGTCTGTAGTCAATAACAACGAAACTCGAAAAGTAAATGGGTACTCTTACCAGCTGTGATGGACCCCGGATGTCGTACAACAGAGGGGTCAAACAAGCTTGGGATCTTGTGCTGTATTCATCGGAGGTTGCTTGGGTGCTGGACACAGGTGAATGGGACCTGGTTTCAGGTAATATCCTTGGCTCCTGAACCGTGCAGACTCCAAATCCCCCCCCAGCCTGATAGCCATCTCTGAAGCTGTTCCGTGAAGGCTCCAGGAAGTAATCATATAAAACAGAGGAAAGGAGAAGGACTCCAATGGCGCAGGTCAAAAACCAATTGGGTTTATTAAAAAAGTCAAATGGTAGACTGCAAGGTAATAAAAGTGATCACAAAAACAAGTAATAAAATAAGATAAGAGCAATGTGGGATACAAGAAATGCTGGACCGACTGGTTTTGACACTAAGGGGTCTTCAACTGGGGCAAAACTGTATCTCCTCACATTGCCATTGAATATATACACTAATATGCCAGAGATCCATCCTCCAAGGGGGTGGAGTCTGACGACCAGCTGGATGTCCAGTGACACAGGCAGAACAAACTAATTATTAGGTGGCACTAGATAACATATAACTAAATCAATATATGTTACACCAGAGTTTGAAATGAAAAAAGGGGTTTAAATCCTATCAGTGACTGAAAAGGAGGCCGGACATGTGTTCATGAGAAGCTACCTATCAACAGAACTTATCAAGACCCCAAGATTCAGACAGGCCTGAAAACCTTGTGTGAGAAGAAAAATCTTATTATCCGCCCCGCAGTCAAAGGGGGCGGAATTGTTATACTTAATAAAACAACCTATGTTCAAGAATTGAAGAGATTACTTGACGATCATACCACTTATAGCCAGCTACCAGGGGACCCCACTTCGAAATATAAGAAAGCCCTGGTGGAAATTGTCAATGAGGGTTTATCTCTGAATATTCTCAATAAAAAAGAAAAAGGGTTTTTGGTGCCAACAGCTCCCTGTATCCCTATTATTTATCAGCTACCCAAGATCCACAAGGATCCCATAAACCCACCCAGCCGTCCGATTGTTAGTGGGATCAATTCAGTTACATCTAGGATTGGGAAATATATAGACCACTATCTTCAACCTCTAGTAAAACTCATTCCATCATATCTAAAAGACACAGGAGACACCATTCGACTTTTGGAAAAAGTAACATACCATGATGATGTAATTCTAGTTACGGCTGATGTGTCTGCTTTATACAATTGTATACCACACCATTTGAGCCTTTCAGCCGTTGAATATTACCTTAAGAAAAACTCATCCCTTCCACCAATTCACATCAACTACATTATGGAACTCTTGATATACGCTACCAAACACAATTATTTTTGGTTCCAGGATAACTTTTTTTTACAGATTAAGGGCGTGGCTATGGGGGCCAAATATGCCCCCAGCCTAGCCAATTTTTTCATGGCCCAGTGGGAGGAGGATGTCGTCTATGCTCTAAACAGACCTGAACTGCTGGTGTGGGCCAGGTATATAGACAACATCCTCCTCCTATGGAAAGCAGCTGTGCCTCCCTTGATTCCTTTATGGCTACTCTCAACAGCAACGATCGAGGGATTGTTTTCAATTACGAGGCCAGCACCACGACCATACACTTTCTTGACCTAGAAATGACAGCTATTAACAATCGCCTTGAACTCAAAACTTTTTTTAAACCTACTGACCGGAATGGATACATTCCTGTGCACAGCTGCCATCATTACCAATGGCTTAAATCTGTCCCCCAAGGAATTCCTTGGATTAAGGCGCAATTGTACTCCGAACAGCGACTTCATTTTCCAATCACAAGTTCTCAGGCAGCGATTCATAGAAAAAGGCTATAAGCCCTCTGACCTAGATGCGGATATCAGTTTGGTCTTCAGGATTGAGAGAGCGACTCTTTTGGAGCCCAAATCTAAGATGGCTACAAACGATAAATGGAAATGGTCCTTTTTCACGTCCTTTTCTTCCCAACACAGGGATGTGAAGAGGATCATCAGTAAGCACTGGAAGATTCTGCAAAGCAATAGAATTTTGGGTCCCTTGCTCCCAGACAAGGCAGGGGTTACCTTCAGGGGAACACGCTCTATCTCATTACGTGCCCCTGCAAATTACAATACGTAGGGAGGGCAATCAGGAATTTTAGCATTAGGGTAAATGAACACCTGGCTAAAATTAAAAAGGGATGCTCCAAACATACTGTATCCTGTCACTACCTGGAACATAATGGCAAAGACCCCACCGGTACCCAATTTCAGATTATAGATCGCTTTGTCTCTAACTGGAGAGGTGATTCTTGCCTACGGGGGGTGTCTCGACTCAAGACATTCTGGATATATGAACTCAAATGTTATACGCCCCATGGTATGAATGTGGAGTGGGACCTTAATTGCTTTATCAACCAGGCCTAAGTGCATTTAATAACCGTCCCACTCCCCCTCCATACCCCATTCAGCATATATTCTCTCTGTTACTGTTCTCAGCAGTGAATGGCCCCACATTGCTCTTATATTGAGTTTCCTTAATACTGTTTCTGTCAACTAACACTTTGGGATTGAAGTATTGATACACAATCTTGTATACTGCGTATGGTGTGTGTAACAATCTAGTGTGTTGCACAAAACATACGCTATCAAACACAGTTAGGCACGTTTATTATTACCATCATTTACCTATCAATTTAAACATTTACCTTTTGGATATCATCTATTCCACGCTCAGGTTGTTTTATGACTGTCATTGCCGTTTACTATGAGATTTATCTCCTAACCAGAGTTTTAACCATGTTTTGATGTGCAAATTTATTTATTGTCTCAATTCAGTTTTATTTTCCCACCGGAAGTTGAACATACCCCAGAGGGTGTCACCTCATATTTTTGACACACCACCCAGCCATCATGTCAGTGGTGTTGTGCATTCCGAGGCTTCGGATCTGCACACGTATTACGTCTGACGCCGGGCTATGTGGAATACTTTCTTGGGTACAGTTCTTTGATCACTGTGTCCCATTGGTCGGAACACACCACATGACTTTAGTTCACATTGAGGCTTGGATCCCATTAACATATATCTGGCTCTTTTTCAGTCGGTCATGTGATCCCCCTGGGGACAGGAGACACAGCTAAGCCGGCAAATAACAGAGATCTTCCGTTCGCGGCCTTCAGGCAGAATGCAGCCATCACACGCAGCCTCCTCACGTGAGTCTCACTCCCCGAGCATCAGCCCCCACCGTTCAGGAGCTATGAGCTCGGCCGCTACACACACAGAGCAGAGACAGTCCCCTGCAGTGAACCTAGATCTCCGTAGTGTGGCAGCAGATATTAAAACCACACTTATGGCAGCCATCACAGACATGAGATCAGACATTCAAGCTATGGCAATTAGAGTGGAGGAAGTGGAGACAGCCCAAGCGCGCCAAGAATCATCAATATGTCAGGTTCAACAGATAACAGAATCCCACGCAGCCCATCTTAGAGACATCAACCGACACCTGGAGGACCTTGACAACCACGGCAGACGCCGCAACTTCTGTGTAAGGGGAATTCCAGAATCATTCGAACTCTCTCTAATCTCTCACATGGTCACCACGGTGTTCAATGACATCCTAGAAAGACCCGCAGACACAACAATTGCCTTCGAGCGGATCCACAGAGCGCTACGCCCGAGGGGGAGAGACACAGATCCCCCTAGGGACATAGTATGTTGTCTTATAGACTTTCAATTAAAAGAAGGTATCCTCCGTGCAGCTAGGAACCGCAACCAACTAATGGTTCAAGGCTCTGCAGTAAAAATACACCAAGTCCTGTCTAACATTACTCTGCAAAGAAGGAGAGAACTGCAGCCACTACTTGATGTCCTCAGAGCCAGATCCATAATCTATAGATGGAAGTTCCCTTTTCGCCTTTCAGCCTCCCATTAAGGGTGTACCCTCAGGATTCCGGAAGATTTAGATCACTTTTGCTCCCAACTAGATATCCCACTAGTAGCCCTACCGGATTGGTACAGTGAATTCCTCCCTCCATCTCTCAAATGAGCCATCTCCATGGACAGAATTGCAGAAGCAGGCAACTTAGGTATCGGGCGCCGCCGCCAGCACCCATTACGTCCTCGCTCCCCGCTGAGAGACCACAGTCTCGGGCGCCGCCACCAGCACCCATTACGTCCGCTCTCCCCGCTGAGAGACCACAGTGAGCCTCAAAATGGTAACCCGACAGCGTCTCAAGTGCACCGCAAGCCTAAACAGAAATCGCGTCCTCTCCTTATTCGTAAAAATGACACTGGGTTCATATCACTATAACACTTGCCTCAGTATTACTGTCGATTGTTTCATTTTATTTTAGGTTATTTTAGTATGTCTTACTCAACTTCTCCAATACTTATCAGAAACCACCCATACTACACTCGTATCACTGTAAAAGCAATGAATGCCGGACCACCCTCACACCAGGCCAGCTACAGCACCGAAGGGTCTCCTAACCACTTAGTATAACTCAGGAGCATGAGTCACTCAGGCAATATTAGCTTCCAAGGCCTCCTGAGCTACCCACCTTACCATGGACAAGGTAACCACTCCCACAGGAATAGCTATCGGTTTTCGAATCCTCTTCCACAATTATACCACACGGCTTGAGCAAGCTAAAGGATTTCACACAGCTGCCCCCCTCTGAAAACCCAGGGCACACTCCTTCAATCCTCTCAACAGACAAAATGTATGTCAAGAAAACAAGATAATCAGTGGACTATAACTACTACATACTTACAGGCCAAGAATTATCTATCGCATTGGATCCATTGGACATTAGAAGATCGCCCTAATCACACAATGGACTGCTACCCATGGATGTCCCACAAGAAAACTTGCTCAAGACACCAAGAGACACATTCCTACCTGATCCGGACCTCCCACTTGATCCCTATCCAAGATCTAAGTCAAGCTTTAGTATTCTAACCGGTATAACCCTCTTATAATCCCTTCCCCACCATATCCTCTCTCCCCCTTTTTCCTCCTCTGAGCCTTCAAAATATACCATTCCTGCTCCAATCCCACTCCTCCCTTCCTTCAAGCCTCTGTCCTCTTTCCTTACCCCTCCTGCTTTTTCCCCCATCATTCTACTCTAAGGGAAAACTAATATAAGATATATAACTGTGGTATATTAACTTAATCTCCATTTAACATTTGTCTACCTTAGATAAGCTTACCCCACAAGAGCCCTAACCATTAAGCACTGACTAGCTGCCTGGATTAGGAAGGAGACATGCTCAGGTAAGATGTCCATATCTTTTCCCCCTTCACTGAAAGGCCTCATATGGAGGTACAAATCCCAAATCCCCGCTGCAGCGAATCATACACTGTCTAATAAAACCCTGTAGAGACGCACATAATCAATGCCGTCTCCAAGATAGAAACTGAGCATGTCTCCCTCAGACCAAGACATAAGAACCAGACATCAACTCACTACTATACATATAGGCATCCCTCCCCTTACGGTAATGAATATAGACACCCATTATAAATGTAGTAATGTTTACAAGTTTTGTTCTTTATTTTATGAACCCAACCCACGCCCAGTGTCATTATCATCAATATTAAGATTAAGTTCAAGTTAAGGTTCCTGTCATGATAACTGCCTGGTTGACTGCTTTCTTAGTCGTATTGTTTCAAGTTTCATGCTTCATGTTATATGTTTCATGTTTATAGCTCCATAATATAGCTATACTACCGACCTATACACTCAAAGACCTGAACTTAAAATACAGACCTGTAAACCATTCACCAAGCCATCCCAAGCATACACTCTCTCCGTAACTAGAGATGTATTCCACACACCATTATTAGAATTTTGCCTACCACCACATACACAGGGTCTAAGCCAAAGCCATTTACCTGACTCTCTCAACTAAGGAATATAGGCTCTCATATCTACTGCCTCCTCTAAACTATACGCCTTCTTGGGAACCCGTAGAGATTCTCACCTACTCCAATTAGACTATTAAAATTATCCGCTACCTCCCTACACAACTCAAATGACCTCACAGGGACGTGGTACTCCCTCCTTCTGACGACCGACACCTACTACCCTCACTAACAGCGATCTCTGGTAGATCTCGCTGACCCAATCCGGTTCCCCCCACCACATCGAAAGGAACTGCTGGACTTTCCTTTTAACTGGCATTATTCCCAGTTCACCCTGCTGGGAGCTCCCATACCCCTCACATCGAAAACCCCTTTCTCTCCCATTCCCTCTCTAACCTTGGCCCCCGTCCATTCCCTTCCTGCCTCTCCCTAAGTGTTAGGCTCCACTCCACCCTCCCTTCTCTCTGGCTTCCCTTCCAGCACACTGCACAGAGTGGTACCACTCCAACCAAACTTTTGAGATGGCTCATCTAAAAACAAAATCCCTTACTTCACCACTGAAAATGATATCCTTCAATACCAGGGGCTTGAACACCCCAGAAAAGAGATCACAATTTTTAGCTTACCTGCGTAGCTCAAAAGCAGATATAGTTTTCCTCCAGGAAACCCATTTTTGCTCCAAAAACACACCGAAACTCAATAATCGCTCATTCCCCCATGAATTTCATGCAACTTCCCCTATTACAAAATCTAAAGGAGTTTCAATCCTCCTCTCCAAAAATCCCCCCTTACAAATCACTGACACTTACCTTGACGAACAAGGGAGATTTATTTTTCTCAAGGGACACATCAAGAACAGACCGATCACATTAGCTAACATCTATTGTCCTAATACAGCTCAGGTCCCCTTTCACCGAACAGTTACAAAACAATTGTCCTCCGTCCAAGAAGGTCTACTAATCCTCGGAGGAGACCTCAATGTCCCCTTAGATCCTCTTCTAGACACTTCCTCTGGTAGAACCCACTTACTGTACAGGGCACTTAGACAAATTAAGTGATGCCTTCAGGACCTTTCAGTTCACGACTCCTGGAAAACTCTCCATCCAAACGAAAAGGACTTCACCTATTTTTCCATCCCCCATAACAAATACTCACGCCTTGATTACCTTTTCATCACCCAGCGAGACCTTCCCTTCTTGAAGGCTGCATCTATAGACCCAATGATGCTTTCTGATCATCACCCCATCTCCATGACCTTCACTATCCCTGGTAATCAGACATATATCTGGAAATTGGACCCCTCTATTTTGACAGATGAGATAAATGTACAAGAGATTCACAACTGCCTTTCTGACTACTTCACCCAAAACGATACCCCTGACACCTCCAAGATGACGCAATGGGAGGCGCATAAATGTGTAGTACGTGGCAAAATGATCTCCATTACAGCATTGATTAAAAAAGCAAAGAAAGCAAAAGTTGCAGACTTATTTACCAAACTTAAAAAACTAGAAGCACTACATAAACATAACTTAGCACAGAAAACACATTCTGAACTGATTGAAATACGTACACTCCTTCAAGATGCACTGAACCAGAACGCTAAGAAAAATTACATTCTTTCCCAAAAACTCTTTTACGAGTACGGTAACAAGAGTGGCCATCTTCTCTCGCAGGCATTACGAAAGAAAAAATCCAATAATACAATCCATCAAATACATTCCCCCACAGGAACAAGTCTCGTAAACAATAATGCCATCGCAGCAGAGTTTGAGAAATATTACTCCTCTTTATATGACCTTCACAAATCAGAACCCCCTACGTCCTCTCCAATGGTAAGATCCAAGGAACCTAAATTGTTTCTAGAACAATTTTCCCCAGATAAAATCCCCACTGATATAGCAAACTCCCTAGAATCCCAGATTACCGTATCTGAATGGGAGCAAGCGATTAAACAACTAAAGCCCGGAAAAAGTCCGGGACCGGACGGTCTATCCGCGGCATATTACAGGACGTTCTCGAAAACCCTCCAAACCCCCTTTAGAAGAGCCTTCAACTCTCTCTCTCCCACAGTCCCTCTCAATCAGGGGATGTTGGAGGCCCACATTGTGGTCATCCCCAAGGAGGGGAAATATCCCACCCACACAAGTAATTATAGACCAATTTCACTTTTGAATTCGGATATCAAGTTATTCTCTAAAATTCTAGCAAACAGGCTGTTATCTCTTCTCCCCTCCTTAATTTCACAAGACCAAGTAGGGTTTGTCCCTGGATGAGAGATTTGAGATCTAATACAGACATTCAAGGTATTCATTCGCGCACTAAGGAATACAAGTACGCTGCATTTGCGGATGATATCTTGCTATTCCCTAAAAATCCATTGATAACTCTACCAAACGTCTTATCCGAATTTAAACAATTCCAATCTATTTCCAATCTTAAAATTAATCTGTCGAAATCTTATGCCCTGAACATCTCACTCCCACAAACCATAGTAGACCAATGCAAAGTTAACTTCCCCTTCCAGTGGAAACATGACTCGATCACTTATCTGGGTATCCAAATTCCCTCCAAATTGACGGACCTATACGTGAAGAATCACCTTCCCCTACTGAACAAATTAACCACTGATTTAAAAAACTGGAACAAACCTTTGTTCTCCTGGTTTGGTAGAGCAGCCATTCTGAAAATGAATGTTCTACCAAGTATCCTATATCTACTCCAAACGATCCCCATTCACATTCCACCCTCCTTTTTTAAAGTGTATAGACAACTATGCTCCAAATTCCTCTGGTGCGACCGCACACACAGAATCAGTTACACTCAGCTTACTCGTCCAAAACACCTTGGAGGTATTGGTCTTCCAAACCTCCGAAACTACCAAACTGCTACACTCCTCACCAGGATAGTGGATTGGAATATCCATTCTCTCTATAAAGAATGGGGCACTCTAGAAGCCTCATTTACAAACCTATCCCTAAGTACACTCCCTTGGATCTCAACGAGCCACGTTCCTCTAGAGACATGCCTCCACCCACTAATAGGCCCCACCATACAATGTTTCCACCAAACATGCAAGAAAACGACCGTCTCCTGACTCCCTGGCCCCATGACTTCAATAAAACTGAACCCTGACTTCCCTCCAGGCATGCATCCCCTATTTCTGACTGACCAATGGCCTTCAGAACATGTAAGAGGCCACCATTTCTTCCACCAGGGTAAGATACTCTCTGCGTCACAGATTGCTAGCAATGCCCCCTGGACATATCTACTAATTGCCCACTACCTGAAGACCTTAAACAAAACCTCCCTCTGCTCAAAACAACTCTCCTCCTTTGAAACCCTTTGCACTAAAACAACTCCCCAAACTCAACTCATCTCTTACTTACACAACCTTCTCTTTGCTGACCTCAAAGCCAATGACAATCTAGCATGTAAAAAATGGGAAAAAGACCTCTCCATCTCACTCACAAAAGGGAACTGGGAGAATATATTTAAGAACATACACAAAGGGTTGATAAATGTAACCACCCAGGAAAATGGCTTTAAAATCCAATCCAGGTGGTACCGCACCCCTGCTCTCCTACATACCTTTAACTCTGAAATCCCCGAGACATGTTGGAGATGCCACAAAGAAAGAGGAACTCTTCTTCACATTTGGTGGTCATGCCCTCCCTTATTACACTACTGGTCTGAAGTACATTGCATCACAACCCAAATTACCTCCTACAATCTGGACCTCACAACGTCACAATTCCTCCTCCATCACTCACCCAGGTCACACACCTCATATCACAAATCTTTTTCAATGCATATGATTAATGCTGCTAAACAATGCATCCCGATTCACTGGCACTCAACGCAGACACCCACTTTCAAAGAATGGTTCACAAGGATTCATAAGGTAGCAGAAATCGAGAAATTAATCCACATTTCTCGTGACACACCGACAAAATTCAACTACAAATGGGCCTGCTGGTTACACTATCAGATGACACAAGAATACTCTGACATCATGAACCCACCTACATAATTGGATCATCTAACTCTAATTGAACCCATTCTGTTTTCAGAACATCACTCCGCCCTTTTTACATCTGACGCATAGTAACTAGGGATGAGCTTCGTGTTTGAGTCAAACCCATGTTCGACTCGAACATCGTCTGTTCGCCTGCCGAATTGCAAACGATATGGGCCGTTCACGGCCCGTAATTCACTGCGGCATCGCAGTGCATTGCTGGCTGATAATTGGCCAAGCATGCACTATGACCCGCACGCTTGGCCAATCACAGTGCTGTCTGAACAGAGAGCCGTAATTGGCCAAAGCCAAGGAGGCTTTGGCCAATTATGGCTCAGGGGATTTAGTACACGCCCCACACTATATAAGGCCGCCTGCACGGCGGCCCTGTGTAGTGTGTGTTCCGGCGTTCATAGAGAGAGAGAGAGAGACAGACAGTGTAATTTGATTTGAGTTAGATAGATTAGGCAGAACAGTCAGTCAGTTAGCTGCACTTACAGTGTATTGTGTATATATATATATATATGCATCCCAGGTGTTGCATATATATATATATATATATACACTGTATTCAGTTTAGCTAGATCCGTTCCTGTTATCTTCTTACTGACAGGCAGGCTTGTCTTGTTACAGTATTTACAGCTACCTGAAGAAAATTGCTGGTGTTCTTTTGATCCTATTAGTACCACAGTCAGGCAGCTAGACTATTTACAGTTAGTGCAGTGCGTCCTGCTCACAGTGTTCAGCTAAAACTACAAGTTAGCGGGGTGCGTCCTGCTCACAGTGTTCAGCTAAACCTACAAGTTAGTGGGGTGCGTCCTGCTCACAGTGTTCAGCTAAAACTAAAAGTTAGTGTGGTGCGTCCACCTCACAGTGTTCAGCTAAACCTACAAGTTAGTGTAGTGAGACCTCTGCACAGTGTTCAGCTAAACCTACAAGTTAGTGCAGTGCATCCTGCTCACAGTGTTCAGCTAAAACTACATGTTAGTGGGGTGCGTCCTGCTCACAGTGTTCAGCTAAACCGACAAGTTAGTGTGGTGCGTCCACCTCACAGTGTTCAGCTAAACCTACAAGTTAGTGCGGTGCGTCCTGCTCACAGTGTTCAGCTAAAACTACAAGTTAGTGCTGTGTGTCCTGCTCACAGTGTTCAGCTAAAACTACAGGTTAGTGCGGTGCGTCCACCTCACAGTGTTCAGCTAAACCTACAAGTTAGTGCGGTGCGTCCTGCTCACAGTGTTCAGCAAAAACTACAAGTTAGTGCTGTGCGTCCTGCTCACAGTGTTCAGCTAAAGTTACAAGTTAGTGGGGTGCGTCCACCTCACAGTGTTCAGCTAAACCTACAAGTTAGTGTAGTGAGACCTCTGAACAGTGTTTTTCTAAAGCTACAAGTTAGTGCAGTGTGTCCTGCTCACAGTGTTCAGCTAAAACTACAAGTTAGCGGGGTGCGTCCTGCTCACAGGTTTCAGCTAAACCTACAAGTTAGTGTGGTGCGTCCACCTCACAGTGTTCAGCTAAACCTACAAGTTAGTGTGGTGCGTCCTGCTCACAGTGTTCAGCTAAAACTACAAGTTAGTGTGGTGCGTCCTGCTCACAGTGTTCAGCTAAAACTACAAGTTAGTGCTGTGCGTCCTGCTCACAGTGTTCAGCTAAAACTACAAGTCAGTGCGGTGCGTCCACCTCACAGTGTTCAGCTAAACCTACAAGTTAGTGCTGTGTGTCCTGCACACAGTGTTCAGCTAAACCTACAAGTTAGTGCGATGCGTCCACCTCACAGTGTTCAGCTAAACCTACAAGTTAGTGCGGTGCATCCTGCTCACAGTGTAGAGATAAAACTACAAGTTAGTGCTGTGCGTCCTGCTCACAGTGTTCAGCTAAAACTACAAGTTAGTGCGGTGCGTCGACCTCACAGTGTTCAGCTAAACCTACAAGTTAGTGCAGTGCGTCCTGCTCACAGTGTTCAGCTAAAACTACAAGTTAGTGTAGTGCATCCTGCTCACAGTGTTCAGCTAAAACTACAAGTTAGTGCGGTGCGTCCACCTCACAGTGTTCAGCTAAACCTACAAGTTAGTGTGGTGCATCCTGCTCACAGTGTTCAGCTAAACCTACAAGTTAGTACGGTGCGTCCACCTCACAGTGTTCAGCTAAACCTACAAGTTAGTGCGGTGCATCCTGCTCACAGTATTTAGCTAAAACTACAAGTTAGTGTAGTGAGACCTCTGCACCGTGTTCATCTAAAGCTACAAGTTAGTGTAGTGCGTCCTGCTCACAGTGTTCAGCTAAAACTACAAGTTAGTGAAGTGAGACCTCTGCACAGTGTTCATCTAAAGCTACAAGTTAGTGCGGTGCGTCCTGCTCACAGTGTTCAGCTAAAACTACAAGTTAGTGCGGTGCGTCCACCTCACAGTGTTCAGCTAAACCTACAAGTTAGTGCGGTGTGTCCTGCTCACAGTGTTCAGCTAAAACTACAAGTTAGTGTGGTGCGTCCACCTCACAGTGTTCAGCTAAACCTACAAGTAAGTGCGGTGCGTCCTGCTCACAGTGTAGAGCTAAAACTACAAGTTAGTGCTGTGCGTCCTGCTCACAGTGTTCAGCTAAAACTACAAGTTAGTGCGGTGCGTCCACCTCACAGTGTTCAGCTAAACCTACAAGTTAGTGCGGTGCGTCCACCTCACAGTGTTCAGCTAAACCTACAAGTTAGTGTGGTGCATCCTGCTCACAGTGTTCAGCTAAACCTACAAGTTAGTACGGTGCGTCCACCTCACAGTGTTCAGCTAAACCTACAAGTTAGTGCGGTGCATCCTGCTCACAGTATTTAGCTAAAACTACAAGTTAGTGCTGTGCGTCCTGCTCACAGTGTTCAGCTAAAACTACAAGTTAGTGCGGTGCGTCCACCTCACAGTGTTCAGCTAAACCTACAAGTTAGTGCGGTGCATCCTGCTCACAGTGTTCAGCTAAACCTACAAGTTAGTGGGGTGCATCCTGCTCACAGTGTTCAGCTAAAACTACAAGTTAGTGTGGTGCGTCCACCTCACAGTGTTCAGCTAAACCTACAAGTTAGTGTAGTGAGACCTCTGCACAGTGTTCATCTAAAGCTACAAGTTAGTGGGGTGCATCCTGCTCACAGTGTTCAGCTAAAACTACAAGTTAGTGTGGTGCGTCCACCTCACAGTGTTCAGCTAAACCTACAAGTTAGTGCGGTGCGTCCTGCTCACAGTGTTCAGCTAAAACTACAAGTTAGTGTGGTGCGTCCTGCTCACAGTGTTCAGCTAAGACTACAAGTTAGTGCTGTGCGTCCTGCTCACAGTGTTCAGCTAAAACTACAAGTTGGTGTGGTGCGTCCTCCTCACAGTGTCCAGCTAAACCTACAAGTTAGTGCGGTGCGTCCTGCTCACAGTGTTCAGCTAAAACTACAAGTTAGTGTGGTGCGTCCTGCTCACAGTGTTCAGCTAAGACTACAAGTTAGTGCTGTGCGTCCTGCTCACAGTGTTCAGCTAAAACTACAAGTTGGTGTGGTGCGTCCTCCTCACAGTGTCCAGCTAAACCTACAAGTTATGTTTTTGCGAGCTCTGCACAGTGTTCAGCTAAAGCTACCTGTAGAAGGTTGGTGGTGTTTTCCTGATCCTATCACTACCGCAGGCAGCTAAAAAAGCTACAAGTTAGTTTTTTGCAAGCTCTGCACAGTGTTCAGCTAAAGCTACCTGTAGAAGGTTGGTGGTGTTCTCATACTACAGGCAGGCAGTTGATTTTGCTAGCTGTAGTATCAGTACATATATATATATATATATATATATATATATATATATATATATATATATATATATATCCCAGCTTAGTGCAGCTACAGGCCATTAGTATGTCTGGCCAAGAAGGAGAGGCAGACAGTCACAAGCCAATAAGAGAGGGCAAGCAGGCTCTGTGTCTCTGTGTCTAGTGCTGGTCGTGGAGACAGTGCATCCTCACCAGCACGTGGCCGTGGGACATGCTTGGCCTTTTTTTCGGGAGCTGGCCGTGTTGAGCGGAACACGGCCATGAGGAAGACTTGGTCGAGTGGATGACCAAGCCATCCTCATCCTCCTTATCCTCTCTCACCCATGCCCAGGGTACTTTGTCTGGCAAAGCAGCGGCCTCTTCCCTTGGCTCAATGTCATCAGTGACTCCTTCCCTAGCCCCACCATGTCCTCCTGAGTAGTCCCTCAAACTGTTTGAACACAGTGTTGGGTACATGCTCCAGGAGGATGCCCAACGTTTAGAAGGCTTTGATGATGATACTGAGCTTGATGAAGGCAGTAACGTGAGCATGGACAGAGGGGGTGCCCAAGAAGGACAGCAATCTGGCAGTCATGCTCCCCCTGCTGCAGCATACTGCCAGGCTTGCTCCAGTCATGTGGAGGGAGGGGATGATGAGGTCACTGACTCAATGTGGGTGCCTGATAGGAGAGAGGAAGAGGAGGAGGCGGCACATCACCAATGAGGCAGGATGCCCTCCAGGGGCCAGCCTAAGGGCAGCACATTGACTGCATCACACCCCAAAGCTCCACATGTGCAGGGCGCTGCAGTCTCTGTGCGTTATTCAAAAAGTTCTTTGGTGTGGGCCTTTTTTGAGACGAGTGCATAAGATCGCACCGCTGCTATTTGCAACTTATGTCTCAAGCGTATCTCGCATGGTCAAAACATCTCCCGCTTGGGTACCACATGCTTGACCAGACATATGTTGACCTGCCATGCAGTTCATTGGCAAGCGTATCTAAAAGACCTACACCAAAGAACAAAGAGGACCTCTCCTTGCTCCTCATCAGCTGAGATCTCCAACCCCACTATACCTTCAGTCCTCTCTGAGACCTGCACTGAGAGGAATGAAGGTGTAGAATTAGGTGTGTCACAGCCAAGTACTTGTGGGCAATCTGCTTTTGGTACACTGACGTCAGATTGTACCAGGCAAATTTCCCTGCCGCAGCTGCTGCACCGCCAAAAGAAGTTTGCTCCCAGCCATCCACATGCCCAGCGGTTGAATGCTAGCTTGGCAAAATGCTAGCACTTCAACTGCTGCCTTTTCAGTTGGTAGACTCTGCCCCCTTCCGTGAGTTTGTGGAATGTGCGGTTCCTCAGTGGCAGGTACCCAAACGCCACTTTTTCTCACGGAAGGCGATTCCGGCTCTCTACCGGCATGTGGAAGGCAATGTCCATGCCTCGCTGGACAGGGCGGTCAGCAGTAAGGTGCATATTACCGCTGACTCATGGTCCAGCAGGCATGGACAGGGACTTTACCTAAGTTTCACGGCGCATTGGGTGACTCTGCTGGCAGCTGGGAAGGATGCAGGACAAGGTGCAGTAGTGTTGGAGGTTGTTCCGCCACCACGCCTCCAAAATGCTAATGATTGTGACACACCTCTCTCCTCCACCCCCTCCTCTTCTTCTTCCTCCATGGCCTCTTCCTGTGCTTTGTCCTCGGAACCAGCGGTGCTCCGTAGCCGTTCAAGGGGTTACGCAAGTACGCAGGCCAAAAGATGCCATGCGGTCCTTAAGCTGGTGTGCTTGGGGGACAGGAGCCACACTGGGGCAGAGGTTCTGTCAGCTCTGCAGGGGCAGGTTCAGAGGTGGTTGACGCCACCCCAACTTAAGGCAGGAATGGTGGTTTGTGACAATGGCACCAACCTCCTCTCTGCCCTCCGACAGGGACAAATGACCCATGTGCCCTGTTTGGCTCACGTCCTTAACTTGGTGGTGCAGCGGTTCTTGGGCAGGTACCCGGGCTTAAGGGATGTCCTGAGGCAGGCCAGGAAAGTCTGTGTGCATTTTCGCCGGTCATATAATGCCAGTGCTCGGCTGGTGGACCTCCAAAAGGAGTTTAACCTGCCCAAGAACCGCCTAATCTGTGACATGCCCACCAGGTGGAACTCAACGTTGGCCATGCTGCAGTGGCTGCACATGCAGCAGAGGGCCATCAATGAGTACCTGTGCGACTATGGCACCAGGACAGGGTCAGGGGAGCTTGGTTTTTTTTCCCCATGCCAGTGGGCCATGATCAGGGATGCATGCACTGTCCTGTCACCATTTGAGGAGGCCACGAGGATAGTGAGCAGTGACAGTGCATGCATCAGTGACACTGTTTCCCTTTGTCCACCTGTTGGAGCACACTCTGCGTGGAATAATGGACAGGGCACTTGAGGCAGAACAGAGGCAGGAAGAGGAGGACTTCCTTAGCTCTCAAGGCCCCCTGCATGCCCGCCGATCACACAGGAAGAGGACGAGGAGGAGGAGGAGGAAGATTGTGTCAGTATGGAGATGGAGCCTGGCACTCAGCATCAGCAGCAGTCCTTAAGGGATCAGTCCCAAGAAACACATGGACTTATACGTGGCTGGGAGGAGGTGGCTGCGGACCATGTCGTCCTTAGTGACCCAGAGGACTCCGGACCGAATGCCTCAGCAAACCTACGCTGCATGGCCTCCCTGATCCTGCAAAGCCTGCGTAAGGATCCTCGTATTCGTGGTATCAAGGAGAAGGACCAATACTGGCTGACAACCCTCCTTGATCCACATTACAAGGGTAAGGTTGCGGACCTTATCTTGCCATCGCAGAGGGAGCAGAGGATGAAACATCTTCGGGAGGCCTTGCAGAAAGGTCTGTGTAATGCGTTCCTAGACACTGGAAGGTTACAAACTCCTTTTTCTGGACAACGTGTTGCTGAGGCTTCGGTCAGTCAAAGAAGGAGCGGTGGAGAAGGTGGCCGTCTGACCGATGCGTTCAGACAATTTTTTTGTCCGCACCCTCAAGGTATGATCGAATCCAGCAACCATCGCCAGCGTCTGTTTTACATGGTGCAGGAATACCTAGGGGCAAGATCTGACATGGACACCTTTCCCACCGAAAATCCTCTGGGTTACTGGGTCTTGAGGATGGATCACTGGCCAGAGCTTGCACAGTATGTAATTGAGCTACTGGCCTGTCCTGCATCCAGCGTTCTTTCGGAACGCACATTCAGTGCTGCTTGAGGCTTTGTAACCGATCACAGGGTGTGTCTGTCCACCGACTCGGTCGATCGACTGACCTTCATAAAAATGAATCAGTCTTATTACAATTTTTGATGCAATACTTTGCAGCAGGGCTCATTTCCAACTAGAGTATCTGTGAGGGGTTGCAGTGTTGTATCACCAGCACCAGTGCCTAAGGCCTAATTTTCAGCCCCTGTTCAACAAGGGCATGTAATTACAATTCTTGATCTAATATTTCACAGCAGGGCCCATTTATGCACCCACCAAGAGCGAGTGAGGACTTACAGTGTTGTGGCACCAGCACCACCACCAAAGGCCCAATTTTTCTGCCCTTGTTCAACAGGGGCATGTAATTACAATTCTTGATCAAATATTTCACAGCAGGGCCCATTTCTGCACCCACCAAGAGCGAGTGAGGACTTACAGTGTTGTGGCACCAGCACCACCACCACCAAAGGCCCAATTTTTCTGCCCTTGTTCAACAGGGGCATGTAATTACAATTCTTGATCTAATATTTCACAGCAGGGCCCTGTGAGGGCTTACAGTGTTGTGGCCACAACAACACCTAAGGCCCAAATTTCTGCTGAGTATATAGGGCAGGCCCCTACTTTCAAACATCTAACTTACAAACGACTCCTACTTGCAAACGGAAGGAGGCAACAGGAAGTGGGATGAAATCTACCCCTAGGAAGGGAAATGATCTCCTGTAAGAGTTAATATGGGAAAAACATTTCTCCTTTCCACTGATGCTTTCCAATCCTTGTTCCACAAAAAACCCCAAATTTTCAAAAAACATTTGTCATTGGGACAAAAAGTGAGGTGAAATCTTCTGAAGAGGAGGACAGACAGCAAAACAAATGTCACAGGGGTGATAACCCTTCCCTACGTTTTCCAAAAAGCTTAAAAAAGATTTTTTGGCTTTAGCTAAACACGTTGAAAATTTACCCATTCAAAATTACAAACAGATTCTACTTAACAACAAACCTACAGTCCCTGTCTTGTTTGCACCGCCTGTATACTGCTGTTCAGAGTATATAGGGCCTGGTTGCCTCACACCTTTCCTTATTTTAATTTGGGTGCGGGGTTCCCCTTAATATCTACACAAGACCCAAAGGGCCTGGTAATGGACTGGGGGCTACCCATGCCGTTTGTCTCACTGATTTCCATCCATATTGCCAGGACCCGACATTACATTAAACCCGCAAGCAGTTTTAAATGAGATTTTTTCCTTTAAAATGACATTTTGTGCAGGGACTGTTCTAAACACGGGAAACACGTGCCACTTTACAGGCATACTATAGACACACCCCAGGTATGATATTTAAAGGAATATTTCACTTTTTTTTTTTTACTTTAAGCATCATTAAAATAACTGCTCCCGAAAAAAACGTCCGTTTTTAAAAGTTTTTTTTGCATTGATACATGTCCCCTGGGGTAGGACCCGGGTCCCCAAACCGTTTTTAGGACAATACCATGCAAATTAGCCTTTAAAATGAGCACTTTTGATTTTGAACGTTCGAGTCCCATAGACATCAATGGGGTTCTAACGTTCATGCAAATTTTCGGTCCGTTCGCAGGTTCTGGTGCGAACCGAACCGAACCGGGGGGTGTTCGGATCATCCCTAATAGTAACTAAGGGAAGCCAGAAACACCCGTCCCTCCCTTCCTACTCCTCCCCTTCCCCTCCCCTTCCTCTCACCCTTCCCCCTTACCCTACCTCCTCTTTCCCCTCCTTTCTCCCCTTCAATACATTAGCGCTTTAACCGCCTAACTGATTTTTATCCCCACTTCACAAGACTTATAGACGCCTGCCTCGAGATTCTATCACAAGCAAAATACAAGCTCACTTTTTAAAATCTCTACTTGATCCTGAGTTCCACTTGCCCCTCTTGCTCCCTATCCCCCTTCTTAAACATCCAAAGCCCCTTACAATATAAAATATAACCCCTGCTGACTCATACAGCTACTGACTGCAATTTAGTTTCACCAACATAAGGTCTTGCTTGATCCTACTTAACTCCAAATGAACCTATAGCTGGGTCATATATCTCACTTTGTTCGACTTGACATTGAAGTGATTGATTTCCTGTTGTACAACGGTATACCTGTACTATGCAATTCTATGTTGTTATACCAATGTTATTGATATCTGTACTTGCATATCCCTTTTTTTTTTTCAATAAAAGAAAATTACCTGGAAAAAAAAAGAACATGAAAGACACATAGCGGAGGAGAGCAAAAAAAAATCCCAAGAAATTCTTTAAGTATGTAAACAGTAAAATAGGGAGGACAGACCATATTGGCTCCATAAAGAAAAGAGAAGGACATCTGGTTACAAAGGATGGGGAGATGGCGAAGGTATTGAATTTATTCTTCTCCTCAGTCTTCACGAGTGAATCTTACATCATGATATACAGTATTATACCACTCAGTGTCCATGATGGCACTGAGAGGAAAAAAAAACCCCTTAAGGGGAGACCACAAAACAGGGTAGCTTCCTGGTCCCCGGCTGCATGGGGAATCAGAAAACAATCAGAACCATTAAACAAATAGCATAATATGAGAATGGTATTACATAGCATTGGTTATGAATGGCTTGTAGGAAACATAAAGCACAAAGAAATATTCATTGTATCTAAGGGGATCATAAAATGAAAGGCGTAGGAGGAGAGTAGTAGCAAAACCGAACCATATACAGTGAGGCATTAGGAAAATGTCACATATTAGTAGGCCTTGTGTTTTGGGCTAGACAACCAAAGCAACCCGGAGATAGGTGAAAAAAAAATAACATATGTAGAACAGATATAATAGTCCAGATCGTAGAATGATTGTACTGAGGTAAGGAAAAAAGAAAACATCAAGAGAATGAGGAAGTTCAACAACTCTTTTAAATAACCAGGTTAGTAACATACAGGGGAGACAGGCTATTGGGAAAACCTGTCATCACAGGGGGAGTCCCTGTAAAGGCAAAAGAACAGTAAATGCAGTCAGGTTATATTCAATCGTCTGGAACCAGCAGGGGCATAGACCAGGAGTGTTGAGGTATGGGCTTGTAGTTGCGTTTGCAGCCCTGCTTCTGCCATTGAGGCGCAAAGGGCAGGCCAGGGGTAGTAGATGTAAATGGCCAATCCAGGAGAGAGATCTGTGAGAACTCTAGCATGCTGAGGAAAGAAGGCAGGTCTCCTAGAGTGAGGAAGATGCCGGTTTTGCCCTCATAAAGAACCCTGAGGTGAAAAGGGAATCGCCATTGATACTTCATTTGATTGGCTTGCAGTAGCTGTGTAAGCAGTTTCAACGCTTTCCTCATCATCAGCGTCTGGCGTGAGAGGTCTGGGAGAAGCATCACAGGGGTGTCGTTGAAAAGAATAGTGATCTGAGAGCTAGCATGACGGTGTATGTATTGAGGTTTTTGTCATGAGCTTGCGCAGAGCTGTCAGTGGTGTTATCTACATCCTCAAAGTGTGCCCCATGTCTCTTTTGATGTCAGAATTTAACACAGTTCTCAAAGTCTGCTTTAGTGGGCAGGGATCTAATATAGCTGTGGAGGGACCTCATCTGAGATTCCATGTCCCAGCCCTCACCTGAGCCCAGGGAGGCTTTGGACCTGCTTCTGGTGATCATTGAGGGGAATTCAGGGTCCTCAGGGAGTGGGAAGCAGCTGTGAGTGCTCACCTGTGAATGCAGGGATGGCTCAGAGCAGGCTGGAGATGGCGTCACTAGCGCCATTTTGGATTCTGAACGGCGCTGTGTGGTGGCCCTGGATCAGGCAAAAAATTTGCCCAAATCGCCTCCCTTTTTTGTTTCACAGGTGCCCCTCGATGCCCGGTGCTTATCTTTCCCCATAGGCGGTGTTTTGGGTGAATTTCCTGGACAGGATGCGGTCTGTGGAGCCGAGGGACCCGGGAGCTGTGAGCAGGCATGTCTCACTGCTCCATGCGCCAAGCCACGCCCCCCAGATGGCTTTTTAATGCACTATAAGATGTTTGTTCATGTCCTCTCTCCATATCTGGCCCGATTCTTTAATTCCCTCAACAAGGGTTCTGAGAAGCTCTGCAGAAAATGTAGCATCTATTTCTGTGATCCCCAAACCTGGCAAAGACCCGAGCGAAGTAGATAACTACAGACCGATCTCATTAATCAATAATGACTTGAAAATAATGACAAGAATTTTATCAAATCAACTAACATCCTTCATAGGGACATATGTTCATAAGTACCAGGTGGGATTCATTCCGAGGAGACAGGGTCTGTTCCAGATAAGTAGGGCGGTAGATGTCATCTCCCTCATGAAGTCAGGCTGGGATGTCAGGCCTCCACAGGAGGGCTACCTTCTATCCATAGACCTCCAAAAGGCATTCGACACTGTCACCTGGCCCTACCTGTTCACTACACTGGAAAGATGGGGCTTTGGTCCTAACTTCCTCATAATCTTGGAGGCCCTCTACGTTCACCCTAAGGCACAAGTCAGACTTCAAGGGCACTTCTCAGACCCCTTCCCTATAACAAAAAGAACAAGGCAGGGATGCCCCCTCTCCCCTCTCCTTTTTGCAATTGCCATAGAAACCCTAGCTATAGCGATCAGACTGCACCCGGACATTCACGGAGTCCAATGTGGTCAGTCTACCCATAAGTGTGTACTATTTGCAGATGATGTCCTTCTATTCGTGACATTCCCTCTTATTTCAACCCCTAATATTCTCCAGTTGTTAAACAAATTTGGACGAGTCTCTCGCCTTCAGGTCAATATGTCTAAATTTATAGCCCTCAATGTGTCAACCCCCCAACCCTGGTAGACAGACTAAAAAAATCACTTTCCTTTCTCTTGGAACAATTCCTCCATACCGTACCTGGGTATTCACCTTACGGCCACTATAAATCTTCTGTACAAGCATAATTACCCGTCCATGTTAAAAAAACTAGCAACAGACCTTGCACAATGGTCGCTGTATAGGATGTCATGGATAGGAAGAGTAAATGCAATCAAGATGACCCTTTTACTGAGAATTCTTTACCTATCCCGCTCCCTCCCTATCCCAGTCACCAAACTGCATATAAACAATCTACAGTCAGCAATAATTCGCTTTATCTGGGGTAAAACAGGTCATCGCCTCTCCAAAAAAGTCCTATTTAGACCTAGACTGAAAGGGGGAATGGGACTACCTAACCTCTGGTTGTATTACCAGGCGGCACAACTAAGCCAAATTTCTACCATCTACTACAGGGGCCCAAAACATGACTGGATAGGGATGGAATGACAGGTGATTCTGAATTACACAATAGACTATTTGCCCTGGAGTCCCCTCGGAGGTCGCCCCTGTGACAGACTCACTCGGGATAGAGGCTTTTGGAGGGGACTGAACGCAAGCCTCTTGCCAATAGATTATGGGCCCTGGATTTTAAGGGAACAATACTCTGCAAGGTGAATTAGAAATCCAGTCTGATCTGTACTAATCAGACTCAATCATGTATATATGTATATATTGTATGTTGTCTCATTCTGTTGTGGACTCTTTGCTGTGGTCATTTGGGATGTGTGTCCCTGTACAGGGAGGGGAGATTCCTCCAGCAGCCCCCCTGCTGATAAGACTGATTCATACTGTTGGGACACATACTGTCAGGAGATGCTGGTGTCATCAACTCCAACTACACCCTGTCTAATGTCTGCTATAATGTGTTTAATGTAAATGAGTCTAGTCTAGCTTACCACAGGTTCTAAGGGTATTCCAAACATTGTTGTTTGTTCTAATTAACCCTGTGTTGATGTTTATGGTAATGTGTATTGAATAGTCACCTAGTCTGGGTAAATGATTTAGTAAACTAGTTCATGTTAATTAGGTTGCAGTTGTATTGTTAGAGGAGGTTCCAATGGCATATAAAGTCTTGTAATTTTGATTCTAAATAAAATAGTCCATGTTAGCAGTGAAGCAAGTCTCGCCTTGTTTTATGCTTGAGAGCGGTTGGAATATCTGATATCTGAGTCCAGACAGGGAGGAAGTGGTGTACTGACGGAAGCACTCAAGCGGAGTGTGGGACGTTCCGTGACAGCCCCCCTACCTATTCTATCCCAACATTGTCCCACTCGGTAGCACTATGCGACTCACTCTATAAATTGAACTCCATAACATCTGCTTGGCAACCGCTAGCTCACATCTTTCACAACCCCTAATTTTCCCCAGGGATGAATATCAAGGCCTTTCAACAGTGGCTAGACAAAAATCTTTATCAAATTGGGCATTACTTCAACTCGAATGGACCCCTCAAATTAAGCCATTGAGTTAACAAACTGGAAATGCCCTCCTCTGAAAAATTCCGCTTCTCCCAAATATCCCATTTCCTAAACTCGATATGGACTCGAAAAATGAACCCTCTAACAGTCACCCCATATGAGCTATGGTGCTCTACAGTCATGGACACGAGAGGGGAAATCTCCCTGATATACTCAGCCCTGGCTGAGCCGTCAGAGACAGCATCCCACATGCTGAGCTGGGAACGTGACCTTGAGATAGTTTGGGACATAGACAAATGCCATTCTTGCTTCGCTCGATCCTTTAAGGGGATTCTTAACATTTTCCTGATAGAAGCCAATCTTAAGGTCATGTTCCTTTGGTACAGTACCTGGTTTCTACCCGCCTTGCTAAATATTATCCGCAGTCTACCCCCCTCTGCTTCAGAGGAGGCAGTCCACTTGGGGACACTTTTCCAGAATTTGTGGCAATGTCCTAGAATCAGGGGTTACTGGAATAAAATTTTCAATTTAATCCACAAGACCACTGGGGTTGCAGTTAACCAAGAGCCTTCTATAGCCCTCCTCAACCAACGGACTCCAAAGATAATAAAAAATTTCCCAGACCCTAGTTAATTGTATACTTCCAGGGGCCAAACTGACAATTGCACGTGCTTGGAAATCCCCCTCTGTATCATACTGCCTAACCAAACACAAATTCTCCTGGATTATGTCCCAGGAAAAGATCTTCAACACTATCCTTGACACATTGGAGAAATTCAAACAAATCTGGGAGCCCTGGGCCCAACATATCAGAGTATCCTTATAGATCTAAGGTCATAACTCTCCATTATAGGTCCATCTTACATCATGCCTCTATACTACTACAAGCTCTCCGTGTAGCTTACCTCCTCCCCCTATACCTCTTCTGTGTTTCTTTACCCTTCCCTAAATCCCAGCTTCTCTTCCTTCTTAACATCTTCTGTCTCTTCTTGTACTCAGTAGACCCATCAGCCTCTTTAGGCAAAAGATTTATATTATTGGCTATTGGACACTCTTTCTAGAACATAGCTATCATGTGGTGCGGAATGAATTGTTCATTCTCACCTTACTCTACAGTGTATATTGTTATAGACTTAACAGTTCTTTGTTATAATGGTTGATCATTTTTATAGTAATACTCTGAAATAAACGGAAGTAATGGGCTGAACTGCCTGGCTACCCCTAGCACAGACTGATCCCATGTGGGGTGCATAGGGTGGTGAGGCAGTGCACAGATAGCCATTATATGTATCAGTGTGTTCTTCATTGTTATTTTACGCCTGATGTTCTCCCATATGTTTTACCACACCTTGGACTATGTTGATTGTCCCCTTGTACAAATTTTCAATAAAAACTATTTAAAAAAAATAAAATGCTACACCTGTGGATTATTCGGTCACATTGCACAATTTTGTTTGTCTTTGGGTGAAAAGATATTGAAACAAAATCAATATACAACAAAGAGGCGTGACATTGAAGTGTACTCACCATGCTAGGGAACAGGGCCTAGGTGTAATAAATCTGAAAATACCAGATCATACATCCCTTCCTCAACTATTAATGTACATGTAAGAATGTTCTTTTTTTTTTTTTTTCAAATATAATTTTTTATTGAATTTTTGACAAGGAAAAGAGAAAACAAAAACAAATACGAAAAAAGAAAAAGCATATCATAATCGATATAATACATCCGTGGTCTTTCTATTAGCATTCTGACAAATACCGTCATCATATATCCTTTCCATTAAAGTGTTCCATTCTATCTGCATGGAAGCTGGCCTATGACATCATTTATTCTCTTTAGATTCGTGAATCCGTCTTTGTAGTCCATAGGTATATTAACCACCATACAGTATTACAATATAACCGGAATGACATCTTCCCAATATTTGCTTATTCTTGCATAATTCCATCATAGTTGGTGTGAATGGAAAGTTGTCTGTTACTGAAATAATAGACCACTTATTGCACAGAAAAAAGGAAAAAAAAAAATATATATAAGAAGTAAAGGCAGAGTGGAAGGGGTGAGAAAGGGAGGGGGGGTTATAGATAGACGCGAGCGCGATGGATCCGGCCAAGGTTCTATCCCGTAGCCGCTACCTAATCAAGGGGTTCTCAAGAATTTAGTAAGGTTTGTCCTTCATCTGAGAAAATATATATGTTCCAGGATAACCAGTTTCTTGAATGTTTGTCTTGTTTGTGTTGGGCAGTCAGTATTAGGTCTTCCATCTTTTTGATTTCTTCAACTCTACGTAGCCACATTCCCACCGTAGGGGGTGTACTCTGTTTCCACAATGCTGGAATACAGGACTTCGCTGCATTGAGCAGATGTCTGACCACTGACTTTTTATATGATTTAATTGGGGCTGAGGTGGCATGTAACAGAAAAACGGCTGGATCTCTCTGCGTTATGTGATTTGTGAATTTTTTAACAATTGTCTCTACTGCTACCCAAAACTGCTGTACTAGTGAACAGGTCCAAAAAATGTGTAGGAGCGTCCCCTCCTCAGAACCGCACCTCCAGCATCTATCAGAAGTGCCGGGGAAGAATTTGTGTAATAATTGAGGTGTGTAATACCATCTAGTCAGAATTTTGTAATTTGTCTCCTGAATTTTTGTACAGATGGATGATTTCAGTGTAAGTTGAAGTATGTTTTGTGTTTGTGCTGCTGTAAAATTACATTTTAGATCCTGTTCCCATTTTCGTAAAAATACCAAGTCTGGTTGTTCAGTCGGTGTGTTGAGTAGTGAGTATGTCTTGGAGAGCACCTGAGGCAGAGTGCCCTCCCCTCTACAGTATTCTTCTAGCGTCGTCATATCGCGCTTATATCGCATCGGTTCTGGTATTGAGTAAAGGAAATGGTGTAGCCGAATCGCTTTCCAAAATGACAATTGAAAACCCCCGTTATCATTCGTCAGAGACTGAATTGAGGTCCAGTGGTCGTCTTCCACATAATGTGATGCACAGTCTTTACCTGCCTCCCAGAGCGTCTCATAGTTTGAATAGTCTAGCCCTGGTTCGAACGCTGGATTCCCCAGAATAGGGAATAAGGGGGATTGTTTGGAGGTCAATGAAGTGTTTTTAAGTATATTTAACCCTACTGACAGCGTGGCACCAATGGTCGGGTGTGAAGTCATATCCCTAGGTAATTTATCGTAGCACCAGATAGCCCCCTTCAAGGGTATATTAACCTGATGGTTCTCTACTTGGATCCATAGTTTGGTTTTGTCGTGTCTGTTCCAGTCAATGATCCTCCCTAGGTGCACAGCTTGATAATAGTGTTTTGCGTCCGGGAGGGCGAGACCTCCATAGTGTTTCGGTAGAGTCAAATAGCATCTTTTTAGTCTAGGCTTAGAGTGTGACCACACAAATTTTATAAATAGGGAATGTATTTGTTTAAAATAGTTACCGGGGATTCTTATAGGTAAGGCTTGAAATAGGTATAGAAATTTTGGGAGAATGCACATCTTGATTAGATTGCATCTCCCAAACCATGAGTGAAGACCTTTGCCCCACTCTGCGAGTAACTCTTTAACTGTGCTCAGGATTGGAGGGAAGTTCAGTTCAAATGTGCGTTTCAGATCCCTGGGTATGTTAGTGCCCAGGTACTTGAAGTGACTGTCTGACCACTTGAAATTGAATTTGGACTTCAGAGATGAAAGTTGTTCCATTGGCATATTGATTCCCATTGCTGCTGATTTGTCAAAATTAATCTTTAGGTTGGACATGTTCCCGTATCTCTGAAATTCTTTAATTAAATTTGGGAGGGAGATAATCGGATTGGTTAAGGAAAATAGAAGATCATCCGCGTATGCGGAAATCTTGTATTGTCTGTGCCCTATGGAAATCCCAGAGATATCTGGGTTCCTGCGTATCGTGTTTAGAAAGGGTTCGAGTACCAGGGCAAAAAGAAGGGGTGACAGCGGGCATCCTTGTCTGGTACCATTAGAGATATTAAAAGGAGCAGACAGGATTCCATTAGCCTTGACCCTAGCCGTAGGTAACGAGTAAACATTAGAGATCCATTGCAACATGTGGTTACCTAATCCGATATGCTTGAGGACTGCTGTCATAAATTCCCAGCTCACCCGATCAAATGCTTTCTCAGCATCTGTGCTGAGAAAGGTACAAGGCGCTTTAGATACATTAGCTCTATGGATCAAATTAAGGACTTTTGTGGTGTTGTCCCTAGCTTCACGCGTAGGGACAAAACCCACCTGGTCTAAATGTATCAGCTTAGGCATATGTTGGGATAATCTATTTGCCAAGATTTTGGTGAGGAGTTTAAGATCTATATTTAGAAGAGATATGGGCCTGTAGCTACCACAGGCCGCGGGATCTTTCCCTTCCTTAGGTATAAGGGATATGTGCGCGCTTAATGTGTCTCTCTGCAAGTGGCCCCCTTCCGTAAGCTTGTTAAACAGTTTCAACATACGTGGGCCTAGAATCGGCAGCAGAGTCTGGTAGTACTGCAGAGTCAAGCCGTCCGGACCCGGAGCTTTACCCGGTTTCATGTTTTTAATTGCGCCTTGTAGTTCTACCATTGTGATGGGTTCTTCTAGGGCAGCTGCATCTTCTGCTGATAGTTTGGGGGTATTAGCTAGAGAAAGATATTCCCTTATTGCGGTGTCAGTGACTCCTGACTTCGGGAGGTTATATAAGGAGGAGTAAAAATTTTTAAATTCATCTGCTATTTGCGTGGGTGTCGCCCTTTTTTGCCCTGATGGGGATATGATTTGTGGTATATATGCGCGTAACCTCTGTTGTCTAACTGCCCTTGCAAGAATTTTCCCACATTTATTCCCCGATTCATAGGTGAGTTTTCTACACGCTTGTAAAGCTGCTTTCGCTTGGTAATGTAATATATCTACCGTCTGTCTGCGTAATGTAAGGAGTTCTGTTTCTATGGATGTGGTCGGATTTTGTTTATGTGTTTTTTCTAAATCGTGGGTTTTCTGTAATAGAATTAATAACTGTTTCTCCCGTTCCCTTTTGATATGTGCACCATGTTTGATCAGGATTCCTCTGATCACAGACTTATGGGCTTCCCAGAGTATCCCAGGGTCACAATTGTCAATATCATTCGTCTGAAAATAAAATTTAAGTTCTTTTGTGACATCAGCTAACACTGTGGGGTCCTGAAGTAAACTTTCGTTTAGTCGCCAAAATCTTGATTTTGTCGTCGCTGTTCGTGAGAGGGAATATTTCAGGGTAATAGGAGCATGGTCAGACCAGGTGATTGTGCCTATGTCAAATCTGTCCATTGCCTCCAGTTGGTTATGAGGCAAAAGAAAAAGATTGATGCGGGAATATGATTTGTGTGGTGATGAGAAGAATGTATAATCCCTCTCTCCGGCGTGTAAAAGTCTCCATACGTCAATCAGTCTGGTCTCATGTAGTGTCTTGGTGATTTGTTTGTGTACCCCCCTCCGGAGAGAGGACGTTCCATTTGATGTGTCTACCGATGGGCACAGAGGAACATTAAAATCGCCGCCTAGTATTAGTTGTCCTTCTGCAAAAGGTAGCAGTTCGTTCAATGTTTTGGATATGAAAATATCCTGTCTGTCATTTGGGGCGTATACAGTCGCTAGAGTCACCATTACATCACCAATCAGTCCTTTGAGAAACACATATCTCCCCTCTGTGTCAATTCTGGTGTCTCTACAGGTCCAGGGCACATTCCCCGAGATCAGTATAGACACTCCCTTTGATTTGGCTGAGGGATTGGTAGCGTGGTATGTAGTTGGGAAATATCGGTTTTTCAAACACATCAGTGCACCCGTCTTAAAGTGAGTCTCCTGGATAAACGCCACATCTGCTTTAGATCTTTTAAGATCATTCAGGAGCATGCAACGCTTTTCCGGCACATTCAGCCCTTTGGTGTTTAGGGTATAGATAGTAATTTGATCCATCGCGCTCACGCCAATAAAAAAAAAAAAAAAAGAAAAAAGAGGGGGGGGGCTAGTAATGAAATAGGGAATAGAAGACTTGAAGGAGCAGGAGGAGGAAAAGGAAAAGGTAAAAAGAATAAGAGCCAAGAGAGCTCTAGAAACAAAACAAAAACAATGAAAAGGGGTGGACGATCAAACCAAAAGATCGTCCTACACGTACTAGTTGTCGTTAGGCAACTAGGTGCAATTCCTTGCAATGAAACACACTCCAGTTATCACCGGGAAGGTGTTTCGGCCTAATGGGGATGAGGTTAGACTACGACCGGGGGAGCTAATCCCGGCCCGCCCTCTACCCTACCCTTACATATAAGATAGGCATGTAAGCATTGTAACCATCACAAACATTATTAAATGAACAGATAAGGGGGCGGAGCTTGCCGCGGAAGAAGATGGACGCTCACTAGAGGAGCTCCTCAGTGCCTGGGAACACACCGGCTCACATCGCCTGTTCCATTGACCCAAACCCATATATAACCACCTACGGACCGGCAGCACTTCTCCGGGAACCGATCGATCATGCCGCGGCGCAACAAGGAGAACCGGAGGCCGCAAAAACTATCTAAATACTACCCGCTCGGGCCTAAGCAAGATGGCGGCGGCGGGACAGCGGCGCGAGGTATGTCTAGTACCCCACTGTATGAAGCAGGCAAGGGCAATCCACAAAAAAGGAATGCACCACAAAGGAGTACACACTCCCCCATTCATACCCCTAATTCAGGCAGCCCAGAAAAAGCAAGGGTGAGGCTGGATGCCTCGGATTCTAGCCGGGACTTGACACCAGGCCTAGACTCAGGAGAAGATACAAGAGATCTCCCTGACTCAATTGATCTCTTTCCCACCACTAATCAGCCTGTACTGGACACCACACTAAAGGATATGTTAGTATCACTCCGGAGTTCACTGCACGCTGATATGCTATCCTGTGTTCACAGATTTGGTGTGGAACTTAAAGAAACAGTATCCAGAGTAGATCATATTGAACACAAAATGGGGGAATTCGCCACCACTATCAATGATCTAGTGGATGCAAATGATAACAATGCTGATGAAATGGATGCCCTTAAAGCAAAGCTAGCAGATATTGAGGACTGCTCTAGGAGAAACAACTTTAAAATAAGGGGGATCCCTGAGTCAGTTTTGCAGTCGGATCTGCGTACCTACACAGCCCATCTATTTCAGGCTATACTACCAGATCTAACAGAACTGGACATCACCATAGACAGGATCCACCGCCTGCCCAAACCATCACATCTGCCAGATAACATACCAAGAGATGTCATACTACGGTTACATTTCTACCAAACAAAAGAACGACTGATGGCGGCTTCCCGCAACAAAGATCTTTTTCCAACACAATATAAAGATCTGCAATTTTTTGCTGACCTATCGCAATTCACCCTGCAGAAACGTAGGAACCTTAACACAATCTCTAAAGCATTAAGGAATCACAAGATCGCATACAAATGGGGGTTCCCTACTAAGTTAATCATCACCAAAGATGGAAGGGAGCATGTTGTTGACACTCTTAACAAAGGGATGCAGCTCCTCCAAAGATGGCAGATCATAGCAGAGGATTCACCAAAAATCCAAGCTCCCCGTAGTCCTGAGCAACTCACAGATAACTGGAACCTGGTTACCTCCAAAAACTCCCGCAAGCACACATGAGTTGATGGAGGTCAACGAAAACCATATTCTACTGCTTCCCAAGCAGAGGGAAAAAAAAACGCTAAGCTGAACTGTTTCGCTGTTTACCCCCCACTTTCAATCTAAGTGACTATTCGTCACACACAGGTCACACAGACCTACTCAGAGTTGGGTTTATAACCCCTATATGTTTTCTTTTTTTCATCTTTTTCTACACTGTTCTTTTTTGTGTTAACCATTATATATGTCCGCAGCCGCAACTACCACAAAAAAATCTACCTCATAAAATGAATCTTCAGGAACCCCACAGAAGCCAGGATTCATCTCTCCATCGCATATGGATCAACGTTGATGAACTCGGCAGCGTATGTAAGTGTTACCTACACATGTCATTTAACGAGCTTACACTTGACTTTCCACTATGACCATTACTTTTTTAACAATAAATGCAAGAGGCCTTAACCATCCAGCGAAACGCAGATCCATGTGGCTGGAAGCCATCCAAAATAAGGCTGATGTCCTTTGTGTACAAGAGACGCACTTCAAGAAACAGGCTCAACCTACCTGCTCTCACCCCAAATTCCCACATATTTTCTATGCAAGCGCAGACGCAAAAAAGAAGGGAGTACTCACAGCAATTAAGGACACAGTAGCATTTAAACTACACTCGGAGATAAAAGGTGTACAAGGTAGATACCACATATTAATCTGCGACATCAACAATACCACCTACACAGTGGTAAATGTGTATGCCCCAAACACACGTCAGACCCGCTTTCTTCATAGACTCATGAAACAGGTCTCACGTTTGCAAAAAGGTCGCCTACACGTGTGCGGAGACTTTAATTTACCACCAGACCCCACAATGGACTCTAGTTCATCATCCCACAAGAAAACTCAAACACTACAGCCGCTGCTGAGGAACTACGACATGTACGATGCTTGGAGATGTCTTCATGCCACAGAGAAAGACTTCTCTTTTTTTTCAGCCAGTCACAAAATTTATACCCGACTTGATCTTTTTTTAGTAGATAAAGCATTGATAACCAAAATCAAATCTTCTGCGATTAATGATATTACTTGGTCGGATCATGCTTCGGTGTTGCTGCGGGTGGATGACACATCTAAAATCAACTCCACTTACATTTGGAGATCCAACCCGCGGCTGTTCCGGGATGATCCTTCCAAAACAATATTACAGAAAGACTTGGCCGAATTTTTTGAGCTTAATGCAAACTCAGTATCTGACCCCTTTATAACATGGAACGCACACAAAGCGTTTATGAGAGGTCTCCTCATTAAACTTGGAGCCAGGGCTAAGAGAATGAGGGAGCAGCGCATATTGAATGTCTCTGAACAAATCAGTACACTAGAGTCTAAGAACAAAGCCAACTTTTCTCCTGACCTATCCAACCAATTGACCAAGTTAAGACTAGAACTTCGAATGATACTGCTGGAGGATTTTGAAAAATCCTCTAGGAGGTTGAAAATGACATATTACGCAAATGGCAATAAAGCAGGGAAATTGTTAGCAGACAAACTACGAGGACATAGACACAAAACTAAACTTACCTACATCTTACATCCTGTAACCCACACCAAATTACAACACCCACAAGATATTGCAGATGCATTCAGCACATACTATGGTTCTCTCTATAACCTGATCACAGATCCTAACACGATTCAACCACAAACCCATACAATTTCTGAATTTCTTAACAAAATTCAACTCCCCCAACTCACTGATACCCAAAATATAGTACTGAACTCTCCTTTCACGACACAAGAAATATCAATAGCGATTGACTCACTCCCAAGTAACAAATCTCCTGGACCAGATGGTTTCACGAGTGAATATTTCCAAATATTCAGAGACGTTGTAACTCCTAGACTCACCGAAATATTTAATCAAGCTGCTTCCTCCTCCTCTTTCCCACCTGAAATGTTGAAGGCAATGATTGTGGCATTACCGAAGCCGGGGAAACCTCCTGATACCCCTCAAAATTTCCGTCCGATATCGTTACTCAATAACGATTTAAAAATTTATGCTAAAGTAATAGCTGGCAGACTAGTAGGTCTCCTCCCTTCACTGATTCATCCAGATCAATCTGGTTTTACCACAGGTCGCCAAACAGCAGATGCGACTAGACGCCTGATTAACCTCATCCACCTAGCTAATAAAAAAGGAACGCCTTCTCTGCTCCTCTCCTTGGACGCAGAGAAGGCGTTCGACAGAATCCATTGGACGTATTTAGAACAAGTTCTGGAAAAATTTGGGTTTCAGGGCCAGATGTACCAGGCCATTATGGCTCTATACACAAAACCATCAGCACAAGTTTATATATCTGGAACTTTATCTACTCCATTCAGTATAACTAATGGCACTCGCCAAGGATGCCCTTTGTCTCCCTTAATTTTTAACTTGCTGATGGAGCCACTGGCAACATATATCCGCCAACACCCCCAAATTAAAGGAATAACAATAGGAGATAGAATGCACACCATCAGCCTATTCGCGGATGACGTCATCCTGATACTCACTGATGTAATGTCTTCCCTGGCTTCGGTACAACAAACTTTACAAATATTTAATGCAATATCGTATTACAAAGTTAATGAAACCAAGTCATTTCTTTTGGGACTAGGCTTATCTGATAAAGTCAAACAAAATATCAAACACAATTTTCCGTATATGTGGAAAGAAAATGGCATATCCTACCTAGGTATCACACTTACACCCACAGTATCAGAGCTATTCAAGGAAAACTATATTCCATTTCTAAAGTCTCTGAGACCCAAACTAGATAACTTAAAGAGATTTGAACTCTCATGGACTGGGCGTCTGGCTGCGTTCAAAATGCAGGTTTTGCTTCAGTTCTTATACTTATTCAGAACCCTACCGATTCCAGTACCCAAAGCCTTCTTTCAGCAAGCACAATCTGAAATAGATAGATACCTATGGGTTGGGAAAAAAGCAAGATGTGCGTTTAACAAAATGACCAAATCCAAACACGCTGGAGGGATAGGACATACAATAATTAGAGACTATCATGTGGCCACTATTTTGGCGCAGGTGAAGGGATGGTTCCCAAACCACGATATTTCCCTATGGACAGAATTAGAAAAAATTCAAATTAAAGGAAGGAATCTGTATAATTATCTGATTACCAATGAGTATCATACATCTACCCCTCCTGTACATTCCCCAACCATCCAGGCTTCTATAGAAGCCTGGCAATATCTCCTTAAGCATATAACACCTGAAGGACCCCAAGTTCCTCTAAAATTCCCAATTACGGCATTAGGTCTCATAATACCAGACCTATCATTGGCTAAATGGAATACTAGAGGCGAATTATCCCTAGAGGATCTCCTAGTAGGACCCACGGTTAAAACATTTAGAACATTACAGATTGAATATGATATCCCGTCTTCTGACTACTATAAATATACTCAGATATCCCACTTACTAGAAAAAAAGAGCAATGAACTTATCACTCGCCTTCCCTGGCAAATTGTCTCCTTTCTCACGAATAAAAGCACCAAACTCAAAGGAACGGCTTTATTCTACAAATTTCTACAGAATAAAAACTCCTTTAGTAAAACCACCAACATAGTAGCATGGGAAAAGGACTTTAAAAGGGTTTATACCGATGACCAATGGAAAAAAGCACTTAAAATCACATACGTATCTACTAGAAGTGCCAACCTATGGGAACTGCATCACAAATTCCTACTGAGGTGGTACCTCACCCCTTACCGCATTTCTAAATTTATTCCAGGAGCCTCCCCAGAGTGTTGGAGGAAATGTGGGTGTACAGGATCATTGCTTCACGTGCTATGGTCATGCCCACGTATTCAGAGGTTCTGGATGATTACTTTTCAAATAGTAGAACAAATCACAGGTATAAAAGTTGCGTTTTCTCCAGGTATGGCACTTCTCTCATTGGAAATCGACTCTATTCCACCTTCTCTTAGGACATTAGTATCCCATATACTTATCGCAGCTAGACTCACCATAGTACGCCACTGGAAAGACACCAATCCCCCTTCTGTAACAGAAACCCTTCAGCTAATAAACACACATAGGATGTATGAAATACAATTCGCATGGAGTCTTGGAAATCAGAATAAAATAGCTAATATATGGGTTCCTTGGTCAATATGGTATTCACAAAACATGGGTCTCAGATTCTTTGAAAAACAGTAAATGATGAAACTCACCATACAGGATGCATATGGACATATTAGTTAATGTTAGTTAAGTTAAATTATATAACTTTATAACCTTCACTCGGATAAGACATTATCCAAGTACAGCTGATATGTAACCAATGTATGCAGCCAAAATAAATATTAAAAAATTAATAAATTAATTACACATATATAAAAAGCAGGCGGGGGGGCCTCTCCTTCTACCGGGCACAGTTAGTTCCCATTTGGGGTGTTGGGGCGGAGGAGAGGTACTCCTTGGAAAGCAATCTCAACCTGCGGTTGCAGATATGGATATAATCGACAAATATAAAAACGTAATTATCTCTGTAAAAATAAGCACTTGTCATGAAAATACTAATGATGGTAATGTCGATCATTGTTTTGTTTTACTATCTCTATGTTACTAATTTGAAAAACTTCAATAAAAAACTATTGCAATTAAATGAACAGATAAGGTAAAACATCAACCATAGTCTTATTATTGGTAACTTCTTATCTATCTGCATCCCTTGTATTGTCTGCCCCCAATCTTATCCTTCATTGCTATTGCCATATAACTGAGCAAATTCCAACTGGCCTTTCTTACCACAATCTAATTAGTGTTTCCCTCCTCCCTCCATACCGACCCCTCTTACTCAAAACATAAATGTTCTGTTGTAAGAATGTTCTATTGTGTGCTTTCTTTGTAGGTTAAAGAAAAAAAGGATAGAGTAATAACTTTTGTCTATAAGTTATCTTTTCAGGTTAAGAAAGTTCCCTAAAGTGTATTTACATATAAAGCAGGTGTATGTAGACAGCTGTACATATGCATAAATACACTCGCCTATGAGAAGGTAAAGTATAATAGGCTAGGTACTCCTGTTCTATTGTTTTTTTTTTCTTCTTTTCTCCCAGTGGCCAGAAATGCCTAGCAATTCATTTTCAATTACAAAAGCTTTCTATATCAGAATGTATGGGATTCAATCTCAATTAATGTATGTGTCTGGGTGATGTAATGGATTTGTATGAACTACCTATGTGTAAACAAAGATTGTGTGCTGTAGAAGAAATTGTGCGGGGGTGTAGTCCAGGGTATCTGTGGTGACATGTGAAATTATTTCACTGACTTCTCTCCAGAAGGGTTGAATGCGTTCACAATCCCACCATATGTGGAGCATAGTCCCTTCCTGCTTGCCACACCTCCAGCATGTGTTAGGGATTGAGGGGGAAAATTTGTGGAGCCTAGAAGGGGTCCTATACCACCTTGTGGCAATTTTGTAGCCATTTTCTTGGATGGCCACATTTAGGGAGCATTTGTGGGCGTATTCGTGGATGGTGTCCCACATTTCCCTAGAGGGGTGTTTGAAAGTCTTTGTCCCAAGCCATCTGCAAAGATGCTGGGGGGAGGTTAATGCAGAGGAAAGGAGGGCGTACAGAGTAGATATTAAGTGCCTTTGTTGTGTATTGTAGTGGCAAAGGGATTCAAAAGGAGTGAGTTGTTTGGTCCAACAAGACTGGTGTGGTGGAGACGAGAGAAAGTGGCGGATTTGTCAATATGACCAAAAGGGAAAAGAGGCAGTCTTGGACATGTCAACCAGTCTTTCAAATGGGAGAGGGGACCCTTCTGAGAAAAAGTGAAGGGCTAAGACGTCATCATGTGGCCATTCGCGTAGCATGAATCCCCCCGGGAGAAAATCTGGGCTTTCTCTTAGGGGAGTTAGGGGACGAGGCAGACAACCCCAATTTCATTGCTCCCCTAAAGGCCAGCAAGGAGGGGTAGATCAGGGGGTGAGATAAGATCGTCTGTGGCCAGGGTTTGTGAGACAGCCAGGGAAGTAAGTGTAGAGGACCCGGTATTAGTAATTTTTCCAGGGCTACCCAAATCTCTTTGGTGTTGTGCATGTTCCAGTCTACTATCCTAGTCAGGTGACAGGCAAGGTAGCATCTATATAAGTCTGGAAGGCAGATACCCCCATTCTTTTTTCTGCAACGCTAGGTGAGAATATTTTATGCGATGTGGAGAGTTTTATTCAGATAAAATTAGAACAAGCTTTGCGATAAGCTGAAAAAAAAGCTGGAGGAAGGTGGATAGGGATGGTTTGCATGAGATAAAGTAATCATGGTTGAATGACTATTTTAATTAGCGCCGAACGGCCGAACCAGGAAACGTTCAAGCCCATCCACTCCTTAAAATGGTTTTGAATTTTGGTGAGAGCTATGTGGAAATTAGACACATAGATGTCTGATAGCCGGGCAGTAATTTTAATTCCCAAATAAGTGATCGCCTCCCCTTCCCATAGGAAAGGAAAAGCTTCTCTTTCTGAAGGGTAGTGAGATGCAGGGCGATCTCAGGGACAAAAGGATGTCGTCCGCGAAGGCTGCTCCCTTGAATTCCCTTCTGCCAATAGTCAGACCTCCAATGTCAGGGTTGAATCTTTTTCTGTTAGGAGGGGCTCCAGCGTCAGAATATAAATTAGGGGGATAAGAGGCAACCCTGGCGTGTCCCATTGCTGATGGAGAAGGCGTTCGACAGGTGGCCATTAACCGTTACCTTGGTGGAGGGACTCGAATACAAGGCTAATACATGTGAGAGCATGTGGGGCGTCAGGCCAACAGCCACAAGCACCTCCCGCATATAGTCCCAGGCCACTCTGTCAAACGCCTTCTCAGTATCAAGAGAGAGAAAGAACCCTTGTGTCTTAGAAGATGTGAGCCAGTGGTGGAGATTCAGAGTACGGATAGTGTTATCCCTGGCTTCCCTTCCAGAGACAAAGCCCACCTGATCTGCAGAAATAAGTTCGGGAATCAAAGGGAGCAATCTGTTGGCCAAGATTTTTGCGTAGATTTTGATGTCTACATTTAATAGTGATATGGGCCTGTAGTCTGAGACTTGGGCGGGGTCCTTACCTTCCTTTGGGATTACCGCTACGTGAGCCATAAGCATTTCTTCTGGCAATACCTGGGGGTCCAAGAAAGCATTAAAGGTGGAGAGAAGTTTAGGGGCATGGGAGTCTAGGAATGACTTGTAGTACTGGAGAGTGAAGCCATCCAGGCCTGGGCTCTTGCCAATTTTCATCTGTTTAATTGCCAGCTCCAGTTCCCCTCTCGTAAGGGGTATCTCCATGTCCTGAGCTTGTTGGGAGGATATTTGTTTCGGAGAGTATTGTGAGAGAAATTCTCTAATACGGTCGACCTGTGTGCCTAACGAGGGTGTTCCGGGGCGATTCTGGTGTAGGTTGTAAAGTCTGGAGTAAAAACACTCAAATTCCTTTGCTATGTCGTCTCTTCCTGGATAAGAGTGATCCATGAGCATTTCGCAAGTGATGAACTGTAGATGAGGTTTTAGAGGCTTAGATCGTACGGGCCAAAAAGCGCCCGCATTTATTACCATGCTCATAGAAAACTCTTTGGCCAAGGACATAACGTCTCCTAGTTTGTTTACCTAATTCCTCCAAAAGGAGCGATCGGGCATGTAGTAATTCTTGGATAGGTGTGGTAGTGTCCCTTGCGCTGGTCGGATGTGGGAATGGATGAAATAAGTGCCAAGGTGTCACAAATAAACGCTTAAAGTGACCAATAAAATTGCAGCAAAATTAAGGTGTTATCACACAACACTTAATGGAAATGTCAGATGAAAAGATTTCGCGCAATATTAAAAGTATTAAAAAATAATAATATTAATAAACGTAAAAGGGCAAATTTGTATATTGGATGTGTATCATAAATGTGCAAATCGCATAATACAATGTATGGTGACAAATGGTAATGTAGCCAATAAGCTAGTAATTGCTAGGGATCCAAATCACAATAGTATGGCGTCTAGCTGAGAATAATATCCATAGGTATTGAGTGTATCATAAATGTGCAAAATCACATATAAAGTGTGCAGTGACCATGTGCAAAATCGCATAAAAAGGTGTGCAGTGACAATGTGCAAAATCGCATAAAAATATAAAAATAAATAGTGACAGTAGTGCTACTGATAATGAGCTAATTAATGTCAAGGGTAATGATCTCAATATATACCATTTGACTGGGTGTGTTAACCAATCAAATGGAGGAGAGAAAATAATCACATAAGGTCATAAATGGAGATAGACATTGAATTAAATGAGATAAATGCATGTGCAATTCTAAATAGTGGTGCAAGTGTGTTTAGAAAAGCACACTTAGGGCATTACTCAATGTTCATAAACCATAGCAAGTAGATAGATAGGTAATTCTGCTGGGAGATGATGGGTTAATACAGAAAGTCTATGAATGGATGCCGTTTTCCTATTCAATTCAAGGTGTATATCATGGATGGAGTATAAAATCCTATTAATGTTCAATCCTCTAATGGTCTCTTAGGACCCTCACCTCCAAAATGTAGTAAAACGGCATTCAGCAGTGCTGTGTGGGTGGTTCTGGCAGCTGTCACCGAAGTCTCTGCTTTCTCTAAGTTGGATCTTTAATACATCTCTCCCTTGTATCTCCAGGATGGTTCACTCAGAAATAGAACAGAGATAAGGGGAGGGGGAGAGAGAATGGAGGCTCCACTAGTGTATTAAAGTTTTTTTAGGCAGGGGTAATTTATTAAAAGGTAATGCTCTTACATTTAAAAAACGTTTAACAGGCAGAGTGATTATAAAAAAGGGGTTGTGGCGTCCTGAGCGCCCTCTCACTTGTGCTTCAAACTGTGTTGTACCGCTCAGCCAATCCCTACGCGTTACGACACCGTCACGTGTCTTCATCTGGGGCATTTCCCCAGATGAAGACACGTGACGGTGTCGTAACGCGTAGGGATTGGCTGAGCGGTACAACACAGTTTGAAGCACAAGTGAGAGGGCGCTCAGGACGCCACAACCCCTTTTTTATAATCACTCTGCCTGTTAAACGTTTTTTAAATGTAAGAGCATTACCTTTTAATAAATTACCCCTGCCTAAAAAAACTTTAATACACTAGTGGAGCCTCCATTCTCTCTCCCCCTCCCCTTATCTCTGTTCTATTTCTGAGTGAACCATCCTGGAGATACAAGGGAGAGATGTATTAAAGATCCAACTTAGAGAAAGCAGAGACTTCGGTGACAGCTGCCAGAACCACCCACACAGCACTGCTGAATGCCGTTTTACTACATTTTGGAGGTGAGGGTCCTAAGAGACCATTAGAGGATTGAACATTAATAGGATTTTATACTCCATCCATGATATACACCTTGAATTGAATAGGAAAACGGCATCCATTCATAGACTTTCTGTATTAACCCATCATCTCCCAGCAGAATTACCTATCTATCTACTTGCTATGGTTTATGAACATTGAGTAATGCCCTAAGTGTGCTTTTCTAAACACACTTGCACCACTATTTAGAATTGCACATGCATTTATCTCATTTAATTCAATGTCTATCTCCATTTATGACCTTATGTGATTATTTTCTCTCCTCCATTTGATTGGTTAACACACCCAGTCAAATGGTATATATTGAGATCATTACCCTTGACATTAATTAGCTCATTATCAGTAGCACTACTGTCACTATTTATTTTTATATTTTTATGCGATTTTGCACATTGTCACTGCACACCTTTTTATGCGATTTTGCACATGGTCACTGCACACTTTATATGTGATTTTGCACATTTATGATACACTCAATACCTATGGATATTATTCTCAGCTAGACGCCATACTATTGTGATTTGGATCCCTAGCAATTACTAGCTTATTGGCTACATTACCATTTGTCACCATACATTGTATTATGCGATTTGCACATTTATGATACACATCCAATATACAAATTTGCCCTTTTACGTTTATTAATATTATTATTTTTTAATACTTTTAATATTGCGCGAAATCTTTTCATCTGACATGTAGTAATTCTTGTAATGTGGATTGAGCGTGCAACTGTTTGTGGGACATTTCTAATTTTTTGATCTTCATGATCAGAGAAGTTATGTGTTCTTGGTGTAATCTTTTGGCTTTCCCGGAGAGTGTAATAAGTTTGCCACAAATTACACACTTATGAGCTTCCCAGAGGGAAACAGCAGAGACAACTGGGGTAGTGTTTTCCTTGAAATAAAGGTCTATACGCGTTTTCAAATGTTCTAATGTCTATTGGTCATTGAGCCTTCTGGGTCATAAGTCAGTCAGTTTGATGGAAGTTGGCATGTCTGGAGATTAATATTGAAACACCCTTTGTTTTTGCTTTGTTTTTGGTGGAGTGAAGTGCCGTTCGATAGATGTGGTTTGATAGTGTAGGAACCGTGTCAGAGCGAAAATGCGCTTCTTGCAGGAAAATGAATTGAGCTTTGTGTTTGGTAAGGGAGTTCAGAATCTGAGATCTCTTTTCCAGAAGATTAAGGCCCTTAACGTTCAATGACACACACTTCAACGTTAGGGATGGAGCAGGAGCTATGGTCTTTTCCGTGGATGTGATTAAGAAAACCAAGACAATAGTGGACCCTCAGCAGATCGGTGCAGGTAGAACTCGATCAGTCGAGAGGAGTACCCAAAGTAGGGGGGAGTGAGCCCTCTTCTACAACAGGGGTAAGTGTGGAGGGGAAAGACAAAGTAGATGGGGCACAGAGAAGTGGAAGGTAAAAGGAAAGGGAGAGGATCGGAAAAAGGAAAGAGGAAAGATTAGGGAGAAACGTTAGGGGACAACAAGAGCGGGTAACTTTACCAGATTTACCAGAGATGGAGATAGAAATACTATTCCACCTATAAGGGGGAAAACTGGCAAGTCAGTGGGAATCCACAGAAAACTACTGTGTGGGATTGCAGGTATAAATGGAAAACCCACCGGTGGTTCCGCAAACTGGGGACCATGGGGGAGGAACAGTGCATGAAGTGTAAAAGAATGGCCTTGGGGAGCCACAACTGTTTGTAATTGGATATTTCAACCAGATACATTAACATAACATATAAACAGCTAGCATATAGCATGTAACATATAACCAGAAACAGGGTGTATAGCTGTTGAGGCCAAAGGCCTACCTCTCCAAAACCTATGCAGAGTTTTGGGGCCTTTGTGAGCCTCTGGATAGATCCGTGTCTGAATGTTCTATTTTGACTGGAAGACTCCTTATCTATTTGAGTGGAACTTGCCCCATAATTCACTGTACAACCAAAAAAAAAGGTAGCTGTGCCCATCAGTTTGGAGCCACCAAGGTTCAGTAATAGTTAGAAGATATTTATTAAATATGTATTATTTATTATTGACACTACTAGGGATGAGCTTCGTGTTCGAGTTTGTGTTCGAGTCGAACATCGGCTGTTCGATCCGATCGTTCGTTAAATTCCGAACGATATGGGCCATTTGCGCCAAATTCGTGTGGCGTGTCATGGCCCATAATTCACTGCGGCATGGCAGTGCATTGCTGGCTGATGATTGGCCAAGCATGCACTATGACCCGCATGTTTGGCCAATCACAGCGTCGTCGGTAGAGAGAGCCGTAATTGGCCAAAGCCAGGGTGGCTTTGGCCAATTATGGCTCAGGGGGTTTAGAACATGCCCCACACTATATAAGGCCGCCTACACGGCGGCCCTGTGTAGTGTGTGTTCCGGCGTTGAGATACATAGATAGACAGAGAGACAGTGTCATTTCATTTGAGTTAGCTAGATTAGGCAGGACAATCAGTGAGTTAGCTGCACTTACAGTGTATTGTGTATATATATGCATCCCAGGTGTTGCATATACATATATATATATACACTGTATTCAGTTTAGCTAGATCCGTTCCTGTTATCTTCCTACTGACAGGCAGGCTTGTCTTGTTACAGTATTTACAGCTACCTGAAGAAAATTGCTGGTGTTCTTTTGATCCTATTAGTACCAAAGTCAGGCAGCTAGACTATTTACAGTTAGTGTAGTGCGTCCTGCTCACAGTGTTCAGCTAAAACTACAAGTTAGCGTAGTGAGACTTCTGCACAGTGTTCATCTAAAGCTACAAGTTAGTGTAGTACATACTGCTCACAGTGTTCAGCTAAAACTACAAGTTAGTGTAGTGAGACCTCTGCACAGTGTTCATCTAAAGCTACAAGTTAGTGTAGTGCGTCCTGCTCACAGTGTTCAGCTAAAACTACAAGTTAGTGTAGTGAGACCTCTGCACCGTGTTGATCTAAAGCTACAAGTTAGTGTAGTGCGTCCTACTCACAGTGTTCATCTAAAGCTACAAGTTAGTGTAGTGCATCCTGCTCACAGTGTTCAGCTAAAACTACAAGTTAGTGTAGTGAGACCTCTGCACAGTGTTCATCTAAAGCTACAAGTTAGTGTAGTGTGTCCTACTCACAGTGTTCATCTAAAGCTACAAGATAGTGTAGTGCGTCCTGCTCACAGTGTTCAGCTAAAACTACAAGTTAGTGTAGTGAGTCCTCTGCACCGTGTTCATATAAAGCTACAAGTTAGTGTAGTGCGTCCTGATCACAGTGTTCAGCTAAAACCACAAACTAGTGTAGTGAGACCTCTGCATCGTGTTCATCTAAAGCTACAAGTTAGTGTAGTGCATCCTGCTCACAGTGTTCAGCTAAAACTACAAGTTAGTGTAGTGAGACCTCTGCATCGTGTTCATCTAAAGCTACAAGTTAGTGTAGTGCGTCCTGCTCACAGTGTTCAGCTAAAACTACAAGTTAGTGTAGTGAGATCTCTGCACAGTGTTCATCTAAAGCTACAAGTTAGTGTAGTGCGTCCTGCTCACAGTGTTCAGCTAAAACTACAAGTTAGTGTGGTGCGTCCTCCTTACAGTGTTCAGCTAAACCTACAAGTTATTTTTTTTCTAGCTCTGCACAGTGTTCATCTAAAGCTACAAGTTAGTGTAGTAAGTACTGCTCACGGTGTTCAGCTAAAACTACAAGTTAGTGTAGTGAGACCTCTGCACAGTGTTCATCTAAAGCTACAAGTTAGTGTAGTGCATCCTGCTCACAGTGTTCAGCTAAAATGACAAGTTAGTGCAGTGAGACCTCTGCACCGTGTTCATCTAAAGCTACAAGTTAGTGTAGTGCATCCTGCTCACAGTGTTCATATAAAGCTACAAGTTAGTGTAGTGCGTCCTGCTCACAGTGTTCAGCTAAACCTACAAGTTATTTTTTTGCAAGCTCTGCACAGTGTTCATCTAAAGCTACAAGTTAGTGTAGTGCGTCCTGCTCACAGTGTTCAGCTAAAACTACAAGTTAGTGTAGTGAGACCTCTGCACAGTGTTCATCTAAAGCTACAAGTTAGTGTAGTGCGTCCTGCTCACAGTGTTCAGCTAAAACTACAAGTTAGTGTAGTGAGACCTCTGCACAGTGTTCATCTAAAACTACAAGTTAGTGTACTGAGACCTCTGCACAGTGTTCATCTAAAGCTACAAGTTAGTGTAGTGCGTCCTGCTCACAGTGTTCAGCTAAAACTACAAGTTAGTGTAGTGAGACCTCTGCACCGTGTTCATCTAAAGCTACAAGTTAGTGTAGTGCGTCCTGCTCACAGTGTTCAGCTAAAACTACAAGTTAGTGTAGTGAGACCTCTGCACCGTGTTCATCTAAAGCTACAAGTTAGTGTAGTGCGTCCTGCTCACAGTGTTCAGCTAAAACTACAAGTTAGTGTGGTGCGTCCTCCGTATAGTGTTCAGCTAAGCCTACAAGTTATTTTTTTGCTAGCTCTGCACAGTGTTCATCTAAAGCTACAAGTTAGTGTAGTACGTCCTGCTCACAGTGTTCAGCTAAAACTACAAGTTAGTGTAGTGAGACCTCTGCACAGTGTTCATCTAAAGCTACAAGTTAGTGTAGTGCGTCCTGCTCACAGTGTTCATCTAAAGCTACAAGTTAGTGTAGTGCATCCTGCTCACAGTGTTCAGCTAAAACTACAAGTTAGTGTAGTGAGACCTCTGCACCGTGTTCATCTAAAGCTACAAGTTAGTGTAGTGCATCCTGCTCACAGTGTTCAGCTAAAACTACAAGTTAGTGTAGTGAGACCTCTGCACCGTGTTCATCTAAAGCTACAAGTTAGTGTAGTGCGTCCTGCTCACAGTGTTCAGCTAAAACTACAAGTTAGTGTAGTGAGACCTCTGCACCGTGTTCATCTAAAGCTACAAGTTAGTGTAGTGCGTCCTGCTCACAGTGTTCAGCTAAAACTACAAGTTAGTGTGGTGCGTCCTCCGTATAGTGTTCAGCTAAGCCTACAAGTTATTTTTTTGCTAGCTCTGCACAGTGTTCATCTAAAGCTACAAGTTAGTGTAGTACGTCCTGCTCACAGTGTTCAGCTAAAACTACAAGTTAGTGTAGTGAGACCTCTGCACAGTGTTCATCTAAAGCTACAAGTTAGTGTAGTGCGTCCTGCTCACAGTGTTCATCTAAAGCTACAAGTTAGTGTAGTGCATCCTGCTCACAGTGTTCAGCTAAAACTACAAGTTAGTGTAGTGAGACCTCTGCACCGTGTTCATCTAAAGCTACAAGTTAGTGTAGTGCATCCTGCTCACAGTGTTCAGCTAAAACTACAAGTTAGTGTAATGAGACCTCTGCACCGTGTTCATCTAAAGCTACAAGTTAGTGTAGTGCGTCCTGCTCACAGTGTTCAGCTAAAACTACAAGTTAGTGTAGTGAGACCTCTGCACCATGTTTATCTAAAGCTACAAGTTAGTGTAGTGCGTCCTGCTCACAGTGTTCAGCTAAAACTACAAGTTAGTGTAGTGAGACCTCTGCACAGTGTTCATCTAAAGCTACAAGTTAGTGTGGTGCGTCCTCCTCACAGTGTTCAGCTAAACCTACAAGTTATTTTTTTGCAAGCTCTGCACAGTGTTCATCTAAAGCTACAAGTTAGTGTAGTACGTACTGCTCACAGTGTTCAGCTAAAACTACAAGTTAGTGTAGTGAGACCCCTGCACAGTGTTCATCTAAAGCTATAAGTTAGTGTAGTGCGTCCTGCTCACAGTGTTCAGCTAAAACTACAAGTTAGTGTAGTGAGACCTCTGCACCATGTTCATCTAAAGCTACAAGTTAGTGTAGTGCGTCCTACTCACAGTGTTCAGCTAAAACTACAAGTTAGTGTGGTGCGTCCTCCTCACAGTGTTCAGCTAAAAATACAAGTTATTTTTTTGCGAGCTCTGCACAGTGTTCATCTAAAGCTACAAGTTAGTGTAGTGTGTCCTGCTCACAGTGTTCAGCTAAAACTACAAGTTAGTGTAGTGAGACCTCTGCACCGTGTTCATCTAAAGCTACAAGTTAGTGTAGTGCGTCCTGCTCACAGTGTTCAGCTAAAACTACAAGTTAGTGTAGTGAGACCTCTGCACCGTGTTCATCTAAAGCTACAAGTTAGTGTAGTGCATCCTGCTCACAGTGTTCAGCTAAAACTACAAGTTAGTGTAGTGAGACCTCTGCACCGTGTTCATCTAAAGCTACAAGTTAGTGTAGTGCGTCCTGCTCACAGTGTTCAGCTAAAACTACAAGTTAGTGTAGTGAGACCTCTGCACAGTGTTCATATAAAGCTACAAGTTAGTGTAGTGCGTCCTGCTCACAGTGTTCAGCTAAACCTACAAGTTATTTTTTTGCAAGCTCTGCACAGTGTTCATCTAAAGCTACAAGTTAGTGTAGTGCGTCCTGCTCACAGTGTTCAGCTAAAACTACAAGTTAGTGTAGTGAGACCTCTGCACAGTGTTCATCTAAAGCTATAATATAGTGTAGTGCATCCTGCTCACAGTGTTCAGCTAAAACTACAAGTTAGTGTAGTGAGACCTCTGCACCGTGTTCATCTAAAGCTACAAGTTAGTGTAGTGCGTCCTGCTCACAGTGTTCGGCTAAACCTACAAGTTATTTTTTTGCGAGCTCTGCACAGTGTTCATCTAAAGCTACAAGTTAGTGTAGTGCGTCCTGCTCACAGTGTTCAGCTAAAACTACAAGTTAGTGTAGTGAGACCTCTGCACAGTGTTCATCTAAAGCTACAAGTTAGTGTAGCGTGTCCTACTCACAGTGTTCATCTAAAGCTACAAGATAGTGTAGTGCGTCCTGCTCACAGTGTTCAGCTAAAACTACAAGTTAGTGTAGTGAGTCCTCTGCACCGTGTTCATATAAAGCTACAAGTTAGTGTAGTGCGTCCTGATCACAGTGTTCAGCTAAAACCACAAACTAGTGTAGTGAGACCTCTGCATCGTGTTCATCTAAAGCTACAAGTTAGTGTAGTGCATCCTGCTCACAGTGTTCAGCTAAAACTACAAGTTAGTGTAGTGAGACCTCTGCATCGTGTTCATCTAAAGCTACAAGTTAGTGTAGTGCGTCCTGCTCACAGTGTTCAGCTAAAACTACAAGTTAGTGTAGTGAGATCTCTGCACAGTGTTCATCTAAAGCTACAAGTTAGTGTAGTGCGTCCTGCTCACAGTGTTCAGCTAAAACTACAAGTTAGTGTGGTGCGTCCTCCTTACAGTGTTCAGCTAAACCTACAAGTTATTTTTTTTCTAGCTCTGCACAGTGTTCATCTAAAGCTACAAGTTAGTGTAGTAAGTACTGCTCACGGTGTTCAGCTAAAACTACAAGTTAGTGTAGTGAGACCTCTGCACAGTGTTCATCTAAAGCTACAAGTTAGTGTAGTGCATCCTGCTCACAGTGTTCAGCTAAAACGACAAGTTAGTGCAGTGAGACCTCTGCACCGTGTTCATCTAAAGCTACAAGTTAGTGTAGTGCATCCTGCTCACAGTGTTCAGCTAAAACTACAAGTTAGTGTGGTGCGTCCTCCTCACAGTGTTCAGCTAAACCTACAAGTAATTTTTTTGCGAGCTCTGCACAGTGTTCATCTAAAGCTACAAGTTAGTGTAGTGCGTCCTGCTCACAGTGTTCAGCTAAAACTACAAGTTAGTGTAGTGAGACCTCTGCACAGTGTTCATCTAAAGCTACAAGTTAGTGTAGTGCGTCCTGCTCACAGTGTTCAGCTAAAACTACAAGTTAGTGTAGTGAGACCTCTGCACAGTGTTCATCTAAAACTACAAGTTAGTGTAGTGAGACCTCTGCACAGTGTTCATCTAAAGCTACAAGTTAGTGTAGTGCGTCCTGCTCACAGTGTTCAGCTAAAACTACAAGTTAGTGTAGTGAGACCTCTGCACCGTGTTCATCTAAAGCTACAAGTTAGTGTAGTGCGTCCTGCTCACAGTGTTCAGCTAAAACTACAAGTTAGTGTAGTGAGACCTCTGCACCGTGTTCATCTAAAGCTACAAGTTAGTGTAGTGCGTCCTGCTCACAGTGTTCAGCTAAAACTACAAGTTAGTGTGGTGCGTCCTCCGTATAGTGTTCAGCTAAGCCTACAAGTTATTTTTTTGCTAGCTCTGCACAGTGTTCATCTAAAGCTACAAGTTAGTGTAGTACGTCCTGCTCACAGTGTTCAGCTAAAACTACAAGTTAGTGTAGTGAGACCTCTGCACAGTGTTCATCTAAAGCTACAAGTTAGTGTAGTGCGTCCTGCTCACAGTGTTCATCTAAAGCTACAAGTTAGTGTAGTGCATCCTGCTCACAGTGTTCAGCTAAAACTACAAGTTAGTGTAGTGAGACCTCTGCACCGTGTTCATCTAAAGCTACAAGTTAGTGTAGTGCATCCTGCTCACAGTGTTCAGCTAAAACTACAAGTTAGTGTAGTGAGACCTCTGCACCGTGTTCATCTAAAGCTACAAGTTAGTGTAGTGCGTCCTGCTCACAGTGTTCAGCTAAAACTACAAGTTAGTGTAGTGAGACCTCTGCACCATGTTCATCTAAAGCTACAAGTTAGTGTAGTGCGTCCTGCTCACAGTGTTCAGCTAAAACTACAAGTTAGTGTAGTGAGACTTCTGCACAGTGTTCATCTAAAGCTACAAGTTAGTGTGGTGCGTCCTCCTCACAGTGTTCAGCTAAACCTACAAGTTATTTTTTTTCTAGCTCTGCACAGTGTTCATCTAAAGCTACAAGTTAGTGTAGTAAGTACTGCTCACGGTGTTCAGCTAAAACTACAAGTTAGTGTAGTGAGACCTCTGCACAGTGTTCATCTAAAGCTACAAGTTAGTGTAGTGCATCCTGCTCACAGTGTTCAGCTAAAATGACAAGTTAGTGCAGTGAGACCTCTGCACCGTGTTCATCTAAAGCTACAAGTTAGTGTAGTGCATCCTGCTCACAGTGTTCATATAAAGCTACAAGTTAGTGTAGTGCGTCCTGCTCACAGTGTTCAGCTAAACCTACAAGTTATTTTTTTGCAAGCTCTGCACAGTGTTCATCTAAAGCTACAAGTTAGTGTAGTGCGTCCTGCTCACAGTGTTCAGCTAAAACTACAAGTTAGTGTAGTGAGACCTCTGCACAGTGTTCATCTAAAGCTACAAGTTAGTGTAGTGCGTCCTGCTCACAGTGTTCAGCTAAAACTACAAGTTAGTGTAGTGAGACCTCTGCACAGTGTTCATCTAAAACTACAAGTTAGTGTACTGAGACCTCTGCACAGTGTTCATCTAAAGCTACAAGTTAGTGTAGTGCGTCCTGCTCACAGTGTTCAGCTAAAACTACAAGTTAGTGTAGTGAGACCTCTGCACCGTGTTCATCTAAAGCTACAAGTTAGTGTAGTGCGTCCTGCTCACAGTGTTCAGCTAAAACTACAAGTTAGTGTAGTGAGACCTCTGCACCGTGTTCATCTAAAGCTACAAGTTAGTGTAGTGCGTCCTGCTCACAGTGTTCAGCTAAAACTACAAGTTAGTGTGGTGCGTCCTCCGTATAGTGTTCAGCTAAGCCTACAAGTTATTTTTTTGCTAGCTCTGCACAGTGTTCATCTAAAGCTACAAGTTAGTGTAGTACGTCCTGCTCACAGTGTTCAGCTAAAACTACAAGTTAGTGTAGTGAGACCTCTGCACAGTGTTCATCTAAAGCTACAAGTTAGTGTAGTGCGTCCTGCTCACAGTGTTCATCTAAAGCTACAAGTTAGTGTAGTGCATCCTGCTCACAGTGTTCAGCTAAAACTACAAGTTAGTGTAGTGAGACCTCTGCACCGTGTTCATCTAAAGCTACAAGTTAGTGTAGTGCATCCTGCTCACAGTGTTCAGCTAAAACTACAAGTTAGTGTAGTGAGACCTCTGCACCGTGTTCATCTAAAGCTACAAGTTAGTGTAGTGCGTCCTGCTCACAGTGTTCAGCTAAAACTACAAGTTAGTGTAGTGAGACCTCTGCACCGTGTTCATCTAAAGCTACAAGTTAGTGTAGTGCGTCCTGCTCACAGTGTTCAGCTAAAACTACAAGTTAGTGTGGTGCGTCCTCCGTATAGTGTTCAGCTAAGCCTACAAGTTATTTTTTTGCTAGCTCTGCACAGTGTTCATCTAAAGCTACAAGTTAGTGTAGTACGTCCTGCTCACAGTGTTCAGCTAAAACTACAAGTTAGTGTAGTGAGACCTCTGCACAGTGTTCATCTAAAGCTACAAGTTAGTGTAGTGCGTCCTGCTCACAGTGTTCATCTAAAGCTACAAGTTAGTGTAGTGCATCCTGCTCACAGTGTTCAGCTAAAACTACAAGTTAGTGTAGTGAGACCTCTGCACCGTGTTCATCTAAAGCTACAAGTTAGTGTAGTGCATCCTGCTCACAGTGTTCAGCTAAAACTACAAGTTAGTGTAATGAGACCTCTGCACCGTGTTCATCTAAAGCTACAAGTTAGTGTAGTGCGTCCTGCTCACAGTGTTCAGCTAAAACTACAAGTTAGTGTAGTGAGACCTCTGCACCATGTTTATCTAAAGCTACAAGTTAGTGTAGTGCGTCCTGCTCACAGTGTTCAGCTAAAACTACAAGTTAGTGTAGTGAGACCTCTGCACAGTGTTCATCTAAAGCTACAAGTTAGTGTGGTGCGTCCTCCTCACAGTGTTCAGCTAAACCTACAAGTTATTTTTTTGCAAGCTCTGCACAGTGTTCATCTAAAGCTACAAGTTAGTGTAGTACGTACTGCTCACAGTGTTCAGCTAAAACTACAAGTTAGTGTAGTGAGACCCCTGCACAGTGTTCATCTAAAGCTATAAGTTAGTGTAGTGCGTCCTGCTCACAGTGTTCAGCTAAAACTACAAGTTAGTGTAGTGAGACCTCTGCACCATGTTCATCTAAAGCTACAAGTTAGTGTAGTGCGTCCTACTCACAGTGTTCAGCTAAAACTACAAGTTAGTGTGGTGCGTCCTCCTCACAGTGTTCAGCTAAAAATACAAGTTATTTTTTTGCGAGCTCTGCACAGTGTTCATCTAAAGCTACAAGTTAGTGTAGTGTGTCCTGCTCACAGTGTTCAGCTAAAACTACAAGTTAGTGTAGTGAGACCTCTGCACCGTGTTCATCTAAAGCTACAAGTTAGTGTAGTGCGTCCTGCTCACAGTGTTCAGCTAAAACTACAAGTTAGTGTAGTGAGACCTCTGCACAGTGTTCATCTAAAGCTACAAGTTAGTGTAGTGCATCCTGCTCACAGTGTTCAGCTAAAACTACAAGTTAGTGTAGTGAGACCTCTGCACCGTGTTCATCTAAAGCTACAAGTTAGTGTAGTGCGTCCTGCTCACAGTGTTCAGCTAAAACTACAAGTTAGTGTAGTGAGACCTCTGCACAGTGTTCATATAAAGCTACAAGTTAGTGTAGTGCGTCCTGCTCACAGTGTTCAGCTAAACCTACAAGTTATTTTTTTGCAAGCTCTGCACAGTGTTCATCTAAAGCTACAAGTTAGTGTAGTGCGTCCTGCTCACAGTGTTCAGCTAAAACTACAAGTTAGTGTAGTGAGACCTCTGCACAGTGTTCATCTAAAGCTATAATATAGTGTAGTGCATCCTGCTCACAGTGTTCAGCTAAAACTACAAGTTAGTGTAGTGAGACCTCTGCACCGTGTTCATCTAAAGCTACAAGTTAGTGTAGTGCGTCCTGCTCACAGTGTTCAGCTAAACCTACAAGTTATTTTTTTGCGAGCTCTGCACAGTGTTCATCTAAAGCTACAAGTTAGTGTAGTGCGTCCTGCTCACAGTGTTCAGCTAAAACTACAAGTTAGTGTAGTGAGACCTCTGCACAGTGTTCATCTAAAGCTACAAGTTAGTGTAGCGTGTCCTACTCACAGTGTTCATCTAAAGCTACAAGATAGTGTAGTGCGTCCTGCTCACAGTGTTCAGCTAAAACTACAAGTTAGTGTAGTGAGTCCTCTGCACCGTGTTCATATAAAGCTACAAGTTAGTGTAGTGCGTCCTGATCACAGTGTTCAGCTAAAACCACAAACTAGTGTAGTGAGACCTCTGCATCGTGTTCATCTAAAGCTACAAGTTAGTGTAGTGCATCCTGCTCACAGTGTTCAGCTAAAACTACAAGTTAGTGTAGTGAGACCTCTGCATCGTGTTCATCTAAAGCTACAAGTTAGTGTAGTGCGTCCTGCTCACAGTGTTCAGCTAAAACTACAAGTTAGTGTAGTGAGATCTCTGCACAGTGTTCATCTAAAGCTACAAGTTAGTGTAGTGCGTCCTGCTCACAGTGTTCAGCTAAAACTACAAGTTAGTGTGGTGCGTCCTCCTTACAGTGTTCAGCTAAACCTACAAGTTATTTTTTTTCTAGCTCTGCACAGTGTTCATCTAAAGCTACAAGTTAGTGTAGTAAGTACTGCTCACGGTGTTCAGCTAAAACTACAAGTTAGTGTAGTGAGACCTCTGCACAGTGTTCATCTAAAGCTACAAGTTAGTGTAGTGCATCCTGCTCACAGTGTTCAGCTAAAACGACAAGTTAGTGCAGTGAGACCTCTGCACCGTGTTCATCTAAAGCTACAAGTTAGTGTAGTGCATCCTGCTCACAGTGTTCAGCTAAAACTACAAGTTAGTGTGGTGCGTCCTCCTCACAGTGTTCAGCTAAACCTACAAGTAATTTTTTTGCGAGCTCTGCACAGTGTTCATCTAAAGCTACAAGTTAGTGTAGTGCGTCCTGCTCACAGTGTTCAGCTAAAACTACAAGTTAGTGTAGTGAGACCTCTGCACAGTGTTCATCTAAAGCTACAAGTTAGTGTAGTGCGTCCTGCTCACAGTGTTCAGCTAAAACTACAAGTTAGTGTAGTGAGACCTCTGCACAGTGTTCATCTAAAACTACAAGTTAGTGTAGTGAGACCTCTGCACAGTGTTCATCTAAAGCTACAAGTTAGTGTAGTGCGTCCTGCTCACAGTGTTCAGCTAAAACTACAAGTTAGTGTAGTGAGACCTCTGCACCGTGTTCATCTAAAGCTACAAGTTAGTGTAGTGCGTCCTGCTCACAGTGTTCAGCTAAAACTACAAGTTAGTGTAGTGAGACCTCTGCACCGTGTTCATCTAAAGCTACAAGTTAGTGTAGTGCGTCCTGCTCACAGTGTTCAGCTAAAACTACAAGTTAGTGTGGTGCGTCCTCCGTATAGTGTTCAGCTAAGCCTACAAGTTATTTTTTTGCTAGCTCTGCACAGTGTTCATCTAAAGCTACAAGTTAGTGTAGTACGTCCTGCTCACAGTGTTCAGCTAAAACTACAAGTTAGTGTAGTGAGACCTCTGCACAGTGTTCATCTAAAGCTACAAGTTAGTGTAGTGCGTCCTGCTCACAGTGTTCATCTAAAGCTACAAGTTAGTGTAGTGCATCCTGCTCACAGTGTTCAGCTAAAACTACAAGTTAGTGTAGTGAGACCTCTGCACCGTGTTCATCTAAAGCTACAAGTTAGTGTAGTGCATCCTGCTCACAGTGTTCAGCTAAAACTACAAGTTAGTGTAGTGAGACCTCTGCACCGTGTTCATCTAAAGCTACAAGTTAGTGTAGTGCGTCCTGCTCACAGTGTTCAGCTAAAACTACAAGTTAGTGTAGTGAGACCTCTGCACCATGTTCATCTAAAGCTACAAGTTAGTGTAGTGCGTCCTGCTCACAGTGTTCAGCTAAAACTACAAGTTAGTGTAGTGAGACTTCTGCACAGTGTTCATCTAAAGCTACAAGTTAGTGTGGTGCGTCCTCCTCACAGTGTTCAGCTAAACCTACAAGTTATTTTTTTGCAAGCTCTGCACAGTGTTCATCTAAAGCTACAAGTTAGTGTAGTACGTACTGCTCACAGTGTTCAGCTAAAACTACAAGTTAGTGTAGTGAGACCCCTGCACAGTGTTCATCTAAAGCTATAAGTTAGTGTAGTGCGTCCTGCTCACAGTGTTCAGCTAAAACTACAAGTTAGTGTAGTGAGACCTCTGCACCATGTTCATCTAAAGCTACAAGTTAGTGTAGTGCGTCCTACTCACAGTGTTCAGCTAAAACTACAAGTTAGTGTGGTGCGTCCTCCTCACAGTGTTCAGCTAAAAATACAAGTTATTTTTTTGCGAGCTCTGCACAGTGTTCATCTAAAGCTACAAGTTAGTGTAGTGTGTCCTGCTCACAGTGTTCAGCTAAAACTACAAGTTAGTGTAGTGAGACCTCTGCACCGTATTCATCTAAAGCTACAAGTTAGTGTAGTGCGTCCTGCTCACAGTGTTCAGCTAAAACTGCAAGTTAGTGTAGTGAGACCTCTGCACAGTGTTCATCTAAAGCTACAAGTTAGTGTAGTGCATCCTGCTCACAGTGTTCAGCTAAAACTACAAGTTAGTGTAGTGAGACCTCTGCACCGTGTTCATCTAAAGCTACAAGTTAGTGTAGTGCGTCCTGCTCACAGTGTTCAGCTAAACCTACAAGTTATTTTTTTGCAAGCTCTGCACAGTGTTCATCTAAAGCTACAAGTTAGTGTAGTGCGTCCTGCTCACAGTGTTCAGCTAAAACTACAAGTTAGTGTAGTGAGACCTCTGCACAGTGTTCATCTAAAGCTATAATATAGTGTAGTGCATCCTGCTCACAGTGTTCAGCTAAAACTACAAGTTAGTGTAGTGAGACCTCTGCACAGTGTTCATCTAAAGCTATAATATAGTGTAGTGCATCCTGCTCACAGTGTTCAGCTAAAACTACAAGTTAGTGTAGTGAGACCTCTGCACCGTGTTCATCTAAAGCTACAAGTTAGTGTAGTGCGTCCTGCTCACAGTGTTCAGCTAAACCTACAAGTTATTTTTTTGCGAGCTCTGCACAGTGTTCATCTAAAGCTACAAGTTAGTGTAGTGCGTCCTTCTCACAGTGTTCAGCTAAAACTACAAGTTAGTGTGGTGTGTCCTCCTCACAGTGTTCAGCTAAACCTACAAGTTATTTTTTTGCGAGCTCTGCACAGTGTTCATCTAAAGCTACAAGTTAGTGTAGTGCGTCCTGCTCACAGTGTTCAGCTAAAACTACAAGTTAGTGTAGTGAGACCTCTGCACAGTGTTCATCTAAAGCTACAAGTTAGTGTAGTGCGTCCTGCTCACAGTGTTCAGCTAAAACTACAAGTTAGTGTAGTGAGACCTCTGCACCGTGTTCATCTAAAGCTACAAGTTAGTGTAGTGCATCCTGCTCACAGTGTTCATCTAAAGCTACAAGTTAGTGTGGTGCGTCCTCCTCACAGTGTTCAGCTAAACCTACAAGTTATTTTTTTGCGAACTTTGCACAGTGTTCAGCTAAAGCTACCTGTAGAAGGTTGGTAGTGTTCTCATACTACAGGCAGGCAGTTGATTTTGCTAGCTGCAGTATCAGTACATATATATATATATATATATATATATATATATATATATACATATATATATATATATATATATATATATCCCAGCTTAGTGCAGATACAAGCCATTAGTATGTCTGGAAGGCCAAGAAGGAGAGGCAGACAGTCACAAGCCAATAAAATAGGACAAGCAGGCTATGTGTCTAATGCTGGTCGTGGAGACGGTGCATCCTCATCAGCACGTGGCCGTGGGACATGCTTGGCCTTTTTTTCGACAGCTGGCCTTGTTGAGCCGCAACATGCGGAAGACTTGGTCGAGTGGATGACCAAGCCGTCCTCATCCTCCTCATCCTCTCTCACCCATGCTCAGGGTACTTTGTTTGGTAAAGCAGCGGCCTCTTCCCTCGGCTCAATGTCATCAGTGACTCCTTCCCTAGCCCCACCATGTCATCCTGAGGAGTCCCTCGAACTGTTTGACCACAGTGTTGGGTACATGCTCCAGGAGGATGCCCAGCGTTTGGAAGGCTCTGATGATGATACTGAGCTCGATGAAGGTAGTAACATGAGCACGGACAGAGGGGGTGCCCAAGAAGGACAGCAATCTGGCAGTCATGCTCCCCCTGCTGCAGCATACTGCCAGGTTTGCTCCAGTGATGAGGAGGGAGGGGATGATGAGGTCACTGACTCAACGTGGGTTACTCCTCTGGGTTACTGGGTCTTGAGGATGGATCACTGGCCAGAGCTTGCACGGTATGCAATTGAGCTACTGGCCTGTCCTGCATCCAGCGTTCTTTCGGAATGCACATTCAGTGCTGCTGGAGGCTTTGTAACCGATCACAGGGTGCGTCTGTCAACCGACTCGGTCGATCGACTGACCTTTATAAAAATGAATCAGTCTTGGATCACCACCAGCTACCAAGCACCTGATACTGATGTAACCGAATAATTTTTTTTGAAATCTCAGATCCCTTCAAAGACTGTCTATGCTGATGCTGAGTGACTATCCTGAGTAATTATCCTCATGCTCCTCAATGATCACGCTGATAGCTTGTAAGAACATTTTTGGTTCTGGGCGCTACCACCAGTGCCTAAGGCACAATTTTTCAGCCCCTGTTTAAAAGGGGCGTGTAATTACAATTTTTGATGCAATACTTTGCAGCAGGGCTCGTTCCTGCTTTCCAACTAAAGTATCTGTGAGGGGTTGCAGTGTTGTGGCACCAGCACCAGTGCCTAAGGCCTAATTTTTCAGCCCCTGTTTAACAGGGGCATGTAATTACAATTTTTGATGCAATACTTTGCAGCAGGGCTCATTCCTGCGTTCCAACTAGAGTATCTGTGAGGGGTTACAGTGTTGTGGCACCTGCACCAGTGCCTAAGGTCTAATTTTTCAGCCCCTGTTCAACAGGGGCATGTAATTACAATTCTTGATCTAATATTTCACAGAAGGGCCCATTTCTGCACCCACCAAGAGCGAGTGAGGACTTACAGTGTTGTGGCACCAGCACCACCACCAAAGGCCCAATTTTTCTGCCCTTGTTCAACAGGGGCATGTAATTACAATTCTTGATCTAATATTTCACAGCAGGGCCCTGTGAGGGCTTACAGTGTTGTGGCCACAACAACACCTAAGGCCCAAATTTCTGCTAAGTATATAGGTCACTTTCAAACATTTAACTTACAAACGACTCCTACTTGCAAACGGAAGGAGACAACAGGAAGTGAGATGAAATCTACCCCTAGGAAGGGAAATTCTCTCCTGTAAGAGTTAATATGGGAAAAACATTTCTCCTTTCCGCTGATGCTTTCCAATCCTTGTTCCACAAAAAAACCCAAATTTTCAAAAAACATTTGTCATTGGGACAAAAAGTGAGGTGAAATCTTCTGAAGAGGAGGACAGACAGCAAAACAAATGTCACAGGGGTGATAACCCTTCCCTATGTTTTCAAAAAAGCTTAAAAAAGATTTTTTGGCTGGATCTAAACATGTTAAAAATGTACCCGTTCAAAATTACAAAGAGATTCTACTTAACAACAAACCTACAGTCCCTGTCTTGTTTGCACCGCCTGTATACTGCTGTTCAGAGTATATAGGGCCTGGTTGCCCCACACCTTTCCTCATTTTAATTTGGGTGTGGGGTTCCCCTTAATATCCATACAAGACCCAAAGGGCCTGGTAATGGACTGGGGGGTACCCATGCCATTTTTCTCACTGATTTTCATCCATATTGCCAGGACCCAACATTACATTAAAGCCGCAAGCAATTTTAAATGACTTTTTTTCCTTTAAAAATGACATTTTGTGCAGGGACTGTTCTAAGCACGGGAAACACGCGCCACTTTACAGGCATACTATAGACACCCTCCAAGTATGATATTTAAAGGAATATTTCACTTTTTTTTTTACTTTAAGCATCATTAAATCACTGCTCCTGAAAAAATGGCCGTTTTTAAAAGTTTTTTTTGCATTGATACATGTCTCCTGGGGCAGGACCCGGGTCCTCAAACCCTTTTTAGGACAATACCATGCAAATTAGCCTTTAAAATGAGCACTTTTGATTTCAAACGTTCGAGTCCCATAGACGTCAATGGGGTTCTAACGTTCGTGCAAATTTTCGGTCCGTTCACAGGTTCTGGTGCGAACCGAACTGGGGGGTGTTCGGCTCATCCCTAGCCACTACCAGTAATGGTCTGGCTGTGAAGGGGCTGCGCGTGTAGTACTGAGAATCCGGAGTGCTTAAGAGAGTCTAAAGAGAGAGTATCATTGGTTGGTCCTGGAACGGAACAGGTCAAAGTAGTTACGAAAAAGAAAGAAGGGCAGTTACAGATTTCTGGAGTACTCCACGCGCCAGTTGCCAATGTGGGTGTATGGTGCACCATTGGACAACAGTATACAAACTTATAGAACATAAAATATAGAACATGGACTACAGCCTGAAAAGATTAGATGGGTGCATGAGATTCCACGCATACTCTCCCCACATGCTATCAATAGTAAAAGTCTAATTCAGGATAGATTTTCAAGGGGACAATCCTTTACCACACACCACAAGGGAATCCTTGTGGTGTTTAGAACTCCGGATGGAGTAGACTAGGCAAGGGGTCAAGATACTGCAGGTTATCAGAACAGAAAGGGTAGAGGGTGCATTCCAGGCCAACCTCCCACTTAATCCAAACTGGTTAAGTACCCCGGAGAGCATGCGTGTATTTCCATAGGTAAGGTTTTGTTCCTAGGGGGAGTTACAGACATTATATATAGAGGTGCATCACCACATAACCTTATAACTGTATGCAGTTTCTCTCATTCTACCCAATGCTGATTACCCAAAGTAAACTATTTAAATTTAGTCCGTTTTCAACTTAAGGCGGTAAGTAGAGCCACATTCAAGTAAATGGGTGATGATTAAGTCAGCTGGAGACATACAGTATTAAAGACCTTGAGGTAAGGAACTAGTGTATTGGAAGTGGGAGGTCCACATTGTTGCGTTTGGAGGTAAGGTATGTCCAGCAATGCAGTGGCAGGTCAGAAAGCCAGCAAGCCTCCTTTCCACACTCCAGGATGAAGTGTAAGGATCTAGGTGGATCAATGAGAGTCAAAAAGAAAGAATCACTATGGTCATCTAGGCGAGGTCTCATAAGGATCAGTTACCCAGGGAGGAGGAAGGGGCGGGCCCAGTGGATCATATAGATCAGGAGGTCATGTATGCACAATTCCCCGAAAGCTTACCTTCCCAGTGAGGTTGTTCTGTTAGGGATCATACCATAGCCAACTTGCATAGAAACGGTTATCGCTTGACCGAGCAGCCATAGTTGAGTCCAGGAGGTTGGCAGGCATGAGGAAGTGCATGCTTGTCGGTCATTCACACCGACCGGTGAAGATTATAGATGGCTGATCAGGCATGTCAGGTGGGCATTAACAAAAACAAAAGCAAAAATAAGAGCAGAAAAAACAAAAATAAAGGAAAACAAAAAGAGACCCCCCCCCGGGGGTAGGGAAAAAGGCAAGTGTGACTGCAGATGGAAAGGGGCATTCACATGGCATAGGATGATTCAAGGCAGGCTAAGAGTGAAAGTGTTACTTGTTAGGCCTCCATGCGATCTCTTCTGGCTGGTGGTGAAGACAGGGATCCAGGGTTATGTTGGTATAGATCTCGGCGTGAAGATCGATTGTTAGGAGAAGGTGGCGCGTCCCGATGTCTTCTAGGTCTTTGTCGCTGTGCTTTCGGGGACGGGTTGAGAGAGACAGGAAGCCACTGTTCCCTCGAGTAGTAGAAAGAATACCATTCCGGAAGATCGATGTGGGCAAGATCAAGTTGGTCACAGAAAGTCTATAGGTCTTCCGGGGTGCGGAGCAGATCCGAGCGACCCCTAGCGGTTGCAGACAACCCGAAGGGGAATTTCCAGCAGTATTGTATGTTCTGGGACTGCAGAGCTTCCAGCAGGGGTCACAAAGACCTTCTATTCTGTAAGGTTATCTGAGATAGGTCCTGGAACAGCTTAATCTCAGCGCCATTGTGAATAATCCAACCTTTTTCCCTCGCTTTCCTAAGAATTTCCTCCTTCAGGGGGAAATTCACTATACAACAAATTATGTCCCTGGGTGGTTCATTATCCCGGGGTTGAGGGTGCAATGCTCTATGTATTCTTTCCATCTCTATTGGAGAGTCAGCCGGTCGGTCTATCAGCTCATTAAAGATATTACTTACAGTTTGCTGTAGAAGTCCAGGATCATTATTTTCAGGTAAGCCACGCACCCTGATATTATGTCTGCGCCCACGGTTATCCAGATCTTCAATATGTCTGTGAAGATCTAGAAGGTGTGTGAGCTGTGCGTCGTAGGTCACCTGGACTTGGCAAATGGCTGCAGCATGAGTTTGGGTGGTTTCTTCCACATCACTGATGCGTCGTGTTACTGCTTGGAAGTCTGAGCAGAGGTCGGCAATGGCAGCCGTCACTGTGCTCTTGATGTCAGTGGCAAACTTTTCCAGGTCTAGCAGGCTGGGCAGCTGTCTAGTTCTGGGCACCAGTCCTCAGGAAGGATGTACTGAAAATGGAGCGAGTACAAAGTAGGGCAACAAAGCTAATAAAGGGTCTGGAGGATATTAGGAATATGGATATGAGGAAAGGTTACGAGCACTGGGCTGACTGAATGGATTTCTCTAGGTATTAATTCTTCAAGGCCCAACTCCTTTTGCACAGACGTCTGTATTTACCCGCAAACCAATGCTCTTTGCGAGGTACTTTTATTAAGTCACGTGATGACGTAACGTGTAGGGAGTGGCCAGAGGTTGAGTAAATACCGGAAGTGACGTGAGACCGCCATTCAAACGCTACATGATCTGATTTTTGAGCTTATTATTTTTTTATTGATGTAAGAGTCCAACTTATCTATTAAATAAAAGCATTTTATATTTTGAACATACTATACCATTGGAGTTCTCTTTTTCTCCCATCCCTTTCCTACTCTCTCCCCCGCCCGGGAGTACGAGAACATTACGAGGATGTGGATTTGAAGCTTCCATTCAAGTTTAACACTAATTGGAATGGAGGGCCCCCTGGTGGTAGATGTAGGAATAGCGGAACAGATTCTTTTACACAATCATATGCTGTTGTTTCAAGAAATTAAGGTGAGAGTTCTGTGCGCTCATTGATGGGATTTTATACCTCTCACCCTTAATATGTGCGGTCTGTTTAAACCTATTTTGAAGAAACATTTTGGACATTGATTAGAAAAATGCCTGAATAGGAGACAATCATCACATTAATTTTTATTTATTTATTTTATTAATGCCCCTGGATCGATGCACCAGTTCATTAATTAACCATTTGTACACCATTTATTAATCCTATCTATTGGGCACTTTTTGCACTTTATTTTATTGCTGTAGCGCGGGTTCATTACTTGATTTATTTATCTATTTATGAGTGTGTTGTGAACGCTGTTAGATCCTGCTGCAGACGGCGTCTTATTGTATTCGATTGCACTTTAATTGCACAGCACGCACTTTGATTATTTTTTTCACAATTTTATGGTGGTTGTTTTCTTTTTACAGTAATTTTTATATTTTTGGTCTTGTATTAGAATATGAGATTATTTGAACACATCACAGTAGCACGAAGGCTTTTCATTTTTACATGTAAATAATCCCAGATGAGATCCCTTTCCCACTGTTCATGGGAAGCCTCCACAATCTCCATTGTTTTATCTGGTACATAAGGGTAATCTAACCCCCATTCTTGAACAACCCTTTTCTGGATGTCCCGTTGGAACCACGACAGATGTGGCAGCTCCTTAGGCTTTCCCCGCCCAGGCAGTATACACGAGTCAGAGGCTCTCACAGCCCTTTGCTGATATGTGGGTGCCAGATTATAAGGGGTGTCTGAGCACAATTTAATAGGGGGTACTGGGGGGGATGGAAATGTGGCTATGCTCTCCGAAGCCCCGGTGGAAGCACTTAACGAAGTGGAGCTCTCCACATACCACTCCTCCTCTTCCCTGGAACCACATTCCTCTGGAGAGGACCAAACAAATAAATGTTCCAAAGACCCGTACCTTTCCAGCACTTCTGGGGAACCCCAATCTATGGCCCGGGCCTTGCTTTCCCTGCCCAGCTCACCTGAGGAATCACCCTCTTCCACTAATGGCTCCCTCTGGACAGGTTCAGCGAGGGGCTTACTTAAAGAGGTCGGCGTTTCAGGGAGATTTCCCGGGGTCTGCTCCACAACACTAACAACCCTCAGATCCCCGAACATACCACAGGCCTTCCCCACAGATCCTCCCTGGACCTCTGGCATTTCCAATTTTAAGGACTCTGGATGGAGGTTCTCCGCTGCAGTCTCTGAGGTTACTTCACCCTCCCGGCCCTCCGGAGGTTTGAGGCTTGAGGCGTGCAGAGTCCGGGGGCGCTGTCCACGTGGTAGTAGCATACCTCCTGCTGTTGAGGTCCCAACCGTGTAATCTGCAGGCTGCAATGGCCACACCGGGCCCAGGCGGTGACTCCCATGGTGGGTTTCCAACAGCCGGGACAGATCAAACACAGTCTCTCCACTCCATTAACTACTCCCAACGCTAGCCCACCGGTGAATTCCAGATGAATGCCGGTGTCTACAAGGATCCGTTCCTGCTGTTCAGTAAGTTTCTGCATGGCCAGTGGGCTGGTAAAGCTCCGTGCCATCTTCTACTGCTGAGAGCACAATGTGTGTCATGCTGGTAACCTTTCCTCTGGGGCGTGACTCTACCCCCTTCTCTCACTGGTCCAGCGCGTGAGGAACTGTAGTTCTTCATTTCTATGGTGTACACCAGCGACCCCTGGTGGCAGGCACAATAGAATTGCAGGTTAAACAGCAACTACTGTTTCACAGTGAAAATGTCTCTTGCAATGTCCCAACTGTAAGAGACATTTCCCTGCATAGTCTCCGGCCACACCACCCCCTGTGTCCATGTTTCCAAGGGCAACAGCGACATCCACAACTCCCATTACATTTTCCTCTGTGTAGAAGGATAATTTTGGCAAACAGTGGTGATGCTGGCGCTGTACCCACGCCAGACATCTCTGTACAAATGGCAAGGTGCCACCTACGATGGTCCCTTAGGACTATCTGGAATACAGTCACTGATTTGCAGGTACTGTCTGCAAGGTTGCTAGGGGTAATGGACTAGCAGAAAAGTAAAATCTCGGTGGGACCTCCATGTAGCGCACTACCCCGTAGGAGCTGCTAGTTAGTTAATTCTTTTCTGTAGTGTGGTTCCATTACCCCCCTTCCTTCATAGATTGACACAGCAGACAGTCCAGAACATTTAAACATTTAACTTTATTCTTTTCCGGCACTCATTGCGGTACTGCATTACAGAGTCACACAAAGTTTGAGAGCAGGATATAAAATTTTCCGACAACAAAATCCGTTGTTGGAAATTCCGATCATGTGTACACAAATCCGACGGACAAAGTGCCATGCATGCTCAGAATAAATAAAGAGATGAAAGCTATTGGCCACTGCCCCGTTTATAGTCCCGGCGTACGTGTTTTACGTCACCGCTTTCAAAACGATTGGATTTTCCGACAACTTTGTGTGACCGTGTGTATGCAAGACAAGTTTGAGCCAACATCCGTCGGAAAAAATCCTAGGATTTTGTTGTCGGAATGTCCGAACAAAGTCCGACCGTGTGTACGGGGCATTACAGATTTGGCATTAAGTGAAGCAAATCCTGTGAATACATAGTCCAGATCATGTAGAGCCACTGTAAATAACTCTTAACCTGCACTTGCTTACAGTTACACTTTGCAGCTTTCCTTCCTCCTGTTTGTTACTACTTCCTGACCGTACAGCACTTCCAAGTTATACCCAAAGAATGATACTCTGAATAAAGCTCTCTGGGCTGACTGATTGGATTTTTCCAGGTATTAATTCTGTAAGGCCCAACTCTTTTTGCACAGACGTCTGTATTGACCCGCAAACCAATGCTCTTTGCGAGGTATTGATTCTTTAAGGCCGAACTCCCTTTTCACAGACTTCTGTATTGACCCGCAAACCAATGCTCTTTGCGAGGTATTGATTCTTTAAGGCCGAAGATCTGTACCTCCTCCTCCAAGACCCGCACTTTAACACCTTTAAGCCTGTTAGAAGTACTGTTTCTCTGGGTTTTCACTCACTTGTACTCCTGAGTAGGGATGCGCTTCAAGTTTGAGTCAAACTCATGTTCGACTCAAACATCGGCTGTTCACCAGTTCGCCAAACAGCAAACAATTTGGGGTGTTTGCAGCAAATTCAAATGCAGCGGAACACCCTTTAAAAGTCTATGGGAGAAATCAAAAGTGCTAATTTTAAAGGCTTATATTCATGGTATTGTCAAAAAAAGTGTTTGGGGACCTGGGTCCTGCCCCAGGGGACATGGATAAATGCAAAAAAAGTTTTAAAAATGGCCATTTTTTTCGGGAGCAGTGATTTTATTAATGGTTAAAGTGAAACAATAAAAGTATAATATCCCTTTAAATTTCGTACCTGGGGGGTGTCTATAGTATGCCTGTAAAGGGGTAATTCCTTTATTTAAATGCTTCTTCTTTCTTCTATCTTCTTTCTTCTATCTTCTATCTTCCTTCAGTTTCTTCCTGCATCTTCTTCTTCTTCTGGTTCTTCTGGTTCTTCCTCCGGTGTTCTTGTTCGGCATCTTCCTCCATGACGTCTTCTTATTTTCTCCTCGGCCCGCTCCGCATCCATGATGGCATGGAGGGAGGATCCCGCTGTGTGACACTTCTTCTCTTCTGACGGTTCTTAAATAACGGGGGGCAGAGCCACCCGGTGACCCCGCCCCCCTCTGACGCACAGGGACTTGATGGGACTTCCCTGTGGCATTCCCCGTGACGTCAGAAGGGGGTGGGGTTATGTAACGGGTGACCCCGCCCCCTCTGACATCACGGGGAATGCCACAGGGAAGTCCCCGTCAAGTCCCCATGCGTCAGAGGGGGGCAGGGTCAATAGGTGGCCCCGCCCCCCATTATTTAAGAAGCGTCAGAAGAGGAGAAGCATCACACAGCGGGAGACTCCCTCCATGCCATCATGGATGCGGAGCGGCCCGAGGAGAAGAAGATAAGAAGACGCTGCAGAGGAAGATGCCGGACGAAAACACTGGAGGAAGAACCAGAAGAATCAGAAGAAGAAGAAGATGGAGGAAGAAACCGAAGGAAGATAGAAGAAAGAAGAAAGAAGATAGAAGATAGAAGAAAGAAGAAGCATTTAAATAAATTAATTGTCAAAAACTGTCTCTTGTTATTTTTAACATTTTTGACAATTTTTTGTGCAATGGTAGGGGTACTTTTGTACCCCCTTACCATTTCACACAGGGGGGAGGGCCGGAATCTGGGGGTCCCCTTGTTAAAGGGGGCTTCCAGATTCCAATAAGCCCCCCGCCCGCAGACTCCCACAACCACCGGGCAAGGGTTGTGGGGATGACGCCCTTGTCCCCATCAACATGGGGACAAGGTGTTTTGGGGGGCTACCCCAAAGCACCCTCCCAATGTTGAGGGCACGTGGCCTGGTACGGTTCAGGAGGGGGGGGCACTCTCTCGTCTCCCTCTCTTTTCCTGCGGCCTGCCAGGTTGCATGCTCGGATAAGTGTCTGGTATGGAAAAATGATATAGACTCCTCAAAAATAGTTATGAAAAAGTTGCCATCATCCCTATACAGCATAAGATAGGAACCTCGAAGAAAGGGGATTTTTAAGGCAACAAAAACAAAAATATTTAAAATTTGAGTAAATTTATTGATACAAAATTGGTATTAAAAGCAAAAGTAAATGAATCACATACACAATTACATTGAAAAAAGGACAATATGATATATTACAAATGTGGCAAAGAAATTCCAACGCGTTTCAAAATAGTTAAATTTCTTCTTCAGGGATAAACCTTGCCTTGACGCTGTCATTTCTCTGCTACCCTTTGAGGAGAACGGACAGTCCGTAGGTTGGTGCTGCAATCTGGAATTGATCTTTGTCCTTCCTGGATCTGCATGTGGACCCCAGACTCAGAAGGAAAACTTTCCTTCTTGTTTACACATGGAAAATAAACTTCTTATACTTGAAGATATTTCAAATCATTTTTTATAGAAGATCGCACATATACCCCTCTCCCCCCCAGGTGTTTTTTTATCTGGGGGAATTTGGCGTCTCTCCTTGGATCTCTATATCTGGGGGCTCTTCTGCACGATTAAAGACGTTTTCAGTAACCGGATGGGGGGATGCTTGGGGGCGCTATACTGAGAATTCGTTGAGTCGATCATGATTACTATGATGGCAAGGTTTATCCCTGAAGAAGAAATTTAACTATTTTGAAACGCGTTGGAATTTCTTTGCCACATTTGTAATATATCATATTGTCCTTTTTTCAATGTAATTGTGTATGTGATTCATTTACTTTTGCTTTTAATACCAATTTTGTATCAATAAATTTACTCAAATTTTAAATATTTTTGTTTTTGTTGCCTTAAAAATCCCCTTTCTTCGAGGTTCCTATCTTATAGTGTCTGGTATGGATTCTTGGGGGGACCCCACTCTGTTTTTTTATTTTATTTTGGCACGGGGTTCCCCTTAAAATCCATACCAGACCTGAAGGGTCTGGTATAGATTTTGAGGGGGACCTCATGCCATTTTTTTTAATTTTGGCGCTGTGTTCCCCTTAATATCCATACCAGACCTGAAGGGCCTGGTATGGAATTTAGGGGGACCCCCCACATCATTTTTTTTTTCAATTTTGGTTCGGGGTTCCCGTGTGGGGAATTCCCATGCTGTTTTTATCAATGAACTTTTATGTGTATTGTCGGACCGGCAATTCATTAATAGCCACGAGTAGTTTTAAATGTCTTTTTTTCCTTTGAAATGTCATTTTGCTGTTGGACTGTTCTAAACACGGGGAAACATGCGCCCCTTTACAGGCATACTATAGACACCCCCCAAGTACAAAATTTAAAGGAATATTACACTTTTATTGTTTCACTTTAAGCATTATTAAAATCACTGCTCCTGAAAAAATGGACGTTTTTAAAACTTTTTTTTGCATTGATCCATGTCCCCTGGGGCAGGACCCAGGTCCCCAAATACTTTTTATGACAATAACTTGCATATAAGCCTTTAAAATTAGCACTTTTGATTATTCATGTTTGTGCCCCATAGACTTTAACGGTGTTCGTGTGTTCGAACAAATTTTTTGCCTGTTCGCAATTTCTGGTGCGAACGGAACAGGGGGGTGTTCGGCTCATCCCTACTCCTGAGCAACCGTCCATGCTTGTCACAGAGGATCCTCTCCCAGCCTTTGTTTCTGTTAGTAGTAGCAACTTCCTCCTGATGTCTCCTCCATTTCTCCTTTCCATATGGCACATTCCCCTCCCCCCAATGGGAGAGCACCCGAGCTGCACCAGCTCCTGCATGCTGCCTTCTTCTTCTCCAAAATCTAGCACCCCCAGAAGCATGTGACCTTCACTTTTACAGCAGCCCCGCATCTGCCCAAGCAAAACAATGATTGGTTCAGAGGGGTCTCCAAAAAACTACCTGCCACTCTACTCCTTTAGTCCACCCATTTTCCAGAACATTTCAGGGAAAGTGATGGAGATCTTACAAGGCAGAGTGTAGGTGGCCACACCCTCCTCTATTCTAACAAACCTCCCAACACATTAACCCACCAGCTTACAGCAACGGGGTAAAATACTGGCAATTTTGCCTAACATCAATCCTAACTGCTTACTTTAACACACACCTAAGTAGGTGGGCGCTACATCATTATGATATAAAAAGGAGACAAGCAACTATGCCATAATAAATGGCTTCATATGATTAAAATCCTTAAATTAAAGTCAGTTTCTTGGCATGATTTGTTATATTTTCAATATCAATTCCAAAATTTCACGATCTTTGGCAGGGCATGCAAACTTTTGAGTACAACCGTATACAGTGGAGACGGAAAGTATTCAGACCCCCTTAAATTTTTCACTCTTTGTTATATTGCAGCCATTTGCTAAAATCATTTAAGTTCATTTTTTCCTCTCATTAATGTACACACAGCACCCCATATTGACAGAAAAACACAGAATTAATTGATATTTTTGCAGATTTATTAAAACAGAAAAACTGAAATATCACATGGTCCTAAGTATTCAGACCCTTTGCTCAGTATTTAGTAGAAGCACCCTTTTGATCTAATACAGCCATGAGTCTTTTTGGGAAAGATGCAACAAGTTTTTCACACCTGGATTTGGGGATCCTCTGCCATTCGTCCTTGCAGACCCTCTCCAGTTCTGTCAGGTTGGATGGTAAACGTTGGTGGACAGCCATTTTTAGGTATCTCCAGAGATGCTCAATTGGGTTTAAGTCAGGGCTCTGGCTGGGCCATTCAGGAACAGTCACAGAGTTGTTGTGAATCCACTCCTTCGTTATTTTAGCTATGTGCTTAGGGTCATTGTCTTGTTGGAAGGTAAACCTTCAGCCCAGTCTGAGGTCCTGAGCACTCTGGAGAAGGTTTTCGTGCAGGATATTCCTGTACTTGGCCGTATTCATCTTTCCCTCGATTGCAACCAGTCGTCCTGTCCCTGCAGCTGAAAAACACCCCCACAGCATGATGCTGCCACCACCATGCTTCACAGTTGGGACAGTCCTGGACAGCTGATGAGCAGTGCCTGGTTTTCTCCACACATACCGCTTAGAATTAAGGCTAAAAAGTTCTATCTTGGTCTCATCAGACCAAAGAATTATATTTATCACCATCCTGGAGTCCTTCGGGTGTTATTTAGCAGTGATGGTTGACTTTGTACAACTTTCTCCCATCTCCCGACTGCATCTCTGGAGCTCAGCCACAGTGATCTTTGGGTTCTTCTTTACCTCTCTCACCAAGGCTATTTTCCCCCAATAGCTCAGTTTGGCCGGACGGCCAGCTCTAGGAAGGGTTCTGGTCATCCCAAACGTCTTCCATTTAAGGATTATGGAGGCCACTGTGCTCTTAGGAACCTTAAGTGCAGCAGGAAATTTTTTGTAACCTTGGCCAGATCTGTGCTTTGCCACAATTCTGTCTCTGAGCTCTTCAGGCAGTTCCTTTGACCTCATGATTCTCATTTGCTCTGACATGCACTGTGAGCTGTAAGGTCTTATATAGACAGGTGTGTCGCTTTCCTAATCAAGTTCAATCAGTATAATCAAACACAGCTGGACTCAAATGAAGGCGTAGAACCATCTCAAGGATGATCAGAAGAAGAGGACAGCACCTGAGTTAAATATATGAGTGTCACAGCAAAGGGTCTGAATACTTAGGACCATGTGATATTTCAGTTTTTCTTTTAATAAATCTGCAAAAATGTCAACAATTCTGTGTTTTTCTATCAATATGGGGTGCTGTGTGTACATTAATGAGGAAAAAAATTAACTTAAATCATTTTAGCAAATGGCTGCAATATAACAAAGAGTGAAAAATGTAAGGGGGTCTGAATACTTTCCGTCCCCACTGTATATTGAGTACAACTGTAAATATATTTTTTTTACCTAAACGCAGTGCCCATGACATAAATGTAACCTATTTGAAAATCCAGCCTTTCAGGTACTAAGGCAGGTTCACATTCACATTCTGCTGTGGGTTCCTGCAGCCGCAACAAGCGGCACAGAAAAACATGCTGGGTGTGTGCGGGTGCCATTAATCCTAATGGCACGCCGCACGCACTGGAAATCGCACACACTGGGAACTGCACTGCACTTGCAGTTGCAGTTTCCATGCAGGCTGCAAATTCTGAAATGCTGAAGAGACCTTTTCCTGGCACTTTAGAAGGCATGTCAGTCCATTCAAATGAATTGGCTGCTGTGCCCACGCAAAACATGGCTTGCAGAGCCACATAGGTGTGAATCTAGGTTAAAAGAGAGAGAATAAAACACAACAAACACAAAGCACAAAAGTAGGACATACAGTATATTGTACAAAGTAAAAGTTAGAAGTATTTAGATTCCTGGGTCAGTGCTTCCTGTTTAGTACAGATAGTCCAGGAAGGTTTAAAAGACAAAAAAAGGGGAAAGGCAGAGAGAAAGCTGCTGTTGATATGGAAAGGAAAAGTTTATTTTATTTAAATATGGTACAAACACTGCTTAGTTTAACATGCATTGTTTAGTTAAATTCCTTCTTTTTTAACAGATAATTGCAAAAACTATAATACAAGAAGTTTCTTTAATAATAATTTTAATATTGCTTGTGTGAATGCAATGAAAACATTTAAATATTTTCAGTCCATGTCGAGATACGTTTTTTTTTTTGGTGATAATTACTATTTGAAATGATAGTTGATGGGGCTTACATGACCCTTTATCTCAGCATGCTAACTGTTCTAATTATTACTATAAATGTGAATTATGTACAATATGCAAAAGGCACATAATAGTGCTTCTGTTTTACGAACAATACACAAAAGCAGCAACTTGTAGAAGATTGTTCATTCATTTTAAAATTTTAGATAACATGTAGTAATAAGCAAACTGAGTAAAGTTCGGTTGGCTAGACATTTGCTGAAATTTTTTAAAAAAATGCTCAAATATGAACCTCATTGAAGTCTATGGCAGCAAAATCTTGCCATTATTTTTCTGATATTGCCATGGAAGACACATACAAAAGCAGGGAGCAAGTCTTTTAATAAAGCTTAAAGAGTAACATTAACAGCACACACTTACCTTAAATAATATGCTTGAGGGATCACTGCCCCGTCTTTTACTGGCCTCTCAGACCATATGCCTGAGTAAGGGTTGGTGTGTATTTTTCATACCAGATCCTTACCTATATAGGACCTAGTATGGATTTTTAAAGGCTAAGTTCACCTTTAGCTAAAAAATAATAAATGCTCATATTTTGCAGGTAAAAAAAAGTTAATTTATTGTTTTTTTAAAATATGAGCATTGCTACTGCTGTTGTCAATATATGGTATGAGTATACCAACAGGCCAGATATCAATGTCCTCTTATAAGAGCAGATATGTATCCAAAAGGGATAGCGTAGCCACAACAGAGATATAACATTTTTCTCTCATTACGCGTACTTCTCTGCTCTAATGTGCATAGACATTTGAAGGCAAGAAGTCCAGCGCATTGCGCTTGATACTTACAAACCAGCAAACGCCCACACACACATAGAAAAAGTCTCCAAGCCCATGAGAAGGTTTTCATACTGACGGTTTTACCGCTGGTCCCAATTCAACCCAAGTGCGCTCTGCTAGAGCGCTCCTTGGTTAAATCAGACACAGGGAGACAGATGACAATCTATAAAACACACATCCAACACACATCCCAGAAAAAAATGTGCACATGAGTCCATATAATAACATTTCCACAACACAGTTTTAGTAAATAAACCCCTCTGTCACCAGTCAGTGTATCCCTGATCACCGCCACACCACTGATATGATGAGGCTGTACTGCACTGGTGATGGTATGTAAAAAAAAAAGTTTCTTCATTTTCCAAAAATTGTTGGCAAAAAACTCACCATGCCTTTTACTAAAGTACCTCAGACTGTCTACTTTCCAAAAAGAAATCAATTCAGTATACTAGGGATGATGGCATAGCTCTCAAGCATCCTACTATACAACTATGTACTTTCCAAAAATGGGTAATTTGAGAGGTATTTGTACTGTCCTGGCATTTTAAGGGCCTCAAGATGAGACAGGCCATCAGTACATCCGGAATGATCATTTTTCAAATATATACATACTATAGTTTGCAGGCACTATAACTTTCACACAAACCAATTAATACTCACTTATTAGAGGTTTTTTTTTTTTTACCAAAGACATGTAGCAGAATACATTTTGGCCTAAATGTATGAAGAAATGTGATTGTATGATAAATGCTTATAAGAGAAAGTAGAAAATATATATTTTTTTGAAAGCTTTATTTGTGCAAAAAAAACTATATTAATTTCATTTGCGTATAGTGTTGCATGACTGCGTAATTGCCAGTTCAAATAGCACAGTGCTGAATAGCAAAAAATGGGCTGGTCATGAAGGGGGTAAATGCTATTAGAGTTCAAGTGGTTAAAAAGGCTTACATGATGAGCAGCACATTGGTGCATTATTTCTTTCTCTTGTTTCTAATAGAGTCCACTATACTTTTTATTTAACAGTAAAACCTGCCTCAGCCCCCTATACAGCTTTCTAAAAAGGAGTACATGATGTGCAATATGTTTATGCTTGTTTCTGACATAATCTACTATGAATATTATTTTATTTTAAAACCTGCCTGGTCCTTCCCTCTTTAAATGCAGCCTACTAAAAGAGCTTGCATGATGTGTAAGCTTATATATGTGATTGTTTGTAGTATATTTCTGCCTTTTTACTGACATAACCCACTTTAATTGCCACTGACTATTGTCACTGAAATAGGGCTCTTTAACTTTTATTCTTCATAATAACTGCCTCATCTCTGGTATATGGGGTTGTGGTTTTTAAATGCCTTTGTGTTGACATTATATCAAACTTTGTAGGCAATGCAGTGTGCTACTGCTGTCCTGTCTATAATTTTAAGCATTCGGTTCTGGTCTATTACTTCTAGATATAAGTAATGTGTCATAGCAAAATGTACCTAAAAAAGCTAGTCTTCAAATTTAAATTAATCAGATAGGTGTTCTGCTGTTTAATGCAAGCCAATGAATAATGTACATTATTCATAAAAAAGTGCAAATTATGGGATGGCAGAATACAGTGCCACTGACGTTGTCCAAGGAAATTGTAGTGCTTTGCAATGACACAAAACTTAAAGGCATCTCTGAAGCACTTAACTTGAAGAATTCATGTTTAGAATACCCAAAATAATTGATACCCCGCTGTTCAGTATGTATTCAATTCATTTTTTTTTTACATTGGGATATGTTCCCTTTCTTTGATGGTTCCTTAACTTGATTTGAAAAGGGATAGAATTTTTTTAAGAGTGACCTCCAACTGACTTTGAGTTTGAATTACAGTTTGCAAATTGAACATTTTCAGATACACCTGCCAGTCCAGTGAATTGAACCCAAGAAGATTTGCCCATCACTATTCTTTAGCAAATCAATCCTATTATCTCAGATCTACAAACCATTATAACAAAATTCTGACATTTTTTGAACAAATGGGCTAAATTACTAAACTGTGTGAGTACTCACTTCAGTTATCCAATTATATGAAAGGCAAACTCCTATTCATTTTGCTTATGCTTTTCACATGATTAGACAACTAAGGTGAATATTCACACAGTTTATTTTGTGAACATTCTCAACTCAGTTAAATAAAAAACAAATAAGAAAATAAACCTGCGCTTAGGATGGGCCTACAAGGTAAACAAAAAAGGTTGCTGCCTCCCCTAAACAGGGCATTCACAAGGAGTACCCCAGTATATAATATAGGCAAGGTAAACAGTGGGGTGGTTGGCGCTACCTACAGAGAACACTAAGTGCTACTGAATCATAGGGAAAAACGACAGTGTATAATATACAGTGTACAGTTATTTACACAGCTATACCTTTAGGGTCTACATAAGGCTATATAGTGTAAATGCTGTCTGCTGCAATGGGCCAAATTTGATGTGCCATATAGGCCTAAATATCCAGCCTGTGGCTACATGTAATAAATGGGTATATGATGAAAATAGACAGCTGGTATTGAGAATGAGGTATCAAAAATAAACCAGATTAATATGTACATGTGCAGCAGTTACATCCACATATAACACAGTCACATCTATATGGAAATTACAAGTCAACCAGATGGAATCCTTCAATAAAAGTTCAGTAGTTAGTATAGTGGTTCCTCGTTGTTATAGCTGTTATCAGAAAAAAACAAAAAGTCTATAAATTGCAGAAAATGATGGTATATAAAAGTCCCATATTCATATTGGTGTCTGCATCAATTCTAGACAGCAACAAGGTGACTTAGTGTTTACATATATTTCCAGGTGTCTTCTGTGCTCCCCCTTCAGAATACCTACTCACCGGATCCAGACACCCCTACAGGGGTAATAGGCATGTAGTGCTTATTATGGAAGGCACCGCTCCCTGGAGTCCGCAGTAGGTGTCCCAGGTATATCTTTATAGATTGGTGGATTCTGATGTGCCCATAAGTAAAATTATTCATATGTCAAAAGATAAGAAAAAGAGCTCCCATGGTGTAGTAAGATAAAAAAAGACGGTCCGTGTTTACGAGAGGGTGGAACGCAGTTGGATGCACAGCTGCTGTTATCCCCTATCTCGGTACACGCTTGTGTTTTTTACTATACAGGCACTACATGCATATATTGTATACTTCTGCTTGGTGTTTGTTTTTATAGTTTTTAATGAATAAATGGACCATTTTTTTTTTTATCTTACTACACCATGGGAGCTCTTTTTCTTATCTTTTGACATATGAATGATTTTACTTATGGGCACATCAGAATCCACCAATGTATAAGGATATACCTGGGACACCTACTGCGGACTCCAGGGAGCCGTGCCTTCCATAATAAGCACTACATGCCTATTACCCCTGTATAGGTGTCTGGATCTGGTGAGTAGGAATTCTGAAGGGGTGCACAGAAGTCACCTGGAAATATATGTAAACACTAAGTCACCTTGTTGCTGTCTAGAAATGATGCAGACACCAATATGAATATGGGACTTTTATATACCATAATTTTCTGCAATGTATAGACTTTTTGTTTTTTTTCTGATAACAGCTATAACAACAAGGAACCACTATACTAACTACTGAACTTTTATTGAAGGATTCCATCTGGTTGACTTGTAATTTCCATATAGATGTGACTGTGTTATATGTGGATGTAACTGCTGTGCATGTACATATTAATCTGGTTTATTTTCGATACCTCATTCTCCATACCAGCTGTCTATTTTCATCATATACCTATTTATTACATGTAGCCACAGGCTGGATATTTAGGCCTATATGGCACATCAAATTTGGCCCATTGCGGCAGACAGCATTTACACTATATAGCGTTATGTAGACCCTAAAGGTATAGCTGTGTAAATAACTGTACACTGTATATTATACACTGTCATTTTTCCCTATGATTCAGTAGCACTTAGTGTTCTCTGTAGGTAACGCCAACCACCCCACTGTTTACCTTGCCTCAATTAAATAAAACATCCTCGATATCTCAGAGTTCATTTTTTGTTTTGGTTTTCAATTGGGCCATTGGCTTTTATATTTTGCAAACATTAATGGTACATAATTCTTTTTTTCCAGAGAGTATTTTATAATTTGTTATCAAATTAAGATTTGAGAACAACTGGCTGCATGATATAAGTTAACTAAAAGCATGGCTAAATGAATATTGTTTCAGCAGCAAAGTAATGCATATATATTTAGACTTCAAGTAGTTCTTCAAATGTAAACCCAGCATGGTAATTTAATTAGCTTAATATTATCAAAATAATTAAAAGTTCTCTGGTTTAAATGACATTGATTGAATAAATTCGAAATGCTAACATGGAAATATAATTGTCTTTTCAAGTGAAATGGTTTTCTGGGTTGTAACAATGCCAAAAAAACAAAAGAAGCTAATTAGAGCTGGCAAAGGTTATTGAAACTATTTGATTGATGCAAGCTGATTTTTTTTCCTTTCACAATGCTTAATTGTTTAATTGCTTTTAACCAAAAAGAACCAAAGTCAGCCTTGGGATTTAAATACTTCTTAAGCACAGCAAACTGCATTTTATGCTTAACGTGTTACAGTTGCTTAGATGACAAGGTAGTATTTATTCAAGCATTCTTCAGTTCAGCACATAACACATTTGAAAAACATACCTCTAGCATTACAGTGTGGCAAGTGGGACTTTTTCCCATAAAGGGGGAGATTTACCAAAACTGGAGCACCCAGAATCTGGAGCAGCTGTGCATGCCAATTAGCTTATGACTTCACCTTGTTTAATTAAACTTATACAATAAATCCTGGAAGCTGTGTTTTTTTTTTGTTTTTTTTTTGCAGAGTTGCTCTAGATGTTGTACGCTCCAGTTTTAGCAAATCCACCCTAAAAAAAATTGCAATGATTAGTTAGTAAATTAACCTTCAGACTTACCCACATGAGCCAACTACAGTGAGTAAATTACAGATTAGAAATTCAGTGTTGTGATCAAAAGCCAAATTCCCTCTTGCCCCAACACAAGATGATTAATATGCGACAAATGAAAAAGTTAAAGTTGAATACCTATTTTTCCCATTAATATTTTTTCATAGTTACATTGATCCAGCTTGGACCAATTTAACTATGCATGTGCTATAGCTGGCTGATCCTTGCAGAAGCTTGAAATCATTTTAGTAGACACTTCTACTACAGATATTGCTGCTGGCTTCTGTGTCCTGTGCTGAGTGACTGTGCTGCTGTCTAGTGAGTACAGGAGATCGCTCACGTGACTGTGAGCCATTCACAGAACACTGCATTTTCTCAATTAATGCAAATTTTTCCGTGATTTAACTAGGTGAAGATTGTGACAACGCCACCTTGCCCCTCCCCCTTGTCCAATAAGGGAACACTTTGGGATGAGACATGGAAGCCAGCAGCAATCACTGTAGTAGCATTGCCTACTACAGTGATTTACAGCTTCCACAGATATACATTAGCCAGGTATGGCTAATGTATAGTTACATTGGTCCAAGCTGGACCAATTTAACTATGCAAAAATAGCTATACCTGGAAATCAGCTTTAACTGTAATGGTCAATTTAGAGGTAATGATGTGACATAAAAGTAGCATTGACTGATTGATTGATCTGGATGATCATTATGGCAGATGTTTATAAGGAAACCACCAAGTACAGAGTGAAAAATGATGGTCGTTTGTCTGAAGAAAGAAATCTACCTGTATGCAAGACTCTTACCCAGAGGTAAATTGACATCTGCTTATTTTCAAAACACCTAGCCAAACATTGGTAAACACTTCAAATGCACTTTTTTGTTTTTTTTTGGTCCCATACTTCTGACTCCTGATATGATGTGTTTGCTGTGCTTCTGGCCTGATACCCTAAATTCCTGTCCTAACTAATAAAAAACCAAAGGGTTAACTCTGCACTAGAAACCTAGTAATTGATTGGTAGCTATGAAGGATTAACCCTTACAGCCTAAAGTAAGTTAATACAAAGGTAAACGAGAATCAGAGGTATTACCCTAAATTATCAAAGCAGCCAGCATCAAAAAGTTAGACACAAACTCCAGATATTAGTAATAAAAATAATGCAGCGCTAAGGATAGCCAATAAGTGAAAAAAAGAAAATGTGAATTAAAAATTATGAAAAAATTGTGAACCATAATATCATAACTGATACCAAAAAACACACCATAAAATTATTATGACCACTAAAGCATTGTGTATAATTAAAATACTCAAGTAATAGTGTCAAATGAACTTTGACACTCCCAAGAGGTGAGTGCACTGAAGTGAATATGAGGCTCCTTACCTACTCAGAAGACCACAGCAGTCTGACCAGGCATATGGGAGATTAGAGGTTTCCCAACAACCTATACCGGCATCTGGGTCTGCGGCTAAAGCTGTATGGCTCCGGGGATAAGAACAAGAAAGGCTCCCATAGTGTAATTGTTCCAACCAGTAAAAATTTAATGAATAAAAGATGCACTTACAAACAAATCCAATAAGCGAGTGTAAAGGCAATCACGATGTTACGGCGTCTCCGCAGGCTTCCCGCTGTGTACACACTTCCCATCCAGCTCGGCAGAGAGGAACAGCGTAGTGACATCAGCGTCGTAGGCCACACCCTACTCATTTCATCACGATAGGACGTCGTCTGGGGGTTGGGCCAAGTACCGCACGTCACCACGCTCCAAGTATAAATAGACCTGCGGCGCCATCTTAAGTGCTGGCCGCTATAGAGATAAGATGGGAAACACAAAAATGGCGCCGAACTAACGACACACCACCCAGGAAGATGAAACACATTCAGAGAAGGAAGCCAAAGGGAGATAGTACAATTACCGCCATCTAGAGGCCGAAAATCATACCAGCATGATGAGGAGTGAGTGCAACAGCCGGGATTACAGAGAAAACGCTGCACAATGGATACACCAATAACTAAATGAAACAATTTAATTAAAAACCTATAAGAAATATATAAAAAGTATATATATGAATACATACATTCCACACAATAAAATATATTTAAAAAATTGCACAGTTGAAAATAAAAATAATAAAAACATATAGATAAGGAATAATAAAAAACTCCTAAACACTCCCAGCCAGCAAACTGGTTAGGAATTATTGATAAGGGAATTAATGTCCCAATCTACATTAAGCCCAAAGGGCACATAACTCATCATGTCAAATATCCATCTCGTTTCAAGCCTAGAGATGGCTCTAATTTTGTTACTGCCCCTCCAGTGACATTGAAGTTTGGCCAGAGCCACGAAAAGTGCTCCTTTAATCTTTTTATCATGGTATTTGGCATAGTGTCTAGACAGGTTATGGTTACTAAACCCACGCCTAATATTACCCACGTGTTCAGATAACCGCACATGAAGAGCCCGCTTGGTGCGCCCAATATATTGCTTTGAGCAGGGGCACTGTATCATGTACACTACATATTCAGTAGTGCACGTGATGAATGACTCAATCTTATACACTTTATTAGTTTGAGTTAATTGAAAGTTCTCACATCTACGGCCTCTGAAAACATTAAGCTGGCAAATCTCACATCTTCTGCAGGGATGAAAACCATTCAAAGATGGAAAAAATCAGATAGGCTTAGGAGGGTCTACAATATTGGGAGCAATCATGTGCCGTAAAGTAGGTGCACCTCTAAAAATAACTACTGGATGATCCGGTAAAATAGGGCCGAGTACCCTATCATTTTTCAACAGGCCCCAATGTCTATTAAATATCTTTTTGACCAAAAAATGTTGGTTAGAGTATCCCGTTACTAAAGAGCAGGCAAATTGGTGGTCAGGGGCATAATTAGCCCTCCTGGCCCCGCTGAGCATAGTTTCTCTATCCAAGTTGCCCACTTGGGTAATAATGTCATCAATCTCATCCTCAGGGTATCCCTTATCCAGAAATCTAAGTTTAAGAATCTGGGCCTGCTGTAAATAATCAAAAAAATTAGTACAGTTACGCCTAATCCTCTGAAGCTGGCCTTTAGGGACCGCCTTAAGCCAGGGGGTATGATGGCAACTGCTCATAGGGATATAGGCATTGCGATTCGTCTCTTTAAAATATGTAGTAGTAACTAGTTGACCATCCTTGACTGTGATGTTTAGGTCTAAAAAGTGAATCTGGGAACTACTGGCCTCATACTGCAAGCAAATACCTCTATCATTTGAATTAAGCCTATGCATTATGTGCATTATTTTTATTACTATTATTTGGGATATACTAGTTATGCTTGCTATGAAAACTTGTACACCTCCCCAGAAAGGTAATAGTATCTGACAAGTGAACCATATGTGAACAGATGATCTGGGACAGCCACATTGCCTCCAGAAAGAAAGGGAATGTGATGGAAAAAGATGAGAAATTTTCACCTGGATTTAATACTAATGATGTAGAAGTTTTTGGGCTGATTTCCAGTGTGAGAGACATCTTGAGAATCTTAAAGGGGTGAAGGTTGTTTTTTTAAAATAACAAACATGTCATACTTACCTCATCTGTGCAAGGGTTTTGTACAGAGTGGCCCCAATCTTCCTGTTTTTGGGGTCCCTCAGTGGTGCTCCTAGTTCCTCCTCTTTTTTTTTTTGTTTAATGTTTTTATTAAATAACTGCATAGATACAGACAGGAGACATTTCAGAATAATATAGGCTTTGTGATAAACATGAACAGTCAACCACGATCGACAGATCTTATTATGTAGTCATCATTGCCGGTTTGTCAGCGAAAAGTCCTGCTGCCCCTTGCACCCCAAATTGGATCACTCTGTGCAATGGGCAGCCAGACCGCTCGGCCTTAGGTTTGTTTGTGATAATTGGAAAAAGCAAAATTTCTCTGAGGGGGCATATCTAGTTTTGTGGTGCAGTAATTCAGGTTAAGAGGTCCATATGTGAGCCAGGGGTTGCCACTTGGATGTTAAGTTCCTGTTGTGTAAAGAATTACATAATGCTACCGAGTGGGACAATGTGGGCGAGAGAATCGGAGGTCTACTTCTGGGGGGGGACGCCAGAGTAGAAAGTCTATAGTGAAGTTAGGGATCGCCATCCCAATCCAATTGGGTTTAGAACCCCTGGTGTAAATGGTTGAAATTTGTGTAAGTTGCCCTGCCTGGTAATACCACCAGAGGTTTGGTAGCCCTAATACCCCTTTCTTCCTGGGTCTAAAAAGTACTGTTTTTGCAAAGGGATGACTAGTTTTACCCCAGATAAAGAGGATTATGGCGGAGTGAAGGTTACTTAATTGGACTTTGTTGATAGGGATGGGGAGAGAGCGGAACGGGTAGAGGATTCTTGGTAAAAGGGTCATTTTGACCGCGTTCACTCTGCCTAACCATGACAACTTGTATAACGACCAATGGTCTAAGTCTTCTTTAAGCTTTTTAAAAATGGGTGGGTAATTACATTTGTACAACTGACTCATGTTGTTAGTTAACTGTATGCCTAGGTATGGGATGGCGGTGTCATTCCACAAAAAGGGTAAATGTTTTTTCAGTCTGTCTAATAGTGATGGGGGGTGGGGATATTGAGGGCAGTAGATTTGGATATGTTGACTTCTAGGCCTGACACCTGACCAAATTTGTCTAGAAGCTGGAGAATGTTAGGGGTGGAAATGAGTGGGGACGTGATAAAAAGAAGATAATAAATTCATGTGGCGCTCAATCCAATCAATATGTGATATTTAAATATAAATGGTGTAAAAACTGATAAATAAGTGACGCTCAAAAAAGTATAATAAATGACACTCAAAAATAGTATAATAAAAATGTAAAACAACCACATGAATGGAGATTCTATAGGGAAAATCCAAATAATATTGTGTCAATAACAATTCATCTTCCATCATAATGTGTACCAAAGGTTATAGTGAACCATTGCTACATCAAAAAATTGGGTGTAGGTTTCCCCTTTTCTAGACCACTAATGAAACCTTTCTTCCAATAATAATAATCCAAAAGTGACTGAAAACAAACGAAACTCGATAATGAGTGTAAACTAATAAATTACTGTGCAAATAAAATATAAAAAACAATAAATAATAATAAAGCACTCTAAAATAAGTATTGACAGTGCAACTGTGTGATCTGTGCAATATTACTATAGAATATATATATATATATATATATATATATATATATATATATATATATATATATATATATATATAAATAAATGCAAGCAAAAAATGACATGTAAAGATCCATTACTTTGCTATGTGTTTGGAATATCTAAATTGTCCACTAGATGGCAGTTTTAATACCAAGAGAAAAAATCAATTCATGTGGCTGCTTGTAATAAATAACTGGCCGCTAGATGGTGTATGTCTATCAAATATAGCCATTTTATCTATACTGTGTATATTTACTATTTAGCTATTGTGTTTAATTAAATGTAATAGCCATTGTCATATTTCAAAATGTAATATCATGACTGCTACTTCATACTGGTATAGGCTTAGTGGCAGTCATTATCTTGCTGACCATTATCGAGCAAGGGTTACCATGGTGATCTTTCTGCTATAAGATTAATCACCGCTTTACCTGTCTCCACACCCTTTGAAAAAGTGACGTGACAGTCACACAACGCGTCAGGGAGGAAAGGGTGGGTCTCGTTTGGCTTGTTCCCGATCACGGCCGGGATTGGGAATCAGCTCCAGTCTGTGCTTGTTTGCTTTTATGTTAAATGTAAGTGGATTTTTTTATAATAAATGTGTTATATCTAAATACCACACTATGGAGTGCTCCTTCCCCTCTTTTACATTGATTGGCTAATTGTCCGGGGTGTCCTGGGAGCGGAGTGCGATGTTAGGACAGGAGATCCCTAGGAGAGTCATTTTAAGGAGGATCGTGGAGCTGGTTTATCATCCTTACTTGGTTAATTGGGCTGTTATCGATCAGCCATAAGGTGAGAGGCTGGGGGTCCACATCTTTGCTGCACTTGGGAGTTGTTGCTGGCACCAGCTTTTCTTGAAAATTTCACCATTTTTTGGAATTGTCACAATTTTGATTGTGACAATTCCACAGATCTAAGCACTTTTTTGATACCATTGGACTCAATTATTATTTATTACACTTGTGTGGATCTTTACATGCCATTTTTTGCTCGTATTTTTTTATATATATCTATTCTATATTAATATTGCACAGATCACACAGTTGCACTGTCAATACTTATTTTAGAGTGCTTTATTATTATTTATTGTTTTTTATATTTTATTTGCACAGTAATTTATTAGTTTACACTTATTATCGAGTTTCGTTGTTTTCAGTCACTTTTGGATTATTATTATTGGAAGAAAGGTTTCATTAGTGGTCTAGAAAAGGGAAAACCTACACCCAATTTTTTGATGTAGCAATGGTTCACTATAACCTCTGGTACACATTATGATGGAAGATTAATTGTTATTGAAACAATATTATTTGGATTTTCCCTATAGAATCTCCATTCACGTGGTTGTTTTACATCTATATTATACTATTTTTGAGCGTCATTTATTATACTTTTTTGAGCGTCACTTATTTATCAGTTTTTACACCATTTATATTTAAATATCACATATTGATTGGATTGAGCGCCACATAAATTTATTATTTTGTTAGATATCTTTATTGGTGTGGGAACACCCTTATGGTGACGGCTTTATCATTTATCCTGACTTTTATCTTAAACAGTTGTCCCTCTTTGTTTATTCATATTATTCATTTGAGTTTGTGGTTTGTGCATTAGTATTCACCATTACTTAGTGATAAAAAGAAGGACGTCGTCCGCAAAAAGCACGCATTTGTGTGAAATCTAGCCACAGTTGACTCCATGGATATCTGGGTGTCTCCTGATCGCTATAGCCAGCGTTTCTATTACAATAGTGAACAGGAGAGGGGACAAGGGACACCACTGTTGAGTCCCCTTCGTGATAGGGAATGATTCCGAAAGGTGACCATGGAGTCTAACTTGAGCCCTGGGTTGGGAGTAGAGGGCTCTCAATATATTAAGGAAGCTATTCCCGAAGCCCCACTTTTCTAAAGTGGAAAAGAGGTAGGGCCAGGTAACGGTATCAAACGCTTTTTGAAGGTCTATTGATAAAAGGAAGCCCTCTTGTGGAGGTCCTCCATCCCAGCCCGAATTGAGAAGGGAAACAACATCAACTGCCCTCCTTACCTGGTCTGGCCCCTGTCTCCCTGGTATAAAACCAACCTGGTCTTTATGGACATAAGACCCTATAAAGGATGCCAGTCTATTTGATAAAACTTTAGTCAATATTTTCAGGTCGTTGTTAATTAGTGATATTGGTCTGTAATTACAAACCTCACTCGTGTCTTTGCCCGGTTTAGGGATGACAGAAATGAACGCTAGGTTTGCAGCAGGTTCGAGGAAAGAGCCTTTGCTGAGGGAATTGAAGAGCCGGAATGTTTTATAATATAGTGTAGCAAACCCAATGGGGCCTGGGGCTGAGCCCTTTTTAAGTGTTTTGATGACTGCTCGAACTTCTTCCTCTGTTATTGGGGAATCCATTAAGGACTGATGTGAATCAGATATTTTGGGGAGGGGGATCTCATCTAGAAAGGTGTTCATTGTTTGAGGAGAACTAGGATTGGTCATGGAATAAAGTTTAGAGTAGAACGGGTTAAATGTTTTTAGAATCCGGTCAGGGTTCTGGGTCAAGGAGCCTGAAAGTAATTTGATTATGGGTAAGGAATAAACTCTATGTTTAGGGGATAATTTTGTGGCCAGGTGGGGGCCGGTTTTGTCTGAGTGGAGATAGAAACGCCCCTTCATCCATCGTAGGTGCTTTTCAGCACTGGAGGTGAGGGCTAGATTTAGTTCTATTCTGGCAGCTTCTAATTTAGCTAGGGAGTCTGGTGTAGGCTTGTGTTTGTGTGCTTTGCTGAGGGACTGGAATGTTTTCTCTAGGTTAACTACATTCATCTGCCTTTCCTTCTTCAAGCGCGAGGTCAGTTGAATAATTTGGCCCCTCAATACCGCCTTGTGGGCCCCCCATAGCTAGCTTGGGGAAATATCCCCTATGTCATTGTATTGGAAGAATTCCCAAAGATCTTTTTCCAATAGAGTGCAGTGCACTGGGTTGGAGAGGAGGGTTTCATTAAGTCGCCACTGATGAGGGCCCTGAATGCAGGATTGCCCCAGAAATTTTGAGGGATACTAGAGAGTGATCAGACCATGGAATTGCAGAGATCGAGGCATTGGAAGCTGAGTGAATTTCAGATGAGTGGAGGAATATATGATCAATTCTGCCGTATGCCTTATGGGGGGCCGAAAAGTGGGTATAATCTTTTGCCGAGGGGTTTAGTTCCCTCCATATATCTATAAGCCAAGTGTGTGAAGGAGCTGGGCTATTCAGAGACTTTGCTTGGGGGGGTCTCTTAAGGTGGGAGGTACCTCGAGCGGATTTGTCTAGGAGACGATCGAATGCAATATTTGAGTCACCCCTCATAATCACTTTACCCTCAAAATGGGGGGACAAGGAGGTGAGCATAGAAGAGAAAAAGGATGTCTGGCCCTGGTTTGGGGCTTAATATGAAATTATGGTATACAATGCACCATTAATATGTCCTTTAACTAGGATTTACCGTCCGTCTCTGTCTCTAATGGTTTGGCAGTGTGTGAATGGGGTATGTTTGGAAATGAGTACAGCAAGCCCCCTTTTCTTAACATCCGCGTTGGCAAGAAAAAATGTGGGATAACTGTGGTGAAGGAAAGTGGGGGTATAGCTCTTGGGGAAGTGAGTTTCCTGAAGTAAGAATATGTTTATGCCCCTAGAATGATAATTGTGGAAAGCCTTACATCTTTTAAGTGGGGAGTTGAGTCCTTGGGTGTTATTGGAGGCTAATTTGAGGGGAGCCAGCAGGTGGTTGGAATCAGTCATGGATATGAGGGGGAGAGAGCGAGCACATGAGTCTGGTACATACCTGGTCCAATTCTGGGTATTGATCTAGTAGGATGAGCCTGAAGGAGCCTGAAGCCCAGGTGAGGAAGTGTAGAGGAGCTCTCTGTGTAGGTACCTGGGAGGAAAACAAGAAGAGGAATAAGAAAGTCTGAGAAAAAAATGTCAGCATGAAGTAAGGAAAGAGAAGAAGAAAGAGGGACTTTTCATATAAAGTCCCATTATCCCCTTTTTCTCCATTTCCCCTTCCTTTACAAGGTCAGCCCTTAGGCGTTTAGCACATCTAAAGACTGCCAGACATTCACTGGGTTGCTAAGTCCTCGAACATTCCAGAACAATACATGTATTGTATCAGTCATAGTTTGGGTAAAGTATACAATGGGCAGCTAATATCAGAAGTATAAATCCATAGGGCCCCCACATTTCTTGCACAGGAAGAGAACAGTAAAAGCTTCTCTCATTCTCCCCCACAGGGGGCTTTGAGTCAAAATAGATTCTTGAAGGAGTGAGTAGATTCAGGTGTAGTATAATAGAGGAGCTCAATACCAGTAGGCATCTATGAAAAGGAAAGTCCAAAATATAAATAAAAAGAGAAAAAAAAAAACAAACATGGTCCACAACCTCATAAACTTCAAATTGAACCCTCCAAATAGTCAGACTTCCATGGAGGAAACAGTGGAAACTCAAAGGTGTAACAACAAACTACACAACTGCTGGAATCTTGTAGCAAGGACAACTCAACCAAATTGTCATCTGTATTCTGCCTATGCACAAAGTATCGATAGATTACAACAGCTTAGCTAGTATCAGAGGACATGCACTGATAATCAGGTGTCAGATAAACTTAGAGGCATGCTAGAGTGCAGGGATCTTTCCTCTTTGTCCAACCATTAGGATGCAGCAGTAGGTCTTTCAAAGACCTCCCCCCTTGGCTACCACTCGAAGTTTAGCGGGGTAGAGCATTGCATATTGCAGATTGAGCTCCCAAAGGTGCCTCTTAACATCCTTAAATTTTACCCGTTGTTTCTGCACTTCAGCAGAATAGTCTGGGAACTGGAAGACTTTAACATTATAGTTCAAAAGTTTAAACAGAAAGGTGCGAGGAGGGTTACCTGCAAGCAGGGGGCACATTGGTACTCTATAAGTGCCCGCTCCACAGAAAACATGGGGGTAAAGGATTCTTTAATAATAATATAATTTCAAATACAGTCAGTAACCAGTTTTCAATAAAAGCTACAGGGTTCCTTCCCTCAGCCTACTCAGGATTGCCAATAGCACGCACATTGTTGCGCCTCATTCTGTTTTAAAAATTGTCAAGATGAGTAGCTGTGTTGGGCTGTGAGGAGCACATTTTGTTTAACTTCTTTCATTTAGGGTGCCATATCATCTTCATGTCCCCCCAGAGCAGATGTCCTCTCACGTAGTTTCTGCATATCATGCCGAATAAAAGGGACCTTGGCCTTCACCCCTTTATCTCATCTGTAAGTTATGTGATCAAGGAATTGCAGTTAGTAACCACCACCGTTATATCTCAAAGGGTAGGCTCCGGGTCTTCCCCATTAGATAGGACAGGCATAGCAAAGATGTCGGTTAGTGCACTTACTGTGTCCCAGTCAGACAGCGGTCCAGACAGATCTTCCAGCAGCACCACGTTATCTGCTTCAGACTGAGCACCCGAAGAGTCCTCAGGAGAAGTAGAAGAAGCGGGGGAGTCTTTAGGTGAGGCACGCGAGAAAAGCTTCTGTGTGGCCTCCCTGTATTTTTCCTTTGTGGAGCACTGGGGCAAGACGCCATCTTGTCCTGTCGGATCAGGAAGCAAATTAGTGCCTTTAAGCCCTTTAGCCATGGTTTGTGATGAACCGAGTGGCTATAGAGGAGCCTCAAGCTGTCACAAGTCCTCCAGTGTATATTGAAAGAAAATCAGGCACAATAGTGAATCACACACAGGATTATATGCAGGATCTTCGGTGAAGAGAACAATGAACGAGACAACATCCGCTGCTCAGCCACCATGCTCTTTTTTTAACTGCGGAGGAGAAATCTCATCCTGCAGTGCTGCAATCACTGACGTATGTATTCTGAACGCACACCCTGCTGCTATCAGAATAAACAGATCAATGCTTCAGCTGAATGGCCTTTCTGCAAAGCAAACAATGATGAACAGAAAAAACACAATAACAACAGAACATTACCTCAATAAAACGACAAATATTTTGCCTTTTTTATTTTTACATTTTTTTTTCTTAACTTTTTTTGAAACTTTTTTGTAACTTTCCTGTAACTGTAAACAACTATAAACTTTCCAGCCTAGGGTCTCTCAAAATGCTACAGCTAGTATGACTAGCTGTAAAAAAGCTAAAATCTTTCGAGACCCTGTGTGAATGTGTGCCCAAGACTGTGCCGTGCTGTACCCTATACTAATACTCCATTAGTGTGTGGTAGTGATGGAAACAGTCCTTGAGGTAGAGACCAGGTTGTTCAAGACAGGAGCAACAAAAATAACGGGTGTATTGCCTAAATCTACATCTACTAAGTACACTACATCTTTTTAGAGGTGACCTCTGGGTTGGAGTACCAGGGAGGACATCTGCAAAATGTCTCTCATGCAGCCATCTCTCTGCATCTGGGTTGGGAGATTGGGCCACAGCACCTTCTGGATACAAAAGGGCTGTGATGATCTCTCCCTGAAATCTTAGGAAGAATACACTTCTTCCTGATGCTTTGTATAGTACAAAAGCATTGGGCAATTTAAATAAATATACAGACACTTTCTTGCACTAGTGTCTATTTTTACAGGAAATTAAGTACGATGCCATCATCTGATCATTGAAGTCCACCCCTCCCATGTTAAGGTTGTAGTCGTGGACACAGAGGGGCTTCCCAACAACACTAGTTGCTGTTGCAATTTGGACTGTCATATCTGCACCAATGGAAGACAAGATGAAAACATCCCGTTTGTCCACTTCACTGCAAGCGATTCATAATTTCTCAAGCAGGCTTTCTCCCCCTGTCTAAGTTGGGTATTTACAAGCCGTTGAGGGAAGCCCCAGAGATTAGTTTGCACGGTGCCACATGAGCCAATTCCAAACTTAAAAAGGTGTCTAAAGAGTGGCGCGCTTATATAAAAATTGTCCACATGCAAGTGGTACCCCTTTCCGAATAAGGGTGACACCAAGTCACAACAATCTTGCTACTGCTCCCTATGTAGTTCGGGCATCTGGTGGGCTCCACTTGACTATCTTTTCCCTCATAAATCCGGAAATTACATATATAGCCTGTTGACCCCATATCTGGCACGCTTTTTGAATTGGGTCTGTGGACCAATATGACCGCGACTCATTCTTTTTGGTTATACCCATGTTAAGGGTTGGGCCCAAAAAAACTTTAAATTTGGAAACTGTGATACATTTCCATTCAAATGATCTGGCAAGGAATGAATTTAGGTTGACAGTGATAAATTGATCAGCATATAAATTGCTTTGGTCCACAATTGATCGATACAGATAAAAACACCTCCAAAAAACCATGGGGAATTGAATATGCTATTTCTACCTGAATTGCGGGTTGGCTAGTGAATGGGGGAGGAACAGGTGCTGCAGAATCTGTGGGCTACCAATCAAGATTTGCAAGCACATCAGGGAGGACACTATGGGTTCTACGGCCATGTGTTTGAATTCTTGGTGGCTGCAGGATGCTACCTGTGCTAGTCACCACACCAGCTTGAACTGCACTTTTGGAACTTGCCAGGTCACCTGGTGTGTTTAAGACCAGGATGTATTGGCCGCTGGTGCTCGCCAGTTCACCAAAAGATAGAGCAGCACTAGTACTGGCACTCTGCTGCATATGGGAATAAGCATGTGATTGTACCACCTAGGGTCGGGTATGCCTGACCTCAGCAGGGACCTCTACTCCATCATCTGAGCTATCTGTCTGGGTTATGCTGCTCTCTACAGGTCCAAATTCTGAGCCTAATTCTGTCAGTGAGGACTCCCTTTCGCTCTAAGCTGACATGCTCAGAATCCTGTAGGCCTCTTTAGTAGTGTACCTTTTCATTGGACGTTTTGGCCACTAAATTTACAGGTACCTAGTGGGACTCACTTGTAAAAGAGCACCTGTCTATCAGGGACTGTTTGAACTGCTACAAGTAAAATGTACCTGCTAGTGCAGAAGTGACAGTGATCTACTGACACTGTGACACTGCACTTGTTGGGGGGGCCGAGAGGCTAAATGCAGGTGCTGGCAGGTGTCAGGGCTGATCCTGCTAATGCTGCTTTTTTGGGGACATTATTGGGGACGCTAGTATAGTTCAGATCTGATCAAAGATATTGATCCGTGCGGACACTAAGACAGTAATGGAGGTTTATAATATGTGTGTGAGTGTTACTGTCAATCAAAGGGTTAATTGTGATAAGGAATATTTGGATATCTGACGCTATCTGGAAATTACGCTAACGCTATCTGGTGTCACCCGTGACACTTATACAGTGATCAGAAAAAAATATGTACACTGTAATAATGATACTGTGACATGGCAGTGTAAGGGTTAACTGGGGGTGATCAGGGGGTTAAAATTTATTAGGGAATATGTGGCGGGCAAACTGAGGCTATCTGGGATTGACACTAACGATATCTAGCGTCACTAGTGACACTAATACAGTGATCAGCAAAAAAAAGTACACTACTAATAACACTGTGACAGGGGAGTGAAGGGGTTGAGGGGGGGGCGCGATCAGGAGGTTAAATGTGCCTAACTATATGACCTGATGTCAGTGTGCTGCTTTTACTCACAGTAGTTGTTATCTCTTCTCACGCTGGAACCAGAAAGGACTCTAGGAGAGAAGAGACCGTCATTTCCTGTGCCTGTGTTTTGTAAACACAGGCACATGCTAATCTGTGATTCGTCATTGGCCTGGACCTGAAGACTGATTGGTGCTGGATCGAATCACAGTACCGCCGAGCCGGCACGCACAGCCCCCTGCCTGTTAGCATGGATCATGTACTAGGTACATAATCCAGGGCAGCTAAGCCGCCTTGCTGCTGTATTTGTAAGTTATACAGTTAGCAAGTGGTTAATAAACCATAGGATTGTTATGTGCGTTTATTTGAACATACTATTAGGATAGAAGACTTGAGCACTTACTGTATATCCCTCCCAAAAAGTCGGTGGGCACTCACTTTCGTCTCCTTTTTGTCACCTAACCTTTTTTCATCATCTGCAAAACACCAGGCCACTTGGCTCTCATATTCTGAGTACTATCCTTGCAATATTAAAACTTGTAGCTATGGTCACTTGAATTTATGTGGTAAAACCTTTATCTCTTTGGTCACTGAGGAACAACTTGACATCAAACAATACATTAACTGTGGAACTATTTATGTTGTTTATTTGATTTTTTGCATTTCTTGTAATTTTGCAATATATTGGGTATACAACACGGTCCCTGAGAACCAGAATTGGAGAGCACTACTGTGATTCAGGTCATCAAAATGCAAGATAAATTTCCAATGCTTCGTGACATTTAAAAAATTACTATCACATGTTTCCTCCTTTAGGTTTCTTGGCATTGATAGGGTGGCTCAGGGGAGGCAGTGGGAAAGACAGCTTTTAAGGAGAGAGGCTTGGTGGATATTTAGGTTAAGAACAAGGGTCCCCCTGGGATTAAACCTGAGGTGGGACCTGGATTTGCATTTGCGTTAGTTTCCACATCCTCTCCTGTTATTTGTTAGGTTAGGCTGAAACTTTCTGTATTGGACATTGTGGGTTTATTAATAAATTGAAGATTTTTTTTTTAACATCAAAAGTTTATTGTTAAAGAGTTTTAAACATTACAAATCAAAGCAGTGTGGACAGTACATAGCAGTGTACAATTATCATTGTGCGATCTTGTAGAAATGGTAACATCATTACCTGTCTAATTAACTTAAGCATAAATAGTTGCAGAATTATTTATCAAGTGCAAAAATGGAGTTTTAATTAACTATTAGTATTAGATCTCGCATAGTTCTTCTGTATCGTAGATATTGTTTATTTCGGTTGTTAACTCTGATTTTGAGAGCTTATATATAGATATGAGAGAAAGAAAAGCAGGAAGTAAAATAAAGAAAAGGGGGAGGAAGAGGATGCATAAGCTTAGTAAAGCAGTTATATTTTGTTCTGTATCTTGAATGTCTTATATAGATATATACTGGTGGAGAATGGTCATTGTCACTGATGTATTAACCAGGTGTCTCGCGCCTATTTCGCAGAGTTTTAGTGATTCATTATTGTGTCATAGACCCCTGAGGCCTTAAAAGCAAACCAAGTTTTTTGGTATTTTTCTGCTTTGTCCTGGGATTGTGCTAGGGTATCTCACATGTAGCAGGTTTCAGTAACCTTTTTTAGCCATTCTTGAATAGGTGGGGGGTATGTGTTTTTCCAATACAGTGGTATTAACGCCTTAGCTGCATTACGTAAATGCTATGTTAAAGACCTTTTGTAGCGCCTAATGGGGAAATTAGTGATATGAAGCAGACAACAAGCATCATTAAGTGTAAGCCTGGTCTCCGTGATTTGCCTCACAAGTTTCCTAACTTCATTCCAATAATTTTTAATTTTTGAACACTCCCACCATACATGTAGAAGAGTGCCTGTCTCTTCTCCACATCTCCATCAAGTATCTGAAGCCTGTGGGTACCACTTCTTCAGCTTGTCGGGGGTAGCATACCAATGTGTCAGGAGTTTGTATGTCAACTCCTGAGTTTTGGTGCTGATTGAACAGCTATGTGAAAGAACACACGCTGTCTCCCACTGCTTGTCAGTTATGTCTATTTGTAGGGCGGAAGACCATGCAGTGCGAAATCTGTCATCTTTTTTTTTTAAATAGATTTTATTGAAAGATGTAACATACAGGGAATAACATAAAAAAGTATCATTGTATTTTGTACAAAAAAATAACAAAAAAACATCAGCCTGGTATGGAATAGAGATACAGAACAGCTGATAAAGATAATTAGCCTGGGGAATGGGGTAGTATGGTAACCTTCTATGTGAGAAAGAGGAAATAAACTGGATGGACCTAGGTAGGGGGGGGGTGGATCCCTAAGATTGCCAGAAGAATGTTACTGGATGTACCCCATATAAGGTGTGGGGTGGGGAGGGAGGTGAGTGGAGGAAAGCCAGAAAGAAAACAAAATATACATCAGGGGGGGGGTAGGGAAATTGAGCAACAAGTTCATGTTTTGGATGAATATTGTAGCATGTGGGTAGAACGTAAAGATAAAAACTATGATTTTTATGGTAATAACATTAATGTCATTTGTAACACCTGTGGTCACCCCCTTCCTATGTGGGGGGAAGGTAGAGGTTTGAAGAGCACGAAGAGGTCTTGTACTATGTTGTAGTATTTGGTAAGAGTTGGAATCCTTGTGTTGTAGATCCTTGGTTTGGAGGAAGCATTCCATCTAAGGTGTGGGGGAGGGGTCGTGATATAGGAAGGAGAAAGTCTCGAGATTAATTATATCCGTAGGAGTGAGTGTTTAGGGCATGAAAGCTCCCCATTTATGGTGGAAGCGTGACTTGGTCCTTTCGTGTGTTAAGTCCATGTTGATCCTGTCTTTATAGAGTAGTTGTAGGAGATCTCTTTTGATTTGAGAGGTGTTGGGACATGCATTGGAGATCCAGTTTTTCAGGATGGCTCTTCCAGCGAGTAGGAGGCATATCAGGATCCAATCTTTGCAAGAAAGGGTAGAGTTGGGTGACCAGGGTAGTAGCTGGGGGTCCCAGTGTCCGAAAATAAGGAGTAGGGGGTCCTTAGGTCATTTCAGCAGGGTCACCTCAAATATGTACTGTAGAACTTGGTCCCAGAAGGCGGAGATGAAAGTACATGACCAGAAACGATGGGTCAAAGAAGGCCTGGGGTGTTGACATAAGGGACATGTGTGGGCGGTTTGCGCTTGTTTGTTCGAGAGGAAAGGTATGTGAGCTCGATGAACGATCTTAAGTTGGGTTTCCCTCCAAGATTCCTTAGGCACCAGTTTGTGAATAGTGTTGAGGCCTTGAAGTAGTTTGTTTACTAAGTCGGTATCAGGGAAGTCTTTTGCCCAGTTAGCTGCTGATGAGGACTCCAGTGAGGGAATGACTTTCAGGAGGCGAGGCTGGTATATGTCTGAGATTTTGTAAGAGCCCTTTAAGAGGAGAGAGTCCTAGAAAGCACATTTTAAATCTTTTGCGATCCTCTCTGCAAGCGTTTTTGAGAAAGCTGATGCATTGACCATATTGGAAGATGTGTGACTGGGGAAGTCGGAACTTCTCAGCTAATGACTTGAAAGGGATGTGGTGACCAGACTCTAAATCACAAAGCGAGGAAAAACCGGAAAGGCCTTTCTGTTGTCAGGTGGTATACGGCTGGCGTTCCAGACCTGGGGCAAAGCACGGGTTTCCTTGTATTGGAAGGTGTCTAGATATAAAAGGTGAGAGTTTGAGGCTTTTCCGGATCTCCCTCCAGGCAATTGCTGTGTCCCAAAGTAGGAGGTTCTGTTGAAGGGGCGGAGGAATGGATTTCCGCTTGCAGTGAAGGAGAGCTACCAGGGAGTATGGGTGAACCATTTCAGTTCCCAGGTTGAAATTGGAGTAACGAGATGTTTGAGCTACCCAATCTAAACTTATCCTCAAGAGGCAGGCTAAATTGTAGATCCTGACATTAGAGAGACTAATACCCCCTTTGCGCCTGGGAAGGTATAGCTTAGTGAGTGCATGTCGTGGTCGCTTATTTCGCCATAAGAATTTGGAGAGGGCATCATTGAGAATTTTTGTGTCTTTATGCTGCAAGAGTAAGGGAATGGTTTGTAGTGGATAGAGTAGGCGGGCGAAGCTGACCATTTTCACTAGATGGCATCTTCCCAGTAGCGAAAGAGGCAGATCCATCCAGTTAACTAGTTCTTGAGAGATCTTTTTGAGTAATGGGGGGTAGTTAAGGTGATAGAGAGAGGAGGGTAGTTTTCCTATTTTTATGCCTAAGTAAGTGATGTGGGATTGTGCTACAGAGAATATGGAGTTCTGTGTCCAAGAAGGGTTGGACACGGTGCCTAGGGGGAGGATTTCACTTTTGTTGTAGTTTATGCGAAAGCCCGAGCATAGTCTAAATTGGTCAAAAATTGATTTAATCGTGAGCATGTCAGAGGAGGGGTTTGCTGAGAATATAAGGACATCGTCCGTGAAGAGTGAGGTGCAAAGCTCATGTTTGCCAATGGGAATGCCATTTAGTGGGGCTACGTGGGATAAATATCTAGATAATGGTTCTAATACAATGTTAAAGAGAAGTGGTGATAGGGTGCAACCCTGCCGAGTGCCTTTATGGAGGCGGAATTCCTCAGATAGGAGGCCCGCTGCCACCAGTCTAGCAGCCGGGGCGGTGTACATGGTGTTTATAAGATGAGCGAAAGGACCGGAGAATCCCATTTTAGTCATGACCAAAGAAAGCCATTCGAAACTGACGTTATCAAAGGCTTTCTCCGCATCCAGGGTGATGATAGGATATTTTCCCTCTGAGTTGCATTTGGCATGTTTCAGGGCCATCATCACCTTCCTGATGTTCATGGTGGCAGTTCTGCCTTTCACGAACCCTGATTGGGCAGGGTGTATCAGAGAGGGTATGATGTCGGCTAATCTCGTGTCAATAATTATGGAAAGGATTTTGACATCCAGGTTTAGGAGTGAAATAGGTCTATATGAGCCTGGTTCTTGGGGGTCTTTACCTTTCTTGGCTAGCAGTTTGATAATGGCTTGGTTGCCCGTGGGTAGATATGTGCCCCCAGACCATATGTGTTGATAGACTTCGTGGAGTGTGGGTTCTAAGATTGATTGTAAGGACTTGTAGAATTCTCCCGTGAATCCATCAGGGCCTGGGGCTTTAGAAGAAGCTAGGTTTTTAATGGCAGTAGAAATTTCATGGAGGGAGATACGTGCGTTTAGAGCATCTAACTGTGAAGGTGATACTTGAGAGAGGGTTACCTTTTCAAGAAAAGATTGTGCTGTCAAAGCATTTATGGGGTCTGGTGCGTAAAGGGAGGAATAGTATTGTAGCATGGTTTCATTTATGTCTTTTTGAGTGGTTTTTATGTTACCCAAAGAGTCACGGAGAGATGTGATATAGGTCGGACGATAGGGTCCCCTACATAAATTGGCCAGGAGTTTACCTGCCTTATTGCTGAATTTGTGGAGGGTGGCATCTATGTAAGCTTTTTTTGTTCATTCTAGGGTTTCGGCCCAAGTGTCAAAGGATTGTTTTGCTGACTGCCATGCCTTCCTATTATCAGTGGAGTTGTTTATGTATAGTGATCGTTGGGCTAGGTGCAATCGGGAGCTGGCTAGTTTGTAGTTTTTGAGTGTATTTCTCTTAAAGGATGCAGCATAAGAGATTACACGGCCTCTGAGAAATACTTTGCCTGCTTCCCAGAATAGATTGGGGTTGTCAGAGTGTCCAGCATTGGTCGAGGTGTATTCTGACCAGGCGTTTTCCATGTATTGTCGGAAGTCAGAGTTGTTGTGGAGATAAGATGGGAAACACCATATTTTAGGATTCGGGTGTAGTTCAGGGTTGTCAATCGTAGTCGAGATTGGTGCGTGATCAGATATGGCAATGTCGTGAATGTCAGCGTCGGATATCAGTGGTAAAAGGTCGTCTGAGCAGAAGAGATAGTCAATTCTGGTGAAAACGTTGTGGGGGTTGGAGTAAAAAGTAAATTCTCTGTCAGCTGGGTGCCGGAGTCACCAAATGTCATGTAAATGGAGGGATTCCATCGTGGAGGCTAGAAGAGTTTGTGAATCGTGGTCTGGGGGGAGACATGTGCGCTTAGTTGTGGATCTGTCATCTATCAGGTGAATTGTGGAGTTAAAGTCTCCGCCGACTATATGCGGGAGAGTCGGGTCACTAAGGAGTCATGTTGAAAGTTTGCTAAAAAACTGCTTTGTGGGGTTATTGGGCGCATAAATGTTGGAGACTATCGTATCCTTGGTTCCTAATTTAATGTGGGCTGAGATAAGGCATCCCTGTGAATCTGATTTAACAGATAGGACCTCACATGGGAGGTTTTTGTGTATGAGTATCAAGACTCCTGCTTTGCGTCCATTAGAATCTGAGCCTAGAACCATGCCTACCCATAATTTTTTCATGTGGTGGAAATCAGAGGTGGAAAGGTGGGTTTCTTGGAGCAGGGAATGTCGGTTTTAAGTCTTTTAAGGTGACAGAGGATTTTTATTCTCTTATTAGGTGAACGAAGCCCTTTAACATTCCAGGAGACCAGTTTCATATAGGGGGGGTCACTGGGGGGGTATGTGCAGATATTACATGATCTTCATAGCTTAATATGTGATGGTGTGATGTGAGAATAGGCTGGATTATGGAGGGGTTTAGTCTGTCTGAACGAGTGTTTGTACAACCACTGGGGGCGTATGTATCATAAGATGGGGGTGCGCAATATAGGGAGGGGTCTAGAAGGAGGGGGGTAAAAAAAGAAACAATAAAACATATTCAATAAACTTTGCTTTTTTCTGCATGGAGTCACCGTGTAGGCCAGCCCCCATCACAAGACCCAGTGGTTGCTGTACTGGCAGCTTGGGCTGTGCATACTGTATTAAAGGAGGAGTGGGTTACACAGGGGAGCCAGGGGAGAAAATCAATACCTGAGGTATAACAAAATCAAGTTAACCAGTTAACAATATGTAGAACATTAGAATACTTCTTGGACTACCAGTAGCTGATTTGCCTGGGGAGGAAGAGAGAGCAAGCTTGAGGGAAAAATTTAACTTTTTCTCTTAAAAGAGACATCTCGTTGAAAGTTGAACCACCATGGCCGTTAGAGGCGACGCGGTGAGATAAACAGTTTGAGACCATGATAGTGGTCTTCAACGGGGTGTGGAGCAATGGTGGTCCGGTGCAGAGGCTCTAAACCGTTTTGGAGAGTCTTTGCGTGGGCTCCTTTGGTCTAGAGCATGGTTGACAGGAGCCGCTCTAGGAGAGGGGCTGAGGTTGGGGCCCGAGCGTACTGATTGTAGGAAGGCCTCAGCTTCGTTTGGGTCATGAAAGGAGAGCTGGTCGCCATTCGGGGCTTTAAGTCAGAGAGTAGCTGGGAACGCCAAAGTAAATTTGATTTGTTGGTGATGTAGCTCCGAGCAAACCTGTTGGAAGGCTTTCCTCTTCTTGGATACCTCAATAGAGTAGTCCGCGAAAATCAGGATTTTCATTCCGTCGATCTGAAGAGATCTAGATTGCCTGAATTTTTGCAGGATGAAAGCTTTATCTGAGTAATTGAGGTACTTGGCAATTATGGGATGGGGCGATTTGCGATCTGAGTTGAAGGTTCCCATGCGAAGGTTCCCATGCGGTGTGCACATTCTACTGTGCAGGGGCCTGGAAAGCCTAGTGCTTCGGGAATGCGTCTGGCGCATAAGTCTGTGAGAGCCGAAGGCTGCAGCGATTCTGGAATGCCCACAAATCACAGATTGCTCCTTCTGGATCTATATTCCAAATCGTCCAATTTTTTAAGAATGTATTTGTTGGTTTTGTCTTGGGCCTGCTCTGTGGATTGAGAGTGGTATAGTTCTTCCTTAATGTTAGCTATGCAGTGCTCAGCTTAATTCAGCCTGGAGGCATGTTCCCCTAGCTGGGCCTGGAGCTGCTGCATGCCTGCACTGACAGCCTTCTCCACAGAGGCTGTTATCATTGGTGAGAAAAGAGCTGCCACAGCCTGTGCAATCATCTCTGTGCTTGATGTGCCTGTGAGTTGAGTGGATGTGTCAGCAGGTAGGGAGGGGGCCGCAGCGCCGCTTACCTCCATGTCAAGCTCAGTTTCTGTGAGGGGCTCCGTGTAGGCCGAATCTAGGGCCTCGATTTGCGGCTGTGGTGCCCGCGTCGTCGCGGCCGCGTACGATCGCGGGCCGGTTTTTTCAACGTACCGGTCCATCTCGTGACCAGGGAGAGAGTGGGGCAAGTGCCAGTGTGATTTGCGGGTTTGCAGGCTTTATATGCCGTTATTGGAGTCGAGCTGCGGGAGCTGATGTGAAGAGCAGCTACTCCATGCGGCGCCGGAACCGGAAGTGAAATCTGTCATCTTAAGTCACTTTTGTCTTTTGTAGCCATGAGTATGCGATAGAAGTTACTCTGTTGCATTGTGACCCATTAAAGCAGATTTCTTCCAGTTCCGTCAGCTCCCTTGAATGTAGGGGCTTTCTAAGTTTTTCATTTAAAAAGCTACAGATCTAGAAGTATGTCCACAGAGGTAGTCTTGGAAGTCCAATGTCGTCCTTTAGTGTGGTAAAGTCTTTAATTTGGCCTTTGTGAAAGCAGGTCTTCGCAATAAGAGGTTGTGTGAGATCTAGTGCCTGTAGGAAGGAATTCCTGAGACCTGGTGGGAAGTCTGGGTTATCAGTCAAGGAGGTGAGCGGGCTAATACTCAAGGTCAGGTCTGTGTTTTTAGCTATGTTATGAAACATGTTTAGTGTCGTGCCTGTGAGAGGGTGTTTTTTAATGAAAGAGGGATTGGCTTTCAGCGGTATCCACGGGGCGAATTTCAGTTGAGTTTGGAATAATGAGTTCTCCAGTATAACCCAGTCCTTAGATTTCTCATGACAATGCCAGTCAATCACTCTCGTGAGGTGGGAGGCGAGGTAGTAGTTGTAAAAATTTGGTAGCCCCATCCCACCTTGGTTTTTTGGCATATTGAGTAAAGAAAAACTAATTCTGGGTTTCTTACGTCTCCAGATGAACTGAATCAGGGTAGATTGCAATGCCCTAAAGAATTTCAGTGGTATCTTAATTGGTAGTGTTCTGAGTAAGTACAGCAGTCTGGGGAGTATGACCATTTTCCAGGCCGCAGCTCTCCCGAACCAGGACAAATATTTAGAGTACCATTTTTGCAGGTCAGTCTTTACTTTTTGTAGAAGGGTGGGGAAGTTGTACTCATATATACTGTAGATGTCAAGCTTGGGGTTAACCAAATCCCAAGGTATTTAAGAGCGTTGGACTCCCATCTAAAAGAACAATTTTGTTTGGCTTTGGTCAAGTTTTCTGTTGTGAGGGAGATGTTCATAGCCTCAGATTTAGTGAAGTTTATTTTAAGATTTGATATATAGCCGAAGTGTGTGGGGCTTGGTCAGAAAGAACAAAAGGTCATCAGCATAAGCTGCAATCTTATATTCCTTGCCTGCCACTTTAAACCCTGTAACTGAGCTGTCTTGATTAACTGTCTTTATGAAAGGCTCTAATGAGAGGATAAATAGTAGTGGTGACAGTGGGCACCCTTGCCTAGTACCATTCGTGATCAAGACCCTATCTGATAATGTGCCGTTGATCTTCAATTGGGCCGAGGGTTTGTTATACAAGGTGGAGATCCAGTTCATCATATGTGTCCCCAGACCAACAAACCTACAAGTTTCTAGCATGTAGTCCCATGAAACTCTATCAAAGGCCTTCTCCACATCCATGGACAAGAGAAGGCCTTCGCAGTCACCCCTGTGGGCTGCATGTGTTAACAGAAGGGCCTTGATCACGTTGTCTCTCACCTCTCTACCAGGCATGAAACCCACCTGTTCCCTACCTATCAGGGAATGTAGTAAGGGTCTCAGTCTATTTGCTATTACTTTTGCTAGAATTTTTAAGTCTAAGTTCAGCAAAGAGATAGGTCTATAGCTGGTGCATTCAGCTGGGTCATTTTCTGGTTTAGGCACAACTGTTATATGGGCAGATAAGAAATCAGATGTTGCATGGTTGGGTGAGGACAGGGCGTTCAAAGCTCTAGTCAGTGGGGTCAGTAGGCTGGTGCTGAATGATTTATAGTAAATGGACCTAAAGCTGTCTGGTCCCGGGCTTTTCCCTGATTTAAGTTCTTTAATGACTGATTGTATTTCTGCTTCCGTTATTTCTCCCTCCAGGAGGGAGGTTTCAGTGTCTTCCAATTTGGGCAGTCCACTATTGTGTAAGTAGTCCTGTATGGCTGCTTTCCTGTCAACCTGGATGAAGTGGGGTTTATGCTGTTGAGGTAAGTTATATAGGGTTGAATAAAATTGGTGAAAATGTGAGGCTATGTCTTTGGTGGTGACATCTAGTGACCCCCTCTGCGACTTGATCCTTGCTATGTGGTTTTTCATATTTGCTTCCTTCAGAGCCCTAGCTAGTAGTCTACCTGTTTTATCTCCTGATTCATAATAGATTGCTCTTTTGAAATATAATAGTCATTTGGTTTTATGTTCAATCAATTGTTGTAGAGCCTTTCGCTTTTCAAGTAATTCTTTAGCCGACTGAACCGACAAAGAATGTTTGTGGCTATTTCCTAGTGTTCTAATGTCGTTTAGCAATTTCACGATTTTCTGTTTGTGTCTTTTTTTCTTTTGAGACCCTAATTTGATCAGTTCTCCTCTCATATAACATTTATGTACCTGCCATATTGTCATAGGATCCACGTCTGGAGTAACATTGACACTGAAGTAATCCGATAAGGCTTTTGTCATTTTGGGCATTAGTTCAGGATCAGTCAACAGTGAGAAGTTAAGTCTCCATCCAGTCGATCTAGGGGTTGATAGACCCAAGTCTATTGTCAGTGAGATTGGAGCATGATCTGATATTTATTGGATGCCTGTTTGAGCTTCTGTTACAATTTGTAGATCTCTTTGTGTGACAAATAAAAAGTCTATACGTGAGTATGTTATGTGGGATGGAGTGAAACGTGAAATCTCTGGAGTCTGGGTGAAGATATCTCCAGGTATCTATTAATTGTAGGGAGTTGAGGAGCGTTTTGATTTTTTTAAGTGCGTTATATTTGATGCAGGATTTCCCCAAAGAGGAGTCAACTGCTGGATTCAGCGGTATATTGAAGTCTCCTCCAAGTATAAGTATTCCTGTTGCAAACCCCATTAGTACCCTCACTATCTTTTGGCAAAAGGTCACTTGTGCAGTGTTAGGGAAGTAAACGTTTGCAATCGTAATTGGTCTGTCATTATATGTACCCTTAATAAAGATGTACCATCCCTCAGGGTCGCTAACGCTATCACTGAGAGTGAAAGGTGCCTCCCTACTCACCAGGGTCGTTACTCCTTTGGTCTTGGCCTGGTCATTAGTCGCGTGGTATGCAATTGGAAAATAGGTGTTCGTAATCTTTGGAATGTGTCCTGTCTTAAAGTGAGTCTCCTGCAGGAGGACAAAATGTGGCTTTCCCCTCTTTAATTCTCTAAGGAGCAAAGTCCTTTTTTCTGGTACATTCAGTCCTCGGATGTTCTGGGAGATCACCTTTGGGGATTTACCCAGCAATAAGAAAGCCATCTGTAAGATTGAGTGGTTGGTGTCAGCAGATGAATCCTACAACAAACTCCGAGGAGGTTGCAAATGACCAGTCTCCACTGCAGATCTTTGCAAAAATATATAGGATGTGAGGGGGGGATAGAAGAGAATAAAAAAGAAAGAAAATAGGAGAGAGAAGAGAAAAAAAAAGGAAAGAGAAGAAACGTTTATACAACAAGGTATTCAACAATAGTGTTCAGTTCTATTGTACCTAGAGTGATTGTATCACACCCTAGTCAGTTCATAAACTGTACTAAGGTATTTAAGTAGTATGTCTGAGTCAAGAGGACACAGCTCAGACACACTTTGGGGTGACGCGTTAAGTCAGTGGCCGGAACTATAAACAACCTGTAAAGAAGGTAGTTATTGGTTATTATAAATATAATGGATAACGATAAAGACACAGCCTCTATAAGGCAACATTTAACTTGGCATTGGGGAGATGCCAAACCTGTCTAAAGTCCTTTTCCCACACTCCCCAACTGATGTAGGTTTATCCCCTCAGCCAATGCTGATCTATTTGAGCATATGTTGGCCCCATAAGGGGATCAGCTCCTGGCACTAGCAGAGAATGTATGTGTAGATTAGTTCATCTTGACTCCTTCTTGATCTGCTTCGTGCTCATTGTTTCAGGGTCTACGAGTTAGGTGTTTCCTGGGTGGCGTATACTGGCTGATGTTCTGCTGTGATCAGCTCTCGACATCCTAAACAGTTTTGAAGTGAAGCTGTTGAGTAGTTAATCAGGCATTAATCAGCATAATGGGCAAAAAATCAACACAAATTGAGCGGACTCTGCCTGTCAGAGTGTTCTCGTGCCTCCTGTGAAAATGTAACAGTGAACTTCTCAACGAGTATTGAAACTTAGCTAGCTCTGACATATGTGTTGGAAATAGTCAGCTTTAAATTTAGTCCACATGCTGGGAGTCTATGGGTAGAAGTTGCAGCATGGTGATCTTAGTGATCACTTAATCAATCAGATATGTGGGATCTTGAATATGTGGGGCGTGAGACTGGAGTCCCCCGAGGTGTTCCTCCACCTCGTCCGTGTTTCATTTTCTTGCTCTGTTGTTTGTCAGGGGTAGAGAAGGGAGAGCCGTGTGGGTTTTTAGAGTGAGGAGGAAGGGCAAACTCTGATACCATTCCGGCAGGTCTATTACTTCCATATCCAATGCTGCACAGAAATCCGGTAAATCATCTGGTGTGCGAAGCACAAGCTGTTTCCTAGCGACTGTCACTACCAGGGCGAACGGAAAGCGCCACGTGTACCTGACATATTTCTCTCTGAGTTTGTTCAGGAGGGGGCGTAGTGCCCTTTTGTTCTTTAATGTGATCTGTGAGAGATCTTGATATAACATAATGTGTGCACCATTAACAATGATGTGATCGTTCCTTCTTGCTCTCCTCATAATATCTTCCTTGAGTGGGAAACTTGAGTGGGAAACTTGCTGCAAGCAGCAAATTATGTCTCTTGGTGGAGCGGTGTCCGGGCCCCTGGCTCTAACCGCTCTGTGTGCCCTGACAAATTCTATTTCAGAGCCCTCCTGTCTGTCTAGCAGGCTGTTAAACACTCTCCTAAGAGCGGGCATTATTTGATCATTGTCCACAGTTTCAGGGATCCCCCTCACCCTAATATTATTTCTGCGTCCGCGATTATCAAGATCCTCAAGATGGCGATTCATTTCAATAAATGTGAAACATGTCTATCAGCTATCTTGTCTAGTCTGAGCAGCGCTTAATCTCTGTGTTTCCCCTGAACTTCCACTGCCTCCATTTTGTCTGATAGCACTAGAAGATTTGATTTTATATCTGTGATGGCTGCAGAAAATGTAGCTTTTATGTCTGCTGCAAAACCAGACATATCTGCGTATGTGAGGGGTTTATTGGAGCGTGCTCTGCTCCTACCTGAGCCTTCCATGACGGACTGCGAGTCTTCGCTGAAGTCCTCCTCCTGCAGTGACCGCGCCATCTTGTGTCCCGCCACGTTGCCACGGGCTGTGGTTGTAGCTTTCAGAAGCTCAGATATGCTTCTGGCCGAGGAGGACGAAGCTGCCGATCGGCGTGTTTTGGAGTGGGGAGTCTGGTGCGTCAATCTGCCCATCTCCCGGTCCAAGCAGGCAAGATATGAAGCTGTCGGCTGTGTCTTGTCACGGAGCTCCACTAGTGTGCAGCCATCGTGGTCGCTCGCCAAGCCAAATTGAAGATTTATGAGCAATGAACAGAGGCGCAGATTGTTTGCTTGGAAGATAATGTTTGTAGCCATGCAACCGAGGAATGTGCACTCGTCAGCCCAGAGGGATCTTTGTTATTCCATTGGGTAGTGTAGGCGCCTGACACCTTGCTATATTGTTAAGTCTTAGAAAGGTTTCAAACAACATAAATCTGGCCTTTAAAAATACAATTCCTATGGAACTCCCTACCCCAGTCTGTCTAACTATCTCTTCTCTGTCTACTTTTAGATGATTCCTGAAAAACCTACTCCTTAGAGAAGCCTATCCTGCCTCCACCTAACAACTGTACTTTTTTTTCTCCATCAGCTCACCCCCCCCCACAGTTGCCATCTTTATATCACTTGACTCTCCCTTTTAAATTGTAAGCTGTAACAAGCAGGGCCCTTTGATTCCTCCTAAATTTTTCTATTTATCAAAAGCAGTTTTATTAATCCAAAACCAGCCACTCATGTTGTCATTGGTTAGCTCATTTGTCTAACTGTAATGCCCCATACACACGATCGGACATTGATCAGACATTCCGACAACAAAATCCATGGATTTTTTCAGACGGATGTTGGCTCAAACTTGTTTTGCATGCACACGGATGCACAAAGTTGTCGGAATTTCCGATCGCCAAGAACGTGGTCACGTACACCACGTACGACGAGACTATAAAAGGGCAGTTGCTGCCTCAGCTGGGCCTGAGGCCGGAATTCATGTAAATGAACCAACCCTGACGGCGCTTGAAGCTGGCCGTCCTGGCTTGCCCCCCCCTGAGTGCCCGTGAGGTCAGTCTAAGATACCTTGAATACTTTGCGGGTAGGGGGGCCATCAATATGCCAGACAAAGTCTGAGACGTTTTTTAAATAAAAAACTAATTTTAACTACTAAAATATTTGCTGACATTTACTGCTTGTGTTTCTCTTAGCTGATCCTGACTGAAATGTGGGTAGTCCTGAAAATGGTGTGCTTGTGTAACATTAGAAAGCACTGTTGGGTGTTGTTTACTAAAGGCAAAGACACTTTGCACTACAAGTGCACTTGAGACTGCACTGAAACTGCACTTGAAACTGTAGTGCAAAGTGGATTTGCCCATAGGAAATAACCCCCATTGTCACTGAAAACACCAATTTTACCACAACAAAAGTTTGGGAGCATTGAAACAATAATCCACACATTCTTGATTATCAATCTTTTTAATAAAAGCACAATCACATGTGCATTTATCAAAGGTTTTTAAAACAAACCAACATGTTTGTTGTATAACAATTTTTTGGGTCACATTAATAAAAGTAGAAATGTCCATTTAAGGTAAAACAGGCATGTTTAAAAGCAACAAGAAATACACAAATCTGGAACTTACAAAGTTCAACTTTTGTAGAAATTGAAGGCAATATCAGACATGAGTATTTATAAACTGTGTTTGATATTGTGTTCAGATGGGGTGAAGTCACCCCTGGAAAAGCCAAATTTTGAAGATGCGCACAAATTGCCGAATGTCAACATGTGCTAGCTGCCATCACGAGGGATCAAGGGACGTGTTTTGGGGGTGCAACCCCTTCCTCTCAGCTACTTTATTATTGAGGAAGGGGTTGCACCCCTAAAATGCCTACATTGATCTCCCGTGATGGCAGATAGCACATGTTGACACACTGTGTGCATCCTCAAAATTTGGCTTTTCTGAAATATGTCAAAAAATCTGAAAAATTTTTAGATCCAAAAAAACAAAAAAGTAAGGGATTTGGAGGTGTTTTAAACTCTCCCTAAAACATCAATGATGTTCTTCATTTTGTTTTGAACATCATTGATGTTTTGCTTGATGTTTTCCAAGTCCCTATTACACCCCATGATCTCCCCGATCAGGATCTGTGCACTTTCACTGGTGAAATGACCTGGATCCACAACATCACGATCACCTAAACTATAAAAACAAAAACACACCATGTATTATAAATCTGCTGTCATCCATCTCTTACCTGAGCCTGTGGTTGCAGACACTCACCTGTTGTGGTGACAAATTCTACCACGTCTCCCTCCTCCTCTTCTGCTTGTCTTTGGTGGATTTCCACTTCCTCATAAGGTGGGGGGTCTGTGGTCTCCTCGGATGAGTGGTGTCCTCCGAGTCTTTTCTCCCCTATGTAAAAAAAAAAATAGGTATACTTAGCACACAGATATTTGATGGCAGAAATAGGAACATGAAACATTGCTTGGAAGTGGGGTACAATTGTCTATTTTGTCAGAGTTCCAAGATGAAGAAATATTTTTGTCACTTTGTCAAGCTTGAATACTTACCTGTTTTGTACAAGCTTCACAGATGGAGTCACCCCTATAGTATGCACTGGAGCACCCCTAATAAAAAGGGTGTTCTAGTGTCCCACACTAGTGCTCCAGTGTCCAGATGTGTAAACAGCTGCTGAGTGTCCTCTCCTTACACAGAATCTAGTTTGCATTACATTCTAGTTACAAACCCATCTAGACACCAAAATTATTTTAAGAGAAGTAGGCTAGCAAAAATGTATTCAAATGCATATGGCCAAAACAATGGTGTTTTCTAGGCTGAACGAACAATGTTTCAGACGAACGAACAATGTGTCCATGAACATGAAAGTTGCCATTTAAAACTTACAACAGTAAAGAAAAGCACATGGAGCAGCACAAACGTAATAAAAATAACGAATAGGAAAACAGGGCAACTACTTACTTTTTTGCAGCACTCTCCTGATCCTTCTGTACTGCTCATTCTCCCTTAATTTGAGGTCCGACCACCGCTTTCTGAGTTGATCTTTCGATCGTCATACTCCAAATTTCCGGTGCAGACTCTTGACAACTTTTGCCATGATCTTGGCCTTTCTGACATTGGGGTTGGGGTAAGGTCCATAATTCCCATCATAGTCGGCCCTCTTCAGGATGTCCACCATCTCCATCATCTCCCCAAAGGACATATTTGAGGCCTTAAATCGTCTCCTCTGGGATCGGGACGTTTCTGGCTTTCCTCCTCCTCCTCCTCGTTGCTGTAATTAGCATGCACTTGCTTTGTCTCCGCCATGTGCTCTTCCCCCACTGCGCTGAATGAGAAGGGGCGGGGAATAGACTAGAAAGAACGTCAGGGGCGTGCGGAATTTCACACATGCGCGTGTATATAAAGCGTAATACACTTCCTCCGCTCACGATCTGTGAGCGGAGGAAGGAGTTTTAGAAGCGTTGATCGTGATAACGAAGGTAACATTTAAACTTGGGCCTATACTGATTCTAGATTGAGGCCTATATTAAAAGATTAGAGACTTTAGCCTGACATTAGGGTTTGTCTTGTGTATTGCAGATAAAATGGATGGCTCCAATGACCACAACTTCCTCCCCTGTTCATAGGCAAATACAGGGAGCTGCCCTGTCTGTGGCAGATCAAACACCCCCAATACAACAATAAACAAAAGAGGCAGGCAGCACTGGAGAAACTGCTGGAGTTGGTTAACAATGTTAACCAATGGTAATGGGTACAAATGTACCCCTACTATTTCACAAAAAATGTGTGGAAATGGTAAAAAAAAGACAATACACGCCTTGGGACAAGTCCTTTATTAAAAAAATAAAAAATAAAACTGTCCCAAGAAGTCTTCTTTTCCGACGGACTGAAAAAGAAAAAAAAAAGCCGCACGCCGCCTACGATCTGCCTCCATGGGAGGCACCCGCGTAATGACCGGCCTCTCAGGTGACAGCTCTTTTATAACTGAGGGCGGGGCCACACAATGATGTTGTTGGGTGACCCCGCCCCCTCTGAGGCACAGAGACATCCCTATGGCTTCCCCATAACATCAGAGGGAGCGGGGCCACTCGGTTACGCTACAGGAAAACCATAGGGATGTCCCTGTGTGTCTAAGGGGGCGGACCGGGTGGCCCCGCCCCCTCTGATGCTACGGGGAAGCCATAGGGATATCCCAGTGCGTCAGAGGGGGGCGGGGTCAACCAGCGACATCATCATGTGGCCCCACCCTCAGTTATAAAAGAGCTGTCACCTGAGAGGCAGGTCATTATGGCAGGTGCCTCCCATGGAGACAGATTGTAGGCGGCGTGCAGCTTTTTTTTTTTCTTTTTCGGTCCATCGGAGTGAGAGAAGAAGAAGACTTTGTGGCACTGTCAAGTCCCACACTTACCAGACAGATGAGTCTGCTTGGGCAGAGGGTAGGCTCCCTTACGTATCCGATTCGGGGCCCCTGGTAGAGTAGACAGGAGGCCCACGAATGCGGAATGGTATGAGGGCCTGTTGTTAGGGTCCTGGAGCAAGGTGGTCTGGCAAGCAACCGGTAGAGCTTCAGGACTTGATGGAGCAGATGCTGAGCAGGAGCTAATCAGGCTGGTCACACACAGGCAGAGGTCGGCAATGGGCTGGCGGCAACGGTACAAGGGAGAAGGCAGAAACAAGGTCAAACAAGCCGGGGTCGGGTTCAGGCAGCAATCAAGGGAGGTCCAAAGGCAAGCCGGGTCACAACGGGTCAACACTACGGAGATACAGGAACACAGGATGATCACGGAACAAGACACAGAGCTGTTTGATCAGGCAGCACTGAATTAGTGTAGAGGCAGGCTTAAATAGGCTGATTGGCGCCAAAACGCCGCGCTCGTGCACGCGCCGATTCGCCAAGGCGCCCCGCGCCCCCGCACGCGCCCGAGCGCGCCCCGACACCGGCGTGCACGCCCACACTACCGGGCATGTCAATGGTAATGCCCACTGGCGGACGCGCATTAGCGCGAGCGCGTATGCACGAACGCCCGGACGCCATCCCGCACGCCTCGGCCGGTCAGCCCAGACACGCCAGTGCCCCAAGGGACACGCGCCCCAGCACGCACAGAGACACGAGCACCAACGTGCCCCAGCTGGGCCATCTTTGAGGAATGAGAGGTTTTAAAAGACTGCAGAAGTTCTCTGGCATGTAAGTTACTTTCCGGCTCCCACGAATTATCTTCGGGTCCATAGCCCTTCCATTTTACAAGATATTGAACCTGATTGCGTCTTCTTCTGCAATCTAGAATTGCCTCCACTTCGAACTCCTCTTCGCCATCAACAACAATAGGTTTGGGTGGACCAATGCTATGACCAGAAAAGAAGTTAGGGGTGACCGGCTTCAGGAGGGACACATGGAAGACTGGATGTATCCTCAGGGAGTTAGGAAGGTCAAGTTCGTATGCCACATTGTTGATTTTCCTTTTAATCAAGAAAGGACCCAAGTATTTGGGGCCCAGTTTTCTGGACGGGCAGGCCAACTTGAGGTTAGCGGTAGACAACCAGACAGAATTGCCAGGTTTCAGGACAAGTTCTCCCCGTCTCTTCCTGTCAAAGATTTTCTTGTAATCTTCCTGAGCCTTGGTCATGGTTTCCTGCAGCAATTTGTTGTTGTTTGAAAATTAATCCAAAGTTTCGGATACTGCAGGAACAGGGCATTCGGGAAAAGGTCCAGGCAAGAAGGATGTGTGGAAACCATAGTTGGCATAAAACGGTGACTGATTGGTAGCTGAGTGTAGTGAGTTATTGTAGGAGAACTCTGCGATGGGAAGCAGGTAGGCCCAGTCATCCTGGGAGAATGCAGAGAAACAGCGGAAGTATTGCTCCAAGGTTTGATTCATCCTCTCGGTTTTTCCATTTGACTGAGGGTGGTAGGCCGAAGAAAATGACAATTCGATTCCAAGGGCGCCACAAAGGGCTTTCCAGAATCTGGAGGTAAATTGGACGCCTCTGTCTGAAACTATATTGGTCGGTACTCCATACAGTCTGACGATTTCCTTAATAAAGATGGAAGCGGTCTCCATGGCCGAAGGGGTGCCCTTCATGGGAAGAAAATGGGCCATTTTAGACAGCCTGTCCACCACAACAAAAATGGACGAAAAACCTTCTGATGGGGGGAGTTCAACGATAAAGTCCATTGAAATCATGGCCCATGGTCTCTCTGGGACTGGTAATGGTCTCAACAGACTCCATGCTCTTGTCCGGCTAGTCTTGTTTCTGGCACACGTGTTACAGGACTCCACATATTCCTTGCAGTCCTTAGTAAGGTGAGGCAACCAAAAGGTGCGTTGGACAAGGTCAGTTGTCTTCTGTGTGCCGAAGTGACCGGCAAGTTTGTGATCATGGTACAAGCTTAACACCCGTACTTTTAGCTCCTCAGGGACCACAATTTTATTCTTGAACCAGAACAGCCCATCTTTGGTACAAGCTTCAGCAGGTGGAGACATTCCCATAGAGGATCGTCTGATTTGGGAGATTAGATCCTCCTGTAGGATTAGGAAATTTCCAGAGGGGAGGATGGTGTCTGGAGACAGGGTCTTCTCAGAATCGAGAAACATTCGGGAAAGGGCGTCGGATTTGACATTCTTGGATCCGGGTCTGTAGGTAATATGGAAAATAAATCGGGAAAAAAAAGTGCCCATCTGGCCTGCCGGGGTTTCAATCTCTTGGCCGTTCTTAGGTATTCTAAGTTTTTGTGGTCCGTGTAGACCAAAATGGGGTGCGCTGCACCTTCCAGGAGATAACGCCATTCCTCCAGGGCTGCTTTAATGGCTAGAAGTTCCCGATCTCCCACGTCGTAATTCTTCTTGGAAGGGGAGAGTTTACGTGAGAAGAATCCCACAGGGTACAGGAGTGCTTTGGCACCTTGTCTCTGTGAGAGCACAGCTCCAACTGCAACTTCGGAAGCATCCACTTCCAAGACGAAGGGCAAGGCAGGGTTGGGATGCTTGAGAATAGTGGCTGACGTGAACAGCGCTTTGAGTCTTTCAAAGGCCTCTTGTGCCTTAGGGGTCCAGCAGAACGGGCTTCCTTGTTTAATGAGAGTTATGATCGAAGAGAATCCCTTAATAAATTTCCTATAGAAATTGGCAAAGCCAATAAAACGCTGTACTCCTTTCTTGTCTATAGGTGCAGGCCAATCCAGGATAGCGGATACTTTTTGTGGATCCATTTTGATGCCGTCAGGAGAAATGATCAGGCCTAGGAACTGGATAGATTGGAGCTCAAACTCGCATTTTTCAAGTTTGGCGTAAAGCCCATGTTGTCTAAGCCGGGTGAGTACATTTCGTACGTGTTTGCGGTGCTTCGTCAGGGAAGCAGAGAAAACCAGGATATCGTCCAGGTAGACGATGACATATAAGTCCAGGAAGTCATGAAAGACATCGTTGACAAAATGCTGGAATGTAGCCGGTGCGTTGCACAGACCAAAGGGAATGACGAGGTACTCGTAGTGTCCGAATCGAGTACGAAAGGCCGTCTACTATTCGTCCCCCTCTCTTATGCGGATCAAATTATAGGCTCCACGGAGGTCTAGCTTAGTGAAAACGGTAGCAGATCCTAATCTCTGAAATAATTCGGGAACCAAGGGTAGTGGGTATCTGTTCTTTATAGTGATTTTATTAAGCTCCCGGTAATCAATGCAGGGACGTAAGGAGTGATCCTTTATTTCCACAAAAAAGATGCCTGCCCCAGCTGGAGATGTGGAAGGATGGATGAACCCTTTCTTCAGGTTTTCGTCTATATAGACTCTCAAGGTGCCCAGCTCCTGCTCAGTTAGAGGGAAAATCCTCCCGAAAGGAACTTCAGTACCCGGTAAAAGTTCTATTGGACAATCATAGGGTCTATGTACTGGAAGAGTTTCTGCCCCCTTTTTACTGAACACATCCAGGAAATCCCGGTAAGGTTCGGGAAGATCTTGGTAAGACTTCGTTTCTGAGTACAGGCACAGGCATTGGGAGTAAGTTAAAGGGGTCCCCCGTAAACAGTGTTGTTTGCAATATTCAGAAGAAAACTGGATCTTGCCCGTAGACCAGTTGATACTAGGATTGTGAGCCTGTAGCCAAGGTATTCCTAGGATAATTGGGAAGAGGGGAGAGGAGATGACATCTAGGCGTAAAAGTTCCTGATGTTCTGGGCCAATGGTGGCCAGTAGAGGAACCGTTTCCTGGGTAACAGGTCCGGAGCGGAGGGTGGAGCCGTCCGCTAAGAAAACTGCCAGTCCCTGGTCCTTAGTTTGAGTAGGGATATGATGGTTTTCAACGAAAGTCCGGTCAATGAATCCGCTACATGCTCCCGAATCAATGATGACCGATACTGGGATGCTCCTTCCAGGTAACTGTAATACAATGGAAAATGTTAGGTGGTTATCGGAACTAGGTAAGACAGGTGCACACAACGAGGAGAACGGCAGGGACTTACGTCTTTTATTGGGGCATGCTCTTGCAAAGTGTCCAGGCTCCCCACATTACAGGCACAGGTTAAGTGTGCGTCTGCGTGTCTTCTCCTCTGGGGTCAGAGAGGGACGGAGCAGTCCCAACTGCATGGGCTCAGGAGCTTCCTGGGCTGGAATAGACGAGACAAGCGGAGCTTGGTTCGGGGCACTAGGGGCCCTGGGCAACATCCAGGTGAAGCGTGGGTGGCCAACAGATCTCTCAGAGCGTCTCTCTCTGAGGCGGCGGTCAATTTGGATTGATAAGTTGATTAGCTCCCCTAGTGTCTGAGGTACCCCCACCCGTGCTAATTTGTCCTTTAGGGGGTCCGACAACCCCAGCCGATATTGGTGACGCAAGGCTGCGTTATTCCACTCTGTATCAGAGCTCCAACGCCTAAACTCCACGGCGTAATCTTCGGCCGCTCTGCGGCCTTGTTGAAGGGAGTGCAAGGCGGCTTCTGCCGTGGCTGTTAGTTGAGGGTCCTCATACAGCTGAGACATGGCAAAGAAAAAGTCACTCAAAGAATCTTGAGATTGGGCCTTTTGCTCCAGCAGATGGTGGGCCCAGGTCTGAGGCTCGCCGGTCAACAAGGATATGACGAACCCCACTTTGGTAGCCTCCAAGGAGAACGTACGGGGTTGTAAGGCAAAGTACAGTTCGCATGCGTTGGGGAACGCCCAGAACTTGCAACGTTCTCCGGAAAACTTTTCGGGTGTAGGCACCCTGGGCTCTGGTGGAAGCATAACTACAGAAGGTGCTGAGGCAGGATTAGCAGATACTGCTCCCGGAGGGGAGGCTGAGAGGGCCTGGACCTGTCCTTCCAGTCTGGTATAGCCCTCCTGTAGGCTTTTGATAGCTTGGGTAAGGCCCACTAGGTGCCTGCACAGTTCATCCATGGGGGAGGCCCCCTGCCCGGACTCAGTCATGGCTGCCTGATACTGTCAAGTCCCACACTTACCAGACAGATGAGTCCACTTGGGCAGAGGGTAGGCTCCCTTACGTATCCGATTCGGGGCCCCTGGTAGAGTAGACAGGAGGCCCACGAATGCGGAATGGTATGAGGGCCTGATGTTAGGGTCCTGGAGCAAGGTGGTCTGGCAAGCAACCGGTAGAGCTTCAGGACTTGATGGAGCAGATGCTGAGCAGGAGCTAATCAGGCTGGTCACACACAGGCAGAGGTCGGCAACGGGCTGGCGGCAACGGTACAAGGGAGAAGGCAGAAACAAGGTCAAACAAGCCGGGGTCGGGTTCAGGCAGGTCCAAAGGGAGGTCCAAAGGCAAGCCGGGTCACAACGGGTCAACACTACAGAGATACAGGAACACAGGATGATCACGGAACAAGACACAGAGCTGTTTGATCAGGCAGCACGGAATCAGTGTAGAGGCAGTCTTAAATAGGCTGATTGGCGCCAAAACACCGTGCTCGTGCACGCGCCGATTCGCCAAGGCGCCCCGCGCCCCTGCACGCACCCGAGCGCGCCCCCGACACCAGCGTGCACGCCCACACTACCGGGCATGTCAATGGTAATGCCCACAGGCGGACACGCGTTAGCGCGAACGCGTGTACGCACGAACGCCCGGACGCCACCCCGCACGCTACGGCCGGTCAGCCCAGACATGCCAGTGCCCCCAGGGACACGAGCCCCAGCACGCACAGAGACACGAGCACCAACGCGCCCCGGCGCTCACCGGCGCCCAACCAGGTAACCTCTCTGACAGGCACAGTTTTATTTTTTAATTTTTTTAATAAAGGACTTGTCCCAAGCCATGTCTTATGTTTTTTTTACCATTCTCATGCCCCGTACACACGGTCGGACTTTGTTCGGACATTCCGACAACAAAATCCTAGGATTTTTTCCGACGGATGTTGGCTCAAACTTGTTTTGCGTACACACGGTCTCACAAAGTTGTCGGAATTTCCGATCGCCAAGAACGCGGCAACGTCAAGCATGTACGATGAGACTAGAAAAGGCCAGTTCAGAACCAAGTGCGTCACCCTTTGGGCTCCTTTTGCTAATCTCGTGTTAGTAAAAGTTTGGTGAGAGACGATTCACGCTTTTTCAGACTCGTGGTTTTCAGATCGTTTTCTGCCGTTCAGTTTGTGCTTGTGGGTTTGTATCTGCTCTTCAGTGCGTGCAAGCAAGTTCCGCGTGACTTTTAGTCATTGTATTCTTGTTCGTTCGTTACTGTTTTTCAGGTCGCTCTTCACAGGCCTTGCTGTTCTTCAGTGCCTTCTGTTACTTCATTCTGAGCGTATGCGTACTCCTCGTAGAGTTCATGCTGTGGGGGGGCTTGGTGTTGGGGTCCTGACCTTGACCCAAGTCCAGTCCATGAACAGGGTGGGGAGGAGTTCATGGACCAAGAATTGGTTGCTTCAGCGTGACCAGTTCTCTCATATGCCTTTGCTCCATGAGATCCGTGAGAATAATCCTGATGATTTCAGGAACTTTCTCAGGATGACGGACCCCGTGTTTCACCGTCTGTTGGCTTCGCTGACCCCTTATATTAGCAGGCAGGATACCTGCATGAGGCAAGCCATCACTCAGGAGCAGAGGTTGGTCGCTACCCTGCGGTATTTGGCGACAGGTTGAAGTCTGCAGGACTTGAAGTTCTCGACAGGCATCTCCCACCAGGCTCTGGGTATCATCATCCCAGAGACCTGTTCTGCCATCATCCAGGTCCTGCAGAAGGAGTATATGAAGGTAAGATTTGTATCCTTTAATATCACATTTCATTGTATTTAATTTGTACTAATATATTGTATTTCTTTCCTCATTCCCTAATTACCATGATTGTAATATGCTGTGAATGTCCCCTTTGTCCTCATGCATGCTGGATTTTTATGTAATTAATTTTTTAGGGCCTTCATACAGATTGTCCTTCACTAACCTCCCCAGCATGGTCTCTCCTGGCCCTATATTCACCTCATGTAGTCACTTAACAATGTATTTTATCAGCTCCATAGTAGTGCTTTACCCCAAACACCCCCTAAAATGTTTTGAAATGTTATTTTAGCTTTAAATTCTGGCAGAGTGGCATAGGATTTTTTTTGGGGTGTCCCCAAATCATTTTTAGTAACCCTCCCTCCCCCAACTGCTAAGTCAGCTGATCCAAATTCTCTATCTATCCTCAATCATCTATCTGCTTACTTTACCAAAGCCATACACACTATACCCATCTCTTTTGTGCTTTGATTTATGGATGAATTCCCCAAAGCATGTAGTGCAAGGGCCTGCCTGTATACTTTCCAATGGTACTGTTTGAATTTTTAAGATACTATTATTATCTTGAGTCAGGTAATAGCAGAATGTTCAAATGTGCTCAAATGTGTACAATGTGTATTTATATCTTTGTATTCGGACACTTCTTACCTGTCCAGTGGGCTGCCAATAGTGTAAATGAGGGGCTGTTCCAAGTAATACCCTGTATTTAGGCATTCATCTCTCAATGAAGTGGCCCATGAGAGGGGGGGGATATGATAGTCGTACCTTATACTTTGGTGTTGTTAAATTCCCCTTAATAAATGCTATCTGGAGGTTGCCCCAGAATGTTTGTGCCTAATCTGCTTTCCATGTTTCTGAGCAAAAATAGTAATTGTTTTTTTTTCCTCAACAGTTTCCTTCCACGCCACAGGAATGGCAGACTGTGGCCTCCCACTTTGCCCAGCGGTGGGACTTTCCTAACTGCGGAGGGGCAATTGATGGGAAACACATCCACATCATCCCACCACCCAACTCGGGGTCGTACTATTTCAACTATAAGGGGTTAAATAGTATTGTGATAGTGTTGGCGGTGGTGTCGGCTAATTACGACTTCTTGTATGTGGACGTGGGAAGAATGGCCGGATGTCCGATGGTGGAGTTATCGCCCAGACGGAGTTCTACAGACGTCTCCAGAATGGCAGCTTGGACTTGCCAGCTCCAGAGGACAATGTGGAAGGACTCCCATTTGTGTTCGTTGCTGATAAAGCGTTTGCACTGAGGGACCACCTGATGCGGCCATTCCCGATGAGGAACCTCACCCCGGAACAGAGGGTTTTTAATTACCGGCTGGCCAGAGCCCAAAGAGTGGTAGCGAACACATTTGGAATCCTGGCCAGCCGGTTCAGCCTATTTCTGACACCTATCCATATGGTGGAGTATAAACTGAACCATATTATACTGGCGTGCTGTATTCGCCATAACTTTTTAAGGAAACATTCGGCCAACTATGCTGGCTCAGTTGGGCCTGAGGCCGGAATGATACTTGAAACACTGATGGCGCTTGAAAGCGGCCATCCTGGCTTGCCCTCCCTGAGTGCCCGTGATGTTCGGTTACGATACCTGGAGTTCTTTGCGGGTAGGGGGGCCATCAATATGCCTTCAAATTTGTGAAGCCTTTTTCCAATAAAACAAAAAAAATTTACTGCTTGTGTTTGTTTTAGCTGACCCTGACAGCAATGTGTTAAATTCGCCCCAAAACATCAATGATGTTTTTTATTTTTGGTTATCACATCATTTATTTTTTTCTGGATGTTTTCCAATTCTAAATTACACCCCATGATCTCCCCGATCAGGATCTGGGCACTTTCAGATGTGAAAGGATCTCGATCCCTAACATCATGATCACCTAAAAAGAGAGAAACCAAAGAAAAACAGGTATCAAAAATCTGCGGACATCCATCTCTTACCTGAACCTGTGGTCGCAGACACTCACCTGTTGTGGTGCCGATTTCCACCACATCTTCTTCCTCCTCCTGCTCCGCTTGTGTTTGGGGTATTTCACCTTCTTCCATAGGTGGGGGGTCTCTGGTCTCCTCGGATGAGGGGTGTCCTCTGAGTCTTTTCTCCCCTATGTAAAACAAAAATGGTATAATTATCACACAGATATTTGATGGCAGAACTATAAATAGGAAACATTGCTTGGAAGTGGGGTACAATTGTCAATTTTAGCAGAGTTCCAAGATGTCGTTTTTTTATTGGCCTTTGTTAAGCTGCAATACTTTACCTGTTTTGTACAAGCTTCACAGATGTAGCCCCCCCTATAGTATACACTGGAGTACATGTGTGCCCCCCTAATAAAAATGGTGTTCTGGTGTCCCACACTAGTGCTCCAGTGTCCAGATGTGAAAACAGCTGCTCAGTGTCCTCTCCTTACACAGAATCTAGTTTGCATTTCATTCTAGTAACAAACCCATCTACACAACCAAATATTTTGCATCCAAGTAGGCCTTAAAAAATGTAGGAAAATGCATATGGCCTAAACAATGGTGTTTTAGAGGGGAAACAAAATGTTGGATACGAACGAATAATGGGCCCATGAACATTAAAATTGACATTTGAAACTGTACAATTAAGAAAAGCATATGGAGCAGCATGAACGTAATAAAGACAAAAAGAATATGAACACAGCACAACTACTTACTTTTTTGCAGCACTCTCCGGATCTTTCGGTACTGCTCTGGATCTCGTAATTTGAGGTCCGACCACCACTTCCTGAGCTGATCTTTCGATCGTCGTACCCCGAAATTCCTGTGCAGACTTTTGACCACTTTCGCCATGATCTTGGCCTTTCGGATATTGGGGTTGGGGTAAGGCCCATACTTTCCATCATAGTCGGCCCTCTTCAGGATGTCCACCATCTCCAACATCTCCCCAAAGGACATATTTGTGGTCTTAAATCTTCTCCTTCTGGATCGGGACGTTTCTGTTTCCGGGCTTTCCTCCTCCTCGTTGCTATAATTAGCACTCACCTGCTGTGACTCCGCCATGTGCTCTTCACCCACTGCGCCGAACAAAAAGGGGCGGGGAATAGACTAGAAACAACGTCAGGGGCGGGCGGAGTTACACGCATGCGCAGTGTATATAAAGCGTAACACACGTGCGTATTATGTACGATCTTTGAGCGGAGGAAGGAGCATTGGACGCGGCGATCATAAGAATGAAGGTAAGAGACAAACTTGTGCCTATACTGCTTCTAGATTGAGACCTATATTGTAACACAATTAGGAGAGTTTTGTCTGACATTAGGCTTTGTCTTGTGTTGTGTCTTGCAGTGAACATGGATATCTTAGTTAAAGATAATGACTTCATGTCACTATTCATTGACATGTTAAGGGAGCTGCCATGTCTGTGGGAGATTAACCACCCACATTACAAGAACCAAGCAAAGAGGAAGGCAGCACTGGAGCAATTGTGTGAAATTGTGAAGCAGGTGATCCCCACGGCAGACATCACCTATTTGAAGATCTTAATTGCTGGCCTGAGGAGTACATATGTAATGGAGCCCCAGAAAGTCCTGGATTCACAGAGATCCAGGGCAGCAGATGACATCTATGTCCCCAGGATGTGGTACTACGACAGGCTGCATTTTCTGGCAGGCCAGACTGAACGCAGGCCATCCCTCTCCAGTCTTCCTTCCACGCTTCCTTCCCCCCCGGCTGGGGCTTCTGACGCCCAACCTGGGCCTTCCAGGCAACATGTGGAGGAGCCCAGATTGAGCCAGGTATAGCATTCCTCCAAATATTTCTGCTTGTCCAATCAATGATGTTAACTAGATGTTAGCTGGGAGTACTAATTTATGATTGTGATTGATGAAGCAAAAACTAAAACCATGTCCCTTTTTCATACACAGGGAAGTCTCAGCCAGGAGGTGGCCGGGCCGAGCCGGCTGCCTGATATGCCGGTCCCTCCACTCCCCCTGGAAAGAGAAAGTGGAAGGAGGAGGAGTGCCCTAGAGGAGGCTGCCAGAGGACTCTTTTGGAGGGCTACAGAGGCCATGGGAGCACCACACACCGTGGAGGAGGACATTGCTGCCACCATTGCCTATAAAATGCAGAGGATGGAGGAGGGACAACAAGTCATGTGTGAGTCACTCATATTGGAGGCTCTTAACAAAGGTATGAGGGGCCAAATTACAGCTCAGACACACCTTTGTGAACTCACAGATGGTCTTCCTCCTCCTCCTGCATGTCCTCCTCCTCCCTCTCCTCTAGGTCCTCCCAGTCCTCCTCCTCCTCCAGGTCATACTCCTCCTCCTGCCACATCTCCAACAGCACAGCCACAGCCCAGAAGGAAGCGTGGAAGGAAGACCAGAAAGTGAGGACCCTGGATCCAGTCTGGTCGGCCAAAAGATGCAGCCTCTTGTGGTACCACAGCCTGGGGACACACATGTCATCTGCTGCTTTCCGGATCTCTGCGAATTCTGGACCAGACTGCCCTCCCTTACATATGGACTCCTCAGGCCACCAATTTTAATGTTCAAGAATTGATGTCTGCCGTGGGGGTCCCAGGCTTCGCTAACTTCTCATGTTGATCCAGTGTTGCCTCCCTCTTTGTTTGGTTCTGAGCCCTTAATAAAGGAATTTTTTTTGAATTATACTTGCCTATGTGTGTTTTACTTCAAAAAGGACAGTTTTTTGGTGAGGATTTAGGTACATTTCAAAAATACAATGTGAAATTAACAAGGGACACCAACACCAAACAATCTCCTTGAGATTAAATAAAAAAAGATATCAATGGTGCTGTGGTAACTTGACACACAAAACACACACAAAAATATTCTGGAGTCAAACTAAAAACAACATTAAACAAAGATCAGCCTTGGAAAAAATACAAACATAAAATCGAAACCAAAAATGGCTTAAAAACCAAAAAAATAAAAAAATAAAATAAAAAACATTCTGTCAGATGTGACAAATAACAATATATTCAGGGAATCCCAATAAAAAAACAAAAAAAAAAGTTTGTGAGAAGTGTGTGTGAATATGAGCAGCAAAACTACTTCATTCTTGTCACATTATAAAGAAGAAGAGAGTGCGCTGTATTAAACCATTTTTAACATTGCAGCGTGACGAAAGTGCTGTATCCATTGCGAACCGAGCTGTTCCGTGTCAGAATTTCTTCTGAGCATGCGTGGCACTTTGTGCGTCGGAACAGGCCACACACGGTCGGAATTGACGCGATCGGATTTTGTTGTGGGAAAATTTTATCTCCTGCTCTCCAACTTTGTGTGTTGAAAAATCCGATGGAAAATGTCCGATGGAGCCCACACATGGTCGGAATTTCCGACAACACGCTCCGATCCGATATTTTCCATCGGAAAATCCGACCGTGTGTACGGGGCATTACACATTTTTTGTGAAAAGGTAGGGGTACATTTGTACCCCGTTACCATTTCACACGGGGGGCCGGGATCTGGGGGTCCCCTTGTTAAAGGGGGTTCCAGATTCCGATAAGCCCCCCACCTGCAGACCCCCACAACCACCGGGAAAGGGTTCTTGGGATGAGACCCTTTTCCCCATCAACATGGAGACAAGCTGCTTTGGGGGGCTACCCCAAAGCACCCTCCCCATGTTGAGGGCATGTGGCCTGGTACGGTTCAGGAGGGGGGTGCTCTCTTGTCCCCCTCTTTTCCTGCAGCCTGCCAGGTTGCGTGCTCAGGTAAGGGTCTGGTATGTATTTTTGGGGGGACCCCTACACCACTTTTTTTTAATTTTGGCGCAGGGTTCCCCTTGATATTCATACCAGACCTGAAGGGCCTGGTATGGAATTTGGGGGGACCCCCATGCATTTTTTTTTTAATTTTGGTTCAGGGTTCCCCTGCAGGGGAATCCCATGCCATTTTTATCAATGAATTTTTATGTGTATTGCCGGGACCAACAATAATTATATTACTTTTTTTTCCTTTAGAAATGTAATTTTGCTCTCGGACTGTTCTAAACACGGGAAACATGCGCCACTTTACAGCCATACTATAGACAACCCCCAGGTACGAAAATTAAAGGAATATTACATTTTTATTGTTTCACTTTAAGCATTATTAAAATCACTGCTCCTGAAAAAACGTCCATTTTTAAAACTTTTTTTGCATTGATACATGTCCCCTGGGGCAGGAACCAAGTCCCCAAACACTTTTTATGACAATACCATGCATATAAGCCTTTAAAATTAGCACAAATTTGCTGCGAACACCCCAAATTGTTCGCTATTCAGCGATCAGGCGAACACCCGATGTTTGAGTCAAACTTACGTTCGTCTCGAACATCGGGCTCATCCCTACTTGTCATATTGCTGTACAGTATATGTAAAAATTGTTTGAATATACTCAGTGGTACTATTTTAATTGATGAATAACCACATTTACATTTTAGAAAGGACACTCAATATCAACCCTGAAGAAGGAATATAATTCCGAAACATGTTGGGATGCATCAAAGAAACTCATGCGGACTGACCATAATCTATCTCTGTCAGTACCTAGGGTGCAATTTGATATTTTTGAGTACTTGTTTTTATGCCTTGTTCTATGTATTTTTGTTAGCATTTATGTATAGGTTAGCAACACTTGTCTCTATAGGGCGCATTAAACTGGTACTAATAACATTGGCGTGGTTGCTTTTTAAACCAATTTACTTTCTTACTTAGTATCTGCCTTTAAAGTCCATGGGGGGTTTACCCTGTTGCAACTTTGTGCATCATACATATATTTGGAAGTTGGCAGTTCCATACACCGAACCCCGAACACAACTTCCAGTCAGCTATGATAAGGGCTGCATACCAGCTGAAAAGTGTCAGTGGACTATTTTCCTTTAAATGGATTATTCTGAACTTGAATAAAGTATTGAAATCCAGGGCTATGTGCAAGATATTCTTGTTTATGCCCTGCAGAAGAACAAAGAAGAGGAATCTCACTAGCTGTGGTGTTGTTTTCCAGAACTGATAAGCTCATTTGCTGGGTTCAATTTGTTGGGGTTTTAATCAAATCCTGTGAAGTCCACAAAACCCAAAATTAGAATTGAAGTCTATGGGGGTGAACCTTGCTAATACATTCTGGCCATTTTCAAGGTTAGTAGGCAAGGTATTGTCAAAAAAAAGGCTATCACTGGACACTGCAATGGAAAACATTTAACAAACCAGTGATTTTGCTTCCTTATAGCCACAGGGGCCTCCAATCATACACACCAGTGTGGGTTCTTCCTGATTCCTATGAGGGACTATAGTGCTTGGCATACTTATCCACCTATGACCATCCAGGATTGACTATTGATTGCGACATTTGATGTAATGCCACTGTCAGAAAGGCCATCCCCCAGTCAAAATTATTTTGCACAGAAGGCCATTTCTTTCTTTCACCAGCATATGAAATGCAATGAAACAGCAGGAGACAGTAAAGAGATACAGGAGCGAGCAGTGTTGGGGTGCAAGTAATAATGAGGATGAGGAGGGTTGGGTTGCTTCCATTAAGGAGGAGGAAGGGTGCAGGGGTGCTGACAGTAAGAAGGAGGAGAGTTGGGATACTGGTGGTAAGAGAGAGGAGGAAATGGGGCCAATTTTAGGGGATGTTTCACCCCTCCCAAACTCGGTGGGAGCACAGAATGTGCCACTTTGAAGAAGTGCTGCACTTTGCTGCATTTCCTGATGTTGGCAGGATCCTCTCAGATTAGTAATATGCTTCTGATCCTCTAAATGCCTGTAAGGGTTGAGTGATGGAATGGCTGTCATGTCCTCCATGTTTCCCTCTTTGTGGTGCTCCAAGAAAGGGTTACATGAGAGGCCTACCCCTGGTTGGTTCTTCTGGGGTATGCTAGTAGGGATGAGCTGAACACTCCCCGGTTTGGTTTGCAGCAGAACTTGCGACCGGGCAAAAAATTTGTACGAACATTGTTAAACACAGTTAAAGTCTATGGGACACGAACATGAATAATCAAAAGTGCTAATTTTAAAGGCTTATATGCAAGTTATTGTCATAAAAAGTGTTTGGGGACCTGGGTCCTGCCCCATGGGACATGTATCAATGCAAATAAAATTTTTAAAAACAGCCATTTTTTCGGGAGCAGTGATTTTAATAATGCTTAAAGTGAAACAATAAAAGTGTAATATTCCTTTAAATTTCATACCTGGGGGGTGTCTATAGTATGCCTGTAAAGTGGCGTTTCCCTTTTCCCGTGCTTAGAACAGTCTGACAGCAAAATGACATTTCAAAGGAAAAAAAAGTCATTTAAAACTACTCGCGGCTATTAATGAATTGTCGGTCCAACAATACACATAAAAGTTCATTGATAAAAACTGCATGGGATTTCCCCAAAGGGGAACCCTGACCCAAAATGAAAAAAAAAATGTGTGGGGGTCCCCCTAAATTCCATACCAGGCCCTTCAGGTCTGGTATGGTTATTAAGGGGAACCCCGCGCCAAAATAAAAAAAATGGCGTGGGGGTCCCCCTAAATTCCATACCAGGCCCTTCAGGTCTGGTATGGATATTAAGGGGAACCATGCGGCAAAATTAAAATAAAATGGCGTGGTGGTCCCCTCAAAATCCATACCAGACTCTTCAGGTCCCCGCCCCCTCTGACAACATGGGGAAAGCCACAGGGAAGTCCCGTGAATTCCCCGTGCATCAGAGGAGGGTGGGGTCACCAGGTGGCCCCGCCCTCCATTAAATAAGAAGTGTCAGAAGAAGCCAAGCGTCACATGACTGAAGACTTCCACTAAGGCGGATCATGCGGACGGAGTGGAGAAGAAACCTGGAGGAAGATGCGGGTCATGAAAAGCAGAAGAAGAAGAAGATGAAGAAGAAAATGGAGGAAGAAGAAGAACACCGAAAGATCACCAGAAGAAAGAAGATGGAGGAAGAAGCGGAAATAAGAGGAAATTAATAAAGGACTTGTCAAAAACCGTCTCTTGTGTTTTTTAAACTTTTTGACACTTTTTTGTGAAATAGTAGGGGTACATTTGTACCCCATTACCAATTCACATAGGGGGGCTGGGATCTGGGGGTCCCCTTGTTAAAGGGGGCTTCCAGATTCCGATAAGCCCCCCACCCGCAGACCCCCACAACCACCGGCCAAGGGTTGTGGGAATGAGGCCTTTCTCCCCATTAACCTGGGGACAAGGTGCTTTGTGGAGCTACCTCAAAGCACCCTCCCAATGTTGAGGGCATGTGGCCTGGTACAGTTCAGGAGGGGGGGCACTCTCTCATCCCCCCTCTTTTCCTGCAGCCTACCAGGTTGCATGCTTGGATAAGGGTCTGGTATGGATTTTTGGGGGGATCCCATGGTATTTTTTTTAATTTTGGCACGGGGTTCCCCTTAAAATCCATACCAGACCTGGAAGGTTTGGTATGGATTTTGAGGGGGACCCCCACGCCATTTCTTTTTAAAATTTTGGCGTGGGGTTCCCCTTAATATCCATACCAGACCTGAAGGGCCTGGTATGGAATTTAGGGGGACCCCCACGCCATCTTTTTTTAAAATTTTGGTTCGGGGTTCCACTGTGGAGAAATCCCATGCCGTTTTTATCAATGAACTTTTATGTGTAATGTCGGACCGACAATTCATTATAGCCGCGAGTAGTTTTATATGACTTTTTTTTCCTTTGAAATGTCATTTTGTTGTCAGACTGTTCTAAACACGTGAAACATGCGCCCCTTTTACAGGCATACTATAGACACCCCCCAGGTACAAAACACACTTTCATTGTTTCACTTTAAGCATTATTAAAATCACTGCTCCCGAAAAGACGGACGTTTTTAAAAATTCTTTTTGCATTGATACATGTCCCCTGGGACAGGTCCCACGTCCCCAAACACTTTTATTGACAATTACTTGTATATAAGCCTTTAAAATTAGCACTTTTGATTTCTCCCATAGACTCTTAAAGGGTGTTCCGCGGATTTCGAATTTGCCGCGAACACCTCATCCCTATATGCTAGACTCATTGGTTAGGGTCACTGCCCTACACATGGGGCACCTTTACTTGAACAGATGACTGAACTTGAATAAACTCTCTCGATGTAATATTCACTACCACTGTCTCTGATACATACACTGTATCTGAAGGGACACACAGAGCCCTTGCCCTCTACACTTGTCCAGGATTTCACTGCTACCTCACTCTCAACAACAGTATGGAGCCCCGCCGTGCACCTAGCATTGACTCCATGCATGCACCTTCACCTAACTCTTCCTCTTCTGTATCTGTGTACAAGTTGGGGACCTCTGTGGTGCTGATCTGCTCCCATTGCCATGGGAGATGGATCTGCTTACAGAAAACAACAACTCCTCTGCTAGAAGCTGTACCACCTGCCACACCTACATGCTTTTGACTGGCTGCTAGAGAAACCTTTGTTACTCTTGGTAACCATTTGCTTGTACTACACTCTCTGTTATCTCCTGTATTAGTTCTATATTGACATGCTGTAGCTAGACCATGGCTCTCATACCTTCCGGAACTGTGAAATGATATCATTAAGCTTTCTGTCAAGGTGCTCATTGAGCATAATCCAGGAAACCTTGCATCTGGACATAGTGATGAAATTGAAGGGTTCTTCCAGGAGTGAGATGTGGTAAGTTTGGCAGCTAAGCACCTAAGTGAATCAACATTTGCTTTGCTCTTGGTAAACTTTCTACCTGTTCATTCAGTAAAGCAAAACAAGGTAATTGTAGGACTGGTGTTTTCGTAACCTTTCAGGTCAAAACAAAAACCTTGTTCTAGAACCCCGGAGTTTGGGGCATTCCCATCAGATATAATACATGGTGCCATAAGATTGAAGGAACCCGAAAACATAGAGACAAGGAGGTCAGTAATAGCTTTAATAGGCGTGCTGAGACTATATGCCATCCGGTAAGGACTTCTACACCTGCCTCAACCAAGGAATCATTCAATATACTTTTGTGCGCTGAGTGGAAACAAGAGTATCAATAGTTCAAATCTTTCTCAGAAGCTAAATCCAAGTCCCACGCTTGCATAAAGGGTAGTTTTACAGTAGAGTCATGCAAGAGCCTTTATACAATAGAAATTTCCCCTCTTTGACCAGCATCTTGCATACATGATCTCTCATAATGGGTCCTTTTAGGGTCCTTCCCAACCACTAACAAAAAAAAGTAAAGCTGTAAAGAAAAACATTATATCAACATTGTGAACCCAAATATCTGGTGGTAATAAAGCAGTAGGTCCTCCAGGGAAGTGTAGAGCAAGCAATGCGGAAGTCCTACAAAGGCCACAGACTAAGTGAAGACTCTAATAGTGATAGTCAGCTAGTCATGGGGGTGGAGAATTCTGGAATGAACGGGAGTGCTGACTTTGCCACAGTAAAAAGATTGGTCGTAGAAGAGGAGCGTCAGCAGCTGGCGAGGCAGAATGGTGTTTCTGAGAAGAAACATGAGGCTCAAGTGAGATGATGCCCAGAAGTAGTTGCTCCCTTTCCACAAAGTTGGTAAAAGTAAAGGATTTGTTCCCTTGAGAGAAGTGCAGATGGAAAGGGAAGGACCACCAGTACTTGATGTCCTTGTGCATGATGGCCTATAGCAGAGGTTTGAATTATGGAATTTTTTTATGGTGCAATGTGAAATATCTGCAACAATTTGCTCAATAAATAATTTTGACAATAATGTCACGAGGCAGTCCATCTGGATGTGGGGCTTGTAGAGCCCTGTCGGCCCTGTGACATTCCAGGCAGTAGTCTGGCAGGTCCGGAACAGATCTTGAAGATAGAAGCATACCACTGAGTCCGTATCTTTCACTGATTCTGGCACCCCCAATATGCAGAAATGATAGCAATAGAGTTTTTTTCCAGGTCATAAATTTTAGAGAGCCACATACAAATGCTCTTGGATGTCCTGGATATGCTGCATATGCTGATTGGTACAAGCAATAGTAGATTGCAGCTTGGCTTCCACCATTTCAATACAAGCGCCCAAGCCCTGATTGCCCGCTTTAATGTCTGCAGTGATTTGTGCAGCTGTTTTGGCCAGAGAGTGAGTATTCGGCGGAGGCCGGGACCAGGCATGGCGTTCAGCCTCAGTGTGGAGCCACTCGGCAGGCAACACTCAGGCAGCTCCTTAACCACATGATTACTGATTACATTGGGATATGAACAGGAGGATTGGGGTGCTAATGGCGAGGAGGAGGAAATCAGCCAAGCTTCAAACATAATGTATTGTATTTAATTGAAGGAAGTGCTCTTGAGCCACAGCTGCAAGTGGCAATCCTATGGCCAGAGATTGCCTTCCACATCCAGGGGGAGGACAATAATCAGTAAAAAATAAGTGTAGAATCTGCCTTAGGTCTTAATCAAGGAGTGAGAGGCCAATGGTCTCTAAAACAAGATGGAATGTGGTGCAAAGATGCCAACCAATATTCTTCCTGCAAATGATATAGAGAGAGAGGTGGAGCCACCTTACCTGCTGGAAAGTACAAGAGGTGAGATGCGAGAAAGCTTTTGGAGAGATGAGGGCTGTGGAGGGAGATTTGTGCAGAGGTGGAGCATGGGGGAGAGTGGTGCTGAAGTCAGAGCCAAGGAGGCTCTGCATAGGGCACCCCTAAAACTGCATTCTGTACTTAGTGCACTCCTGAAATTGCACTCTGTATGTAGAACCCCCCTAAACTTTGCACTATGTATGTAGCACACCCCTGAACTCTGCATTCTGTGCATAGGACACCCTTGAAACTGTACTCTGTACATAGCACATCCCTAAACTCTGTACTTTGTGCATAGTGCATCCCTGAACATTGCACTCTGTAAATAGCGTTCCTGTACTACTTTTGGTGACTTTGGGGGTGATTTGAATAGACATCTGTGCAGGAACTCGCACAGATGTCTGTCAAATTGCCCCCGAAGTTGGACTGCATTGCCGGTTTGAAATTGCACGAGTTCAGCTGAACTTGCACGATTTCTAACCCACATCAGTGTATACCTGGGCTAAGAGTCAAGTGTATGATTAAACAAGTATACCAAGCAGGTGCTAGTGATCATCAATTTCATGAGTAGAAACACAGTCATTAACTGAAACAGTCTTAATACTGGGACAGGAACAGCCAAACTCTGCTGCTAAGACGAGATTGTGGAAGACATTTCATGCCACAGGTCATGGCAAGACTGAGTACAGCAACAATACACATGGTCACAAGGATACAAGTTATACTACATCAGCAAGGTCTCTGCCAGGCAAAGATTTAAAAGCAGACTGGGGTGTCAAGATGTGCTGTTCAAGTTTCTGTTTCTGTTCTCTTTGTTTTTAAGAAGCACAAAAAAATAGCAATTTTGAGGACCATAGACACAGTGTTCAGCCAAGGAAACAATGCAGCAGACAAAAGACACATCATGCTTACTTCCCTTCAACATCAGAAGATGTTCAAAAGTGCCATCAGCACAGAACTTGTGGAAACCAGTGGGAACCAGGTACACCCATCTACTGTCTGGCCAGAGAATTGGTCTGGCCAGAAGTGGTCTTCATGTTTGAACTACGGCAAAAAGACCATACCTCTGACATGGAAACAAGGCTAAGCGACTTTACTATGCAAAAAAACATAGGAAGTAGGGTGCAGAAAAATAGTGCAGGTGCTTTGGACTGATGAGACAAAGTTTGAAATACTTGGCTGTAGCAAGAGGCAGTTTGTTTGCTGAAGGGCTTTAGAATGGTATAATAATGAGTGTCTGAAGGCAACAGTGAAGTATGATAGAGACTCCTTTCAAGTTTGGGCTGTATTTCTGCAAATGGAGTTGGATATTTGGTCTGCATAAATTGTGTCCTCAGTGCTGAGAGATACAGGCAGATGCTTATCCATCATGATATAACATCCGGGAGGTGTGTGATTGGCCCCACATTTATTCTGCAGCAAGACAATGACCCCAAACATACAGCTATATTAAAAACTATCTTCAGCATAAAGAATAACAGGGAATTCTGGAAGTGATGGTTTGGCCCCCACAGATTCCTGACCTCAACATCATCAAGTCTGTCTGGAATTACATGCAAAGACAGAAGGATTTGAGGCAGCCTACATCCACAGAAGAACTGTGGTTAGTTTTTCAAGATGTTTGGAACAACATACATGCCGAGTTCCTTCAAAAACTGTGTGCAAGTGTACCTAAAAAAATTGATGCAGTTTTGAAGCAACAGCAAAGGGTGATCAGACCAAATATTGATTTTATTTGCATTTCTCTTCTGTTCCTTTACTTAGCATTTTGTTAATTGATAAAAATAAAATAAACTAAACTAAAATAACACTTCTATTTATGAAAGCATTATTAAATTACAGCATTTTTTCACACCTGCCTAAAAAGTTTGCATAGTACTGTAAAAACAAACTGGGTAATCTTCTTAGCAGAACGTTCTAAGCCTTAACACCATCTTGTCCCTAAACAAAAATGTAAAAAATGGGTTCCTTGCAAGATAAGGCCATCAGCTCAGACCCTCACCTCACAGAGGCGATGGCCACAAAGAATAGCCATTTCTAGATCAGAGTAGAAAGAGGAAAGTCTCTAATAGATTTTAAATGGCTTTTTCTAATGTGTAGGTAGAGAAAAATTCAGATCCTGTGTTGTCACACCAGAAAGCCACACCACAAAAGCAGAGGGAGTTTAGGGAAGTAAACAAGTGGCTGAAGAGCTGGAGTAGTAAGGAGGGGTTTGGGTTCTTAGAGGACTGGGTCGACTTCTCAGTCGATAACCAGTACTATAGTAGGGATGGACTGCACCTAAATGAGGAGGATGCAGATCAGCTGGGAATGAAGATGGCCAAAAAGTTAGAGGGGTTTTTAAACTAGGCGATGGGGGGGGTCCAGAGGTAGAGATAGTCAGCAGGGAACATATTCCAGAGGGTAGTATTGGGGACATTAGTGGTAGGTTGACCAAAGCACATAAACCCAAGGTAAGTATAGTAGCAAGTCCTAGTTGCAATCTCGGAACACCCAATAGGAGGATAATATGCGACTGGTCTAAACTGAGTTCACCGATTCACCAATGCCAGGAGCCTGGCGAACAAGATGGGTGAACTAGAGATACTGTTGTACGAGGAGGATTTGGATTTTGTGGGAATTTCAGAGACCTGGTTTAACAGCTCTCATGATTGGCTGGCAACCATTCAAGGGTATACACTTTATTGCAAGGATCGAAAAGGTAAAAAAGGGGAGGGGTATGCCTATATATCAAGAATAATGTACAAGTAAATATGAGGGATGACATCACTAAGGTAGCTAGGGAGGAGGTGGAATCCTTATGGGTAAACCTCCAAAGGGATGAAGCTAACGGGAAAATAATACTGGGAGTATGCTATAGGCCTACTAACCTGAGGGAGGAAGGGGAGACAGATCTCCTATCACAATTTGAATTAGCAGCAAGGATGGGAAGTGTTATCATAATGGGGGACGTTAAATATCCAGACATAGACTGGGTGGAGGGAACCATGCATTTATCTAAGGCTCGCCAGTTCTTAAATGTCTTGCAGGACAATTTCATGGATCAGATGGTAGACACACCAACTAGAAATAGAGCGTTACTGGATCTACTGATTACCAACAATACAGACCTGATCACAGATGTGGAAATACGGGTCAATTTAGGGAACAGCGATCACAGGTCAATTGGCTTCAGTATAAATCACACAAATAGGAAACATAAGGGGAATAAAAAGACACTGAATTTCAAAAGAGCCAACTTCCCTAAACTACAAACCTTGCTAGAAGGCATAAATTGAGATAAAATCTTAGGAACAATGAACACGGAGGAGAGAGGGGTTTGCTTTAAGAGCATACTAAATAAGGACATTAGCCAATGCATCCCATTGGGTAATAAATTTAAAAGAGCGAACAAAAGTGCTGGATGGCTTAACTCCAATGTAAAAATGCATATAAAAGCAAAGGAGAAGGCCTTCAAAAAATATTGGGTTGAGGGATCATTATCAGCATTCAGACTTTATAAAGAATACAACAAGAAATAAAGGGTGCAATAAGGACGGCTAAGATAGAACATGAAAGACACATAGCGGAGGAGAGCAAAAAAAATCCCAAGAAATCCTTTAAGTATGTAAATAGTAAAAAAGGGAGGACAGATCATATTGGCCCCATAATGAATAAGGAAGGACATCTGGTTACAAAGGATTGAGAGATGATGAAGGTAGTGCATTTATTCTTCTCCTCAGTCTTCACAAGGGAATCTAGGGGCTTCAGTAACCAAAACTGCAGTGTTTATCCTCATGACATATCACAGGAAGCACCTCCATGGTTAAAAGAAGACAGAATTAAAATTAGACTTGGGAAACTTAACATTAATGAATCACCGGGACCAGATGGCTTGCACCCGAGGGTACTTAGGGAACTCAGTCAAGTAATTGCCAGACCATTGTTCCTAATTTTTACTGACAGTCTACTGACTGGAATGGTACCAGCTGATTGGAGAAAAGCCAATGTAGCACCAATATTTAAAAAGGGCCCAAAATACATCCCTGGGCATTACAGACCAGTTAGCCTAACATCAATAGTATGTAAACTCTTAGAGGGGATGATAAGGGACTATATACAAGATTTTATTAATGAGAACAGTCTCATTAGCAGTAATCAGCATGGATTCATGAAGAATCGTTCTTGCCAAACCAATCTATTAACTTTCTATGAGGAGGTGAGTTGCCATCTAGATAAAGGAAGGCCCATAGACGTGGTGTATCTCGATTTTGCAAAAGCATTTGACACAATTCCCCATAAACATTTACTGTACAAAATAAGGTCCATTGGCATGGACCATAGGGTGAGTACATGGATTGAAAACTGGCTACAAGGGTGAGTTCAGAAGGTGGTGATAAATGTACTCAGGATGGTCAGGGGTGGGTAGTGGGGTCCCCCCGGGTTCTGTGCTGGGACCAATCCTGTTTAATTTGTTCATAAACAACCTGGAGGATGGGGTAAATGGTTCAATCTCTGTATTTGCAGACTATACTAAGCTAAGCAGGGCAAAACCTTCTCAGCAGGATGTGGAAACCTTGCAAAAAGATCTGAACAAATTAATGGAGTGGGCAACTACATGGCAAAGGAGGTTCAATGTAGAAAAATGTAAAATAATGCATTTTTGGGGAAAAAATATGAATGCAATCCATACACTGGGTGGAGAACCTGTGGGGGAATCTAGGATGGAAAAGGACCTGGGGTTCCTAGTAGATGATTTAGCAATGGCATGCAATGCCAAGCTTCTGCTAACAAAGCAAACAGAATATTGGCATGCATTAAAAAGGGGATTGGTTCCAGAGATAAAACGATAATTCTCCCACTCTACAAGACTCTGGTCGGGCCGCACCTAGAGTATGCTGTCTAGGTCTGGGCACCAGTCCTCAGGAAGGATGTACTGGAAATTGAGCGAGTACAAAGAAGGGAAAAAAAGCTAATAAAGGGCCTGGAGGATATTAGTTATGAGGAAAGGTTGCAAGCACTGAACTTATTCTCTCTGGAGAAGAGACACTTTTGAGGGGATATGATTTCAATATACAAATACCATACTGTTGACCCCACAATAGGAATAAAAAAAAAATTTGCGGAAGGGAATTTAACAAGACTCGTGGCCACTCATTAAAATTAAAAGGAAAGTTTAACCTTAGACTATGTAGAGGGTTCTTTACTGTAAGAGCAGCAAGGATGTGAAATTCCCTTCCACAGGTGGTGGTCTCAACGGAGGGCATCGATAATTTCAAGAAACTATTAGATAAGCACCTGAACAACCGCAACATACATGGATATACAATGTAATACTGACATAGAATCACACACTTAGGTTAGACTTGATGGACTTGTGTCTTTTTTCGACCTCACCTACTATGTAACTGTGTGACTATGTAACAATGAAAAAAACAGGAAAAGCTACATGGGAGACCCCTGTCCAAAGATCTTAAAATATACAGTGGGGGGCGTGGCTTGACCTTGTAGAGAATGGCCGCTTAATCTCAGAGCTCCGCTGACAGGGATAGAAATCTGCCTTCTACAGACGGTCACCAGCATCCCACACACCTGAAAAACTATGGGTACTGCCTCTAGAACCTCGTCAACCTCCCGATCACATTCTCCCCATGAATTACCGGGAAGATCCAGTCAAAACATCCCGGGTATGTTGCGAGCCCCGACGGGACCTCACAGATCCATCAGCGGCAAGCAACTAACCCTAATGGAACTGGCTCCGCACCTCACAATGGGCACAATGATGGAGGGATTCTCCTCACCCCACATCAACAACCTAGCTTGAATGATCTTAGATCCGTGGCTGAAGACATTAAGGACACCCTGATAGCAGCCATCTCGGATCTGAAAATAGAAATTCAGGCTATTACTGGAAGAGTCCAGGCAGTGGAAAAAAACCACAGCCCTCCATTCTTCAACAATCCATCACCAGCACCTGGCGATAGACACACACACATGGCACACACGGCAACTCAGAGATATGAATCGCCACTTAGAAGACTTAGACAACCGTGGCAGAAGCCATAATCTTCGGTTGAGAGGTCTACCTGAAGCCGTGGATGCAGAACACCTACAAAGTGAAGTTACCCATATTTTCAATAATTTACTCAACAGACCCTGAGATATTCCCATTGTGATAGAAAGAATCCATCGTACTCTGAGACCGAAGGGCAAAGACTCTGACCCTCCTAGGGATGTGGTATGCTGCATTGTTGACTACCGCCTGAAAGAAGAGATTCTGAGAAAAGCGCGCACCCTGACCCCTTTACTGCATAACGGCACAGAACTTCACCTATTTCAAGATCTATCGAGTATAACCTTACAGCGCAGAAGGAAACTGCAACCCCTTCTGGCAGTACTTCGGGCCAAAGGTATAATTTATCGCTGGAAATTCCCTTTGGTTTGGCGACAACAGCACAAGGACGCTCGGCTCTCCTCAGAGTCCCTGAGGATCTACACTACTTCTGTGACACGATCGGCATTCCTCTCACGGAAGTACCATATTGGTATGCGGAATTTCATACCTCTATGTCGCCCACAGCACCTTCCAGAAGTGAATCAATGGAGATCCAGGATGTACGATACCGAAGACGTCGTTCACCATCGGAACCAAGGACACTGCAACCCAACCCACACTCTCCTTTGACCTACAGTCCGACGAAGCCCCCGTGCTCCAGAAGAGCCAGAAGGGATCGGTAAATGCAGATGGCTTCTAAAACACATATTGAAAGCTATCCTCTGACTGTTCAAATGTCAATTTTCCTTTCACTGTAAGTTCATGCCCCTAACTGGTACTGTCTTCATTTCATTCTTTCAATCTTTGAAGCTTGCTTAGTTTATGTCCCACTTTCTACATATACTCATCTCTCCGTGTATCCAAGCACTACCTGACAAACACAGAGTCATGCTTTCACTGCTTGACTTACAAACGAAACAGCTGTAGAAAAAGTTCCATAATGTAGGTTTAAGGTTTCTGCTAGATCTGAACCTCTGTAACACTTGAACACTTATGCTGCTTTACTTTTACATTTATTGTGGTAACGGATCATCAGGGATGTCCACTCCAAAGAGTTCTCATCTGGCTGTACATGTCATTGCCAGGTTAACACTGATACACCCTTCATCTAGTACAATATTCGGTGGTCCTAACTAAAAATACACCCACGATCCCCATATCTAGACATAATCGGCAGCCAGTAACATTATTTGTTTTCCACGTAACAATCCTATTTAACCTTACTGTATATTTTGGCTGACACATATCTTGAGAATGAACAGAATAGGACAGAACGAAACTTGCATCCATGACAACCAGAACTACATTACACAACTGGTTTCCTTATTTGGGCATGAATAATAAGGAGGAGTCGTGGTCTGATGTAAAACGATCCCCTTCAACGTGACTCATGAAGCAGTGCATTATCCCTTCTAATAGGCGGGATCATACATGTAGCCTGAGTGCCGTACCACTGCCTTTCCTTCTTTTGTATTCACACAATCGCATTCCACAGATGACGATTTATAGGAACTTCCACCCCTATACCACTGGGTACATGCCTGTGGATGTGAGATGTTACGATAATGCATTCAATACGGAAGACAGAAACGGTAAGGATATTTGACATCTTAGATACTTAAATAATCCTATCCCTCTCGGTTACCTTAAATTGAATAGGATGCTAACCTATTGCCAAAATGGAAATGACAAGTTTTCCATACAAAAGTACAGTAAGAGATGATCAAAAACGTCTCCCAATACCCTTATATAACATCCTCGTATCCACCGTGGTATGCTCACTGCTATTTAAAAGATACACACATATGTTCAGTTCAAATATGTTTATAACAAGCTTCTTAATCACCATCAGGGGTAGTTAATTGGTTATTTCTTCCTTGTTTGACTTGCTTAGAGGTATCGCTTTCTACTTGTGCTGCCTTTCCAATCTTTCATATTGTTCAGTTTCTTTGATAAATCTTTAATTATTCCAATATCTGGAAATAAGTGCTTCAGAAATCAGATATTCCCCGGGTGACAGATTTAGCTGTCACTCAAGGTTATTCCTGTTAACGCCTTCAAAACACATCCATTAATTTTACACTTATTTTGTTTAATAGACACCAGGTTCCTCCACTGCTTTTCACAAACTGATCTGTGAACCGTTTTTTTTTTTTTACATAGTACACATCCTTTCAGAACCCACCTGATGTACGCACCTAAAACGTACACAGGCAATGTATGCAGTGCTATCATAACCTCTTAACCACACATGCATCGTCCTCATTCCATGCCCTTTTCTTATCTCTATCCCACATGTTCGCGGACCTCGTCCCATGCTGACAGGTTTTCTTTTTCTCTACACTATAGTCGAGTCACCTTCCCACACAGTGGTTTCAATTGATTGCCTGACCTCCACACTCAACCCCTACATAAAACGCCACTGACCCTTTCCGGTACCACTTACCACGAGATTATACTCGTCTTCGACCTAGTGAGCAGGTATCGCTAGTTCCCAGATCAATTCCTTCTGCCTACACTACCTATCACTCCGATACCACTGAGACCAAAGTACACTCATCTCTTCCCTCCCCATCTTCCCACATTTCAATCCTTACTTTAAACCAAACTATACTCATTCCGAGTAGGCTTTCACTGACTTCCTAGATTGAGGCTCTCATATATAATAATACGCATCACGTGTTCCATTAACACATTTTCCCTCTCGCTCAAACATCTGGACCACAGACGATATCCAGAATACACCAATCCAGAACACTACAAAGCATCTCCCAAATTATATAATGTCTCCTAAATTACACGACTCTTCTTCAAAAGCTAACCACAAAACAAATACTAAATTTGTCTCGCTAAACGCAAGGGGACTCAATGTTCCTGAAAAGCGTACACAAGTTCTTCTGTCTATGCATAAACTTAAGGCAGACATTGTATACATTCAAGAAACTCATTTCAAAACTGATACTGCCCCAAATTCTCCAACTTACATTATCCAACAGCATTTCATGCTACCAACAAGCATTCAAAAACAAAAGGGGTCTCTATCCTTATCTCAAAAAATTGTCCATTCCAAATAGCAGACACCTTAATGGATGTCGACGGAAGATATCTATTTATCAACGGATCGCTCTTTGGTAAACGATTAACCTTAGCAAACCAATATGCCCCCAATATCAAACAAGTTCCCTTTTTTCGACACACACTGTAATTACTCGCCTCGTTTTAGGAGGGTATTTTAGTAGTGGGAGGAGATTTTAATGTCCCTCTAAACCCCTTACAAGATACTTCATCAGGATCATCTATTTTACCCTTTTCTGCGCTAAGAGCAATTAAGAAATGTTTTCAAGTATTGACATTACACGATGCCTGGCGCACCTTAAATCCCACAACTAAAGATTATACTTTTTTCTCGAACCCCCATTGAAGTTGAAGTTATTCCAGCCTTGACTATATTTTTATCTCACAAAGAGACCTCCCCATGCTCAAAAACACCTCCATCGAACCAATGTACATATCAAACCAATATCCGATCACCATGTCTATGGAATTCTCGACCAATCATTCTCGTTCACAAATATGGCGCCTAGATCCGTCACTACTCACAGACACTTTAATAGTGTCCACTATACACGACAGTCTCAAGCTTTACTTCCAAGATAATGACTCTCATTAAATATCCCCAATGCTAAAACGGGAAGCTCATAAATGCACCATAAGGGGGAAATTAATAGCCATAGCCTCCAAAAGAAGACGTGAGAGACAAGCACACATTTCCAACCTCTGCAAGCGTATACACAATTTAGAAAGAACACATAAAAAGACCCAAGCTATCTCCACACTCCAAGAACTCACTCGGGTTAGGACCGAGTTGACAGAGGTGTTGCACAAACAAATAAAATGCAATTATATATTGTCACAAAAATTATTTTACGAACATGGCAATAAATCTGGTAAAATTCTCACCAGAGCCCTTCGAGCAAAAAAAAATTATCCACGACAATTCACTCTATCAATGACTCAACGGGATCCAAATTAACTTCCAATAATCAGGTAGCAGATCAATTTGTTCAATCTAAAAAGAATATTTGCGCTAGGTGTGCAAAAAATTGTGACAGAAGAAATGTGAAAAAATTATTATTAAGTTTGAATATCCTGCGGCTGAAACACTATAACCCTGATATGGGGCACAAAACAAAATATGTGTAGAAAAGAGTGCAGCGCTGGAAGACTACTACTGCAGTAGACAGTGAAATTATGTTCAAAAGAAAACAGAAACCTATATGTTAACAAACCATGCACATAAATATTCCACTAATTGACTGAAGTGGATCAGTGGGTATTGTTCATATAGAATTATATTATTAAAATAGTAATATTGATAATAAACACCAAATACAAAACGTGCTTATTTGTGTAGTGTCCACCAATTAACATGAAATAACGTGTGTGAATAATCCGCTGGGTAGATCCGTGACTTCCACCATTGACAGAAACCGTCACCACAGAAAAATGGAGGCTTACCAGATAGCCATTATAAGACAGCATGAGATATCCTCCTCTTATGGAAGTTGTTCTCCCTGTGGAAGGTTCTTGATAGGGAGCGCTGTGATGGTGGTTCCCAGACTGAACATCAGTAGTGGAGGGGTAGGGAGGGGAAATCCCCTCTCAGCAATGATGGAAATCCAAAAAGGAAGAGAAAAACTCCGATAGTGTAAAAAAGTTTTGCTTCTTTTTATTTATTTAAATTGCCAGCAGGCATCCATAGATAAAAGCTCCTTGCAAGGAATTTAAAACAGCTCGAGTGAAACCGAAAGTCCGCGCATGCGCAAGACACGCACGCACGGATTGCGCATGCGCGGACTTTCGGTTTCACTCGAGCTGTTTTAAATTTGTTAATTGTTATTACTCACAACTCTATAATATAAAAACACACACACCCAAGACAGATGCTGAACTTAGATTACACTTGATTAAAGACTTCTTAGCCCAACACGGTCCCAAACCCATTTCTGAAGCAGAGGCGTCACAACTGGAACATCCCATATCTAAAGATGAATTAGATACTATGCTCAAACAACTGAAAACAGGCAAGAGTCCGGGCCCAGATGGTCTAACAGTAGTATACTATAAGTCGTTCATCGACACACTTCACCCACACTTCTTGAATGCATTCAACTCTCTCTCCTCAGATAACCCTCCTCCCAGAGATCTTCTCATGGCCCACATCGCGGTTATCCCAAAACCCGATAAAGATCCAAATTTGGTTTCCAACTATAGGCCAATATCATTATTACATGTAGACCTAAAAATCTACGCAAAAATTTTAGCTAATAGACTTTTGCCCCTCCTCCCTGGCCTTATCTCAATGGACTGGGTAGAGAGGCAAGGGACAACACCTTAAAGGCAATCAGTGTTCACAAATGCCTGACTTCAATGCAACAACAAGGATTCCTTCTTTCCCTAGATGCGGAGAAGGCATTCGAAAGGGTGGCTTGGGACTACCTAATGGAAGTCCTCAAACAAATAGGCATACGGGATCGTATTATATATATAAAAATCCGCGCTTAGGACAGACAAAGGGCTGCTGCCTATCTCAAATTAGTACCCCTAAGGGTCTAATTAAGGGATCAGTAGGTAGTTAGGGAGATAAAACTGGCGCTGCCCACTATATAGATAAAATAATAAACTAGGGCCTAAGTAGGGCCAGGATATATCAGAATAGAATCACTGATATTGATTAACAAAATAAACAATCTGTATGTGAAGGCAAAATAAAAACTATGATGAAGGTGTAGTGCTTATGCATAAACGTAGTGCCGGGAATGTAGATTCAGTATGTGAAAACAGGGAGAAAAAATTATTATATTGAAAAAAGACAATTTTTTGAAAAAATGCACCACAAGTGCAAAAATGTTGGGACAAAATGGCGCCTCCCGTGATAAGATCATTAATATGTGAACGTTACAATTAGTGCTACATTAGTGATGCTTCCACAGATACTAATTGCAAAAAATGATGAATAATAAATAAATGAAATACAGTGAATAATATCCTCAACTTTCAAAAGTACTGTGACATAAAGCGCCAAAAACAAATATTATAAAAATCAAAAATGGTGGTAATAAATTTCTGCAAGTAAGTGATTATATAATGAATTTCTAGCAAAAGAATATACATAAACTCCGTGCAAACAATAAAAATATTCCAATCAAAAAACGGAACTGAATAAGTTTAAAAGTATATAATATTTTCTTTGAAAATTAATATCCGTGACTTCTGTGCTTGTAGTTCAGAATGGTGACTTGAGGTGCTCGACCCCCCAGTGCTCCCCCACTCACCAGAGTTGATCACCCCTGCAGGGGTACCGAGCGATAAGAGTGGGTGCTCTTGGGATAGATAATGGTCTCTCCTCTTGAATTGCTGTAGATTTATTCAGTGCGATCCTTTATAAGTATTCCTGGTTGAGCTATGTGCTTCAGCGTGACATAATCACTCCATATCTCCTTAGCTGTAAACCTCTCCGGGATACCGGAGCCAAGAGGAAAACAAAAAGGCCAGCTTCGTGAAGTATGTCAAAAAAGTTTTATTAAATCAACCTTAATCCAGTCCAATGATGATGGTAGATTATAGCAAGTCTAAACAGAGAATAAAACGGAACCGCTGTATGCAAGGATATGACCAAACCGCAAGCTGTAAGCGTGCGTTCCACCTTGCGTTCCAGCATCCACTTCCTGGTCTGACGTGTGAGCGTGACTCCGCCTTACGCGTTTCGTCATCAGACGTTTTCAAAAGCGGACGGGATCGTATGCTACAATTCATACTAGCTTTGTACTCCACCCCAACGGCCAAAGTCTGGGTTAATGGACACCTGTGGGATGCCTTCTCCATATCCAACGGAACCCGTTAAGGATGCCCGCTCTCTCCGCTTATTTTTGTCCTGTCGCTAGAACCATGTCTTACACGATTAAAAGGCAATCAGGACATTAAAGGTATAACCATTGCAAAATCTACTTACAAGTTAGCGGCGTTTGCGGATGACATCCTATTATTCCTAAATGACCCACACGTCACGTTACCAAACCTCCTCAAAGAACTCACCCTGTTTGAAAACCTCACCAATCTTAAAATCAACTTTGCTAGATCAGAGGCCTTAAATATAACTCTGCCACCAGACATAATGATCCAATGTCAAAATAACTTTTCATTTAAATGGAAACCAAACGCCATTAAATACCTTGGGATTTATATACCAACCTCACTATCGGATTTATACAGCAAAAATTATACTCCCATTCTCCAAACTATCCAGAAAGATCTCAAAGCTTGGTCGACAGGAGTGTCCTCTTGGTTTGGTAGAATTTCTATTATAAAAATGACCATACTGTCAAAATTTCTTTATTTGCTTCAAACAGTTCCTGTGACATTACCTCGTACATTTTTTGCCTCATTCCGCAAATCTTGTACGGAATCATCTGGGGTGGAATGCGAGCTAGAATGAGTTTCAACAGAATAACCATACCCAAAATGAAAGGTGGTCTAGGTTTACTTGAGATCCGAAAATACTATTGGGCCTGTCAACTATCCAGAATAGTTGATTGGAATGTCCATGCTGAAACCAAAGCTTGGATCACCATTGAACAAGCCTTCTCACACTTACCACTCAAACACCTACCCTGGATCCATCTTCGTCACATCTCACAACAATGCAAACAACATCCCCTCATTGGCAACACGCTGACATCTTTCAATACGACATGTAAACAATTTCAAATCTCATCCTCTCCAGGTCCGCTCACACCAATTAAACATAATCCTGACTTCATACCGTGCACTGACGATTCTTTCCTCCATGAATTGGGTCCCCAGACAAGTCTGAGAACGGGAGATTTCTTCTCTAAGGGGACAATAATACCATTATCCACATTAAACTCCCAAGGGACGAACCGCCAGATCCCTTTCTGGTCCTATATGCAACTCAGACATTTTCTCCTTGATCCCCAAATAAGCACAGCTTTTTCAAGAAATCAATCACACTTTGAATCCCTTTGTGCTGCCACTGAACTACAGCGCCACCTGATCTCCATCCTTTATTCGAACCTCTTTGATGATCATACCCCCAAGTCGAATATCGCCAGTACACAGTGGGAAAAAGATCTTTCCATCAAACTCTCTGACGCAGAAAAGAAAGATATATTCTAATATTCACAAAGGTTCGATTAATGTAACAACACGGGAAAACGGATATAAACTTTTTTCCAGATGGTACAAAACACCACTCAAGTTGCACAAAATGAATCCGGAGATTCCACCCAATTGTTGGAGATGTAAAGACAAAAATGGGTCACTCCTTCACATATGGTGGGAATGTCCTGCGATCTCTACCTTCTGGACTAAAGTTTTTCACCTCACCTCCCAAATCACCTCACTCCATCTAGACTTCTCTCCAGCCCAAGTGCTGCTACACCATTCCTCCCTACCGATGAAAACATATCATAAATCTCTAGCTCTACATCTCCTCAACGCCGCTAATCTATGTATCCCAGTACTTTGGAGATCAGCTAATCCAACCACAATCGCAGACTGGATCAAAAGAATAAACAAAATAGTCACAATGGAAGAATTTGTGCATCAAGCACATGACTCCTCCACCACATACAGGAACACATGGGCCAGTTGGCAAAATTTCCACACAACATCTGAATATACCCAATTACTTAGTTAGAGGCCCACGCCCATCTAATTACAAGAATTAAAATGTACTCCAACTGACCCCCCCGCCATAGTCTTTCATAAGACGAAAAGTACAGGATGTGATAAGACCAAAATCCCTGCAGATAATATTTCATAATATATTATGCTTACACACCTGGAACACATTCCCCCTGAATAGAAACCTTCCAGTAACCCCAAGGCTGAGCCAGGGACGGGAAAGATCTCTCCCCCATATTATTGCATATTTTATTATGCTTTGGTCCACAACTATTTAAAGTGGAGGTCCACCCTGAAAAAAAAAATTACATAGAAAATACCTAAAAAATATAGGAAAAAAAAATGTAACTTACGTGAAATGGCTGTTGCTAGGCAGTCTTCCTAATCTGCCTCTTCCTACACAACGGTGATCTTCAGTCTTCTCCTTCCCACGTTGTCTTCTGGGAAATGGGGCGCGGTGTGTTATGGGAACTGTGTGTGTCCCACAACACATCACGTCCCATTCACAAAGCGCTGCGCGATTCGCGCATGCGCAGTAGGAAACGGGCAGTGAAGCCGTAAGGCTCCACTGCCTGTTTCCCTTAGTTAGGATGGCGGTGACGGGACCCGAGAGCCAAGGGATGGGTCAGCCTCGGGCGGCCGACATCGCGGACACCCAGGACAGGTAAGTGTGCTTGTTTAAAGTCAGCAGCTACAGTGTTTGTAGCTGCTGACTTTAATTTTTTTTTCCTAGCAGGAATCCCACTTTAACACTCCACTATGATAGGTTTCAGTTTTATTCTATGACTTAATACCAGACTAAACATAATATCCTTCGCCTGAGAGGCATAAGTCAGAATTACTACTACATTTTGTTGCAGATATAGTGATAAACTGTTGCCTCAGACACAACCCTACAACATACTTTGACCCATATAATATTGCTTTGAACAGGTATATTATCATACTGTTTTCTTTACAAAGATCACAATGCTAAAAAGCTATTTTATATGCTATGATTTATAATATAGACATTTTGCATTCTCACCCATTTGCAATCCCATTTGCTAACACTCATGATGTATTTTGTTTATCAACAACTCAATTATATTCTGTTTTACTCATTGTTAAAATCTATTGTTGTAATTTTCGGATTGTAACCTATACATGACGCTGTTATCTTTCTATCTATCAATATACTTTTCTGTATGGATTTAATAAAATAAAGATTTATTGGAAAAAAAATATATACAGTGGGGACGGAAAGTATTCAAACCCCCTTAAATTTTTTACTCTTTGTTATATTTCAGCTGATTGCTAAGATCATTTAAGTTCATTTTTTCCCTCATTAATATACGCACAGCACCCCATATTGACAGAAAAACACAGAATTGTTGACATTTTTGCAGATTTATTAACAAAGAAAAACTGAAATATCACATGGTCCTAACTATTCAGACCCTTTGCTCCATATTTAGTAGAAGCACCCTTTTGATCTAATACAGCCATGAGTCTTTTTGGGAAAGATGCAACAAGTTTTTCACACCTGGATTTGGGGATCCTCTGCCATTCCTTCTTGCAGATCCTCTCCAGTTCTGTCAGGTTGGATGGTAAACGTTGGTGGACAGCCATTTTTAGGTCTCTCCCGAGATGCTCAATTAGGTTTAAGTCAGGGCTCTGGCTGGGCCAATCAAGAACAGTCACGGAGTTGTTGTGAAGCCACTCCTTCATTATTTTAGCTGTGTGCTTAGGGTCATTGTCTTGTTGGAAAGTAAACCTTCGGCCCAGTCTGAGGTCCTGAGCACTCTGGAGAAGGTTTTCGTCCAGGATATCCGTGTACTTAGCCGCATTCATCTTTCCCTCGATTGCAACCAGTCGTCCTATGCCTGCAGCTGAAAAACACCCCCACAGCATGATGCTGCCACCACCATGCTTCACTGTTGGGACTGTATTGGACAGTGATGAGCAGTGCCTGGTTTTCTCCACACATACCGCTTTAATTAAGGCCAAAAAGTTCTCATCAGACCAGAGAATCTTATTTCTCACCATCTTGGAGTCCTTCAGGTGTTTTTAAGCAAACTCCATGCAGGCTTTCATGTGTCTTGCACTGAGGAGAGGCTTCCGTCGGGCCACTCTGCCATAAAGCCCCGACTGGTGGAGGGCTGCAGTGATGGTTGACTTTCTACAACTTTCTCCCATCTCCCAACTGCATCTCTGGTGCTCAGCCACAGTGATCTTTGGATTCTTCTTTACCTCTCTCACCAAGGCTCTTCTCCCCAATAGCTCAGTTTGGCCGGTTGGCCAGCTCTAGGAAGGGTTCCATTTAAGGATTATGGAGGCCACTGTGCTCTTAGGAACCTTAAGTGCAGCAGAAATTTTTTGTAACCTTGGCCAGATCTGTGCCTTGCCACAATTCTGTCTCTGAGCTCTTCAGGCAGTTCCTTTGACCTCATGATTCTCATTTGCTCTGACATGCACTGTGAGCTGTAAGGTCTTATATAGACGGGTGTGTGGCTTTCCTAATCAAGTCCAATCAGTATAATCAAACACAGCTGGACTCAAATGAAGGTGTAGAACCATCTCAAAGATGATCAGAAGAAATGGACAAGACCTGAGTTAAATATATAAGTGTCACAGGAAAGGGTCTGGATACTTAGAACCATGTGATATTTCAGTTTTTCTTTTTTAATAAATCTGCAAAAATTTCAACAATTCTGTGTTTTTCTGTCAATATGGGGTGCTGTGTGTCCATTAATGAGGAAAAAAATGAACTTAAATGATTTTAGCAAATGACTGCAATATAACAAAGAGTGAACAATTTAAAGGGGTCTGAATACTTTCCGTCCCCACTGTATGTCAACCTTTACCATGTAAATAACATATTAATTTAAAAAAAGAAATGCACAGCAAAATATTTGTATTGTATATAACGGAAAATTAACTATCAAATACTTACCGTGATTTTCCTTTCCTGATGGATTCCATGACAGCATACGTTTGGGTAGCCCCACCCTCACTCCTACCTCATAGGACTCCACTCACATACATTTTCAGGCTGCGTTCCATAACTACCCTACTCATGATTTTGGGGGGGAACTCCTGCTGCCATGGAGTCCATCAGGAAAGGAGAATTATGGTAAGTATTTGATAGTAAATTTTCAATTTTTCTGACAGACTTCCATGGTAGCATACGCTTCGGAACTAACTAATGCAAAAAAACAAGGATGGGAGTAGGGTTTCATTCATAGCCAACAGAAACCCTATAGATAGATATTATAAGCATAAGGAAGTTAGCTACACCCCACAATGAGCCAGAACAGCTTCAATGGAAGACATATCATCCTCCTACAACTATTCCTGGCGTCCTTTCACAGGGATCCCACAAAGCCTACACACTCCTGGATGAATGTGTGGTGACTGCTTCCATAGGAACCAAGCTCTAAGCTTTACAGAGTAAGCCTAATAGCTAGCTGGAATGACCCATCCAGCGAAAATTTTGGGTGACATCTTCATCCTTCTGGTTCTGCTAGAGAGAGTGACAAATATGTCCTAAAACTCTGAACAAAGCTGTAGTTTGAGAGCATGCTCAAAGTATCCCAATACCCATGGCATGGAACCAGTTATCCTTGGTGGTCCTGCATATGGAAGGAACAAATCTTTTGTAATCATAGAATGTCGAAACCACCTCAGATTGCCGCCCAGTATTGATATAAACACTACCTATGCTGGGCAGAAAGCCACAAGGATCCCTCACTGCACAAGGCCCAGATACTGGCAAACCTCCTGACTGAGGAAAAAGAACCCATAGAAATGCTGCCTTCATGCCTGAGACTTTATTCAAAACTGGACTGAAAGAGTTTACATCTGGAGCAACATGCTATCAAGGGGCCTTAAAGGCCCTGATTCTGGCCAAGCTTCCTGTTGAGGATGTAGCCATAGAGAGATTGACATCATGGCTCAATCCTTACTCCAACTGGACTGGAGGGGATCCCACCTGGAGCTGTAAGTCACCAAAGAATCCTTCCTAGCCTAAAGCTTTGATCTTGGCAAACCTCCTGGTTGAAGAGACAGCCCGTAGAGTTCATGTCTTCATAGCTCAGTCTTTACCCGAGTTGGGCTGCAAATAGATCTCATCTGGAGCCGGTAAGGAAGTCCAAAGCAAGTAGTAAGCCCCACCTAGAGAGTCTTGGCTCTCCTTTAAGTCTCAGATGCAGCCCCCAATCAAAGTATTGGATGAGTAAGGGATATTCTACCCATGAGACATTGGATATGACAGGGACTGCAGAGATCTGATCTCTAAGAGAGCTTTAGGGTCAGTTGAAGTCCAGAATGCACCTGACCAGAGGACTGAAGCAAAGAAAATAAAGTAGTCCAAACTGACCAAGCTCTATTCAAATCCTTTTGTAGGATTTATAGATATTAGCTTACAGAAACAACAGCCAAGGCTGATCACTCTCTTCCTGCCAGGATGGTAAACTGGAAGAGATGAATGAGGGTGGAATATTGCTCTCTACGGCAGAAGATCTCATGCGAGAGAAAGGACTTCAATCCAATACCCCGGTATCAGAGGCTGGAACCAAGGCCTGTTTGGAAATAGGGAATTACTGCAAAAAGCACCATAGTCTTTAGCAACAGACAGCCCCAAAAAACTGTATATGGATCAAACTGGAAAGCATATGGCTTGTGAGACCTTTTCTGATCTGACACGGCATCTGCACCAAGGGCTTGGCCCAGGCCCCTAGGAAAAAGCTTTCCAACTTGTAATGTTAAGGAGATGCTACCAGATCTAACTCTGAAATCTTGTCCAGAGATAAGTCTTCTCGGAGGAACCTGGATGTAGGAACCCCTTATAGCTCAATTGAGCAACAGTCTATGGATTCCTCCCAGAAATTCTATGTAGATTTAAAAGAGATGATAAAGAAAATTCTACTCCACCCAGCTCACAGTCATCTCTACCTCTTCTCAGTGGACTGTCCCTGCAGGTTCTGACCTGCTCCCTGATGTAGGACACCACTGTGATGTTGTTCACCCTTACTGGAGACTAAAAAGACTGCTGTCGATGACAAAAGGCAAAGGGAGCATGAAAGAGCTGGCCACAAAAACAGAATGTTCAAAAAAACTTCCCAACCGGCGAGTTCTGCTGGCAAAACAACTTCCAGAGTGGGGAGTTCCACTGGCAATAACTCAGCAGCACAGAAGATGTATTATTGTGCCAGCACCCAAGACTTCATTTGCCTGTTTGCCTGTTTACGAGACATGAATCGCTGGGTGCATGATCAACATTGGAGGAAAAAAACTTTCAGAACAGGAGGCCATTTCCATTGAACACACCTCAATATAGGGATGGGAGAGACCATGGTCCTGATCATCAGGTATTGAGATGCTGACAGTGAAGAGAGGAAAGCCAGGATTACCCAGCATCCTGCCACCAGTATGCTCTAGTGGGAAAAAACTATTTATCCTGAGCTGTGATGGATTAAGCTCTCAGATACACATTGATTTGCTTAGGAGTCACATGACCCTTTTAAAATACTAGCCAGCCAATCTCTTGTAGGGTTCTGAGAACTCCCTCCATATACTTGACAGGAATCCCTGTCTATAGGAGCAGTGGATCGAGAACCCAACCAGCAGATAAATATGCTGCATGATGTCTTAATCCATGTAGAAACAAAGATATGTCAGAAGACAGCTCTGGGAGTTGGAAATAAGCACTCCTCTTAAAATCACATCTGCTGGAAATGGAATTGCCATCAATAGAGACAGTAAGAACCACGTTGACTAGCAGAGATTGTCTATTGTTGCTGGAGCAAAAGATCTCCTCCTGGCACAGTCAGAGGCTTGAAGGTGACTGATTGATCAACAGGGATGAGCTGAACACCCCCAATTGGTTTAGAGCGAACAGGCAAAAAATTTGTGCGGACACCGTTAAAGTACACAAATGTGAAAAATCAAAAGTGCTAATTTTAACCACTTCAATACAGGGCATTTTGACCCCCTTCCTGCCCAAGCCAATTTTCAGCTTTCAGCACTGTCGCACTTTGAATAACAATTGCGCGGTCATGCAACACTGTACTCAAATGAAATTTGTATCATTTTTTCCCCACTAATAGAGCTTTCTTTTGGGGGTATTTGATCACCCTTGCGGTTTTTATTTCTTGCGCTATAAACAAAATAAGAGTGACAAGTTTGAAAAAAACACAATATTTTTTACTTTTTGCTATAATAAATATCCAAATTTTTTTTTTTTAAACAGATTTTTTCCTCAGTTTAGGCTGATACGTATTCTTCTACATATTCTTGGTAAAAAAATATTGCAATAAGCGTATATTTATTGGTTTGCGCAAAAGTTATAGCGTCTACAAAAAAAGGGGATAGATTTATAGCATTTTTATTTATTTATTTTTTTACTAGTAATGGCGGCAAACTGTGATTTTTATTGTGACTGTGATATTGCGGCGAACACATCGGACACTTTTGACACATTTTTGGACCATTCACATTTATACAGCGATCCGTTCTATAAAAATGCCTTGATTTCTGTATAAATGTGACTGGCAATTAAGGGGTTAACCAGGAGGGGGCGCTGCAGGGGTTAATTATGTTCCTAAGGAGTGATTCTAACTGTGGGGGGAGGGGACTCACAAGGGGAGGAGACAGATCGGTGTTCCTCTGTACAAGGAACACACCATCGGTCTCCTCTCCTCTGACAGGACGTGGATCTGTGTGTTTACACACACAGATCCATGGTCCTGCTCAGTTACCGGGCAATCGCGGGTGCCCGGTGGACATCGCACTGCCAGGCATGCGCACCAGGACCCGAGTGACGTGGCGGGCGCGCACGCCCCCTGGATGGCCTGGAAGGCCATCACGTCATATGACAGCGGCCCAGGATAACAGCTGCATCGTCCCGCCATCATATGATGGTGGGCGGGCAGCAAGTGGTTAAAGTCTTATATGCAAGTTATTGCCATAAAAAGTGTTTGGGGACCCGAGTCCTGCACCAGGGGACATTTATCAATGCAAAGAAAAGTTTTAAAAACTACCGTTTTTTTCGAGAGCAGTGATTTTAATAATGCTTAAATTGAAACAAAGATGAAATATTCCTTTAAATATTGTGCCTGGGTGGTGTCCTTAGTATGCCTGTAAAGTAGAAAGAATTGTGAATACCTCTAGAATGGGATTTTTAAGGCAAATGTGAAAAATGGAGATTGTCTATATATTATTTATAAAGATTAGAAATGTATTGGTACAATCTAACATGATGAAAACTATTTTTTTCCCAAACGGGAAACTCAGACAAACAGACACACATGTACATATTGATGCCAATATCACAAATGGCATCACCCAACTACACATAAAATACCATCCATAGAGTAAATAAATGATGGTGAGTAGTGGGAATATCCAACGCGTTTCGATATATGTATAAAATATAATCTTCTTCAGGGACTGATACCACTTCTGAAAATACAGAGTAGAGTATGAATACATATTAAAATCCAAATGAATAAATATGAAGCATAAGAAACATTTTCAAAATTACAAACTTACATATCAAGTATATTATTGGAGAGAGCATTCCCCCAACACTGATGATCATCTTAAAAGTCTGCAGAGAATAAGCCTTTCATTACATATGGGGGCCACTGGATGAATCCCAAAGGGGCACCAAAAACATGGAACGGGGGGAGACCCAGAGTTTCCAATTGGAAAAACTGGGAAAAAAAGATTATATATAGAATTTATGAGAATGCACCGCATACACAGTTTAACCATATATACACACAAACCTCCCAGGGGTTCCCCCAAACCACAAGGGAAAACCCTGAACAGGAAGGCACCTAATCCATGGAAACAGGGACATTGCAAAAGGGAGTTATACCCAATCCCTCCTGAACATGAGGCAGTAAAGCACAAATACACAATGATAGGAACATATATAGGTTATGGAGCAAATACTTACTGAATAATTTTCATATATGTTCTGCCCAAGGGGCTGAAAAGAGTGACCGCAACAAGATCGATCCAAACAAATTGTATATAAACAAGTGACTCCCCCATAGGCGAAACCCAGCTGCACTCAGAAGTCCTCCATAATGATGGTGAAGGAAGAAATGGGGCCAATGTGACCCCAGGCCTCTTCCTTTTATATCCCAGTATGGGCCGCTAAAAGGACCGCTCCATATGGAGCTAGATTGCCATCACAACGGCGGCAGTGAGGCCACATGCACCATGGATGCAGTGACGAAATCCATCACGCAGTGAAAAAAACTCGGCGCACACAACGACATCAATGATGAACTGCGTGACGCGGTGGCAGGGATGCCGCACAGCAGGATCTTGTCACGATAGGTGCGAGTGTAATGACGCCGCCCGCAGGAGAATGCGGGATGACATCATACGCAGCGCAAGGAAATGGACACGGGCCGCTGTCCGTACAATAGGAGATAAGTGCAAGAGGAAAAATCCTCAGCACCTTATGGGGCCTTGCTCCATCCAAAAAATGGACATACATTTACTGGAATGGGAGCATGCAAACAGAAGAACACCACCAATTTTCTTCAGGTAGCTTTAGGTGCACACTGTGCAGAGGACACAGTACACTATCTGTAAATACTGCAGCCATCTGCCTGTGGTATTAATAGGAACAGAACAACAGAAATTGTCTTCAGGTAGCTTTAGGTGCACACTGTGCAGAGGACACAGTACACTAACTGTAAATACTGCAGCTGCCTGCCTGTGGTACTAATAGGATAAGAAGAACACCACCAATTGTCTTCAGGTAGCTTTAGGTGCACACTGTGCAGAGGACACAGTGCACTAACTGTAAATACTGCAGCTGCCTGCCTGGGGTATTAATAGGATCAGAACAACAGCAATTGTCTTCAGGTAGCTTTAGGTGCACACTGTGCAGAGGACACAGTACACTAACTGTAACTACTGCAGCTGCCTGCCTGTGGTATTAATAGGATCAGAACAACAGCAATTGTCTTCAGGTAGCTTTAGGTGCACACTGTGCAGAAGACACAGTGCACTAACTGTAAATACTGCAGCTGCCTGCCCGTGGTACTAATAGGATCAGAAGAACACCACCAATTGTCTTCAGGTAGCTTTAGGTGCACACTGTGCAGAGGACACAGTACACTATCTGTAAATTCTGCAGCTGCCTGCCTGTGGTATTAATAGGATAAGAACAACAGCAATTGTCTTCAGGTAGCTTTAGGTGCACACTGTGCAGAGGACACAGTACACTAACTGTAAATACTGCAGCTGCCTGCCTATGGTACTAATAGAATCAGAACAACAGCAATTGTCTTCAGGTAGCTTTAGATGCACACTGTGCAGAGGACACAGTGCACTAACTGTAAATACTGAAGCTGCCTGCCTGTGGTACTAATAGGATCAGAAGAACACCACCAATTTTCCTCAGGTAGCTTAAGGTGCACACTGTGCAGAGGGCACAGTACACTAACTGTAAATACTGTAAATACTGTATATATATATATATATATATATATATAACACCTAGGATGCATATATATACCCAATACACTGTAAGTGAAGCTAAAGAGAGAGGCGCCTCTGGGTGCAGACTAAAAACAAGGTTTATTTCATAAAAAGGTAATGATCATCAAACTCACATGTTGAAGGTCGTCAGTAGGCATAAAATAGTAATCAATACTGAGGAGGACATCATCCATCAAAGGTTCAAGACAGTCAAAAACAACTCCTAGCAGGGGGCTCTGCCTGTGTGTGAGGAGAGGTACCGCTGAGATGTGAGGCCGGCCGCAGCGGTGACAAGTCACAGTACTAGGTGGAGAGCATGGAAGGCTGTAAACATCCGGCGAGGAGTGATGACGTCATGAGTCGAGCGACGCGTTGCCGGGCGTACGGGCTGTGATGACGTGACAGCCGCGCCCCTTCATCAGGCTAAAGATGGATGGGATAGGGCAGCTTAAGACAACCAGAAATTGTGGTGATGAAGGGGCGCGGCTGTCACGTCATCACAGCCCGTACGCCCGGCAACGCGTCGCTCGACTCATGACGTCATCACTCCTCGCCGGATGTTTACAGCCTTCCATGCTCTCCACCTAGTACTGTGACTTGTCACCGCTGCGGCCGGCCTCACATCTCAGCGGTACCTCTCCTCACACACAGGCAGAGCCCCCTGCTAGGAGTTGTTTTTGACTGTCTTGAACCTTTGATGGATGATGTCCTCCTCAGTATTGATTACTATTTTATGCCTACTGACGACCTTCAACATGTGAGTTTGATGATCATTACCTTTTTATGAAATAAACCTTGTTTTTAGTCTGCACCCAGAGGCGCCTCTCTCTTTTGCTTTTCCTTAGGATTGGAATGTGGTTTCACTTCTTGATGAAGGCAGCCCTGCTCGTGGACCTATCATTATTAACTGGACCCTTGAACTCCTCATGTCCACATGACAGTGAGACCGTACCCTATATATGTTAATGAGATATTCAATTTCTCCACTTTGGACATATACATGTGGACATTATCTATCCATTTAATGTAATGTGAGACTGGAAACATTTCAGTTTGTCCCCTATCCCTTCGTTCTTATTATTGTTGTTATTGTTGTTATCGCCAGTTCTTTGCGCCTTCACTTGCATACTGTAAGTGAAGCTAGCTGACTTGCCTGCCTACTCTATCTAACTTAAATCAAATGACACTCTCTCTCTGTCTATCTCTCTCCGCCGCCGCAACACACTACACAAGGCCGCCATGAAGGCGGCCTTATATAGTGTGGGGCGTGTACTAAACCCCTGAGCCATAATTGGCCAAAGCCACCCTGGCTTTGGCCAATTACGGCTCTCAGTACAGACAGCGCTGTGATTGGCCAAGCATGTGGGTCATAGTGCATGCTTGGCCAATCATCAGCCAGCAATGCACTGCAATGCCGCAGTGAATTATGGGCCATGATGCGCCACTCGAATTTGGCGCGAACGGCCCATAACATTTGCAATTTGACGAACAGTCGATGTTCGAGTCGAGGCTCATCCCTACTCACCATCATTTATTTACTCTATGAATGTTATTTTATGTGTAGTTGGATGATACCACTTGTGATATTATCTGTAATATGATACATGTACATGTGTGTTTCTTTGTCTGGGTTTCCCGTTTGGGAAAAAAACATTTTCATCATGTTAATTTGTACCAATAAATCTCTAATCTTTATAAATAATATATACACAATCTCCATTTTTCACAATTGCAATTCACAATCCCTATATATAGGGATGATGGCAATTCACATGCCAACCTGCATGAGTCTAATTATCTCTTCTGCCTGTAAAGTAGCGCATCTTTCCCATGTTTATAACAGTGCCACAGCAAAATGACATTTCTCAAGGAAAAAATGTCATTTAAACTGCTCGTGGGTGTAATGTATTGTCGAACCGCAGCAATATAGATAAAAATACCAAAAATACCAAAACAAATTGGCAGAATGTCCCCCACAAAGTCCATACCAGGCCCTTCGGGTCTGGTATGGATATTAAGGGGAACCCTGCAATTTGAAAAAAATGGCAGGGGGGTCCCCCAGGCCTCAAGCACTATATACTCTGAACAGCAGTATATATACTATACGGCCTGCCCTATTTACTCTGCAGAAAATTGGGCCTTTGGTGTTGGTGGTACCAGAATACTGTAAACCCTCACAGTTACTCTTGTTAGGCGCAGGAACAGGCCCTGCTGTGAAATATTATATCAAGAATTGTAATTACATGCCCCTGTTAAACAGGGACAGAAAAATTGGGCCTTGGGTGGTGGTGGTGCTGGTGATGCCACAAAACTGTAACCCCTCACAGATACTCTTGTTGGGCACAGGAACAGGCCCTGCTGTGAAACATGACTGCCAGTTTCTTGTCCTTCTGTGGCACTCCCTCTCTCTAGACTCATGGTACTCCCTTCCTCAACCTGGGAACCAACATCAGAGCCTTGAAATTGCTGCGCATCCTCCAGCAGCATATAACTGACACTGTGGTCAAATAATTCTGGGGACTCCTACGTGCATGATGGTGGGGCTACGGTAGGAGTGACTGTGGACAAAGAGCCGGTGAAATAGTGTGCTTTGGCAACTGCATTGGAAGGCAAACTACTCTGAGCCTGGGTGACAGAGGATGAGGAGGATGAGGATGGCTTTGTTATCCACTCCATCAACTCTTCTGCATGTTGTGGCTCAATAACACGGCCAGCAGCAGCAGCAGAAAAGGACAAGCGTGCCCCACGGCCACCTGCAGAGGATGCACCATGTCCACGACCAGCACTGTTGACTGTAGACACAAAGGCTGCTTGCTCTCTTTTAGTGGACTGTGAGCGTCTGCCTCTCCTTGGTGACTTTCCGGACATGGGGTATTTTTTGTTTTGCTACACCACACTCCACTATATTAGATACTGTGTACACCGCCTGAAGTGTATTAGAAAGTGTACAACGGCTACACTGTATTGTATACTGTGTACACCACCAGAAGTGTAGTAGAAACTGTACACACTGTATTAGATACTGTGTACACTGCCTGCAGTATATTAGAAACAGTACACCACAGAATGCACTGTAGATATAGGCTACACTGAATGCAGAGAATATATATATATATATATATATATATATATATATATATATATATATACTAGACTGTATATATATTTATTAATACACCACCTGACGTCTATTAGAAACTGTACACACTGTATTAGATACTGTGTACGATGTCTGCACTGTATTAACAACTGTACAATGGCTGCACTGTATTGTATACTGTGTACACCACCAGAAGTGTAGTAGAAACTGTACGCACTATTATATACCGTGCACACCGCCTGACATGTATTAGAAAGTGTGCACACTGTATTAGATACTGTGTACACTGCCTGCACTGTATTAGCAACTATACAACGTCTGCACTGTATTATATACTGTGTACACCACCAGAAGTGTATTAGCAACTGTTCAATGGCTGCACTGGATTGTATACTATGTACACCAACAGAAGTGTAGTAGAAACTGTACACACTGTATTAGATACTGTGTACACCACCTTCACTGTATTAGCAACTCCACACCATGAAATGAATGCAGAGTAGGGATGAGCTTCGTGTTCGAGTCGAACCCATGTTCGACTCGAACATCGGCTGTTCGACCGTCCGTCGAATTGCGAACGTTATGGGCCGTTCGCGCCAAATTCGTGTGGCGCGTCACGGCCCATAATTCACTGCGGCATCGCAGTGCATTGCTGGCTGATGATTGGCCAAGCATGCACTATGACCCGCATGCTTGGCCAATCACAGCGCCGTCAGTAGAGAGAGCTGTAATTGGCCAAAGCCAGGGTGGCTTTGGCCAATTATGGCTCAGGGGATTTAGTACACGCCCCACACTATATAAGGCCGCCTGCACGGCGGCCCTGTGTAGTGTGTTCCGGTGTGCTGATAGAGAGAGAGACAGACAGTGTCATTTGATTTGAGTTAGCTAGATTAGGCTAGATCTGTTCCTGCTATTTACATTTAGTGCAGTGCGTCCTGCTCACAGTGTTCAGCTAGATCCGTTCCTGCTATTTACATTTAGTGCAGTCAGTGCGTCCTGCTCACAGTGTTCAGCTAGATCCGTTCCTGCTATTTACATTTAGTGCAGTGCGTCCTGCTCACAGTGTTCAGCTAGATCTGTTCCTGCTATTTACATTTAGTGCAGTGCGTCCTGCTCACAGTGTTCAGCTAGATCTGTTCCTGCTATTTACATTTAGTGCAGTGCGTCCTGCTCACAGTGTTCAGCTAGATCTGTTCCTGCTATTTACATTTAGTGCAGTGCGTCCTGCTCACAGTGTTCAGCTAGATCCGTTCCTGCTATTTACATTTAGTGCAGTCAGTGCGTCCTGCTCACAGTGTTCAGCTAGATCCGTTCCTGCTATTTACATTTAGTGCAGTCAGTGCGTCCTGCTCACAGTGTTCAGCTAGATCTGTTCCTGCTATTTACATTTAGTGCAGTCAGTGCGTCCTGCTCACAGTGTTCAGCTAGATCCGTTCCTGCTATTTACATTTAGTGCAGTGCGTCCTGCTCACAGTGTTCAGCTAGATCTGTTCCTGCTATTTACATTTAGTGCAGTGCGTCCTGCTCACAGTGTTCAGCTAGATCTGTTCCTGCTATTTACATTTAGTGCAGTGCGTCCTGCTCACAGTGTTCAGCTAGATCCGTTCCTGCTATTTACATTTAGTGCAGTGCGTCCTGCTCACAGTGTTCAGCTAGATCCGTTCCTGCTATTTACATTTAGTGCAGTCAGTGCGTCCTGCTCACAGTGTTCAGCTAGATCTGTTCCTGCTATTTACATTTAGTGCAGTCAGTGCGTCCTGCTCACAGTGTTCAGCTAGATCCGTTCCTGCTTTTTACATTTAGTGCAGTCAGTGCGTCCTGCTCACAGTGTTCAGCTAGATCCGTTCCTGCTATTTACATTTAGTGCAGTGCGTCCTGCTCACAGTGTTCAGCTAGATCCGTTCCTGTTATCTTCCTACTGACAGGCAGGCTTGTCTGGTTACAGTATATAAAGCTACCTGAAGAAAATTACAGGTGTTCTATCCCAGCTTAGTGCAGCTACAGGCCATTAGTATGTCTGGAAGGCCAAGAAGGAGAGGCAGACAGTCACAAGCCAATAAGAGAGGGCAAGCAGGCTCTGTGTCTAGTGCTGGTCGTGGAGACGGTGCATCCTCATCAGCCCGTGGCCATGGGACACGCTTGGCCTTTTTTTCGGCAGCTGGCCGTGTTGAGCCGCAACATGCAGAAAACTTGGTCGAGTGGATGACCAAGCCGTCCTCATCCTCCTCATCCTCTCTCACCCATGCCCAGGGTGCTTTGTCTGGCAAAGCAGCGGCCTCTTCCCTCAGCTCAATGTCATCAGTGACTCCTTCCCTAGCTCCACCATGTCCTCCTGAGGATTCCCTCGAACTGTTTGACCACAGTGTTGGGTACATGCTCCAGGAGGATGCCCAGCGTTTGGAAGGCTCTGATGATGATACTGAGCTCGATGAAGGCAGTAACATGAGCACGGACAGAGGGCCCAAGAAGGACAGCAATCTGGCAGTCATGCTCCCCCTGCTGCAGCATACTGCCAGGTTTGCTCCAGTGATGAGGAGGGAGGGGATGATGAGGTCACTGACTCAACGTGGGTGCCTGATAGGAGAGAGGAGGAGGAGGAGGCGGCACATCACCAACGAGGCAGGATGCCCTCCAGGGGCCAGCCTAAGGGCAGCACATTGACTGCATCACACCCCAAAGCTCCACATGTGCAGGGCGCTGCAGTCTCTGCGCGTTATTCAAAAAGTTCTTTGGTGTGGGCCTTTTTTGAGACGAGTGCATCAGATCGCACCGCTGCTATTTGCAACATATGTCTCAAGCGTATCTCGCGTGGCCAAAACATCTCCCGCTTGGGTACCACATGCTTGACCAGACATATGTTGACCTGCCATGCAGTTCGTTGGCAAGCATATCTAAAAGACCCACACCAAAGAACAAAGAGGATCTCTCCTTGCTCCTCATCAGCTGAGATTTCCAACCCCACTAGACCTTCAGTCCTCTCTGAGACCTGCAGTGAGAGGAATGAAGGTGTAGAATTAGGTGTGTCACAGCCAAGTACTTGTGGGCAATCTGCTTTTGGTACACCGACGTCAGATTGTACCAGGCAAATTTCCCTGCCCCAGCTGCTGCACCGCTGAAAGAAGTTTGCTCCCAGCCATCCACATGCCCAGCGGTTGAATGCTAGCTTGGCAAAATTGCTAGCACTTCAACTGCTGCCTTTTCAGTTGGTAGACTCTGCCCCCTTCCGTGAGTTTGTGGAATGTGCGGTTCCTCAGTGGCAGGTACCCAAACGCCACTTTTTCTCACGGAAGGCGATTCCGGCTCTCTACCGGCATGTGGAAGGCAATGTCCATGCCTCGCTGGACAGGGCGGTCAGCGGTAAGGTGCATATTACCGCTGACTCATGGTCCAGCAGGCATGGACAGGGACGTTACTTAAGTTTCACGGCGCATTGGGTGACTCTGCTGGCAGCTGGGAAGGATGCAGGACAAGGTGCAGTAGTGTTGGAGGTTGTTCCGCCACCACGCCTCCAAAATGCTGATTGTGACACACCTCTCTCCTCCACCCCCTCCTCTTCTTCTTCCTCCATGGCCTCTTCCTCGGAACCAGCGGTGCTCCGTAGGCGTTCAAGGGGCTACGCAAGTACGCAGGCCAAAAGATGCCATGCGGTGCTTGAGCTGGTGTGCTTGGGGGACAGGAGCCACACTGGGGCAGAGGTTCTGTCAGCTCTGCAGGGGCAGGTTCAGAGGTGGTTGACGCCACGCCAACTTAAGGCAGGAATGGTGGTTTGCGACAATGGCACCAACCTCCTCTCTGCCCTCCGACAGGGACAACTGACCCATGTGCCCTGTTTGGCTCACGTCCTTAACTTGGTGGTGCAGCGGTTCTTGGGCAGGTACCCGGGCTTACAGGATGTCCTGAGGCAGGCCAGGAAAGTCTGTGTGCATTTCCGCCGGTCATATAATGCCAGTGCTCGGCTGACGGACCTCCAAAAGGAGTTTAACCTGCCCAAGAACCGCCTAATCTGTGACATGCCCACCAGGTGGAACTCGACATTGGCCATGCTGCAGCGGCTGCACACGCAGCAGAGGGCCATCAATGAGTACCTGTGCGACTATGGCACCAGGACAGGGTCAGGGGACCTTGGTTTTTTTTCCCCACGCCAGTGGGCCATGATCAGGGATGCATGCACTGTCCTGTCACCATTCGAGGAGGCCACGAGGATGGTGAGCACTGACAGTGCATGCATCAGTGACACTGTCCCCCTTGTCCACCTGTTGGAGCACACGCTGCGTGGAATAATGGACAGGGCACTTGAGGCAGAACAGAGGCAGGAAGAGGAGGACTTCCTTAGCTCTCAAGGCCCCCTTTATCCAGACAGTGTTCCTGCGTGCCCGCCGATCACACAGGAAGAGGACGAGGAGGAGGAGGAGGAGGAAGATTGTGTCAGTATGGAGGTGGAGCCTGGCACTCAGCATCAGCAGTCTTTAAGGGATCAGTCCCAAGGAACACATGGACTTGTACGTGGCTGGGAGGAGGTGGCTGCGGACGTTGTTGTCCTTAGTGACCCAGAGGACTCCGGACCGAATGCCTCAGCAAACCTACGCTGCATGGCCTCCCTGATCCTGCAAAGCCTGCGTAAGGATCCTCGTATTCGTGGTATCAAGGAGAAGGACCAATACTGGCTGGCAACCCTCCTTGATCCACGTTACAAGGGTAAGGTTGCGGACCTTATCTTGCCATCGCAGAGGGAGCAGAGGATGAAACATCTTCGGGAGGCCTTGCAGAAAGGTCTGTGCAACGCGTTCCCAGAGACTGGGAGGTTACAAACTCCTGTTTCTGGACAACGTGTTGCTGAGGCTTCGGTCAGTCAAAGAAGGAGCGGTGGAGAAGGTGGCCGTCTGACCGATGCGTTCAGACAATTTTTTGGTCCGCAGCCCCAAGGTATGATCGGTTCCAGCAACCATCGCCAGCGTCTGTTTTACATGGTGCAGGAATACCTAGGGGCAAGATCAGACTTGGACACCTTTCCCACCGAAAATCCTCTGGGTTACTGGGTCTTGAGGATGGATCACTGGCCAGAGCTTGCACAGTATGCAATTGAGCTACTGGCCTGTCCTGCATCCAGCGTTCTTTTGGAACGCACATTCAGTGCTGCTGGAGGCGTGGTAACCGATCACAGGGTGCGTCTGTCCACTGACTCGGTCGATCGGCTGACCTTCATAAAAATGAATCAGTCTTGGATCACCACCAGCTACCAAGCACCTGATGCTGATGTAACTGAATAATTTTTTTCAGATCCCTTCAAAGACTGCCTATGCTGATGCTGAGTGACTATCCCTGAGTAATTATCCTCTTCCTCCTCAATCATCACGCTGATAGCTTGTAAGAACATTTTTGGTTCTGGGCGCCACCACCAGTGCCTAAGGCACAATTTTTCAGCCCCTGTTTAACAGGGGCGTGTAATTACAATTTTTGATGCAATACTTTGCAGCAGGGCTCGTTCCTGCATTCCAACTAGAGTGTCTGTGAGGGGTTGCAGTGTTGTGGCACCAGCACCAGTGCCTAAGGCCCAATTTTTCTGCCCCTGTCTAACAGGGGCGTGTAATTACAATTTTTGATGCAATACTTTGCAGCAGGGCTCGTTCCTGCGTTCCAACTAGAGTGTCTGTGAGGCGTTGCAGTGTTGTGGCACCTGCACCAGTGCCTAAGGCCCAATTTTTCTGCCCCTGTCTAACAGGGGCGTGTAATTACAATTTTTGATGCAATACTTTGCAGCAGGGCTCGTTCCTGCGTTCCAACTAGAGTGTCTGTGAGGGGTTGCAGTGTTGTGGCACCAGCACCAGTGCCTAAGGCCTAATTTTTCAGCTCCTGTTCAACAGGGGCATGTAATTACAATTCTTGATCTAATATTTCACAGCAGGGCCCTGTGAGGGCTTACAGTGTTTTGGCCACAGCAACACCTAAGGCCCAAATTTCTGCTGAGTATATAGGGCAGGACCCTACTTTCAAACATCTAACTTACAAACGACTCCTACTTGCAAACGGAAGGAGACAACAGGAAGTGAGATGAACTCTACCCCTAGGAAGGGAAATTCTCTCATGTAAGAGTTAATATGGGAAAACAATTTCTCCTTTCCACTGATGCTTTCCAATCCTTGTTCCACAAAAAAACCCAAATTTTCCAAAAACATTTTTCATTGGGACAAAAAAGTGAGGTGAAATCTTCTGAAGAGGAGGAAAGACGCAAAACAAATGTCACAGGGGTGATAACCCTTCCCTATGTTTTCCAAAAAGCTTAGAAAAGATTTTTTGGCTGGAGCTAAACACGTTAAAAATGTTCAAAATTACAAACAGATTCTACTTAACAACAAACCTACAGTCCCTGTCTTGTTTGCACCGCCTGTATACTGCTGTTCAGAGTATATAGGGACCTTTCCTTATTTTAATTTGGGTGCGGGGTTCCCCTTAATATCCATACAAGACCCAAAGGGCCTGGTAATGGACTGGGGGGTACCCATGCCGTTTGTCTCACTGATTTTCATCCATATTGCCATGACCCGACATGACATTAAACCCGCAAGCAGTTTTAAATGAGATTTTTTCCTTTAAAAATGACATTTGGTGCAGGGACTGTTCTAAACATGGGAAACACGCGTCACTTTACAGGCATACTATAGACACCCCCCAGGTACGATATTTAAAGGAATATTTCACTTTTTTTTTTTTACTTTAAGCATCATTAAAATCACTGCTCCCGAAAAAACGGCCGTTTTTAAAAGTTTTTTTTGCATTGATACATGTCCCCTGGGGTAGGACCCGGGTCCCCACACCCTTTTTAGGACAATACTATGCAAATTAGCCTTTAAAATGAGCACTTTTGATTTCGAACGTTCGAGTCCCATAGACGTCAATGGGGTTCTAACGTTCGTGCGAACTTGCGGTCCGTTCGCGGGTTCTGGTGTGAACCGAACCGGGGGGTGTTCGGCTCATCCCTAATGCAGAGTATATATATATATCTATATAGATATATATCTATATCTATATAGATATATAGATATAGATATATATCTATATATCTATATATAGATATATCTATATATGTACTAGGCTGTATATATATAGTAATACACCGCCTGCAGTGTATTAGAAACAGTACACAATGGAATGCACTGTAGATATAGGCTACACTGGATGCAGAGTGTATATATATATATATATATATATATATATATATATATATATATATGTACTAGACTGTAATACACTGCCTGCACTGACTGAATAGACTGAATATAGAGTAAACACTGAATACATAGTCTATGCTAAATGCAGAGTATATATATATATATATACTAGACTGTATATATATCAAATACACTTCCACTTACTGAATAACCTGCCTGCTTAATCTAACTCAAGCTATCTCTCTGTCCATGCCAACAACACTAAACACGGCCGCTCTGTAAGCAGTTTTAATATAGTGTGGGGCGTGGACTTAGTCCCCCTGAGACATGATTGGCCAAAGGCACCCGGCCTTTGGCCAATTATGCCTCTCTCAGCAGAGTACGCTGTGATTGGTCAAAGCATGCAGGTCAGGTGCATGCTTTGGCCAATCATCATACAGCAATCTCGCAATGCATTATTGGGCGTTGCGCAGTGCTCGAATTTTCCACGAATGCCCCATATGTTCGGTTTGTTTTAGAGCAAATGAACACCCGATGTTCGAGTCGAACTTACATTCAACTCAAAGCGCTGGCTTATCCCAATTGATCAACATGGCCCGAAGTGCTTGACCTGAGGGTCCAACCATACAACACCAAAGCTGTATGTTCCTATCAGAAGAGGAGCAACCAGGTACCCCTAAGATATGTTTGGGTGGCACAAATATCAAAAAGGCCAGTATGCAACCTCTCCCCCAGAAGTGAACCTCTTTGCTAACTACTTGGTTGAGGACTCTTTCTCTTTTCAATTATTTCTGGACTCCAGGCCAGAACTGCAGGAGCAAAGCTTTTTGGAGTTAAACACTGACTCTTGAACTGCAGTCCTTTTTCATTCAGCGGACATGTCCTTTGAGGCAGGAGGCCAGACTAAACACAGCTCTTAGCTGTCAAATGAAGCTAGTCCTTGAAGGGGACTGTTTAGACTCTCACAATGCAGACAAAATTGTCCCACTTGTAGAATTCTTCCCAGCTATTTGCCATCAAATGAAGCTAGCCCTTTAAGGCGATTGCTTAGACACTCGCAATGCAGACAAGATTTGCAATCAAGACAATGCTAGCTCTTAAAGGGGCCAGTTTAAACTCTTGCAATGCAGACCAGATTGTCCCACTTGTCAAAAATATTCTTTAGGATAGAATTTTTATTCTTCGATCCCACTTCCATTGCATTGGGAGAAAGGCAGGGGTTAAGGCAGGCTCCCAGTCTGCAACTGCAGACAGATATACCCCTTAGGGACAAGTCCAACACAAGGCTACCACCAGAAGACACTACAATCCCCAAGGACACACCCAATCATCATGATTGAGTATACCCCATGAAGGACAAGGCATCCCTCCAATGACAACTCCATGAATATAGCTAAGCTGATGAAGCCACATGAACCAAACAGGTGACCCATTATGCTGGAAAACCTCTTCCCCATAAGTGTCTTAATCTGACATCCTGCAGTGCAGGTAGAAATGTCCTGGTTGGGTTTTGAACTTGAGCCACCCAGTACTGAAAGATGCTGACCACTAAGGACATTCTGCTGCCCTGTCCTTCTGTCTGTTCAATTTGCACCCGTCTTCAAGAATGAGCGTATAGCTTAAACATCATAAGGAAAAAGGCAATGCACTTTGGAAGTGCTAAACTACTAGCATTGCAGGTACATCTGCCATTTTAGGCATCCTAGCAGCCTTACAAAAGGAGGTATAAAAACCTGCTCAAAGATCTTCCTCATCCACATGTTTCTTTTAGGAATGGTTTGAAGAGGGTTAAATTGGAAAAATCTCGACATTGTCAGAGTAGAGAATCTTTGCACAGGGAGAGTTGTAACAGACTCCTTTAGAGTGTCTTGACTACCCGTAGTCACCAGTTGGTCCATGTCATCTTGCTCCCTAGATGCCTGAAGGGCAGGAAATTCATACAGGGTTTTACCAGCCAATGCATGAGCAGCAAAGGCCTAGTTTACGATGTGCATAATACATGTAAATACGGAGACGCTTAATAGCAAGTGTCCATTAGTCAGCTTTCCATACACTAGCTTTAAGAGGCCTGCAGAAGGTCTGACAATCCAGGAACAGTATCAGTAAGGAAGACACTGCCCCCCTTCCAGCTATAACCTGCATAGAGCAGTAAAGGCATAGAGGTATTAAGGCTGCAGCAGCACAAGGACCTGTTGCAGAAATAAACAAATATCTGCAAATCGAAGGGAGAACTCCACATTGTTAAGAAAATAAATATTGTAACATGTACAATTTCTACTCAAGCCATGCAGTCATTTATTAAATAACGCTTCCCAATTTAAACTGCAGCTGCTGAAGTTTCTTAAGTTGCCTAGAGAGACAAAGTAACAATTGTTTGTTTGCTAGGTGAGAGAAAACCCCTAATGCTGCGTACACACGACCGGACTTTCTGGCAGGAACTAATCCGTCGGACATTCTGATCGTGTGTGGGCTTCATCAGACCTTCTATGTCGAAAAATCTGACGGACCTTAGAAATAGAACGTTTCAAATCTTTCCGACGGACTTGATTCCTATAGAAAAAATGTTTGTCTGTATGCTAGTCCGATGGACTGAAAATAGGGCAGCTATTGGCTACTGGCTATTGAACTTCCTTTTCTAGTCCGGTCGTACGTCATCACATTCAAAACAATCGGACTTTGGTGGGATCATGTGTAGGCAAGTCCGTTTCGTCGGAACTCCGTTGAAAAGTCCTTCGGAGTTCGGTCTGACGAGAAGTCCGCTCGTGTGTACGCGGCATAAGGGGTTAACTACTGCTAAAGGAATACTACCACTGCAGACCTCTCACATCAGAGCACCCCTGCACATGTGATTTCATTAGACAGAACCTCCAACACAGAAAGAAAACCCTTGCTTAAACAAATGGATATCTGTTCAGAACAGAGAGCAATTGCACAAAACTTTGACAAAAATGTTACAATGCACATAGTTACATAGTAGGTGAGGTTGAAAAAAGACACAAGTCCATCAAGTCCAACCTATGTGTGTGATAATGTGTCAGTATTACATTACATATCCCTGTATATTGCGGTCATTCAGGTGATTATCTAATAGTTTCTTGAAGCTATCAATGCTCCCCGCTGAGACCACCGCCTAAGAAGGGAATTCCACATCCTTACCGTTCTTACAGTAAAGAACCCTCTACGTAGTTTAAGGTTAAACCTCTTTTCTTCTAATTGTAATGAGTGGCCACGAGTCTTATTAAACTCTCTTCTGCGAAAAAGTTTTATCCCTATTGTGGGGTCACCAGTACAGTATTTGTAAATTGAAATCATATCCCCTCTCAAGCGTCTCTTCTCCAGAGAGAATAAGTTCAGTGCTTGCAACCTTTCCTCATAACTAAGATCCTCCAGACCCTTTATTAGCTTTGTTGCCCTTCTTTGTACTCGCTCCATTTCCTGTACGTCCCTCCTGAGGACTGGTGCCCAGAACTGGACAGCATACTCCAGGTGCGGCCGGACCAGAGTCTTGTAGAGCGGGAGAATTATTGTTTTATCTCTGCAGTTGATCCCCCTTTTAATGCATGCCAATATTCTGTTTGCTTTATTAGCAGCAGCTTGGCATTGCATGCCATTGCTGAGCCCATCAGAGCATAGACATTGTCATATGTTTTCATTTTGGTTATTATTTATTTCTTTTTCTTTTTAACATAAGTGGAGTTACTCCCTAGCAGCCCGCATGGCATCTGCTCCCTTCCGCTGACCTCAAGCCAAACATACTCACATATCCTAACCTCTTCCAATTGATGCATATGCATGGCAACCCGGGTCCCAAAGGTAGTAATAGTAAAGTATACATTATGCTGGGCACACTTTAGAGGTCATCCGCTGTTAGCAGGTCATTCAACCTGGCACAACTGCTCACCATTAGGGATGAGTCTGATGCTCGAGTCGAACATCGAGTGTTCGCCCATTCGCTGAATATCGAACATTATGGGGCATTCGCAGGAAATTTGATCGCCATATGAACGGCTAGACTGTCAATGCACTGCATGCCATGATTGGCCAAAGGCAGGGTGATCTACGGCATTTTTTAAAATAAATTGGCGCAGGGTTCCCCTTAATATCTATACCTGACCTGAAGGGCCTTGTATGGATTGGGGGGAACCCATGGCATTTTTTCAATGATTTTTATCTATATTGCCAGGATCCAACAATTCATTACAGCCGTGAGCAGTTTTTAATTAAATTTTTTCCTTTAGAAAGATGCGCTACTTTACAGGCATACTAAGGACACCCCCACGCACAATATTTAAAGGAATAGTCAATTTTTATTGTTTCACTTTAAGCATTATTAAAATCACTGCTCCTGAAAAAATGGTAGTTTTAAAACTTTTTTTTGCATTGATACATGTCCCCTGGGGCAGGACCCGAGTCCCCAAACACTTTTTATGACAATAACTTGCATATATGCCTTTAAAATTAGCACTTTTGTTTTTTCATGTTCCATAGACTTTAACGGCGTTCGCACAAATTGTTTGCCTGTTCGCAAGTTCTGGTGTGAACCGAACCTGGGGGTGTTCAGCTCATCCCTATTCGCCAATGGCAGAGCTTCTGTTATCACAGATGTCAATCTTCTGCTCATGTGTGCCATTCACCACCCTGCTGTTAGCTGTGGACTCAGGGACTACTGGAGCCATCCTGGAAACTTCTGGACGCCACAGGATGCTCCCAATATCCGCACAGCTGTCCTGTGTGAGACCCCAGTCGCCACGTATTCCAAAAGGTAGGAAACTTCATATGAAATGGTCCTGTGAGTGAAGAGGACAAAAAAGGAATGTGGCCTCTGGCTCAGCCTGAAAATTTATGGGAGTGGGATCCTATGAGGTAGGAGCGAGGGCAGAGCTACCCAAATGTATGCTGCTATGGAAGTATGTCAGGAAATATATATATATATATATATATATATATATATATATATATATATGAATTAAAAATACCTTAGTAGGAAGGTATAAATAGGAAGTAGGGATGGGCTCAATGTTCAAGTCAAACGTACATTCGATTTAAACATCAGCTGTTTTTTTGTAGAACAAACGTATGGGGGCACTCGCGGCAAGTTTGCCTACCGCAAAGCACCCCATAATGCACTGCGGGATAGCAGTGCATTGACAGCTGCTGATTGGTCAAAGCATACACCTGACTTGCATGCTTTGGCCAATCACAGCGTGATGTGCTGTGAGAGCTATGATTGACCAAAGGCAGGGTGCCTTTGGCCAATCATGGCTCAGGGGCTAAGTGCACACCCCACACTGTATAAGGCTGCTGCTTACACGGCGGCCATATATGGAGATTAGGCAGGTAGTGTAGTATAGTTTGCAGTCAGTCAGTGTAGTATATATAATACAGTTCAGAGTATATTGTGCAGTTAGTGTAGTATATATAATACAGAGGAGAGTATATAGTGCAGTCAGTGTAGTATATATAATACAGTTCAGAGTATATAGTGCAGTCAGTGTAGTATATATAATACAGAGGAGAGTATATAGTGCCATCAGTGTAGCATATATAATACATTGCAGAGTATATAGTGCAGTCAGTGTAGTATATATAATACAGTGCAGGGTATATAGTGCAGTGCAGAGTATATAATACAGGGTATTGAAGTGATTAAAGGAAACCCTATGACAGAATTAAGAAAAAAATGGTGTGGGGTCCCCCCCCCCAAGATCCATACCAGGCCTTTTGGGTCTGGCATAGATTTTAAGTGGAACTCCATGGCAAAATGTAAAAAAAATTGGCGTGGGGTCCCCCCCAAAATCCATACCAGACCCTTATCTGAGCATGCAGCCTGGCAGGCCAGGAAAGGGTGGGGACAAGCAAGCACCCCCCCCTTCTGAACCATACCAGGCCATTTCCCCTCAACATGGGGAGGGTGCTTTGGGTGACCCCCAAAGCACCTTGTCCCCATGTTGGTGCGAACAAGGGCCTCTTCCCGACAACCCTGGCCAGTGGTTGTTAGGGTCTTATTGGAATCTGGAAACCCCTTTTAATAAGGGGGCCCCCAGATCCCACCCCCTATGGGAATGAGTATCGGGTACTATGTACCCATGCACCAAAAAAAGTGTCAAAAAGTAAAAACCACAACAGACAGTTTTTGACAATTCCTGTATTAAAAAAGAAAAAAAAGTGTCTGTTTCTGCTATATTGCCGGTAGCCAGCAATACATTAAAGCCGCGACCAATACAAATGACCTTTTTTCCTTTAGAAATTTAATTATTGCTACGGCACTGTTCTACACATCGCACGGATGCACCACTTTACAGGCAGACTAAGGGGACCCCCCAGGCACGATATTTAAAGGAATATTTCATTTTTAATGTTTCACTTTAAGCATTATTAAAATCAATGCTCCTGAAAAAACAATTGTTTTAAAACCTTTTTTTGCATTGATACATGTCCCCTAGGGCAGAACCCAGGTCCCAATATACTTTTTATGGAAATAATATGCATATAAGCCTTTAAAATGGACTTTGTTTCATGTTCATGTCCCATATACTTAAATAGGGTTCACATGTTCGCTAGAACTTTTTGCCTGTTCGAGGTGTTCTGGTGCGAACCAAACTGAGGGGTGTTCAGCCTATCCCTGGTAGGAAGTAAAGGAGAGTTATAACCCCTGTCAGGTTTTTTTGCCATCTGTGTCTCATTCCCTGTTACTTCCTGTCCCATAGCCAAAACAGAAAGTGAAAGGAAATAGGAAATCTCTCCAAAGTGAGGAAATTCCTGGTTGTTACCAGGGTCACCAGAACTAGCGTCCCCTATGATTTCCCCTATATTCCTGTTCTGGTGACAATCCAAAATTTGGAATTTTCTTTTACTTGCATCTTGGTGATAACAGTAAATGAGACAAATAGAGAGGATGAGTCTCCCTAACAGGGACACAAACTGCAATAAAAGCCTGACAGATGTTCTATACAACCTCCATTCTATTCAAAAAGTTTTGACTTTAAGTATACTTTATTTATTTTACTGATGGTACTGCTTTACCTTCAGTCATTATTTTCCAGTTGCCTGTATAACAAAAATATGCCACTTGGCAGCACCTGACAATTCTTCTTCTTTATGCTTTACCAAACTTCTAGTTGTTTCCCATCTCGACCAGAGATAGAATTTAAGTGGGTAGGTTAGGGACCTGTTCCCCCACACCTATTTTCTGTTGGGGTAATGGGCCTAGATGGAGCAGTTGGAAAGTTATTATTTTACTGTTGATACATTATTTACTAGAATTTTTCTGTGCGGTGTTTAAACAGTGTCTATCAAGTCAGCCTTACACGAGAACCACAAATCTATCTTATGCATACCTTGTACTGTCCATGCACTCATTCCTCCTCTCCCAATACCCAAGATCTATGAAGGGTGCTTCAAAATTGTCATAATTGCACTCCTATAAATAACAAATGCATTATGCCTTTTGTTCTGGAACTTCTAGGGCCTTCATTCTAAATTATAAGACCATGGGTATTCAACTAAGTTAAAAGAACTAATAATCATGTAATTCCTCATCAAGAGACATGTTTAGATGACTCGAAAGTTATGGCTCTCAAAAGGTCCTCCTTTTGGAACACTTTAATTCCATTTTTTTCTTCAGAGGAGTGTCTATTTTGATATCTAAAACCCTAATTTTTAAAATCATGGAGGTAAAGATAGATATTCTAAGCTGGCTTATAATTCTGGTTTTAGAGTACCTTGGTCAACATTATGCCATAGATAATGTGTATGCCCCCATGCCCTTTTGACATAATCAAAAAAATTATAAAATTATTGGCACCCCAAAGGCCCTAAATATCTTAGTGAGTGATTTTACTACTGACCAAAAAAAAAAACTTACATCTTTCCCAAAAAGACTCATGGCTGTATTAGATCAAAAGGGTGCTTCTACTAAATACTGAGCAACGGGTCTGAATACTTAGGACCATGTGATATTTCAGTTTTTCTTTTTAAATAAATCTGCAAAAATGTCAACAATTCTGTGTTTTTCTGTCAATATGGGGTGCTGTGTGTACATTAATGAGGAAAAAAATGAACTTAAATGATTTCAGCAAATGGCTGCAATATAACAAAGAGTGAAACATTTAAGGTGGTCTGAATACTTTCTGTTCCCACTGTGTGTATATATATATATATATATATATATATATATATATATATATATATATATATATATATATATATATATATATATATATATATATATATAAAACAAATGTGTGTCTGGTTAATTGGAAAACTGGGGGGGTTGGGGGAAATCTAGAGAAGAAAGAAAAAAAAACACACCACAGACCTACTAACCCCCCTCAAAAGAAAAAAACAAAACAAACACACTACAGCCATACTAACCATCACAGCAAGGTGGAGGAGGAGCTGAGCACTGTGGGCGGGAGGGCAAGATGACCAAACATTAAATAAAATTATCTGCTTAATATAGGTCCAACCAACTACAGAGTAAAACAGGTATAACCCTAAAGCGTACTAAAAAATAAATACTAATAAATAAACATAGCCAAAAAGGGGTTTCTTAGAATGTACGGTTTGAAGTGCTCTTTTCACTCTGTTTTGGCACTAAACTACATTTTTAAGACAATGCAGTTTGGCATTGTGAAAAAAAGCTCTCAAAATATGCCACTGGCCAATTTGTTTGTATTTCAGGGCTTTCATTTACCTAAAAAAAGTCTTTATTTTTTAAAGTTGAAGTTAATAGGATTGGATTTCTGCTGCTGTATTTAAAAGCTAGATTCACCTTTTACATAAAATGGTCCCTCCACTAGATTAAATGCAGTGTAAACATTTTCAAATGATTTCTGAAAATAATTGCTATATCTGTAGGCTTGTTCTGTAGGGTGCAGATAACTCTTGGTTGAGCAATATTTTAGGAAAACATATAATAGCAATTTTGTTACTATTTTAGTCATATTAAGATTAATACAGTTGAAGCCTTTATATGGAATACAGCAAAAAGTTCCATTACCACTCATCCTCACTGAATAGATTTTGAGTGCATTATTAATTAGCTCATATAATTAGCAAAGAAAAAAAGATGTTCTGTTTGGGAAGTTCATTTCCACTGTTAAATTGAGACACATGCAAATTAGACCCCGACAAACATGCAATTAGCCTTTCCTTCTGCTTGATTGGATCAGTGTAAATTGTTTGCTAATCAAGCTGATGAAATTAAGGCAAGGAGCTTTAAAAGATAGTTGGGTGTAATATTGTGAAAGAGAAATGTACTCTTAACAGGTATTTTAGATTGACATTTATTTACTGTACTGATAGAAGACTATAAAGTACTTAAAGATATAATAGATAGATAGATATATAGATAGATAGATAGATAGATAGATAGATAGATAGATAGATAGATAGATAGATAGATAGATAGATAGATAGATAGATAGATAGATAGATAGATAAAATGTTTCTAATATACAACCCTGTAAAAAGAAAACAAAAAAAAAAAAAAATATCTATATATATATATATATATATATATATATATATATATATATATATATATATATATATATATATATATATATATATATATATATATATATATATATATATATATATAACTATATATATATAATTATATATATATATATATATATATATATATATATATTTACACATACAGTTGTGCTCATAAGTTTACATACCCTGGCAGAATTTATGATTTCTTGGCCATTTTTTAGAGAATATGAATGATAACACAAAAACATTTCTTTCACTCATGGTTAGTGTTTGGCTGAAGCCATTTATTATCAATAAACTGTGTTTACTCTTTTTAAATCATAATGGCAACAGAAACTACCCAAATGGCCCTGATCAAAAGTTTACATACCCTGGTGATTTTGGCTTGATAACATGCACACAAGTTGACACAAAGGGGTTTGAATGGCTATTAAAGGTAACCATCCTCACCTGTGATCTGTTTGCTTGTAATTAGTGTGTGTGTATAAAAGGTCAATGAGTTTCTGGACTCCTGAGAGACCCTTGCATCTGTCATCCAGTGCTGCACTGACGTTTCTGGATTCTGAGTCATGGGGAAAGCAAAAGAATTATCAAAGGATCTGCGGGAAAAGGTAGTTGAACTGTAAAAACAGAAAAGGAATATAAAAAGATATCCAAGGAATTGAGAATGCCAATCAGCAGTGTTCAAACTCTAATCAAGAAGTGGAAAATGAGGGGTTCTGTTAAAACCAAACCATGGTCAGGTAGACCAACTAAAATTTCAGCCACAACTGCCAGGAAAATTGTTTGGGATGCAAAGAAAAACCCACAAATAACTTCAGGTGAATTACAGAACTCTTTGAAAACATGTGGTGTGGCTGTTTCAAGATGCACAATAAGGTGGCACTTGAAGAAAGATGGGCTGCAAGGTTGAGTCTCCAGAAGAAAGCCATTACTGCACAAATTCCACAAAGTATCCCACTTACAATATACCAAACAGCACAGAGACAAGCCTCAAACCTTCTGGCACAAAAACATTTGGAGTGATAAGACCAAACTTTAGTTTTTTGGCCACAACCATAAACACTACATTTGGAGAGGAGTCAACAAGGCCTATGATGAAAGGTACGGAGGTGGATCACTGATGTTTTTGGGATGTGTGAACTACAAAGGCACAGGAAATTTGGTCAAAACTGATGGCAAGATGAATGTAATATGTTATCAAAAAATACTGGAGGAACATTTGCATTCATCAGCCAGGAAGCTGCGCATGGGAAGTACTTGGACATTCCAACATGACAATGATCCAAACCACAAGGCCAAGTCGACCAGTCATTGGCTACAGCAGAATAAAGTGAAGGTTCTGGAGTGACCATCTCAGTCTCCTGACCTCAATATCATTGAGCCACTCTGGGGAGATCTCGAACGTGCAGTTCATTCAAGACGGCTCAAGAATTTACAGGAACTGGAGGCTTTTTGCCAAGAGGAATGGGCAGCTTTACCATCTGAGAAGATAAAGAGCCTCATCCACAAATACCACAAAAGACTTCAAGCTGTCATGGATGTTAAAGGGGGTAATATACGGTATTAAGAACTGGGGTATGTAAACTTTTAATTAGGGTAATTTGGGTAGTTTCTGTTGCCATTATGATTTAAAAAGAGTGAATACAGTTGTTTGATAATAAATGGCTTCAGCCAAACACTAACCATGAGTGAAAGAACAGTTTTTGTGTTATCATTCATATTCTCTGAAAAATGGCCAAGAAATCATAAATTCTGCCAGGGTATGTAAACTTATGAGCACAACTGTATATATACGGTGGGGACAGAAAGTATTCAGACCCCCTTAAATTTTTCACTCTTTGTTATATTGCAGCCATTTGCTAAAATCATTTAGGTTCATTTTTTTTCCTCATGAATGTACACACAGCACCCCATATTGACAGAAAAACACAGAATTGTTGACATTTTTGCAGATTTATTAAAAAAGAAAAACTGAAATATCACATGGTCCTAAGTATTAAGACTCCTTGCTGTGACACTCATATATTTAACTCAGGTGCTGTCCATTTCTTCTGATCATCCTTGAGATGGTTCTACACCTTCATTTGAGTCCAGCTGTGTTTGATTATACTGATTGGATTTGATTAGGAAATCCACACACCTGTCTATATAAGATCTTTTTTTATATAATTGTATTTTTATTAAATGTTTATATTTTAAAGTGAACAAGTACAGCATTGTCGTACAATATAGAATATAAAGTTATTGAAGACATCTTGATATCAAAACAGAATAAGTACATATGAACAGAATTCACAATTACAGAGCACAAGGGTGCTCTGCACAGTATGTCCAGGATATACAAAGTAAGCAGTCCAAAAATAGGAGTACAGAATCAAAACCAAAAATTAATCACATAAAAGGAAGAACACAGATTCCATGGAGCATATGTGGTATGGGATAATAAGCTCTAAACAACAGATGTAAAAATGGAGCAAATGGGGGGGAAACATCATGATCACATGGAAAACCTATGCCAGTAAAAGTTTAAGAATCGGTATTTGGCATAGGGGTCCCAAATTCCAACCTATCCCAGAATTCCCACAGTTTTTCAAATTGGGGGATAGTGTCATGTACTGAGGCCGTTAGATATTCCATCCTCCGAATATTAGCCACTAATTGCAAAAATTTGGGCCAAGGAGGAGGGGGGTTGGACAGTCAACACAGGGGAATTAGTCTTTTGGCAGCCAGTAGTATGTAAGAAAGAAGCCGGCTGGCTCTTTTGGTTAGGCCAGGGAAAGGAAGGCCCAACAGATAATGTAAGGGGTTGAGTGGGAGAGATTTTTTCCAGCACTTTCTGTATCAGGAGCCTTACCCCACCCCAAAATGGTTGGATCATCGAACATTGCCAAAATATATGGAATAAGGAACCCATGTCAGTCCCACAACGCCAACAGCGCGGCAAGACTGAAGGATCATATTTATGAATAACATCAGGGGTTCTATACCAAAACATAAGAATTTTCAATGAAAGTCCCCCGTTGGGTCACACACTTGGAAGACTTGGAAACAGAAGACCAAATCTTATCCCACATATGGATTGAAATAGATCTGCCTATTAAATGGGACCATTTTCCCATATAATGATGCGTGGTCTCAGTAAGAGGTGTCTACTCATGAAGGATACAATAAATGGAGGATAATAATTGATGGGGGCCTTGAGCGCATATGTACTCGAAGGTAGTTGGACTGTTAAGAGTTAAAGTTGAGGATTTAGAGTAAAAAAAATGTCTAACCTGCAGGTAGAAGTGGAAAAGTTGGGGAGGGATATTGAATTTCTCACGTAGAGTGTCGAAGGTATGTAGCCTTCACGTAACAGGATGTACTAGATTTCGAAGTTGGAAAAGGGAGGCGTTAAGCCATGGGAAGATCCTGCCCAGGGACATACTATCTGGTATAAGTGGGTTAAACAATACATTGACAAGCGGGGAGCAAGACGAGGTAAGGTGGTATTCTTTAAGGCATTTACACCAAATGGTTAAGGTAAAATTCATTGGAGCAGTGCAGTGTTTGAGAGTGGGATCCAGAGATAAGGAACAATCCCAAACCAAGGAACTCGGGTGAACTGGATAGAGCACGCCCTTTTCAATGGCAGTCCATTGGTTTGGTGCAAATAGAGAGGACCAGGAAACAATGGGCCTTAAATGTGAGGCATAGTAATATTTAATAATGTCCCGTGCACCCATTCCACCCCTGGACCTCGGAGCAAAGACCACCGAACTTGCTATACGATGAGCCCTATCTCCCCATATGAACTTTAGGAAGCTTTGCTGAATTGTCTTTAATTGGGATGAGGGCAAGGCGACTGGTAACGTTTGAAAGTGGTATAGCAGCCTAGGTAAAATAGACATTTTTAGAACATTTATCCTGCCCAACAAAGACAAAGGGTACTTTGCCCAAGTCATCAAGGATTTATTGATGTCCAGGACCAGGGGTGGAAAGTTAGCGGAGTAAAGAGAGAAATAGGAAGGGGTGAGAAGAATGCCTAGGTATTTGAGGGAAGTTTTGCACCACTTATAAGGATATGACTCTTTGAGCTGTGATAATATGGATAATGGGATATGTATAGGCAGAGCTTCAGTTTTGGAAGTGTTGATCTTATAACCTGAAATGGCCCCAAAGGAGGACAACAGTTTATGCAGAGAGGGGAGAGAAATCAATGGATTAGTGATCGTGAACAAGATGTCATCTGCGAAAAGTGATAATTTATAGTCCCCCTGTCACATTAGCACCCCACGAATATCCGGATGAGTGCGGATGGACTCGGCCAGGGGTTCAAAACAGAGAATAAAAAGCAATGGTGATAAAGGCCAACCCTGCCGAGTACCATTAGTCATGGGGAAGCTCGGCGACAGGAAGGATGACATCTGTACTTGAGCTGTAACTGTTGAATATAGAGCCTCTAAAGCCTTCAGATAAGGACCCCTGAAACCGTACTTCTTTAAAACATTAAACATGTAAGGCCAGCTTAACCTATCGAAGGCCTTTTGTGCATCTAGACTTAAGATCAATGCCTGTCTATAGGTTCTATCCAAAAGATCTATCAGGTCTATTGTACGACGGGTATTGTCCCCCGCATGCCTGCCAGGCACAAAACCCACCTGATCCTTATGGATCAATTTGGGAATAATCCTAGATAATCTGGATGCAATAATTTTAGTGAAAATCTTATAATATGAATTTAGAAGAGCTATCAGACTATAATTATCTGGGATAGAGGGATCCTTACCTGGTTTCGGGATGACGGAGATAAATGAGTGAGAGAATTGTGAAAGAGGGGACGTATCCTTGAGCAGGGACTCATAGACGGTTAGCATGTGTCGAGATAGGATATCAAAGAAAGATTTGTAGTAGAAATAGGGTAAACCATCAGGGCCTGGTGATTTGTGTAGTGGGAGTTTCTTAACTATGGACAAAAGTTCTTCGGTCGTTATGTCTACATTTAAACTGTCTAAGTCTTCCGAATACAGTTTTGGGAGTTTTATATTAGAAAAAATTATTTCAAACTTCTCCTGAGTAAAGTTAAAATTGTGCTCAGGGGGGGCGTGACCGGAAGCCGACCTCGATGGACGCTTGACTCATCTGCTCTCTCAGCCCATGACTAAAGGCTAAATTGGGGACGTTTAACCACATCTACATGGGCAGATCTAAAGCCACCCGATCCGCCAAAGCCCGGGGATCATCACAGCCCCCGCCCGGCTCGACGTCGGACCTCCGGTCCTTCTTTCCGCTGACAGACATGCCTCCTGGCGGTGCAGACAGCATGGCACTGGAGGCCTCAGAGGCCCGCTCCAGGAACTCCGTGCGGCTCTCCCGGCTGGACCAGGACATGAGTCGGACCCCGTAGGGTCCCCCATCGGCTCCGCTGGATACCCTGGGCATCTCCTCCTCATCAGGAGCAGTGAGTCCCCTCCACCCTGCACGGCCCGGGATCTCTCCGCATGGCTCTCAGACCGCCATGTTCGGCCCCCCTCCCCCTCACTACACCCAATGCTCGGATGCTTTCCCGCTTCTGCTGCGGACGGCCTCGGATCCCTGCCTGCCAGGAGATGCCCCTGGATCCTCCGACATATCGTCGGACTTTCCAGCCTTACCAGGCCCGATGTATCCAGCCAGAAATACCCCCCTGGAACTGATGACACCCCAGCGGCCTCCAGAGCCCTAACGCCTGATTCACCCCCACCTAAAGCCCAGAGACTATCATTCTCACAGGCCCTAGGCTCTTCCAGGGAACAGGCTACATGCTCTGCCACATATGCACAGAAAGAACAATCGCCTATCCCTCACCGCTGTGCTCTGGAGGATGTGGGGGCCCCCGCGCCTACCCAGGTACAACCCTGGGGAGACCCGTGGACCATGACCTCGAGACCTCTACATCCTCCCCAGGATAAGGCTGCACTGCAGTTTCAACAGCAACCAACTCACCAGCTTCAACCGCAGCAACCCTTGCTACCAGCCCAACCCCACTCACTCCCCACGGACTGGTATTCGTAGCTAGAGGCGATGCCTACTAAAGAAGATTTTAAACAGTTAATAGCAGACGTAAAATCTACTTGTCGTTCAGAAATACAGATACTACAAACAGGCCTTAAACACCTAGCAGACAGGGTGGAAATGGCCGAAGAAGAAATCCAAGAGTCTAAACTGGCAGTCCACAGGACCCAGCTCCAAGGAACAGATCACCGTACCCTGTTAAGGGAAATGCAGCGCCACATTGAGTATTTAGATAATAGGGGGCATAGAAACAACATACTGGTGAGAGGAGTCCCAAAGAAGGAAGGCCCTGAGGACATTTACAACAAATTACAACAAGTCTTTAATAACCTTTTAGGCGAGCCTCTAACTAACCGTATTGAAATGGACAGAGCACACCGGGCCCTCCGCCCCAAGAATCCCACCTCTAAACCAAGGGACATTATCTGTAGAATTAGCTCCTATCCCTTGAAGGAAGACATCATGCGGCAAACTCGCCTGACACGCAAGGTAACTTTCCAAGATGTCCAGCTGCAACTATTCCCAGATCTCTCATGGATAACCCTACAGAAGCGCAGACTCCTGCAACCTTTACTGCACATACTTCAAGAAGAGAATGTCCCCTATCGGTGGGGATTCCCCTTCAGCCTCACAGCTAAACACCAAGGCAAATCTGCTGTTCTCCGCTACCCAGAGGATCTAAATAACTTTTGCGATACTTTGGGGATTTCTACCCCCAAACTGCCAGAGTGGGACTTGGTAGCTACACCACCCCCACCGCCCACGATTTGGCAGAAGGTCCCCCCTCTACTCCATCCCGGAATGCTCGCACCCCCCGCAAAAACACCAAACCCAGGAATGGCTGAATTGACCACACCCCCTCCTCTTGGGTGATCTACTATAGTAATATACGGCCATTCTAAAAGGCTGGCAGATCTGTCCTGAACATTTTAGTTTATTTAGTCCCCCCTTCCCAGCCCCAGTTTTAATTTTTTTAACTACTTTATGGGCGTGTCTCGGATGAGACTTGAGAGAGTAGGTGTTTCTATGCTGAACTACCCCCCCAGTTAAGTGATTACAATCACAGCAGTTTTGATATTAACCAGTTACATGTTCAACTTAGGGCTCCCCTGCATCCACCTAGCCCATCCTTTCGGATTGGGGTTGGGTGGATCCTCAGGAAACCGTACTGGCCTAGGTCTAACAATCTCTCAAGGTCTCTCCGTCCCTGTGTGGCTCCCCGCGTGAACCGCGGAATTGGACTGGATCTTCTCCCGAGGTGTGCCTGCTCCTAGCTCCAGGCTCCGAGACCGTCATCCCCACATCAGGTAATACACTTCCCCTTCCTCCCTTTATTCGATACCATGGCTAGGATTTTCTCTTTAAATGTTCATGGCTTAAATTCCAATAAAAAGAGGCATCTGGCCATACTCATCAAACAGGGGTCCCTGTTTACATATGTGAATCACTATAGTGATCCACACGGCCATTTTGTCATTCTTAGGGGTCTGTGGCAGACTCGGGAGATCACCTTGTGTGCTCTATATACACCGAATTTTCAACAATATAGATTCCTCTCTAAACTGTTCAATCGCCTCTTTCAGTGTGACCATGGGATTTTAGTGGTGGGGGGTGACTTTAATTTAACCCATTCTGCGACTGCCGATCGCCACGTGGTGAGCCCCCGGACATCGTCGGCTCGAGCCCTCAGAGACTCGAAGCTCTTCCGCCAACTCTCTAGAAGACATGCTCTGTTTGATGCTTGCTGGGTTCTCCACCCGGGCGATCGGAGGTACACCTTCTACTCAGCACCCCACAGAACCCACTCCTGTATCGATTACTTTTTTGTTAATAATTCTACTCTTAGAATAGTACGTGAAGCCCAAATACTCCCGATCTCCTGGTCTGACCACACCCCCATCCTGCTTACGTTGGACCTGGGGTCCCCTAATCCCAGGCCCTACAACTGGAGACTAAACACCTTTCTCCTCTAACACCTTCCATCGACCACAGAGTTGTCCTCAACCTTAAAATTCTACTTCACCGAAAACAACACCCCAGACATCTCCACCCCCACACTTTGGGAAGCACATAAGGCGGTCATACGGGGTAGATGCATAGCTCTGTCACCAGCCATGAAGAAGGGCACGTTAGCCACAAAATTTTGAACCGAGAAGGAACTAAAGACCCTAGAAACCCAGCTACAAACATCCCCTACCTTGTCCCTGCTTAAGAAAATTATTAAACTACGGGCGACCTTGAGGGATTTTGCACTGGGTCGAGTAGAAAAGGCTTTACTTAGGCTAAAACAAATATATTATGATAGAGAAAATAAAGCACATTCTGTACTGGCAAAAAAAAATATGTGATGACTCCCTCAACTCTACGCCCCACCAGATTAAGAATAAATCAGGTTGCCTGTTATCCCACCCTAAAGACATTGCCCACACCTTTGCAGATTTCTATACAGACCTCTACAATAACCCCGACATCCCAAGTAACCCCCCCTCCCCGGAGCTCTCCCTTAGATTGCACCAGTATCTCGAGAAAAAGGGGAGTCACCCGTCTCCAAGCCACAGACTTAGAGGCCCTAAATTCGCCAGTCACAGAAGAAGAAATAGAACTCACAGTTAAATCTTTGCCGTCCCGTAAATCCCCAGGTCCAGATGGCCTACCATACGAGTACTATAAGACCTTTCTTCCCCTCCTACTCCCATATATGTGCAGTCTCTTTAACGCTTTTCTCCGGGATACTCCTGTCCCAACAGACTTGCAACAATCATTCATCACTTTGATCCCCAAACCGGATAAAGACCCTGTCCTATGTGCCAATTACCGACCCATTGCTCTCCTAAATTCTGAATTAAAAATCTTTACGAAACTACTCTCAATTCGCCTGAACGTAGTCCTCCCCTCCCTTATTCATAAGGACCAGGTGGGCTTTGTCCTTCAATACTAGGAAGGTGATAGACTTAGTGGACGTGGCGAGCAGGGAAGACTCGGCATCCTTGTTCCTTAGCCTGGATGCCGAAAAGGCCTTTGACCGTCTTGGTTGGCACTTCCTGTTTGCCACGCTGCAGCATGTAGGGTTTAAGGGCCCCTTCCTACGAGCGATTCAGCATCTATATTCATACCCTACTGCCCAGGTAAGGACCCCCTTTGCCTTCTCCCCTTGGTTCTCAATTACTAATGGCAATCGGCAGGGGTGTCCTCTCTCACCCCTGCTATTTGCATTATGTGTGGAACCCCTGGCAGCCTCCATCCGAGGCAATCATGATATTCGCGGTATATCAGTCAGGGGAAGAGCGTTCAAAATTTCATTATTTGCCGACGATATCATTCTCACCCTGACACAACCTAGAATATCCCTCCCAAATCTCCAAGCTGAGCTAGATCGGTACGGGGCTCTCTCTGGATACAAAATTAATACGTCCAAATCAGAAGCCCTTCCAATCAATATCCCTGAAACAGAAATCACACACTTACAGGCCAATTTCTCATACCATTGGAAAACTGCTTCCCTAAAATACTTGGGAATACGCATCACCCCAAAATTTGCCAACCTATATCAGGAAAACTTACCTCCTCTCTTCCACTCCATTAGATCCATGATCCTACGATGGAAAAAAACATCACCTCTCCCTTTTAGGATGGATTGCGTCGATTAAAATGACGATCCTCCCGAAGATACTTTATGTATTCCAAACATTACCTATTCCGGTTCCCTACAAACACCTAAAAAAACTTCAATCAGATATACTCAAATTTGTTTGGAACTATAAAAGACATAGAATACCCCAATCAGTCCTTATGGCAGCTCGCTCGGATGGTGGCCTTGCGTTACCAAACTTAATCAAATATTACCAAGCTGCTCAACTCCGAGCTATAGTATCGTGGTCTACTCAGAGGTCCTACAATAAGTGGACAGAAATTGAGAAGATCTGGCTAGCCCCAATCCACCCTAATAGCTTGCTTTGGTGTGCGGACGCGGAGGTGCCCCCTGAGCGTCTACTAGGAGCCATTTCTCAACTTCGTCGGCTCTGGCGCACATTGCAGCCTCTACACGGCCTCTCCTCTGAAAAATCGCTTATGACTTCATTCATTTTCAATCCCAAGGTGCCAGATAACCTCACACATCAAACATCTTGTCCATGGTCATCGCGAAACCTGTTTCACTACGGGAATATAATAGACCCTAGAACACATAAATTACTACCCTTCTCTGAACTTCAAACTAAGTATGATATACCTCGCCAGGCATTTTATAGCTACCTCCAAATTCGCCACTATGCCATGACCATAGCTCCTGACCTGCAATTCTCTTCCCTAACTTCCTTTGAAAATTTGGTCTTAACGGGCTTGGCCCAGAAGGGATTAATCTCTGACATCTATAAAATATGAAATGCTTACTCATTGGATGCACAAGGTAAGCATCTCTATATGATTAAGTGGGAGAAAGCCCTCAATGAGGAGATCACCATGGAACAATGGCGGGTGATATGGTCTCAGGCAGCAAAGAGCTCCCTCTGCACACTATATAAAGAAAACGCATACAAAATCATTTTTTTCTGGTACATGACCCCAGAAATACTCCATGCCATTTATCCTGCAGCTCAGATCGCTGCTGGAGATGCCTGGGAATTAGGGGTACCCTCCTCCATATTTACTGGGAATGCCCACTAATCATTACCTTTTGGAAAGAGGTTCAGCAGTTGTTGACCAATCTTCTAGGAATACCAATTCTTATGACCCCCAAATTTTTTCTATTAGGCTTATCCCTAATAAAGATCTCCAAAACCAACAAGAAATTAGTGCGCCATATACTTACGGCTGCAGGAAGTCTTATAGCATTAAACTGGAAAAAGAGATCTTCCCCTACCCCTGAGGCGCTGTATACGAGAATTAAAAATGTGGAGTTGATGGAGAAAATGACTGCCAGGATGCAAGATAGATTGGATGCCCATGACAAGGTCTGGGAGCTCCCTATTCTTTTCTATCTTTATACTCTTCCCTCTGACTACTTTTGCTACTTTTATTAAATTATGTAAGACGTTACATCATACCATGTGATATTAACATGCAGACTTAACTACGTTAGACAAGTAACCACAAATGCTTCAGAATACACTAAAGGAAATATTCTATGTGTGCTTGTAAAATTGACTTATATCACGAATTGTACTTTTTCATTACACCTCTTTTTGTAATGTAAAAATTGATAACAAAATAAAATAAACTGTTATATTTGAAAAAAAAATTGTGCTCAGGAGTTAGACAGTTGTACAATTTATGCTAAAATTTGCCAAATGTGCTAGACATTGCACAGGGGCAGTAAACTCTAGATCCATCTGTCTGTTGAAGGAAATCATGAAATGAGTTAAATGGACGCGGGTGCAGTTTATTGACTAGCATTCCGTGTGGTTTATTCGAATATTCATAAAACTTTTGTTTTGTCCATAGTAAAGACCTAGCTGCCCTGCCCAGTTGTAATAATTTGATTTGCTCTCTAAGGGAGGTGACTCTGCGTAGTTTTGATACTGTGAGGCCACTCAACAGCCTCCGCTCTACAGTAGGGATGAGCCGAACACCCCCCGGTTCGGTTCGCACCAGAACCCGCGAACGGACCGCAAGTTCGCACGAACGTTAGAACCCCATTGACGTCTATGGGACTCGAACGTTCGAAATCAAAAGTGCTCATTTTAAAGGCTAATTTGCATGGTATTGTCCTAAAAAAGGGTTTGGGGACCCGGGTCCTACCCCAGGGGACATGTATCAATGCAAAAAAAACTTTTAAAAACGGCCGTTTTTTCGGGAGCAGTGATTTTAATGATCCTTAAAGTAAAAAAAAAAAAGTGAAATATTCCTTTAAATATCATACCTGGGGGGTGTCTATAGTATGCCTGTAAAGTGACGCGTGTTTCCCATGTTTAGAACAGTCCCTGCACCAAATGTCATTTTTAAAGGAAAAAATCTCATTTAAAACTGCTTGCGGGTTTAATGTCATGTCGGGTCATGGCAATATGGATGAAAATCAGTGAGACAAACGGCATGGGTACCCCCCAGTCCATTACCAGGCCCTTTGGGTCTTGTATGGATATTAAGGGGAACCCCGCACCCAAATTAAAATAAGGAAAGGTCCCTATATACTCTGAACAGCAGTATTCAGGCGGTGCAAACAAGACAGGGACTGTAGGTTTGTTGTTAAGTAGAATCTGTTTGTAATTTTGAACATTTTTAATGTGTTTAGCTCCAGCCAAAAAATCTTTTCTAAGCTTTTTGGAAAACATAGGGAAGGGTTATCACCCCTGTGACATTTGTTTTGCGTCTTTCCTCCTCTTCAGAAGATTTCACCTCACTTTTTTGTCCCAATGAAAAATGTTTTTGGAAAATTTGGGTTTTTTTGTGGAACAAGGATTGGAAAGCATCAGTGGAAAGGAGAAATTGTTTTCCCATATTAACTCTTACAGGAGAGAATTTCCCTTCCTTAGGGGTAGATTTCATCTCACTTCCTGTTGTCTCCTTCCGTTTGCAAGTAGGAGTCGTTTGTAAGTTAGATGTTTGAAAGTAGGGTCCTGCCCTATATACTCAGCAGAAATTTGGGCCTTAGGTGTTGCTGTGGCCAAAACACTGTAAGCCCTCACAGGGCCCTGCTGTGAAATATTAGATCAAGAATTGTAATTACATGCCCCTGTTGAACAGGAGCTGAAAAATTAGGCCTTAGGCACTGGTGCTGGTGCCACAACACTGCAACCCCTCACAGACACTCTAGTTGGAACGCAGGAACGAGCCCTGCTGCAAAGTATTGCATCAAAAATTGTAATTACACGCCCCTGTTAGACAGGGGCAGAAAAATTGGGTCTTAGGCACTGGTGCTGGTGCCACAACACTGCAACCCCTCACAGACACTCTAGTTGAAACGCAGGAACAAGCCCTGCTGCAAAGTATTGCATCAAAAATTGTAATTACACGCCCCTGTTAGACAGGGGCTGAAAAATTGGGTCTTAGGCACTGGTGCTGGTGCCACAACACTGCAACCCCTCACAGACACTCTAGTTGGAATGCAGGAACGAGCCCTGCTGCAAAGTATTACATCAAAAATTGTAATTACACGCCCCTGTTAAACAGGGGCTGAAAAATTGTGCCTTAGGCACTGGTGGTGGCGCCCAGAACCAAAAATGTTCTTACAAGCTATCAGCGTGATGATTGAGGAGGAAGAGGATAATTACTCAGGGATAGTCACTCAGCATCAGCATAGGCAGTCTTTGAAGGGATCTGAGATTTCAAAAAAAATTATTCGGTTACATCTGCATCAGGTGCTTGGTAGCTGGTGGTGATCCAAGACTGATTCATTTTTATGAAGGTCAGCCGATCGACCGAGTCGGTGGACAGACGCACCCTGTGATCGGTTACCACGCCTCCAGCAGCACTGAATGTGCGTTCCGAAAGAACGCTGGATGCAGGACAGGCCAGTAGCTCAATTGCATACTGTGCAAGCTCTGGCCAGTGATCCATCCTCAAGACCCAGTAACCCAGAGGATTTTCGGTGGGAAAGGTGTCCAAGTCTGATCTTGCCCCTAGGTATTCCTGCACCATGTAAAACAGACGCTGGCGATGGTTGCTGGAACCGATCATACCTTGGGGCTGCGGACCAAAAAATTGTCTGAACGCATCGGTCAGACGGCCACCTTCTCCACCGCTCCTTCTTTGACTGACCGAAGCCTCAGCAACACGTTGTCCAGAAACAGGAGTTTGTAACCTCCCAGTCTCTGGGAACGCGTTGCACAGACCTTTCTGCAAGGCCTCCCGAAGATGTTTCATCCTCTGCTCCCTCTGCGATGGCAAGATAAGGTCCGCAACCTTACCCTTGTAACGTGGATCAAGGAGGGTTGCCAGCCAGTATTGGTCCTTCTCCTTGATACCACGAATACGAGGATCCTTACGCAGGCTTTGCAGGATCAGGGAGGCCATGCAGCGTAGGTTTGCTGAGGCATTCGGTCCGGAGTCCTCTGGGTCACTAAGGACAACAACGTCCGCAGCCACCTCCTCCCAGCCACGTACAAGTCCATGTGTTCCTTGGGACTGATCCCTTAAAGACTGCTGATGCTGAGTGCCAGGCTCCACCTCCATACTGACACAATCTTCCTCCTCCTCCTCCTCCTCCTCCTCGTCCTCTTCCTGTGTGATCGGCGGGCACGCAGGAACACTGTCTGGATAAAGGGGGCCTTGAGAGCTAAGGAAGTCCTCCTCTTCCTGCCTCTGTTCTGCCTCAAGTGCCCTGTCCATTATTCCACGCAGCGTGTGCTCCAACAGGTGGACAAGGGGGACAGTGTCACTGATGCATGCACTGTCAGTGCTCACCATCCTCGTGGCCTCCTCGAATGGTGACAGGACAGTGCATGCATCCCTGATCATGGCCCACTGGCGTGGGGAAAAAAAACCAAGGTCCCCTGACCCTGTCCTGGTGCCATAGTCGCACAGGTACTCATTGATGGCCCTCTGCTGCGTGTGCAGCCGCTGCAGCATGGCCAACGTCGAGTTCCACCTGGTGGGCATGTCACAGATTAGGCGGTTCTTGGGCAGGTTAAACTCCTTTTGGAGGTCCGTCAGCCGAGCACTGGCATTATATGACCGGCGGAAATGCACAGAGACTTTCCTGGCCTGCCTCAGGACATCCTGTAAGCCCGGGTACCTGCCCAAGAACCGCTGCACCACCAAGTTAAGGACGTGAGCCAAACAGGGCACATGGGTCAGTTGTCCCTGTCGGAGGGCAGAGAGGAGGTTGGTGCCATTGTCGCAAACCACCATTCCTGCCTTAAGTTGGCGTGGCGTCAACCACCTCTGAACCTGCCCCTGCAGAGCTGACAGAACCTCTGCCCCAGTGTGGCTCCTGTCCCCCAAGCACACTAGCTCAAGCACCGCATGGCATCTTTTGGCCTGCGTACTTGCGTAGCCCCTTGAACGCCTACGGAGCACCGCTGGTTCCGAGGAAGAGGCCATGGAGGAAGAAGAAGAGGAGGGGGTGGAGGAGAGAGGTGTGTCACAATCAGCATTTTGGAGGCGTGGTGGCGGAACAACCTCCAACACTACTGCACCTTGTCCTGCATCCTTCCCAGCTGCCAGCAGAGTCACCCAATGCGCCGTGAAACTTAAGTAACGTCCCTGTCCATGCCTGCTGGACCATGAGTCAGCGGTAATATGCACCTTACCGCTGACCGCCCTGTCCAGCGAGGCATGGACATTGCCTTCCACATGCCGGTAGAGAGCCGGAATCGCCTTCCGTGAGAAAAAGTGGCGTTTGGGTACCTGCCACTGAGGAACCGCACATTCCACAAACTCACGGAAGGGGGCAGAGTCTACCAACTGAAAAGGCAGCAGTTGAAGTGCTAGCAATTTTGCCAAGCTAGCATTCAACCGCTGGGCATGTGGATGGCTGGGAGCAAACTTCTTTCGGCGGTGCAGCAGCTGGGGCAGGGAAATTTGCCTGGTACAATCTGACGTCGGTGTACCAAAAGCAGATTGCCCACAAGTACTTGGCTGTGACACACCTAATTCTACACCTTCATTCCTCTCACTGCAGGTCGCAGAGAGGACTGAAGGTCTAGTGGGGTTGGAGATCTCAGCTGATGAGGAGCAAGGAGAGATCGTCTTTGTTCTTTGGTGTGGGTCTTTTAGATACGCTTGCCAACGAACTGCATGGCAGGTCAACATATGTCTGGTCAAGCATGTGGTACCCAAGCGGGAGATGTTTTGGCCACGCGAGATACGCTTGAGACATATGTTGCAAATAGCAGCGGTGCGATCTGATGCACTCGTCTCAAAAAAGGCCCACACCAAAGAACTTTTTGAATAACGCGCAGAGACTGCAGCGCCCTGCACATGTGGAGCTTTGGGGTGTGATGCAGTCAATGTGCTGCCCTTAGGCTGGCCCCTGGAGGGCATCCTGCCTAGTTGGTGATGTGCCACCTCCTCCTCCTCCTCCTCCTCCTCCTCCTCTCTCCTATCAGGCACCCACGTTGAGTCAGTGACCTCATCATCCCCTCCCTCCTCATCACTGGAGCAAACCTGGCAGTATGCTGCAGCAGGGGGAGCATGACTGCCAGATTGCTGTCCTTCTTGGGCACCCCCTCTGTCCGTGCTCATGTTACTGCCTTCATTGAGCTCAGTATCATCATCAGAGCCTTCCAAACGCTGGGCATCCTCCTGGAGCATGTACCCAACACTGTGGTCAAACAGTTCGAGGGAATCCTCATGAGGACATGGTGGAGCTAGGGAAGGAGTCACTGATGACATTGAGCTGAGGGAAGAGGCCGCTGCTTTGCCAGACAAAGCACCCTGGGCATGGGTGAGAGAGGATGAGGAGGATGAGGACGGCTTGGTCATCCACTCGACCAAGTCTTCCGCATGTTGCGGCTCAACACGGCCAGCTGCCGAAAAAAAGGCCAAGCGTGTCCCATGGCCACGTGCTGATGAGGATGCACCGTCTCCACGACCAGCACTAGACACAGAGCCTGCTTGCCCTCTCTTATTGGCTTGTGACTGTCTGCCTCTCCTTCTTGGCCTTCCAGACATACTAATGGCCTGTAGCTGCACTAAGCTGGGATAGAACACCTGTAATTTTCTTCAGGTAGCTTTATATACTGTAACCAGACAAGCCTGCCTGTCAGTAGGAAGATAACAGGAACGGATCTAGCTGAACACTGTGAGCAGGACGTACTGCACTAAATGTATATAGCAGGAACGGATCTAGCTGAACACTGTGAGCAGGACGCACTGCACTGAATGTAAATACCAGGAACGGATCTAGCTGAACACTGTGAGCAGGACGCACTGCACTGAATGTAAATAGCAGGAACGGATCTAGCTGAACACTGTGAGCAGGACGCACTGCACTGAATGTAAATAGCAAGAACGGATCTAGCTGAACACTGTGAGCAGGACGCACTGCACTGAATGTAAATAGTCTAGCTGCCTGACCGTGGTACTAATAGGATCAAAAAGAACACCTGTAATTTTCTTAAGGTAGCTTTATATACTGTAACCAGACAAGCCTGCCTGTCAGTAGGAAGATAACAGGAACGGATCTAGCTGAACACTGTGAGCAGGACACACTGTACTAAATGTAAATAGTCTAGCTGCCTGACCGTGGTACTAATAGGATCAAAAAGAACACCTGTAATTTTCTTCAGGTAGCTTTATATACTGTAACCAGACAAGCCTGCCTGTCAGTAGGAAGATAACAGGAACGGATCTAGCTGAACACTGTGAGCAGGACGTACTGCACTAAATGTATATAGCAGGAACGGATCTAGCTGAACACTGTGAGCAGGACGCACTGCACTGAATGTAAATAGCAGGAACGGATCTAGCTGAACACTGTGAGCAGGACGCACTGCACTAAATGTAAATACCAGGAACGGATCTAGCTGAACACTGTGAGCAGGACGCACTGCACTGAATGTAAATAGCAGGAACGGATCTAGCTGAACACTGTGAGCAGGACGCACTGCACTAAATGTAAATACCAGGAACGGATCTAGCTGAACACTGTGAGCAGGACGCACTGCACTGAATGTAAACAGCAGGAACGGATGTAGCTGAACACTGTGAGCAGGACGCACTGCACTGAATGTAAATAGCAGGAACGGATCTAGCTGAACACTGTGAGCAGGACGCACTGCACTGAATGTAAATAGCAGGAACAGATGTAGCTGAACACTGTGAGCAGGACGCACTGCACTAAATGTAAATACCAGGAACGGATGTAGCTGAACACTGTGAGCAGGACGCACTGCACTGAATGTAAATAGCAGGAACGGATCTAGCTGAACACTGTGAGCAGGACGCACTGCACTAAATGTAAATACCAGGAACGGATCTAGCTGAACACTGTGAGCAGGACGCACTGCACTGAATGTAAATAGCAGGAACGGATCTAGCTGAACACTGTGAGCAGGACGCACTGCACTGAATGTAAATAGCAGGAACGGATCTAGCTGAACACTGTGAGCAGGACGCACTGCACTGAATGTAAATACCAGGAACGGATCTAGCTGAACACTGTGAGCAGGACGCACTGCACTGAATGTAAATAGCAGGAACGGATCTAGCTGAACACTGTGAGCAGGACGCACTGCACTGAATGTAAATAGCAGGAACGGATCTAGCTGAACACTGTGAGCAGGACGCACTGCACTAAATGTAAATACCAGGAACGGATCTAGCTGAACACTGTGAGCAGGACGCACTGCACTGAATGTAAATAGCAGGAACGGATCTAGCTGAACACTGTGAGCAGGACGCACTGCACTGAATGTAAATAGCAGGAACGGATCTAGCTGAACACTGTGAGCAGGACGCACTGCACTAAATGTAAATACCAGGAACGGATCTAGCTGAACACTGTGAGCAGGACGCACTGCACTGAATGTAAATACCAGGAACGGATCTAGCTGAACACTGTGAGCAGGACGCACTGCACTGAATGTAAATAGTCTAGCTGCCTGACCGTGGTACTAATAGGATCAAAAAGAACACCTGTAATTTTCTTAAGGTAGCTTTATATACTGTAACCAGACAAGCCTGCCTGTCAGTAGGAAGATAACAGGAACGGATCTAGCTGAACACTGTGAGCAGGACACACTGTACTAAATGTAAATAGTCTAGCTGCCTGACCGTGGTACTAATAGGATCAAAAAGAACACCTGTAATTTTCTTAAGGTAGCTTTATATACTGTAACCAGACAAGCCTGCCTGTCAGTAGGAAGATAACAGGAACGGATCTAGCTGAACACTGTGAGCAGGACACACTGTACTAAATGTAAATAGTCTAGCTGCCTGACCGTGGTACTAATAGGATCAAAAAGAACACCTGTAATTTTCTTAAGGTAGCTTTATATACTGTAACCAGACAAGCCTGCCTGTCAGTAGGAAGATAACAGGAACGGATCTAGCTGAACACTGTGAGCAGGACACACTGTACTAAATGTAAATAGTCTAGCTGCCTGACCGTGGTACTAATAGGATCAAAAAGAACACCTGTAATTTTCTTAAGGTAGCTTTATATACTGTAACCAGACAAGCCTGCCTGTCAGTAGGAAGATAACAGGAACGGATCTAGCTGAACACTGTGAGCAGGACACACTGTACTAAATGTAAATAGTCTAGCTGCCTGACCGTGGTACTAATAGGATCAAAAAGAACACCTGTAATTTTCTTCAGGTAGCTTTATATACTGTAACCAGACAAGCCTGCCTGTCAGTAGGAAGATAACAGGAACGGATCTAGCTGAACACTGTGAGCAGGACGTACTGTACTAAATGTATATAGCAGGAACGGATCTAGCTGAACACTGTGAGCAGGACGCACTGCACTGAATGTAAATAGCAGGAACGGATCTAGCTGAACACTGTGAGCAGGACGCACTGCACTGAATGTAAATAGCAGGAACGGATCTAGCTGAACACTGTGAGCAGGACGCACTGCACTGAATGTAAATAGCAGGAACGGATCTAGCTGAACACTGTGAGCAGGACGCACTGCACTGAATGTAAATAGCAGGAACGGATCTAGCTGAACACTGTGAGCAGGACGCACTGCACTGAATGTAAACAGCAGGAACGGATGTAGCTGAACACTGTGAGCAGGACGCACTGCACTGAATGTAAATAGCAGGAACGGATCTAGCTGAACACTGTGAGCAGGACGCACTGCACTGAATGTAAATAGCAGGAACGGATGTAGCTGAACACTGTGAGCAGGACGCACTGCACTAAATGTAAATACCAGGAACGGATCTAGCTGAACACTGTGAGCAGGACGCACTGCACTGAATGTAAATAGCAGGAACGGATCTAGCTGAACACTGTGAGCAGGACGCACTGCACTAAATGTAAATACCAGGAACGGATCTAGCTGAACACTGTGAGCAGGACGCACTGCACTGAATGTAAATAGCAGGAACGGATCTAGCTGAACACTGTGAGCAGGACGCACTGCACTGAATGTAAATAGCAGGAACGGATCTAGCTGAACACTGTGAGCAGGACGCACTGCACTGAATGTAAATAGCAGGAACGGATCTAGCTGAACACTGTGAGCAGGACGCACTGCACTGAATGTAAATAGCAGGAACGGATCTAGCTGAACACTGTGAGCAGGACGCACTGCACTGAATGTAAACAGCAGGAACGGATGTAGCTGAACACTGTGAGCAGGACGCACTGCACTGAATGTAAATAGCAGGAACGGATCTAGCTGAACACTGTGAGCAGGACGCACTGCACTGAATGTAAATAGCAGGAACGGATGTAGCTGAACACTGTGAGCAGGACGCACTGCACTAAATGTAAATACCAGGAACGGATCTAGCTTAACACTGTGAGCAGGACGCACTGCACTGAATGTAAATAGCAGGAACGGATCTAGCTGAACACTGTGAGCAGGACGCACTGCACTAAATGTAAATACCAGGAACGGATCTAGCTGAACACTGTGAGCAGGACGCACTGCACTGAATGTAAATAGCAGGAACGGATCTAGCTGAACACTGTGAGCAGGACGCACTGCACTGAATGTAAATAGCAGGAACGGATCTAGCTGAACACTGTGAGCAGGACGCACTGCACTGAATGTAAATAGCAGGAACGGATCTAGCTGAACACTGTGAGCAGGACGCACTGCACTGAATGTAAATAGCAGGAACGGATCTAGCTGAACACTGTGAGCAGGACGCACTGCACTGAATGTAAATAGCAGGAACGGATCTAGCTGAACACTGTGAGCAGGACACACTGCACTAAATGTAAATAGTCTAGATAGAAGATAACAGGAACGGATCTAGCTAAACTGAATACAGTGTATATATATATATGCAACACCTGGGATGCATATATATACACAATACACTGTAAGTGCAGCTAACTGACTGACTGTTCTGCCTAATCTATCTAACTCAAATCAAATGACACTGTCTCTCTCTCTCTCTATCTCTCAGCACACCGGAACACACACTACACAGGGCCGCCGTGCAGGCGGCCTTATATAGTGTGGGGTGTGTACTAAATCCCCTGAGCCATAATTGGCCAAAGCCACCCTGGCTTTGGCCAATTACAGCTCTCTCTACTGACGGCGCTGTGATTGGCCAAGCATGCGGGTCATAGTGCATGCTTGGCCAATCATCAGCCAGCAATGCACTGCGATGCCGCAGTGAATTATGGGCCGTGACGCGCCACACGAATTTGGCGCGAACGGCCCATATCGTTCGCAATTCGACGGACGGTCGAACAGCCGATGTTCGAGTCGAACATGGGTTCGACTCGAACACGAAGCTCATCCCTACTCTACAGTAACCAATGTGGAAGTAAGAGACTGTATAAGACTATTTCTATCTTTCTTTAGCCTGGAGCTTTCAGCTATGCAGGCGCCTCGAAAAACAGTCTTATGTACCTCCCAAAGTGTGGAAAAATCTAAAACAGATCCTATGTTGTGATGAAAGTATTCTTATAGATTTTTTGCCAATATAGTACGTAAGACTTCAGATTGTAGCAGGTAATCGTTTAGGCGCCAATGACATGACTTGGGGTAGGCCTGGGAAAGCATAAGGTGTAACGTGATGAGAGCATGGTCCGACCATGTAATAGGTGATATATCAACCCCACGTAGGATATGAGTGGGGCTGATATAAAGAAATGATCAAGACGGGAATACATTTTGTGGGCCGAGGAATAGAAAGTGAACTGTTTAGAAGAGGGGTGTCTGATCCTCCATGAGTCGAACAGATGATGAGACCTTATACATTTGCAAAAAGAGTTAGCTTGGGATGTAATCTTTTTAGAGTGTTAAAGAGGGTTTTCCTGTCTCTAGTGGGTGACATAACCAGATTGAAATCCCCTCCTATAATCATGAAAGGTTGCGATGGGTAACGAGGGGATTCAAACACTTTATTAAGGAATTCAATTTGGTCTGTATTAGGAGCATAGAGATTGATGAGGGTAAACGATGCAGTCATATATTCACAATCCAGGATGAGGTATCTACCAAGAGGGTCAGCATGGGATCTTTTTACCTTAATAGGACATGACTTCTGTCAGGTCTCTCACTTACCAGACCGGTGAGTCCGCTTGGGCAGAGGGTAGGCTCCCTTATGTATCCGACTCGCGGCCCCTGGTAAAGCAGACAGGAAGCACACGAGTACGGAGTGGTATGAGAGCCTGTACAGGAGTCCGGATTCCAGAAGCTAGAAATCTCCAAACAGCAGATGGTAAACAAGGCACAGGCAACAGGTGCTGAGTAGGAGCTATAGACAGGTCAATACACAGGCAGGGTTCGGCAACAAACGGGCAGCAGAGGTGCAGGAGGAGCAGGCAGAAGCGGGGTCAAACAAGCCGGGGTCAGATGCAGGCAGAAGTCAGGAGAGTCCAAAGGCAAGCCGGGTCGTCAACAGATTGGAACACTGGAACACAGGAACAAGGAACAGGCAACGGGAGCTAGGCACAGAGCTGTTGATCAGGCAGCACCGATCAGAGGGGGAGGAAGGTCTAAATACGCTGATTGGTGGCAAACGCCGCGCCCGTGTGCGCGCCGTTACGCTCGCGCATCCGCACGCGCCCGAGAGCACCCCCGGACAGCGGCGCGCCCACCAGCACCACCAGGCAAGCGCATAACAGTGCCCATAGGCGGACGCGCGCTAACGCGAATGCACGCACGCGCCCAGGCACCACCGCGTCCACCATGGCCAGCCGGAATGCTAACACCAGTGCCCATAGAGGCAGGCGCCCGAGCACCCACAAGAACACGCGCACCAATGCGCCCCAGCGCACAACGACGCCAAACAGGTAACCTCTCTGACAACTTCCTAATCAAAATCGCCACTCCTGCCCTGCCCGAGGAATCCGAGGCAAGGAAGGAAGTGGGGAAATACATTGAGGCAAATTTAAGCGAACCATCTGATTTAAAATGGGTCTCTTGGACCATCACCACATCTGCGTCTGAGGCCCTGAAATCCTTCAGGGCCATCCAGCGCTTGCGGACGGAACCCAGACCTTTCACATTGTACAACATCATTTTCAAAGCCATGTGTATGGACCCATTAGATTAGCTTTTGTAAGTGTATAAACATCAAAGAGCACAGAAACATAACCACACATCAGCAGACATATCCTGTAATAAAACTGCATTTGGTTAGAGAGGTATGAATAAGACATTTTCATCCTTAGCATCAGATTAATATCCATGGACATAGAAAAAAACAAAAACCAACTGGAGAAAAAAAATAAAAACAAAAAAGAACTGAAATTCTATAAGCCCTGAAAGGCAACTGCATCTCAGGAGTCCTTGAACAAATGCCAAGGCCAGGTCGGGGTGTATACGGACTTCCATCAGGAGACTCTAGGTAGAATACTGGGAAGTACCCGCCGCTCGCCTTACGAGCTCGTTAGCAATAGGAATAGATTCTGCCAATAGAAGAGTGATTAACCAAACAAAAAAAAAACAGCGAAATGTACAAAAGGGTCTGTCAACTGAGGCACTTATGGCCAGGGAGGTAAGAGCAGACCATTAGCTATGAGACCTCACAGGATGAGGAAAAAAAAATAGATCTACCCTTGAATAAAACAGAAAAAAAAAACAAAACCAAAGGAACAGGGTAGTTATCAAAAAATATAGTAGGCCAGAGCATCCTTATAGGTAAGTTGAGATTTGTTATGTGTGGCAAGGGTGAATCCCTCATTGCTTTCAAAGTAATGGAATTTCACTATGACGTCTCTGGGTCTAGCTCCAACCGTAGGCTTGGGGGCCAGAGACCGGTGGGCCCTATCAAGGCGCCAATCAATGTCCACCACCGTAGGGGCCAAAGTGTTAAAGAGACCCAGAAGCTATGCACATAGGTCAGGATCACCCACTGTTTCAGGGATACCCCTGAAGCGTAAGTTTTGTCTTTTTTCTCTATTTTCCAAGTCCTCCTGCTGTAGCTGTAATTGAGAGACTGACAAACGTAAGGTATGGTTTTCCTCTTCAATAGCCTGTACATAGTTTATCATCTCTTCAAATTTGTTTTCAAGAGTGTTAGTACGCTCACCAATTTGGTCAATCTTTCCTCTCAGTTCTACAGCTAGTTTGTTCACCTCCGTTGAGACATTATTTGTGATTTGTTGTAGCAAGAGCTGCAGCTTGGCATCTAGTTTGGCATCTAATATATCTGGAGTGAGAATCTCCTGAGGAGAGGATAAAACAGGACCTGGACTTTGAGGGTTAGTGGACGGAATGTTCGCATTATTCTCCATTCCCATGGATGAATCCATTAATGCAAAGGGATCTGTGGGAGAATTTGAGGATAGAAGTTAGGGTCTGGTAACAAATCGTTCCATGTTTGAATTTCCACGTGACCCAAAGAGGGGTTTGTAATTTCGCTGCTGTTGGCCAACCTTGCCCATGTGATGGTCAGGGAATGTGGCAGGTGATCTATCTTACCTCCGGAGCCATAGAGATGCTAATGTAGCGTGACGGAGGTCTCGGGGAGCAGGTGGACCTCCAAGCTTACTTAGGGAACACAGTGCATATTAGGTTGTATGGCCACCATTCATTTACAAAATACACTTGTGAAGTGGCTGAGTGAGAGAGTGCCAGATCCACAGGCAGGCACCGTTCCGTTAGGATGGAGGTGGGGCATAAGTTAAGTGAGAGAGAGGTGGTCAGGTGTAGCAGGAGTCCCAAGATGTCCACCGACTTCCGCATCTAGGCCGAAGCCGCAGACTTTCCTAGCTGCGGCTGCCGCCCCTGTGAGTTCCGCCCCAATCAGGCCTGAGAATTTCCACTTAGCACAAATGATGGGTCAGCGAGTAATCGCTGCTAAGGCCTTTCGCTGCACGGGGGGATGCAGACAGTTTGTTAATCACTGTGTCCACTGGAGGAGGTAGGGACTGGAACGATAGGCCGCAGGCCGCTGCGGATGCTAGGCCGTGGAGCATACAGAGGCCAAGAGACCTCAGGTGACTGTCAGACAGCCGCCCCCCACTACAGAATCGTCTGGGAATGAGTTGCCAGTGAGCTACAGCGTAGCCACCACTTCCCCCTCAGAGTGCAGCTCGCCGAGAAGAAGGGCCTGCAGGCTTTAAGATGGCGGGGGCCTTGAGCCCGGAGATCAAAGAGCCATCCCAGGATATGCATAGCCGGGCTAGATCAGCGGCAAATAGGCAGTTGTGGCTGTGGTATTTAATGTCCGGAAAGGTAACTACACCATTATTTTTTATATTTAAATCCATTCCACGGACTCCTCCCTGCTCTGAAGAAACCAGCGTCTATTGTGTGGTGAAACGCGTGAGCAGTATGACGTCAGCACGTCACTCAGGAGCCGCGCGCTTCTTGAACTGAGTGTCAGCAAGGAACGAACAGCTGATGAACAGCTGACGGCCGGCGTCTTTTCTCCGGATGGTTGCGGGACGTTCTATGAGGTAATGAACACACAGCGAGGGTTCAATTCACTTGGCAGCAATTTAACCACTGGCTAAACATGGACTGGGGCTCCTAGCCAACAATCTTCAGGGGTAGAGTCACGTTATAGGAGGATGACATTTATCGCCCAGCTGGTGAGAGAAGCTTTGATTCATTCATTAACCACTTGCTGCCCGCCCGCCGTCATATGACGGCGGGACGGTGCAGCTGTTGTTCTGGGCCGCCGTCATATGACGGCACAGCCTTCCAGGCAACCCAAGGGGCGCCGCATCGCTCGGGTCCCCGTGCGCGTACCCGGCAGCCGCGATGTCCGCCGGGCACCCGCAATTGCCCGGTAACCGAGCAGGACTCGCAACACATTAACCCCTACAGCGCCCCCTCCTGGTTAACCCCTTCATTGCCAGTCACATTTATACAGTAATCAATGCATTTTTATAGCACGGATCGCTGTATAAATGTGAATGGTCCCAAAAATGTGTCAAAATTGTCCGATGTGCCCGCCGCAATATCGCAGTCATGATAAAAATCGCAGATCGCCGCCATTACTAGTAAAAAAAAAAAATAATAATAAAAATGCTATAAATCTATCTATTTTGTAGACGCTATAACTTTTGCGCAAACCAATAAATATATGCTTATTGCAATATTTTTTACCAAAAATATGTAGAAGAATATGTATCGGCCTTAACTGAGGAAAAAATTTGTTTAAAAAAAAAAAAATTTGGATACTTATTATAGCAAAAAGTAAAAAAAAATGTGTTTTTTTCAAACTTGTCACTCTTGTGTTGTTTATAGCACAAGGAATAAAAACCGCAGGGGTGATCAAATGCCACCAAAAGAAAGCTCTATTAGTGGGGTAAAAATAATAAAAATTTCATTTGGGTACAGTGTAGTATGACCGCGCAATTGTTATTCAAAATGCAACAGTACTGAAAGCTGAAAATTGGCTTGGGCAGGAAGGGGGTGAAAATGCCCTGTATGGAAGTGGTTAAGTGTGTTTATACCGAGGTGCTCTCTCAGCCCACAGCACTCCCCCTGCTGTTACCTGCATATTCATTCATCTATATGCCTTAGCCCCGCTGTACCACACAAACCTCCGAGAACATTCAAGTCCAGCTGTTCGTTACATTTGCTGTAATCCTGCTTACTTATTATGTTGGTCTGTGTCTCTACAATTGACAGACCTTGATGAACTGCCACACTTTACTAATCAACATCAGTAAACTCTATTCATCCATCCACTTACTCAGTATACCACGCTTATAGCCAACGATTGAAGGGACTATAACTATTAGAAGCTTAGCTTATGAATATCATCTATTTCTTCATTTTTGACTTATCATTCAAGTCCAGCCTCCATTCCAAAATCAACTATTTTCTTCAATTATTAGAGTCTGTATGTCGTGACTGTGGCATGTATGTGTGATGTGTAGCCGCGGCTCCTCATGTTTTTAATAACCGACAACGTTGTCTCTATTTTAATTGGTCTGTGTTAACCACCTATCTGTGCTCTTCCCTTTTTCTTTTTAATTACGTCTACTAGTGTGGTGTATATATTGTATCAATAAAGCAAGTGTTTTGTATTTTCCACAGTGTTCGGTGTTTTGTCCTCTTAAGAGAACATTATTCTCTTAGATTTTCCTGTATGCCTATAGGGCGACATGAACTGCATCCTACGTGATTCATTGGGATGAATGGTTACACCCACTTGCTAATATTTTCTATATACTCTAATTAACTATGGAGGTTGATCCAGGCAACTAACTATTATATTTTGTGTCATAATAATGTAAAGATCAGAGGTGTACCTGAAACCACCATGCCGCATGATCTTAATACATATGCCAGAAAGCTAATTTCCATGCTATTGCCTGATCTTTCACCCATGAAAACTATGATAGATCGTATTCACCGACACCCCAAACCACCACACCTACCCGCGGAAGTCACCAAAAATGGAGTTAAATACAATATCTCCACAGTGGATGAGGGCCTCAAACTTCTAAACAATTGGTCATTTATAATAGATCATATTCACCGACTCCCCAAACCACCACACCTCCCCGCGGAAGTGCCCGCGATGTTCTGATGACAATACATTTTTTTTTCATGCCAAAGACCAACTTATACTCAAGGTGAGACATCTTGGCCAACTCCAAGCGCGATATGCCAACCTCCAACTATATGTGGATCTCTCGCAGCATACGCACCAACTGAGGAGACAACTAAACACCATTACCAAACCACTGAACAACCACAAAATCCCTTACCAATGGGGTTTTCCTACTAAAATCATAGTCACCAAAAATGGAGTTAAACACAATGGGGGTCATTTACTATAGCGCCAAAAAATTCTCCTGCAGTACCAAAAAATAACTCTCAAAAAAGGCCAGAAAGACTTCAACTCTCAGAAAGTCAGCGCTAATGCAAATGGAAAGCAGCGCTATTGCGGCAATAATAATGCCTGTCAGATCACATATGCTGGAATAGTGGAAGTCAATGGCGCTCGAACCTGCAAAATCCAAAGTTCTCACTGAAGGCTTTTATGCAAGTTCTTTGCCATAAAAAATGTTTGGAGACCCAGGTCCTGCCCCAGGGGACATGGATCAATGCCAAAAAATGTTTTAAAAACTGCCGTTTTTTCGGGAGAAGTGATTTTAATAATGCTTTCAGTGAAACAATAAAAGTGTAATATCCCTTTAAATTTCATACCCGGGGGGTGTCTATAGTATGCCTGTAAAGGGGCGCATGTTTCCTGTGTTTAGAACAGTCTGACAGCAAAATGACATTTCAAAGGAATGTCACTTTTTGTTCACATTGTATGTCACTTTTGTTCACATTGTACAAGCAACAGAGGGTGGTGGGAGGGGGGGACGTCCCCTCTCGCCTCCTGTAAGAAAGATCAAGCAGCGGAACAGCTGCTATGATCATTCTTATGGTGTGCAGATTCGCTGGCTCTAAAAGATTATATCTGGATGATGTCTGTAGCTACAGGCATCACTCAGATATCCCCGCTCAAAGCCAAGGACGTAATTTGGCGTACGGCGGGCAGGAAGTGGTTTTAATGGTATTCGCACAAATTTTTTGTCTGTTCGCATGTTCTGCTGCAAACCGAACAGGGGGGATGTTCGGCCCATCCCTAGTTATCATTGCAAATCGTGGGGTACAACTTGTCAAGCAACTGTGAAACAAGTCATATATATTTTAATAGAAAGGAGCTCTCATTTATACTTGCATTTACATTAGCAGAAGAAATGCAGGAAGTGATGTGTGCACATGGGCCAGAAGGAAATGTATGGGGATGCCAAACAAATCAATGAAATCAATGAACACATTGATTAAGCACAAGTACATATCATACCCTTATCCGGAAAATGAGAAGCACCTCCTCTTTGCTAAAGAGGGACTTCGCCATGTCCACCTAGATGGAGATCTTGACCAGCACAGGGACTTACGGGTGATTACAATGACTTATTTCTGGGTCAGGAGGCAAAACCACACTCTTTTGATCGCTGCTGCGAATATTTGATCGCATCCCCTATTAGAATTTTATTATTTTGGTTTTTTCAAAATTTGTATTTCTACTTATGATATTTAAAAGTGTTCAATAAGAAATGGTGTCCCTGGGTTAGCAGCGGGAGGAAATCGTTCAGCTGAAATCACACACTTTCATTCCCGCATGTCAGTCCCAACTGCAGGGGGAATTTCAGAGACATCTGTGCAGGTTTCTGTACTGATATCAATACAAATTGCACCCCTTTGACATGTCAAATCGCACCAATGTGAACTAAAGCTGACACATACAACACTGCCTATCCAACAGCTGAGAGAGAAGGATAGACACAGATAGATAGAGATAGATGTAGAGAAGGATAGACACAGATAGATAGAGATAGATGTAGAGAAGGATAGACACAGATAGATAGAGATAGATGTAGAGAAGGATAGACACAGATAGAGATAGATGTAGAGAAGGATAGACAGAGAGAGACACAGAGACAGAGAGAGACACAGAGACAGAGAGAGACACAGAGACAGAGAGAGACACAGAGACAGAGAGAGACACAGAGACAGAGAGAGACACAGAGACAGAGAGAGACACAGAGACAGAGAGAGACACAGAGACAGAGAGAGACACAGAGACAGAGAGAGACACAGAGACAGACAGACACAGAGACAGACAGACAGACACAGAGACAGACAGACAGACACAGAGACAGAGACAGACACAGAGACAGACACAGAGACAGACACAGAGACAGACACAGAGACAGACACAGAGACAGACACAGAGACAGACACAGAGACAGACAGGGACACAGAGAGAGAGAGAGAGAGATAGATTCCACCTTTATCATTAACTTGCAGGTGTGCAGAAGCCTAGGTTTACATTGGAGCGACTTGTCATGCGATTTGAGAGATCAAATCACATGACTATTGGCAGCAATGGCACTGTTCCAATTGATGCAACTTTTTTTTGTGGCACCGCACCAATTTGCTAAAGTAGTTCCTGCAGTACTTTTGCCAATTTCATGGGGGGACTTCAATAGACATTTGTGTATGAAGCCACACGGATGTCTATCAAGTAGCACCTGAAATCACGCTGCCCTTGCTACTTTGAAATCGTGCTACTTCAAGTGAAGTAGCGCGATTTCAAAGTAGCATCAATGTGAACCAGGGCAAAGAGATTAGTTTTTTGGTGCACAAATAAATATTGAAATAAAATATAAGAGATATTGCACTTTCCCAAAAAACCACCACCCACAAAAACTAAAGAGAAAAAAGTAGAAGAAAAAAAAACACCACACCAAAGCTCAATAATGTACTTTCATTTTACCAGCAGAAAAAAAAAAAAATTACATTCATCTACTAGCTTCAATAGAATTTGGACAGGATATATGGTGTTACATTTAGCAATGGGATTTTAAGGGCCCTCCGCATAGGAGCTTACAATCTAAAATTTGACAAAACCTTAGAGTGGACACAGCTTTAATTTCAGTGTATAATGGGCAACACATCTCATTTTTATCTGCAAGATTATAGAAACCTACTCAACAGTCATTCTTACAAAGCATTCCAACATAATATTAAAAGAAGTATTCAAAACACCCACCACAAGCCCATAATCCACACATACATGCATTGGTGACCATGTTCTGCTGGAAGCTGTATTTCGGTGTACACAATTAAACGAGATCAAAAAGAGTAGGTCAGCAGATGCTTCCAAACGATGTTTGCATGATCAGACAGGAACAATACACACACAACATTGACAGCATGGCCACATAAACCCACTTTTGATTGAAAAAATGCACAAGAATTTCATCAAATCTCCCAATATCATTCCTTCTCCCCCCACAAATCACAGCAAAAAACTTGACCTTTTCAGGCCAAACGAACCCCCATACTGCAGGCCTTTATATAAGAGAGGTTGTATTGTTAGCACACCAATAGAAGTATACGCCCACCAGTATCTTTAATCTGTCTCTTCATGTATGTCTAAAGTGATTGCACCTGATGAGCAGGAACACATATTAGTATTCACAACTGTGTTAGCCCTTGGCTATGTGTGTCAAATCTCCAACTACAGGACAAAGATCAAAGTCCATTTGCACCCACATAAACAAAGCAACAGTTTTCTAAGCATATGTACCCGTGCAGTGTAAACCCTAAAATTTGAAATGTCCAAGTCCCTGGGCATGATTAGTGCTAATAAACATTAACATCAGTCCCTGGCTGCAATGAGCTTCCAATCTAAAGTCCAAAATTAACTTTCTTACATTAGAAACTATTTCGACAGGAGAAAAATAAAATGCCAGCATGTCTTTGGATTGTGGTGGGAAACCCACACAGGGAGAACATATAAACTTCAACACAAGGATTAGCATGTTGGGAAATTGAACCAACATCCCAGGTGTTGCTAGACAGAACTGCTACCCACTTAGCCACCAGGCAGCCCCACGCATGTTTTTTGCATCTCTGTGGTGTGAACCAGCCCTTAGTCCATAGCCATGCTCAGTGTCACAAGCAATATACAATATATTGGCCTAAGTATTTGGATGCCTGCCTTTAAACGCACATGAACTATAATAGCATCCCAGTATTAGTATTGGGTTCAAAACTCATTTGGCCCACCCTTTGCAGCTATAACAGCTTCAACTCTTCTTGTCCACAAGGTTTAGGAGTGTGTCTATGGGAATGTTTGACCATTCTTCCAAGTGCATTTGTGAGGTCAGGCACTGATGTTGGATGAGAAGGCCTGACCTAAAGTCTCCTCTCTAATTCATCCCCAAGGTGTTCTGTTGTGTTGAGGTCAGGACTCTGTCCAGGCCAGTCAAGTTCCTCCAACCCAAACTCCCTCATGCATGTCTTTATGGACCTTGCTTTGTGCACTGGTCCAAATGATTTGGTGGATTGGTGATTATGATGTGGGGTTGTTTTTCAGGGGTTGGGCTTGGCCTTTTAGTTCCAGTTAAGGGAACTCTTAAGGCGTCAGCATACCAAGACATTTTGGACAATTTCATGCTCCCAACTTTGTGGGAACAGTTTGGGGAAAGCCCCTTCCTGTTCCAACATGACTGCACACCAGTGCACAAAGCAAGGTCCATAAAGACATGGATGAGCAAGTTTGGGGTGGAGAAACTTCACTGGCCTGCACAGAGTCCAGGCCTCAACCCGATAGAACACCCTTTGGCTGAATTAGAGTAGAAACTGCGAGCCAGGCCTTCTCATCAAACATCAGTGCCTGGCCTCACAAATGCACTTCTGGAAGAATGATCAAACATTCCCATAGGCACACTAATCCTTGTGGACAGCCTTCCCAGAAGCTGTTCTAGCTGCAAATGGTGGGTCAAATCAAATTTTAACCCTACGGATTAAGACTGGGCTGCCATTAAAGTTCATGTGTGTGTAAAGGCAGGCATCCCAATACTTTTGGCTAAATAGTGTATCTGGAAAAGACTTACAATGGTGGTGGAACCCTCCTACACATATATACTACATTTAGACATAGATATAGGACCTGGGAGATGAGACAAATTTTCTTCATGAAGCAACATGGTTGGGATGTGAACACATACACTCAGGGATGCTAAGCAGAAGTTCTAACGTCTAAGCCACAGAGCTGCCACGTGTGAGAACCTCCTACACATAGCTACACATAAATACACATAAAAACACATAAATATTGCATTTATTTGGACACACAAGTGATGGAATTACATTACTCAAGAGTTATTCTTCTTGGTTTATTCTGTGATATTTGGTGTTTTTTTTATGGGTGAGAGTAGAATATTACCCTCAAATTTTTGGGAATTACATTTTGCTTTCTGATGTTGGTAAACATATCACATTTTTTGGGCTCAAATTATGAATATTTGGAAATAATAACAAGCCCAAAAAATTGTGATCCATTTTAAATTTGCATCTGCAATGGTATTGTTTGTGGATTATAAGACACCTGTGTGAGTTTGGGGTAAAGATTGTTGTGAGATTGAGAGTAACAAGTGAAAGTGACAGAGAAAAATATATTTTATCAAAACATCAAAACATTCCACATTCTCGTATTCTTAAAATCAAAATATTTTAAGTAGAAGCAACAATGTTGCAAAGGAAAATGTATTTCACAAATGTATCTTTATTTCAGAAAGATACATTTCATCTCAACATTAACCACTTGCCGACCGCCTCACGCAGATATATGTCTGCAGAATGGCACGGGCAGGCAAAATCACGTACCTGGTACGTGATTGCCTTCCCGCGGGTGGGGGGTCCGATTGGACCCCCCCGGTGCCCGAGGCAGTCGGCTTTCGTCTGGGAGCGTTCAGAGATTAGGGGGGGGCCATCCATTTGTGGCCCCCCCTCGCGATCGCTCCCAGCCAATGAGAATCGTCCCCTGCCTCTGTGTAGTACACAGAGGCAGGGGATGTGATGGCATCTCTCCTCGGCTCGGCAGTTTCCGTTCCGGCGCCGAGGAGAGAAGACATCTGAGTGAGTTGCACAACATTACACCTCACAGTAGAACATGCCAGGCATACTTTACACCCCCGATCCCCCCGATCACCCCCCAATCACCCCTCCCCCCGCCCCTGTCACACTGACACCAAGCTGTTTTTTTTTTCTAATTACTGCATTGGTGTCTGTTTGTGACAGTTAGTGTGTTAGGGCAGTGAGTGTTAGCCCCCTTTAGGTCTAGGATACCCCCTAACCCCCCCAATAAAGTTTTAACCCCTTGATCACTCCCCATCACCAGTGTCGCTAAGCGATCATTTTTCTGATCGCTGTATTAGTGTCACTGGTGATGCTAGTTAGGAAGGTAAATATTAAGGTTCGCCGCCAGCGTTTTATAGCAACAGGGACCCCCATATACTACCTAATAAAGTTTTTTACCCCTTGATTGCCCCCTAGTTAACCCTTTCACCACTGATCACCATATAACTGCTACGGGTGATGGTTAGTTCGTTTATTTTTTATAGTGTCAGGGCACCCGCCGTTTATTATCGAATAAAGGTTTAGCCCTCTGATCACCCAGCAGTGATATGCGTCACCCCAGGCAGTGTCAGATTAGCGCCAGTACCGCTAACACCCACGCACGCAGCATACGCCTCTCTTAGTGGTATAGTATCTGAACGGATCAATACCTGATCTGATCAGATCTATACTAGCGTCACCAGCAGTTTAGGGTTCCCAAAAAGCAGTGTTAGCGGGATCAGCCCAGATACCTGCTAGCACCTTGGTTTTGCCCCTCCGCCTGGCCCAGCCCAGCCCAGCCCACCCAAGTGCAGTATCGATCGATCACTGTCACTTACAAAACACTAAACGCATAACTGCAGCATTCGCAGAGTCAGGCCTGATCCCTGCGATCGCCAACAGTTTTTTTGGTAGTGTTTTGGTGAACTGGCAAGCACCAGCCCCAGGCAGCATCAGGTTAGTACCAGTAGCGCTAACACCCACGCACGCACCGTACACCTCCCTTAGTGGTTTAGTATCTGAACGGATCAATATCTGATCCGATCAGATCTATACTGGCGTCCCCAGCAGTTTAGGGTTCCCAAAAACGCAGTGTTAGCGGGATCAGCCCAGATACCTGCTAGCACCTGCGTTTTGCCCCTCCGCCCGGCCCAGCCCAGCCCACCCAAGTGCAGTATCGATCGATCACTGTCACTTACAAAACACTAAACACATAACTGTAGTGTTCACAGAGTCAGGCCTGATCCCTGCGATCGCTAACAGTTTTTTTGGTAGTGTTTTGGTCAACTGGCAAGCGCCAGCGGCCTAGTACACCCCGATCATAGTCAAACCAGCACTGCAATAACACTTGGTGACGTGGCGAGTCCCATAAGTGCAGTTCAAGCTGGCGAGGTGGCAAGCACAAGTAGTGTCCCGCTGCCACCAAAAAGACAAACAGAGGCCCGTCATGCCCATAATGCCCTTCCTGCTGCATTCGCCAATCCTAATTGGGAACCCACCGCTTCTGCAGCGCTCGTACTTCCCCCATTCACATCCCCAACCAAATGCAGTCGGCTGCATGAGAGGCATTTTCTTTATGTCCTCCCGAGTACCCCTACCCAACGAACCCCCCCAAAAAAAGATGTTGTGCCTGCAGTAGGGATGAGCCGAACACCCCCCGGTTCGGTTTGCACCAGAATCTGCGAATGGACCGAAAGTTCGCACGAACGTTAGAACCCCATTGACGTCTATGGGACTCGAACGTTCGAAATCAAAAGTGCTAATTTTAAAGGCTAATTTGCATGGTATTGTCCTAAAAAGGGTTTGGGGACCCGGGTCCTACCCCAGGGGACATGTATCAATGCAAAAAAAACTTTTAAAAACGGCTGTTTTTTCGGGAGCAGTGATTTTAATGAGGCTTAAAGTAAAAAAAAAAAAAGTGAAATATTCCTTTAAATATCGTACCTGGGGGGTGTCTATAGTATTCCTGTTAAGTGGCGCGTGTTTCCCGTGTTTAGAACAGTCCCTGCACCAAATGTAATTTTTAAAGGAAAAAATCTCATTTAAAACCACTTGCGGGTTTAATGTAATGTCGGGTCCTGACAATATGGATGAAAATCAGTGAGAAAAACGGCATGGGTACCCCCCAGTCCATTACCAGGCCCTTTGGGTCTTGTATGGATATTAAGGGGAACCCCGCACCCAAATTAAAATAAGGAAAGGTGTGGGCCACCAAGCCCTATATACTCTGAACAGCAGTATACAGGCAGTGCAAACAAGACAGGGACTGTAGGTTTGTTGTTAAGTAGAATCTGTTTGTCATTTTGAACGGGTACATTGTTAACGTGTTTAGCTCCAGCCAAAAAATCTTTTTTAAGCTTTTTGGAAAACATAGGGAAGGGTTATCACCCCTGTGACATTTTTTTTGCTGTCTTTCCTCCTCTTTAGAAGATTTCACCTCACTTTTTGTCCCAATGGCAAATGTTTTTTGAGAATTTGTTTTTTTTTGTGGAACAGGGATTGGAAAGCATCAGTGGAAAGATGAAATGTTTTTCCCATATTAACTCCTACAGGAGAGAATTTCCCTTCCTAGGGGTAGATTTCATCTCACTTCCTGTTGTTTCCTTCCGTTTGCAAGTAGGAGTCGTTTGTAAGTTAGATGTTTGAAAGTAGGGGCCTGCCCTATATACTCAGCAGAAATTTGGGCCTTAGGTGTTGTGGCCACAACAACGTAAGCCCTCACAGGGCCCTGCTGTGAAATATTAGATCAAGAATTGTAATTACATGCCCCTGTTGAACAGGGGCAGAAAAACTGGGCCTTATGTGGTGGTGGTGCTGGTGCCACAAAACTGTAAGTCCTCACTCGCTCTTGGTGGGTGCAGAAATGGGCCCTGCTGTGAAATATTAGATCAAGAATTGTAATTACATGCCCCTGTTGAACAGGGGCAGAAAAATTGGGCCTTTGGTGGTGGTGGTGGTGGTGGTGGTGCTGGTGCCAGAACACTGCAACCCCTCACAGACACTCTAGTTGGAACGCAGGAACGAGCCCTGCAGCAAAGTATTGCATCAAAAATTGTAATTACACGCCCCTGTTAAACAGGGGCAGAAAAATTGGGCCTTAGGCACTGGTGCTGGTGCCACAACACTGAAACCCCTCACAGACACTCTAGTTGAAACACAGGAACGAGCCCTGCTGCAAAGTATTGCATCAAAAATTGTAATTACACGCCCCTGTTAAACAGGGGCAGAAAAATTGGGCCTTAGGCACTGGTGCTGGTGCCACAACACTGCAACCCCTCACAGATACTCTAGTTGGAACGCAGAAACGAGCCCTGCTGCAAAGAATTGCATCAAAAATTGTAATTACACGCTCCTGTTAAACAAAAAAAATTGGGCCTTAGGCACTGGTGGTGGCGCCCAGAACCAAAAGTGTTCTTACAAGCTATCAGCGTGATGACTGAGGAGGAAGAGGATAATTACTCAGGGATAGTCACTCAGCATCAGCATAGGCAGTCTTTGAAGGGATCTGAGATTTCAAAAAAAATTATTCGGTTACATCAGCATCAGGTGCTTGGTAGCTGGTGGTGATCCAAGACTGATTCATTTTTATGAAGGTCAATGGATCGACCAAGTCGGTGGACAGACGCACCCTGTGATCGGTTACCACGCCTCCAGCAGCACTGAATGTGCGTTCCGAAAGAACGCTGGATGCAGGACAGGCCAGTAGCTCAATTGCATACTGTGCAAGCTCTGGCCAGTGATCCATCCTCAAGACCCAGTAACCAAGAGGATTTTCGGTGGGAAAGGTGTCCAAGTCTGATCTTGCCCCTAGGTATTCCTGCACCATGTAAAACAGACGCTGGCGATGGTTGCTGGAACCGATCGGTCAGACGGCCACCTTCTCCACCGCTCCTTCTTTGACTGACCGAAGCCTCAGCAACACGTTGTCCAGAAACAGGAGTTTGTAACCTCCCAGTCTCTGGGAACGCGTTGCACAGACCTTTCTGCAAGGCCTCCCGAAGATGTTTCATCCTCTGCTCCCTGCAACCTTACCCTTGTAACGTGGATCAAGGAGGGTTGCCAGTCAGTATTTGTCCTTCTCATTGATACTACGAATACAAGGATCCTTATGCAGGCTTTGCAGGATCAGGGAGGCCATGCAGCGTAGGTTTGCTGAGGCATTCGGTCCGGAGTCCTCTGGGTCACTAAGGACAACATGGTCCGCAGCCACCTCCTCCCAGCCACGTACAAGTCCATGTGTTTCTTGGGACTGATCCCTTAAAGACTGCTGCTGATGCTGAGTGCCAGGCTCCACCTCCATACTGACACAATCTTCCTCCTCCTCCTCCTCCTCGTCCTCTTCCTGTGTGATCGGCGGGCACGCAGGAACACTGTCTGGATAAAGGGGGCCTTGAGAGCTAAGGAAGTCCTCCTCTTCCTGCCTCTGTTCTGCCTCAAGTGCCCTGTCCATTATTCCACGCAGCGTGTGCTCCAACAGGTGGACAAGGGGGACAGTGTCACTGATGCATGCACTGTCACTGTTCACCATCCTCGTGGCCATCTCAAATGGTGACAGGACAGTGCATGCATCCCTGATCATGGCCCACTGGCGGGGGGAAAAAAAAACAAGCTCCCCTGACCCTGTTCTGGTGCCATAGTCGCACAGGTACTCATTGATGGCCCTCTGCTGTGTGTGCAGCCGCTGCAGCATGGCCAACGTTGAGTTCCACCTGGTGGGCATGTCACAGATTAGGCGGTTCTTGGGCAGGTTAAACTCCTTTTGGAGGTCCGTCAGCCGTGCACTGGCATTATATGACCGGCGGAAATGCACACAGACTTTCCTGGCCTGCCTCAGGACATCCTGTAAGCCCGGGTACCTGCCCAAGAACCGCTGCACCACCAAGTTAAGGACGTGAGCCAAACAGGGCACATGGGTCATTTGTCCCTGTCGGAGGGCAGAGAGGAGGTTGGTGCCATTGTCGCAAACCACCATTCCTGCCTTAAGTTGGCGTGGCGTCAACCACCTCTGAACCTGCCCCTGCAGAGCTGACAGAACCTCTGCCCCAGTGTGGCGCCTGTCCCCCAAGCACACCAGCTCAAGCACCGCATGGCATCTTTTGGCCTGCGTACTTGCGTAGCCCCTTGAACGGCTACGGAGCACCGCTGGTTCCGAGGACAAAGCACAGGAAGAGGCCATGGAGGAAGAAGAAGAGGAGGGGATGGAGGAGAGAGGTGTGTCACAATCATTAGCATTTTGGAGGCGTGGTGGCAGAACAACCTCCAACACTACTGCACCTTGTCCTGCATCCTTCCCAGCTGCCAGCAGAGTCACCCAATGCGCCGTGAAAATTAGGTAACGTCCTTGTCCATGCCTGCTGGACCATGAGTCAGCGGTAATATGCACCTTACCGCTGACTGCCCTGTCCAGCGAGGCATGGACATTGCCTTCCACATGCCGGTAGAGAGCCGGAATCGCCTTCCGTGAGAAAAAGTGGCGTTTGGGTACCTGCCACTGAGGAACCGCACATTCCACAAACTCACAGAAGGGGGCAGAGTCTACCAACTGAAAAGGCAGCAGTTGAAGTGCTAGCAATTTTGCCAAGCTAGCATTCAAACGCTGGGCATGTGGATGGCTGGGAGCTGGGGCAGGGAAATTTGCCTGGTACAATCTGACGTCGGTGTACCAAAAGCAGATTGCCCACAAGTACTTGGCTGTGACACACCTAATTCTACACCTTCATTCCTCTCAGTGCAGGTCTCAGAGAGGACTGAAGGTATAGTGGGGTTGGAAATCTCAGCTGATGAGGAGCAAGGAGAGGTCCTCTTTGTTCTTTGGTGTGGGTCTTTTAGATACGCTTGCCAACGAACTGCATGGTAGGTCAACATATGTCTGGTCAAGCATGTGGTACCCAAGCGGGAGATGTTTTGGCCACGCGAGATACGCTTTAGACATATATATACCAAAGAAAAAGGAGCAAAGGGCGGGACTTTAAATGAGGACACACGGGGGCAGGTACAAAAGTCAAGTATATAACAGGTTTTATTATATTCAAAATTGTCATATATTCACATGATTTCAAATGTACATAGCTACTATTCTTACTCTATGTTTCATCAAAGTATACATTCCAACAAGGACTTATAATTACATTGCATGAACAGTTTAATAGCTAAAATCTTGAGTAGAGGATATATGACACATTAAAGTGTCAAATAGACAGGTTACAAAAAAGAAAGCAATGAGTGGAAATGGAACGTTCATATATAATTGTTGGTGAGGTACGCCTATAGGTAGATGAAAGCTCTACGCGTTTCGGGGCTTAATCGCCACTCTTCAGGAGCAAAAACCAAGGGTAACCTGGGGATATGGAAAACAGTCGTATTTAAAAGGGAGAAAAATACTTTGGGAGAAAATAGTGGATAAATGTGGAGTGTGCTTCCCACATAGTACACCTAACCCATCAAACTTACATGCATATACTTGCGCATAAGTAGCGGGGCCCCGCAAGTCAGGTCAGCCAATGATGTCACGCTCCGGAGCTGAGGGGGCCCCCTGGGGCGGCACACCACCAACCCAAGCACCACCCCAGATGGGTCACAGAGAGAAAGCCTGGTGATGATTGGTGAAATGAAGAAAAATATAGAATAGACGGGGCAGTGATCCCCAGAGAAATGGAGAGCCTGTGAAAAATAAGTGACATATATATTAAACTGATAAGCGACGTGTAAAATAAATGATAAGTGGAAACGAAGTGAAGGGAAGGGGAAAAGTGGAGGCAAAAGGAAAAGGAAAGGTGAAAACAAACAGAGAAGGGAGAGGCTGAGGTAGAAAGTGAGGGAGGAAAGAAGTACTGGGGGTGGCAAAGAGAAACTTTACCTGCTGCAAAGTGAGTAGGGATGAATTGCCAAGGTGCATGAAAGTGCCAGGGAGGAGGTGACCAGGAGAAAACCAGAGTGGGGGACCCGAACCCGGGGGAGGTCCAGGAGGGACGCGCCGCCACAAAGGGGCCCCCAACGTCATGCTCCAACGGAAATTGGGGGCGAGGAAGGCGCGATGGCGGAGACGGCCAGACACACCAAGCCACTCCACCAGCAGCGTCCCAACAAACCCCTCCGACCGCTGGAGATGGAAAGCTAACCGGCCGGCCTTAAACACGCCACGAGGACGCCAGGCCGCCAGCACTAGCGGCATGACGTCGACGCGCAGTGGGGGAAACCCCTCCCCCCCGCGTCACATCGAGGGGGCGGGGAAACCCCCAGTGCGCGTCGCAGCTCCGGAACGTGAAACAAGGCACAACCAAACCAGACGACAGCCCAACTGACCAGGCACAAAATACAGCGTGCATAGCTTGACCAAAGACAATGGGAAGATGCAGCATCGAATTATTAATTAGGGGGTAAATTTGCAAAGGATCAACTAGATAAATGGGGGGCTGAGGGGAAAAAAAAAATCAAAATTGAAATAAAAATTAAAAAAAAAAAAAATAAAATAGAAATAAAAAAAAAAATAAAAAAAAAAAAAACAAAAACATAATAATTATTGTTAGTGCCAACCGTGTGCCTCCATCCCTAATTGATTATGAATTAATTTAAAAACAGAACAGAAAATTTGGGACTTTAAATGAGGTTAGATAGGGGGCGTTCAACTCCCCTCCTCCATCCCGGTTCAATATATATACCAAAGAAAAAGGAGCAAAGGGCGGGACTTTAAATGAGGACACACGGGGGCAGGTACAAAAGTCAAGTATATAACAGGTTTTATTATATTCAAAATTGTCATATATTCACATGATTTCAAATGTACATAGCTACTATTCTTACTCTATGTTTCATCAAAGTATACATTCCAACAAGGACTTATAATTACATTGCATGAACAGTTTAATAGCTAAAATCTTGAGTAGAGGATATATGACACATTAAAGTGTCAAATAGACAGGTTACAAAAAAGAAAGCAATGAGTGGAAATGGAACGTTCATATATAATTGTTGGTGAGGTACGCCTATAGGTAGATGAAAGCTCTACGCGTTTCGGGGCTTAATCGCCACTCTTCAGGAGCAAAAACCAAGGGTAACCTGGGGATATGGAAAACAGTCGTATTTAAAAGGGAGAAAAATACTTTGGGAGAAAATAGTGGATAAATGTGGAGTGTGCTTCCCACATAGTACACCTAACCCATCAAACTTACATGCATATACTTGCGCATAAGTAGCGGGGCCCCGCAAGTCAGGTCAGCCAATGATGTCACGCTCCGGAGCTGAGGGGGCCCCCTGGGGCGGCACACCACCAACCCAAGCACCACCCCAGATGGGTCACAGAGAGAAAGCCTGGTGATGATTGGTGAAATGAAGAAAAATATAGAATAGACGGGGCAGTGATCCCCAGAGAAATGGAGAGCCTGTGAAAAATAAGTGACATATATATTAAACTGATAAGCGACGTGTAAAATAAATGATAAGTGGAAACGAAGTGAAGGGAAGGGGAAAAGTGGAGGCAAAAGGAAAAGGAAAGGTGAAAACAAACAGAGAAGGGAGAGGCTGAGGTAGAAAGTGAGGGAGGAAAGAAGTACTGGGGGTGGCAAAGAGAAACTTTACCTGCTGCAAAGTGAGTAGGGATGAATTGCCAAGGTGCATGAAAGTGCCAGGGAGGAGGTGACCAGGAGAAAACCAGAGTGGGGGACCCGAACCCGGGGGAGGTCCAGGAGGGACGCGCCGCCACAAAGGGGCCCCCAACGTCATGCTCCAACGGAAATTGGGGGCGAGGAAGGCGCGATGGCGGAGACGGCCAGACACACCAAGCCACTCCACCAGCAGCGTCCCAACAAACCCCTCCGACCGCTGGAGATGGAAAGCTAACCGGCCGGCCTTAAACACGCCACGAGGACGCCAGGCCGCCAGCACTAGCGGCATGACGTCGACGCGCAGTGGGGGAAACCCCTCCCCCCCGCGTCACATCGAGGGGGCGGGGAAACCCCCAGTGCGCGTCGCAGCTCCGGAACGTGAAACAAGGCACAACCAAACCAGACGACAGCCCAACTGACCAGGCACAAAATACAGCGTGCATAGCTTGACCAAAGACAATGGGAAGATGCAGCATCGAATTATTAATTAGGGGGTAAATTTGCAAAGGATCAACTAGATAAATGGGGGGCTGAGGGGAAAAAAAAATCAAAATTGAAATAAAAATTAAAAAAAAAAAAATAAAATAGAAATAAAAAAAAAAAATAAAAAAAAAAAAAAACAAAAACATAATAATTATTGTTAGTGCCAACCGTGTGCCTCCATCCCTAATTGATTATGAATTAATTTAAAAACAGAACAGAAAATTTGGGACTTTAAATGAGGTTAGATAGGGGGCGTTCAACTCCCCTCCTCCATCCCGGTTCAATATATATACCAAAGAAAAAGGAGCAAAGGGCGGGACTTTAAATGAGGACACACGGGGGCAGGTACAAAAGTCAAGTATATAACAGGTTTTATTATATTCAAAATTGTCATATATTCACATGATTTCAAATGTACATAGCTACTATTCTTACTCTATGTTTCATCAAAGTATACATTCCAACAAGGACTTATAATTACATTGCATGAACAGTTTAATAGCTAAAATCTTGAGTAGAGGATATATGACACATTAAAGTGTCAAATAGACAGGTTACAAAAAAGAAAGCAATGAGTGGAAATGGAACGTTCATATATAATTGTTGGTGAGGTACGCCTATAGGTAGATGAAAGCTCTACGCGTTTCGGGGCTTAATCGCCACTCTTCAGGAGCAAAAACCAAGGGTAACCTGGGGATATGGAAAACAGTCGTATTTAAAAGGGAGAAAAATACTTTGGGAGAAAATAGTGGATAAATGTGGAGTGTGCTTCCCACATAGTACACCTAACCCATCAAACTTACATGCATATACTTGCGCATAAGTAGCGGGGCCCCGCAAGTCAGGTCAGCCAATGATGTCACGCTCCGGAGCTGAGGGGGCCCCCTGGGGCGGCACACCACCAACCCAAGCACCACCCCAGATGGGTCACAGAGAGAAAGCCTGGTGATGATTGGTGAAATGAAGAAAAATATAGAATAGACGGGGCAGTGATCCCCAGAGAAATGGAGAGCCTGTGAAAAATAAGTGACATATATATTAAACTGATAAGCGACGTGTAAAATAAATGATAAGTGGAAACGAAGTGAAGGGAAGGGGAAAAGTGGAGGCAAAAGGAAAAGGAAAGGTGAAAACAAACAGAGAAGGGAGAGGCTGAGGTAGAAAGTGAGGGAGGAAAGAAGTACTGGGGGTGGCAAAGAGAAACTTTACCTGCTGCAAAGTGAGTAGGGATGAATTGCCAAGGTGCATGAAAGTGCCAGGGAGGAGGTGACCAGGAGAAAACCAGAGTGGGGGACCCGAACCCGGGGGAGGTCCAGGAGGGACGCGCCGCCACAAAGGGGCCCCCAACGTCATGCTCCAACGGAAATTGGGGGCGAGGAAGGCGCGATGGCGGAGACGGCCAGACACACCAAGCCACTCCACCAGCAGCGTCCCAACAAACCCCTCCGACCGCTGGAGATGGAAAGCTAACTTTATTTTACACGTCGCTTATCAGTTTAATATATATGTCACTTATTTTTCACAGGCTCTCCATTTCTCTGGGGATCACTGCCCCGTCTATTCTATATTTTTCTTCATTTCACCAATCATCACCAGGCTTTCTCTCTGTGACCCATCTGGGGTGGTGCTTGGGTTGGTGGTGTGCCGCCCCAGGGGGCCCCCTCAGCTCCGGAGCGTGACATCATTGGCTGACCTGACTTGCGGGGCCCCGCTACTTATGCGCAAGTATATGCATGTAAGTTTGATGGGTTAGGTGTACTATGTGGGAAGCACACTCCACATTTATCCACTATTTTCTCCCAAAGTATTTTTCTCCCTTTTAAATACGACTGTTTTCCATATCCCCAGGTTACCCTTGGTTTTTGCTCCTGAAGAGTGGCGATTAAGCCCCGAAACGCGTAGAGCTTTCATCTACCTATAGGCGTACCTCACCAACAATTATATATGAACGTTCCATTTCCACTCATTGCTTTCTTTTTTGTAACCTGTCTATTTGACACTTTAATGTGTCATATATCCTCTACTCAAGATTTTAGCTATTAAACTGTTCATGCAATGTAATTATAAGTCCTTGTTGGAATGTATACTTTGATGAAACATAGAGTAAGAATAGTAGCTATGTACATTTGAAATCATGTGAATATATGACAATTTTGAATATAATAAAACCTGTTATATACTTGACTTTTGTACCTGCCCCCGTGTGTCCTCATTTAAAGTCCCGCCCTTTGCTCCTTTTTCTTTGGTATATATATTGAACCGGGATGGAGGAGGGGAGTTGAACGCCCCCTATCTAACCTCATTTAAAGTCCCAAATTTTCTGTTCTGTTTTTAAATTAATTCATAATCAATTAGGGATGGAGGCACACGGTTGGCACTAACAATAATTATTATGTTTTTGTTTTTTTTTTTTTATTTGTTTTTTTTATTTCTATTTTATTTTTTTTTTTTTAATTTTTATTTCAATTTTGATTTTTTTTTTCCCCTCAGCCCCCCATTTATCTAGTTGATCCTTTGCAAATTTACCCCCTAATTAATAATTCGATGCTGCATCTTCCCATTGTCTTTGGTCAAGCTATGCACGCTGTATTTTGTGCCTGGTCAGTTGGGCTGTCGTCTGGTTTGGTTGTGCCTTGTTTGTTTTCACCTTTCCTTTTCCTTTTGCCTCCACTTTTCCCCTTCCCTTCACTTCGTTTCCACTTATCATTTATTTTACACGTCGCTTATCAGTTTAATATATATGTCACTTATTTTTCACAGGCTCTCCATTTCTCTGGGGATCACTGCCCCGTCTATTCTATATTTTTCTTCATTTCACCAATCATCACCAGGCTTTCTCTCTGTGACCCATCTGGGGTGGTGCTTGGGTTGGTGGTGTGCCGCCCCAGGGGGCCCCCTCAGCTCCGGAGCGTGACATCATTGGCTGACCTGACTTGCGGGGCCCCGCTACTTATGCGCAAGTATATGCATGTAAGTTTGATGGGTTAGGTGTACTATGTGGGAAGCACACTCCACATTTATCCACTATTTTCTCCCAAAGTATTTTTCTCCCTTTTAAATACGACTGTTTTCCATATCCCCAGGTTACCCTTGGTTTTTGCTCCTGAAGAGTGGCGATTAAGCCCCGAAACGCGTAGAGCTTTCATCTACCTATAGGCGTACCTCACCAACAATTATATATGAACGTTCCATTTCCACTCATTGCTTTCTTTTTTGTAACCTGTCTATTTGACACTTTAATGTGTCATATATCCTCTACTCAAGATTTTAGCTATTAAACTGTTCATGCAATGTAATTATAAGTCCTTGTTGGAATGTATACTTTGATGAAACATAGAGTAAGAATAGTAGCTATGTACATTTGAAATCATGTGAATATATGACAATTTTGAATATAATAAAACCTGTTATATACTTGACTTTTGTACCTGCCCCCGTGTGTCCTCATTTAAAGTCCCGCCCTTTGCTCCTTTTTCTTTGGTATATATATTGAACCGGGATGGAGGAGGGGAGTTGAACGCCCCCTATCTAACCTCATTTAAAGTCCCAAATTTTCTGTTCTGTTTTTAAATTAATTCATACGCTTTAGACATATGTTGCAAATAGCAGCGGTGCGATCTGATGCACTTGTCTCAAAAAAGGCCCACACCAAAGAACTTTTTGAATAACGTGCAGAGATTGCAGTGCCCTGCACATGCGGAGCTTTGGGGTGTAGTCAGTGTGCTGCCCTTAGGCTGGCGCCTGGAGGGCATCCTGCCTCGTTGGTGATGTGCCGCCTCCTCCTCCTCCTCCTCTCTCCTATCAGGCACCCACATTGAGTCAGTGACCTCATCATCCCCTCCCTCCTCATCACTGGAGCAAACCTGGCAGTATGCTGCAGCAGGGGGAGCATGACTGCCAAATTGCTGTCCTTCTTGGGCACCCCCTCTGTCCGTGCTCATGTTACTGCCTTCATCGAGCTCAGTATCATCATCAGAGCCTTCCAAACGCTGGGCATCCTCCTGGAGCATTTACCCTACACTGTGGTCAAACAGTTCGAGGGACTCCTCAGGAGGACATGGTGGGGCTAGGGAAGGAGTCACTGATGACATTGAGCCGAGGGAAGAGGCCACTGCTTTTCCAGACGAAGTACCCTGGGCATGGGTGAGAGAGGATGAGGAGGATGAGGACGGCTTGGTCATCCACTCGACCAAGTCTTCCGCATGTTGCGGCTCAACACGGCCAGCTGCCTAAAAAAAGGCCAAGCGTGTCCCACGGCCACATGCTGATGAGGATGCACCGTCTCCACGACCAGCACTAGACACAGAGCCTGCTTGCCCTCTCTTATTGGCTTGTGACTGTCTGCCTTTCCTTCTTGGCCTTCCAGACATACTAATGGCCTGTAGCTGCACTAAGATGGGATATATATATATTGACTCGAACACGAAGCTCATCCCTAGCCTGCAGCAAGCGTGGACATAGGCGTGACACCCGCTATTATTGTCCCTCCTGTCCTGACAATCCTGGTCTTTGCATTGGTGAATGTTTTGAATGCTACCATTCACTAGTTGAGTATTAGCGTAGGGTACAGCATTGCACAGACTGGGACACACTTTCACAGGGTCTCCCAAGATGCCATCGCATTTTGAGAGATCCGAACCTGGAACCGGTTACAGTTCTAAAAGTTACAGTTACAAAAAAAAGTGTAAAAAAAAAAAAAAACACAAACAAAATATAAAATAAAAAAAAATAGTTGTCGTTTTATTGTTCTCTCTCTCTCTATTCTCTCTCTATTTTTCTCCTCTTTTTTACTGTATTCTATTCTGCAATGTTTTATTGTTATTATGTTTTATCAAGTTTGCTTTTCAGGTATGCAATTTTTTATACTTTACCGTTTACTGTGCTTTATTGTTAACCATTTTTTTGTCTTCTGGTACGCCATTTACGACTTTGAGTGGTTATACCAGAATGATGCCTGCAGGTTTAGGTATCATCTTGGTATCATTCTTTTCAGCCAGCGGTCAGCTTTCATGTAAAAGCAATCCTAGCGGCTAATTAGCCTCTAGACTGCTTTTACAAGCAGTGGGAGGGAATGCCCCCCCCACTGTCTTCCGTGTTTTTCTCTGGCTCTCCTGTCTCAACAGGGAACCTGAGAATGCAGCCGGTGATTCAGCCAGCTGACCAAAGAGCTGATCAGAGACCAGAGTGGCTCCAAACATCTCTATGGCCTAAGAAACCGGAAGCTACGAGCATTTTATAACTTTGATTTTGCCAGATGTAAACAGCGCCATTGGGAAATTGGGAAAGCATTTTATCACACTGATCTTGGTGTGGTCAGATGCTTTGAGGGCAGAGGAGAGATCTAGACCCCAATTTTTTCAAAAAAGAGTACCTGTCACTACCTATTGCTATCATAGGAGATATTTACATTCCCTGAGATAACAATAAAATGATTTTAAAAAAAATGAAAGGAACAGTTTAAAAATAAGATAAAAAAGCAAAAAAATAATAAAGAAAAAAAAAAAGCACCCCTGTCCCCCCATGCTCTCGCGCTAAGGCGAACGCAAGCGTCGGTCTGGCGTCAAATGTAAACAGCAATTGCACCATGCATGTGAGGTATCACCGCGAAGGTCAGATCAAGGGCAGTAATTTTAGCAGTAGACCTCCTCTGTAAATCTAAAGTGGTAACCTGTACACGCTTTAAAGGCTTTTAAAAATGTATTTATTTTGTTGCCACTGCACGTTTGTGCCCAATTTTAAAGCATGTCATGTTTGGTATCCATGTACTCGGCCTAAGATCATCTTTTTTATTTCATCAAACATTTGGGCAATATAGTGTGTTTTAGTGCATTAAAATTTAAAAAAGTATGTTTTTTCCCCAAAAAATGCGTTTGAAAAATCGCTGCGCAAATACTGTGTGAAAAAAAATAAACTAAACTAATAAACTAAAAGCTGTGTAAATTCCAGAAAATGTACCCTAGTTTGTAGACGCTATAACTTTTGCGCAAACCAATAAATATACGCCTATTGACATTTTTTTTACCAAAGACATGTGGCCTGAATACATTTTGGCCTAAATGTATGACTTAATTGAGTTTATTGGATTTTTTTTATAACAAAAATTAGAAAATATCATTTTTTTTCAAAATGTTCGGTCTTTTTCCGTTTATAGCACAAAAAATAAAAAAACGCAGAGGTGATCAAATACCATCAAAAGAAAGCTCTATTTGTGGGAAGAAAAGGACGCAAATTTTGTTTGGGTACAGCATTGCATAACCGTGCAATTAGCAGTTAAAGTGACGCAGTGCCAAATTGTAAAAAGTGCTGTGGTCAGGAAGGGGGTAAACCCTTCCGGGCTGAAGTGGTTAAAAAAATCACTGCTCTTTATACAAGACAAACAATGAATTTAATCCTACAGAGGCTGAATCCTTCTTCTCAAAAATAACCTTACCTGAGTTATCTCAGAATCAAAAAAGCAGTTTGGATGAGCCTATAACTATAGATGAAGTTGCTAACGCCATAAAAGACCTAAAACTTAACAAAAGACCAGGCCCAGACGGCTACTCGGCTTTATACTATAAAACACTCTCAGAAATACTCTCTCCCATTCTCACTGAAACTTTTAACAAACTTCTAGATGGACATTCTTTTCGGCAAGAAACACTAATGGCAATTGTTTGTATGATCCCAAAACCCCTTTCTGATGATACTTCCTGTGTGAATTATCGGCCTATCTCTCTGTTAAACCTCGATATTAAATTATTAGCAAAAATAATAGCAAAACGCCTCCATAGCATTATAGGAAAATTAATAAATAGAGATCAAGTAGGCTTCATGCCAAATAGACAGGCAGGCGATAATATACGCAGGGCAGTGTTATTGGCACATATTGCTAAAAAACGGTTAATCCCTTTATGTTTTCTATCTCTCGATATTAAGAGGGCATTTGACACAGTATCCTGGCAATATATGCAATATTCATTACAAAAATGGGGTTTTGGACCCCACTTTTTAACATGGATCAAAGCATTATATAATAAACCCAAAGCCTATATAAAATATGCTGGATACAAATCTGATACCTTTAATATCGAAAGAGGTACCCGACAGGGTTGCCCATTATCTCCCTTATCATTTGCCCTTATACTCGAGCCCATGGCCCAATACATCAGAACAAAGCAAACTATAACTGGCATTGAAGTAGGAGGTATTACACACAAATTATGTATATTTGCAGACGATATATTACTTTTTCTATCATCACCACAGGTCTCTGGTCCTAACTTAATAACAGCTCTTGATGGATTTGCTGCCCTATCCGGCCTTATGATTAATCCTAAGAAATGCCTAGTGCTTAATATTTCACTCACAAACATGGAATTGATCCCGGCTAGGGCTGCACTCCCATTCACATGGGCAGAAAAATCAATCCCATATCTTGGAATTCATTTAACAGCATCTCATTCTGACTTATTCTCAACCAATTATCCTCCTGTATTAAGACAGATCACAAATCTAATAAAACAATGGTCGCAACTTCCTTTATCCTGGATAGGGAAGAATAATGCAATCAAAATGACTATTCTACCCAAATTGCTTTATCTATTCAGAGTCCTCTCTATTCCAATTCCTTCCTATTTTTTGAGAATAGTACAAAAAAGAGCAACTTCGTTTATATGGGGCTCTTCTAAACCACGTATACCTATACACACACTACATCTTCCCAAAAATAAAGGAGGCCTGGGATACCCTAATTTTACTAACTACTACAGAGCAGCACATTTGGCCAGTCTGTCCAAATACCATGCAAAACAGGAAATCCCATTATGGGTATTTATAGAGGCTTCAGAAAATGACCCTCTATTAATATCAAATTTATTATGGTTTGATCCTAAAGACCGCTTTAAAATTCATAATCCCATAACTAAACACTTCTTATCTCTCTGGGATAAACTAAAAACCAAATATCAGTTACAATCTCCACACAATCCTCTCCTTTCTTTTATCAGAAATCCGGCCTTTTATCCGGCATGGATCTACCCAAATTCTTTTAAGGCTTGGACAACATCAGGCATTCAGACACTAAATGACTTCATAGCATCTAAATCATTCCTTTCATTCCCATCGCTTAGAGAAAAATATGATATACCAAACTCTGAGATATTAAGATATCTCCAAATCAAAAATTTCTATACACCATTCCTAAAGGGGGATACACCATTATCCCAATTATCCATTTTTGAATCAATCTGTACAAAAGATCCATTTGCTAAAGGTACAATTTCATCACTTTATAATCAATTATATGGAGTAGCAAATCTTAATAGACCCTCTTACGTTCAGAGGTGGGAGGAGGACCTGGGACGAACTTTAGAAGACACGGACTGGTCTAACATATGGCTCACATCTAAGTCATCTTCACCCAACATCTTAGCACTGGAGACAAATTATAAAGTCCTAACTCGTTGGTATCTTGTACCTGCTAGAGTGGCAAAATATTCACCTAATACCTCAGCTCTTTGTTTTCGAGGATGCCCAGAAATAGGCACATATTTACACATATGGTGGACGTGCCCAGTAATCCAAACCTTCTGGAAGGAAGTCTTCGTGATTGCATCTAAAATATTTAAAAAAATAATACAACCAGATCCATATTTAACTTTACTTAATCTAAAACCGGAATGGTTAACACTCTCTCAATTCAAACTTATGATCCAACTAATAACGGCTGCAAAACAAACAGTGGCCAAGGCATGGAAATCTCCTACATTGGTACTAGCAGAAACAATTCACAGAATGAATAATACAATGTCCCATGTTAAGATGGTAGCCATCGATCAAAATCAAATTCCAAAATTTGAAAAACTTTGGCATCCTTGGATAAAACAACAGTTCCTGTCAAACTTCAATGACTCTGTCCTGTTGCCATGGTAACGGATTAAATGACTTACAGAGACACCCATTCTAAGACTTCAAAGAGAACTAAAAAGAATAATAAACTGACAAGCGGAACAACCTTGTGGACCATACCTCTACCTTTCAACCCTTTTTCTTCTTTCTCTTTCCTTTTCTCCACCTTACGATTAAAGCTCATTATCAGAATTTATTTGACCTATATACACTCTACTTGTAAACAATATGTATAGTAGGTATAAATCATTTAAATACCTACAAAAGTAACTAAGGAAATGATATATATCTTTAATTTAGGTTTACGTGAACCCAATGTTTAATATTTGAAATTTCATGATATTTACCTATATAAACCCTACTGTAAAACAATGAGCTTACTTTATAGATCCTTGTAAACTTACTTTATGTATCTTTATAATATTGTATACTCAATAAACTTCTTTTGACAAGGAAAAAAATCACTGCTCCTGAAAAAACTGCAGTTTTGTTTTATTTTTGTATTGATACATGTCTCCTGGGGCAGGACCCAGGTCCCCAAACATGTTTTTTGATAATAACTTGCATATAAGCCTTTAAAATGAGCACTTTTGATTTTTCATGTTCTTGTCCCATAGATTTATTCTGTTTGTTCTTCTGAATTTTTTGACTGTTCGCATGTTCTGGTGTGTTCGGCTCATCCCTACTATCTTTATTGCTTCTACAAGGGAGCTGACAAGCCCCCTATGTGGTAGCATAGTGCAGGTGACAGGAGACATCAGAAGTCTACAAGACACACAGAATCTGGTCCAACTGTGCATAGTAACCAATCCGCTCTTATCTTCAGCTTGTTGAATTTAGCTTTGACAAGAAAACCTAGAAGCAATTGGTCACTATTCACAGCTGCACCAGATTCTATGTGCACCAGTTTTGGTAAATCTCCCTTTTATTGTCACCTTTTCACTCTGTTGAAAGTCGATCAAGAACAGACTATGTTCAATCAACTGCTTCCCTGGCAAAGGCGGCAGGGGTTTGACAGCTCTGAACTCAAAAGTGCTCAGAAGTTGAGTGTTTCTGGATTCCTACTACCTAAGCAAGATCCATGAAAAGAGGACAGGTGAGTTTCGGGGGTATGGCAGGGAGGATCACTCAGCGGTGTAAAAGTAATCTGATTGATTTAAAGCCTTCTAAATCTCCGCTACAAGATAACTGGAATTTGGGACTAAAAAGGTAAACCCATTTATTGCTGCTTGTTCACATTTTAGTGCTGCTGCTGATATAACTCCTAGGTCTCATTCACATCTGACATTTAAGGATCTCGGGCAGAATTGCTGCAAATCTGCCCACAATCACAAATCTCGATGTGGCAAAATGCAACATAGTGGCAAAATGCAACATAAGTGTTTGGTTTCCATTCATATTTATTGGTACATGTAGTGTGGTTTTGCCATGATTGTCACACAATAAATTGCTCTGCAATCACAGCAAACCGGATCACATGAAATTTGTCACACAAAAAAGCTCCTGCCCCTTTTTGAGCAACAAGCTTCACCTGATGCTGTTTTCTGTGATTGCAGCACAATTTATCGCATGGCAGTCGCAGTGGAACTGCACCACGATTAGCTGACACTAAAAATGAATGGCACCCAAACACAAGTGGTACATTTTGCCATTATCGCAGTGCAAGTTGGGCTTGCAGGCAGAATTGCAGCGATTCTGCCCAAGATCACAAAATGCCAGATGTCAATAGGGTCTTAGGTTGGCAGCAGCAAAAAGATTAAAAGGATGGGTTATTGTGGCTTGTGTCATTATCATGTCCATCATCATTGTCCAGAAAATAATTTTGTATTTTTTTTTGTTTTTTTTTATAATTCCGCATCATTGCTGTATCTTTGGTCCCAAGATTCCATTTATAGTAAATGTTTTCCTTTTTTTAACACACACTTAATATTATATTATGAGGTTTTTTGTTGTCAAACAAAATGTTTTTATTTGACAAAATTATTTTGACTTTAGTTTGTAAACATTAATAATAACCAAAACACAATTTAACCATGCACGATTTATGAAATATTGTTTGCAGTTCTTAAAAAATAAATTATCAATTGTATTTATCATGTGCTGCACTGCTTCTATTCCCAAGGGGTCAAAAAAAAGTCCCACTGAAGCTTGGCACTTTACAATTCTAAGACTGAGTACAAAAGAAGCAGAAATTCAAAATGTAAAATTAGGCCAGGTGGAACTAAAATAACATGTTACAAGCTTCCTGTGATAGAGATGGAATGGTAACTCAGCTGGCTTCACTGTCCATTCAGAGCATGAAGGACAAATATTTCATGTTTTCTGCATTAGTGTGATGTATGATACTGTATATCACCCAAATAAATCATCTTCCTTTAAGATGAATGTAAATATAGGGACACACTGCAACATTACTTGATAATTTAATTCTCCTTCATGTCCTTGAAACTTCTCACAAAGCCCTGTAATCTGTTAGAGTGACTTAATGCATTAAACACATGAAGCACTTAGGGATCTAGTAGAACCGTTTCTCAAAATTAGACAGATATTTTTTCCTGATGTTGCATTACTCTGTAAACAAGCAAAAGTACAAACATGTCTCAATTTTTATTAGGAGAGAAACTCTTTAGGTTAAGATAAACAAAAATAATAAAATATGTATCATAGTATATATATGACTAATATATGTGTATATATATTTTGACCTACATTTCTGTGGTTTTAATTTAAAGGAAACTCCATGGAAACAGCTAATTGAAATAATTATATTTTTATTTTTTTCTGCTTGCCAGAGGATTTGTATTTTTGTCAATCCAGTTCAAAGATTTACACAGTCCTGCAAAACAGTAGAGCCAAGAGGGTGCATTGACTTTTCTTTAATAGAAAAAAATAGCCAGCAACCCAAGAGCTTCTTCTTGCAAAATGTATTAATCACAACAGCACAATCCACATAAACTAACGCATTTTGGCCAAAGCCTTCTTCATAGCAGTTGATGCTCTTGGGTTGCCGGATATTTTTTCTATTATGGATTCACAGTTCACTACACAGCCAGTGCACCAACTCTGCTCATCAATTTTTATATAGCAGTAGAGCTTGGGTGAGTTTTTGATTGACTTTTCTTTGCTGCAGTTAAGCAGTAATGCCTAATCAAATTTCTTTACCAAGCCTGCTAAAGGCTCAGTGAGGCAGCAACAGCAGTGAAAGAACACTAATAAGCTTATTATTTAATCTTTTTGTGCACTCTGCTTTTCCCTCCTTCCACTAAGCTCCTTATTAGCACATTTTTTTTTATTTTTTACTTCTGCTTTTGTTTCTCCATCTTCCTCTTTTTCCTGTATGGGTAATTACAAAAGGCTGCTACCAAATAATATCTAGGCACTTACATAAGATGCATAACATATATTAATGATTTTTATGACTGCAATAATTTATATTTTTGTGAGTTCAGCATTGAGTTTTGGTGCTTTTTTTTGTGTTTTGTGTATGTTTAGTTGCTGTCAATCTATATCACCAACCTTATCTGCAGATATCGCCCAAATCATCCCCTTACGCTCCTCCCAGGACCTCCTGCTCTCTAGCTCCCTTGTTACAACCTCCCATGCTCACCTTCAGGACTTCTCCAGAGCCTCTCCCATCCTCTGGAACTCCCTGCCCCAGTATGTCTGATCAGCCCCTACCCTGTCCACCTTTAGGAGATTCCTCAAAACTCATTTATTCAGGGAAGCCTATCCCACACCCACTTAACAACTGTCCCCTAGACACCCCCATCAAATCATTCTCTGCAGCTATTACCTTTTGTACCACCACCCCTCCCTTTAAAATGTAAGCTCTATGAACAGGGCCCTGCTGTACCTTTTGTAATGAACTGTACTGTATTTGTGTTGTCCCCCCTATACATTGTAAAGCTCTGCATAAACTGTTGGGGCTATATAAATCGTGAATAAAAATAATTATATATATATATATATATATATATATATATATATATATATATATATATATATATATATATATATATATATATGTATATACATATACATATACATATATATATATAATATATTGTGATTTTGTAACATCTAAATGCGTATTGTATGTTTGCTGAATTCTTTACATAGTTAACTAAGGTAACTAACCTTGTGGCAGAAAATAAAATTTCTTAAAATAAAAGTAATTAGACTGGCCATTTGGTATGAGGTTTGGATTCAAAGCCATCTTCAATTACGTGGTTTGGAGAAACTCTGAAACACATAATGCACTGCAAAATCCTTGTCCCTGGTCAGATGTATCCCAGAGAGTCAACAACCTGAAATACTGTAATAGACAAGCCAATGCCCTCACTGTAAAGGGATGGGGTCTCAGTAGTTTTTTATCTGTGTTGGAGCTGGTTAGGGAAAGCTGACAGCTCTGTTTAGGGAGCGATACAGTGCTATACTGTGTTGTACTACGCTATACTATGCTATACAGCGCTATACTGTAGATTACAGTGTGGTGAGCTACATACTCTGCACACTCCCCTGTTTTCACAGTTCCATAATCTAATTTTCTTCTTCTTAACTTTGCTTTTTGTATGAGCAGCAAGTGTGCTTGCTTGCTATCCTCTGCGCCAGTGTGCTGTATATATAGGTAGTTGTACTAACTTATATTTAATGAATATATTATTTTATTTTTATTATTATTATTAATAAAGTATATTTTGTTGCCCTCCTTTGAATCATCTATATTCAAGATTTACACGCGTGTATCACAGTTTTCTATATTCCTTTTTATACATCTTGATACTGAATACTGCCAATTGACTTACTGTTAACCAGACTTCTTGCACTCTGTTTCCCAAGTCGGACTATGGTTTCTAGGTTTTTGCAAAATATTCCTTTAGGATCCACAAAATTTCATGTCTATAGTAGACAAAACATCAAGCACTACTTGCAATATTAAGCATGACATCTTTGTCTCACTTGACATGTAGATGTTTTGCTTCACTAAAATTGTTGAGACATCAACTTCACATCTAATGATAACATTAGCAACAAATGAGGCTCTGGACATTATAATCAGTCAAAGATTGCATATGTCAGTAGAGACCATAAGGCTATATGAGGCCCTCTTTGAAACTGGGTGAATTTACTGAAGAGATACTTCTGTGACCTTACAGTTATAAAACATTCTTTATTTATAAAGCCTATGCACACAGTGCCTTGCAAAAGTATTCAACCCCTTGGCATTTTTTGTGTTTTATTGCCTCACAACCTGGAATTAACATGGATTGTTTGAGGATTTGCATTATTTAATTTACAGAACATGCCCACAACTTTGAAGATTTTTTTTATTGTGAAGCAAACAACAAATATGACAAAATACCAGAAAAAGTCAATGTGCATAAATATTCACCCCACTAAAGTCAATAATTTGTAGAGCCACCTTTTGTGGCTATTACAGCTCCAAGTTGCTTTGGATAAATCTCTATGGGCTTGCCACTTTTTACCACTGGGATTTTTCCCATTCCTCCTTGCAAAACTGCTTTAGCTCCTTCAAGTTGGACGGTTTGCGCTTGTGAAGTGCAATCTTTAAGTCTGACCAAGATTTTCTATTGGATTGAAGTCTGGGCTTTGACTAGGCCATTCCAACACATTTACATGTTTCCCCTTAAATCACTCAAGTGTTACTTTAGCATTGTGTTTGGGGTCATTGTCCTGCTGGAAGGTAAACCTCCGGCCTCCGGCCTAGCCTCAAATCACACACAGAGTGGTACAGGTTTTGCACAAGAATATCTCTGTATTTAACACCACCCATCTTTCCTTCAACTCTGACCAGTTTCCCAGTCCCGACTGCTGAAAAACATCCCTACAGCATGATGCTGCCACTGTGGGGATGGTGTTCTTTGGGTGATGTGATGTGTTGAGTTTGCACCAGACATAGCATTTTCTTTGATGGCCAAAAAGTTCAATTTTAGTCTCATCAGACCAGAGCACCTTCCTTCATACATTTTGGGAGTCTCCCACATGCCTTTTCACAAACTCAAAAAGTGCCATTTAGTTTTTTTCTGAAAGTAATGGCTTTCTTCTGGCCACTCTGCCATAAAGCCCAACTCTGTGGAGCGTACGGCTTATTGTCGTCCTATGTACAGATACTCCAGTCTCTGCTGTTGAGCTCTGCAGCTCCTCCAGGGTTACCTTAGGTCTCTGTGCTGCCTCTCTGATTAATGCCCTCCTTGCCCAGTCTGTGACTTTTGGTGTACGGCCATCTCTTGGCAGGTTTGCTGTTGTGCCATGTTCTTTCCATTTGATTATGATAGATTTGATGGTGCTCCTAGGGATCAGAAAAGATTTGGATTTTTTTATAACCTAACCCTGACTTGTACTTCTCAACAACATTGTCCCTTACTTGTTTGGAGAGTTCCTTGGTCTTCATGGCAGTATTTGGTTAGTGGTGCCTCTTGCTTAGATGTTGCAGCCTCTGGGGCCTTTCAAAAAGGTGTGCATATGTAATGACAGATCATGTGACACTTAGATTGCACACAGGTGGACATCATTTCACTAATTATGTGACTTCTGAAGGTAATTGATTGCACCAGAGTTTTTTATGGGCTTCATAACAAAGGGGGTGAATACATACCCATATGCCAATTATCAGTTTTTTATTTCTTAAAAATAGTTTTATGTATATATTTTTCTAATTTTACTTCACTAACTTAGACTATTGTGTTCTGATCCATCACATATAATTCAGATTAAAAAAACATTGAACTATAGGCTGTAATGTAACAAAATAGGTAAAAAGCCAAGGGGGTTCATACTTTTGCAAGGCACTGTAGATTCACACAAATGCTAGCAACAAAAGTGATCTCGAAAATACTTTTCAAGGTTAAATATACATCAATGCAGACTATGTATACTCATCTCTTCACAGTGTACATGTTTATCTTTTGTATCTCATAACCCAACCAAATATTGGGGGAAGTTGAAAACTCTTTATCAAGGTTCCCTTGGCAGTCACAGATTTCTCATAGTTATTGAACTCTGAAAACATTGAATTCTCAAGCATTTTTCTCCCATATTCTCTTGCATCCCAGAGCATTTGTTTTTGCTAGGGATATGACTTTTTAATAGCAGATACATTTTTTTATTTCCTTGGTTTTGTTTTGGGAATAAATAGTAAAAAAAAATTAGAACATAATGCATTCACATGTATTTTTTTAACCAATTACTGACCACCCCATAGCAGATATACTGCTACAGGACGGCCCTCCTGTGCAGAATCAGGTATAGATATGTGATGCTGCACTTCAGCCTACAGGGGGTACAAGCATGCCACCGGTGGGCCATTTCTGCTGTGATTACTCTCAGCAGAAGCTAATCTGTGGTTGTCAGGCACTGAATGTCCGCCAGCACCTGCCAATCATTGGGCAGAGACACAGAACAGAGCTCTGCCTATGTGAACACGGCAGTGTTCCGTTCTGACAGGGGGGGAAAGTGATAGATTTTGTGCCCCTGCAAAGCAGGGAAAAAAAATCTATCACTTCCCTTAGTAAAACACAGTTTACAACAAAATACTGGTTAGACACACAGTTAACCCTTTGATCACCATAGATGTTTAAAACCTTCCCAACCAGTGTCATTAGTACAGTGTCAGTGCTTTTTTAGCACTGATCACAGTGTCAGCTAGTGTCTGATTGGCTGCCGCAATATCGCAGTCCCGCTATAAATCACTGATCGCCGCCATTACTAGAAATGACTACAAATTCCATAGTTTGTAGACACTATAAGTTTTGAGCAAACCAATCAATATATGCTTATTGGGGGGGGTACCAAAAATATGTCGCAGAATACACATTGGCTTAAATTTATAAAGAAATTAGGTTTTTTTTTAAATGTATTGCATATGTTTTATAGCAGAAAGTAAAAAATATTGTTTTTTTTTTATTGTCTGTCTTTTTTGTTTATAGCACAAAAAATAAAAAATGCAGTCGTGATCAAATACCACCAAAGGAAAGCTCTATTTTTGGGGGAAAAAAAATAACATACATTTTATTTGTGTACAGCATTGCATGACTATGCAATTGTCAGTTAAATTAATGCAGTGTCATGTAGCAAAAAATGGCCCTGGTCATGAAGGGGGTAAATCTCCTGGATGTCAAGTGGTTAGCATTTAGATAATTTGCATGCCCCCATATATTTACTCCAAAATATAATCAACAAGGTCTGCTGATTAAAATGATATCACATTAGTGTGACTTTTATGCAGCACAGAGAAAAGGTAAAGCTCAAAGTGAATGTATGCATTTAGGAGAGCATTTAGGTTCACATAAAATCAAGACATCATTATAATGCCAATGTAATATAATGCAGAAGCATTGTGTTTACATTCTCTTCTACAGTGCACTCCCATGCAGTGATATGTATAAGGATTGGTAGCCTAGAAGCTAATTATTTCAGCTTCTGGGCTAAATGTTGGACTCTGCTGGGACCCAGGAGAAATGCTGAGTCTGGGTGCCATTTTAAAATTTAACTGGAACTAATAGCCACTGTTCCTGTAACATTTTAAGATGGCACACAGGATTTAAGAAGTTAACCATGCCTGTCAGTGATAGTGAGAAGTGATAAGGAAATAAAAAACCTCTGCATTGATGAAGGTTTTTAAAGTTTATTTAAAAGAGAAGAGTTACAAAGAAAAGTACAGATTAAAAGCAAAGATATTAAAACACATTGTGACCCCTGGAATTGGCAGCAGTTTCCAAGAATCTGACCATCTGGTCAACCCTGAGTCTTTACAGTACCAATCCTGGACAGTTGTCATGTAGGACCCTCCCCACCATAAACATTTCACATATTAAATCATACATTTAAAAATGTGCAGAAGTGGAGCATCGTTAATTACAAAAGACAATGATTTCTGCTATTTTGGAACACCTTATCAGCTTGACTTACCACTAAACTCTTTACGAACCCTGATGTTCTGACAATCTATTTTATTTCTGAAGCCCCCTTATGCCATGACAGTATAAACACCCCCCAAATAACCCCTTTTTAAAATGTAGAAACACCTAGGTGTTTTGGTAGGATACATGATGAGTATTTTGAAGATCTCATTTTGCCATAAAGTTTTAGAAAATGAACAAAATAAAGCATCACAAAGCTGTCATTTTATTAAGATATTTCTAACATATATCATGGGTTAACTTACAATTACACCCCAAAACTCATGTTTTTACTCCTCCTGAGTATGAGGATACCACATATGTTAAACTTTCTTTGTTGCCTAGCCACCTAGAGAGGGCCAATAAACACCTCCAGGCTCTCAAGGAGCATAATTTATACATCTGAATGTCTGACTTCCTATTACATTTTTGGAGGCCCTAAAATGCCAGGACAATACAAACAGCCCCACGATAATCCATTTTGGAAAATAGGCATCCCAAGGTATTATGGTATAGGGATGATTAGTATTTTTAAGATCTAGATCAAATCCAAAGAGCACTTTCAGGTTTTCAAGAGGCATAACATATATGTCTGAATTCCTGATCACTTATCACAGTATAAGAGGTCCTGAAGTACAAGGACGATAGAAATAATCATCAAAGTATCCCTTTTTTAACATGCCAAAATGAAAAGATAAACACTGGTACCAGCTGCAATCAGTAACACTGGAAACATAGGCACTGACTTTGATCATCAGGTTGTAATCAGCATTGGTAACATTGGCTGGCAGTTGTTATCAGCAAACTGGAAACACTAACACTGGCTGTGATTAGGTGCTGTAGTCTGCCACTGGCTGTAATGAGAAGCTGGCTGTAATATGGCACTAGCTGTAAGAATAAACTGGCTGTATTCAAGCACTGGCTGTATATGGTATTCTCTTTAATCTGGCACTGGCTGTAATCAGGCAGGGGCACTGTAATCAGGCAGGGGCACTGTGATCATAGAGGGGCACTGTGATCAGAGAGAGGCACTGTGATTCAGGAATTACCTGTATTCTGGCACTGACTGAACCATGGCACTTGCTTTAGTCATGTACTGGCTGTAATCAAGTGATACTCTGTCACTGACTGTAATACAATCTGGCTATAATAGTGTACTGACTATAATCTTCTGCTGGCTGTAATCTGGCACTGGCTGTAAATTGGTGCTGGCTGTAATCTGGCACTGGCTGTAAGTTTGTGCTGGCTGTAATCTGCCACTAACTGTAATCAAATAGGGCCATTGTGATCAGGCAAGGGCACTATGATCCAGTAGGGGCAATAATCAGACGTTGGCTGTAATCAGACTCTGGCCATAATCTGGCACTGCCTGTAATCTGGTATTAGCTGTAATATGGCACTAGATGTCTAGTGGTGGCTGTAATCTGATGCTGTCTGTAATCTGAAACTGGCTTTACTCAAGGACTGGCTGCAATATGGCCATGGCTAGTGTTAACAGCACTGGTGTTGATGAGGTAGGGGCACTGTGATGAGGTAGGGTCTGTGATATGACACTGGCTGTAACCTGGCACTGGCTGTAATCAGATGCTTGCTGTAATTAGGAGCTGGCTGTAATATAGTGCTGGCTATAAACAGGCAATGGCTGTAATCAGGAATTGGTTGTAATCTAGTGATAGCTGTAATTTGGCCTGACTGTAATTGTGCACTGGCTGTGATCAGATGTCTATAAACAGGTGCTGACTTTATTCAGATGCTGACTGTAATCTGGTTCTGGGTGTAACCATGTGCAGTCTGTAATTACGTACTGGCTGTAATTTGGCACTGTCTGTGATGAAGTGGGGACACTGTAATTGGCAGGGGAACTCTGATTAGAAGGGGGCACAGTGATATGGTAGAGGCAATGTGATCAGATAGGGGAGCTGTGATCAGGAAAAGGTTATGTGGTCAGGTAGGCACACTGTGATCAGGTAGGAGCACTGTGGCTTGTACACCAGCTGTGATCAACATCTAGCGCTCCCTTTCACCCCACAATAGCTTTGTGTGTGTGACAGGAAGGAGAGGATGGGATGCTTATCATACACAGTGTTTGTTTAAGACTGCTCTATTTACAATACGATAAAGGGTAGGGAATACTACCATAGTCACTAAATATGACTAAATATGACCTAGCATCTATAGTCTCCCTGTGAGATTTAAAAATTAATAAGCACAAAAACATGCAGTTCAGCACTATTTAAAGTAAGTGGAACTTCCGCTTTAGGTACTCTTCGCCCCCCTTACATGCCACATGTGGCATGTACAGTATATTTATAAATTTATTTTAATTTGTAGTTGTCACTAAAACATGTGTAGTGCCACCCCCGAAGGAGCCGTTTAGTGAATTTGGATTCTCTGATCTCCGCCTCAACTCCAAGAATGACCTCAGCCCCCCTGGCACACCTGGGTAAATAAAATTACTGCAAACACATTTAAGGACACACGTGGAAAAAACTGTTATCCTGGCTGCGGATTATCACCAAAAACAGACACATACCTGGTAGTGATAAACAAATTGAATATATTATCATGGTTTAAAGCATATGGAAGCTTACAACACTGTTAAACCTTCTGCAAAGAATTAATACATTAGAAAAGACAACCTTCAATACTTAGCAACTGCAAATTTAGAAAAGGGCAGTAATCTATATGCCCATAACACAGATGCTGAGAGGGAGGAGAGAAGATTTGTCAACTTCTCAGCTCCTTCTGGGCCACGAGCACCATTGAAGATAACAACACAAAAAGAAGAAATGGGTTAACAGTAGGGATGGGCGAACGGTTTGGCCCGAGCATAAGTTTGGGCTGAACTTTGGTTGTTCAGACGATCAGCGAACAACAAACAGTATGCGGTGTTCGTGGCAAATTCGAAAGCCGTGGAATCCGTTAAAGTCTATGGGACACTAACATGTAAAATTAAAAGTGCTCGTTTTAAAGGCCTATATGCAAGTTATTGTCATAACAATAAGACAACGGGTTCCCCTAAGTGGACTTTCCCGGCACTTGCACAAAGTTAGAAAAAATATAGAAGTATAGACTAATGTACAATATAAAAGAATATATATTTATTTGGTAAAGAAATACATTTGTTAAAAACAGAGTGGTTATCCTAGGTAGCATAATAGTAATACATAGAAAACATAGTAAACATCAAATAGTAAACAATGATGAAGTAAACAGAGAGACTCTTTTCAAGCCCGACGCGTTTCGGGGTATTTAATATTTTTTAGGGTCCTTCTTCAGGGGTATAGTTGAAAAGAGGGGTTCATCTAGATCAATTGAAAGAAATAGTGCATGGGTCAGGTATAGTAATAAAACTAACACTGGATATCTGTTTTAAAGGTTTGAATGATCCATTGATCACCTACCTGAAAGAGTTTAATTGATTACTTCTGAAAAAGAGATTTTTATTAAAAATGGGACCACGAGAAAAGGCAAGATGAAAAGGTGGGCAGTTGTGGTATAGTAGGTGCGGGTGCTGTTCTTAGGTGGTAAGAGCTAGATGTTAGTAAGCAGCAATCTCCACAAGGGGATGTACCAGTTCACCCATCCCGCCTCACCCGGGCGCGCATAAGCCAAAGCGATATACTGGGGTCGAGAGAGGCACCCCTAAAAATGAAAGAATTAAGGTACCATAAATATAGAAAAGGGATCCAATATGAATGCCTTAGAAAAAGGTTAAGGGACAAACTGATGTAAAAGGAACCTAAAAAATGGGGTATGTGTTCACAGTACTGAATGTACAAGCAATATTTTTCAAAGCTCAATGCACAAAAAAGTATACTTAGTGTGAGTCAATGAGTATGAATATTGTATAGTTTGTAATGTTCAGAGTCTTTTAATGTATACACAATATTGTAAGAACTCATTACATAGGGAGTAGATTTATTATATACCAATGAGTACATGGTGTGCATAGATTATACATAGTTATATAGTTCCATGTGAAGGAACTTGAAATGGTGTTACCAGTTATAGCATAGGGATGCTACTGCCAAACAAAGGATATGAATAAAAAGTAATGCAAGGGTAAAACACATATGGTTAGTTTGTAGGAAATGAGTATGTTACTGGATGAGCCATATGGGCTATGCTGAGCTTACAAAAAACACAAATTGTTACGGATTTGGAAAGCTGCAAAAAAGTGTGAGCACATAAAAGATGTGGCTATGTAGATGCAATGAATGGGGGAGGGAATATTGAGGATGTAACAGTAATACCAATAAGAAGGGCATTGTAAAAAGTGAGTAAATACCTTAAGTAGATGGTTTGTAGATTCGGCTAGCCACGCATCCCAGCATCCGGCATGTAAAGTGCCTTGACTGGGAATGAGTGGAGCCGATTTAAGTAGTGGACGGGCTCCAATCAGCTGGCGTCGGAACGACGCACAGCTGTGTTACGGAGCCCATCAGCTGGGAAGCCTCGTAGAGACCCCCCAAGGCGAGGATGCGTGGCGCCGCCCCTACCGCGCATGCGTGAACGTCATGACGTTGGGGCGACGTCGCGCACACCCGCCCCACCGACACGGAAGTGCCCATCCGGCGAACTGGGCATGCTCACTGGAGTGGCAACATGGAGGCAGTGAGCGTGGATGGAAGAACGCCCTAGTACCTCCCATGGCGCCGCCCGAGGAGGCAATCCTGGGCGGCTTTCCGTGCCAGGCAATCGCTCGGGCCACACGCACCCCGGGAGGGGCAGGGAAAGGGGGACTAGGTGCAAAGACAGAAAACATATGAGTGTAAACTTCAGAGGAATGGAAACATTAGTAACATAATCGCCATCCCGCACAAGGGCACTTGTAATAGGTGTGCATAAGTAATAAAGATTAAGAAGCAGCACAAAGAAGTTTTAAACCACTAAGAATGGGATATAGTTTTGAGCTCACCAGTGCCTATTCGGGGTGGTCTCTTTGAAATAGGCAGGGACTGGGATGCATCAGAAGGTAATGAGTACTGGACAAAGGCCGACACAGTCTAATATATTGTATATTGACAGTAAGCAATACAGAAATTCATATACCTAATTCATTCTAATAATAACAGGATAAACATGACGATCATTACATGTAGGTATTGTGTTATGCATAAACAGAACAGGATTTTTTTAAAAGAGGAGAATATGAATCAGACCTTGAACAAGAGAGGACCTAACCCTGGTTAAGAGTACATCAAATGATAAAACAGAGTGTACAACAGTAACTGGCAAGTGATATGTTGACAAATGGATGGTTCCTATAAGGAACCCCCAAGCTGATTGTATATGTCAAACACGTGGCCCCATATAGTACATGATGGTATGAATTCGTAGTACATTAAATAGTTTGAGTACAAATTATTAATGGTAAAAGTTCATTGGGAACTGAGGGGGGGGAGAAAGGCAGTAAATATTACCATATTTCTCAGGGCAATGAAACTGTAAGCCAATAGAATACCGGTATGAAGGACCGATAATACAGCATGCCTACGGGAATAGCCATAGGAAAAAGAAGGGGGTCACGTATATGACAGAACGCACAGCTTGGTGTACATATCAAACATAGCAAGAAGAACAACTAAATGATGTTACCAACAGTTAGGGGAATAAAAGTGAGATAGTCCCCACAGTATGGAGGGAAGGAGGGGGAGAAACAAGTGATATCTAGCTGACTCTGTTGTTGGGTTGTGAACTGGGGGGGGGGGGAAGGGGGGAGGGCCGGTATATGTGTTAGTAATCATAAATTTATTTTTCCATTCCACCGGAGTTGAAACCCTCTAGGAATGGTTTAAAACAGACGGCTTCGTTAAGGCCTGGGGACATAGTGGCCTTCAGTCGATGGATCCATTTTAGTTCTCTCTGGAGCAGGATTTTATTCCAGTCACCCCCTCTGGGGCTGGGATGTACACGATCCAGAATTAAGAATTTAATGTGGGGAAACCTGCCTCCATGTACCAGTGACACGTGTCGACCCAGGGGGAGATCAGGGTCGGCCGTTTTCATGGACCAATGTGCCTGTATACTCTTCGCCAAAACTCTAGTTTAGTCTTTCCTATGTAAAAGCAACCACAGTTGCACTGGAGTAGGTAAACCACAAATGTTTGGGAAAGAATATTTTCCCATTTGGGAAAGTGGGATTTTTTTGGGTCAACATGTATCCACAGTAATGACAGGAGCCACAGGCAAATGTGCCCCTGTACTTACAATGGGTTCTTGTTGATTTGAACTCACTGCTAGTGATCTTATTGCCAATGGAAGTGGCTCTCCTGAATGTAAAGTGGGGTTTTTCTGGCACCAGGTGGCCGAGGCCAGGGTCAAGGGCCAATAAGTGCCAGTATTTTTCAACTATACTTCTGATTTGGTGGTGTTGCTGATTATACGTTGTGATAATACTTAATTGATGTGTATCTTTTTGTTGTTTAGTTGTTTGAAGGAGCATTTGCCTAGGTCTGTTGATTACTTTTTTAAAAGCCCTTTTTAAGGATTTGTGAGAGTATCCACGTACTAACAATCTGTCTCGTAAGGCAGCTGCTTCTTTTAGAAAAGTTTCATTATCTGTACAGTTGCGCTTGATCCTGATATATTGCGAGTAAGGTATGGAGTCAATCAGGGGTTGAGGATGGAAGCTGGCAGCATGCAGTATGGTGTTGCCTGCAGTGCTTTTTCTGAATAACTTGCTGGAAAGTTTACCCTGTCCGTCCTTAAAGATTTCGATGTCCAAAAATGTTAATTGAGTATTATTAAAAGACATGGTAAATGTCAGGTTGAATTCATTTTTGTTCATCCTAGATATGAACTGCTCGAGTACATCCGGGGGGCCCTCCCAGACGACAAAAATGTCATCTATGTATCAGTACCACCCTAAAATGTGATTGGTGTACTGGGTAAGGCTCACATCGGAGAGGAGGGCCTTCTCCCACTCCCCCAGGTACAGGTTGGCATACGATGGGGCACAACATGTCCCCATCGCTACACCCTGCACCTGGAGGTAGTGGGAGCCATTAAAGGTGAAGACATTGTGGGTGAGGATGTACTCGAGCAGCTCAATGATGAATTCGTTATATATGGGATCTGAGCTCAAATTTTGTTGGAATATGTGTCTAATTGCTGTCAAGCCCCGTTCATGTGGAATGGAGCTGTAGAGGGTTTCCACATCAATCGTGACTAGGAGGGCTTGATCTGAAACAAATAAATGGTCCAGGATTTGCAAGAAATGGCTTGTGTCCTTTACATAGGATGTTAATGAAGTTACAAGAGGCCTAAGATATTCATCAATCAGTTTACTTGCGTTGTCACTTATTGAGCCAACGCCTGAAATTATTGGCCTACCCGGTGGATCTGTCAGATTTTTATGCACTTTGGGAAGTGCATAAAATGTAGGGGTCTTGGGGAAGTTGTTTCTGACAAAGGTCCAAGTGGATTTACTGATTGTGTTGTTCAGAAATGCGGAGTCTACCAACGTATAAAATTCTTTGTTGTATTTTTCAACTATAGAAGCTGGCATACGGCGGTACCAGTCCATATTGTTGAGAATTTTTTTACAAATGTTGATATATTGATCATTGTCTAAGACTACCACATTTCCTCCCTTATCGGATGGCTTTATGGTGATTTTATTGTTCGCCTTTAGGGAGTTGAGTGCCTCTAGTTCTCCTGGACTGAGGTTGGAAGGTCCTTTCTTTTGTATCTTAAGTTTGTCTAGGTCGTTATTAACAAGTTTCAGAAAAGCTTCCTAGGCGAGTTGGTCGCCCTCTCTGTGTTATTGTCATAGAAAGTGTTTGGGGACCTGGGTCCTGCCCCAGGGGACAAGTATCAATGAAAAAAAGAGTTTTGAAAACTGCAGTTTTTTCAGTAGCAGTGATTTTAATAATGCTTAAAGTGAAACAATAAAAATGAAATATACCTTTAAATATTGTGCCGGGGGGGTGTCTATAGTATTCCTGTAAACTGGCACAGTTTTCCCGTGTTTAGAACAGTACCACAGCAAAATGACATTTCTAAAGGAAAAAAAAGTTATTTAAAAAGCTTGCGGCTGTAATGAATTGTATGTGAATTGGTAACATTGTACCCCTACCATTTCACAAAAAAAGTGGCAAAAATAGTAAAAAAGACAGGAGATACTTTGGGACAAGTCCTTTATTAAAAGATAAAAAAAATAAAAATGTCCCGCAATGTAAATCCATCTCACGCCGCCGACAAGTGAAAAAATAAAAATAAAAAGCTGCAACAGCTCCGCCTCCATGGGAGGCTCCCGCAGAGTGACGCTTCTTCTCGGTAACAGCTGTTATATAGCTGTTATATAGCTAAGGGCGGAGTCACCCGGTGATGTAAACGGATGACCTTGCCCCCCCGACACCACGTGATGTCAGAGGAAGGCGGGGTCGCCCGTTTACGGCTCGTCGGGCTGCGTGAGATGGATCTACATCGTGGGACATTTTTATCTTTTTATTTTTTAATAAAGGACTAATAAAGGACTTGTCCCAAAGTGTCTCCTGTCTTTTTTACTATTTTTGACACCATTTTTTGTGAAATGGTAGGGGTACAATGTACCCATTACCAATTCATATAGGGGGGCAGGCTGGGATCTGGGGGTCCCCTTGTTAAGGGGACTTACAGATTCCGATAAGCCCCCCGCCTGCAGACCTCCACAACCACTGGGCAAGGGTTGTTGGGATGATGCCCTTGTCCCCATCAACATGGGGACAAGGTGCTTTGGGGTGACTCCAAAGCATCCCCCCATGTTAAGGGCATGTAGCCTGGTATAGTTCAGGAGGGGGGGCTCTCTCAACCCCCTCTCTTTTCCTGTAACCTGCCAGATTGCATGCTCAGATAAGGGTCTGGTATGGATTTTGGGGGGACCTCTATGCCAATTTTTTTAAAATTTGGTGCAGGGTCCCCCTTAATATCCATATCAGACCTGAAGGGTCTGGTATGGATTTTAGGGGGACCCCCATGCAATTTTTTTTAAATGTTTGGTTCGGGGGTTCCTCTTAATATTCATACCAGACCCAAAGGGCCTGGTAATGGACAGGGGGGAACCCATGCCGTTTTTCTATATTGCCGAGACCCGACAATTCATTAAAAACACAATCAGTTTTAAATTAATTTTTGCTGTGGTACTGTTCTAAACACTTTACAGGCATACTTTAGACACCCCCCAGGCACGATATTTAAGGAATATTACATTTCTATTGTTTCACTTTAAGCATTAAAGCTATGTCTCATCATTGTCATTATGTGAGAAGTAATCCTTCAAGCATTTGTTAAATTGTTGAACATCTACTGGGTCTTTAAGGGTAGATGTATTCAGTCTCCAAGTTTTGGTTTTCAGTATTTTTTCAGGGAACTCTAATGTCATGGTGAACGTGTGATGGTCCGATAGTGTCATGGATTCAATTGTCGTGCTTTTTAGGAGATTGGAATCAGATTGTAATAAGAAAAAATAGTCTATTCTAGAGTATTTTTGGTGAAGAGGAGGAAAATAGGTGAAACCTTTTACTTTGGGGTTTAGAGTTCTCCAGACGTCATGCAACATGTGAGTTTTAAGTTGTATTTTGATTTGCTTTAGCGCTCTGAAAGGGATGGCCGATGCACCACTAGATATACCTAGGAGGGGATTCAAGGAAACGTTAAAGTTCCTACCCAGGATAAGAATGCCTAATGCCGCGTACACACGGTCGGACTTTGCAGCTACAAAAGTCGGACAGTCTGTCCGACATACTTCCGGCGTACCTTCGGCGGACTTGGGGCAGACTTTCTTACGAACGGACTTGCACACACACGACCACACAAAAGTACGCCAGTTTAGTACGCTGTGACGTACACCAAGTCCGACGAGACTATAAAACGGAAGTTCAATAGCCCGTACGACACCCTTTGGGCTCCTTCTGCTAATCTCGTGTTTATCTCGTGTTAGTAGAAGTTTGGTGAGAGACGATTCGCGCTTGTGAGACTCGTATTTTTCAGTTCGTTTTAACTGGTGTTCAGTCTGTGCTTGTGAGGTTTGTATCTGCTTTTCAGTGCGTTTGGTCAGTTGGCATTGAGAAATCTTTGTTTTATTGGCCGCTCGTTCCTGATTTTCAGGTCGTTCTTCACAGGCCTTGCTGTTCTTCAGTGCGTTCTGTTTAGTGCGTTCTGACCAGCCGACCGTTTTGAAGCCATGTTACCTGTACGTACTCGTCGTAGAGCTCGTGCATTGTATGTGCTTGGTGCTGTAGTTTATTCTTCAGCCCAAGACCAGTCCATGAACAGGGCGAGGAGGAGTTCATGGACCAAGAATTGGTTGCTTCAGCGTGACCAGTTCTGTCACATGCCTTTGCTCCGTGAGATCCGTGAGAATAATCCTGAGGATTTCAGGAACTTTCTCCGGATGACGGACCCCGTTTTTGATCGTTTGGTGGCTTTGCTGACCCCTATATCAGCAGGCAGGATACCTGCATGAGGCAAGCCATCACTCCGGAGCAGAGGCTGGTCGCTACCTTGCGGTATTTGGCCACAGGGAGAAGCCTGCAGGACCTTAAGTTCTCGACAGGCATCTCCCCCCAGGCTCTGGGGATCATTATCCCAGAGACCTGTTCTGCCATCATACAGGTCCTGCAGAAGGACTATATTAAGGTAAGCTATTTTTAGTTTATTAGCATCACATGTTCTTTTATGTAATCTTTGATAAAGTAATGTATTTCTTGCTTCAAACACTACTTCCCATCATTGCAATATAGTGTGAATGTCCCCTTTTTATCCTCACACATGCTGGGATTTTTTCCTGTTATTTTTTGTCATGCATGTATAGTTTCCTTCAATAACCTTCCCAGCATGAAGTGATGGGAACATATCCACCTAGTCTACTCATTTTGAATGTATTTTGTTGGAGTGTATTTAGTGTGCTTAGAATTAGCAATTAGCTAGATTTCACAACCCCCCCCCCCACCTGAACTCACTCCAAATAGTGTGCTGCTAATTAGCAATTAGCTAGATTTCACAACCCCCCCCCCCCCACCTGAACTCACTCCAAATAGTGTGCTGCTAATTAGCAATTAGCTAGATTTCACAACCCCCCCCCCCACCTGAACTCACTCCAAATAGTGTGCTGCTAATTAGCAATTAGCTAGATTTCACACCCCCCCCCCCCCCCACCTGAACTCACTCCAAATAGTGTGCTGCTAATTAGCAATTAGCTAGATTTCACAACCCCCCCCCCCCACCTGAACTCACTCCAAATAGTGTGCTGCTAATTAGCAATTAGCTAGATTTCACAACCCCCCCACCCCCACCCTCGTTAAAATTTGCTTGAATGTTCTGTGGTGTTGATTTGTCTAAAGCAAATCTATGTTGTACTTTGCAAAATGCATGTGCACTCTACAAGTGCATTTGTTCCAGTGCTTTAGTAAATGAGCAGAAGCTCTGCTGATTTCCATCATCAAATCATATGCAAGCCTCAAAGTGTTTTCATTAATTGCCCTTGCATGTGATTGTGTACTGTTTGCAACATGAATGCCTTTTGACATTACCTCATTTACTGTAAGCTGGTTTGCAACTGCACCTGCAGAGTGCGACAACTGCAGTCTTGTAGCCTTTGTTATCCCTAAATTCCTGCGTGTTGTTAAAGTAATTTTTTTTGGGGATTTCACAACCCCCTAAAATGTAATCAATGTTCTATCAGAGGGGGTGAGCAATCTGATAAGTGTGCCTTTTTCCATATTAGTTATTCCAGAAGAATTAAATTATTGAATGTTATACTGATGCTGGGGAATAATGTTTTTAATTGTCTAATTTTCTTGCAATGTTAGCTTCCAAATTAATTGATTTTTGTTTTCTTGTTTGATTCCCCAGTTTCCTTCAACGCCACAGGAATGGCAGACTGTGGCATCCCATTTTGCAAGCCGTTGGGACTTTCCCAATTGTGGAGGGGCTATAGATGGGAAACATGTCCACATTGTGCCACCACCCCATTCGGGGTCATATTATTTTAATTATAAGGGGTTCCACAGTATTGTTTTAATGGCGGTGGTGTCGGCACACTATGATTTTTTATATGTGGACGTGGGGAAGAATGGCCGGATGTCGGATGGAGGAGTATTTGCCCAGACGGAGTTCTGCCAGCGTCTCCAGAGTGGTGGCCTGGGATTGCCACCTGATGAAGATAACGTGGAAGGACTCCCCTTTGTCTTCATTGCCGATGAAGCCTTCGCTCTGAGCAAGCACCTCATGAGGCCATTCCCCCAAAGAACCCTCACCCCGGAGAGGAGGGTTTTTAATTACCGGCTGGCCAGAGCTAGAAGAGTGGTTGAGAATGCGTTTGGAATTCTGGCCAGCCGGTTCCGCCTGTTTCAAACAGCCATTAATTTGGCGGAATACAAACTTAATTTTATAATTTTATCATGCTGCATTCTGCACAACTTTTTAAATAAGCATTCTGCCAATTATATAGGCACAGTTGGGCCTGAGGCCGGACAAATAGAAGCCAACCTTACAGGCCTGGATACTGTCCGTACTGGCTTGGCCCCCCAAAGTTCCCGTCAGGTTAGACAGCAATATGTTGATTATTTTATGGGTAGGGGGGCCATTGCAATGGGCCAGGATATATAATTTTTTTTACAATAAAAAAAATATTGCTGAAATCTGGCATTATATTTATTGCTTGCCTTTCTTTTGGGCTGTCTCCTAGGTTATGGTCGAGCAGTTGTAGTGCCAACTGTATTAGAATTTTAAAAATGTATAAATAAGCTCCATTGCCACTGTAAACAACTTTTTGACAATTATAACCAAACTGATACTGAGCCTTGAAATAACAAACCACACATTTGTTAAAATCCTATAAAAGGAGATGTTTTTATTAATGGTTGGTATGCATTCAGTTCTGCATTTAGTATAAAATGTTCCGAGACAAAAATATAATGGTATCTTAATGATGTAGCAAAATATAATTATATTGAAATATTTCTACCTAATCCACAAAAAAATATTTTGGGCTTTTGGATTTTCAAAAACAGGCTTTGTTTTTGGAAAATCAAGTTTTGTTTTTTTTTAAAAGCAAGTTTTTTTTATTTTTTTTTTTGTTTTTGAAAATCAATTTTTTTTTTTTTTTGGGTTTTTTAACATTAATTTTCTTAATTTTTTTGGTGTTTTCAAAGCAATTTTTTTTACTTTTTTTGGTTTTTTAACATTAATTATTTATTCGATTTTTTGGTGTTTTAAAATCAATTTTTTAAGTTTTTTTGGTTTTTTAACATTAATTTTTTGAATTTTTTTTGGGTTTTTTAAAATCAATTTTTTTTTTTTTTTGGGTTTTTTAAAATCACTTTTTTTTTTTTTTTGGGTTTTTTAAAATCACTTTTTTTTTTTTTTTTGGGTTATTTAAAATCACTTTTTTTTTTTTTTTTTGGGTTTTTTAAAATCACTTTTTTTTTTTTTTTTTGGGTTTTTTAAAATCACTTTTTTTTTTTTTTTTTGGGTTTTTTAAAATCACTTTTTTTTTTTTTTTTGGGTTATTTAAAATCACTTTTTTTTTTTTTTTTTGGGTTTTTTAAAATCACTTTTTTTTTTTTTTTTTGGGTTTTTTAAAATCACTTTTTTTTTTTTTTTTTGGGTTTTTTAAAATCACTTTTTTTTTTTTTTTTTGGGTTATTTAAAATCACTTTTTTTTTTTTTTGGGGTTTTTTAAAATCACTTTTTTTTTTTTTTTGGGTTTTTTAAAATCACTTTTTTTTTTTTTTTTGGTTGTTTTTTAGAAAATCAATTTTTATTTTTTTGTGGATTTTTGACAGCCCTCCTTTTTGACATTAGGTTAAACAGCCATTTATGTTAGGCCAAAAAAACAAAGAGAAGGCCCAGAATGGGGTCAGCAAAACAGGAAATGAAGGACATGATTGATGTTTTGGGGTTTAAAAAAGGGCATTTAGATTCGACCCAAAACATCAATCATGTCCTTCATTTCCTGCTGCATACGATCCAGCCTATTACGCATTTGATCCATGTCTTGATTCCAGCCCATTATTTGACCAATTAGACGTTGGGCACTTTCCGAGGTGAAATGGTCACTTCTTGTTGTTCCTAAAGTGGAATGAAACCAAAAAATGTCTTTACAAATATGCACACATACATAGTTTACCTTACCAGAAATAAAGCTGTTGTCTCAGACACTGACCTGGTGGGGTGGCCATGTAGCCTAATTCCTCCACATCCTCGGGGGTGTCACTGTTGCTTGAATGAAGCAGATCCCCTAAAATAGAGTAGACAAATTCAATTAAACAAAAGGCAGCCATGCATAGATTAACGTAAGCTGGTGTGTCAGACACTCACCTGGTGGGGTGCCCATGTCGCCCACCTCTCCTTCCTCCACATCGTCAATGGGACTTGGACTGATTGCCCAATCCTGTTTTGCTTGGGGTGGACTGTGTTCTTTTGGTTGGCTGAGTGATTTTTCCCCTATGTGAAACAAAAAATGAGTAATCTAATTAGCACACAGATATTTTAGGACATAATAATTTTCCAACATTTGTAGTGAAGTGGTTTGTGTAGAGTTCCTATTTTAGTTCAATATTTAAAATTATAAAGACATACCGGATAGATAGATATCAATATCTCAAAATATAGTTAATAATCTTTTGATCTCTCTCTATATCTGTAACAAAATCTCTAAATATCTAACTAAATGTAAATCCAAAAAATTAAGAGAATTTCAAATAGATATATATATATATATATTTATATATTTATATTTATATTTTTATATATTTATATTTATATATTTAGATATAGATATAGATATATATATATAGATATAGATTATATATATCTATATCTATATCTATATTAGATAGATATATATATATATATATATATATATATATATATATATAGATATAGATATAGATATAGATATAGATATAGATATAGATATAGATATATATATATATATAGATATATATATATAGATATATATATATATATATAGATATATATATATATAGATATATATATATATAGATATATATATAGATATATATATATATAGATATAGATATATATAGATATATATAGATATATATAGATATATATAGATATATATAGATATATATAGATATATATAGATATATATAGATAGATATAGATAGATATAGATAGATATATATAGATATATATAGATATAGATATATATAGATATATATAGATATATATAGATATAGATATATATAGATATATATAGATATATATAGATATATATAGATATATATAGATATATATAGATATATATAGATATATATAGAGATATATATAGATATATATAGATATATATAGATATATATATAGATAGATAGATAGATAGATAGATAGATATATATATAGATATGGATATGTAACGAGGTTTCTTCAAAGATCGTTTAGAACGATGAACAAAAATCGTATAGAAAGGAAAAGCACATGGAGCAGTATACAAGGTAATAAACACAAGAGAAAAACACGACAAGTACTTACTTTTTTTAAGAACTTTCCGGATACGTCGGTATTGATCCGGCTCCCTGATTTTCAGGTCAGACCATCTTTTGCGCAATTGATCCTTGGAGCGCTGGACCCCAAATGATGCCTGCAAAGTGTCCACGACCTTTGCCATGATTTTGGCCTTGCGCAAATTTGGCCGTGCGTACGGCCCATAATTGCCATCATAGTCGTCTTTGCGAAGAATGGCCACCATCTCCACCATCTCTTTGAAACTCATATTAGAGGCCTTAAATCTAGGCCTCACAGATTTGGTTGACGTTCCAGACGTTCCAGCCTGCGGGCTGTCTCCACTACCTGAGGTCGTCAACATTTCAGGTGTCTCCGCCATTCTTTAACTCCACTACGCGCCGTAACAAAAAAGGGGCGGAGAACATGAGTTCATTTCGAACGTCAGGGGCGGGCGACGCAGGCGGAGTTTCACACATGCGTAGTGTATAAAGGAGGGCCTTTCGCGCGTGTCGTACGTACGTTCTGTGCGTCAAATTAGGGGGCGGAGAACATGAGTTCATTTCGAACGTCAGGGGCGGGCGACGCAGGCGGAGTTTCACACATGCGTAGTGTATAAAGGAGGGCCTTTCGCGCGTGTCGTACGTACGTTCTGTGCGTAGGTGATAGTGGACCAGGACGTTCCAAAACGAAGGTAATTTGAGATATATATATTTTTTTTTTTGGGGGGGGTTTATGGTCATGACTTTGTAGCAAGCAGCCTATATGGCTTGATAGATTGATGAGGCCTACATAGGGAGAAGATGATGAGGGGTTAGCAGAAACATATAATAAGTTTTTTTGGTCTTGTGACTTTCTCTTTTCCAGATATAATGAATCCCCTATTGAAGGATCCAGAGTTCCTTACTTCTTTTATTTCAAAGTATCGAGAGATGAGGAATTTGTGGGAGGTGAAACACCCTCAGTATTATAACAAGCATGTGAGGAAGTCAACGCTGGAGAGACTTCTGTCCTTTGTCCAGGAGACCATCCCTGGAGCAACAATGGAGACAGTGTACAAGAAAATTGGGGTCTTGAGGAACATGTATAAAAGGGAGCATAGGAAGATCCAGGAATCAAGGAGATCAGGAGCATCAGCAGATGATGTTTATGTACCCAGGCTGTGGTACTACAAACAACTCCGTTTTCTTGATGACCAGAATGAAGCCAGGGCATCACTTTCAACCCTTCCCTCCACCCTTCCCTCCACCCTTCCCTCCACCCCAGCAGAGGCTGATGAGGAGCAAGCTGGGTCTTCCATCCTGGATGAACCGGATATGACCATCTGGAGTCAGGTAAATTATTTTAACAAAGATTTACTGTACTAATATTAATGATGTTAACTGGATGTTATAATTGTCTCAAATAATTTAGCACTCCAAATTGTGTATACATATCAAATGATAGTAGTGACTAAATATGTTTGGCACCTGCTTGAAATAATTAGGGTGTCTGATTAGACTCTTTTATTAAAGAGATGTATTCACATTGAATTTGCTAGTCATGAGAAGCAAACTGTGTGTCATTGATGAACCCAAAAAAAGAAACTAAAACTATTGTCCTTTTTTTATACACAGGATGAGTCCATCCAGGAGGAATGTGGGGAAAGTGGCAGGCAGGAGGAGACCGGGCCCATGGACAGCCTGGAGGAGGCCGGATTCACCATCATCCTGGAGGAGGCTGGGCCCAGTGTCAGGCAGGAGGTGGCTGCTCCCAGTGAGGTGGCTGGGCCAAGTGAGGTGGCTGGGCCAAGTGAGGTGGCTGGGCCAAGTGAGGTGGCTGGGCCCAGTAGGAGCCTCACCCAATCCCAAGTGCCTCCCCTCCACCTTCCCAAAAAAAGGGCCAGGAAGGGGATGGTCACACAGGACGCGTCCCTGCGCCTCATGCAACAGGCCACCCGTTTTTTAACAAGCCCCCCCGAAGCGGAAGAAGCCTATGGCTGCTACTTAGCCAGCAGGCTTCTTCAGATGGATTGGGAGCAGCGCCTCATTTGTGAGCGCCTATTTGGGGAAACAATCCATAAGGGGCTGCAGGGCACGCTAACCAAAAACACCCAACTACATGAGGCAGCCCCCCCCCCTCCTCCTCCTCCTCCTCCTCCTCCTCCTCCTCCTCCTCCTCCTGCCACAACTGAAACACCAGAGCCACAGCCTCAAAAGAAGGCTACAGGGAAGGCTACAGGGAAGGCTGCAGGGAAGGCTGCAGGGAAGGCTGCAGGGCAGCGTGGAGGAAAGGCTGCAGGGAAGAGAAGAAAGTGATGACCTGGGTTCAGTCTGGTCTGACAGAAGACGCAGGCTGTTGTAGTACCACAGTCTGGGGACATCTAGATCATCTGCTGGTGCTGTTGATCTCTGGGATTCTTGGACCAGATTGTGCTCCCTCTTATATGGACTCCTCAAGATCCCAATTTTCTTGTACACCGACTTTTTCCAGCGTTGACTTCCTCTTTATTTTATTTTGACCATGAATAAATGGATCTTTTTTGAGTTTAGCAAAAGACTTTTATGTGTTTTCTTTTAAATCATTGATTTTACACACAATGTTAAATTAACAAGGGACAACAATCTCATTGAGTTTTAAAAAAACACACCAAAAATACATTACTAATGTTAAGAATGTTCAAGTGGTAAGTCTTGAAAAAAAAATATATACATAAACAAAAACGGTGCTTTGGGTTAACTTTATCTAAAAATTAAAAAATAATCACTAGAAAAAAAAAAAAAAAGAATAATGGGTTCTTTGTGGTAACTTTACAAACCTAAAAAAAAAAAAAAAAAAAAGGGAAAAAGTATTATTAGTATGGAAACATTGTTTATAAAAAGCATACTATATCATTCATGAGATCAAAGAGAAAAAGAATTCAGAAATCAGTTTGGGAGAACTCTGATTATGAACAGCAAAACACCTTCGTTCTTTAGAGCATTCGTAAAGAAGAAATAAAATGCGCTGCATTCAACGATCACAGATTTTGCAGCGTGATGAATGTGCTACCTACAATACGAACACTAGTTTTACTAGACCGAGTGCTTCCGTTTAGTTTTTGCTTATGAGCATGCGTCGTTTTTTTGTCCGTAGGACTAGCATACAGACGAGCGGACTTCGGGGTCCGTCGTAGTTACGACGTAAAGATTTGAAGCATGTTTCAAATCTAAAGTACGTCGGATTTGAGGCTAAAAAAGTACGTTGAAAGTCCGAAGCAGCCCACACACGATCGGATTACCAGCCAGCTTTAGTCCGTCAGCGTCCGTTGGACTTTTGTAGACGAAAAGTCCGACCGTGTGTACGCGGCATAAGGTAAATGATTTTAGTAAGTCACCTATTTTGTGAAAGATTGATACTTGCTTTGTGTTGGGAGCATATATATTGGCAATAGTTATTGGGTGGGTACCTATCTTCCCTTTAAGGAATACGTATCTTCCCGTAGGATTGTGTAGGGAATCTGTTAATTGGAATGGTGTTTGTTTGGATATCAGAATAGAAACTCCTTTGGTTTAAGCATCAGGATTGGTCGTGTGATATGCTAGAGGAAATCTTTTGCCATAGAATTTTGGAGTTTTGTCAGATTTAAAGTGTGTTTCTTGAAAAAAAGGTCCCGGAGGTAGATTTAGTCCTGCTAGTCTACTGTATTTGAATTATTAGTTTTCCTTCTATTTTGTTCTTTCTGCTCCGAAGGGAGCGAGAGAAGGCAAAATGTTGGAATTAAAAATAATAATCAAAATGTCCGGGTTTTTTTTTCAGAGGGGATATATAAAAAAAATATAGCACCCTCTGTGTGGGTTCGTGGTCTAGAAAATTCTCTACAACTTGTGGAGCAACTGTGTGTACTCAATGAGAGAAAAATATAGGGGTGTGCATGTATATAAATAGGTGGGAGTGGAATGCTTATTTACCTAGCATTGCTATATTTTTAGTACAGTTATGAGTATATCATTAATTACTTTCTCTCCTACTATTATCTTCGCTCTTTATCCTTTTCTTTTTTTTCTTTTTCTGATCTCTTCTGCACCTTATTAGCATGTTCCTTTTTTAGTAGATCGTAAATATACAGGCTGAGGCTGTGTTCCCAGGATTTATTAACTGTTCTATATTGATATCTACTGTATATGATTCCTAAGTGGATTTATATCACAGCAATTCAACCTTTTACCAGTAGGTAGTAGTAGAGGATAGTGAGCATCATAAACAATGTAGAGCCTAGAGAAATGTTAACATTAATTCCACTGGGATCTTTATAGCTGTGTATAAAATTATAATAATATAAAATTATAACATATAATTTTATTTTATTTTTATTTTATTTTTTAAACAACCTATACTTTTGTTTGTGACCTTTTCTGAAATAGGAATTGGAACCATTTTTTGGAACCAGTGTTTGAGGTGTTTCTTGTAGAAGTCACTATACAGTAGGGTCACTTGGGCTCCAGTATCCAGCAGAGCTTTAGTATAAATCCCTTCTACTTGAATGGGGACAATTGGAGAAGGTCCCACAAGCTTAGGAGGGAATCCATGTGTTTTTGCACGCTTGATCCTCTTGGTGGCTTGTACCTTCACACTTTGCTTTTGTTGAATTCTTTTTTTCTTCTTTGACTTAACTGAGGCTTCAGGGGTCTGAAGTGTACGGGTTTGTTTGGAGTTGACTATTGTAGTAGGGCGCCCAGTTGACTCCTTCACTGGGGCCCGCTGAAGTTTTCCCCCGGCTGTCGATGCTTTGTTTCTGCTTTTGGGTTTGGGCATACCCGCCTGTAATGTCCAACCCCTCCACAATTGAAACAGGACTTGTGCTTTCCCGCAACTGTGGGGCTTAACATTTCTTTAGGTGCTTGAATACCTCCATCAGGTGGAATTTGTGTACTTGGTGGTCAAAAGAGCCATCATCTCCATCAACTGTGCCACCTGTGTCTGAAGAAGTTCGATTTGAGGGTCACCATTAGTTGCACTAGCCGTCCTAACTCCAAGACTGATTTTGGCCTTTGAAATGATCTTTTTTTCAAGGATGGCTTCCTCTTCCCGCACAATTCGGATCAGGTCCAGGTACTTCAGGATGCCACCATCTTGACGGGTTCTTAACTGAAGCATTATGGGGTCCAATGGCTGGGCACCCCTGAGGACTTGCTTGGCTCGGACTTCGTCCACTTTTCCAGGGTCTAATCCCTTCTTCAACAGAATCTGGTGTATGATCTTGTCCAAACGCCTCATGTACTCTGACAGCTTCTCTCCCTCACTTTGATAAGTGTGTTCCAGCTGGTAGATCAGGTCGGAAACCTTCTCTGTTCGCCCAAACACATCCTGTAGGATGTCTAAGTAGTCCTGAGCCATGCAGTCTCACCAGTATAACCCGAGTTATAGTTCAAGTTATAGTTCAAGATGTTCATTGGCATCTTGGGTAGGTCAATTTAATGTCAAAAGTAAACAACAGTCACTTCCTGTATCTTCTCACATTCAAGAGAAAGAAAAAATAAAATAAAGTCTATTCACAATTTTGGCCACTAGATAGTGCCAAATGCTAACTTACAACACTGTACATATAATAACATAGCATTAGATTATTGAGCAAAAATGCGACCGCTACATAGTGAATGTAGACAACAATCTGGTGGTAGAGAACTCAATTAGAATATTTTGTAATATATATTGATTAGCTTAGTATTCTTACAGCAAATCTGAGTTTCATAATAGAAATTTGCATAATTTGCCCAGATTTTTAATGGGTATATATTAATCCATATTCACCAGAGTATTTGTATGTTTTATAACCTGTAACAAACAAATAACCAACATTTATATTTGATTTCTATTGCTTCTTGAGCCTTTCATGAAGCTGAAATATGTGATAGCTTTATTCTGGCAATATGGTTTTTGTTTTTTTTAACCTCCCTCGAAGGAGTATTGTAAGTTTATTTGCCATAGAGCACTCATATATTTCTTTTTCAGTTAAATTACCATTTGTGTAGTGGTATACTAACAATATAAGCAGACCCGAGAATAGCATGATGAATGTAATACACTTTTTTTTTTTTGTTTTTCTCTGGGGAGAAAGTCCATTGTGTATCTTTAGAACAAGTTATCCAGAACGAAAAAAAGAACATGTGGGCAATTGTTCCTTCTTGTGAGTAAGGTCATGACTGATATGTGGGTAGTACTCACAGATATTAGTTGTATGATCGCCTCCATTTCCATGACCTTTTGGATGTGCATTGTCCCATTTTTGATCTGTGTGTATATGCTAGAAAAATAAGGAAGGGATTAGATATAAACAGTCAACATGAAAATTAAGAATGTAACTGTATGGCAATATATATATATGCCCTTTTGAGGGTATAGTGTTCCAAACAAAGGATTTTTTTACAGTTGCCTATATACCAGATCTTTTTTTTTTTTTTTTTACATTAGAGTGGCTTTGGTATAGGAGGATTAGGTATCCATATGATCCAGGCGGTCCATGTGATCTTTGCATAGAGGAGGGGAAAATCCTGGGCTTTCTTGTGCTTCTCTTCTACTGTGCTGAGCTGATGGAGATCTGCGACGACGGTCACAGTTTCTTTGAGCTCTCGGTGTACAATTTTTGGTGACTTCTATTCATGTGTCATTAATCAGGAGTGAATTATACCATTCAGGCACATCAACGCTTAGTATATTTAGTGTTTCACAGAATACTTGCAGGTGGTCAGGTGTACGCAGCAGGGCGGTATGGTCTCACCACGTGGCGGAGAGGCAAAATAAAAACTTGGTATGGTATGCCTCTGGTTCTCAGTTGTTCCAGTAATGGGCGTAGTGCTCTGCGTTGTTGAAGCGTTATGTTTGAAAGGTCCTGGTACAGTTTGATTTCATTCCCATTAAAAAGAAAGCAATTTTTTTTATCTAGCCTTTTTTAATATGGCCTCTTTTAAGGTAAAATTAACCAAGCAGCATATGATGTCTCTGAGGGATCTTTGTCCCATCCTCTTGGTCTAAGGGCTCTGTGAATTCTCTCAAATTCTATAGTGGAGTCTGCAGGTCTGTCCAACAGGTCATTAAATATAGTTGAAGCAGTTTGCTCTATTGGATTTTGATTGATTGCTTCTGGGACTCCTCTAATGCGATTCTCCAGGTGTCTGTGCATCTCTATGATGTGTGAGAGATGCATTTCAGAGAATTTTTGTACTTGCCTGATGGCATCCGCATGGGAGGCCTGCTCCGCTGTCCCCATCCTGGTTGCTATAGCCTGTATGCCAGCTCTGAGGTCTGTGATCACTGCTGACAGGGTGAATTTAATGTCCATGGCTATCATCTGGAATTCGGACAGGCCGAGGTTCTGTTCAGGCTGTGTGGGGCTGTGTCCAGTGTCTGTGAGGGGACAGGAGCCTCCGAGTGGTATTACCCCCAAATTACCCCCCAAAACACCTACCCGAGTCCTGTCAGTGCTCCAGCATTGTCCAGGCTGCAGTTCTTCTCTCTGCACTTCCTGGTCTCACAGGAGACACAGGCAACAGCAGGAGCCATAGACCCCTGCTACTGTCATTTAAATCCCTTGATGATGGAGTAGGGACATGGATGTGTTGAACCAAAGTTGCTTAGCATACCACATTTTCCTAAAAACAACTATTTAACCACTTGCTCACTGGGCAATTTTATCCCCTTCCTGACCAGGCCACTTTTTGCAATATACTAAAAAGATGCTAAACAATGCTGGCCCACTTACAAAAGCACCACTCTGTTCCCAGGATGATAACTGTAACGAGCCCCTTGCTCGCTCGGTTACACTCTCCCGACACTCCTCTGCTGCTATAGAATCAGATTGCAGATTGGGACATCTAATCCGGGATTAGAACTACAGCTATGTGCCGTTCTAAGCCAGTTGTGATAGCTCAGAACAAACACCAGGCAGGCTGTTCAACCAGGAATCTCTTTTATTTCAATATACAGGCTCTTTTATACACTAAAAGAGGATATTATTCTAACAATACAGCTGTAAACTAATTAACCTAATTAACATAAGCTAATTAACTAATCCCTTTAGACAGCCTAGATGAGTCAGATATGACCTTTAGGCCAGACTGGCCATCTTGTAGTTCAGAAAATCCAATCAACATTATCACAATAGCAGAGTTAATTAAACACAAACAACAATGGGGATCTAATGACTCTTAGATCCCATACTAGAGACTTATTTACAATACACATTTTAGCAGACAACAGACAGGAAGCTGGAATTGATGACATTAGCATTTAACAGTAGGAGTCCCAACGGTATGAATCAGTCACCATTCCAATATGGCAAATCCAGGGTCCCCAGAATCTGTGTGTCCTGGGGGACCAGGACCCGAATCCACAGTAATAACACCTCAAGGGTCCCCAGGCATACAGCTCACAAAGGGCAACGTTCCCCCAAATGCCGGGGCCCACGATCGATCGGCAAGAGGCTAGCATACAGTCCCCTCCAAAGGTCTCTCTCCCGGCTAGGTCTGTAACATTTTTAGGATGAGAACCCTTAGGATTACTATGTAAATATATAAATATCAATCATTAAAAATGATAATGATAAATATAAGCAAAAAAAAGATCGACATTTTTGAAAAAAACATATTTTTTTAGTTTCTATTATAAAATGTTGCAAATAATTTTTCTTCATAAATTTAGGATAAAATTGATATTGCTACATATAATTTGTAAAAATAACCAAAATCAGTGTATATTATTTAGTCCGTGTGAAAATTATAGAGTCTATTAGCTATGCTACATATCATTAAAAAATGATCAGTTCTGATGTACTGACTGCCTATCTCATTTATTGGAGGCCCTGGAATGCCAAGACAGTACAAGTACCGCCCAAAGGACCCATTTTTAAAATGTAGACAGTCCAAGGTATTTAGTAAGAGACATGGTGATTTTTTTGAAGTTGTAATTTTTTCCCAGAACTCATGGGAAAATTAAGAAATTATTATTATTTTTTTTGCACAAAATTGGCACATTAACAAGTTATTTCTCACATACCGCATAGGCATACTTACAATTACACCCCAAAACACATTTTGCTACTCATCCTGAGTATGACGTCATGTGTGAGACTTTTCCACAGCCTGGCCACATACAGAGGCCCAACATCCAAGTAGCACCTTCAAGCTTTCTAGGGACATAAATTACACATTTACTGTATTTTCCTGACTACCTATCACATTTTTGAAGGCCCTGGAGCACCAGGATAGTGAAGGCCCTGGAGCACCAGGATAGTGGAAACACCCACAGAATGACCCCATTTTGCAAAGCAAGCACCCTAAGGTATATTCTATGAGGCATAATGAGTCTTTTGAACATGTCATCTTTTCCTCAAGTTTTTGGAAAATGTGGAAAGAAAACACAAAGTTGTCCATTTATAAGATATTCCTCAGGGGTTTCAAAGAAAACGGCATAAGATATTCCTAACTAGGGATGAGCTTGATGTTCGAGCGGCCATGTATAGTGTGTGACTGTGGACGGAGATAGATTGAGCTAGATTAGACAGGCAGGTTAGTTAGTCGCAGTGTATTTGATATGTATATACAGTCGGTCTAGTTTATATATATATATATATATATATATATATATATATATATATATATATACAGTATCTCACAAAAGTAAGTACATCCCTCACATTTTTGTAAATATTTTATTCTATCTTTTGATGTGAAAACACTGAAGAAATGACACTTTGCTATAATGTAAAGTAGTGAGTGTACAGCTTGTATAACAGTGTAAATTTTCTGTCCGCTCAAAATAACTCAACACACAGCCATTAATATCAAAACCGCTGGCAACAAAAGTGAGTACACCCCTAAGTGAAAATGCCCAAATTGGGCCCAAAGTGTCAATATTTTGTGTGGCCACCATTATTTTCGAGCACTGGCTTAACCCTCTTGGGCATGGAGTTCACCCGAGCTTCAGAGGTTGCCACTGGAGTCCTCTTTCACTCCTCCATAATGACATCACAGAGCTGGTGCATATTAGAGACCTTGCGCTTCTCCACCTTCCCAAAGACAACCTCTGGATATGACGCTGAGCACATGCACTCAACTACTTTAGTCAACCATGGCGAGGCCTATTCTGAGTGGAACCTGTCCTGTTAAACCACTTTATGGTCTTGACCACAGTGCTGCAGCTCAGTTTCAGGGTCTTGGCAATCTTCTTATAGCCTAGGCCATCTTTATGTAGAGCAACAATTCTTTTTTTTCAGATCCTTAGAGAGTTCTTTGCCATGAGGTGGCATGTTGAACTTCCAGTGACCAGTATGAGAACGTGAGAGCGATAACACCAAATTTAACACACCTGCTCCACATTCACACCTGAGACCTTGTAACAGTAACGAGTTACATGACAACGGGGAGGGAAAATGGCTAATTGGGCCCAATTTGAACATTTTCACTTAAGGGTGTACTAACTTTTGTTTCCAGCGGTTTAGACATTAATGGCTGTGTGTTGAGTTATTTTGAGGGAACAGCAAATTTACACTGTTTTACAAGCTGTACACTCACTACTTTACATTGTAGCAAAGTGTAATTTCTTCAGTATTGCCACATGAAAAGGTATAATAAAATATATATATATATAGAGAGAGATGGCTCCGATGTTGGTTCCCAGGTGGAGGAAGAGAGTAAAGTGAGCCTAGAGAGAGGGGGTGACACAGAAGGACAAGAAACTGGCAGTCATGTTCCGCAAGCCACAGCATACTGCCAGGTTTGCTCCAGTGATAAGGAGAGAGGGGATGATGAGGTCACTGACTGTACTTGGGTGCCTGAGAGAACAGAGGAGGAAAGTGAGGAGGAGGCACAACTCCAACGAGGCAGAATGTCCTCTAGGGTTCAGCTTAAGGGCAGCCACCCTATTGCATCACATCGCAGAGCTCCACAGGTGCAGGGTGCTGCTGACTCCCTGCTGACTTTTCAAAGTTCCTTGGTGTGGGCCTTTTTCGACGCACATGCAGCAGATCGCACCGTTGCACCGTTGCTGTTTGCAACCTATGTCTGAAGCAGCGTGACCAGAACAGCAGCCGCTTGGGCACCACATGCTTGACCAGACATAAGACGACCTGCCTTGCAGTCCATTGGCAGCAGCACCTGAAAGACCCCCATCATAGAAAAAGGCAGACTCCTCCTTGCTCCTCATCAAGGATCTCAAACCTTACTATACCTCCAGTCTTCTCAAAAACCTGCACTAAGAGGAATGAAGGTATAGCAATAGGTGTCACAAGTACTTGCAGCCAATCTGCTAGCAGTACAATTGATTTCAACAGGCAAATTTCCCTACCCCAGATGCTGAACCATAAAAAGAAATTTGGTCCCAGCTATCCACATGCCCAGCGTCTAAATGCTAGCTTGGTCAAATTGCTAGCACAGCAACTGCTGCCTTTTCAGCTGGTAGACTTATCCCCCTTTTGTGAGTTTGTGGAATGTGCTGTACCACAGTGGCAAGTTCCATTCCGGCTCTCTACTGCCATGCGGAAGGCAATATTTTGGCCTTGTGGGACAGGGCGGTCAGCAGTAAGGTTCATATTACCGATCACTCATGGTCCAGCAGGCATGGACAGGGACGTTACCTTTCCTTCGTGGCGCACTGGGTAACTCTGCTGGAAGCTGGGAAGGATGCAGGACAGGGATGCAGGACAGGGTTCCACCACTGCGCCTCCAAAAAGCTAGTGGTGATTCTGCCACAACATCTGTATGCTCCCTTTATGCTCCCTTCCCTCCTCTTCTTCTTCCTCTATGGCCTGGCCTCTTCTGCAGTATTGTCCTCTGAATCAGCAGTACTCCCTAAATGTTCAAGGGGCTACGCAAGGAGTCAGGAAAAAAGTTGTCATGCTTGAATTGGTCTGCCTAGGGGACAGGAGCCACACTGGGACAGATATTCTGTCAGCTCTGCAGGGGAAGGCTCAGAGGTGGTTGACGCCATTTCAGCTTCAGCCAGGAATGGTTGTGTGCGGCAATGGACCAACCTTCTCTCTGTCTTCCGACAGGGACACTTGACCCATGTTCCATGTTTGGCACACGTCCTTAATTTGGTGGTGAGAATCACAAACACTTAGCACCACACACATTGCCTCCCCATGACTGACTCCACCACACTGATTGGGACACTTAAGATCCTCTCCCACAACGTACAAGGCCTTAACTCCCCTGTGAAGAGACGCAAAATACTGCAACAGCTTCACACTCTGAAGGCTGATGTAGTTCTGCTTCAGGAAACTCATTTCCCCGCCTCCTATCAGCCCAAATTCCTGCACAAAAGCTTCATGAACTTCCACCTAGCCAATGCTGACAACAAAATGAGAGGAGTGGCAGTCTGCTTCTCCAACAGAACTCAATTCGTACATGCTAACACTATCAAAGATCCAGAGGGACGCTACATACTAGTTTCTGGTATGATTAATGGTGAGGCCTACACGTTTGTCTCATACTACACGCCCAACACACACCAAGACACCTTTTTTGACACCACACTGAAGGTACTCAAACCGCATTTCGTGGGCACAGTAATATTGGGGGGAGACTCCAATACCCCATTTGACTACTCCTCTGACAAATCAAACCCCCTGCGGCCCAAATCAAAACGGCCCCCCAAACGTAGCCTTCGGGTGGCGCAAATAGTCTGATCTTTTGGCCTGATCGATATCTGGAGGGAAATGAACCCCCAAACTAGAGACTACACGCACTACTCGGCCCTCCACCACACCTTCTCTAGGATTGACCACATATTTGTCCCACCACACGTAATCCCGAGAGTAACCTCCTCCAAAATTTATGACACTCCACTGTCCGACCACTCGATAATGTCTATGTCACTCAGGGGTGGGTCGGGCGTGAAGGGCTCCTTCCGATGGTGCCTTAATGAAACTCTTCTAAGCAACCCAACCCATTGCACGCTTCTAGACAAAGCTCTTTCCGACTACTTCAGTGAGAATGACACGGGGTCAGTCTCCCCGGGATGTCTTTGGGCAGCACACAAGGTGGTGTTGAGGGGCAGGATCCTACAACTCTCCTCACAACTTAAAAAAGAAAGCAGGGCGGAGGTCTCGCGCCTCACTACGGATTTCCGCTTGCTGAGTAAAGCCCACAAACAACACCCTACTCCGGATAACTTGGCCAAACTTGACTCAGCTAGAGTGAAACTCAATCTCTCGCTCACTACTTCCACGGAGAAACACTTACGGTGGTCCGGCGCGCGTTTCTATTACCAATCGGATAGGATAGGCGCTAAGCTAGCTACTAAGCTTAGCCCGAGGATCCGTACCTTGGTATTTCCCAAAATTCGTGCCTCGTCGGGTAATCTAACGCAAAATCCTACCATCATTATGAAATCATTCCACGATTATTACTCACATCTTTATGAGACAGTACCCCACACTCATTCCAAGGCCAAAGAGCGGTTTCTCCAAGACATTAACCTACCCCAACTACAGCAAACACACCGCGACCTGCTAGACGCCCCCTTCTCCTCTGACGAAATCTTAGAAACAATTAAATCCTTGAAAATAAACTCTGCCCCGGGTCCAGACGGTTTTTTGGTATGTTATTACAAGAAGTTTGGCCCTCGTCTGGCTCCTTACATGGCCCGGTTCTTCAACTCCCTCCGGGATGGAGCCCCTATCCCTAGCGACTTAAACTCAGCTTTTATCTCGGTCATACCTAAACAGGGTAAAGACCCAGGCGAGGTGGGCAACTACCGCCCTATTTCTTTAATCAATAACGATCTCAAAATAATGACTAAAATCCTGGGAAACAGGATGTCTAACTTTATTGTTCATTATATACATAGGGACCAAGTGGGCTTCATCCCGGGGAGACAGGGACCGGACCAGGTTCGCAGAGCTATCGACTTGATTTACCTTCTGCAGTCCCGGTGGGACGGAGGCCCTGTACAAGAGGGCTTCTTGCTGTCGCTGGACCTGCAGAAGGCCTTCGATTCCGTGTCGTGGCCCTACATTTTTTAAAATTCTAGAACGCTGGGGGTTTGGCGACGGTTTCCGCACGATTATTAACACTTTATATTCCTCACCCTCAGCACAGGTGCGACTAATGGGCCATTACTCGGAACCCTTCAATATTCGTAGGGGAACTAGACAGGGCTGTCCCCTTTCACCCTTGATTTTCGCTATTGCAATCGAGACACTGGCTATTGCCATCAGATCGAACGAGAATATCCAGGGAGTGAAATGTGGTCCTGACGTTCACAAATGCGCCCTATTTGCGGACGACATGCTCTTGTTCCTCACTGCTCCTCTCACATCCACACCTAATGTCCTCAGACTTTTGAGAGACTTTGGTCTCATCTCTGGTCTTCAGGTGAATGTGACTAAATCGGTGGCCCTAAATGTTTCGGTCCCAGTACCTCTCATAGACCAACTCTGACCACACTTTCTCTTCACATGGGCTAGCCACTCAATCCCCTATTTGGGTATCAAGCTGACGAAAAACATTGGAGACCTATATGCCGCTAACTACCCCCCCATGCTCCGCTCCCTAGAGCAGGACCTACGGAAATGGTCGGGGGAGGGCCTGTCATGGTTAGGTAGACTCAACGCAGCCAAAATGACTCTCCTGCCACGCCTACTATACCTGTTCAGATCACTTCCAATACCGATTAAAAAATCGGTCTTGACCAAATTTCAGTCCTGGGTGATTAGGTTTGTCTGGGGGGACAGGGGCCATCGCTTTGCTAAAGAAATATTATTCAGACTTCGGTCACAAGGGGGCCTGGGACTACCAAACTTGTGGCTATATTACCAGGCAGCACAGTTAGCACAGTTCTCAGCCATTTACACTAAATCCTGCAGACCAGATTGGATCTTCATTGAGAGACAAGCGGTACCACATTTCACTCTCGACTTCTTAACATGGAGACCTCCCAAACACAGACCGGCCATCTTAGCCCCCACTTTGTCCCACTCCCTAGCCCTCTGCGACCAATTGCATACCCACGCCAACTTGATTTCCCCCTTAAGGCCTCTCACACACCTATTTCACAACCCTGACTTTCCCCCTGGGATGAACATTCATGCATTTCATTGGTGGCTGAACAAGGGCCTTTTCCGAATAGGACACTTCTTTACTCCCAATGGCCCTATTTCATTAGGCCATTGTTTGAGTTCTCTGGAAATGCCTACCTCAGAAAAGTTTCGACTCTCACAAATACGCCACTTTCTCCACTCACTTTGTACTGATAAGACGAACACTCCTAAGGCCACGATGTATGAGCTATGGTGCTCTTCGTCTGCCCCCCAAAGGGGTGGGATATCCATTATCTATGCGTCCCTGGCAGATAGGACGGACACCCCGGCCTACGCTCGATCCTGGGAATCGGACCTGGACATCCAGTGGGACCCTGCGAAGTGGTTCCAAGCCTTCAGCAGATCATCGAAAGGTATCTTAAATATAGCCTTGATTGAAGCTAACATTAAAATCTTTACTAGATGGTACTACGTCCCGGCCAGGCTTGCCAGGATATTCCCGGACTCCTCCCCCCTCTGCTACAGAGGTTACGGTCATATTGGCACGATGCACCACATCTGGTGGACCTGCCCACGCATACGGATTTTCTGGAACAAATTCCTCCATATCCTAAGGAGAGTATCTGGGGCAGTGGTTCCACAGGACCCCACATACATTCTATTGAATTGCAAAATACCCAACACTTCTAAAAACACACAACAACTTATATTCTTTATGTGCTTGGGAGCCAAAGTTACTCTAGCGAAAGCCTGGAAAACTCCTTCGGTGTCCATATCGGCCACCAAACGGAAGATCTCTTGGATAATGTCACAGGAACAAATAGTCGCTAAACTGCGTGACACGGTCCCACGTTTTGAAGGGATTTGGGAACCTTGGGCTAGGTATGTCGGTATTTCACTTTACCCAGGTCACCTGCTAACGTAGGGGAGAGTCCGGCAAGATTACCACCTCTCTCCATTGACCCCACCCCCCTCCCTCCCTCTCTCTACTTTTGGCTCCCTTTCTCCTCTTCATCTTTCCTCTCTACTCTTTCTTTTCATGCTCTACCCTCATCTCTCTTATACCAGCTAATGGCTAATAACGATCTTCCTAGGCCAAAACTTCCTCATTTGTTCTTTTAGGTTGTCCTAAACTACTCACATAGTGTATCAGCCTAGATGGCAGCCAGTTACTCTTAGGATGCTATCCTGGATGATGTGTCTGTCAGCTCCGTCCGGGGGGCTGCTGCGCCTGGGTTTCTTTCCAGTGCGAGCACTTTCCCGGGGGATCTGACAGGAGGTGGGGAGACACCCCCTTTGGTGGGAACCCTAAAGCTCTCGCACTCCACAGTGTGCTCCCATGGGGGTGGAGTGATGATCTCGGGGGCCTTCCTGGGGGAAGTCCCCAGTTTAAAATTCTTCTCAGGTTGTCCGTTCTTCTAACAGAAATTAACAATTCTTTTCTAAGACAGTAAACTAGCCAGGAACTTTGCTCTACCTTGATACATCTTCTGTGTAAGTGCTATGTTGTTCCTGCTATGTATCTCCCTCTTTTGACTGCCTTGGTCATCGAGGAGTATTAAGTGGTATGTTTTGTTCATAATATACTTGTATTGCAAAATTTCAATAAAAACATTGAAACAGAAAAACACTGCGGGCCACGTTGTTACCTCACCTGTGGAAATCAGTAAACTTCTTGCTGACTACTATATGACCCTGTACTCTAAAGATATGACTGACCAGAGGAAAGCAGAATACCTTCCTAGCTAAGACCCGTCTACCTCAGCTCAACTCCACTCAATTAGAGATTCTTAATGCTCCCGTCTCCTTAGAGCAGCCTTTCTCAACCAGTGTGCTGCGGCACACTGGTGTGCCGTCAGAGGTTCTCAGGTGTGCCGCGGGATCAGGGGAGTGAAGGGCTGTCAGATGAGCCCGATCTCCCGATCCCCTGCCGAACTGTACATCGGCACTTTGAGAAGCTCCGTCAACCTCAGCAAAGTGAAAGTAAAGTGCAGGGGAGTGTGCTCTGCTCTCTGCTTCCCCCTACAGTGTAGTACCTGGCTGAATGAGGAAACTGGAAAGGTACTGTGCTAGAAGCTAGATTCGTTTTAAAAGGGCTTTATACATGTGTCTGTGTGTGTGTGCATGTGAGTGTCTGACTGTCTGTGTGTGTGTGTGTGTGTACATGTGTGTACATGTGTCTGTATGTGAGTTTGTACATGTGTGTGTGTGCATGTGTATGTATGTGTGTGTGCATGTGTCTGTATGTGTGTGTGTGTGTGTGCATGTGTCTGTATGTGTGTGTGTGCATGTGTCTGTATGTGTGTGTGTGTGTGCATGTGTCTGTATGTGTGTGTGTGCATGTGTCTGTATGTGCGTGAGCATGTGAGTGTCTGTCTGTATGTGTGTGTGTGTACGTCTGTATGTGTGTTTGTACATGTGTGTGTGTGTGTGTGCATGTGTCTGTATGTGTGTGTGCATGTGTCTGTATGTGCGTGAGCATGTGAGTGTCTGTCTGTATGTGTGTGTGTGTACGTCTGTATGTGTGTTTGTACATGTGTGTGTGTGTGCATGTGTCTGTATGTGTGTGTGCATGTGAGTGTCTGTCTATATGTGTGTGTGTACATCTGTATGTGTGTTTGTTCATGTGTGTGTGTGTGCATGTGTCTGCATGTGTGTGTGCATGTGAGTGTCTGTCTGTATGTGTGTCTGTATGTGTGTTTGTACATGTGTGTGTGTGTGCATGTGTCTGTATGTGTGTGTGTGTGTGTGCATGTGTCTGTATGTGTGTGTGCATGTGTCTGTCTATATGTGTATGCATGTGTCTGCATGTGTGTGTGCACGTGTCTGCATGTGCGTATGTACAAGTGTCTGTATGTATGTGTCTGTATTCGTGTGTGCACGTGTATGTGTCTGTATATGTGTGTGTGTGTATGTTACTTTTAATCCTGACACCCCCCCCATTCCTGTACCATCAGAACTGCTTTTGTAGGTCTTGCTTGTGATAGCAGCAAGGACTGCTTCTCCTCTGAAAAGCAACCTATGCACAGATCGCTTTTCAGAGGCATTTGACAGGCGGTAAAGAGGCATTATGTTGCCTCCTCACCACCTGTTTTAATGCAGCATCACTACACCGCAACCGTGCAATGTACACAGTTGCAGGGTAGTTGCAGTTCAGCCCCATTCACCATGGGTATACCTCCAGCTGCAGCCACAACATGTGTACACCCCCAGCTGTTGTCTCTGCAGCTAAAGGGGAAAAATTTGGGGGTGGTAAAAACAGCTTAACCATGTGCTTTTACCACCCCCCCAACCCGACATGTGAACAAGCCCTTGGTTCACATCTGTGTTGCTGCATGCTGTGTGTAGTGCAGCCCATTCATTTCAATGGGCTTCCCTAACCACAAAAATTCAGGGAAGGAAATCCCCGACCTTTTTTTTTTAAATTGCACTGCACCAAAAGCACCCCACATTTTCCAATGTGTAAGGTACCATTAAGAATTAATGGCACCCCTAAAGAGCAGAGCATTTGTCTGTGTGTCAGGAATGAGTGTGATTTTGCGCATGTTCCGCGACACACAGTAACGTGAACTAAGCCTTGGACTGGGGTGCCTCAAGACTGAAAATACTTTTTAAGGGTGCCCCGACTGGAAAAAGGTTGAGAAACACTGCCTTAGAGGACATCCAGCTGACTATTAAATCTCTAACATATGCCAAGGCTCCAGGCCCAGATGGCTACACAGCCGAATTTTACAAATTGACAAAAGACTTTATTCGTGACACTCTGAAATATGTCTTCACCGCTATGTGGGATGGTGGCCCTTATCACCCCACAGGAACACAGGCACACATTAGACTAAGCTCCAAAAAAGGAAAAGACCCCCTACACCCAGGCTCATATCGTCCAATATCTCTAATCAATGTAGACGTTAAAATTCTATTTAAAATAATAGTCTCACGTCTAACTCGATTACTCCCCTCTTTACTCCACCCAGCCCAATCTGGTTTTGTTCCAGGGCGTTCTGCCACCTTGAACATTCGTAAGGTTCTGATGGCGCTGGAATACGCTAAATCACACCCAGACCAATATATAGCCATCATTTCACTTGATGCCGAAAAAGCTTTAGACAATCTTTATCTGTCGTGGCTATTCAGGGTGATGGAAGCATTCGGTTTCTCTGTCCCAACGAAACAGGGATGCCCCCTCTCCTCCCTACTATTCAATATAGCTATTGAGCCTCTATCCAGGATACTTAACTCACTTGACAGGATCAGGGGCATCACTGTAGGTAACCAGGTATTTTGCTCCGCCCTATTTGCGGATTACATATTACTGTTCTTCACCGACCCTCCTGCAGACTTTGATAAACTCTGAGAACTCTTTGAGACCTTTCAAGAGAGCTCGGGCCTTAGAATTAATTTTGACAAAAGTGAGGTCTTACCATTACAACCCCGGACATCAGCTAAATGGATGTCATCATCCCCTTTTACCTAAGCGACTCACCACATCACCTACTTGGGTATCTATATAGGCCGAGAACCTTCCTCTATATACGGTCTTAACTACCCGCCTCTGATAACCAAAATTGTAAAGGAGTTGGAAGCTTGGGCAACTCTCTCCCTCTCATTTTTTTTGGAGATGTCACCTCTTTAAAATGGTCTCGTTTGCACGTCTGCTCTATCCAATGCAAACCATACCACTTTTATTAAAACACTCTCATGTACAAAGAATACACAAAGCACTTGTGGCATTCATATGGGTACACAAAAAATCACGCATAGCATTACAAAAATGATGTCTCCCTAAGTCCAAGGGGGTGCTGGCTTGCCCAATATACATTTTTACAACCTCTCTTGCCTGCTTAGACAAAGCCTTGATTGGCTGTATGGTAAATCAAAGTACTCTAATGATACACTCGGGAGTGCTTTGACCTCTCCACTCACTCTGTCGGCAGTCTTACACTCGAATAATTAGGCTCCACCACCGCACCTTAGAAAAAGTGTCCTTATCAAAGACACAGTTATTGCATGGAGAGAGGTGCAGAGACTGCTGAGGTTACCTTCGAGTATATCCTACCATCTAACCATTCAGGGCAACCCTATGATCCTCCTATCAATTATCCATAAAGCCTTTACCCTATAGTTCACCCGTGGACTCACTCACATAACTTTTCTGTATCAAGGCAAACCTGGTGAATTCAAATCTTTTCAAACCCTCTCACGTGAATTTGCATTGCCGACATCACACATCTTCTATTATCAACAAATTCTAGCCTATCTACGGTTTTGCTGTGGATCTCAAACTGACCCTCTTCAACAATCATTCATTGATATAGTGCTCAGGAAAGATGACTACTCAATCTCCAGTGTATACTCATACCTCATTACGCACCAATCGGATAAATACCAACTTGCTCCATTCCAGAAATGGTCCACCATCTTTAATGACAACACACTTCCATAAAGGATCCCGGAAGCATACTGACGCATCCACAAGCTCATGATATCAGAGTTGTGGCGTGAAACGCAATTTAAAATTATACACAGGGCATATTACCCATTCCGCACCAATAAGGCAGATTCTACCCAAGCACAATGCCCCTGGTGTTTACTACCATGTCCTACGCTACTCCACCGCCTCTGGGAATGCCCAACTATTACTAGATTTTGGAACTCTGTGCTGGCATACATTTTCATAATCAAAAAAGATCTGGCTACCCAACAATCCGTTATTGTGTATATTTGGATGTGAACCAATACCTCCCACACCATTGTCAGCAGACTCACTCAACCTTACACAATGGACTCATATAACTCTCATAATTGCTCGTAGAATGATCATGTTTCATTGGATCAAACCAACACCACCTAGCCTCCCAGCTCTGAAACGCTCAATGTTAACACTCTTCAATCTAGAGAGACTAGACCCTATTGTTCTAAACTTCCATTCTACTACACGCTTCTTTGCCAGATGGCGTAAATATATGGAGGCCATGTTCACCCAGAAGGAACTGGATATTGTCAGGGACATGTCGGTGGTCGTTGGGCATACATGCGTGCACGCAGGTGCACGAGAGGCTTTTCCAGGGCAGTTCAGTAGAATTCCCCACTGGGGGGCGCCGGCGCGCTCCCGTTCGCGCTAGCACTGTTTGGTGCCAAAGACCCTTTAAAAGGGTGTCAGATGCTTCCATCAGGTGCTGTTCGTCTGCAGCTCTGCACCTGAGTTCCTGTATCCTGCCTGTTGTTACTATTTGCTATTGACCCGGCTACGTCTGACCATTCTACTGTCTCCTATCCTACCCGGCCTGCCTGACCTTACTGATATCTTGTGACCTGTTGCCGAACACCTGCCTGCCTGACTATTCTGTGATCATCCCTTCTGCCATATACCTGCCTGATCTCCTGCCAATACAGACTGTTTGACTCTGCTTTGCTTGTGTCCTGTGACGCTGCTTACAACCTGCTCTTCCAGCTCCAGGTTCTGCTGCTGCAATATCTTCCACCTGCCTGCTTACGGTCCGCTTCAGCTTACCTGCATCTGCAGTCCAGCTACTCCGGAAGAAGTCTCCTCAGCTCCTGTGTTGGCCACCGCAAGGACCTGCATCAGGCACTCCTACCCACTGTGCTCAGGAGACCACTGTTCCCACTCCAGTGGCTCCTGAACCAGCGCTTAAGAGAGGTCTCCTTCTACCAGTCGGGCTCAACTACCAGGTACCTAACAGATATAATGCAACCATTTAAATTCACGGACTGGTATCTAAAACAAGACTTCTCAAACTCCCTAGGTAAACTTAAAATATCTAACCTGTCGGATCCCTCCGTCTTTCTACCACTCTAGAAATACCACGTCCATGAAGCTCTTTGACAACTCAAGATCTTATATTCCAAATAGGTCGATTTTTCTGTTGTTATTATTGTTGTATCATTCCCAGGCAATCACCACCCAGATATGCCTAACATTGCTTACACTCCTGAAAATATTGATATCTACTGTGATGTATCACCTTGAAATACTATGCCATATTGTTGTTTATGGGTAAATATACTTCCTCTGTCCCCTTCCCTTTCTCCCATCCTTTCCATTCCCCTTTTATTGCTCAACTTTTGCTCTTCTCTTTTATGTTCATAATAGTGAACCAGAGCTGCTGAACTCTGAAATATTTTCTTTTTCTTTTCTTGCTTGTAATGTTAAAACTTCAATAAACATTTTTCAAGAAAAAAAATCAATAGGTGCAAAATTTTCTTTCTTGACCTGGACACTGCTCTGGAGTTAGAGGGAAGCAATAGAGTGTTTTGAAGGGCATATGGAAGACTGGCACTGGCCCTAACCCTTTGGTGCTTATGTGACACCCCACTAGTACCTGACCTTTCTTGCAGGGGTACTCCATTTCTGGTGGATGCCACTGTGCTACTTGTGGATGCCACTGCACTACTAGTAGTTGCCTGCTCCTCGCCAGAACGCCTTTGATTGGTGGGCACACTTTCCTCCTCCTTTGATTCCATTGCAGACCCACTGCTTAAAACTGGTTCGTATTCAGATTTAGAATCAGACTCAGACACAGAGAGCTCCCCACTGCTATCATCGGTCATACTTAGGATATGGTATGCCTCCTCACTGGTAAATCATTTTTTAGACATAGTGGTGACTGCAGGCTGTGGTGTGATGGAGAACTGGTATAGATGTAGCTGCACTGATGTGCACTGATGAGGATGCACTGAGGTGTGCTGATGAGACTGCTCTGATGGGTACCAATGAGGCTGCACGGATGGGTGCTAATGGGCACTGATCAGGCGGGCACCAATCAGGCTTCACCAATGGGTGCTGATGAGGCTGCTCTAAAAGGGTGCTGATGAGGCTGCACTGATGGGTGCTGATGGTCACTGATTAGGCTGAACTGATGGGCAGTGATGAGGCTGCACTGATGGGCGCTGATGAGGTTGCACTGATGGGTGCTGATGAGGCTGCTCTGATGAGTGCTGATGAGGCTGCTCTGATGGTTGCTGATGGGCACTGATCAGGCTGAACTGATGGGCACTGATCAGGCTGCACTAATGGGCACTGATGAGGTTGAACTGATGTGCACTAATGAGGCTGCACTGGAGTGCACTAATGCACTACACTAAATCTGCACAGATGGGGCTGCACTGATGGGCACTGATGAGGTGGCACTGATAAGCTACACTGATGTGCACTGATGAGGCAGCGCTGATGAGGCTCCATTGATGGGTGGCACTGATGGGCACTGATAAGCTAAACTGATGTGCATTGATGAGGCTCCACTAATGAGCGCTGATGAGGCACCACTGATGAGGCTCCACTGATGAGGTGGCACTGGTGGGCTCTGGTAAGCACTGGTGAGGTAGCACTAAAGGACACCAATAAGCTGCACTGAAGAATCAGCACTAATGAGGCAGCACTGATTGGCACTGATGGGCACTGATAAGTGGCACTGGTGAGACAGCACTAATGAGGCAGCACTGATTGGCACTGATGAGAAATGTGGGCTTCTATGTAAAATGGCACTTGCAGATAGTTTGCAAGTGTCATTAAGTAAATACAATGCATTGATATATTGTTTAATTGTTATTATAAGGTAATTTATATGTAGATTAAAACTGTGATGTTTGATCTGCGTAGGATACCACTTAAACTAATTATTTTTTTCCTAAATGAAAGGTATTTCTATTAAACCATGTATAAACCTTTAGTTAGCCCTTATTAGCCTTAAATAATCCCCAGTCCCTTCTCCTCTTAGCTATTAGTTCTAGCATTGTTTAATTAATTTTGTTTGCTCCTTTTTTTCCAGAGTACCAAGAAAGTGCTTTGTATCAGAAACATTATTTTAATGTATTTTACACAGAGCACTTTATATAATAAAATGTATACTTTTTGTTTACAGTAAAACTATTATAGGGCGTACACACGGTCGGACTTTGTTCGGACATTCCGACAACAAAATCCTAGGATTTTTTCCGACGGATGTTGGCACAAACTTGTTTTGCCTACACACGGTCGCACAAAGTTGTCGGAATTTCCGATCGCCAACCACGCGGTCACGTACACCACGTACGACGAGACTAGAAAAGGCCGGTTCAGAACCAAGCGCGGCACCCTTTGGGCTCCTTTTGCTAATCTCGTGTTAGTAAAAGTTTGGTGAGAGACGATTCGCGCTTTTTCAGACTCGTGACTTTCAGATCGTTTTTTGCCGTTCAGTTTGTGCTTGTGGGTTTGTATCTGCTCTTCAGTGCGTGCAGCAAGTTCCGCGTGACTTTAGGTAGTCATTGTATTCTTGTTTGTTCGTTACTGTTTTTCAGGTCGCTCTTCAAGGCCTTGCTGTTCTTCAGTGCGTTCTGTTACTTCGTTCTGAGAAGCCGACCGTTTTCTAGCCATGTCTCGTATGCGTACTCCTCGTAGAGTTCATGCTGTGCGGGGGCTTGGTGTTGGGGTCCTGACCTTGACACAAGTCCAGTCCATGAACAGGGTGGGGAGGAGTTCATGGACCAAGAATTGGTTGCTTCAGCGTGACCAGTTCTCTCATATGCCTTTGCTCCGTGAGATCCGTGAGAATAATCCTGATGATTTCAGGAACTTTCTCAGGATGACGGACCCCGTGTTTCACCGTCTGTTGGCTTCGCTGACCCCCTATATCAGCAGGCAGGATACCTGCATGAGGCAAGCCATCACTCCGGAGCAGAGGTTGGTCGCTACCCTGCGGTATTTGGCGACAGGGAGAAGTCTACAGGACTTGAAGTTCTCGACAGGCATCTCCCCCCAGGCTCTGGGGATCATTATCCCAGAGACCTGTTCTGCCATCATCCAGGTCCTACAGAAGGAGTATATGAAGGTAAGATTTTTATCCTTTAATGTCACATTTTATTGTATTGAATGTTTGCTAATATATTGTATTTCTTTCCTCATTCCCTAATTACCATGATTGTAATATGCTGTGAATGTCCCCTTTGTCCTCATGCATGCAGGATTTTTATGTAGTTATTATTTTATGTCCTTCATACATATTTGCCCTTCAATATAACCTCCCCAGCATGGTGTCTCCTGGCCCTATATTCACCTCATGTAGTCACTTAACAATGTATTTTATCAGCTCCATAGTAGTGCTTTACCCCAAACACCCCCTAAAATGTTTGGAAATGTTATTTTTGCTTTAAATTCTGGCAGAGTGCCAGAGGCTTTTTTTTGGGGTGTCCCCAAATAATTTTTAGTAACCCTCCCTCCCCCCAACTGCTAAGTCAGCTGATCCCAATTCTCTATCTATCCTCAATCATCTATCTGCTGACTTTGCCAAACCCATACACACTATGCCCACCTCTTTAGTGGTCAGATTTATGGATGAATTCCCCAAAGCATGTAGTGCAAGGGTCTGTCTGTATACTTTCAAATGGTACTGTTTAAAGTTTTTGTATCCTATTATTATCCTGATAGGTAATAGCAGAATGTCCAAATGTCCTCAAATGTGTACAGTGTGTATTTATATCTTTGTATTATGACACTTCTTACCTGTCCAGTGGGCTGCCAATAGTGTAACTAAGGAGGGGCTGTTCCAAGTAATACCCATTATTTAGGCATTCATCTCTCAACGAAGTGAAGAGGGTTACCTGTCCAAGATTTACACACACCCCCTATAATGTTAGAAATGGCCCATGAGAGGGGGGGGATATGATAGGTGTACCTTATACTTTGGCGTTGTTAAATTCCCCTTATCAAATGCTATCTGGAGGTTTACCCATAATGTTTGTGTCTAATCTGCTTGCCATGTTTCTGTGAAAAAATAGTAATGTTTATTGTTTTTTCCTCAACAGTTTCCTTCCACGCCACAGGAATGGCAGACTGTGGCCTCCCACTTTGCCCAGCGGTGGGACTTTCCTAACTGCGGAGGGGCAATTGATGGGAAACATGTCCACATCATCCCACCACCCAACTCGGGGTCGTACTATTCTAATTACAAGGGGTTCAATAGTATAGTGATGTTGGCGGTGGTGTCGGCTAATTACGACTTCTTGTATGTGGACGTGGGGAAGAATGGCCGGATGTCCGATGGTGGAGTCATTGCCCAGACGGAGTTCTACAGGCGTCTCCAGAATGGCAGCTTAGACTTGCCAGCTCCAGAGGACAATGTGGAAGGACTCCCATTCGTGTTCTTTGCTGATGAAGCGTTTGCGCTGGGGGACCACCTGATGCGGCCATTCCCAATGAGGACCCTCACCCCGGAACAGAGGGTTTTTAATTACCGGCTGGCCAGAGCCCGAAGAGTGGTGGAGAACACATTTGGAATCCTGGCCAGCCGGTTCCGCCTATTTATGACACCCATCCATATGGCGGAGTATAAACTGAACCATATAATACTTGCGTGCGTGTTCTCCATAACTTTTTAAGGAAACATTCGGCAAACTATGCTGGCTCAGTTGGGCCTGAGGCCGGAATGATACATCAAACCACACTGACGGCGATTGAAAGCGGCGTCCTGGCTTGCCCTCCCTGAGTGCCCGTGATGTCCGGTTACGATACCAGGAGTTCTTTGTGGGTAGGGGGACCATCAATATGCCAGAAAATCTGTGAAGCCTTTTTATAATAAAACAAAAAAAAAATCTTTGTGGACATTTACTGCTTGTGTTTGTTTTAGCTGACCCTGACAGAAATGTTTGGAGTGCAGAAAATGGCGTGATTGGGTAAGCTTATACAAAGCACTGTTGGCTGTTATTTACTAAATGCAAAGACACATTTCACTACAAGTGCACTTGCAACTGCACTGAAACTGCACTTGTAGTGCAAAGTGGATTTGCCCTTAGGAAATAACCCCCATTTTCTCATAAAACAACAATTACATCACCCCAAAAGTGTTGTAGCGAGACAATAATCCACACATTCTTGATTAACAATCTTTTTAATACCTGCACAATCACATGTGCATTTACTTTTTTCACACAAACCAACATGTTTGTTGTATACTAATTTTTGTGGTGGCATTATCCAAAATCAAAATGTCCTTTTTTTAGAAAACAGGCCTGTGTAAAACCAACAAGAAAGACACAAATCTTGATCTTACAAAGTTCACATTTGGTAGAACTTGAAGGCTATATCAGACATGAGTATTTAGGAACTGTGTTTGATATTGCATTCAGATGGGGGAAATCACCCCAGGAAAAGCCAAATTTGGAAGATGCACACAAATTTCCCAATGTCAACATGTGCTACCTGCCATCAGGGGGGATCAAGGGATGTGTTTTGGGGGAGCAAGCCCTTCCTCACCGCTACTTTATTATTGAGGAAGGGGTTGCACCCCCAAAATGCGTCCATTGATCTCCCGTGATGGCAGATAGCACATGTTGACACACTGTGTGCATCCTCCAAATTTGGCTTTGGGAAAAATCACAAAAACATTTAGCACATTGTAGCACACAAAAGAAGAAAGTGATTTGGAGGGGTTTTAAACTCGCCCCAAAACATCAATGATGTTTTTATATTTTGGAATAACATCATTGATGTTTTGCTTGATGATTTCCAATTGTAAATTACACCCCATGATCTCCCCAATCAGGATCTGGGCACTTTTGGATTTGAAAGGATCTGGATCCACAACCTCACGATCACCTAAAAAGAGAGTAACCCCAAAATAAATTAGGTTTAAAAAAAAGCCGCCATCCATCTCTTATCTGAGCCTGTGGTTGCAGACACTCACCTGTTGTGGTGACTAGTTCCACCACGTCTTCTTCCTCCTGCTCAGCTTGTGTTGGGGGGATTTCCCCTTCTTCCAGAGGGGGGGGGGGCTCTGGTCTCCTCGGATGAGGGGTGTCCTCTGAGTCTTTTATCCCCTATGTCAAACAAAATGGTATAATTAGCACACAGATATTTAATATCAGAACTATAAATAGGAAACATTGCTTGGAAGTGAGGTACAATTGTCTATTTTAGCAGAGTTCCAAGTTGGAATTTTTTTTATGCCCTTTGTCAACCTGCAATACTTTACCTGTTTTGTACAAGCTTCACAGATGGAGACCCCCCTATAGTATACACTGGAGCACCTGTGTGGGGCCCCCTAATAAAAATGGTGTTCTTGTTTCCCACACTAGTGCTCCAGTGTCCATATGTGAAAACAGCTGCGGAGTGTCCTCTCCTTACACAGAATCTAGTATGCATTTCATTCTAGTAACAAACCCATCTACACAACCCAATTCTTTGAAGACAAGTATAGGGCGTCAAAATGGTGGCCAAATGCATATGGGCTAAACAATGGTATTTTATATTTGGAAGGAAAAATGTTTGATGCGAACGAATAATGTGCCCATGAACATGAAAGTTGCCAGTACAGGGTGTACAGGGAGCTGCCCTGTCTGTGGCAGGTCAGACACCCCCACTATAACCATAAACAGAAGAGGCAGGCAGCACTGGAGAAACTGCTGGAGTTGGTGAAGCCGGTGGTCCCCACAGCAACCATCCCTTATTTAAAAGCTAAAATTGGTGGCCTGAGGAGCACTTATCTGAGGGAGCGCAAGAAGGCCACAGATTCCCAGAGATCAGGAGCTGCAGCAGATGACGTTTATGTCCCCAGGCTGTGATATTATGAGAGACTGCGATTTCTGTCAGACCACACTGAAGTCAGGGAATCCCTCTCCACTCTTCCTTCCACGCTTCCTTCCATACCAGCTGAGGCTTCCGATGTCCAACCTGGACCTTCCAGCCAGGAAGAAGTGGAGGAGCCCAGCTGGAGTCAGGTATAGCATTCTTCTACAGATGTCTGGTCAATAAATAAATTATCTTTACTAGATGTTATTATTGATCACTAATTGCTGATTTAATAATGTGTTTTACATATCAATAGACAGTAGTGGGCACCCAAAATTGGGACAAGAATAAAAAATGCTGGGCTCAGAATGATAGTCTGTTATATTTGTTAACATTCAATTTGCCACAGTCAGGAGGTGAAAATTGTGTGTGATTGATGTAAAAAATACTACAACTATGTCCCTTTTTCATACACAGGAAGACCTCAGCCAGGAGGAGGTTGTGGAATGTGGCAGTCAGGAGGAGGCGGGGATTAGTGGCAGCCAGGAGGAGGTGGGGCTAAGTGGCAGCCAAGAGAAGCCTGGGACCAGTCGCAGACTGACTGAGTCTCAGGTCCCTCCCCTCCGCCTTCCATACAAAAGGGCCAGGAAGGCCACTCCGAGTCCCGTGCAGGATTCTGCGTTCAGGCTGATCCAGGAGGCTTCTGCGTCCCTCAGAGCCTTACCAACTCCTGAAGAGGCCTTTGCCTGCATGGCTGCCACCAAATTGCAGGACATGCAGGAGGGTCAACACAGGCTCTCTGAGGACCTTATTTATAAAGTCCTACGTAAGGGGGTGAGTGGGGAACTAACACCCAAGGCAGATGTCATTGAGATGGACGATCCTCCTCCTCCTCCTGCTGCTACAACTCCACCACCAGAGCCACAGCGTGGAAGGAAGCGTGAAAGGAAGACCAAAGAGTGATGACCCTGGGTTCAGTCTGGTCTGACAGAAGATGCAGTCTCTCGTATGACCACAGCCTGGGGACACAGATGTCATCTGCTGCTTTCCGGATCTCTGGGACTTCTGAACCAGACTGCACTCCCTTAGATAAGGACTCCTCAGGCCACCAATTTTGCTTTTAAATAATTGATGTCTGCCCTGGGGGTCCAAGGCTACACCCACTTCTGCAGTTTCTCCAGGGTTGCCTCCCTCTTTGTTTATAGTTGTGAGCCCTTAATAAATTTTGGGGGGAAATTCTACTCTCCTGTGTGTGTTTTCATCCAAAAAGGACAGTTTGTTGGTGACGATTCAGGTACATTTCTAACATAAAATGTGAAATTAACAAGAGACAACAACACCAAACAATCTCCTACAGATTAAATAATACATATCAATGGTGTTGTGGGAACTTGTCACAAAAAACAAACACAAACATTTTCGGGAGTACAAATCAAAATCGCAAAAATAAAAAAAATAAAATAGAAACACAAATAAAGAATCTACATTAAAGCCAAAAAATATATAAAAAATATACAAAAATATGTTGTCAGATGTGAGAAATCAAAATAGATTGAGGAAATCCCGATAAATAGTAACGAAATAAGTTTGTGAGAAGTCTGTGTGAATATGAGCAGCAAAACTACTTAATTCTTGTCACATATTAAAGAAGAAGAGAGTGCGCTGTATTAAACCGTTTTTAACATTGCAGCGTGACGAAAGTGCTATATCCATTGCGAACGCTAAGTTTACCAGAATGAGCTGTCCCGTCTCGGAATTTCTTCTGAGCATGCGTGGCACTTTGTGCGTCGGAACAGGCCACACACGGTCGGAATTTACGCAATCGGATTTTGTTGTTGGAAAATTTTATCTCCTGCTGTCCAACTTTGTGTGTCGGAAAATCTTAAAACAAAATAAGTGCAGCGCAATGATGATTAAGACAATAAATGAAGAAAAATCCCCAAGATATCAACTAAAACAGATGAAATCTGTCAGATCAAATCTGTATGTCAGTGGTCAGAGGAGATACGATCCCAGTGTATTATATTCGCTTACCAGATGCTGTGGACCCCTGCACAGCAGAGGTCAAACTCACGTATATCCCCTCAGGGATGTTGGTATCCTGGAAGCTGTCACTGGAGCCGAGTCCCAGATCCTGATGTCCACACACAGGCACGAGTCTCCACAGGAAACAAAACCCCCAAGCACTATGGGAATCTGGAACGGGATATCCTCACAACGGCTCACATTCCACAAACACCGCTCGGGCACGCGCACAGCACTCACACTCCCATTCGTGACGGAGTGACGTAACGTGTTTCTGTGTGAGTGCTGTGAGTGCTGTGCGCGTGCCCGAGCGGTGTTTGTGGAATGTGAGCCGTTGTGAGGATATCCCGTTCCAGAATGTGAGTGCTGTGCGCGTGCCCGAGCGGTGTTTGTGGAATGTGAGCCGTTGTGAGGATATCCCGTTCCAGAATGTGAGTGCTGTGCGCGTGCCCGAGCGGTGTTTGTGGAATGTGAGCCGTTGTGAGGATATCCCGTTCCAGATTCCCATAGTGCTTGGGGGTTTTGTTTCCTGTGGAGACTCGTGCCTGTGTGTGGACATCAGGATCTGGGACTCGGCTCCAGTGACAGCTTCCAGGATACCAACATCCCTGAGGGGATATACGTGAGTTTGACCTCTGCTGTGCAGGGGTCCACAGCATCTGGTAAGCGAATATAATACACTGGGATCGTATCTCCTCTGACCACTGACATACAGATTTGATCTGACAGATTTCATCTGTTTTAGTTGATATCTTGGGGATTTTTCTTCATTTATTGTCTTAATCATCATTGCGCTGCACTTATTTTGTTTTATGGTACTTTTCAGGCTTTATTGTGATTACCTGTAGTGTTCAGCTTGCAATAGGGTGAGGGTTTTATCTGGTTGCGCTGATTGTTATTTTATATATTGTGTCGGAAAATCTGATGGAAAATGTCCGATGGAGCCCACACACGGTCGGAATTTCCGACAACACGCTCCGATCGGACATTTTCCATCGGAAAATCCGACCGTGTGTATGGGGCATTACACTGGTCAACATAAAAAAAATACTTTTTTTTTTTTTGGCTTCTTTTTGTCTACAGAATACATGCAAAGTAAAATCATTTTACAAAACATTTTAGCCAAAAAAGCCCTGTCTTTTCCCAAAATAACAATGTATAACATACACATTTTTAAATGTGGTGGCTGCTTAAGTTTTCTTTTTTTTAGGCTTTTTTTCCATTTATTTTCACCTGGTGATCCAATTAGTAAATTGTTTTTTATGGATGGAGGAATTATCTTGTCATGATATTGTATTCTGACAGTAGGACTGCTGCTGTCAGAATACACTGATCAGCAGATGCAGCTGATCAACAAATATTTTCCAGCATGTCCCTTTTACCAAAATGAATCAAATGATCAATTTCTGTCAAACAGGGTCAGCCACACAGGGATCAAATTTCGGCTGTTGTTCCCTGCTGAACTGGACAAATTTAGATCCATCTGTGGCCAGACTACACCTGTCTATTTCCAAATTCCTTTACAAGACTAAGCTGTCCAGCAAAAATGTCAGTTAAAGGGTTGAGACAAGCTGTTTAACACTGACAGGGATGCTTACAAAGATTTGTTTTATTTATTTATGTAAAATCTTTATTCCAAAATAATAATATAAAAAAAAAACATTGCAGTAACTGCTTAAAAAGTGTAGTGAGTTTGACTTTAATTTTTTAGTCAATTCCTTCTACAGTATATCTGCTAGTCTATATAAAGTTAGCCATACACTGAGAAAAATTTCTGGATTAGCAGGGACCAGCAGAATTTTGATCAGTGCATGGTCATCCCTACTAAACAGACGCTGCTCTTTTGATTGACTTCTGTTGAATGAACATGTTGGAAAACTTTCATTGATCAGTGACTGCAGCCACTGATCAGTGTATTGTGACAGCAGCAGGATCTACTGTCAAAATACAATGTCCTGAGCAGGGGATTCCTCCATCTATCTCCTTTGTGTGAATGAAGTTTATTTTTCAAAGGACACATTTCCTAATGGTGACAACAGTGGACCAAGAAAATATAATGTATGTCAAAACATTCATTTACTGTCCCCATTGGAAGCCTGTGTGACAAAGTGACAAGGTAGGAGAGCAGTTGAGAGAGACAGGGACAGTGTTTTGTCACCGTATAACAGAACATTTTTAAATAACAACCTTCATGGCAGGATCAACCGTTATTATCTTAATAAAACCTACAGATTTAAATATATTGAAAATTAATGGATGTGAGTCTTTTAATTGCACAATACACTATCACATGTTTTCAAGCGTAATGAAGCATGGCAACCCAGATGTGTTGTATGAGTGTATTGGACTGCCATTCAAAATGAATGCCACTGTATCTAGAGTGTTTCTGCATGTTTGGTAATGCATGGGTTTTTATTATGTATGAGTATAAAGAGCCCTTAAATGTGTATTTTTATTTTACTGCAGGTTTTCAATAGTGTCCTGAAAGGTACGTGCTAACAGGTGCATTTGTTATACCGAGCCATGCACAGAGGCTTAATATAGATATAATGATGCGGTGATATGTGCGACAGTGCTTTTATTGCATTTTGTGCAATTTTAATTTGCTTATATATTTCCAGTTTCATGATTTCTGCTAAATACATATAGCATAAGGGTTCCAAATTTTGTGAATTTTCCATTTGCTTATATACTTTAAGTTTCATGATTTCTGCTAAATAAATATAGCATAAGGGGTTCAAATTTTGTGCAATTTCCATTTGCTTATATACTTTCAGTTTCATGATTTCTCCTAAATAAATATGGCATAAGGGTTCAAAATGATACGGTGTGCTGTCTGCTTATTAATTACTCCAATGCCAATTTTAGGTAGGTCAGTGTGAAAAGATTCAGATTTTAAAAGACTGATAACTTTCAATCTGTAAGTACAGCAGAATGCATCCATTAGATCATTTCATTGTTCTTAATAGTTCCTTTGCCGAGATTATTTAAAATCCAAAGCCATGGATTATAAACTCTATTCTGCTGGGCGCTACATAAGTGCTTTTTCACAGCAGAAATAATGTATCCAAAAACACAGCAGTCTATAAATTGCCACCAACTTTGCAAACTATTATGTGGCTAGGGAAACATGAATCCATGCTGCATGAACAAGTTATCTTCTTTTTTATGTTCTTTGGTACCAAGTGAGAATGAAAGAAATATAGAGATAATATGGATTGTTTAAGGATGGCTTAATCAAAAAGGAATAGCTACATATCCTAAATATTGCAAAATGAATAAAACTGTCATTTTAAAAATGTTATGGACTAATATAGCCATTCCACTTTCAAATTTTTCTATTCTTTTATTATCACTTCCATCATTCATTGGGATGGGAAATTATACCTCCAGAGTTTGAAAGGCAATTAAAATTTTAATTTTTGTGTGTAAAGTTTTCCCTATAGGTCAGTTACCTTTTTATCTACCATTCAACATCTTACCATTGTATTGATCAAAAGCATTTGGCAAGATATGTCAGATAAGGCACGTAAAAAAGTTCAAAAATGGCAGTGATGGTCCTAAGGCCATTTTAAATATGACTATTAACAATGATAATCTGTTTGAGCACTTTCTACAAATTATGGCACCATTTTACAAGGATGAATAGATAGGGTCACACTGGCAGAAGGTAAAGAATAAAAAAAGAATAAAGCAAAGAGGTAGTTTGTGTTGCATGGTAATATTGTATTATTTTGAACAACAGTAAAACTTTTACTTTATTTTTTTACTTAATTACTTTATTACTTAATTTATGTTGACCTGAAACCATGCATTATTTACAATAGATTGAGACATTTCATTTGCTTCTTAAACAATTTGTATTTTCCTAAATCTAGCTTTGTTTCTAGAGGAACCCAGTAGAAAAAAGTGTCACTTAGAATAAATAGTATCATTCACTCATTTTGGACCCCCCCCCCCAATCTATTTCCTTAATAATTACACCAGAATATCACTTGAATTCAGGAATGTACATACTGGTTAGTCTAACCCCTCCTACCAACCTCCTGCACAATCAGCTGCAGCTGTTCATTAATCAAAGTTTATTTGAAGTCCCCTTTATTTTTAACGATTGTCCAAAAACAGAATGGGAAGTTTTAGAGTTAGAGAACCACTCTTTTCTAATTGCATTATACAATCTCTTGTGGTCAGGAAATAGCCTATGTACATCAAACTGGAACAACCACCCCAAAATAGAAGTGAAGGCCTTTAACATCAATATCATTTACAAATAATGCTGTTTTAACATCCCTACCCTGGTGATTTGACAACAACTCACACCTTCAGTGACATACATTGAAAGATTAGCAACTGGTACAGACTCCCTGACACTACAGGTTAGGATTATGAGTATAGATGAACACATGAGTGTGGGTTTGGTGCATGGGTCAGTTGTCAAACCCATTATAAATTATCCAAAATCATTTCAGGACACTTTCAAGGCTAATGGGCAAGGGATTTTCAAACAATGGGCATGGGGAGCTGAGTACTGCCATGGGGAGATGTACCAATGCAAACAAAAAAAAGGAAAAATCCTGTACAGAGGGGTCCTCTTTTTAATGCAATTTTGAGCATGGCTTGCAAAAACACTAATCCTTTCAATCACTGGCTTTTGGAGAAGTCTTTAAGTGATATGTGGTATTATAAAACTGCTAGTCTTAAATAGTGCAATGGTATCCCCACTTTCAGTACAACCTAAAAAAGGGCTTTTAGGTAGTTTTGTCTGCAACAACTGATTGCTAATTAGAGATAACAGTTCTGAACTGACCAATGGAATCTGCAGCTACAACAGGTGTACGCTCAAAATAATAAAGCTAAATGACTTTGGCCTATGCCAAAACAGTTTAATTGTATAGATGGTTAGTTTCTTTGTTCGTATTACTAGACTATTATGAACGAAATATACAAAACATTTAAAAAAACACTATCCCACATTTCAGAGATATGGCAGTTTTTATTCTGAAAAAAATAAATGAATAAAGTGTATTATTTTAGAAGCAATACCCACACAATTAGTGGCTGGAGAGTATGTAAGATAGAGATTAGAGAAGGGGGAAAGGAGAGAATACACATCATACAGTTGCCATGAGGATGTGTTTTGGGGGTGTGGCCTCCTTTATCAAGGCACGCTCACTCCAGTTGCATATAAGAAAACAGGCAGTTAGACGAAACCCCAAGTTCAGCCCGTACAGTGAAAAGGGATTTAAAATCCTATGCAGAAAATAGCTTTTTTAACCACTTAAGGACCAGGTCTATTTCTGACATTTGTTGTTTACGAATTAAAATCAGTATTTTTTACTAGAAAATTACTTAGAACCCCCAAACATTACATATATATTTTTAGCAAAGACTCTGGAGAATAAAATGGCATCATTGCAATATTTTATGTCACATGGTATTTACACAGCGGTCTTTCACACACAATTTTTTAGGAAAAAATCCACTTCACTGAATTTTAAAAAAACTAAACAGTAAAGTTAGCCAATTTTTTTTGTATATTGTGAAAGATGGTGTTACGTTGAGTAAATAGATACATAAAATGTTACGCTTTAAAATTGCACACACTTGTTGAATAGTGGAAAACCACAGTACTTAAAAATCTTCATAGGCGACACTTTAACCACTTGACAACTGGGCACTTAAACCCCTTTCCTAACCAGACCAATTTTCAGCTTTTGGTGCTCTCACATTTTGAATGACAATTACTCAGTCATGCAACACTGTACCCATATGAAATTTTCGTCCTTTTTTTCACACAAATAGAGCTTTCTTTTGGTGGTATTTGATCACCTCAGGGTTTTTTATTTTCTGTGCTATAAATGAAAAAAGACCGAAAATTTTGTAAAAAAATGCATTTTTCTTCATTTGTATTATAAAATTTTGCAAATAAGTAATTTTTCTTCATAAATTTGGGCCAAAATTTATACTGCTACATATATTTGGTAAAAATAACCCAAATTAGTGGATATTATTTAGTCTGTGTGAAAGTTATAGAGTCTACAAGCTATGGTGCCAATCACTGAAAATTGATCACATCTGATCACACCTGATGTACTGAGGCCTATCTCATTTCTTGAGACCCTAACAAGCCAGGAAAGTACAAATACCCACAAAATGACCCCTTTTTGGAAAGTAGACATTCCAAGGTATTTAGTAAGAGGCATGGTGAGTTTTTTGAAGTTGTTATTTTTTCCCACAATTCTTTGCAAAATGAAGATTTTTTTTATTTTTATTTTTTTTCACACCAAATTGTCATCACAACAGGTTATTTCTCTCACATGGCATGTACATTACACAAATGACACCCCAAAATATATTCTGCTACTCCTCCTGAGTATGGGGATACCACATGTGTGAGACTTTTACACAACCTGGCCACATACAGAGGTGCAACATTGAAGTAGCACATTCAGGCGTTCTAGGAGCATAAATTACACATCTAATCTCTCAACCACCTATTACACTTTTGAAGGCCCTGGAGCACCAGGACAATGGAAACGCCCACAAAGTGACCCCATTTTGGAAAGCAAACACCTCAACGTATAATCTATGAGGCATAATGAGTCTTTTGAATGGTTCATTTTTTTCCAGAAGTTTGTGGAAAATGTGGAAAAAAAATTAAAACGCATTTTTTTTTACACAAAGTTGTCCATTTCTAAGATATTTCCGACACATAGCATGTACATAGCAAAAATGACACCCCAAAATATATTCTGCTACTCCTTCCGAGTATGGCGATACCACATGTGTGAGACTTTTACACAACCTGGCCACATAAAGAGGCGCAACATTGAAGTAGCACATTCAGGCGTTCTAGGAGCATAAATTACACATCTAATCTCTCAACCACCTATTACACTTTTGAAGGCCCTGGAGCACCAGGACAATGGAAACGCCCACAAAGTGACCCCATTTCGGAAAGCAAACACCCCAACGTATAATCTATGAGGCATAATGAGTCTTTTGAATGGTTCATTTTTTTCCAGAAGTTTTTGGAAAATGTGGAAAAAAAATGAAAACGCATTTTTTTTACACAAAGTTGTCCATTTCTAAGATATTTCTGACACATAGCATGTACATAGCAAAAATGACACCCCAAAATATATTCTGCTACTCCTTCCGAGTATGGTGATACCACATGTGTGAGACTTTTACACAACCTGGTAACATAAAGAGGCGCAACATTGAAGTAGCATATTCAGGCGTTCTAGGAGCATAAATTACACATCTAATCTCTCAACCACCTATTACACTTTTGAAGGCCCAGGAGCACCAGGACAATGGAAACGCCCACAAAGTGACCCCATTTTGGAAAGAAAACACCCCAACGTATAATCTATGAGGCATAATGAGTCTTTTAAATGGTTCATTTTTTTCCAGAAGTTTGTGGAAAATGTGGAAAAAAAATGAAAACGCATTTTTTTTACACAAAGTTGTCCATTTCTAAGATATTTCTGACACATAGCATGTACATAGCAAAAATGACACCCCAAAATATATTCTGCTACTCCTTCCGAGTATGGCGATACTACATGTGTGAGACTTTTACACAACCTGGCCACATACAGAGGCGCAACATTGAAGTAGCACATTCAGGCGTTCTAGGAGCATAAATTACACATCTAATCTCTCAACCACCTATTACACTTTTGAAGGCCCTGGAGCACCAGGACAATGGAAACGCCCACAAAGTGACCCCATTTTGGAAAGAAAACACCCCAATGTATAATCTATGAGGCATAATGAGTCTTTTGAATGGTTCATTTTTTCCAGAAGTTTGTGGAAAATGTGGAAAAAAAATGAAAACGCATTTTTTTTACACAAAGTTGTCCATTTCTAAGATATTTCCGACACATAGCATGTACATAGCAAAAATGACACCCCAAAATATATTCTGCTACTCCTTCCGAGTATGGCAATACCAAATGTGTGAGACTTTTACACAACCTGGCCACATACAGAGGCGCAACATTGAAGTAGCACATTCAGGCGTTCTAGGAGCATAAATTACACATCTAATTTCCTTACAATCTATCACATTTTTGAAGGCCCTTCATATTTCTAACACATAGCATGAACATACCAAGAATTACACCCTAAAATACATTCTGCTGAGCAAAGGGTAAACAAAAGATTACCTGTAGTTTTAGTAGTGCAGTTGTTCACAGGAGGAGAGCCCTGATCCAGGCAGCAGGCAGGGACGTGGTCATCCACAGTGAATGGAATTGTCCAGGCAGCGGGCAGGAATATTGTCCATAGTACAGGCAGGGATAATGTCCTTGTACAGTCCAGGGTCAGTGCATGTAGAGACATTGCCAGCAGTGCCAAAATATTGGTCCTGGTAGTAAGCAGGAACATGGTCCAAGTAGCAGACCAGGAAAGAATGGGGACAGGGGTAGAGGCTTCTCCCACCCAAATCTCTTTGAAGCCTCCGAGTCTCCAGACCCTAAATCTGGGAATGAGAAAACTAAAAAGTTAGATTTCTTCATCCAGAAAAACATTTCTGGAGCCCCTCACATATGTGAGACCCCTGTGTTCCCACTAGCATAGCAGGGTAAATAATCAGTCCAAGAGGCAGGCAAAAAACGTGGTCAAACAGTCCAGGGTCAGTTCCAGAGCAGGCAGAGGTAGGTACAAATCAGCGTTAGGCAAAAGCTTGGTCGTATAACAGGCCAGGGTCAGTTCCGGAGAAGGCAGAGGTATGTTTATCGTTAGGCAGAAGCTTGGTTGTGTAACAGGCCAGGGTCAGTTCCGGAGAAGGCAGAGGTAGGTACAGTTTTAGTGTTAGGCAGAAGCTTGGTCGTATAACAGGCCAGGGTCAATTCCGGAGAAGGCTGAGGTAAATCAGGTTCAGTGCAGTGGCATAAGGGTTGTGGAGGAAAATTACAGGAAATGAGAATTACGTTTACCATACTTCCCTAATATTGTAGAGAAGTATGGTAACGGCAGAAACATTCACTTATACAGAGGCCTGGTTGGGAAGGACAATCGGGACAATAATATGTGGTGTCTCTTCTAATTCCTCTTCTGGAGCATACCCGGCATTTTTTCTGACGTCTGTGGCCTGTTTCACGGGGGGGATTTTGTCAGGAAAGTGGCGTTCGTGGAGTCTGCTCACGGAATCAGAGCGAATATTTTCTGGTGGGTTTTCAGGGTACAAAAGGGAGAAGATTACTTGTTCCTGGTATTGCAGATAGGATACGGGGGTCTCAGTAGATTCTTGGTAAAATACGTAAGTGTTGTACATGGCCAAACTGAAAAAATAAATGGACACTTTTTTATACCAGTGACGGGATTTTCTTGTGGGAAGGTAGGGTTCAATCATCTGATCGTTGAAGTCCACTCCCCCCATAAATAAATTGTAATCATAAATACAAGCAGGTTTCTGGACTGGGCCGTTTCTTCTTGGGACTTCCACGTAGGTGTCATTGTGGATTGTCGTCAGCATGTGGACGTTTCGTCTGTCCCTCCACTTGACAGCCAATAGCTCCTGGTTCCGCAAAGCCACCGTATCCCCTCGGCGTAGCCTTTCATTGGCCAATTTTTGCGGGAAGCCTTTTCTATTGGTTCTTACAGTACCACATGCTGGGGTGTCCCTCCGGTGAAGATTGCGGAAGAGGGGCAAGCTAGTATAAAAATTATCCACATAAAGGTGGTACCCCTTTCCAAGCAGTGGATAAACGAGCTCCCAGACAACTTTGCTGCTGGTTCCAATATATTCTGGACATTCAGGGGGATGCAGTTGGGTGTCCTTCCCTTCGAACACCCGGAAGGCGTAAATGTACCCCGTGGCTCGGTCGCAAAGTTTATACATTTTAACCCCATATCGGGCCCTTTTGCTGGGCATAAACTGTTTGATGCCAAGCCTGCCTGTAAATTTTACAAGGGACTCATCAACAGAAATATTCTGGTCGGGGGTATATAGCTGGGGAAATTTTTCTGAGAAATAATTTAGGAGTGGCCGAAGTTTGAATAATTTGTCAAATGCTGGGTCATTTCGGGGAGGGCACTGGGTGTTGTCATTATAGTGAAGGAAGCGCAAAATCATAAGGTATCTTGATCTTGGCATTTTTGAAGAGAAGAGTGGCATGTGGTAGACGGGGTTAGTTTACCAATATGAGTACATTTCGTTTTTTTTGTGAGACCCATTGTAAAAGTTAGGCCTAAGAAAATTTTAAATTCTGCTATGGTAAGCTCTCTCCACTCAAAGGGACGGGCATAACTAGAGCCAGGGTTGCTTACGATGTACTGCTGTGCGTAAAGGTTGCACTGGGCCACAATGGATGATAGAAAGTCTTCGGTGAAAATCAAATAAAAAAAATCGAGCATGACAAAATTATCGGTGTTCACCTGGACACCTGGCTGGGCGGTAAAAGGGGAGATATTTGCTGCTCCGGAATTAGGGGAAATCCACAGGGGGTTTTGAAGGGCATAGGGTAGGCTGGCATGGCCTCTATCCCTTTGGGGCTGAGATGACACCCTACTGGTGCCTGGCCTTTGTTGCAGTGGCTCTTCGCTTGAGGTGGACGGCACTGCCCTGGAGGTGGACGGCGCTGCCCTGGAGGTGGACGGCACTGCCCTGGAGGTGGACGGCACTGCTCTTGAGGTGGTAGTAGGCTGCTGCTCCATGCCAGAACGCCTTCTTTTCACGGGCACACGTTCCTCTTCTGATTCTGTATCGGACCCGCTGCTTGTCACGGGTTCATAGGCCGAATCCGAATCGGACAGAGACTCAGAGAGCTCCCCGCTGCTCTCATCGGTCATGCTGAGACGCTGGTAGGCCTCCTCGGCCGTAAATAATTGTTTTGCCATACTAGTAGCTGGTGAGGTTGATGTGGCGCAGATGAGCACTGATGGGCACAGGTGGCACTGGTGTGGCTCTGGCTGCACTGGTGTGGCTCTGGCTGCACTGGTGTGGTTCTGGTGGGCACAGAGGTGGCTCTGGTGGGCACAGAGGTGGCTCTGATGGGCACAGGTGGCTCTGATGGGCACAGGTGGCACTGGTGTGACTCTGGCTGCACTGGCGTGGCTCTGGCTGCACTGGTATGGCTCTAGCTGCACTGGTGTTGCTCTGGTGGGCACAGAGGTGGCTCTGGTGGGCACAGAGGTGGCTCTGGTGGCACTGGTGGGCACAGGCAGCACTGGTGGGCACAGGCGGCACTAGTGGGCACAGGCGGCACTGGTGGGCACAGGCGGCACTGATGTGGCACTGGTGGCACTGATGTGGCACAGGCGGCACTGATGTGGCACTGGCGCCACTGATGGGCACTGGCGGCACTGATGGGCACAGGTGGCACTGATGGGCACAGGTAGTACTGGTTGGGCACAGGTGGCACTGGTGTGCACTGTAGTGGCACTGGTGTGGCTCTGGTTGCACTGGTGTGCACTGTAGTGGCACAGAGGTGGCACTGGTGGGCACAGGCGGCACTGGTGGGCACAGGCGGCACTGGTGGGCACAGGCGGCACTGGTGGGCACAGGCGGCACTGGTGGGCACTGGCGACACTGATGTGGTACTGCAGTGGCGCAGATGAGCACAGGTGGCACTGATGGGCACAGGTGGCACTGATGGGCACAGGTGGCACTGATGGGCACAAGTGCCACTGGTGTGGCACAAGTGGCACTGTTGTGGCACTGGTGTGCACTGGTGGTACTGGTGTGGCTCTGGTGACACAGAGGTGGCACAGAGGTGGCACAGAGGTGGCACAGAGGGTACAGATGGCACAGATGTGGCACAGGTGGCACAGATGTGGCACAGATGTGGCACAGATGGCACTTGTGGCACAGATGACACTGTTGTGGCACTGTTGGGGCACTGCTGTGGCACTGCTGGGCACTGGTAATAAAAAAAACTCACTGTTCAGCACTGTGAAGCTCTCCTCTCCTCTCACGCTGCATCGGTGTGAGGAGAGGAGAGCGATGAACTTGTGCTGACCCTGCAGCACAGCCTTTGTTGACATTTGTGATCGCTCCGTCATTGGACGGAGCGATCACATGGTAAAGGGCCGCTGTCATTGGCCCTTTACCGCGATCCGTGTTGCGCCGGGTCCCGTGGACCCGGCGAACACGGATGTTCCCGTGTGCGTGCCCGGGGGGGCGCGCGGGACCGTTTCTCCGGGAGGACGTCATAGTACGCCCTCCCAGAGTTATCCAACCACCCTGCAGCCGTCATTCGGCTATGGGCCGGTTGGTAAGTGGTTAAAAAATGTAATGGTTACCAGTTTAGAGTTACAGAAGAGGTATTTTACTAGCATTATTGCTCTCACTCTGACGATCATGGCAATACTGCACATGTGTGATTTGAACACTGTTTACATTTGCGGGCGTAACTTATGTATGCGTTTTCCTTAGTGCGTGAGTACGCGGGAACAGGAGCACTTTAAAAATATTTTTTTTCTCTTATTTATTTATTTATTTATTTATTTTAATTTACACTGTCCCTTAAAAAATTCAATCACTTTTATTGCTGTCACAAGGGATGTAAACATCCCTTGTGACAGTAATATGCAGTGACAGGTATTCTTTATGGAGGGATCTGGGGTCTAAAAGACCCCAAACTCCTCCTTTGCAAAATATTTTGTATGAAAGTTTCAGGATTGCCACACCTTCAGCAGGATATGGACCATTTCTATACAACAAATTAATTAGTGCTTCAAAGGACTACATTAGCGCAGCATTCAGTAAATCAGGAAAGAACCAGGCATGTATGTGCGTTATTGAGCAGCTAAGTAGTAACATTGCAGATTAGGCAATGCTAAGGTGTCCAGTGAAATTCTAGCCGGCCCTGAACCCCATAAAGAGGAGGAGAAAAGAGTATTAATATGGCAAAAAAAATGGGGGGAGATGTACTGGAGCTTGCCAAAAGATATAGACTGCTCAAAACAATTAAAGGAACACTTTTTAATCAGAGTATAGCATCAAGTCAATTAACCTCCTGAGATATTGATCTAGTCAGTTAAGTAGCAGAGGGGGTTGTTAATCAGTTTCAGTTGCTTTGGAGTTAATGAAATTAATAACAGGTGCACTAGATGGGCAACAATGAGACAACCCCCAAAACAGGAATGATGTTACAGGTGGAGGTCACTGACATTTTTCCTTTTTCATCTTTTCTGACTGTTTTTCACTTGTTTTGGATATGGCTAGGGTAAGTGTAACTACTGGTAGCATGAGGCGATACTTGGACCCTGTAGATGTTGCACAGCCAGTCCAACTCCTCCAGGATGGCACATCAATGCGTGCCATTGCCAGAAGGTTTGCTGTGTCTCCCAGCACAGTCTCAAGAGCATGGAGGAGATTCCAGGAGACAGGCAGTTACTCTAGGAGAGCTGGACAGTATCTGCTTCCTTGTGCAAGAGGGAACAGGATGAGCACTGCCAGAGCCCTACAAAAACCTCCAGCAGGCCACTGGTGCGAATGTCTCTGACCAAACAATCAGAAACACACATCATGAGGGTGGCCTGAAGTCATGATGTCCTCTAGTGGGCCCTGTGCTCTCTGCCCGGCACTGTGGAGCTCGATTGGCATTTGCCATTGAACCCAGAATTGGCAGGTCCGCCACTGGCTCCCTGTGCTTTTCACAGATGAGAGCAGGTTCACACTGAGCACATGTGAAAAACATGAAAGGGTCTGGAGAAGCCGTGGAGAACATTATGCTGCCTGTAACATCATTCAGCATGACTGGATGGGTGGTGTGCCAGTGATGGTCTGAGGACACATATCCATGGAGGGACGCACAGACCTCTACAGGCTAGACAATGCCACCCTGACTGCCATTAGGTATCAGGATGAAATCCTTGGACCTTTTATCAGACCCTACGCTGGTGCAGTAGGTCCTGGGTTCCTACTGGTGCACAACAATGTCTGGCCTCATGTGGTGAGAATATGCAACCAATTCCTGGAGGATGAAGGAATTGATACCATTGAATAGGCCCCCGCCCCCCATGCTCGCCTGACCTAAATCCAATAGAACACCTCTGGGACATTGTGTTTCGGCACCGGATGGACTAGTGTGAGATGCCCTGCATCAGATCTGGAAGGAAATGCCCCAGGACTCCATCTATCATCTCATTAGGAGGATGCCCTGACATTGTCAGGCATGCATACAAGCCATACAAACTACTAATTTTGAGTTGCTGCAGTGCAATTTCAGCAAAATGAAATAGCCTGCTGCATCATTTTTTTCACTTTGATTTTGAGGGTGTCTTTGAATTCAGCCCTCTGTAGGTTGATAATTTTTATTTCCATCAAACGATGCGGCATCCTTTAGTTGCTAACATATTCCATATCAGTATAGATATCCAGCATGATATTTTTTTCCCAATCAGATCTAATTTGTTTTCAAAGTGTTCCTTTAATTTTTTTGAGCAATGTTTAAAAAAAACAAGGTAAATAAATCATCTTGAATATTTTAATTCTTCCCAATAAGTTCAGAGGCAATTTAGACCAGGAAGTTAAGGTATGCTTAAGCCTTTGTATGAGAGGAGAGATATTATTAGCTATGTAAGATTGTAGGGGCTGCTGGACTTCCACCCCCAAATATCTAAATTTAGAAACCACCTGCAAGGGAATCATTGGGGATAGCTCTGGGGTATACTGGTAGTCAAAGGTGAATATGACTGACTTGCTCCAATTAGCCTTAAAACCAGGGAATTCCCTAAAATGAGCAATAACCTGCAGGGCTGTGGATAAGGCCATAGATGCATCAGCCAAATGTAAAAGCATATCGTCCGCATATAAGAACGTTTTCTCTTCCAGGTTACCAATTCTACAACCCCGGATGGTAGCATGCTGTATAACTAAACAGCAGGGGTGACAATGGGCACTCCTGCCGATTCGGATTCAGGTTTCTGGATAAGTGTATAGCAACTTGACCCATTTGATAAACCAAGTACCAAAGCCAAGCCACTCAAGGATCGCAAACAAATAAGGCCACTCAATCGAATTGAACACTTTTTGCGTGTCTAATGACACCACAATTCTAGTATCAGGATGATCCATAGAAATCTGTAAATTAGTAAACAGGTGGCAAAGTTTTATGGCCGTAGATCGACCCAGTATAAATCTGGTCTGATCCGGATGAATAAGCTTATCAATTACATTGTTCAGACGACTCACCAACACTTTCGCTAGGATTGTGAACATTTTCAACATTAATCAAAGATATCGGTCTATAAGACTCACAGGAACTTGGGATCTTTGCTCAGCTTTGGTATCAAGACAATTAAGGCTTCATGAAGTGAAGCAGGTAAAACATTTTGTTCATAAGCCTTTGAGTACATAGCTAGTAATTTGGGGGTAAGGTCATCCGAAAAGGTTCTATACCATTCAATGGGGTACTCATCCAAACCAGGGGTTTTCTTGAAAGCAAAAGTAAATATAGTTTCCTCCAACTCTTCCATAGTAATTGGCAGATCTAATTTAGCGGCATCATCACTTGAAGTGAGATATTATTCAGGTATGATATCAGCTCCTCTTGAGTGGACGGAACTCAGCAGAAAAATCAATAAATGCTTGGGTAATCTCATCCCTCCGTGTATGAAGTACTGAAAAACGATCATACACACCAGAAATTGTATATTGGGTATTAGATGCACATATGCATCTCATTATGCCTTAGATATCCAGAGTATTGGATGATGTTCAAGGCTGATAGGACATACTATGCAAATTAAATGGATAAAAGGGAAAACTGATGAATGAATGGAAACTTGGAATCAATAAGGATATTGGAAGAGGTACCCATCATATCAGGGTATTGATTTCCAATTCTTCATTCAATCCATCAGGAGACATAGTATGCAGTGTAAAATTCCAAAATGTGGGGAATGGCCTAGAGCTGCATGCAGTAGGACATGTTTGAGGTGAGCTTCACCAGCTGTATACTCTGATCTTCTCCCAGATTTCTCAAGCTGTCTGCCCAGATTCATGTCTGCAGCACCCCGCTGTACTATAGAGCCATGTGACCTCCCTGCAAAACAACAGATACGGCTACAAAATTGGATAGATTCCGTCGTCAGGACAAGGACCCACAGGCCCAAGATGGCTGATCTCTGTCTTCCTCTCCAGGCTCGCTGGCTGCGGACAAGAGTGAGATTCTGGAGGCGATCTCTGCCTGCCAAACCTCTCTAATGCCCCGTACACACGGTCGGATTTTCCGATGGACAATGTCCGATCGGAGCGTGTTGTCGGAAATTCCGACCGTGTGTGGGCACCATCAGACATTTTCCATCGGATTTTCCGACACACAAAGTTGGAGAGCAGGAGATAAAATTTTCCGACAACAAAATCCGTTGTCGGAAATTCCGATCGTGTGTACACAAATCCGACGAACAAAGTGCCACGCATGCTCAGAATAAATAAAGAGATGAAAGCTATTGGCCACTGCCCCGTTTATAGTCCCGACGTACGTGTTTTACGTCACCGCGTTCAGAATGATTGGAAATTCCGACAACTTTGTGCGACCGTGTGTAGGCAAAACAAGTTTGAGCCAACATCCATTGGAAAAAATCCTAGGATTTTGTTGTCGGAATGTCCGAACAAAGTCCGACCGTGTGTACGGGGCATTACTGTTAAGATAGAGGACGTGAATGTGGACATCTCCGTGCTTCATCAAGATCTATAGAAACTAAGGGATAGAGTCAGGGAATCTGAGCACCGCTTCAGCCGCATAGAGGACGCCCTTCCTCCCCTGCAGGATTCAGCAGACCAGACAAGCCGCCACATTGCTCAACTTCAGAAGCAGGACAATCTCGAGAATGGTATGAGGCAAAACAACGTATGCTTCATAGGCCTCCCAGAGGGCTCAGAGGGTGACAATCCTGCTACGTTTCTCAAAGAGCTACTCATCACTGCGTACGGGCGGGAGGCCTACTCACAATCTTTTGTTGTGGAGCGTGCACACCGAATGCCTGCTAAAAAAAACCTCAGGGAGCACCTTCTCATTTCTTAATAGCAAAATTGCTCAACTACAAAGATTGCGACACTATCCTCCGCCTAGCTAGAGAGAAGGGTAACATACCTCTGCACAATCATCAGATCCTGGCTTTTCCTGATTTTTCCGTGGAGGTCCAGAAGCAGCACAGTCGGTTTACAGAAATTAAGAAGCGCCTACGTGTCCATCATTTAAAATATGTATGCATATGTTTCCCACTCACCTACGTGTAGGAGAGGATCATGTTAATTTCTTTGAGGAACCGGAGGCTGCAACTGCCTGGTTGGATCAGCTAAACCCCTCTTAAGCTGTGAGTACTCTGTGGGCCCTTGTCCTTTATTTCCCTTCCCATTCTTGCACATGGTATGCTACACATGAGGCCAACCTGTTTCAAATAAGTCCCATGCTTAACGGAGGGCACTGAATTCATGTTGTAAACATTGACCTTAGCGCAATCTCTGTTTCACCTCTCTTTCAGTGCACCTCCTTTTCACTGATGTTTTGAGGTTTTACATTGGGATAAGTATACCACTGTTTATGGTCCTACATTGTGCTTTATTGCCACCAATGGGATTAGAGTTGCTCTGTGGTCAGATTTCCATCTCCCTTATTGACTATGTGCGGCATACTGCCTGAGTCCTACTGCATGCAGTGTTTTTCAGAGGACTTTCATCCACCCAGAGGACTGTTAAGGGAAAATTCCTTTTTTAAGTATCCAAAGCCAAATGCCTTTGGGCAACATGCTGGCGTTCACTACAGGTTCTAATATTTGTTGTTTTTCTTAATGGGACATATGCTTGCACAAGTTGGGGTATGTGTAGAGCTGGGTGGGTTAGGGTGTTGTTATATCTACTGGTGACTTTTCCTCACAAGTGTATTAGAGGTTAGAGTATATATCTGCTGACATTCATCTATGTATTGGTTATTTGGTATGTCTTAATGTATGTTCAACCAATGCTGTCTGGCTCTGGGGTCTCCACGTCCATTGAACCTTTATTTTATTTTGTGATCTTACTATGGCCCAGTTAAAATTTTTAACATGGAATGTGTTTGGCCTATGGGACAAGCTCAAATGCACTGCAGTTTTGTCCTTTCTAAAAGAACAGTGTGCAGAGATTATAGTCCTTGTTGAAACTCCCATGGAGGGTTCCCTGCAGCTTGCACTGAAGCAACCTTGGATTCGGTGGGCAATTCATGCCACCCATACCGCCTTTTCCAGGGGGATATCAGTGTTTATAACTAAATCAGTATCCTTTTAAATTCAGACAGTGGTATTGGACCTCCAGGGGAGATATGTATTTCTACTTCCAAAAATAGCAAGAAACTGATTGTTAATATTTGCATGTTATATTACCCCACCGTATAATTCCACTATTCTCGGTGGTGGGTTCTCATTCATAGCCAAACACCAATCTATACCAGCTATATGTCTGGGAGATTTCAATACGGTAGCCAATCCCTGCTTGGATCAATTGAGCCTGGGGCTGTGGACACCTCAGCCGGACCATGACACCAGGTTCAGTCACCTACAAACAAGCTTTTCTTTTGTTGATACCTGTAGACATTCATACCCCAGCAGACAGGCCTACTTCTGTTTTTCTAGCTCCCACTCCACTGTCTCTCGGATTTACTTTAACTGGCTTTCTCATACCTTAATACCCAGGCTTCCGGCTGCAGGGTTTAGCCCTCATCTGCTGTCAGATCACTCTACCTATTGGGTAGTGCTGACACCGTTTAATAAGCCCCCGACACTGACTAAACCCCTTCTGGTTGACTGTTCTCCCTGACACTGAATGATTAACTAAGGAATGTAAGTTCACTTTTTGAAGCTAACTCTGATTCGACTTTGCCATTAATGGTCTGGGAAACATTTAAAAAACATGCCTGATTGTTGCTCACTGAATATATTTCCAGATTCAAAAGAATCTAAAAGAAATTCTAAATCTGCTTATGTTTAAGCTACTGCCCAACTGACTGGTTTGGAGAAACAATATTTGCTATCACCCTCACTTGCATCACTGGCGCAATTGAAACTCCAAACCAGGGTGGTTGACCAGATGTGCCACAAACGAGGCATAAACTGGTTTTTAGTTAACAAAAGATCTTTGAGCAGGGAGAGCGCCCTGGTAAACTGCTGGCCTATCTGGCACATCTGTATTTCAGACCTCCAGTGTTTATTACCTTACACTCTACTACTGCAGGAGTCCTTATAGAACCCGCTATGATTATCAGAGAGTTTGCGAATTTCTTTAAGGAAGTTTACACATCTAAGGTCAATTTTCCCCTACAGGCTCTCTTAGATCTTCTCGGTACTATTGCTCTCCCCAAATTGACTGACAAGCAGGTGGATATGCTAGAGGCTCCCATTTCAGCGGATGATATAAATCTTGCTTTGACTCACTTTGCCAAAGCTAAAGCCCCTGGTTCCGATGATTTGCCTATCGAGTTCTACATCCAATTCTCTGACACTTTAGTGCCCAGGCTACTTGGTCTTTACCAAGCCATATTCAATGCTTCTACCCTCCCTAAATCCATGTGTGAATCTCTTATAGTCCTTATCCCTAAACCTGGGAAGGTCCCCCCACCAACCTGAGTCCTATAGGCCTATCTCATTATTGCAAACTGACATCAAAATATTAGCCAAAATTCTAGCTCTGCATCTAAATAAAGTCATTCTGGCCCTTATACATGCGGACCAAACAGGATTTATGCCAGCTAAAAATACGGCATTCAATACTAGGCATCTCTTTATCAATATTCAAGCCTCCCACAACCAAACCAGCTCTAGAGTGATAGTCTCACTTGATGGAACTAAGGCCTTTGACTTGGTTGAGTGGTAATATCTGTGGCAGTGTCTTTGCTGCTTTGGATTTTGCCCCAAATTTGTCAAATGGCTCACCATCCCTTATAATCCCCACAGGCCGGGGAGTTTGCCTATGGTTGAACCTCAGACATCTTTCCACACTCAAGGGGACTTGGTAGGGGTGTTCCACTTCACCTCTTGTATATGCATTGGTGGTGGAACCCTGGGCAGCAGCTCTTAAGGAGCACCTGGACATTCAAGGGTTGTCCTCTGGATCTGTTATGGAGAAGGTGGGGCTATATGCCGATGATATGATACTATACTTAGCTGACTCTGGCCCCTCTCTACTGACAGATTATTGAGAAATTCGGCAGATTCTCTGGACTTAGATTCTTCCCATAGATATGTTCCCTCCACCGAGAGACCAGGCCACCCTACCCTTAGTCAGGGTTAGCACTTTTAAACATTTAGGAATCAAGGTTTCTAGATCCATAGCTAACTACATCTCACTGAATGTGGAGCCTCTCTTTCCTCTGCTTAAACAAAAAAACAGACATCGGCGAAATTGTCAGTGGGAGTGATGGGCTGATTGGGTCTTGTTAAAATGATATTATTGTCTAAAATCTTATATGTGCTTTGGCATTCCCCAGTATATATTCCACTTAGATATTTTAAAATGATGGACACTCTGCTACAATCCTTTATTTGGGGGGTCAGTAGACACAAACTGTCCTGGAAATGAGGCAGAGAAAGCTCTATTTGTGTGAAACAAATGATAAAAATGTTGTTTGGGTACAGTGTTGCATGACTGAATAATTGTCATTCAAAGCGTGAGAGCACTGAAAGATGAAAATTGGTTTTGGCAGGAAGGGGTGAACGTGCCCTGTATTGGAGTGGTTAAGGGGAACACTATGACAGAATTAAGAAAAAATGGCATGGGATCCCCCCATGTTGATTGGGACAAGGGCTCTTCCCGGCAACCCTGGCCGGTGGGTGGGAGCTTATCGGAATCTGGAAGCCACCTTTAACAAGGGGGCCCCCAGATCCTGCCCCCCCTATATGAATGGGTATCGGGTACGTGGTACTCCTACCCTTTCACCAAAAAAAGTGTCAAAAAGTAAAAACCACAAGAGACAGTTTTTGACAATTCCTTTATTTAAAAAAATAAATAAAAAAGTGTCCTGCGATATACATCCATCTTCAATCATGCCGACCGACGGACCAGAAAAATAGAAACATTTTAAAAAGCTCCACCTTCATGGAAGGCCTCCCGGTGACTGCTGTCTCTTGGCTTTGACAGCTGTTATATAGGCAAGGGCGGGGCCACTCGGTGACATAACCAAGTGACCTGCCCCCTTATGACATCATGTGATGTCATGTGGCATCAGAGAGGGGTCACCCAGTTACATCAGCGAGTGGCTTCGCCCTTGCCTATATAAGAGCTGTCAAAGCGAAAAGTCTGAAGCTGTGGAGCTTGGTGTAAGTGGAGCTGGAATAAGTGGGAGTTAAAAAACAGAGTTAGAGTATACAAGTCTTGCTGTCTGTTTGCTGTTTGCTGTCTGTTTGCTGTTTGCTGTCTGTTTGCTGTTTGCTGTGTTTGCTGGGTTGCATTTTTGGGGCTTTTCCTTTTAGTTTTTAATTTGCCTTTTGCTGTCACTTTTTAAATAGCTTTTTTTTTCTTTTTTTTTTTTTTCTTCTCTGGTTTCATCAGTCTATCAATTAAGGGGTGTGGTTAATTGCTCACAGGTGCCTATTTAACTGGTTGTAGGACTTAGTCTGAGCGTGCTCAGTCTGAAGCTGTGGAGCTTGATGTAAGTGGAGCTAGAATAAGTGGGAGTTAAAAACCAGAGTTAGAGTATACAAGTCTTGCTGTCTGTTTGCTGTTTGCTGTCTGTTTGCTGTTTGCTGTCTGTTTGCTGTCTGTTTGCTGGGTTGCATTTTTGGGGCTTTTCCTTTTAGTTTTTAATTTGCCTTTTGCTGTCACTTTTTAAATAGTTTTTTTTTTCCTCTCTGGTTTCATCAGTCTATCAATTAAGGGGTGTGGTTAATTGCTCACAGGTGCCTATTTAACTGGTTGTAGGACTCAGTCTGAGCGTGCTCAATCTGAAGCTGTGGAGCTTGGTGTAAGTGGAGCTGGAATAAGTGGGAGTTAAAAAACAGAGTTAGAGTATACAAGTCTTGCTGTCTGTTTGCTGTTTGCTGTCTGTTTGCTGTTTGCTGTCTGTTTGCTGGGTTGCATTTTTGGGGCTTTTCCTTTTAGTTTTTAATTTGACTTTTGCTGTCACTTTTTAAATAGCTTTTTTTTTCCTCTCTGGTTTCATCAGTCTATCAATTAAGGGGTGTGGTTAATCGCTCACAGGTGCCTATTTAACTGGTTGTAGGACTCAGTCTGAGCATGCTCAGTCTGAAGCTGTGGAGCTTGGTGTAAGTGGAGCTGGAATAAGTGGGAGTTAAAAACCAGAGTTTAAAACAGGAGGTTATAACAGGGGTCATAGTACCTGTGTAGTGTGAGTATCTGAGTGTTGTCTGAGTAGTGTGTGTGGATCGTTAGTACTTGTGTATTGTGTACTGTGTACTCGTGTATTGCGAGTGCACGTAGGTCTGTTAGTACCTGTGTATTGTCTTGTTGTGTACCTGTGTATTGTCGTGTACCTGTGTATTGTCTTGAGTATTAGTGCCAGGAAGCTAGCTGTTAGGTAATTTGGACAGGGTAAAATCCCCAAATCCTCACTAAATTTAATAGGTACGATGCCTGGCGGGTGTGGAGAGGCGACTCTTTGTACATCTTGCCGCATGTATGCATTCCTTGATCATCCGATCGAGGGCGAATACTGCTGTGCAAAATGTAAGCACATTGTTTCCCTGGAAGCCCAGGTTCTGAATCTGGGGAAGCAACTGTCAGCACTGAGAAGTCCCTCCATACTAAAGGTGAGCCAGGAACGTACACGGCAGGTGCCGGCAGGGGCCAGCACAGAGGCGGGTGGAGACAAAGAGGTGCAGGCACTAGCAAAGAGTAGATGGGTGACAGTCAGGAGGGGTAGAGGGGGAAGTGCCAGAGAGGCCGATCCAGGACTGGAGCATCCCAATAAGTACGCTCCATTGAGTGACATTGGTGAAACCAGTCAGGGACCAGCACTGCTGGAGATGAGGGACTCTTCTAGCTGCCAGGGGAAGAACTCCTCCAGTGAGAGTGGGGGGGCAGCAAAGGGAACGGAAAGACAGATTCTGGTGGTAGGGGACTCAATTCTTAGAAGGACAGAGAGGGCAATCTGTAACCAAGACCTGAAGCGCGTATGTTGTCTAACAGTATGTTGTCTACCGGGCGCTCGGGTTCGGCACATCACGGATCTTGTGGACAGATTACAGCGAGGGGCTGGGGAAGACCTGGATGTCATGGTGCACGTTGGCACCAATGACAAAGTCAGAGGCAGATGGAGTGTCCTAAAGAACGATTTTAGGGACTTAGGAGCTAAATTGAGGAAAAGGACCTCCAAGGTAGTGTTCTCAGGTATACTACCGGTACATCGAGCCACACCAGAAAGGCAGAGGGAGATTAGGGAAGTAAACAAGTGGCTGAAGTGCTGGTGTAGTAAGGAGGGGTTTGGGTTCCTGGAGGACTGGGCCGACTTCTCAGTCGGTAACCGGTACTATAGAAGGGACGGACTGCACCCAAAATGAGGAGGGTGCAGATCTGCTGGGAATGATGGCCAAAAAGTTAGAGGGGTTTTTAAACTAGGCGATGGGGGGGGAGGGTCCAAAGACAGTGATAGCCAGCGCGGAAGATATTCCAGAGGGTAGTATTGGGGGCATTAGTGGTAGGGTAACCAAAGCACAAAAACACAAGGTGAGTATAGTAGCAAGTCCTAGTTGCAATCTTGAAACACCCAATACGAGGACAATATGCGACCGGTCTAAACTATGTGGCATGTTCACCAATGCCAGGAGCATGGCGGACAAGATAGGTGAACTAGAGATACTGTTGTACAAGGAGGATTTGGATTTTGTGGGAATTTCAGAGACCTGGTTCAACAGCTCTCATGATTGGCTGGCAAACATTCAAGGGTATACCCTATACCGCAAAGGATAGAGAGGGTAAAAAAGGGGGAGGGGTATGCCTATATATCAAGAATAATGTACAAGTGAATGTGAGAGATGACATCACTGAGGGGGCTAGGGAGGAGGTGGAATCTTTATGGGTAGAGCTCCAAAGGGATGAAGCTAAGGGGAAAATAATACTGGGAGTATGCTATAGGCCCCCTAACCTGAGGGAGGAAGTGGAGACGGATCTCCTATCACAAATTGGATTAGCAGCAAGGATGGGAAGTGTTATCATAATGGGGGATTTTAATTATCCAGACATAGACTGGGCGGAGGGAACCGTGCATTCATTTAAGGCTCGCCAGTTCCTTAGTGCCTTGCAGGACAATTTTATGGGTCAGATGGTAGACGCACCAACTAGAAATAAAACATTACTAGATCTACTAGTGGAATCTTTATGGATAGAGCTCCAAAGGGATGAAGCTAAGGGGAAAATAATACTGGGAGTATGCTATAGGCCCCCTAACCTGAGGGAGGAAGTGGAGACGGATCTCCTATCTCAAATTGGATTAGCAGCAAGCATGGGAAGTGTTATCATAATGGGGGATTTTAATTATCCAGACATAGACTGGGCGGAGGGAACCGCGCATTCATTTAAGGCTCGCCAGTTCCTTAGTGTCTTGCAGGACAATTTTATGGGTCAGATGGTAGACGCACCAACTAGAAATAAAACATTACTAGATCTACTGATTACCAACAATACAGACCTGATAACAGATGTGGAAATACGGGGCAATTTAGGTAACAGCGATCACAGGTCAATTAGTTTCAGTATAAATCACACAAATAGGAAACATGAAGGGAACACAAAGACACTGAATTTCAAAAGTGCCAACTTCCCTAAACTACAAACCTTGCTAAAAGGCATAAATTGGGATAAAATATTAGGAACAAAGAATACGGAGGAGAGATGGGTTTGCTTTAAGAGCATATTAAATAAGGGCATTAGCCAATGTATCCCATTGGGTAATACATTTAAAAGAGCGAACAAACATCCTGGATGGCTTAACTCCAATGTAAAAATGCATATAAAAGCAAAGGAGAAGGCCTTCAAAAAATACAAGGTTGAGGGATCATCCTCAGCATTCAGAATTTATCAAGAATGCAATAAGAAATGTAAGGGTGCAATTAGGATGGCTAAGATAGAACATGAAAGACACATAGCGGAGGAGAGCAAAAAAAATCCCAAGAAATTCTTTAAGTATGTAAACAGTAAAAAAGGGAGGACAGACCATATTGGCCCCATAAAGAATGAGGAAGGACATCTGGTTACAAAGGATGGGGAGATGGCAAAGGTATTGAATTTATTCTTCTCCTCAGTCTTCACGAGTGAATCGGGGGGCTTCAGTAACCCAAACTGCAGTGTTTATCCTCATGACACAACACAGGAAGCACCTACATGGTTAACAGAGGACGGAATTAAAATTAGACTTGAGAAACTTAACATTAATAAATCACCGGGACCAGATGGCTTGCATCCGAGGGTACTTAGGGAACTCAGTCAGGTGATTGCCAGACCGTTGTTCCTAATTTTTACAGACAGTCTATTGACTGGAATGGTACCAGCTGATTGGAGAAAAGCCAATGTAGCACCAATATTTAAAAAGGGCCCAAAATACATCCCTGGGAATTACAGACCAGTTAGCCTAACATCAATAGTATGTAAACCCTTGGAGGGGATGATAAGGGACTATATACAAGATTTTAGTAATAAGAATGATATCATTAGCAGTAATCAGCATGGATTCATGAAGAATCGTTCTTGCCAAACCAATCTATTAACCTTCTATGAGGAGGTGAGTTGCCATCTAGATAAAGGAAGGCCCGTAGACGTGGTGTATCTGGATTTTGCAAAAGCATTTGACACAGTTCCCCATAAACGTTTACTGTACAAAATAAGGTGCGTTGGCATGGACCACAGGGTGAGTACATGGATTGGAAACTGGCTACAAGGGCATGTTCAGAGGGTGGTGATAAATGGGGAGTACTCAGAATGGTCAGGGGTGGGTAGTGGGGTTCCCCAGGGTTTTGTGCTGGGACCAATCCTATTTAATTTGTTCATAAACGACCTGGAGGATGGGATAAACAGTTCAATCTCTGTATTTGCAGACGATACTAAGCTAAGCAGGGCAATAACTTCTCCGCAGGATGTGGAAATCTTTCAAAAAGACCTGAACAAATTAATGGGGTGGGCGACTACATGGCAAATGAGGTTCAATGTAGAAAAATGTAAAATAATGCATTTGGGTGGCAAAAATATGAATGCAATCTATACACTGGGGGGAGAACCTCTGGGGGAATCTAGGATGGAAAAGGACCTGGGGGTCCTAGTAGATAATAGGCTCAGCAATGGCATGCAATGCCAAGCTGCTGCTAATAAAGTAAACAGAATATTGGCATGCATTAAAAGGGGATCAACTGCAGAGATAAAACAATAATTCTCCCGCTCTACAAGACTCTGGTCCGGCCGCACCTGGAGTATGCTGTCCAGTTCTGGGCACCAGTCCTCAGGAGGGCCGTACTGGAAATGGAGCGAGTAAAAAGAAGGGCAACAAAGCTAATAAAGGGTCTGGAGGATCTTAGTTATGAGGATAGGTTGCGAGCACTGAACTTATTCTCTCTGGTAAAGACACGCTTGAGAGGGGATATGATTTCAATTTACAAATACTTTACTGGTGACTAGGGATGAGCTTCGTGTTCGAGTCGAACCCATGTTCGACTCGAACATCGGCTGTTCGACCGTCCGTCGAATTGCGAACGATATGGGCCGTTCGCGCCAAATTCGTGTGGCGCGTCACGGCCCATAATTCACTGCGGCATCGCAGTGCATTGCTGGCTGATGATTGGCCAAGCATGCACTATGACCCGCATGCTTGGCCAATCACAGCGCCGTCAGTAGAGAGAGCTGTAATTGGCCAAAGCCAGGGTGGCTTTGGCCAATTATGGCTCAGGGGATTTAGTACACACCCCACACTATATAAGGCCGCCTGCACGGCGGCCCTGTGTAGTGTGTGTTCCGGTGTGCTGAGAGATAGAGAGAGAGAGAGACAGTGTCATTTGATTTGAGTTAGATAGATTAGGCAGAACAGTCAGTCAGTTAGCTGCACTTACAGTGTATTGTGTATATATATGCATCCCAGGTGTTGCATATATATATATACACTGTATTCAGTTTAGCTAGATCCGTTCCTGTTATCTTCTATCTAGACTATTTACATTTAGTGCAGTGTGTCCTGCTCACAGTGTTCAGCTAGATCCGTTCCTGCTATTTACATTCAGTGCAGTGCGTCCTGCTCACAGTGTTCAGCTAGATCCGTTCCTGCTATTTACATTCAGTGCAGTGCGTCCTGCTCACAGTGTTCAGCTAGATCCGTTCCTGCTATTTACATTCAGTGCAGTGCGTCCTGCTCACAGTGTTCAGCTAGATCCGTTCCTGCTATTTACATTCAGTGCAGTGCGTCCTGCTCACAGTGTTCAGCTAGATCCGTTCCTGCTATTTACATTCAGTGCAGTGCGTCCTGCTCACAGTGTTCAGCTAGATCCGTTCCTGGTATTTACATTTAGTGCAGTGCGTCCTGCTCACAGTGTTCAGCTAGATCCGTTCCTGCTATTTACATTCAGTGCAGTGCGTCCTGCTCACAGTGTTCAGCTAGATCCGTTCCTGCTATTTACATTCAGTGCAGTGCGTCCTGCTCACAGTGTTCAGCTAGATCCGTTCCTGCTATTTACATTCAGTGCAGTGCGTCCTGCTCACAGTGTTCAGCTAGATCCGTTCCTGGTATTTACATTTAGTGCAGTGCGTCCTGCTCACAGTGTTCAGCTAGATCCGTTCCTGCTATTTACATTCAGTGCAGTGCGTCCTGCTCACAGTGTTCAGCTAGATCCGTTCCTGGTATTTACATTTAGTGCAGTGCGTCCTGCTCACAGTGTTCAGCTACATCCGTTCCTGCTATTTACATTCAGTGCAGTGCGTCCTGCTCACAGTGTTCAGCTAGATCCGTTCCTGCTATTTACATTCAGTGCAGTGCGTCCTGCTCACAGTGTTCAGCTACATCCGTTCCTGCTGTTTACATTCAGTGCAGTGCGTCCTGCTCACAGTGTTCAGCTAGATCCGTTCCTGCTATTTACATTCAGTGCAGTGCGTCCTGCTCACAGTGTTCAGCTAGATCCGTTCCTGCTATTTACATTCAGTGCAGTGCGTCCTGCTCACAGTGTTCAGCTACATCCGTTCCTGCTGTTTACATTCAGTGCAGTGCGTCCTGCTCACAGTGTTCAGCTAGATCCGTTCCTGCTATTTACATTCAGTGCAGTGCGTCCTGCTCACAGTGTTCAGCTAGATCCGTTCCTGCTATTTACATTCAGTGCAGTGCGTCCTGCTCACAGTGTTCAGCTAGATCCGTTCCTGCTATTTACATTCAGTGCAGTGCGTCCTGCTCACAGTGTTCAGCTAGATCCGTTCCTGCTATTTACATTCAGTGCAGTGCGTCCTGCTCACAGTGTTCAGCTAGATCCGTTCCTGCTATATACATTTAGTGCAGTACGTCCTGCTCACAGTGTTCAGCTAGATCCGTTCCTGTTATCTTCCTACTGACAGGCAGGCTTGTCTGGTTACAGTATATAAAGCTACCTGAAGAAAATTACAGGTGTTCTTTTTGATCCTATTAGTACCACGGTCAGGCAGCTAGACTATTTACATTTAGTACAGTGTGTCCTGCTCACAGTGTTCAGCTAGATCCGTTCCTGTTATCTTCCTACTGACAGGCAGGCTTGTCTGGTTACAGTATATAAAGGTACCTTAAGAAAATTACAGGTGTTCTTTTTGATCCTATTAGTACCACGGTCAGGCAGCTAGACTATTTACATTCAGTGCAGTGCGTCCTGCTCACAGTGTTCAGCTAGATCCGTTCCTGGTATTTACATTCAGTGCAGTGCGTCCTGCTCACAGTGTTCAGCTAGATCCGTTCCTGGTATTTACATTTAGTGCAGTGCGTCCTGCTCACAGTGTTCAGCTAGATCCGTTCCTGCTATTTACATTCAGTGCAGTGCGTCCTGCTCACAGTGTTCAGCTACATCCGTTCCTGCTGTTTACATTCAGTGCAGTGCGTCCTGCTCACAGTGTTCAGCTAGATCCGTTCCTGGTATTTACATTTAGTGCAGTGCGTCCTGCTCACAGTGTTCAGCTAGATCCGTTCCTGCTATTTACATTCAGTGCAGTGCGTCCTGCTCACAGTGTTCAGCTAGATCCGTTCCTGGTATTTACATTTAGTGCAGTGCGTCCTGCTCACAGTGTTCAGCTAGATCCGTTCCTGCTATTTACATTCAGTGCAGTGCGTCCTGCTCACAGTGTTCAGCTAGATCCGTTCCTGCTATATACATTTAGTGCAGTACGTCCTGCTCACAGTGTTCAGCTAGATCCGTTCCTGTTATCTTCCTACTGACAGGCAGGCTTGTCTGGTTACAGTATATAAAGCTACCTGAAGAAAATTACAGGTGTTCTATCCCAGCTTAGTGCAGCTACAGGCCATTAGTATGTCTGGAAGGCCAAGAAGGAGAGGCAGACAGTCACAAGCCAATAAGAGAGGGCAAGCAGGCTCTGTGTCTAGTGCTGGTCGTGGAGACGGTGCATCCTCATCAGCACGTGGCCATGGGACACGCTTGGCCTTTTTTTCGGCAGCTGGCCGTGTTGAGCCGCAACATGCGGAAGACTTGGTCGAGTGGATGACCAAGCCGTCCTCATCCTCCTCATCCTCTCTCACCCATGCCCAGGGTGCTTTGTCTGGCAAAGCAGCGGCCTCTTCCCTCAGCTCAATGTCATCAGTGACTCCTTCCCTAGCTCCACCATGTCCTCATGAGGATTCCCTCGAACTGTTTGACCACAGTGTTGGGTACATGCTCCAGGAGGATGCCCAGCGTTTGGAAGGCTCTGATGATGATACTGAGCTCAATGAAGGCAGTAACATGAGCACGGACAGAGGGGGTGCCCAAGAAGGACAGCAATCTGGCAGTCATGCTCCCCCTGCTGCAGCATACTGCCAGGTTTGCTCCAGTGATGAGGAGGGAGGGGATGATGAGGTCACTGACTCAACGTGGGTGCCTGATAGGAGAGAGGAGGAGGAGGAGGAGGAGGAGGAGGAGGAGGTGGCACATCACCAACTAGGCAGGATGCCCTCCAGGGGCCAGCCTAAGGGCAGCACATTGACTGCATCACACCCCAAAGCTCCACATGTGCAGGGCGCTGCAGTCTCTGCGCGTTATTCAAAAAGTTCTTTGGTGTGGGCCTTTTTTGAGACGAGTGCATCAGATCGCACCGCTGCTATTTGCAACATATGTCTCAAGCGTATCTCGCGTGGCCAAAACATCTCCCGCTTGGGTACCACATGCTTGACCAGACATATGTTGACCTGCCATGCAGTTCGTTGGCAAGCGTATCTAAAAGACCCACACCAAAGAACAAAGACGATCTCTCCTTGCTCCTCATCAGCTGAGATTTCCAACCCCACTAGACCTTCAGTCCTCTCTGCGACCTGCAGTGAGAGGAATGAAGGTGTAGAATTAGGTGTGTCACAGCCAAGTACTTGTGGGCAATCTGCTTTTGGTACACCGACGTCAGATTGTACCAGGCAAATTTCCCTGCCCCAGCTGCTGCACCGCCGAAAGAAGTTTGCTCCCAGCCATCCACATGCCCAGCGGTTGAATGCTAGCTTGGCAAAATTGCTAGCACTTCAACTGCTGCCTTTTCAGTTGGTAGACTCTGCCCCCTTCCGTGAGTTTGTGGAATGTGCGGTTCCTCAGTGGCAGGTACCCAAACGCCACTTTTTCTCACGGAAGGCGATTCCGGCTCTCTACCGGCATGTGGAAGGCAATGTCCATGCCTCGCTGGACAGGGCGGTCAGCGGTAAGGTGCATATTACCGCTGACTCATGGTCCAGCAGGCATGGACAGGGACGTTACTTAAGTTTCACGGCGCATTGGGTGACTCTGCTGGCAGCTGGGAAGGATGCAGGACAAGGTGCAGTAGTGTTGGAGGTTGTTCCGCCACCACGCCTCCAAAATGCTGATTGTGACACACCTCTCTCCTCCACCCCCTCCTCTTCTTCTTCCTCCATGGCCTCTTCCTCGGAACCAGCGGTGCTCCGTAGGCGTTCAAGGGGCTACGCAAGTACGCAGGCCAAAAGATGCCATGCGGTGCTTGAGCTGGTGTGCTTGGGGGACAGGAGCCACACTGGGGCAGAGGTTCTGTCAGCTCTGCAGGGGCAGGTTCAGAGGTGGTTGACGCCACGCCAACTTAAGGCAGGAATGGTGGTTTGCGACAATGGCACCAACCTCCTCTCTGCCCTCCGACAGGGACAACTGACCCATGTGCCCTGTTTGGCTCACGTCCTTAACTTGGTGGTGCAGCGGTTCTTGGGCAGGTACCCGGGCTTACAGGATGTCCTGAGGCAGGCCAGGAAAGTCTCTGTGCATTTCCGCCGGTCATATAATGCCAGTGCTCGGCTGACGGACCTCCAAAAGGAGTTTAACCTGCCCAAGAACCGCCTAATCTGTGACATGCCCACCAGGTGGAACTCGACGTTGGCCATGCTGCAGCGGCTGCACACGCAGCAGAGGGCCATCAATGAGTACCTGTGCGACTATGGCACCAGGACAGGGTCAGGGGACCTTGGTTTTTTTTCCCCACGCCAGTGGGCCATGATCAGGGATGCATGCACTGTCCTGTCACCATTCGAGGAGGCCACGAGGATGGTGAGCACTGACAGTGCATGCATCAGTGACACTGTCCCCCTTGTCCACCTGTTGGAGCACACGCTGCGTGGAATAATGGACAGGGCACTTGAGGCAGAACAGAGGCAGGAAGAGGAGGACTTCCTTAGCTCTCAAGGCCCCCTTTATCCAGACAGTGTTCCTGCGTGCCCGCCGATCACACAGGAAGAGGACGAGGAGGAGGAGGAGGAGGAGGAGGAAGATTGTGTCAGTATGGAGGTGGAGCCTGGCACTCAGCATCAGCAGTCTTTAAGGGATCAGTCCCAAGGAACACATGGACTTGTACGTGGCTGGGAGGAGGTGGCTGCGGACGTTGTTGTCCTTAGTGACCCAGAGGACTCCGGACCGAATGCCTCAGCAAACCTACGCTGCATGGCCTCCCTGATCCTGCAAAGCCTGCGTAAGGATCCTCGTATTCGTGGTATCAAGGAGAAGGACCAATACTGGCTGGCAACCCTCCTTGATCCACGTTACAAGGGTAAGGTTGCGGACCTTATCTTGCCATCGCAGAGGGAGCAGAGGATGAAACATCTTCGGGAGGCCTTGCAGAAAGGTCTGTGCAACGCGTTCCCAGAGACTGGGAGGTTACAAACTCCTGTTTCTGGACAACGTGTTGCTGAGGCTTCGGTCAGTCAAAGAAGGAGCGGTGGAGAAGGTGGCCGTCTGACCGATGCGTTCAGACAATTTTTTGGTCCGCAGCCCCAAGGTATGATCGGTTCCAGCAACCATCGCCAGCGTCTGTTTTACATGGTGCAGGAATACCTAGGGGTAGGGATGAGCTTCGAGTTCGAGTCGAACTCATGTTCTACTCGAACATTGGCTGTTCGCAAGTTCGCCGAACAGCGAACAATTTGGGGTGTTCGCGGCAAATTCGAATGCCGCGGAACACCCTTTAAAAGTCTATGGGAGAAATCAAAAGTGCTAATTTTAAAGGCTTATATGCAAGTTATTGTCATAAAAAGTGTTTGGGGACCCGGGTCCTGCCCCAGGGGACATGGATCAATGCAAAAAAAAGTTTTAAAAACGGACGTTTTTTCAGGAGCAGTGATTTTATTAATGCTTAAAGTCAAACAATAAAAGTGTAATATCCCTTTAAATTTCGTACCTGGGGGGTGTCTATAGTATGCCTGTAAAGGGGCGCATGTTTCCTGTGTTTAGAACAGTCTGACAGCAAAATGACATTTGGAAGGAAAAAACTCATTTAAAACTAGCCGCGGCTATTGCATTGCCGACAATACACATAGAAGTTCATTGATAAAAACGGCATGGGAATTCCCCACAGGGGAACCCCGAACCAAAAAAAAAAAAAAAAAAATGATGTGGGGGTCCCCCTAAATTCCATACAAGGCCCTTCAGGTCTGGTATGGATATTAAGGGGAACCCCAGCCAAAATTGAAAAAAAAAATTGACGTGGGGTTCCCCCTAAATTCCATACCAGACCCTTCAGGTCTGGTATGGATTTTAAGGGGAACCCCGCGCCAAAAAAAAAAAAAAAAACCGGCGTGGGGTCCCCCTAAAAATCCATACCAGACCCTTATCCGAGCACGCAACCTGGCAGGCCGCAGGAAAAGAGGGGGGGACGAGAGTGCGCCCCCCCCCCCCTCCTGAACCGTACCAGGCCACATGCCCTCAACATTGGGAGGGTGCTTTGGGGTAGCCCCCCAAAACACCTTGTCCCCATGTTGATGAGGACAAGGGCCTCATCCTCACAACCCTGGCCGGTGGTTGTGAGGGTCTGCGGGCGGGGGGCTTATCGGAATCTGGAAGCCCCCTTTAACAAGGGGACCCCCAGATCCCGGCCCCCCCCCTGTGTGAAATGGTAAGGGGGTACTTACCCCTACCATTTCACTAAAAAACTGTCAAAAATGTTAAAAATGACAAGAGACAGTTTTTGACAATTCCTTTATTTAAATGCTTCTTCTTTCTTCTTTCTTCCTTCATCTTCTTCTGGTTCTTCTGGTTCTTCTGGCTCTTCTGGTTCTTCCTCCGGCGTTCTCGTCCAGCATCTTCTCCGCGGCGTCTTCTATCTTCTTCTCCTCGGGCCGCTCCGCACCCACGGCATGGGGGGGAGGCTCCCGCTCTTCTCTTCATCTTCTTCTCTTCTTCATCTTCTTCTTCATCTTCTTCTTCTTCTTCCTTCTTCTCTTCTTCTCTTCTTCCTGTCTTCTGCGGGCCGCTCCGCAGCCATGCTGGCATGGTGGGAGGCTCCCGCTGTGTGACGGCGTCTCTTCGTCTGACGGTTCTTAAATAACGGGGGGCGGGGCCATCCGGTGACCCCGCCCCCCTCTGACGCACGGTGACTTGAGGGACTTCCCTGTGACGTCACGGGGAATGCCACAGGGAAGTCCCGTCATGTCACCGTGCGTCAGAGGGGGGCGGGGCCACCGGGTGGCCCCGCCCCCCGTTATTTAAGAACCGTCAGACGAAGAGACGCCGTCACACAGCGGGAGCCTCCCACCATGCCACAGCATGGCTGCGGAGCGGCCCGCAGAAGACAGGAAGAAGAGAAGAAGAGAAGAAGAGAAGAAGAGAAGAAGGAAGAAGAAGAAGAAGATGAAGAAGAAGATGAAGAAGAGAAGAAGATGAAGAGAAGAGCGGGAGCCTCCCCTCATGCCATGGGTGCGGAGCGGCCCGAGGAGAAGAAGATAGAAGACGCCGCGGAGAAGATGCTGGACGAGAACGCCGGAGGAAGAACCAGAAGAGCCAGAAGAACCAGAAGAAGAAGAAGATGAAGGAAGAAAGAAGAAAGAAGAAGCATTTAAATAAAGGAATTGTCAAAAACTGTCTCTTGTCATTTTTAACATTTTTGACAGTTTTTTAGTGAAATGGTAGGGGTAAGTACCCCCTTACCATTTCACACAGGGGGGGGGCCGGGATCTGGGGGTCCCCTTGTTAAAGGGGGCTTCCAGATTCCGATAAGCCCCCCGCCCGCAGACCCTCACAACCACCGGCCAGGGTTGTGAGGATGAGGCCCTTGTCCTCATCAACATGGGGACAAGGTGTTTTGGGGGGCTACCCCAAAGCACCCTCCCAATGTTGAGGGCATGTGGCCTGGTACGGTTCAGGAGGGGGGGGGGGCCGCACTCTCGTCCCCCCCTCTTTTCCTGCGGCCTGCCAGGTTGCGTGCTCGGATAAGGGTCTGGTATGGATTTTTAGGGGGACCCCACGCCGTTTTTTTTTTTTTTTTTTGGCGCGGGGTTCCCCTTAAAATCCATACCAGACCTGAAGGGTCTGGTATGGAATTTAGGGGGAACCCCACGTCAATTTTTTTTTTCAATTTTGGCTGGGGTTCCCCTTAATATCCATACCAGACCTGAAGGGCCTTGTATGGAATTTAGGGGGACCCCCACATCATTTTTTTTTTTTTATTGTGGTTCGGGGTTCCCCTGTGGGGAATTCCCATGCCGTTTTTATCAATGAACTTCTATGTGTATTGTCGGCAATGCAATAGCCGCGGCTAGTTTTAAATGAGTTTTTTCCTTCCAAATGTCATTTTGCTGTCAGACTGTTCTAAACACAGGAAACATGCGCCCCTTTACAGGCATACTATAGACACCCCCCAGGTACGAAATTTAAAGGGATATTACACTTTTATTGTTTGACTTTAAGCATTAATAAAATCACTGCTCCTGAAAAAACGTCCGTTTTTAAAACTTTTTTTTGCATTGATCCATGTCCCCTGGGGCAGGACCCGGGTCCCCAAACACTTTTTATGACAATAACTTGCATATTAGCCTTTAAAATTAGCACTTTTGATTATTCATGTTCGTGTCCCATAGACTTTAACGGCGTTCGCGTGTTCGAACGAATTTTTTTCCTGTTCGCATGTTCTGGTGCGAACCGAACAGGGGGGTGTTCGGCTCATCCCTACCTAGGGGCAAGATCAGACTTGGACACCTTTCCCACCGAAAATCCTCTGGGTTACTGGGTCTTGAGGATGGATCACTGGCCAGAGCTTGCACAGTATGCAATTGAGCTACTGGCCTGTCCTGCATCCAGCGTTCTTTCGGAACGCACATTCAGTGCTGCTGGAGGCGTGGTAACCGATCACAGGGTGCGTCTGTCCACCGACTCGGTCGATCGGCTGACCTTCATAAAAATGAATCAGTCTTGGATCACCACCAGCTACCAAGCACCTGATGCAGATGTAACCGAATAATTTTTTTTGAAATCTCAGATCCCTTCAAAGACTGCCTATGCTGATGCTGAGTGACTATCCCTGAGTAATTATCCTCTTCCTCCTCAATCATCACGCTGATAGCTTGTAAGAACATTTTTGGTTCTGGGCGCCACCACCAGTGCCTAAGGCACAATTTTTCAGCCCCTGTTTAACAGGGGCGTGTAATTACAATTTTTGATGTAATACTTTGCAGCAGGGCTCGTTCCTGCATTCCAACTAGAGTGTCTGTGAGGGGTTGCAGTGTTGTGGCACCAGCACCAGTGCCTAAGACCCAATTTTTCAGCCCCTGTCTAACAGGGGCGTGTAATTACAATTTTTGATGCAATACTTTGCAGCAGGGCTTGTTCCTGCGTTTCAACTAGAGTGTCTGTGAGGGGTTGCAGTGTTGTGGCACCAGCACCAGTGCCTAAGACCCAATTTTTCTGCCCCTGTCTAACAGGGGCGTGTAATTACAATTTTTGATGCAATACTTTGCAGCAGGGCTCGTTCCTGCGTTCCAACTAGAGTGTCTGTGAGGGGTTGCAGTGTTGTGGCACCAGCACCAGTGCCTAAGGCCTAATTTTTCAGCTCCTGTTCAACAGGGGCATGTAATTACAATTCTTGATCTAATATTTCACAGCAGGGCCCTGTGAGGGCTTACAGTGTTTTGGCCACAGCAACACCTAAGGCCCAAATTTCTGCTGAGTATATAGGGCAGGACCCTACTTTCAAACATCTAACTTACAAACGACTCCTACTTGCAAACGGAAGGAGACAACAGGAAGTGAGATGAAATCTACCCCTAAGGAAGGGAAATTCTCTCCTGTAAGAGTTAATATGGGAAAACAATTTCTCCTTTCCACTGATGCTTTCCAATCCTTGTTCCACAAAAAAACCCAAATTTTCAAAAAACATTTTTCATTGGGACAAAAAAGTGAGGTGAAATCTTCTGAAGAGGAGGAAAGACGCAAAACAAATGTCACAGGGGTGATAACCCTTCCCTATGTTTTCCAAAAAGCTTAGAAAAGATTTTTTGGCTGGAGCTAAACACATTAAAAATGTTCAAAATTACAAACAGATTCTACTTAACAACAAACCTACAGTCCCTGTCTTGTTTGCACCGCCTGAATACTGCTGTTCAGAGTATATAGGGACCTTTCCTTATTTTAATTTGGGTGCGGGGTTCCTCTTAATATCCATACAAGACCCAAAGGGCCTGGTAATGGACTGGGGGGTACCCATGCCGTTTGTCTCACTGATTTTCATCCATATTGCCATGACCCGACATGACATTAAACCCGCAAGCAGTTTTAAATGAGATTTTTTCCTTTAAAAATGACATTTGGTGCAGGGACTGTTCTAAACATGGGAAACACGCGTCACTTTACAGGCATACTATAGACACCCCCCAGGTACGATATTTAAAGGAATATTTCACTTTTTTTTTTTTACTTTAAGCATCATTAAAATCACTGCTCCCGAAAAAACGGCCGTTTTTAAAAGTTTTTTTTGCATTGATACATGTCCCCTGGGGTAGGACCCGGGTCCCCAAACCCTTTTTAGGACAATACCATGCAAATTAGCCTTTAAAATGAGCACTTTTGATTTCGAACGTTCGAGTCCCATAGACGTCAATGGGGTTCTAACGTTCGTGCGAACTTGCGGTCCGTTCGCGGGTTCTGGTGCGAACCGAACCGGGGGGTGTTCGGCTCATCCCTACTGGTGACCCCACAATAGGGATAAAACTTTTTCGCAGAAGAGAGTTTAATAAGACTCGTGGCTACTCATTACAATTAGAAGAAAAGAGGTTTAACCTTAACCTACGTAGAGGGTTCTTTACTGTAAGAGCGGCAAGGATGTGGAATTCCCTTCCACAGGCGGTGGTCTCAGCAGGGAGCATTGATAGCTTCAAGAAACTATTAGATAATCACCTGAATGACCACAATATACAGGGATATTGTTAGGTACCTGGTAGGAGAGCCTGACTGTGGGAGAAGACCTCTCATACAACGCTGGTTCAGGAGCCACTGGAGTGGGGACAGTGGTCTCCTGAGCGCAGTGGGGTAGGAGTGCCTGTTGGAGTATAGTCTTTGATGTAGAGGCAGAGATCCCTCCTGGGATGGCAGGACTGCAGGTGAGTGGAGACTGGAAGCAGCAGCAGACTTGACACACTGGAGATGAGAGATCACAGGAGCTGAAGCTGAAGGTGCAACAGCAAGTGAGAGCGGCAGGCACAAACAGAGTCAGATAGTCCGGGTCGGCAGGTAACTGGCACAGGTAATCACAGCAGGCGGAGGCAGAGTCGGTGGACAGGCAGAGGTTGGCTACGGTAGCAGATCCAGACAGCAGAATGGTCAGGTAGGCGGGGTCGGGATTGGAGCAGGTCGGATGGTCAAACAAGCCGGGTCAAATCAGGTAGCAGACAATCAGATGCAGGTTCAAGCAGAATCACAGAGCTGAGACAAAGCAGCGATGTTCCCATGGAACAGGGGAACTTTTATGTGCTTAGTGGCGCCAAACCGGTGCTAACGCGAACGCACGCGCGCACGCACTCGCACCGCGCTGATGCACAGCAACAGCAGCAGCTTGATGCCGTGTCTGAACAGGGGCGTGCCGGCGCATAGGCGCATGCAAGTGCCCTGGTCCGGTGCTGGTAGATCCCTGACAGATATGTAATGTAATACTGACACATAATCAAACACATAGGTTGGACTTGATGGACTTGTGTCTTTTTTCAACCTCACCTACTATGTAACTATGTAACTAAGACAGCAATTGCCTGGAGGCCTCCCATAGAGGCGGAGGTTTTTATATTTTTTTACATCGGGCGGCATGAATGAAGAGGGATGTACATCGCAGGACACTTTTTTCTTTTTTAATATAGGAATTGTCAAAAACTGTCTCTTGTGATTTTTACTTTATGACTCTTTTTTTGGTGAATGGGTAGGGGTACAATGTACTCCCTACCCATTCACATAGGGGGGTGGGCACGATCTGGGGTCCCCCTTGTTAAAGGGGCTTCCAGATTCCGATAAACCCCCCCACCCGCATACCTGACAACCACCGGCCTGGGTTGTCTAGAAGAGGCCCTTGTCCCCATCAACATGGGGACAAGGTGCTTTGTGGTGGGGGGGCTCAGAGCCCCCCTGACCCAAAGCAACCACCATCCCCATATTGAGGGCATGTGGCCTGGTATGGTTCAGGAGGGGGGGGCGCTCGCTCGTCCCCCCCATCCTGACCTCCTGGACTGCATGGCTGCATGCTTGGATAAGGGTCTGGTATGGATGTTGGGGGGACCCCATGGCAATTTTTTTTACTCTTGGCATGCAGTTCCCCTTAAAGTCCATACCAGACCCAAAGGGCCTGCAGTGAGGTAGAAAGAAATCCTGGATAGCCGCACTCTGGGATAAGGACATCTTTATTTCAATAAAATCCAAACATACAGTCAATAGCAGAGACGTACAGGGTGGTAGACTGCTAATGCGTTTCACATCATTTGGATGCTTATTCGTAGCTTTCACAAAAAATGTATATGTATGTACATAAACCTGAATAAAAAATGCATAGATGTGTGACAGCGCGGTCCTGACATAATGTACATAAGCACTCAAAAGCACTCTCGCAACCCTAAAACAGCAAATGTGCATAAGCAGTTTATATGAAATATACATACATTTTCATGAGATCAAAGCACAAGCATATTAAACATAGGATCAAAGTGTATGTACATTAAACATGAAATTAAATATATATATAAATCTGAAAAAGGGGGTCGGTCCAACTACCCGAAAAAGTGGTTACAAATGTATCAAAAATATCAAACATGTAGCATCGCATCCAAAACACTGGTGTCAGATAAATCTTTACTTTCTGAAAAGAAGAAACATTAAAAAACAAACAAAAACATGGAAATGGATTAGACGCCAGATAAACCACAAAAAAGTATGAATACATATCCATTGTTGTTGATTTTAAACTCCCATGACAATATCATGTTAGCTATGTGGCCAATAGTGAAAAATTATATAAATATATGTTCAACCACATAGGAAACATAGAAGAACCCAACAAAGGAACCAAAACAAAAGACCGAAAAACTATTAAATGAATGCAGTTTCCACATAGATCAATGTGCTAGCAGGCTATGTTACTACAGCAAATGTATAGAGACCAGAAGTCTCACTTCATGTGCTGAAATAGGTTAATAGGTTAAGAGACCAGAAGTCTCACTCCATGTGCTGAAATAGTTTCCACATAGATCAATGTGCTAGCAGACTATGCTACAGCAGCAAATGTATAGAGACCAGAGTCTCACTCCATGTGCTGAAATAGGTTAATAGGTTAAGAGACCAGAAGTCTCACTCCATGTGCTGAAATAGTTTCCACATAGATCAATGTGCTAGCAGACTATGCTACAGCAGCAAATGTATAGAGACCAGAGTCTCACTCCATGTGCTGAAATAGGTTAAGAGACCAGAAGTCTCACTCCATGTGCTGAAATAGTTTCCATATAGATCAATGTGCTAGCAGACTATGCTACAACAGCAAATGTATAGAGGCCATAAGTCTCACTCCATGTGGTGAAATAGGTTGAGTTAAATAATAACACAAAAGAGAGTGACCTCAAACGCACACAGATATAGTAGGGTAGCTATAGAATCTGCATCAAACAAAGCCCAGACCTGCATCCAAAAGAAGAATTAAGAATTATTTAAGGCAGCCTTGCTACATAGTACCATGCGATTAGAAATTCCCAAAGTCTCACTTCTCGTGCTGCAAAACACAATGGCTCGCTATAGGAATACCATGAATCTAGAGTGGGATTGACAAAAATAATAAAGCCAAAAGGCGAAAAGAACAAAATGGTCTGTAACAAACCCAACAGCATTATGCCATGTATTCGTAGACTTGGAAGAGTCTCATTTGAAGTGCTGCAGCATATCACAATTAACTGTCAAAAAATTATTATGTCAATGGGACTATAGCTTAGTATATCTGACTAGGTGAAACTAGTTTTTTTCATATTATATATTGTGAAGGCGGCCTTGCTACATAATACCATGCGATTAGAAATTCCCGAAGTCTCACTTCTCGTGCTGCAGGACGCCACAGCTCGCTATAGAGACACCACAAATCCAGAGTGGGACTGACAAAAATAGAACCGAAAGGCAGAAAGGACAAAATAGTCTATAACAAGCCTTACTGTATTGTGCCATGCATTCGGAGACTCAAAAGGGTCTCACTTGAGGAGTCTCACTCAACCTGCTGAAAAAATGCTACTATTTGCTATGGCATAAGGCTGAAGCCTGAAAAATTAGGGCCTAGGGAATTGTATTTCCAATCTATCAAGAATGCAGAATATATGAGTATTTGGAAACCTTGCTACATAGTGCCATGCAATTAGAAATTCCCAAAGTCTCACTTTTCGTGCTGCAGAACACAATGGCTTGCTATAAAAATACCATAAATCTAGAGTGGGATTGACAAAAATGATAATGAAGCCGAGAGGCGAAAGGAACAAAATGGTCTATAACAGACCTAACTGCATTATACCATGTATTCGGAGACTCGGAAGAGTCTCACTTGAAGTGCTGCAGCATATCACAGTTGACTATCAAAAAATTATGTCAATGGGACTATAGCTTAGTATATCTAACTAGATAGATCTAGTATTATTTAATTATATATTATTAAGGCGGCCTTGCTACATAATACCATTTGATTAGAAATTCCCGAAGTCTCACTTCTCATGCTGCAGAACGCCATGGCTCGCTATAGAGACACGACAAATCTAGAGTGAGACTGACAGAAATAAAGCCGAAAGCCGGAAAGGACAAAATAGTCTATACCAAGCCTTACTGTATTATACCATGCATTCGGAGACTCAAACGAGTCTCACTTGAGAAGTCTGACTCAAACTGCTGAAAAAATGCTGCTACTTGCCATGGCATAAAGCTGAAGCCTGAAAAATTTAGGCCTGGGGAGTTATATTTCCAATCTACCAGGAATGCAGAATATATAAGTATTTGGAAACCGGATATCTAATCTATCAACAGTAAAAAATATATAATGTAAATATTAATGGGACATAGTAAATTGTAGACAATGCATAGGCAGGCTGGTGCAACTTTCTAATAATAAGAGATTTAGGGAAGCTGGTTAATGTTGGTAAAATCCCAAATGGAGGACTACTAAGGATGCGACAAACAGGAACTACAGGTAAAGTCATATAAATGTATGCAAAAACGCAGGACGCATGTGAGGTTATTCATAAAAATGTGACACATCCCACTCGAAATTAAGCCCGAGGGGTCATCTAGTGTTGAGAGAGAAGATCCATTGGACTTCGCGTTTGCATAGGATTCTAAATTTGTCACCCCCCCTCGGTGGTGTCCTAATTGTGTCAATGCCTTGTATAACAAGGCAAGACGTGTCCTTCTGATGGACTTTGTTCCAATGACGTGCAACGTTTGTGGCATGATCCTTGTCAATGTCGTAGAGATGGTCGTACAACCGGTCTTTCAGCCTGCGTGTAGTTCTCCCTACATATTGGATGGAACATGTAGTGCATGTAATGACGTATATTACATAACGTGTGTTGCAGTTAACAAAAGAATAAATTTTATGGGACTTTCCTGTGGACATTGATGTCACCACGTCTCCACCCTTAACAAATGGACAATAGTTGCAGTTACGAGCACCACACTTAAAAGTGCCCTGGAATGATAACCAATTTTTAGATTTATTTTTGCTGGAAAAAAGGCTGGGTGACAGAAGGTTACCAAGGAATGGTGTTTTTCTAGAGACACTGCGGATACCCTTAGCCAAAACTTTGGAATAGATGGGATCATTGGACAGGAATGAGCATCCAAATGATGTGAAACGCGTTAGCAGTCTACCACCCTGTACGTCTCTGCTATTGACTGTATGTTTGGATTTTATTGAAATAAAGATGTCCTTATCCCAGAGTGCGGCTATCCAGGATTTCTTTCTACCTCACTGCAAACCAGCAAAGCCAGCACCTGGAACCAGTTCTTACTGGTGTCATTCCAGAGCAAGAGTGTTTGTGAGTTGCATCTCCTTTTTTCCTGTCTACTTACCAGACCCAAAGGGCCTGGTATGGACTGGGGGAGACCCCACACCATTTTTATGGCAACAACTTGCATATAAGCCTTTAAAATGAGGACTTTTAATTTTCCATGTCCATGTCCCATAGACTTTACTAGGGTTTGCATGTTTGCTAGAACTTTTTGCCTGTTCGAGGTGTTCTGGTGAGAACCAAACTGGGGGTGTTTTGCCCATCCCTAACCTGCAGTTGCAGGAACATTACTGTCAATTATTGCTTCCTGTCTGATGTCCCCACCCTCTAGGATCCTGGTGCTCTCTTCCTTATCATCTTATAACATGTGTTCTTGCGCATACTCCAGCAGCAAGGTTCTTATTGTGTGCTGAAATAATTAGGCCAATTTCCTTAGGCTAGTTTGTGTGGCTAGGATGGAATTTTCAGGAGAGGAGGAGGAAGAAGAGGATCAATTAAAGCTGTTGAAAAAAACTGACTGCTCTGCACCTGAAAGGAAGAAGATAACTTTCAACCCCCCCTCTGTGTGCTCTGGCTGTATTACACACCCACTGCCAGAAGGAAAAGGCAGATGTGCCCTACCTCTTGATGGTGTGCCCTGACCACTGCTTTGTCCTGCAAATGCAGAACCTGTTAATCCATTACTACCTCTACATCTGTACTCCTACTACACATATCCACTATATTTTACAAATGGTAATTGGATAATTCAACAACATAAATCCCATCCTTGAGAAGACCCCATAGTTTACCAACCCCTTAGTATATACAACAGATATATTAGTTAGTCCAGAGGTTCACTTTTTTCACATAGGAGAGGAAGGTTCTACAGTATCATTAAAATAAAATTAGAGCCAAAATACTAATTTGCATAAAATATTTTATGTATAAATTCTTTCTTCAGTATACCAATCACTTACCTTCATTTAATTTATTTACTGCCCGTTCACATACACCAACTATATAGAAGACTCAAGATGTACCTCACATCCCCCCACACATTCACATGTCAGAGGAGAGAGAATGAACCATCTTGGATAACTGGATGAAAGCTGCAAATAGCATGCATGTTGGTCTCATGTACTGTACTGTACTTAAAAACCACAGCTTCCATCCAATTAGTCGTCTATGTAGTTGCAATTTCCTGTCTAGCAAATGGTGGAGGCAGAAAATAATGTTACTCCATTCAAGGAAAACAGAGATATACAGGTATGCAATTATGTTAGGTTTACACTGGTCAAAATAGTTTGTACAGTCCAAATTTTAAATGTCATGTGCCTCATCTGGTGCATGCAACATCTGACATTATGCTGATCTGTTGAAAAAAAAAAGTCCTTCTCTCAAGAGCTTGCAAAATTGTGCAAAATCCCATGAGGCTTCATGGAAAAGTCTTTTTTTCAACAGATCAGTGTAAAGTGGTACCGCACATGCTCCAGATGAGGTGCAAATGCTATTGTTGGACTGGTAGAAAATAAGAAAGAAGAATCTGACTATCCATTACTTTTTTTCATAGGCGCATGGGATTCTGACCAGCTGTGGGAACAAAATGCTGAGACTGTAAAACAGTGTAAGTGCTGGATTTATTTCTTTTTTAGATAAATTGCAATAATGTAATCAGGTTTGTAAAGGGGGTCTGCTTTAATACTAAACTATTGCCCTAAAACTTAACCCAAACCCTACATAAACCCTTAGCACTTAATCAATCCAAAAAATTTTACATAAATCTTAACCCCAACACTTACAGTACACCCCTTAAAACCTTGACCCCAACACCAAGTAAACCTAATTAAACTAACCCTAAATACTAAGGGTGATCGTCTGTACAGGTAAAGCGTCTGTAAATCGATCACTTTATTCACAAATGCAGATTATGTTTTCATATTCAGCATATGTGAAAATTGAATTTCACCAATAAATTAATTACCGGTAGATTTATGCACATCCACGCCTTTACACTCAACTTGATTAAATTACAACAAAGAACTTACACCTTAAAGAAAATATATAATTTATTTCTTGGGTGTTTATATTGATTAATATAGCAGTGTTTTTTTCTGTTTAAATAAAAAAATGACTAAAACCTTGAGTAAGATTTTGAAAGCATCAATATATTACTGTGTTTGAAGAAAAATAATTTTGATTTCACAAAATGCCTCAGACAAATAAGTAACATATAAAGAATACTCTAAATGCAAACTCTAAGATGTATGAACAACAGTTTTGTAGTAAAAAAAACAAAACTGTATATAGATGTCTAATGTTGTTTGACTAGTAATAACTAGGGATGGGCTGACTGTTCGAGTTGAACATGAGTTCAACTCGAATATCGGCTGTTCGATCGTTCGCCGAAGATCGAACATTATGGGCCATTCACGCCAAATTCAGGTGGCGCGTCATGGCCCATAATGCACTGCATCATTACAGTGGTTTGCTGGCTGATGATTGGCCAAGTATGCACTATGACCTGCATGCTTTGGCCAATCACAGCGCTGTAAGCAAACAGAGCCATAATTGGCCAAAGGCAGGGTGCCTTTGGCCAATTATGGCTCAGGGGGTTAAGTACACACCCCACACTATATAAGGCCGCCTACACGTCGGCCCTGTGTAGTGTGTTGCTGGCATTATAGAGAGATAGATAGAGAGAGAGAGTGTGTCATTTAATTTACTTTGAGCAGGCAGTTTATTCAGTTAGCTAGATCTCACTGCAGACTGTTCCTGCTGTAATATTTCTAGTCTACTTCAGGCAGGCAGTTGATCCAGTTTAGCTAGATCTCACTGCAGACGATTCCTGCTGTACTATTTCTTATCTACTTCAGGCAGGCAGTTGATCCAGTTTAGCTAGATCTCACTGCAGACCATTCATGCTGTACTGTTTCTAATCTACCTCAGGCAGGCAGTTGATCCAGTTTAGCTAGATTTTACTGCATTGATTGCACTTTATTTTGAATTACATTGTATGAGTTTATTTGGCACGATAACACTTTGATGTAGGTAGAGGTAATATATGTTTTGGAGAGGCAGCACTGAGTATTAATTTCTTACTGCAGTCCGTTCATGCTGTACTATTTCTAATCTACTTCAGGCAGGCAGTTGATTCAGTTAGCTGCAGTGTATTTCATATATATATATATATATATATATATATATATATATATATATCCACTGTATCCAGTTTAGCTAGATCTCACTACAGACCATTCCTGCTGTACTGTTTCTATTTCTAATATACTTCAGTTAGCCAGTTGATTCAGTTAGCTGCAGTGTATTTCATATATAGTCTACCAATTAAGGGGAGTAGACTACCAATTAAGGGGATTGGTTAATTGCTCACAGGTGCTTGAGGCCTATATAACCTTGTGTAGGACTCATAGTGAGCTTGCTCATTTGTGAGGCTGTTGGAACTCTGTCCAAGTGGAACTGGTCTAAGTGGTGAGTTAAAACCAGAGGGGGGACCTTGAGTGGAGAGTGAACAAGTCTTGCTTTTTGATTGCTGGGTTGCATTTTTGGGGCTTTTCCTTTTAGCTTTTCAATCACCTTTTTCTGTTACTTTTTAAACAGTTTTATTTTTTATTTTTTATGGTTCCTTCAGACTACCAATTAAGGGCAGTGGTTAATTGCTCACAGATGCTTGAGGCCTACATAACCTTGTGTAGGACTCATAGTGAGCTTGCTCATTTGTGAGGCTGTTGGAACTCTGTCCAAGTGGAACTGGTCTAAGTGGTGAGTTAAAACCAGAGTTTAAAACAGGAGGTTATAACAGGGGTCATAGTACCTGTGTAGTGTGAGTACCTGAGTGCTGTCTGAGTAGTGTGTGTGGATCGTTAGTACTTGTGTATTGTGTACTGTATACTTGTATATTGCAAGTGCATGTAGGTCTGCGAGTGCACGTAGGTCTGCGAGTGGTCTGCGAGTGCACGTAGGTCTGCGAGTGCATGTAGGTCTGCGAGTGGCCTGTGAGTGCACGTAGGTCCGCGAGTGGCCTGTGGGTGCACGTAGGTCTGCGAGTGCACGTAGGTCTGCGAATGGTCTGCGAGTGCACATAGGTCTGCGAGTGCACGTAGGTCTGCGAGTGGCCTGCGAGTGCACGTAGGTCTGCGAGTGCACGTAGGTCTGCGAGTGGCCTGCGAGTGCATGTAGGTCTGCGAGTGGCCTGCGAGTTCACGTAGGTCTGTGAATGCACGTAGGTCTGCGAGTGGCCTGCGAGAGCATGTAGGTCTGCGAGTGCACGTAGGCATGCGAGTGGCCTGCAAGTGCACATAGGTCTGCAAGTGCACATAGGTCTGCGAGTGGCCTGCGAGTGCACATAGGTCTGCGAGTGCACTTAGGTCTGCGAGTGGCCTGCGAGTGCACGTAGGTCTGCGAGTGCACGTAGGTCTGCGAGTGGCCTGCGAGTGCACATAGGTCTGCGAGTGCACGTAGGTCTGCGAGTGGCCTGCGAGTGCACGTAGGTCTGCGACTGTTCTGCGAGTGCATGTAGGTCTGTGAGTACCTGTGTATTGTCTTGTTGTGTACCTGTGTATAGTCTTGAGTATTAGTGACAGGAAGCCTACTGTTAGGTAATTTGGACAGGGTACAATCCCCAATCCTCACTAAATTTAATAGGTACCTCGGCGGGTGTGGAGAGGCGACTCTTTGTACATCTTGCTGCATGTATGCGTTCCTTGATCATCTGATCGAGGGCGAATACTGCTGTGCAAAATGTAAGCACATTGTTTCCCTGGAAGCCCAGGTTCTGAATCTGGGGAAGCAAATGTCGGCACTGAGAAGTCCCTCCATACTAAAGTAGAGCCAGGAACGTACACGGCAGGTGCCGGCAGGGGCCAGCACAGAGGCAGGTGGAGACAAAGAGGTGCAGGCACTAGCAAAGAGTAGATGGGTGACAGTCAGGAAGGGTAGAGGGGGAAGTGCCAGGGAGGCCGATCCAGGACTGGAGCATCCCAATAAGTACGCTCCATTGAGTGACATTGGTGAAACCAGTCAGGGACCAGCACTGCTGGAGCTGAGGGACTCTCCTAGCTGCCAGGGACAGAACTCCTCCAGTGAGAGTGGGGGGGCAGCGAAGGGAAAGGAAAGACAGATTCTGGTGGTAGGGGACTCAATTCTTAGAAGGACAGAGAGGGCAATCTGTAACCAAGACCTGAAGCGCTGAACAGTATGTTGTCTACCGGGCCTCGGGTTCGACACATCATGAATTTCGTGGACAGATTACTAGGAGGGGCTGGGGAAGACCCAGCTGTCATGGTGCACGTTAGCACCAATGACAAAGTCAGAGGCAGATGGAGTGTTCTAAAGTATGATTTTAGGGACTTAGGAGCTAAATTGAGGAAAAGGACCTCCAAGGTAGTATTCTCAGGAATACTAATGGTACATCGAGCCACACCAGAAAGGCAGTGGGAGATTAGGGAGGTAAACAAATGGCTGAAGAGCTGGTGTAGTAAGGAGGGGTTTGGGTTCCTGGGGGACTGGGCTGACTTCTCAGTCGATAACCGGTACTATAGAAGGAACGGACTGCACCTAAATGAGGAGGGTGCAGATCTGCTGGGAATGAAGATGGCCAAAAAGTTAGAGGGGTTTTTAAACTAGGCGATGGGGGGGAGGGTCCAGAGGTAGAGATAGTCAGCGCAGAAGATATTCCATAGGGTAGTATTGGGGGCATTAGTGGTAGGCTGACCAAAGCACAAAAACAAAAGGTGAGTATAGTAGCAAGTCCTAGTTGCAATCTCAAAACAGCCAATACGAGGACAATATGCGACCCGTCTAAACTATGTGGCATGTTCACCAATGCCAGGAGCATGGCAGACAAGATGGGTGAATTAGAGATACTGTTATACGAGGAGGATTTGGATTTTGTGGGAATTTCAGAGACCTGGTTCAACAGCTCTCATGATTGGCTGGCAAACATTCAAGGGTATACACTTTACCGCAAGGATAGAGAGGGTAAAAAAGGGGGAGGGGTATGCCTATATATCAAGAATAATGTACAAGTGAATGTGAGAGATGACATCACTGAGGGAGCTAGGGAGGAGGTGGAATTCTTATGGGTAGAGCTCCAAAGGGATGAAGCTAAGGGGGAAATAATACTGGGAGTATGCTTTAGGGCCCCTAACCTGAGGGAGGAAGTGGAGACAGATCTCCTATCACAATTTGGATTAGCAGCAAGGATGGGAAGTGTTATCATTCATTTAAGGCTCGCCAGTTCCTTAATGTCTTGCAGGACAATTTTATGGGTCAGATGGTAGACGCACCAACTAGAAATAAAACATTACTGGATCTACTGATTACCAATAATACAGACCTGATCATGGATGTGGAAATACGGGGTAATTTAGGTAACAGCCATCACAGGTTAATTAGTTTCAGTATCAATCCCACAAATAGGAAACATAAAGGGAATACAAAGACACTGAATTTCAAAAGAGCCAACTTCCCTAAACTACAAACCTTGCTAAAAGGCATAAATTGGGATAAAATATTAAGAACAAAGAATACGGAGGAGAGATGGGTTTGCTTTAGGAGCATATTAATTAAGGGCATTAGCCAATGTATTCCATTGGGTAATAAATTTAAAAGAGCGAACAAAAGTCCTGGATGGCTTAACTCCAATGTAAAAATGCATATAAAAGCAAAGGAGAAGGCCTCAGCATTCAGACTTTATAAAGAATGCAACAAGAAATGTAAGGGTGCAATTAGGACGGCTAAGATAGAACATGAAAGACACATAGCGGAGGAGAGCAGAAAAAATCCCAAGAAATTCTTAAAGTATATAAACAGTAAAAAAGGGAGGATAGACCATATTGGCCCCATAAAGAATGAGGAAGGACATCTGGTTACAAAGGATGGGGAGATGGCAAAGGTATTGAATTTATTCTTCTCCTCAGTCTTCACGAGTGAATCGGGGGGCTTCAGTAACCCAAACTGCAGTGTTTATCCTCATAACACAACACAGGAAGCACCTACATGGTTAACAGAGGACGGAATTAAAATTAGACTTGAGAAACTTAACATTAATAAATCACCGGGACCAGATGGCTTGCATCCGAGGGTACTTAGGGAACTCAGTCAGGTGATTGCCAGACCGTTGTTCCTAATTTTTACAGACAGTCTATTGACTGGAATGGTACCAGCTGATTGGAGAAAAGCCAATGTAGCACCAATATTTAAAAAGGGCCCAAAATACATCCCTGGGAATTACAGACCAGTTAGCCTAACATCAATAGTATGTAAACCCTTGGAGGGGATGATAAGGGACTATATACAAGATTTTAGTAATAAGAATGATATCATTAGCAGTAATCAGCATGGATTCATGAAGAATCGTTCTTGCCAAACCAATCTATTAACCTTCTATGAGGAGGTGAGTTGCCATCTAGATAAAGGAAGGCCCGTAGACGTGGTGTATCTGGATTTTGCAAAAGCATTTGACACAGTTCCCCATAAACGTTTACTGTACAAAATAAGGTGCGTTGGCATGGACCACAGGGTGAGTACATGGATTGGAAACTGGCTACAAGGGCATGTTCAGAGGGTGGTGATAAATGGGGAGTACTCAGAATGGTCAGGGGTGGGTAGTGGGGTTCCCCAGGGTTTTGTGCTGGGACCAATCCTATTTAATTTGTTCATAAACGACCTGGAGGATGGGATAAACAGTTCAATCTCTGTATTTGCAGACGATACTAAGCTAAGCAGGGCAATAACTTCTCCGCAGGATGTGGAAATCTTTCAAAAAGACCTGAACAAATTAATGGGGTGGGCGACTACATGGCAAATGAGGTTCAATGTAGAAAAATGTAAAATAATGCATTTGGGTGGCAAAAATATGAATGCAATCTATACACTGGGGGGAGAACCTCTGGGGGAATCTAGGATGGAAAAGGACCTGGGGGTCCTAGTAGATAATAGGCTCAGCAATGGCATGCAATGCCAAGCTGCTGCTAATAAAGTAAACAGAATATTGGCATGCATTAAAAGGGGATCAACTGCAGAGATAAAACAATAATTCTCCCGCTCTACAAGACTCTGGTCCGGCCGCACCTGGAGTATGCTGTCCAGTTTTGGGCACCAGTCCTCAGGAGGGCCGTACTGGAAATGGAGCGAGTAAAAAGAAGGGCAACAAAGCTAATAAAGGGTCTGGAGGATCTTAGTTATGAGGATAGGTTGCGAGCACTGAACTTATTCTCTCTGGTAAAGACACGCTTGAGAGGGGATATGATTTCAATTTACAAATACTTTACTGGTGACTAGGGATGAGCTTCGTGTTCGAGTCGAACCCATGTTCGACTCGAACATCGGCTGTTCGACCGTCCGTCGAATTGCGAACGATATGGGCCGTTCGCGCCAAATTCGTGTGGCGCGTCACGGCCCATAATTCACTGCGGCATCGCAGTGCATTGCTGGCTGATGATTGGCCAAGCATGCACTATGACCCGCATGCTTGGCCAATCACAGCGCCGTCAGTAGAGAGAGCTGTAATTGGCCAAAGCCAGGGTGGCTTTGGCCAATTATGGCTCAGGGGATTTAGTACACACCCCACACTATATAAGGCCGCCTGCACGGCGGCCCTGTGTAGTGTGTGTTCCGGTGTGCTGAGAGATAGAGAGAGAGAGAGACAGTGTCATTTGATTTGAGTTAGATAGATTAGGCAGAACAGTCAGTCAGTTAGCTGCACTTACAGTGTATTGTGTATATATATGCATCCCAGGTGTTGCATATATATATATACACTGTATTCAGTTTAGCTAGATCCGTTCCTGTTATCTTCTATCTAGACTATTTACATTTAGTGCAGTGTGTCCTGCTCACAGTGTTCAGCTAGATCCGTTCCTGCTATTTACATTCAGTGCAGTGCGTCCTGCTCACAGTGTTCAGCTAGATCCGTTCCTGCTATTTACATTCAGTGCAGTGCGTCCTGCTCACAGTGTTCAGCTAGATCCGTTCCTGCTATTTACATTCAGTGCAGTGCGTCCTGCTCACAGTGTTCAGCTAGATCCGTTCCTGCTATTTACATTCAGTGCAGTGCGTCCTGCTCACAGTGTTCAGCTAGATCCGTTCCTGCTATTTACATTCAGTGCAGTGCGTCCTGCTCACAGTGTTCAGCTAGATCCGTTCCTGCTATATACATTTAGTGCAGTACGTCCTGCTCACAGTGTTCAGCTAGATCCGTTCCTGTTATCTTCCTACTGACAGGCAGGCTTGTCTGGTTACAGTATATAAAGCTACCTGAAGAAAATTACAGGTGTTCTTTTTGATCCTATTAGTACCACGGTCAGGCAGCTAGACTATTTACATTTAGTACAGTGTGTCCTGCTCACAGTGTTCAGCTAGATCCGTTCTTGCTATTTACATTCAGTGCAGTGCGTCCTGCTCACAGTGTTCAGCTAGATCCGTTCCTGGTATTTACATTCAGTGCAGTGCGTCCTGCTCACAGTGTTCAGCTAGATCCGTTCCTGCTATATACATTTAGTGCAGTACGTCCTGCTCACAGTGTTCAGCTAGATCCGTTCCTGTTATCTTCCTACTGACAGGCAGGCTTGTCTGGTTACAGTATATAAAGCTACCTGAAGAAAATTACAGGTGTTCTATCCCAGCTTAGTGCAGCTACAGGCCATTAGTATGTCTGGAAGGCCAAGAAGGAGAGGCAGACAGTCACAAGCCAATAAGAGAGGGCAAGCAGGCTCTGTGTCTAGTGCTGGTCGTGGAGACGGTGCATCCTCATCAGCACGTGGCCATGGGACACGCTTGGCCTTTTTTTCGGCAGCTGGCCGTGTTGAGCCGCAACATGCGGAAGACTTGGTCGAGTGGATGACCAAGCCGTCCTCATCCTCCTCATCCTCTCTCACCCATGCCCAGGGTGCTTTGTCTGGCAAAGCAGCGGCCTCTTCCCTCAGCTCAATGTCATCAGTGACTCCTTCCCTAGCTCCACCATGTCCTCATGAGGATTCCCTCGAACTGTTTGACCACAGTGTTGGGTACATGCTCCAGGAGGATGCCCAGCGTTTGGAAGGCTCTGATGATGATACTGAGCTCAATGAAGGCAGTAACATGAGCACGGACAGAGGGGGTGCCCAAGAAGGACAGCAATCTGGCAGTCATGCTCCCCCTGCTGCAGCATACTGCCAGGTTTGCTCCAGTGATGAGGAGGGAGGGGATGATGAGGTCACTGACTCAACGTGGGTGCCTGATAGGAGAGAGGAGGAGGAGGAGGAGGAGGAGGAGGAGGTGGCACATCACCAACTAGGCAGGATGCCCTCCAGGGGCCAGCCTAAGGGCAGCACATTGACTGCATCACACCCCAAAGCTCCACATGTGCAGGGCGCTGCAGTCTCTGCGCGTTATTCAAAAAGTTCTTTGGTGTGGGCCTTTTTTGAGACGAGTGCATCAGATCGCACCGCTGCTATTTGCAACATATGTCTCAAGCGTATCTCGCGTGGCCAAAACATCTCCCGCTTGGGTACCACATGCTTGACCAGACATATGTTGACCTGCCATGCAGTTCGTTGGCAAGCGTATCTAAAAGACCCACACCAAAGAACAAAGACGATCTCTCCTTGCTCCTCATCAGCTGAGATTTCCAACCCCACTAGACCTTCAGTCCTCTCTGCGACCTGCAGTGAGAGGAATGAAGGTGTAGAATTAGGTGTGTCACAGCCAAGTACTTGTGGGCAATCTGCTTTTGGTACACCGACGTCAGATTGTACCAGGCAAATTTCCCTGCCCCAGCTGCTGCACCGCCGAAAGAAGTTTGCTCCCAGCCATCCACATGCCCAGCGGTTGAATGCTAGCTTGGCAAAATTGCTAGCACTTCAACTGCTGCCTTTTCAGTTGGTAGACTCTGCCCCCTTCCGTGAGTTTGTGGAATGTGCGGTTCCTCAGTGGCAGGTACCCAAACGCCACTTTTTCTCACGGAAGGCGATTCCGGCTCTCTACCGGCATGTGGAAGGCAATGTCCATGCCTCGCTGGACAGGGCGGTCAGCGGTAAGGTGCATATTACCGCTGACTCATGGTCCAGCAGGCATGGACAGGGACGTTACTTAAGTTTCACGGCGCATTGGGTGACTCTGCTGGCAGCTGGGAAGGATGCAGGACAAGGTGCAGTAGTGTTGGAGGTTGTTCCACCACCACGCCTCCAAAATGCTGATTGTGACACACCTCTCTCCTCCACCCCCTCCTCTTCTTCTTCCTCCATGGCCTCTTCCTCGGAACCAGCGGTGCTCCGTAGGCGTTCAAGGGGCTACGCAAGTACGCAGGCCAAAAGATGCCATGCGGTGCTTGAGCTGGTGTGCTTGGGGGACAGGAGCCACACTGGGGCAGAGGTTCTGTCAGCTCTGCAGGGGCAGGTTCAGAGGTGGTTGACGCCACGCCAACTTAAGGCAGGAATGGTGGTTTGCGACAATGGCACCAACCTCCTCTCTGCCCTCCGACAGGGACAACTGACCCATGTGCCCTGTTTGGCTCACGTCCTTAACTTGGTGGTGCAGCGGTTCTTGGGCAGGTACCCGGGCTTACAGGATGTCCTGAGGCAGGCCAGGAAAGTCTCTGTGCATTTCCGCCGGTCATATAATGCCAGTGCTCGGCTGACGGACCTCCAAAAGGAGTTTAACCTGCCCAAGAACCGCCTAATCTGTGACATGCCCACCAGGTGGAACTCGACGTTGGCCATGCTGCAGCGGCTGCACACGCAGCAGAGGGCCATCAATGAGTACCTGTGCGACTATGGCACCAGGACAGGGTCAGGGGACCTTGGTTTTTTTTCCCCACGCCAGTGGGCCATGATCAGGGATGCATGCACTGTCCTGTCACCATTCGAGGAGGCCACGAGGATGGTGAGCACTGACAGTGCATGCATCAGTGACACTGTCCCCCTTGTCCACCTGTTGGAGCACACGCTGCGTGGAATAATGGACAGGGCACTTGAGGCAGAACAGAGGCAGGAAGAGGAGGACTTCCTTAGCTCTCAAGGCCCCCTTTATCCAGACAGTGTTCCTGCGTGCCCGCCGATCACACAGGAAGAGGACGAGGAGGAGGAGGAGGAGGAGGAGGAAGATTGTGTCAGTATGGAGGTGGAGCCTGGCACTCAGCATCAGCAGTCTTTAAGGGATCAGTCCCAAGGAACACATGGACTTGTACGTGGCTGGGAGGAGGTGGCTGCGGACGTTGTTGTCCTTAGTGACCCAGAGGACTCCGGACCGAATGCCTCAGCAAACCTACGCTGCATGGCCTCCCTGATCCTGCAAAGCCTGCGTAAGGATCCTCGTATTCGTGGTATCAAGGAGAAGGACCAATACTGGCTGGCAACCCTCCTTGATCCACGTTACAAGGGTAAGGTTGCGGACCTTATCTTGCCATCGCAGAGGGAGCAGAGGATGAAACATCTTCGGGAGGCCTTGCAGAAAGGTCTGTGCAACGCGTTCCCAGAGACTGGGAGGTTACAAACTCCTGTTTCTGGACAACGTGTTGCTGAGGCTTCGGTCAGTCAAAGAAGGAGCGGTGGAGAAGGTGGCCGTCTGACCGATGCGTTCAGACAATTTTTTGGTCCGCAGCCCCAAGGTATGATCGGTTCCAGCAACCATCGCCAGCGTCTGTTTTACATGGTGCAGGAATACCTAGGGGCAAGATCAGACTTGGACACCTTTCCCACCGAAAATCCTCTGGGTTACTGGGTCTTGAGGATGGATCACTGGCCAGAGCTTGCACAGTATGCAATTGAGCTACTGGCCTGTCCTGCATCCAGCGTTCTTTCGGAACGCACATTCAGTGCTGCTGGAGGCGTGGTAACCGATCACAGGGTGCGTCTGTCCACCGACTCGGTCGATCGGCTGACCTTCATAAAAATGAATCAGTCTTGGATCACCACCAGCTACCAAGCACCTGATGCAGATGTAACCGAATAATTTTTTTTGAAATCTCAGATCCCTTCAAAGACTGCCTATGCTGATGCTGAGTGACTATCCCTGAGTAATTATCCTCTTCCTCCTCAATCATCACGCTGATAGCTTGTAAGAACATTTTTGGTTCTGGGCGCCACCACCAGTGCCTAAGGCACAATTTTTCAGCCCCTGTTTAACAGGGGCGTGTAATTACAATTTTTGATGTAATACTTTGCAGCAGGGCTCGTTCCTGCATTCCAACTAGAGTGTCTGTGAGGGGTTGCAGTGTTGTGGCACCAGCACCAGTGCCTAAGACCCAATTTTTCAGCCCCTGTCTAACAGGGGCGTGTAATTACAATTTTTGATGCAATACTTTGCAGCAGGGCTTGTTCCTGCGTTTCAACTAGAGTGTCTGTGAGGGGTTGCAGTGTTGTGGCACCAGCACCAGTGCCTAAGACCCAATTTTTCTGCCCCTGTCTAACAGGGGCGTGTAATTACAATTTTTGATGCAATACTTTGCAGCAGGGCTCGTTCCTGCGTTCCAACTAGAGTGTCTGTGAGGGGTTGCAGTGTTGTGGCACCAGCACCAGTGCCTAAGGCCTAATTTTTCAGCTCCTGTTCAACAGGGGCATGTAATTACAATTCTTGATCTAATATTTCACAGCAGGGCCCTGTGAGGGCTTACAGTGTTTTGGCCACAGCAACACCTAAGGCCCAAATTTCTGCTGAGTATATAGGGCAGGACCCTACTTTCAAACATCTAACTTACAAACGACTCCTACTTGCAAACGGAAGGAGACAACAGGAAGTGAGATGAAATCTACCCCTAAGGAAGGGAAATTCTCTCCTGTAAGAGTTAATATGGGAAAACAATTTCTCCTTTCCACTGATGCTTTCCAATCCTTGTTCCACAAAAAAACCCAAATTTTCCAAAAACATTTTTCATTGGGACAAAAAAGTGAGGTGAAATCTTCTGAAGAGGAGGAAAGACGCAAAACAAATGTCACAGGGGTGATAACCCTTCCCTATGTTTTCCAAAAAGCTTAGAAAAGATTTTTTGGCTGGAGCTAAACACATTAAAAATGTTCAAAATTACAAACAGATTCTACTTAACAACAAACCTACAGTCCCTGTCTTGTTTGCACCGCCTGAATACTGCTGTTCAGAGTATATAGGGACCTTTCCTTATTTTAATTTGGGTGCGGGGTTCCCCTTAATATCCATACAAGACCCAAAGGGCCTGGTAATGGACTGGGGGGTACCCATGCCGTTTGTCTCACTGATTTTCATCCATATTGCCATGACCCGACATGACATTAAACCCGCAAGCAGTTTTAAATGAGATTTTTTCCTTTAAAAATGACATTTGGTGCAGGGACTGTTCTAAACATGGGAAACACGCGTCACTTTACAGGCATACTATAGACACCCCCCAGGTACGATATTTAAAGGAATATTTCACTTTTTTTTTTTACTTTAAGCATCATTAAAATCACTGCTCCCGAAAAAACGGCCGTTTTTAAAAGTTTTTTTTGCATTGATACATGTCCCCTGGGGTAGGACCCGGGTCCCCAAACCCTTTTTAGGACAATACCATGCAAATTAGCCTTTAAAATGAGCACTTTTGATTTCGAACGTTCGAGTCCCATAGACGTCAATGGGGTTCTAACGTTCGTGCGAACTTGCGGTCCGTTCGCGGGTTCTGGTGCGAACCGAACCGGGGGGTGTTCGGCTCATCCCTAGTGCTGACCTTCTACTCTTTGATCTCATTGCTTAATTACACAAAAATGCAGCTTCCAGCAGAACATGGTCACCAATGTATGTATGTGTGTGGATTTATGGGGTGGTGGCGGGTGTTATATTTTGAACAATTGGCTTTTTTAATATTATGTTAGAATGCTTTGTAAGAATAAGGACTGTTAAGTATGTTTCTATAATCTTGCAGATAAAAATGTGATTTGTTGCCCGTTATACACTGAAAGTAAAGCTGTGTGCACTCTAAGGTTTAGAGAAATTTTAGATTGTAAGCTCCTATGAGCAGGGCCCTTAAAACCAATTGCTAACTGTTTTGCTAAATGTAGCACCATATATCCTGTAGAAATTTTTTTGAGGCTAGTAAATGAATGTACATAATTTTGTTTCTGCTGGCAAAATAAAAGTACATTACTGAGTCTTTTCTTTTCTTTTTTCTTTTCTTTTTCCTGTAAAGGGCCTCTCCTCTCACTCCAGTATGAACTGGCCCTGACCCTAGGTTCACACCTATGCATTTTTTAGTGCATTTTGCAGTTTTCAGAAACACTTTACAGTCCATTTAACATGGTTTCCTATGGTACTAGTTCACATCTATGCTTTTGGAAATGGTTGGGGACTTTTTTCATGCGATTTGCGGGTAGTAGATTTCAATGGAAATGCACCAGAAATTCAATTGTTGCGTTTGTGATGTGATTTTTGATGTGTTTTGCGGTTATTATTTTAACAATGTATATAGCTGGTTGCTAACCAGGGGGGCTGGGAAGCCAGATGCCACATCCATAACAACCAATGAATCTTCAGCTATCAGCGGCTTCCCCAATGAAAGTAAAAAAAAAAGCCAGCCAAAAAAAATTGCAAAACTGCAAGGGGTCCCACCCAGGTCTATACCAGGCCCTTTGGGTCTAGTATGGATTCAGAAGGGACCCCACCATGGAAAAATTTAACAAAAATGGAGTGGGGTTCCCCCAAGTCCATTACCGGGCCCTTTGGGTCTGGTATGAATATTAAGGGGAACCCCGCATCCAAATTAAAATAAAATTGTGCGGGGGTACCCCCAAAATCCATACCAGGCCCTTCAGTTCTTCCTCTCCACCGTGTTCTTCCTCCGTTGTGTTGTCCCCGCTATCTGGCATCTCTTACACAGCCATGGGGCGTGACCATCCGTTGATGTCACATGGAAAGTCCGCCCCTTTTTCCAGAAAATAAAGGGGCAGGCTCCTCATGTGATGTCAATGGATGGTCACGCCCCATGGCTGTGTAAGAGATGCCAGACAGTGGGGGAGGAAGAACACGGCAGCGGGAGAAGTAAGCAGTGGCAGGAGAGACGGCAACAGAAAATGGCGGCAAGAGAGGCAGCACCAGGAGAAGACGGTGGGGAGAGAAGACCACTCAGAGCTATTTTACAATAAAGGAATTGTCAAAAACTGACTATTTTTTTCACATTTCACCGCTTTTTTTTGGTGAATGGGTAGTGGTAGTGGTACAATTTAACCAATACCCATTCACATGGGGGTGGGATCTGGGGGCCCCCTTATTAAAGGGGGCTTCCAGATTCCGATAAGCCCCCACAGACCCCCACAACCACCGGGGACCCCAAAGCACCCTCCCCATGTTGAGGGAATGTAACCTGGTATGGTTCAGGATGAGGGGGCACTCTCTTACCCCACTCTTTTCCTGTGGCCGGCCAGGTTGTGTGCTCTGATAAGGGTCTGATTTTGGGGGGGACCCTCAGGCCAATTTTTTTTTCAAATTTTGGTGCAGGGTTCCCCTTAATGGTATGGATTTTGGGGGGTATGGATTTTGGGGGGACCCCCAAGCTATTTTTTTTTGATGTGAGGTTCCCCTTAATGTTCATAAAAGACCCAAAGGGCCTTGTAATGGACTAGGGGGAGAACTTGCACCGTTTTTTCAATGATTTTTAATTATCTATATTGCCAGGATCCGACAATACATTACAGCCACAAGCAGTTTTAAATGACTTTTTTACTTTAGAAATGTCATTTTGCTGTGGTACTGTTCTAAACATGGGAAAGATGCGTTACTTTACATGCATACTAAGGACACCCCCCAGGCACGATATTAAAAGGAATATTTCATTTTTATTGTTTCACTTTAAGCATTATTAAAATCACTGCTCCTGAAAAAACTGCCTTTTTAAAACTTTTTTTGCATTGATACATGTCCCCTGGGGCAGGACCCAGGTCCCCAAATACTTTTTATGACAATAACTTGCATATAAGCCTTTAAAATTAGCACTTTTTCATGTTCATGTCCCATAGACTTTAACAATGTTCCCCCCATGCCTCTTTTGGCCTCTTCGCAAGTTCTGGTGCGAACCGAACCGGTGGCATTCGGCTCATCCCTACCCAATGGCACATGAGCATGGTTGGTACTATAATATTAATGTCTCAAATGCAAAACATTATTGTATACAATGAAAAGAATCAAACATTAGTAATAGTATTTTCGACATATGATTGTGCTCAGCTCCATAGCGTAGTGGTATGCCCTGCTGCCGTCAAAGGTTCAAGTCATGGGTTTAATTCCCACCAATGGTATCACCTCCTAAAAATGTACATTGTACTCAGCAGAATAATTCCTTTTTTGAAATTTTGGCGCAGAGTTCCCCTTAATATCCATACCAGACCCGAACGCCATTTATTTTTTAAAAATTTGTCGTGGAGTTCCCCTTAATATCCATACCAGACTCGAAGTACCTGGTATGGACCAGTAGGGGGAACCTACACCATTTTTTCTTTGATTTTAACTCTATATTGCCGGGAACCAGCAATTCACTACAGCCGCAAATTAAATGTTTTCCTTTAGAAACGTCATTTTGCTGCGGTACAGTAATAAACACGGGAAAGGTGCACTACTTTACAGGCATACTATAGACACCCCCCAGGTATGATATTTAAAGGAATTTTTATTTTTTATTGTTTTACTTTAAGCATTATTAAAATCACTGCTCCTGAAAAAACAGCCATTTTAAAAACATTATTTCCAATTGATATATGTCCCCTGGGGCAGGACCCAGGTCCCCATACACTTTTTATGGCAAAGAACTTGCATATAAGCCTTCAGTGAGAGCTTTGGATTTTTCAGGTTCGAGCCCCATTGACTTCCACTATTCCCGCATATGTGATCTGACAGGCATTTTTGTCCGCAATAGCGCTGCTTTCCATTTGCATAAGCGCTCAGTTTCTAAGAGTTAAAGTCTTAATTGGCCTTAATTGGGCGATATTTTCAGGGACTGCAGGTCATTTTTCGGCGCTATAGTAAATAATCTCCAATGTGTGCATGAAGCCTTTTTCGGCCTGATGCTGCAACTCTTTCCTTGCCCTGACATAATTTTTCCTTCTGGCAGCAGCCAGAAAATCACTGCCCTGTCACTGCCCAGAGCAAAGGTAACATCAAGAAGAAGATGCTGCAGTATCAGGCTGGAATAACAAGTCTTGATCACTTTCACAAATTGTTACTATTGCCACTGACCTTTGTGTTCTGGCAAAAAATGTTTTACTGAGGGTGAAGAGAACATTGAAATGTAATTTCACCTACCAATCTCTTCCTACATGGTGGTACTTAAATTTTAATGTATGATACCACAGAAAAGTAAAATAGATATGTATTTTATTTCAAATTTTGTTCTTTTTGAGAGTGTCTGTTGAAGGATGCATTAATGCTTGCTTGACAAATGAACATATGGTTATGGAAATGTTTACTTTTGTGCTATTTTTAGTGGAGTGTAAAAAGCCACTTGCAGTGTAAACAAGCAAGTGTGGAATAGGTGTAGTGGTGATACATAGATGCTTGAGGCTAAAAAGTTAAAGCTAGACACATCAGGTGTTTCCCAAATGTCAATAATTGCAAAATAATGAAACTCTGATATTAAAGTATCTTTGGTCCCTCGGTTTGGAGAGATTTCCTATCACTTTTGTTGTGTCTCTGGTCTAAGACAGGAAGTGATAAAAATGATCTCACCATGAAGCAAACAGCAAAAAGGAAAGAAAAAACAAAAAATATATGTAATGTAATATTTAAATATTGTAACATGAGGGGTTGTTTTAGCTTAAGGGTAGAGCTTACCAGGGAGCTGAGTCCACGCCAGATATGCAGTTTTAAGGGCTTGTAGCCCCACTTTTAATAAAGAAAGAAAATGTCTGATAACAGAAGAGTTGTCCACACAGGGGTTCCAGCTTTCCACAGCAAGAATGTAAGTTAAATCAAAAATACCAAGCCACCTGGCTCTCTTTAGCAGCACTGCTGCTCAGACTTATGCTTCAGCCCTCTCGGCTCTATAACAGAGTTGCTGTACACCCAGTACCTCAGCACTCTTTTCCAGCTTCCTTTTCCAGCCCACAGGCTGGGACCCTCTGTCTGCTCTTACAGATAGACCTGTGCAGAACCATGGTCAGGTGCCTACAAATAGCCCAGCACACACCTGACCAGTCAGTATACTGGTGGATCGCAAAACCCGGACCCAGGACTAGGGATTTTATCCCACCCGGATCGCTACAAAATCCCCAGGCTCCAGATCCCAAAACGGATTTTAGTAAACAATGAGAAAACTGAAAAGCCAGTTTCCTTCCAAATAAGAAAATAAACTGGAGCCCCTCAACCTGCCTGGTTGAGAATCCTGGCCCTGCGGTCACACAGGCACTCTACGGCAGGTCGCCATTACGCAGGCGCGGACGGGGCACGACGGTGATGTAATTTCAACTGGGAATTTAAATCTCTGTCAGCAACTGTCATATTGGGGATTCCTGTGGGCAACTCGGTATAGCTCCATGCACCAGGATTCCAGGTGAAGGTAAGCTCTAGCCTGGGGCTATAATGCAGGGTGAGGGGGGTCTAAGATGGCTCTTAAAGGGGAAGCTACACTGCATTTTCCATTCCTTTCTCCTAGGATGAGTGAGTGTTCCTACAAAGCTGCAGGATCGTCACCTATTCGTCTGCTAGGCTGCCATTGACAGGTCACCATCTCTGTGCGACCAGCCCTCACGCTCTAGGTACGTGGGGTGTGAGAAGGGGGGGCCAGGTCCTCACTGGTATGGACATATCCCCTAACATCATGTTTTGTTTGCCCTTCTCCTTTTAGCTCTTCCAGGTCAGACCATCAGTTTACTGTCCAAAATGACAGGGACCTTGCCAGGCCGCAACGTAAACCTTCCCGATCCAGGTCCAGACATGACTCTCCGTCTCGGACCCACAAGCAGAGGAGATGTTCCCATTCCTCCTCCAGATAGAATAGATGTTCCCATTCCTCCTCCAGTCACTGCACCCACCGCCGTGACAGCTGCTCTGATCACAGAGCCTGCTGGGGATGTGAGTCACGAGTCCCGGAGGGCAAGTCACTGTGTATCATGTTATGCCCAGGCAGTCGGGGAAAAAGAGATGGAAAACCAACAAATGGAGTCTCTTGTTAAGTGTGTGGTGCAGCAGTCCCTAAAGAAGTGGGATACAACCCGCACGAGGAGCCAGTCCACCACTCTATCTGGCTTCCTGGCTGACGATGCCCAGAAGGATCTGGGCCCTTTCCAGCCTTATAATGCCTCCCCCGGCTCTTCAGATAGCGAATTGGAGGGAGATGATTTTGTAGGTGGCTTCGGCTTCACCCTTGTCTCCCCACTAATTAAGGTGGTCAAAGAGGCCCTTAAGTGGGAAGATCCTTCCACTCCTCCGGCTAAGCAAAGAAAGTTCTTTAAGCACCCGGGAAAGGAACGTTCCATCTTCCTGCTCCTTTCTGAATTAAAGGATATCATTGACGAGGAGTGAAGTAAGATAGACGAGAAGACTTCTATGTCAAGCAAAACCTCCAGATTATACCCCTTCAAGGCAGAGGAAGTGAAATATCTGGAAAATGCACCTCTTGTAGATGCAGCATTGATACGACTGGCCAAACACGTCACTCTTCCTTTAGAGGACACTGTATCCTTCAAGGACGGGCTTGAGAGGAGAATAGACCAAGACCTCAAGAGAATTTACGGGCTAGCTGGTATGGCTAGCAAGCCCGCCTTGGCCCTCACAGCTACGTCCAAGGCTATGGAAGCCTGGACAGAAAATGTAGACTTCGTGCTCAAGGGCGTTTCAGAAGATCTGACCAGGGGTTCAGGAGTCCAAGAATTGAAACCAGCAGTGGCCTTCCTGGGGGAAGCTTCCATCTATCTGATTCGCCTGTTGGCTCAGACTATGCTATCCTCAGTCACGGCTAAGCAGACCCTATGGTTGTGTCCTTGGCTCGCTGATCCAGCATCTAAGCAGGCCTGGTGTAGGATCCCCTTTGAGGGGCCCTCATTGTTTGATAACAGGCTGGATAGTGCCATAGTCCGAGCCACAGGTGGGAAATTGGGTTTCCTGCCCCAGGATAGGCGTCTGGTCAAAAGAAGCCTCAGCACAGAAGACGCAGTACTCAAGGGAAGCACACTCTTACAGGCCCGGCCAAGATTTCAGAAGGAATTGGAGCAGAGGTCTGACATCCTTCCAAAAGTCTGCTAAAAACCAGGCATCCAGTGGACGAGAGCCGGCTAAGTCATTGTGAGATTGGGCCCACCCAGGCGGATTGGGTGGGAGCGCGTATGCTTCTCTTCTGGTGCATCTGGGTGGCCTCGGTCTAGGACTACTGGTCCATCAAGACGGTCTCCATAGACCACACATGGTCCTTCACCAGTACTCCTCCCCCCAGATTTATCTCCACCCTACTTCCATGGTCAGAGAAAAAGAAGCAGGTGTTACTGTCCTACGTGGATTCACTGATAGTACAAGGTGCCTGTCCTGAACGGCGAAGAGTTTCAGGGGGTATACTCCCCTCTCTTTCTTGTGCAGAAGAAAAATGGTTCATGGCGACCCGTGATAGACCTAACTTACCTAAACAAGTTTATAAAATACGAAAGATTCAAAATGGAGACTTTATCTATCATCCAACAACCTGTGCAGCCAGGCGATTAGTTAATCTCAATCGACTTAAAAGATGCCTATTTTCATGGGCCTGTGGCAGAAGAATTGCGCAAATACCTCCAGTTCAGAGTCAGGCAAGAACATCTACAGTTCACTTGCCTTCCTTTTGGGTTGACAACCTCACCCCGAGTCTTTTCAAAAGTTCTCCTGGCCATAGTGGCCCTCATCAGAACAAAAGGGATCGCTAGTTCTACTCGATGACCTTCTGTTACTGTCCCAAGACAAGAAGCAGCTATTGATCCACAGAGAGCAGGTTATCACCACACTGCTCAAGTTAAGTTGACTCCTAAACTTAGAGAAAAGCCATCTGGAACCAGTTCAGCACCTGGTATACGTAGGAGCCCAGTTCGACACGGTGGAAAGCACCATCTCTCTCACAGTGGAGAAAATCCCAGTCATCCGAGGGAGAATCTCATGGGCTCTGAGCTTCTCACACCTAAAGGCCTCATGGTGCCTAAAAATTATCGGCAGGATGGTCTCTACGGCTCCCATGGTTAAATGGTCCCTGTGGAGGTTATGCCTTTCCAGACAGGGTTTCTCCATCAGTGGAGCAATCAGTCCATTCACATAACCTCAATGATGAGGAAAAGCCTCTTCTGGTGGCTTCAGTGCAGAAATCTGCTCACCTGCCACTCCATTGCCCCCTTCTCATGGGTCACAGTAACGACCGATGCAAGCGGTGCTGGTTGGGGAGCCCTTTGCGGGTCAGAACTTGCTCAAGGCAAGTGGGATGCACGTCTTCACAACCCGGTCTCAAAGGTCCTGGAACCATGGGCAGCCTGGTGTGCCCTTCAATTTTTCACTCATCTCCTGAAAGGGGAGTCAGTTTTACTGAAAATGGACAACACCACAGCAGTCTCTTATATAAGAGGCAAGGGGGCACTCAGTGCCAGACACTGCTCTAAGGAGTCGAGCCCATCATGTCCTGGGCTCAGAAAAACCTGACCAATATTTCAGCAGTCTTTGTCCCCAGAGTCCAGAACGTCCAAGCAGACTTCCTGTCTCGCACATAGTGACGAGTGGTCTCTTCACGTGCAGTCGTTCAAATGGATCCTGTCCTTGGCAGTCAATCCTGAAGTAAACCTATTTGCATCCCCCTGCAACTTCAAAATGAAGAAGTATTACACTCTGGGCTGTTGCAGCCGGGCCTTTGGAGTAGATGCACTGACAGATCAGTGTAGTTTCAACAGGGCATACGCCTTTCCCCCCACTTCCGATCACCCTCAGGTTCTTACGGAGACTCCAAGCAGAAGCAGTCGAGATGGTAGTGATTGGAACTTACTGGCCGAACAGGCCATTGTTTCCCCTCCTGACCCAGATCAGCTTCTGGGACCCGGTGTCTCTTCCTACAAGGCGGGATCATCTTTCTCAGGGGGCAGTCCTGCACCCGTGTCCAGTGTCACTAAGACTGAGGGTCTGGCTCTAGGAAGGGAAAGGCTGAAATCTTTCGGGTCCCCTTTTTAGTGTGATTTCCACCCTCATGAGCTTGAGAAAAGCGAGCACGAATAAAGTCTATGAGAGGATATGGGGCAAGTTCGTTGACCCCTCATCCGGTACGGGCAGATCATTCAGGGATTCAGGAGTCCAGGATATCCTATGCCGCGTACACACGGTCTGACTTTTCGTCTACAAAAGTCCGACGGACGCCGACGGACTAAAGCTGGCTGACAATCTGATTGTGTGTGGGCTTCCCCGGACTTTCAGCGGACTTTTCCAGCCGCAAATCTGACGGACTTTAGATTTGAAACATGCTTCAAATCTTTACGTCGTAACTACGCCGGACCCAGAAATCCGCTCGTCTGTGTGCTAGTCCGACGGGCAAAAACCCACGCTAGGGCAGCTATTGGCTACTGGCTATCAACTTCCTTATTTTAGTCCGGTGTACGTCATCACGTACGAATCCGTCAAACTTTTGTGTGATCGTATGTAGTCCGTTCGTAAGAAAGTCTGCCGCAAGTCCGCCAAAAGTCCGCCAAAAGTTTGTCGAAAGTCTGTCGGACAGGCTGTCGGACTTTTGTAGCCGAAAAGTCCGACCGTGTGTACGCGGCACTAGGCTTCCTCCAATCCGCCTAGATCTGTCTCTATCCGTAAGCTCTCTCAGAGTTCAAGTCTCAGCTTTGTCAGCCTTCTCTGGAAAAACATTATGGGTGGTTCACCCTTTAATCTAGCAGTTTTTCAGTGGGGCGACAAGACTCAGGCTCCAAAGAAGACTAAGATTCCCCAAATGGGATCTTCCTCTTGTTCTTGACTTGCTGACTGGTCTTAGTACTGCAGGATCCGCTCTGCTTTCTATCAAAGATTTTTCTGCAAAAGTTGCCTTCCTAGTTGCCATTACTTCAGCCAAAAGGGTTTTGGAGATTGGATCCTTTGGTCATGAGGAACCTTTCCTGACTTTCTTTCTGGACCAGGTGGTCCTCATCCCTATGCTCGGCTCAAACCCGAAAGTTACTTCAGTGTTCCATGAGAACCAATGAATTGTCCTACCTACATTCAGGACCCTGTGGTCCTCTGAAGTTCATCCTTTGGATGTAGACAAAATACAGAAGGAGTACCTGCAAGTTACTTTCTCCTTTAGATGCTCCGTCTACCTGTTTATCTAGCACTCAGGCAGTAACAAAGGGAAGCAAGCTTCGTCCAGAACAATTGTGGCCTGGATCATCCAGTCCATCCAGCAAGCCTATAGGGCCAAGGGCTTGGCTCCTCCAGAGGCAGTGATGGCACATTCCACCAGTGGTATGGCAGCATCGTGGGCAGCAACCCGGCATGTGGCTCCAGACGTCATCTGTAAAGCGGCCTCATGGGCCTCCATTAATACCTTTATGTCACATTATTGCATAGAGCCTGCGTCTCTACCTTCTGTGAACTTTGGTTTAAGAGTTCTGTCAGCTGATGGGCTAAATTAAATTTCTTTTGTTCAGCATACCCACCCGTATGGCTTGCTAGTTATTTCCCACACGTAGTCTGCCATGGAGTCTGTCAGGAAAATGGAAAATTTATTATAAATACTTACCATAATTTTCCTTTCCTGATAGACTCTATGGCAGATGGAGTTCACACCCATTGGGCAAAGAGTAGGCTAGTAACAGAACGCAGTCTCTAGTGGTGATCTCAAATTTATGGGAGTGTGGTTCTATAGCATTGTAATGGAGGCGGGGTTAACCCACACGTAGTCTGCCATGGAGTCCATCAGGAAAGGAAAATTATGGTAAGTATTGATAATAAATTTTCCATTTTTACTTTCTGCCATAAAACATATCCAATAAAAAAAACTGTAAAAAAATCTAATTTCTTCATCAGTTTAGGCCAATATGTATTCTGCTACATATTTTTGGTAAAAAAAATCCCAATAAGTGTATATTGATTGGTTTGCACAAAAGTTATCGCATCTACAAACTACGGGATAAATTTATGGACTTTTAATTATTTTAATATTTTTTAGCGATTTTTAGCAGGACTGCAACATTGCGGCAGACAAATCTGACACTAATGCCGCGTACACACGGTCGTACTTTCCGGCATACTTATTCCGGCGGACCAGAGTCCGCCGCACAATCCGATTGTGTGTAGGCTCTGGCGGAATTTTTTTTCCCAAAAGTCTGCCGTACCTAGATTTAAAGCATGCTTTAAATCTTAGTCCGCCGGACTCAGTTTCTGACTGAAAGCCCGTTCGTCTGCATGCGTCTGTATGCTGGTCCGACGGACCAGATACGATGCAAGGGCAGAGTACTGCATCTCGCGCTCGCTGCAATAGGAAAAACAAATTTTCCTATTGCAGCGAGTGCCGGGCATTGCAGGCCCTTAGGTCTGGTATTGATCTTAAGGGGAACCCCCTACGCCGAAAAATCGGTGTGGGGTCCCCCCCAAAATCCATACCAGACCCCGATCCGAGCACGCAGCCCGGCCGGTCAGGAAAGGGAGTGGGGACGAGCGAGCTCCCCCTCCTGAACCGTACCAGGCTGCATGCCCTCAACATGGGGTTGGGTTCTTTGGGGGTGGGTTCTTTGGGGGTGGGGGGCCCCCCAAAGCACCTTGTCCCCATGACAAGGGCCTCTTCCCGACAACCCTGGCCATTGGTTGTCGGGGTCTGCCGGCGGGGGGCTTATCGGAATTCGGGAGCCCCCTATAATAAGAGGGCCCCCAGCCTATGTGAGTGAGTATGGGGTACATGGTACCCCTACCCATTAACCTAGGGAAAAAGTGTCAATAATAAAACACACTACACAGGTTTTTGAAGTAATTTATTAGACAGCTCCGGGTCTTCTTCCGACTTCGGGGGTCCCTCTGGTTCCTCTTCTCCCGGCGTCCAGTTGGTTCTTCTCCGCTCTCTCTGTCCTCTTCTCCCGGTGTTCCAGTTCTTCGGCCGGCTCCTCTGCTGTCTTCATGCCGCTCTCTTGCCAGCGGAGGTCTGGACTTCTGACCTCTGGGCTTCTGGGCTTCTTCTCTCTTCTCTTCTTCCCTTGTTGACACAACGTTCTCTCTGGCTGGAATGGTCTCTGAGAGCTCCGATGTGACTTATATAGGCGGAGACCCCGCCCCCTTATGCCGTCACAGTCCCTGGGCATGCTGGGACTGTGACGGCATAAGGGGGCATGGTCACCGGGTGATGTAGACCCCGCCCCCTTATGGAAAGACAGGTGGACCTAGCCTGCCGGAAAGTCCAGTCGTGTGTAGGCAAGTCCTTTAAATAGTCCGGCGGTAGTCCGCCGGAAAGTCCGGTGGTAGTCCGCCGGAAAGTCTGGTGGAAATACCATCGGACCAAGCCTGCTGAAAAGTCCGCTCGTGTGTTCGCGGCAGTGACACTTTTTGGGAACCAGTGACACTGATACAGTGATCAGTGCTAAAAAAATGCACTGTAACTGTATAAATGACACTGGCAGGGAAGGGGTTAACATCAGGGGCAATTGAAGGGTTGAATGTGTGCATAGGGGGTGCTTGCTAACTGTGTGGGGGATGGTTTGATTGGAGGAAGAGAGAGATCTGTGTTCCCGCTCGCCAGGAACACAAGATCTCCCTCTTCCTCACTGAGAGAATGGCGATCTGCCTTGTCTACATAGGCAGACTGCCTTTCTGCCACTATACGAATGATCGCCGGGTTCCCGGCAGACATCACGTTCGCTGAACCCGTTGAATGGCTCCCGTTGTGTCCAATCACAGCGAAAGAGGGTCATCGGTACGTTTTTTCATGCAGCCGGGCTGCCCTGTCGCATATGTGCGGTGGGTAGTCCGGAAGTAGTTAAATATGGTAATGCCATTTCTTCAACTAATTTTTGCTCTTTTTGAGATCTACAGATTTCAATAAAAAAACTAGCTAGAAATCCTACCATGAAGTTTTTTATTCAGACGCTATGAGATAAAACACTATATCCCTGTCTCCTGATTGGTCTCCGTCATTTTCACCTTGTCACATGCACGTCCAGTGGAGATTATAAGCAGCTGTGCTGGTGCTCATTATGTGGGCATCTTCTACAGTTGTCACCATCAGGGAACCCAACCTTAACAATGATATATATCTGCTAATTGGCCAAGTGCATGCAGACAAGAAAAGCCTACAATCTAAATATGAAATAACTGGGTTTTAGTCCTATTTTAAGGGGTTGAGTGTGTGGACTCCCTTTGTGCTGTGAGTGTTACACATGATGGCACTGGGCTACACTGAGGTGACTGAAAATGCTCTCTGTGATGCTTCTGCAATGTTTTTATATACAGAATGTGTATCTGATGACACAACTTGCTTTGTGCTGGAGGTAGGAAAGAGCATAGTGGATAATAGGATATGTAATACAACAAGGTGGAGCTCACGAAAGGTTGCCAGGTGTTGAAAATGCTTAAACATTTTGGTCTGAAGAATAAAACAAATTAATATAATCCGTATTCAATCTGTTTTTTAAAGTATTCAAATTGTTTGTTAGTCTCTAGAATTTGGCAAAACACTGCATTGCTTGCATAACTTAATATATTTATGGTGGTATTTATCTAAACTGCAGTCTTTGAATATTTCTCTTTTTGCTATTTTATTTTTTCTTTATGCTAAATTAGATAAAAATAAAAATAAAAACGAAACATAAAAGAGGAAAAAAAATCATAAATTGTTTGAAATAAATAATATGCAAAAAAATATTAATGCAATTATACCTATCAGTGGCAATTTCCAGCTGAGATATTCAAGACAAATTCTAAAAAAGTATTAAATAGGTTTAACACATGCAAATGTAGAATGATGTACAAAAACAAAAGATTTCATTTGAAACTTTAAAACATTAAAATATGCAATATATTTTGCTAGCATTATTCCTATTAGTCACTAGATGGCAGAAGAGCCATAAATAAGAATAGAAATCTCCTGAGAGGATTAAAAAAGAAAAATAATGTGTGAACAAACCAATTATGACAATAAATAATGACTACATTGATAAAAGAACCCATATTAATAAAATATATAATAATGAAAGTAAAATGTCTGTAGTAAGCTCAAATGAAGGTGATCTTTACACTTTGAGGTATTAAACCACCCTGTTAACCTGATTAAAATATGATTAAAAGGGAAAGGAAAATGTGATAACACTGAAACTAAATTAATGGACCAAAGAAAACACTGCATTGAAGGTATCACAAAAGCATAGTCATACAAAAAAAAAATAAAAAATAAAAAAAGTTGTGAATAAAAATGTGATCCATATAGTATAGAAAGAAACTTTTGATATCAACTGGGAGCACTAATTACATTTAAAGTGTTACTAAACCCACAACAGTAAAATCAGTCTGTATATGCAGTAAAGCATGCTTGTTATACTCACTGTGGAACCTAAGGGGTAATCCTCCACATTGGGTAAAAAGCCTGCTTGATCCTGCCTTCTCTGATCCTTCCCTTCTTTCATGGTCCCCAATACATCTGCTGATAGTGCAAAGCCCTAGGAAGCACTCTGTGCATGCTCAGTTTGGTGTGTATTGCTAGAGAGTTGTTTTTTTGGGAGGGCACATGTGATCAGCACAGGGCCAATCAGCACTTTCCAGACAGAGGGTCAGGGGTTATGCAGCCTCATAGGACAGCCAGAGGAGAATGAAAACACCCCTCCCACAAGCTTTAACCAATGCTCAGCCGGACATTGATTGAAATGAACAAGACATATAAATACTGCTGATGAGAAAATGTATTTAGCAGTTTATAATTACTAAAATAATTACATTTCCATATTCTGTGTACTCTGGGAGACCAGATATAGTGAATTTAGGGTCATGGGTTTATCAACACTTTACCATTGCATGCAAAGTATAATGTTGATTTGCATCTTGTATACATTGCAACAGTACAATTGCAAACCGTCTTCTAAATATAATTGTTACCTAAATTGTCTCTGGTACTTTCATCTCATCTCCAGCCTACCTTTAGTCCTGCACAGTTGTAAAGACTTCGCTCCTACACTGAAATTTGTTTCTGATTTCTATGCGCAGCTTATCACATTGTGCTTTAGAAGCTACAGCAAGACAGATACATTCAGCCCCATTTCCTGGCTGGAGGGTGTCCAGCATTATCTATCCCTTTGCACCTGTACAACACCATGATGTCCCTTCCCACCAGTCATATTCGGCCTGCATTGCACAGAGAAGCGTAGAGGCCCAGGGGTGATGTCACTAGGGCTAAAATAAAGTATGTACTGAAAAACGATTTTATTTAAAAAATGAATTAACATATTGATTAAGAGAGAAAGGAGGAACCAGGGAAGGCAAAATACCAGCAGAACAAAATTCAGCTTTAATACCTTGTGTCACTGACCTCAAACAGCCACGCAAGTGGTAAAGTCAGAAGATGGTCATAATGTATCTTCATACTTGTGGGTTAATGTTTCAGAAAGTATAAAAGTCTTTGCATTATTATAGCAAGTGTATATTAAAATGTAGCAAACATTTTCAAAAAGTTGTGTTAGGTTTTCCTTAAGAAGATGTATATAATTTCCAAGAAGAGTTCCCTGTGTAGCCTGTTTGGTGGATATTCCTGGTGAATATACCAGAATGTGTGGAGAAATGTAGTAGTGACTAGGGAGGGGCTATCTGTTCGAGTCGAACATGAGTTCGACTCAAACATTGGCTGTTCGCCCATTTGCGGAATAGTGAACAATTTGGGGCGTTCGCGGCAAATTCGAAAAGCCGCAGAACACCCTTTAACCACTTGACGACCGCCTCACGCCGATGTACATCGGCAAGGTGGCACGGACAGGCAAAATCACGTACATGTACGTGATTTGCCTTCCGCGGGTGGGGGGTCCAATCGGACCCCCCCGGTGCCCGAGGCGGTCGTCTTTTGTCCCATGGCGATCGGAGGTGAGGGGGAGGCCATCCGTTCGTGGCCCCCCCTCGCGATCGCCGCCGGCCAATAACATCATTCCTTTGCTGCTGTATGCTAAACAGCAGCAAAGGAAATGATGTCATCTCTCCTCGGCTCGGTAATTTCCGTTCCGGCCCGAGGAGAGAAGACAGGTATGTGAGTGCACAACACTACACACACACAGTAGAACATGCCAGGCACACTAAACACCCCGATCCCCCCCCCGATCGCCCCCCGATCGCCCCCCGATCCTCCCCCAATCACCCCCCCCCCCCTGTCACAAACTGACACCAGCAGTTTTTTTTTTTTTTTTTTCTGATTACTGCATTGGTGTCAGTTTGTGACAGTTACAGTGTTGGGACAGTTAGTATTAACCCCTTTAGGTCTAGGATACCCCCTTAACCCCCCCTAATAAAGTTTTAACCCCTTGATCACCCCCTGTCACCAGTGTCGCTAAGCGATCATTTTTCTGATCGCTGTATTAGTGTCGCTGGTGACGCTAGTTAGGGACGTAAATATTGAGGTTCGCCGTCAGCGTTTTATAGCGACAGGGACCCCCATATACTACCTAATAAATGTTTTAACCCCTTGATGGCCCCCTAGTTAACCCTTTCACCACTGATCACCGTATAAGTGTTACGGGTGACGCTGGTTAGTTTGTTTATTTTTTATAGTGTCAGGGTACCCGCCGTTTATTACCGAATAAAGGTTTAGCCCCCTGATCGCCCGGCGGTGATATGCGTCGCCCCAGGCAGCGTCAGATTAGCGCCAGTACCGCTAACACCCATGCACGCAGCATACGCCTCCCTTAGTGGTATAGTATCTGAACGGATCAATATCTGATCCGATCAGATCTATACTAGCCTCCCCAGCAGTTTAGGGTTCCCAAAAACGCAGTGTTAGCGGGATCAGCCCAGATACCTGCTAAGCACCTGCGTTTTGCCCCTCCGCCCGGCCCAGCCCAGCCCACCCAAGTGCAGTATCGATCGATCACTGTCACTTACAAAACACTAAACGCATAACTGCAGCGTTCGCAGAGTCAGGCCTGATCCCTGCGATCGCTAACAGTTTTTTTGGTAGCGTTTTGGGGAACTGGCAAGCAAGCACCAGCCCCAGGCAGCGTCAGGTTAGCGCCAGTACCGCTAACACCCACGCACGCAGCATACACCTCCCTTAGTGGTATAGTATCTGATCGGATCAATATCTGATCCGATCAGATCTATACTAGCGTCCCCAGCAGTTTAGGGTTCCCAAAAACGCAGTGTTAGCGGGATCAGCCCACATACCTGCTAGCACCTGCGTTTTGCCCCTCCACCCGGCCCAGCCCACCCAAGTGCAGTATCGATCGATCACTGGTCACTTACAAAAGACTAAACGCATAACTGCAGTGTTCGCAGAGTCAGGCCTGATCCCTGCGATCCCTAACAGTTTTTTTTGTAGCGTTTTGGTGAACTGGCAAGCACCAGCGGCCTAGTACACCCCGGTCGTAGTCAAACCAGCACTGCAGTAACACGTGGTGATGTTGCGAGTCCCATAAGTGCAGTTCAAGCTGGTGAGGTGGCAAGCACAAGTAGTGTCCCGCTGCCACCAAAAAGACAAACACAGGCCCGTCGTGCCCATAGTGCCCTTCCTGCTGCATTTGCCAATCCTAATTGGGAACCCACCGCTTCTGCAGCGCCCGTACTTCCCCCATTCACATCCCCAACCAAATGCAGTCAGCTGCATGAGAGGCATTTTCTTTATGTCCTCCCGAGTACCCCTACCCAACAAACCCCCCCAAAAAAGATGTTGTGTCTGCAGCTAGCGCGGATATAGGCGTGACACCCGCTATTATTGTCCCTCCTGTCCTGACAATCATGGTCTTTGCATTGGTGAATGTTTTGAACGCTACCATGCACTAGTTGAGTATTAGCGTAGGGTACAGTATTGCACAGACTAGGCACACTTTCACAGGGTCTCCCAAGATGCCATCGCATTTTGAGAGACCCGAACCTGGAACCGGTTACAGTTATAAAAGTTAGTTACAAAAAAAGTGTAAAAAAAAAAATATATATATAAAATAAAAAAAAAATAGTTGTCGTTTTATTGTTCTCTCTCTCTCTATTCTCTCTATTGTTCTGCTCTTTTTTACTGTATTCTATTCTACAATGTTTTATTGTTATTATGTTTTATCATGTTTGCTTTTCAGGTATGCAATTTTTTTATACTTTACCGTTTACTGTGCTTTATTGTTAACCATTTTTTGTCTTCAGGTATGCCATTCACAACTTTGAGTGGTTATACCAGAATGATGCCTGCAGGTTTAGGTATCATCTTGGTATCATTCTTTTCAGCCAGCGGTCGGCTTTCATGTAAAAGCAATCCTAGCAGCTAATTAGCCTCTAGACTGCTTTTACAAGCCGTGGGAGGGAATGCCCTCCCCACCGTCTTCCGTGTTTTTCTCTGGCTCTCCTGTCTCAACAGGGAACCTGAAAATGCATACGGGGATTCAGCCAGCTGACCATAGAGCTGATCAGAGACCAGAGTGGCTCCAAACATCTCTATGGCCTAAGAAACTGGAAGCTACGAGCATTTTATGACTTAGATTTCGCTGGATGTAAATAGCGCCATTGGGAAATTGGGGAAGCATTTTATTACACCGATCTTGGTGTGGTCAGATGCTTTGAGGGCAGAGGAGAAATCTAGGGTCTAATAGACTCCAATTTTTTCAAAAAAGAGTACCTGTCACTACCTATTGCTATCATAGGGGATATTTACATTCCCCGAGATAACAATAAAAATGATAAAAAAAAAAAAAAATGAAAGGAACAGTTTAAAAATAAGATAAAAAAGCAAAAAAAATAATAAAGAAAAAAAAAAAAAAAAAGCACCCCTGTCGCCCCCTGCTCTCGCGCTAAGCGAACGCAAGCGGCGGTCTGTCGTCAAACGTAAACAGCAATTGCACCATGCATGTGAGGTATCACCGCGAAGGTCAGATCGAGGGCAGTAATTTTTGCAGTAGACCTCCTCTGTAAATCTAAAGTGGTAACCTGTAAAGGCTTTTAAAGGCTTTTAAAAATGTATTTATTTTGTTGCCACTGCACGTTTGTGCGCAATTGTAAAGCATGTCATGTTTGGTATCCATGTACTCGGCCTAAGATCATCTTTTTTATTTCATCAAACATTTGGGCAATATAGTGTGTTTTAGTGCATTAAAATTTAAAAAAGTATGTTTTTTCCCCAAAAAATGCGTTTGAAAAATCGCTGTGCAAATACTGTGTGAAAAAAAAATGAAACACCCACCATTTTAATCTGTAGGGCATTTGCTTTAAAAAAATATATAATGTTTGGGGGTTCAAAGTAATTTTCTTGCAAAAAAAAAAAACTTTTTCATGTAAACAATAAGTGTCAGAAAGAGCTTTGTCTACAAGTGCTTAGAAGAGTGGGTGATGTGTGACATAAGCTTCTAAATGTTGTGCATAAAATGCCAGGACAGTTCAAAACCCCCCCAAATGACCCCATTATGGAAACTAGACACCCCAAGCTATTTGCTGAGAGTCATGTTGAATCCATGGAATATTTTATATTGCGACACAAGTTGCGGGAAAGAGACAAATTTTTTTTTTTTTTGCACAAAATTGTTACTAAATGATATATTGCTCAAACATGCCATGGGAATATGTGAAATTACACCCCAAAATACATTCTGCTGCTTCTCCTGAGTATGGGGATACCACATGTGTGAGACTTTTTGGGAGCCTAGCCGCGCACGGGACCCCGAAAACCAATCACCGCATTCAGGCTTTCTAAGGGCGTGAATTTCACTCTTCACTGCCTATCACAGTTTCGGAGACCATGGAATGCCCAGGTGGCACAACCCCCCCCCCCAAATGACCCCATTTTGGAAAGTAGACACCCCAAGCTATTTGCTGAGCGGTATAGTGAGTATTTTGCAGACCTCACTTTTTGTCACGAAGTTTTGAAAATTGAAAAAAGAAAAAAAAAATGTTTTTTCTTGTCTTTCTTCATTTTCAAAAAAAAATGAGAGCTGCAAAATACTCACCATGCCTCTCAGCAAATAGCTTGGGGTGTCTACTTTCCAAAATGGGGTCATGTGGGGGGGGGGTTTGTGCCACCTGGGCATTCCATGGCCTCCGAAACTGTGATAGGCAGTGAAGAGTGAAATCAAAAATTTTCACCCTTAGAAATCCTGAAGGCGGTGATTGGTTTTCGGGGCCCCGTGCACGGCTAGGCTCCCAAAAAGTCCCACACATGTGGTATCCCCATACTCAGGAGAAGCAGCTAAATGTATTTTGGGGTGCAATTCCACATATGCCCATGGCCTGTGTGAGCAATATATCATTTAGTGACAACTTTGTGCAAAAAAAAAAATGTGTCACATTCCCGCAACTTGTGTCAAAATATAAAATATTCCATGGACTCAATATGCCTCTCAGCAAATAGCTTAGGGTGTCTACTTTCCAAAATGGGGTCATTTGGGGGGGGGGTTGTGCCACCTGGGCATTCCATGGCCTCCGAAACTGTGATAGGCAGTGAAGAGTGAAATCATAAATTTACACCCTTAGAAATCCTGAAGGCGGTGATTGGTTTTCGGGGCCCCCGTATGCGGATAGGCTCCCAAAAAGTCCCACACATGCGGTATCCCCATACTGAGGAGAAGCAGCAGAATGTATTTTGGGGTGCAATTCCACATAGGCCCATGGCCTGTGTGAGCAATATATCATTTAGTGACAACTTTTTGTAAATATTTTTTTTTTGTCATTATTCAATCACTTGGGACAAAAAAAATAAATATTCAATGGGTTCAACATGCCTCTCAGCAATTTCCTTGGGGTGTCTACTTTCCAAAATGGGGTCATTTGGGGGGTTTTGTACTGCCCTGCCATTTTAGCACCTCAAGAAACGACATAGGCAGTCATAAACTAAAAGCTGTGTAAATTACAGAAAATGTACCCTAGTTTGTAGACGCTATAACTTTTGCGCAAACCAATAAATATACGCTTATTGGCATTTTTTTTACCAAAGACATGTGGCCGAATACATTTTGGCCTAAATGTATGACTAAAATTGAGTTTATTGGATTTTTTTTATAACAAAAAGTAGAAAATATCATTTTTTTTCAAAATTTTCGGTCTTTTTCTGTTTATAGCGCAAAAAATAAAAACCGCAGAGGTGATCAAATGCCATCAAAAGAAAGCTCTATTTGTGGGAAGAAAAGGACGCAAATTTCGTTTGGGTACAGCATTGCATGACCGCGCAATTAGCAGTTAAAGCGACGCAGTGCCAAATTGGAAAAAGACCTCTGGTCCTTAGGCAGCATAATGGTCCGGGGCTCAAGTGGTTAAAATCCTATGGGAGAAATCTAAAGTGCTAATTTTAAAAGTTAATATGCAAGTTATTGTCATAAAAAGTGTTTGGGGACCTGGGTTCTGCCCCAGGGGACATGTATCTATCTAAAAAAAGTTTTAAAAATGTGATTGTAATAATGCTTAAAGTCAATAAAAGTGAAATATTCCTTTAAATTTCGTACCTGGGGGGTGTCTATAGTATGCCTGTAAATAACGCATGTTTCCCGTGTTTATAACAGTCCGAGAGCAAAATGACATTTCTAAAGGAAAAAAAAGTAATTTAAAAGTGCTAGCGCTAGTGCCGGCTATTAATGAATTGTCGGTCCCGACAATACACAGAAAAGTCATTGAAAAATAAAAAAAAATAAAAATGCGTGGGGGTCCCCCAAAATTCTATTACCAGGCCCATCAGGTCTGGTATGGATATTAAGGGGAATTCTGTGCCAAAATTAAAAAAAATGGCATGGGGTTCCCCTCAAAAATCCATACCAGATCCTTTATGTCCCCCAAAAATCCACACCAGACCATTATCCGAGCATGCAACCTGGCAGGCCACAGGAAAAGAGGGGGGGACGAGAGAGCGCCCCCCCTCCTGAACCGTACCAGGCCACATGCCCTCAACATGAAGAGGATGTCCCCTTGTTGATGGGGGTAAGGGCCTCATCCCCACAACCCTTGCCCGGTGGTTGTGGGGGTCTGTGGGCGGGGAGCCTATCGGAATCTGGAAGCCCCCTTTAACAAAGGGGACACCCAGATCCAGGCCCCCCATGTAAATTGGTAAGGTGTACACCCCTACCATTTCACAAAAAGAAAGTGTCAAAGTGTTAAAAAAACACAGGAGACATCTTGGGACAAGTCCTTTATTAAAAATAAAAAAATAAAAAATAAAAATGAGATTCCAGTGATGTAATCCAATAAATCCATGCTCCAACTCCAGCGATGTAATCCAATTCTCGATCTCCAGCGATGGATTATCTCCAGCGACTCCAGCAAGGAACATGCACAGGATCCTGCCTCCACTGGAGACACCCAGCCAATCATGCGGTGCTAGCTTGACAGCTCTTATGTACAGCAGCTGAGGGTGGGGTCCCCATCACGTGACCCCGCCCCCTCTGACAAGGGGAAATGCTGGGGTTTCCCAGTGACGTGTACATGTGACCCCGCCCCCCTCTGATGCAACGCAGGATTCCCATTGCATCAGAGTTGGATGGGGTCACCCGTACTCGTCACTGGGAAACCCTGGTGTTTCCCCTTGGCAGAGGGGGCGGGGTCACGTGACGGGTGGCCTCGCCCTCAGCTACATAAGAGCTGTCAAGCTAGAGCTGCATCATTGGCTGGGTGCCTCCGGTGGAGGTAGGATCCTGTGCGTGTTCCTCGCTGGAGTCGCTGGAGATCATACATCGTTGGAGATCGTGAATTGGAATACATCGCTGGAATAGGAGCATGGATTTATTGGATTACATCGCTGGAATCTCGTTTTTTTTTTTAAATTTTTCCCAAGCCATCTCCTGTGGTTTTTTAACACTTTGACACTTTCTTTTTGTAAAATGGTAGGGGTACAATGTATCCCTTACCAAAGCACATGGGGGGGCCGGGATTTGGGTGTCCCCTTTGTTAATGGGGGCTTCCAGATTCTGATAACCCTTGCCTGGTGATTGTGGGAGTCTGCGAGCGGGGGGCTTGTGGGGATGAGGGCCTTGTCCCATCAACATGGGGACATCTTCCCCATGTTGAGGGCATGTGGCCTTGTACGGTTTAGGAGGGGGGCGCTCTCTTGTCCCCCCTCTTCTCCTGCGGCCTGCCAGGTTGCGTGCTCGGATAAGGGTCTGGTGTGGATTTTTGGGGGAACCCCATGCCATTTTTTTTAAATTTTGGTGCGGAGTTCCCCTTAAAATCCATGCCAGACCTGAAGGATCTGGTATGGATTTTTGGGGGGAACCCCATGCCTTTTTAAAAAAAATTTTGGCGTGGAGTTCCCCTTAATATCCATACCAGACCTGAAGGGCCTGGTAATGGAATTTTGGGGAACCCCACGCATTTTTTTTATTTTTCAATGACTTTCAATGACTTTTATGTGTATTGTCGGGACCGACAATTCATTAATAGTCGACACTAGCACTAGCACTTTTAAATGACTTTTTTTCTTTAGAAATGTAATTTTGCTCTCGGACTGTTATAAACACGAGAAACATGCCCTACTTTACAGGCATACTATAGACACCCCCCAGGTATGAAATTTAAAGGAACATTTCACTTTTATTGCTTCACTTTAAGCATTAATAAAATCACTGCTCCCGAAAAAACTGCCATTTTTAAAACTTTTTTTTGCATTGATACATGTCCCCAGGGGCAGGACCCAGGTCCCCAAACACTTTTTATGACAATAACTTGCATATTAACCTTTAAAATTAGTACTTTTGATTTTTCATGTTCGTGTTCCATAGACTTTAACGGTGTTCGAATGTTCGAACAAATTTTTTGCCTGTTCGCATATTCTGGATGTGAACCGAACAGGGGGGTGTTCGGCCCATCTCTAGTAGTGACTAGAGGAGAGAAAGATTGTCTCTTTAACCCCTCAAAATAATATAAGAATAATGATGGTGTTCAGGGTCCCCTATCTTGGGGGAAAATTGCACTATTGGTCCTACTCCTCTGGAGGTTCTTGAGAGATACTACTATGCATAGTCGAAGTGTGGAGGGAGAGTTTCTGGTCCACCATGTGAAGTGAGCAGCCTAATGCCCCGTACACATGGTCGGACTTTGTTCGGACATCCCGACAACAAAATCCTAGGATTTTTTCCGACGGATGTTGGCTTAAACTTGTTTTGTCTACACACGGTCGCACAAAGTTGTCGGAAAATCCGATCGTTCTAAACGCGGTGACGTAAAACACGTACGTCGGAACTATAAACGGGGCAGTGGCCAATAGCTTTCATCTCTTTTTTTATTCTGAGCATGCGTGGCACTTTGTCAGTCGGATTTGTGTACACACGATCGGAATTTCCGACAACGGATTTTGTTGTCGGAAAATTTTATCTCCTGCTCTCCAACTTTGTGTGTCGGAAAATCCGATGGAAAATGTCCGATGGAGCCCACACATGGTCGGAATTTCTGACAACACGCTCCGATCGGAAATTTTCTATCGGAAAATCCGACCGTGTGCACGGGGCATAAGAATAATGTGATCATTTGTTGTTACTGCTTTTAAGGTAAGACTGTTACCTAACTGATGAAGTTGAAAGTCCCTAATGGTATTACCACTGAGAAGGAACAAGGTTGTCTTGTTCAACAAGCAGCAGTTGTGTGGATTCCATTGACTTTTTTCACAAAATTAAGAAGACATGTCTGTCCACTGAGTCTGGGAGTGAGTCCAGAACAGGCCACTGTGGGAGAGGGATGCAGGAGAAGCAGAGTCAGATACATGAAGCCAGGGTTCAGTAACATCAAGTAGAGCTAGTGATAAAAAGGTGATGGACAGAGATGAGTGTGTTACAGACAGAGAGGGCATTCCAAAGGGTGCATGAGAAGGTGGGTCTGTTGTTCTTTTTAGGGGTGAAAGAAAGAGTTTAAGGAAAGAGGACAGAAGTGTGATAAGGAGAGGTAGGGAGCACATGAGTGGGGGGAATAAAAATAAGACTGGTTAAAAACTGGTTAAGAGATGAAAGAGCTAAATAGGGTAACAAGGTCACCTGCAGTGTGTTTGGTGTTTTCACCGCCTCAAGATGATATACGTCCGCAGAATGGCACGGGCAGGCAGAATCATGTACCTGTACGTGATCTGCCTCCCGCGGGTGGGAGGTCCAGTCGGACCCCCCCGGTGCCCGAGGCGGTCGGCTTCTGTCTGGGAGCGATGAGAGGTGAGGGGGAGGCCCCCTCTCATGATCGCTCCCAGCCAATGAAATCCTTCCTCTGCTGCAGAGTAGCTGTAGTAAACAGCAGTGGAGGAAGTGATGTCATCTCTCCTCGGCTCGGTATTTTCCGTTCCGGCACCGAGGAGAGAAGTCATCGATGTGAGTGTAAAACACACAGCCACACAGTAGAACACGCCAGGCACACATTACACTCCCCATGACCCCCCAATCACCCCCTGATCACCTCCCGATCACCCCCCCCCCATCACACTGATACCAAGCTGTTTTTTTTTCTGATTACTGCATTGGTGTCAGTTTGTGACAGTTAGTGTGGTAGGGCAGTTAGTGTTAGCCCCCTTTAGGTCTAGGGTACTCCCCTAACCCCCCTAATAAAGTTTTAACCCCTTAACCAGTGTCACTAAGTGATCATTTTTTTGATCGCTGTATTAGTGTCACTGGTGACGCTAGTTAGGGAGGTAAATATTTAGGTTCGCAGTCAGCATTTTACAGTGTCAGGGACCCCCATATAATACCTAATAAAGGTTATAACCCCTTGATTGCCCCCTAGTTAATCCTTTCACCAGTGATCACCGTATAACTGTTACGGGTGACGCTAGTTAGTTAGTTTATTTTTTATAGTGTCAGGGCACCCGCCATTTACCCACCATTTATTACCGAATAAAGGTTTAGCCCCCTGATCACCCGGCGGTGATATAACTTAGGTTTTAGGGTCAGATAGGGTCTGCGTCGCCCCAGGCAGCATCAGGTTAGTGCCAGTAGCACTAACACCCATGCACACACTGTACACCTCCTTTAGTGGTATAGTATCTGAACGGATCAATATCTGATCCGATCAGATCTATACTAGCGTCCCCAGCAGTTTAGGGTTCCCAAAAATGCAGTGTTAGCGGGATCAGCCCAGATTCCTGCTAGCACCTGCATTTTGCCCCTCCGCCCAGCCCAGCCCAGCCCACCCAAGTGCAGTATCGATCGATCACTGTCACTTACAAAACACTAAACGCATAACTGCAGTATCCGCAGAGTCAGGCCTGATCCCTGCGATCGCTAACAGTTTTTTTGGTAGCGTTTTGGTGAACTGGCAAGCACCAGTGGCCTAGTACACCCCGGTCATAGTCAAACCAGCACTGCAGTAACACTTGGTGACGTGGCGAGTCCCATAAGTGCAGTTCAAGCTGGTGAGGTGGCAAGCACAAGTAGTGTCCCACTGCCACCAAGAAGAAGACAAACACAGGCCCGTTGTGCCCATAATGCCCTTCCTGCTGCATTCGCCAATCCTAATTGGGAACCCACCACTTCTGCAGCACCCGTATTTCCCCCATTCACATCCCCAACCAAATGCAGTTGGCTGCATGAGAGGCATTTTCTTTATGTCCTTCCGAGTACCCCTACCCAATAAACCCCCCCAAAAAAGATGTCGTGTCTGCAGCAAGCGCTGATATAGGCATGACGCCCGCTATTATTGTCCCTCCTGTCCTGACAATCCTGGTCTTTGCATTGGTGAATGTTTTGAACGCTACCATGCACCAGTTGAGTATTAGCGTACAGCATTGCACAGACTAAGCATACTAACACAGGGTCTCCCAAGATGCCATTGCATTTTCAGAGAACCGAACCTGGAACTGGTTACAGTTACAAAAGTTACAGTTACAAAAAAAGTGTAAAAAAAAAAAAAAACACAAAAAAATATATAAAATAAAAACAAAAATAGTTGTCATTTTATTGTTCTCTCTCTCTCTCTACTCTCTCTCTATTGTTCTGCTCTTTTTTACTGTATTCTATTCTGCAATGTTTTATTGTTATTATGTTTTATCAAGTTTGCTTTTCAGGTATGCAATTTTTTATACTTTACCATTTACTGTGTTTTATTGTTAACCTTTTTTTGTCTTCAGGTACGCCATTCAGCTGCAGCGCGGATTTATTTATCTTGACAGCAACAGCGTTTGCTCCCACGATATATAAAGCCGTGACTCCAGCGCTGTCGGAGGTGATAGATGCTGAAGCATGGGAGCAGCAGGGGCGGAGGAGCGATTTGCTCCTACCTTTTGCGGGAGGATGCCCCATGCTTCGGCATATATAAATGGTGCATGTATGCCCATCATTAGAAGTGGGTGGATGAAGGGAGGTATTCTAATGGTGGGCGTACCCACCGATCAATCTCTTTTTTTCGTTCAGCCCACAGGCTGCATGAAAAAAAAAAGATTACAATATATGCCCAACAAGGACCAGCAACGTACTGGTATGGTGCTGGACTTTGAGTGGTTATACCAGAATGATGTCTGCAGGTTTAGGTATCATCTTGGTATCATTCTTTTCAGCCAGCGGTCGGCTTTCATGTAAAAGCAATCCTAGTGGCTAATTAGTCTCTAGACTGCTTTTACAAGCAGTGAGAGGGAATGACCCCCCACCGTCTTCCACATTTTTCTCTGGCTCTCCTGTCCCAACAGGGAACCTGAGAATGCAGCCGGCGATTCAGCCAGCTGACCATAGAGCTGATCAGAGACCAGAGTGGCTAAAAACATCTCTATGGCCTAAGAAACCGGAAGCTATGAGCATTTCATGACTTAGATTTCGCCGGTTGTAAACCGCACCATTGGGAAATTGGGAAGGCATTTTATCACACCAATCTTGGTGTGGTCAGATGCTTTGAGGGCAGAGGAGAGATCTAGGGTCTAATAGACCCCAATTTTTTCAACGTACCTGTCACTACCTATTGCTATCATAGGGGATATTTACATTCCCTGAAATAACAATAAAAATGATTAAAAAAATGAAAGGAACACTTTAAAAATAAGATAAAAAAGCAAAAAAAAAAAAAAAAAAAGCACCCCTGCCCCCCTGCTCTCGCGCAAAGGCGAACGCAAGCGTCGGTCTGGCGTCAAATGTAAACAGCAATTGCACCATGCATGTGAGGTATCACCGTGAATGTCAGATCAAGGGCAGTAATTTTAGCAGTAGACCTCCTCTGTAAATCTAAAGTGGTAACCTGTAAAGGCTTTTAAAGGCTTTTAAAAATGTATTTAGTTTGTCGCCACTGCACGTTTGTGCGCAATTTTAAAGCATGTCATGTTTGGTATCCATGTACTCGGCCTAAGATCATCTTTTTTATTTCATCAAACATTTGGGCAATATGGGGTGTTTTAGCCCATTAAAATTTTAAAAAGTGTGTTTTTTCCCAAAAAAAGCGTTTAAAAAATCGCTGCGCAAATACTGTGTGAAAAAAAATGAAACACCCACCATTTTAATCTGTAGGGCATTTGCTTTAAAAAAATATATAATGTTTGGGGGTTCAAAGTAATTTTCTTGCAAAAAAAAATAATTTTTTTATGTAAACAAAAAGTGTCAGAAAGGGTTTTGTCTTTAAGTGGTTAGAAGAGTTGGTAATGTGTGACAAGCTTCTAAATGTTGTGCATAAAATGCCAGGACAGTCCAAACCCCCCCAAATGACCCCATTTTGGAAAGTAGACACCCAAGATATTTGCTGAGAGGCATGTCGAGTGCATGGAATATTTTATATTGTGACACAAGTTGCGGGAAAAAGACACTTTTTTTTTTTGTTGCACAAAGTTGTCACTAAATGATATATTGCTCAAACATGCCATGGGAATATGTGAAATACACCCCAAAATACATTCTGTTGCTTCTCCTGAGTATGGGGATACCACATGCGTGAGACTTTTTGGGAGCCTAGCCGTGTACGAGACCCCGAAAACCAAGCACTGCCTTCAGGCTTTCTAAGGGCGTAAATTTTTGATTTCACTCTTCACTGTCTATCACAGTTTCGGAGGCCATGGAATGCCCAGGTGGCACACCCCCCCCCCAAATGACCCTATTTTGTAAAGTAGACATCCCAAGCTATTTGCTGAGAGGTATAGTGAGTATTTTGTAGACCTCACTTTTTGTCACAAAGTTTTGAAAATTGAAAAAAGAAAAAAAAAATTTTTTTTCTTGTCTTTCTTCATTTTCAAAAACAAATGAGCTGCAAAATACTCACCATGCCTCTCAGCAAATATCTTGTGGTGTCTACTTTCCAAAATGGGGTCATTTGGGGGGGTTTTGTGCTATCTGGGCATTTTATGGCCTCTGAAACTGTGATAGGCAGTGAAGAGTGAAATCAAAAATTTACGCCCTTAGAAATCCTGAGGGCAGTGATTGGTTTTCGGGGCCCCGTACGTGGCTAGGCTCCCAAAAAGTCCCACACATGTGGTATCCCCGTACACAGGAAAAGCAGCTGAATGTATTTTGGGGTGCAATTCCACATATGCCCATGGCCTGTGTGAGCAATATATCATTTAGTGGCAACTTTTTGTAATTTTTTTTACAAATTCATTATTCAATCACTTGGGACAAAAAAAAAATATTCAATGGGCTCAACATGCCTCTCATCAATTTCCTTGGGGTGTCTACTTTCCAAAATGGGGTCATTTGGGGGGGGGGGGTTGTACTGCCCTGCCATTTTAGCACCTCATGAAATGACATAAATTAAAGGCTGTGTAAATTCCAGAAAATGTACCCTAGTTTGTAGGCGCTATAACTTTTGCGCAAACCAATAAATATACACTTATTGACATTTTTTTTACCAAAGACATGTGGCCGAATACATTTTGGCCTAAATGTATGACTAAAATTGAGTTTATTGGATTTTTTTATAACAAAAAGTAGAAAATATCACTTTTTTTTCAAAATTTTCTGTCTTTTTCCGTTTATATTGCAAAAAGTAAAAATGGCAGAGGTGATCAAATACCATCAAAAGAAAGCTCTATTTGTAGGAAGAAAAGGACGCAAATTTTGTTTGGATACAGCATTGCATGACCGCGCAATTAGCAGTTAAAGCGACGCAGTGACAATTTGTAAAAAGTGCTCTGGTCAGGAAGGGGGTAAATCCTTCCGGGGCTGAAGTGGTTAAGGGACGCACTTCAGCAAAAGAAATCCAGCCTATTCCACCCCAACATGTGCATCCCCCATAAAGGTGGTCTAGCTTTATACTGTGATGGGTGGGGGTCCTAATTGCCAGTTGATCAACCAGAAGTTAATAAAAGACACAAAACTAGTACTGCAAGTTTTAACACCTAATCAGACTGCAGAAGATCAAGAGGGCAGGGTTGTAGAAGATTAAGATCAACCCATAATTGGAGTAAGATAGTAAAGAACAAAATGAACAAAATGAACATCACAATAATGTGGACAGGGTCACAGATGGTGAAAGCAACAGTGGTGGCTGGTGCACCATTTTTGGCGGGCTGCAAACAAATCACCTCCACCCCTCCCCTCCTCCCCCCCATTCGATCGGTCGGTCTGTCCACCAGTCAAACCCCCTCATCGCTCGGTTGATCAGCAAATCACCCACCACCCCCGTTGCTCGCCTGTCTGCCCACCAGCCCTGCACTTACCCCATCTAGCTCGCAGGCATCTTTGGCAGCTTCCCCCTGTGGCGCTTCTCCTCTCAGCCAATCTGGTCTTAAGTCCTACTTCTTGATTGGACAGGAGGAGAAGCTATTGTCACACAACTGGATGGGCTCAGCCCACCCTTTTTTGAAGCCAATTAGAGCCTCAGGCTCTAATCATGTGCTTAAAAAAAACACACATTGAAATCCATGTGTCCGGCACCCTGCATGTAGATTAGGAGCTGGGCGCATGAATTGGGGGTGGGGGTGCACCTAATAGAAGGGCCACCACTGGATAGTTTATTATAAAATAAGTTGGTAATCAGGCAGTTTCAGTTTTAGGTGAATGTGAGAAGCAGTAGCTGAATATTTTACCTATGAAAGAACATAGAAGAGATCTTCAGATAAGGCAGAGTGGAAGTGCCCAATTAAGTACAGAAACCTGTATATTGACTCTGTCTTATTAGGTTCCAAGCCCAACTTCATAGAAGCCATGTTTTCCATACACTGAAGAATAATCTTCCTATATTGGGGATATACATATAATGAAATGAGACATGTCAATAACTTTTGTTTAAAGAGTGGTTTATTGTGCTATGAATTGATTTGGTTGGAGTGCTTTTTCTTTAGTCTCTTTCCACCATTATCATGTATGATTATTCTGTCTTACTTGGACCTAGTAATGCTTGAACTGTAATGCCGCGTACACACGGTCGGACTTTTCACCTGCAAAAGTCCGACGGACGCCGCCGGACCAAATCTGGCGGACAATCTGACCGTGTGTGGTCTCCATCGGACTTCCGACGGACCGTTTCGGCCGGAAATCCGACATACTTTAGATTTGAAACTTGCTTCAAATCTTACGTCGTAACTCTGCCGGACTCAGTTCCTGACGGAAAGCCCGTTCGTCTGTATGCTGGTCCGACGGACCAGATACGACGGAGGAGCAGGTTACTGCATCTTGCGCTCGCTGCAATAGGAAAAACAAATTTTCCTATTGCGGCGAGTGCGGGGGGGCATTCCAAGCCCTTAGGTCTGGTATGGAACTTTAAGGGGAACCCCCCTATGCCGAAAAAACGGCGTGGGGGTCCCCCCAGAATCCATACCAGACCCCGATCCGAGCACGCAGCCCAGCCGGTCAGGAAAGGGGGTGGGGACGAGCGAGCGCCCCCCCTCCTGAACCGTACCATGCCGCATGCCCTCAACATGGGGGGGTGCTTTGGGGAGGGGGCGCAGTGCCCCCCACCACAAAGCACCTTGTCCCCATGTTGATGAGGACAAGGGCCTCTTCCCGACAACCCTGGCCGTTGGTTGTCGGGGTCTGCGGGTGGGGGGGCTTATCGGAATCCAGGAGCCCCCTATAATAAGAGGGCCCCCAGATCCTGGCCCCCCCACCCTATGTGAATGAGTATGGGGTACATGGTACCCCTACCCATTCACCTAGGGAAAAAGTGTCAATAATAAAACACACTACACAGGTTTTTAAAATAATTTATTAAACAGCTCTGGGGGGGGTCTTCCTCCGGCTTCGGGGGTCTTCTTCCGGCTTCGGGAGTCCCTCCGGTTCATCTTCTCCCGGCGTCCAGTTGGTTCTTCTCCGCTCTCTCCGGCCTCTTCTCCTGGTGTTCCAGTTCTTCGGCCGGCCCCTCCGCTGTCTTCAGGTAGCTCTCTTGCCAGCGAAGGTCCGGACTTCTGGGCTTCTTGTCTTCTCTTCTCTTCCCCAGATGTTGACACAACGCTCTCTCCGGCTGCACTGGTCTCTGAGGGCTCCGTTGTGACTTATATAGGCGGAGACCCTGCCCCCATATGATGTCACAGTCCCTGGGCATGCTGGGACTGTGACGTTTTAGGGGCCGTGGTCAACCACGGCCCCCCGCCTGCAGACCCCGACAACCAACGGCCAGGGTTGTCGGGAAGAGGCCCTTGTCCTCATCAACATGAGGACAAGGTGCTTGAAATAAACAGGTTGGTGACCACCGCTCCAGGTATCTGGGTTTAAATTTCCCATCCTCCGCTGGGTGAATGGTTGGGGGGGCTTTATGTGAAGAGTTAGAGTTCACATAAAGTCATGAAATTTGAAAGTCATGCAAACACTGTCACAGATCCTCACATGTAAGACTTTATCGTTTACAAAACACAGTGGTTTTTCATAGTGTTTCCTCATAATAACCTTTACAATATTCTCATTTATATATCAAAAAAAATTTTTGTAAACTGAGCAGACATATGATATCTTTCACACTATGCCATGGCTGCTGGGCCATATGGCTCATATATACCTGCATTCATTTATATAATGGTTTACATGTTTATACGTCTAAGCGCTAGTTTTAGCACCTATCTCAGTCCCGTGGAAAGAAAGGAAACTTTATATCTTCCTAACTTTCCTTCTTCAAAAGACTTTTAAAAGCAATATAAACTTTTTATTCATGGATATTTTTTTATTGTCTATAGAAACATCTTGTCTGCACATTCACGTCTTCAATAAACACTCCACCATAAAACACACACCCAATTAACTCTATGTTAAGAGGCCATACAATCTAACGATCAGCTGTTCAGAGTTATACAATCAGTATGGGGTCATGTGTGAGATGTATAATGTGTATATAAGTGACTTTCATTGTTGTACAAACCAGCTATGAGTAAGCGCTCTATGGGAGCGTGAAACGCGTCAGCGGTTATGCTGTATCACTTCAACAGAGCAATATACGCATTTTATACCATGTCATTTTTTCAATAAAGAAGATTTTATCTTTATTATTCCAATCCGGAGTGCAGCAGTCCAGATTTTTCATTGCACCTATACCATGGGGACAAGGTGCTTTGTGGTGGGGGGGCACCGCATCCCCTCCCCCAAAGCACCCCCCCCATGTTGAGGGCATGTGGCCTGGTACGGTTCAGGAGGGGGGGGGGGCGCTCGCTTTCCTGACCGGCCGGGCTGCGTGCTCGGATCGGGGTCTGGTATGGATTTTGGGGGGACCCCCACGCCGTTTTTTTGGCATAGGGGGGTTCCCCTTAAAGTTCCATACCAGACTTAAGGGCCTGGGATGCCTGCGACGGGGCTCGCAAGGTTTCAATCTCGCCAAAAAAAGCGGCGAGATTGAATTCCTTTTCTAGTCCCGTCGTACCTGAGTCACGTTCAAAATGAACGGACTTGTCCGTGTGTGGGAAAGTCCGTTCATTCTGAAAGTCCGGCGGAAGTCCGTCGGGAAGACCGGATTACGGAAAGTCCGGCCGTGTGTAGGCAAGTCCGGCCGTTCAGAAAGTCCGACGGACTTCTGGCGGCAAGTACGTCGGACCTAGCTTTCCAGAAAGTCCGACCGTGTGTACGCGGCATAACAGCTTCCTGTGCTTTGCAATTCAAATGTTTATTAATGTCACTTTATTATATTACATCCTGTTGTACAACAAATTATAAATACAGGCATTCAGTCATTTCTATTTTTTGAACATTTCAACTAAAAGAATAATTATCTAAACAAATGAGATGTAGTCAAAATATTTCCAAATTTCAAATTTTACCAATTCCCTGATATATTAGCTTGACACAACATTGATTATGGTAGTATTCAGCTCAGATAACTGCTCCTTTTGTACTGACAGCCTTCGGGAAACAAAGCCACAGCTGCAGTGCACTTCCGCCACGCCAAAGTGGCGTGCATTCGAAGCTGGTCCCCGGGTAAGTGGCGCGCTGCGCAGCCCCACCCAGAGGGGCGGGGAGGCTTCCCACGTCATACACCCGCCGACACGGATGTGGGCAGGCTGACGGCAGCAGACCAAGCCCCCAGGTTGCCAGACAACAAGGACAAGTGGAATGCCAACCAAGGTGGGAAAGCTCAGGATGGAAAAAAATTGCCACTAAGTGCAGATAGCACAAAAGTGCCCCATGCACACCGGGTGGATAATTACTGGGGAGATGAGAGCAAATAAGATGATAACAATAATTGAAGGGAAAGGACCAGGTTGAATGGACATAAGCTGGTGTTTTAGAGATATAATAAAATCAATATATATTAAACATAGATCTATATATATATATATATATATATATATATATATATATATATATATATATATATATATATATATATATATATATATATATGAAGAGCCACCCCCGTAGGAGACACTGGTTTTATTTTATTGAGTCCCTTCTGCCCTGCACCTGTGATGACTCATCCCTTTCCTGGACCCGAGAACACTGACATGCCTCGAAGGTTTAAATGGGCATTATTTAATAGCAAAGCCCTAGAAAGGAATGGGTTAAATAATGACAATTTACAACATAGCAATGTAGGCACCTTGTTAAGTGACACCATTCACAGGGTGTCACTGTTCTTTCACCACATCTGCCTGGGAAGCAACTGGTGCACAAACATGCACTAGGCAGGTGCTAGTGAGCGATACTGGCTTGTAGATGAAGAATAATGACAATCCAACACAGTACAGCAATACAAATGGCATTTTTTAAAGGTAAGACAGCCTACCTACTACAGTGCCTTGCAAAAGTATTCACCCCCTTTTTACTTATTTTGTTACATTACAGCCTTTGGTTCAAATGTTTTTAATCTGAATTATATGTGATGGATCAGAATGCAATAGTCTAAGTTGGTGAACTAAAATTAGAAAAATATATACATAAAACTATTTTTCAGAAATAAAAACTGATAATTGGCATGTACGTATGTACTCACCCCTTTTGTTATGAAGCCCATAAAAAGCTCTGGTGCAACCAATTACCTACAGAAGTCACATAATTAGTGAAATATCTGTGAGTGGGCCAGGTGCGCGATGTGACGCACACGTAGTGGGGGAGGGGCCTGATGACGGAGCCGAGGAAGCGGGCGGCGGAGCAGCTCAGGCGAACGAAGCTGCCTGCGAGGTGGAGCTGACATCGCGCCGCATTCAGAGCAGTGGCGGCGGCGTTGGTCGGTACGCCTCAGACCGCCGAGACCCACGGGGTGCTTTCGCCCCCACGCTCCCCCAGCCCCTTCGGATCGATGTGGGAACACACCGGCTTCTTTAGAAGGATCCTGGATGGCCCCGCATCCTAATACTTCCCCCCAAGCGATACACCATTAACCCCTGGAAGGTTGGATGAGGACAGGATCCTATGCGCTGAGCACGGAGGGATCGAAGGACACTCAGCAACCTAGAGGAGAAAGCATCCATAATCACCAGGGACACCGGGTCTAACCTGAGGTAGAGTTGGTAAGCCTATGAGGGATCTTCGGCGAACTCAGGCAAGTAAATGTAATAATACTGTGGAAACCGTGGATCGGGAAGGAATCTTATAAATATGTAATGGTGGAACCATATACAACAACAGGGTCTGATGGGTTCGGTGCAATTATAGGCCTAAAACCAGCAGAAAGGTTTTAACCCAGGAGAGACTGTATAAATCGTAGATCTCTGTTGCTATTAAAATAAAAGGACTGACGGACGGCTGCACCTCCTGTCTCCCTTTGACCCCCCCCGCCGCAGGCATACAGCGAGGAGTACAAGGAATTCAATAGTAGGGGGTAGAGTGAGAGGGACTAGGGGAGGCAAGTGGAGGGAGGGAAAAACAGAGATAGAAGGAAACAAACATGCGAGGGCGCCCTCAAAGGGGAGCGGAGGTGAAACAACCTAGAGAAAGTCTGAACACTAGCTCTATTCAGAAGTACCTGAAGGAGACAAACCAGGGAAGCCCAAAAAATCCAGCTCAAGATAATAATCAGCAAAGTGGGAAAGAAAAGAAGAAAGAAAAAGTGAAGAGCCAAGGGGCGAACGGGGGATCAACTAGGGGAGAAAGCGGAACCCTAAACATGATGGAAGACTCCAGCAGGGAAATACCACTAACTAAGATAGAGCTTTTAGAAATGTTCGCCAAACTGGAATTGGTAATTAGAACAGAAATTCACAATGTTAGAACCGACATGGGCCATCTGCTGAAGCGAGTAGAATCAGCAGAGGAGGCCTCAGATAAGCAGAGCAGAGAAATAGTCACCCTAAAACAACAGGTAAAAGACCTACAACTAGCCCAACGGGATATTTTTTACAAACTAGAAGCGCAAGAAAACCAGAATCGCAGACAAAATTTGAGGCTGCGTGCCCTCCCAGAACAACGAGGTGAAGATCTGTACGCTAAAATGAAAGCTATCTTCAACCCGATTCTGGACCGAAATCCAGACGACGAACTGAAGATCGACAGGGTTCATAGATTAAGGAAACCCCCAAATGTCAGTGAGGACAAACCCAGGGATATAATTATAAGGTTCCACCATTATGAAGATAAAGCAAGAGCATGGAGTAACCTCAGGAAAGCACAACCAGTAAAATTTGAGGGGGTTGAAATCCAGTTTTTTGCCGACATCTCGGCTGAGACTTTGGCCTGGAGAAGGCAGTTGCGACCCCTCCTGGAAGAACTGAGAAAGGCAAATATGAAATATAGCTGGGGATTTCCAACCTCACTGATCGTAGTGAAAGCGGGTAGAACAAGCAGATTGAAATATATAGATAATATGCAAGACTTCTGCAATGACTCAGACATCCCTGTCCCAACCATATTTAAATAATTGGTGAAAAACACGGTTGACGTTCAGACACCTGGAAACCTTGGGGGGGGGAGGGTTGGGGGCTGGGGAGGTGCGTGGGTGGGAGGGGGGGGGCACCCGATGTGGGGACAGGCGGCCTTACGAGCGCCCGCTCGCGATGTTCCTCCCCCCCCCTTTTCTCTCTATCTAGGGGGGGGGAGCACGGCGACCGAGGCGATCCGTCATCAGAGTCACACCCCAATGGTTTGGCCGGTCGCATGCCGAGAGAAGCAATATCTCTGGGCAGTAGACACACTGCTAGATTTAGGCAGGTGGGGGGGGGAGGAGGGGGGGGTATGGGGGGGGTGGGGGAAGGGGGATCGGGGTGGAGGGAGGTTTGGGAGGTGTGGAGAGTGGGGAAGGTCCGGCAGGTATCAAAGGAAAGAGTGCAAAACATAAGTTGTGAATCTAGCGAGCAGCAATATGCATAGCTAAATGACAGAGTTTTCATGTTTTACTTATAATGTTAAAGGGCTGAATTCCCCCCTTAAACGTCATAAAATCTTGCGAGAATTAGAACAACTTAAGGCAGATGTAGTGTTCCTTCAAGAGACCCACCTTTCACAAGATTCACACATTAGATTATTCTCTAAGTGCTTCCCTAACTGGTTCTATAGCGACTCCCCTATCAAGAGAGCTAAAGGGGTCGCAATTGGGTTCTCAAAAAGGACTAGGTTCACGTTATTAGAAAGATGTGAGGATAGGGATGGTCGCTATCTTTTTCTTAAAATTAGAATGGGAGAAAGGGTTTTTACACTGGTGAACATCTACTGCCCAAACAACAACCCAGTAAAATATTTGCTATGCATCTTAAATAAGTTGGCAGACTTTAGGGCAGGACAGGTGATAGTGGCAGGCGATTTGAACTTCTGCTTAGACCCAGTGATGGATAGCACAGTCGGTAATCAGAGAATGAGTGGGAGACTATTAAAAAAAGTTGGTCAGAAACTGCATAACTGCCATCTGATAGACGCTTGGAGGGTACAGCACGCAAAAAGTAGAGATTATACTTTTTTTTCCTCTGTACATGGTTCCTATTCTCGTCTTGATTATTTTTTGGTAGACCATAGGTTACTAGACTGTGTCAAGGAAACGGAGATAGGCGTTGCCACCCTCTCCGACCATGCGCCGGTTTTGATGAGGGTGGTGACTCCGGGATCCCGGAGATCACCATTTTCATGGCAGCTAGATGAAAAATTAATAGATAACCCAACCATATATAGCAAGATACAGGAGGAAATAATGGGCTTCCTCAAGATAAACGACACTGGAGAGGTCTCAGGTTCAGTTCTGTGGGAGACGATGAAAGCTTATACAAGGGGCATATTGATCTCTTTGGAAGTCAAAGAGAAAAAAGAAGGGGAAAAAAGAAGGGTGGAGCTAATTGAAGAAATACACCAGTTGGAACAAATACATAAATCAGCCAATGGGGGCCACAACTTAACTCTAGTACAGTTAGTCCATAAAAGAGAAGAACTAAAAGATCTAATGGAATTGGAATCTAAACGCACACTGCACAGGAGCGCAAAAGACAGATTTAGGTGGAGTAACAAAATAGGGAAACACCTGGCATCAGTTGTTAAAAAGAAAAGGGATACGAATTTCATAGAGAGGATTCAAAATAAAAACGGGATATTCAAATATACTTCTAGCGATATTGCCGAAGAGTTTCAAAAATATTTTACAGCTCTATATAAAGTCAAACAAAGTGGGGATAGTACCCTGGGAAAGGAAGAAATGTTAGACGAATTTTTAAGAGAGGCAGGTTTACCAAGCCTCTCGGATAACGAGGCAAAAGAATTAGAAGAACCCATTACGGTGGAAGAGATCGAGCGGGCTTTGAAGACATCTCCCTCTGGAAAAAGTCCGGGACTGGATGGCTTCACCACCTACTTTTACAAAAAATTTAAAGATATTCTGACCCCCAAGCTCTGTCAGATATGGAACAAGATAGGGAGCCAGGAAGAATTCTGTGAAGGAGCTCTGATGGCATCGATTGCCTTAATACCGAAGGTGGCGAAAGACAGCTCACTTTGTTCGAGCTATAGGCCGATCGCCTTACTCAATACCGATACAAAATTATATGCCAAGGTAATAGCCAATAGGCTGAAGGATAAAATGACATACTGGATACACCCTGATCAGACGGGCTTTGTCCCAGGCAGAGAGGGGAAGGATAATGGTGTGAGATCACTATTGGTTATGGGGGCGATGAAAGCGAAGGGGACCCCCAGTCTGCTACTGTCGTTGGACGCAGAGAAAGCCTTCGACAGAGTAGACTGGGGGTTCATGACAAAGACATTAAGGGCGATCGGATTGGGTGACACTATGTTAAATTGGATCAAGGCTCTATACAAGGCCCCATCTGCATTAGTAAAAGTAAACGGTGTACTTTCAAGAGAAGTCAGGATGGAAAACGGAACTAGACAGGGATGCCCCCTGTCCCCCCTTCTGTTTGCCCTGACTTTAGAGCCCCTACTGGCGGTAATTAGGAAAAATTCAGATATACGCGGATGCATAGTGGAAGGCGATGAACACAAGCTTTCGGCGTTCGCCGACGATGTATTGTTTTATATAGTAAACCCAAGGATTTCACTCCCGAACCTCCTGGTTACGCTGAGGAGATACGGGGAACTTTCAAATTATAAGGTGAACCTTGGTAAATCAGCAGCCCTAAATATCAATATAGAGAAACAAGAGGTAATCAAACTTAAAGAATATTTTCAATTTCCATGGCGAAAAAAAATAGATTACCTAGGAATAGTATTAACAAAATCCCTTAAGAAATTATACCAGTTAAACTTCATACCCCTCCTTGAGGAAATTAAGCAAGAAACAAAGAAAAGTATGTATTCCCCTATATCTTGGCTTGGTCGAGTCAATATCGTTAAAATGACTCTAGCCCCGAAGATTCTATATAAAATGCAGTTACTGCCAATTCCGTTAGCACAGTCTTTCTTCAGAACTTTGAACAACATCATCTCCAAATTCGTTTGGAAAAACAAGAGGCCACGGATTGCCTTTAGGGTCATGAGCAGGGACAAAGCACAGGGTGGTCTGGCCCTCCCAGATTTTAAGAATTATCACAGAGCAATAGTTCTTTCACGAATGTTGGAATGGGGTAAAGAATCAATAGGGAATAGATGGGGGAAATTAGAAAGAGATTTGAGCACAAATATAGGCCAATTAATTTGGAATCCTCCTCACTTTAGGGAATTAAGTCCAAATACACATTTAATAACACGTCACACTTTCAGGACTTGGGATCAATTACACAGACAAAAGACATGGGAATTTAATTCACCATTTATATATTTAAAGGAAAACAAGTTTTTTCCACCAGGGTTAAGAGAGATAGGAGGGAATTGGATAAAGAAGCACGAAATACAGTTATTGGATATCACAAGAAAGGGTAAAATTATTTCTTTTCAAGAGTTGTCTCTGCTTAATGACCTAATGAACATAGACATATGGAGGTATAATCAGTTGGCATCCTTTATTAAAAGCCTACCAGGTCCAATTAGAGACAAGGAGAATCTCAGACCTATTGAGAAATTGTTTCTGAAAAATAAAATTAAAATAAAAGAACTATACCAAATAGTGCGGGATGAGGGCGGTGGCACTAAGCCGTTATATTGCAAAAAATGGGAGTCTGAGTTGGGTACACTGCCAAGTGATGTAACATGGCAGAATATCTTCAACGCAACACACAAGTCGGCAGTCGATGTGAGTACAATAGAATCAAACTTTAAATGCTTGGCCAGATGGTACATGACGCCAGACAGGTTAAACAAGATGCAGGGAGAATCCTCTGGTAATTGTTGGAGGGGATGTCCCGCCAGGGGATCGATGGCACACCTCTGGTGGGAATGTCCAACAATTAAAAGGTTCTGGCAAGAAGTTCTCAAGATAATACAAGAGATAACGGGGACCGAGATCAGAGAAGATCCTTGGGTATGCTTGTTTCACGGGACGGAGGGTCGGACGGGCAAGTACAACGCTTCTTTGACGCCCATTCTCTTAAATGCGGCCAAATGCTCAATACCAAAAAAATGGCAAGAGATAGCAGGCCCAAGCATTCGAGAATGGTTAATTAGGGTCAACGGAATCTATATCCTAGAGGCCGGCGACGTTGAAGACCTTTCGGTAGAGACAGAGGAAGCCCGGGAGGGAACAAAATGGGCGAAATGGTTAGCCTATAAAAAAACATGGACGTATGCGGAGAAGTTCATATGAGGTTGCACATACCAGAGTAGATATTGCTGAGGGACTAGGCTGGGAAGGGAGAATCGGGGGGGTGAATTCGGGGGGTGGGGGGGAGGAGGGACTAGGGTATTAAGATACTATTCGGGTTAAGGATAGTCGGGGTTCATTTATACAATACTGGAGTGTCATAATAAAGTTTTTTTTTTTTATTTTAAAGGAAACAAGAATACTATTCCCGCTACTATGATGTGATGTTATAATGGGAAAAAATGACCTAAATATGGTGATTTAAACCCTCTCATTGTAAAAGCTGAAGTAGCAAAAAAAAAAAAAAAAAAAAAAAAAAAATAATTAGTGAAATGATGTCCACCTGTGTGCAATCTAAGTGTCACATGATCTGTCATTACATATACACACTTTTTTGAAAGGCCCCAGAGTCTGCAACACTTAAACAAGAGGCACCACTAACCAAACACTGCTATGAAGACCAAGGAACTCTCCAAACAATGTTGTTGAGAAGTACAAGTCAGGGTTAGGCTATAAAAAAATATCCAAGTCTTTGATGATCCCTAGGAGCACCATCAAATCTATTATAACCAAATAGAAAGAACATGGCAGAACAGCAAACCTGCCAATCAGAGAGGCAGCACAGAGACCTAAGGTAACCCTAGAAGAGTTGCAGAGTTCCACAGCAGAGACTGGAGTATCTGTACATAGGACAACAATAAGCCGTACGCTCCATAGAGTTGGGCTTTATTGCAGAGTGGCCAGAAGAAAGCCATTACTTTCAGCAAAAAACAAAATGGCATGTTTTGAGTTTGCGAAAAGGCATGTGGGAGACTCCCAAAATGTATGGAGAAAGGTTCTCTGGTCTGATGAGACTAAAATTGAACTTTTTGGCCATCAAAGAAAATGCTATGTCTGGTGCAAACCCAACACATCACATCACCCAAAGAACACCATCCCACAATGAAACATGGTGGTGGCTAGGGATGAGCTTCGAGTTCGAGTCGAACTCATGTTCTACTCGAACATTGGCTGTTCGCAAGTTCGCCGAACAGCGAACAATTTGGGGTGTTCGCGGCAAATTCGAATGCCGCGGAACACCCTTTAAAAGTCTATGGGAGAAATCAAAAGTGCTAATTTTAAAGGCTTATATGCAAGTTATTGTCATAAAAAGTGTTTGGAGACCAGGGTCCTGCCCCAGGGGACATGGATCAATGCAAAAAAAAGTTTTAAAAACGGACGTTTTTTCAGGAGCAGTGATTTTATTAATGCTTAAAGTCAAACAATAAAAGTGTAATATCCCTTTAAATTTAGTACCTGGGGGGTGTCTATAGTATGCCTGTAAAGGGGCACATGTTTCCCATGTTTAGAACAGTCTGGCAGCAAAATGACATTTCGAAGGCCACATGCCCTCAACATTGGGAGGGTGCTTTGGGGTAGCCCCCCAAAACACCTTGTCCCCATGTTGATGAGGAGAAGGGCCTCATCCCCACAACCCTGGCCGGTGGTTGTGGGAGTCTGCGGGTGGGGGGCTTATCGGAATCTGGAAGCCCCCTTTAACAAGGGGACCCCCAGACCCCAGCCCTCCCCCCTGTGTGAAATGGTAAGGGGGTACCATTTCCCTAAAAAATGTCAAAAATGTTAAAAATGACAAGAGAGCGTTTTTGACAATTCCTTTATTTAAATGCTTCTTCTTTCTTATTTCTTCTTTCTTCTATCTTCTATCTTCCTTCAGTTTCTTCCTCCATCTTCTTCTTCTTCTGGTTCTTCTGGTTCTTCCTCCGGTGTTCTCGTCCGGCATCCCCTCCGCGGCGTCGGCGTATTCTTCCCTTCTCCTCAGGCCGCTGTATTGCATTTGTTAAAAATATGATTTTTTTTATATTAATCAGACATAAGATAAATGGGACAATATTACAATAGTGAGTTGGTCAGATTACTGTCAGTTTTTTGGCTTGAGTAGATTTCTCAAACAAATGCTGTTTTATACAATGGGGGTAGATACCATTGTTGTATTTAATTGACAGTTCAATTAACAGGCTACTGTCTTTATAGTTACAGTACACAAGAAAGAGATTTACTCGTTTGAGGGGTTTTTTCAGCTCTTAAACTGAAAGAATGAATGTTAGATTACTGTCAGGTGTTGGCCTGATTAGACAATGGGTACGTAGATGCAGTTTTCAACAGTCTATTGTTTCTACAGCTACAGTAAACAGGCATGTTTTCTGTTGTTTGGTAACTATGGTAAACAGCCTGGCACATAAAAGGGGGATTCAGGCATAAGCTAGGGACACACACACACACCATCATGCTGTAACATCAGAAGCAAGCCACCCATGATAGAAGAACAGTGCCTGATGCTCCCGAAAAAATTGTTGCCAATGGAGATCACGAACATACAGTAACAGAAGATAAGTAACTTTTAAGTGTATTTGTACTGATATAGACTATAGGCTGTTCATTTGATAAGCATTTTGCTTGTTATAGAGATCTGTCAGTCTTGTATTGTATTCCTAAGATTGTAATAGTTTTGTATGTACAGCATCTTTGTATAGTAAAAGCACAATTTACACACTGCAGAAATCTCAGCTTCCTTGCTTATACCACAGAGTAACCTTGCTAGATATACAAAAGCAAAACATTTGGGGGCTCGTGCCGCGGTCTGTGCTATAGTTTAATTGAAGCAGACCTGTTTTTTCTGTAGTGTGTTGTGTAGCTTGTGCTAGGTAAAATGCTGCGTAAGCTGTTTAGGAAAAGCAAGGCTGCAGACGGTTCTGGTGACCAAAAGGAAGTGTGCAGCTTACCTATCTGGGCCAGAGACAATGAGTGGGAGCCTCTTGCCAAAGAATTTGTGAAGTATGCTTCAACTTTGAACCTGACTTGGGGGATAAAGTCTCAGATCATTTTGTAGATTTTAGCCTTAAGGGGTTGGATTTAAGTAAAAAAGAGAAGAGGACAGTGTCCACAGTGGGCTCGTATTTCCTTAATGCTATTTACACTGAATCACAGAGAAGGGAGAGAGCAGAGGCAGAAGTTAAGGTATTAAAAGACCAGCTAGCAGCTGCTTCAGAGTGTGTGCGTTCAACTGCTGGTCGGGTTGATGATTTGCAAGAGCGGTGTGCACCCCTCATGACCAAATCAATTAATGCCTTAAGGAAAAGAAAGGGCAGTAAACCTGTTAGTAAAGCCAGGGTATGTGCCATTGTCACATCCCAAAATTGGGATTGTGAGGATGTGCTTTCCTCAAATGATAGTGAGGATGAGGAGATAGTGTTTGATATTTCGCATGATGATCTGCTAGTGCAAAATAAAAAGTATGCCAGACCTCTCATTCATGATAGAGAGGATATGGCAGATGGGGAGGTGCATTATCGCAACCCCAGAGATGTTGAATTTGAAGAAGTACGGGAGTTTACACAAACTGAACTCCATGAGCTGGCAAAACAATACAAACAAAGGTTTGGGGAACCCCTAGTGAGGTGGCTCTTATGCTTATGGGATGAAGGCGCAGACAATGTTGTTTCGTCAGGTAAGGAAGCAGTGACTATGGGAGTGTTAACCCATGATCCACAATTGCGCCAGGAAATGCGAAAAGCCTGAGAGTTTAGCGTGAAATTTTCACTGTTAGACCTTGCGAGAGATGGAATAGTCCGATTATACGCTAGTCCTACTGACCTGGAAAATACCTACTCATGGAGAGCAATAGGAGAGGGTATTTCCAGGTTACGTGAGATGGGTTGTATAACTGGATTAAATACGTTTCCAGAATGGATGGGTCCAGATATGGAACCCTTTACGTCTGCTCTGTGCTCTAAGCTGATGAAGTCTGCGCCATTTAATCTCAGGGCTCCATTATTGTCCTTGTTGGGAAGCCTGGGATTAAACAGCAAGATTCATGAAGCCACAACACTTTTAAGCCAGTTGGGGGAGCTAGAGGAGACTAAAACAAAACCTGTCAGGGCAGTAGATAAGGTCAAGGCCAGACAGGAAGAATACAAGCAGAAAAGAACAGAGAAGAAAGGGAATGGGGTAGAGAAGACAGGAGGTCAAAAGAAAACCAGGATAGTTATTTCTAGGAAACAAATGTGGGTGGACCTATTAAAGGCAGGAGTACCTAAAGATGAGATAGATGGCATTTCTACTGCAGAAATGCTGAGGAGGTGGAAACATTTAGTAGGGAAAACTGTCAGGGTTAGAAACACTACTCCTAGTGAAGATAACATCAGCCTGGACATAGAGAAAACAGAATAGACCCCTCCTGTTAGCCCCAAACCAATTCCCAAAACTGAACATGAACCCAAACCCAAATCCCTTTATCCTGGGGAGGAATCAGAGAGAATCAGAAAAGGGGATTGGGAGGTTCCTTATCCTTTATGAAAGGAAGGTGAGTCTCCTGTTATAGCCGTGAGGGCAGTGACAGCAGGAGACCGACGCCCCTATGCACCTGTCACTGTATGGTGGGGGAAGTCATCTTCTCCTACATATGTAATGGCTTTAGGTGATAGGGGAGCCGAAGTTACACTTTTGCAAGGTAATCCTTCCCATCACAAAGGAGAATTGATTTATGTAGAAGGTTTGGGAGGGCAAACCACACCAGCAGTTAGGATACGAGTGAAATTGGCTATTGGCAAGGGATCAGGATTTATGACAAATGTTTTAGTATCAGAGTTACCCGAAAATATTCTTGGGATGGATGTACTTCAAGGTCAGTCAATTCAGACTGAAAGAGGTACATTCACATTCGGTAAAGCGTATCTGGTTAGGACGGTAAAGGCTGTGGTCAGAGGTCATGCGAAATGGACCCCTGTCTACATTCCTCCACCAGAGAAGCCAGTCTGTCTCAAGCAGTACAGAATTCCTGGAGGCCACAAAGAAATTGGGGAAACTATTCAAGAACTGTTGAGAGTAGGGATCCTTAGACCTGCTGTAAGTCCTTTCTCGTCTCCGGTGTTCCCAGTAAAGAAACCCAATGGGACATATAGAATGACTGTGGATTACAGAGGTCTAAACAAAGTGGCACCTCCGTTGAAGTCAGCTGTACCAGATATGATCTCAATTGTTGAGAAAATTGCTAAAAATGCAGGAGAATATCATGCTGTGATAGACCTGGCTAATGCTTTCTTTTAATAGATCCAGAGTGTCAAGACCAGTTTGCTATGGTGTGGGACGGCATCCAGTACACTTTCACTGTCCTTCCGCAAGGCTATCTTCATTCTCCAACGATTAGTCATGGACTGATTGCCCGAGATTTAAGTACCCTGAATTTGAAAGTTGCTGTGTTTCATTACATTGATGACATCATGATCTCTGGGACAAAAGAAGATGTAACTGAAGCACTGCACCTGCTGATAGAGCACTTGAAGAACAGAGGGTGGGCTATCAACAGAGACAAAGTCCAAGGACCTGCCACAGATGTGAAATTCCTGGGAATGATGTGGACTGGGCCACAGAGGAAAATTCCAGAGACAGTTGTGCAAACTATCCAGGCGCTGTCGCCCCCTACTACCAAAAAGGAGGCACAGAAGTTCATTGGAGTTCTGGAGATCTTTCATCCCACATCTTGGACTGATTCTGAGGCCTATATATAATGTCACCAGAAGGCTGTTCATTTGACAGACATTTTGCTTGTTATAGAGATCTGTCAGTCTTGTATTGTATTCCTAAGATTGTAATAGTTTTGTATGTACAGCATCTTTGTATAGTAAAAGCACAATTTACACACTGCAGAAATCTCAGCTTCCTTGCTTATACCACAGAGTAACCTTGCTAGATAGACGAAAGCAAAACAGCCGCTCCGCATCTATGATGGCATGGAGGGAGGCTCCCGCTGTGTGACACTTCTCTCTTCATCTTCTTCTCTTCATCTTCTTCTCTTCATCTTCTTCTCTTCATCTTCTTTTCAGGCCGCTCCGCATCTATGATGGCATGGAGGGAGGCTCCTGCTGTGTGACGCTTCTCCTCTTCTGACGGTTCTTAAATAAAGGGGGGGTGGGGTCACCGGGTGGCCCCGCCCCCCATTATTTAAGAACCGTCAGAAGAGTTTTTTACATCTTTGACTGCTGCAATAGTTATCGGGCCCTCTTGAGCCCAAGCTATCGCCGCCAACATACGTCCCACCTGTTCCCCTATCTCATAGTGTTTTTGATTTTGAAAAAATCTGCTATTTTCTGCTTTGGTTAAAAATAAGATTGTATTAATTTTTTGGGCTTCCTGCCAAACTAGGCGCTTTTCTTCTATGGGATCTGTAATGTAGTCCTGCTCTGTTTAAGTCACCATTTGCATTACTTCCTCCTCATGTCTTCTAGATGAACTCTTAATTTTAGATATTTCTTTAATCATTACCCCACACATATATGCCTTCATAGTGTCCCAAACTACTGGTAAAGATGTCGAGTTTTTTTCCAGGGTGGATTAGATAACTGTCCCTCAGTCTGTATAGTCAATATAAGTGGGGAGTGTTTAGAAAGTCCCCTAGGGCCATATTGGATTGACTCTAGCCATGGGAGAGAGTTATCATTCCCCAAAGCCAAGTCTATTCTTAGCAGAAATCCGTATGTACTCGAACAACATGAGTATTCTCTCTTTAATGGTTATCTAATTCTCCACATATCTCTCTTGTAGATGGCCAGCAAATCTAGTTCTCGTCGTTCTTTGTTTACCTTTTGTGGTGCTATGTCTATCTTCCTCCTCATTCATTATGTTATTAAAATCTCCCATTACTAGGGATGGTAAATTCAGCCACTGTACCATTTTCCTAAAAACATGTTTCAACACTTTGTCATTATATAGGGGAGGAACATAGACATTCACCAACAAGTTTTTATAATTTAATGAGCACCATAGCACAATATAATGACCCTCAGGATCTTTAAAGCTCTCTCTGCATGAGAACCGTACCGAACAGGAGACCAGGATGCTAATACCTTGAGAATAGGTAGAGTATACAGCATGAGTTTGATGCGTAAATCTTGATCTTTCCAAAAGCATCATATCCTCTCATTCAAGATGGATCTCCTGCAGAATTCTTATTGCTGGTTTATAGAACTCAATTGCTTCAAATACTGCCTGTCTCTTTCCCCTGTCACCCAGCCTCCTCACATTCCATGACAACAGCTTAATTTTACCACTCATTATTTCTTATCACAGGCTGGTAGTCCACTAGGTCCCTAGCAAACCATACATGATATTCAATACACCTTATACAAAAAGACATATTTCCCAAGTTTTAAATTAACACAGTATATGATATAAGAGATCCTGACAAAATAACCAGAGGAGAGAGAGAGAGAGAGAGAGAGAGAGAGAGAGAGAGAGCGTGCACAGGCAATAAAAAAACCCCACAGACCCCCCCCAACCCACCTCACCCCTTCTTACGTGCCCATTCATACATGGGAATACCTGCCACCCAAACTGGTTGGAGATAACCCCAACCCCTTAACACAGCCCACACGGGACTCATACATAGGGACTGTCTAGTATTAAACAGTTGCATGTATTATGCTTGTGCCAAGTAAATATCCATAAATAAGTAGTCTTCCATCTCAGTATTCAAATATAGATATCTGAAGGGGGAAGAAAAAAGGGGAGAGGAGGAGGAGGAAGAGGAAAGGGGAGAGAAAGAAAAGGGGAAGGTCAATTTATTCATTGACATTCAGGAAGACTTCTTTTTGTTTTCCTCTGTATATCTTTCTTCCAACCATGCGTTGGTCGCTTCTGGATTTTCAAAAAAGACATTTTTGCATGTGATTCAGGTGCAGCACATTTTTCCTGGCAGGACTGATCCTCTGGCAACAGCATGTGGTCAGTAGGTCACAACACCAGTCCTGTGGATTCTTGCAGACCTGAGCCCTGTACCACAAACTTCCAGGCTAACACTCTCTGGACACAAACATCACAGTTCAGCTCCCAGGCCCTGTAATAGCAGTCACAGAAAGTTCTCAATTCTGTTTCTCTACTCTACTCACAGAACACTTCCCAAGGATATATTGTACTGGCCAGGCACGCCTGTTCCCAGAGTGGTTCCCGTGCTCTCTAAAATGGGTCCCAGAGCCCTCTCATCAGATCCCACATGGATTTCCTGATTTTCTCAGTGGTGAGAGGCTGACAAACATCTCACAGCCAATTGGGAACCAGCCTGGCTGGAAAGCAGTACCTGGCAGCTAATCAATAGTCCTCCTTCTTCTTCTTGCTAGGGGCAGGGTCCTCCTCCACTATAGCAACAGCCAGTCAGGTCACAGTCCAAAAAAGTCCTTTCTGAGTTTATTTTGTATATATATATATATATATATATATATATATATATATATATATATATAGTAATGCAATAGCGCAATGCAGAGCAGATATGTCCTTAAATACATTTTATAATGATGCAAACAATTATTCTACTAATTACCAATATTATATTGGCAACCTGATACACATCTAATTCTTTGTTTCATAAGGCATAATAACAGCAACAGCTAACTAGGTACATTCAGAACCCCCTGGTGCAGAAGTGTAAAAAAAGGGCATACCCTAGCAGTACATAGACAAAAAGAAAGAAAAAGAAGAAGACAGTCATTTCTCCCAGCCACCCGAGACATAACCCTCCGAAAAAAGCTTGAGGTTAGTGGCTTAATTCATGCCTGGGGGGAGATGTAGCCTGTAATTGATAAATCCAACATGATTCACATTGGAGCAATTCACTTAACACACTTTGGGGAAGTATTGAATCTTCCCATATCCCTAGGCATTCTCTATCAACTTGGCTACTTTGTGTCCATCTAGGTGCCCATGTGCCATAGTTTATTACCCCGACCATGTTAGCCATAGATAGTGCAATCTGGGAAGGAATCGATACAGCAAGCTTTAGTGTCAGAGCAGTAACGATGTGGAACTCTCTCCTCCACAATTGGCGGTGTCAGCGAAAAGTGTTGATCGTTTCAAAAAACTTAAATGGGCACCTTAGTGAACACAATTATCAGGAATATGAGAAATAGTATTGACATAAACACACACACATACAGTACTTCCACACAGTGCTGCTTACTCTGCCATCCAGTGAAACTGGATTGCAGCTCCTTCCACTTCTCAGCGATCTGCCCCTGGTTGACATTCATCATTGGCTAAAGTTTTCTACCTGACTAGAGGTCACTTTGGCTAATAACAGTTTTGCAATGAATTATGGGACAGTTGGTGCAGCAATTTCCACTTAAAGGATAAGTTTATCTTTAAATAAATAAATGCACATTTTTTTAAGTCAAATAAAATGTTCATTTATTTATTGTTTGGCACCTGTAAGACATTGCAACCATGATCAGCAGATCTCAGGTGGAATTCCAGGAACCTGAAGACTGTCTGTGTAGCTGAATGACAGGAAGATCAATGAACTACCTGGAGCACTCATCAGAGCCCTGATAGTTCATTGAGAACTACACGCTATCAGCCACAAAAGCTGTCAGTAATTGTAGTTCATCCATTCACAGAACTCTGAGTGAATGAATGACGCGGCTGTGTAAGAGGAGCACCTCACGGCCACGCTCCTTTTGAATAGTGACAGCAGGTGCTGGGAGAAGATACCTTGCCCACTTTCACAGGAAGGGGGGATCAGGGGGAGAGCAGGCAGATGCTGAACATGATACACCCTATATATGGGTGTAACATATAACGTGTTCAGAAAGGTGAACTTATCCTTTAAAACCGGATCCCGACTGGCTCACGTCATTTTACTGCTGCAGAATGGCTCTCCTGGGCAAAATCCCGTGAGGGTACGGCTTTGCCCAGGAAAGTCATCAGAGGGCACTCCCGCATGCACCCGCTGCACAGCAGGGGACCAGATGCGCGTGGCCGGCAGGCACGATCACTGCCAGCAACACGCAGTCGCATGCACAAGAGCCAGCATGGGGATTTGTGTGTGTACACACAAATCCCTGTGCTGTCAGAGGAGAGGAGACAGATTGTGTGTTCCTACTAAGTAGGAACACATGGTCTGTCTCACCCCTAGTCAGTCCTATGCCCCCACAGTTAGAACACACTGAGGGAAAACACATTTTTTTTTTTTTTTAAATCAAACAAGGTTTTATTGAATATTTAGTGCATACAAAAATAAAAAAAATAAAAGGTTACGTTGTCATGTTATTAATACTGTCCATCCATACTTATACCTATTTTTTTACTTTACGTTCATACGATTATATTAGACACAGGTAGAAGATTCCTGAAGCCATCTATCCCAGATCTTGTTGTACTTTGCTGGGCAACCTCTATTAATATATATACATTTCTTATACGGTAATGTATTATTTATCTCCACCTTCCATTCCACTATTTTAGGGGTCTCTTGTCTCATCCACTTTTTGGCTATAACCTTTCTTGCTGCAAAGAGTGTTTCGTGTAAAAAGGTTTTAATGTATTTATCGGTTGTGTCTGGAACTAGAGGCACTGTTTGGGGTCTAGGGCTAGAGGTGAACCCATTGTGTCGTGTAGAAATGCCACAATTTGTTCCCAGAAGCCTTTTATCTTAGGGCATGCCCATATAAGATGGAAAAAGGTACCCGTCTCTCTCCCACACATCTGACATGTGGTGGTTTGTGTGCGCTTGTATCTTGCCACTCTGAGGGGTGTGAGGTATGCCCTATGGAGAATATAGAGCTGCGTCAAACGATCTGAGAGTTAAGAGCAAGTTGTAGAATGCCGAGATCAATTTTTGAGAGTCTGTGCTCTTAATTATGGCAATGAGTACATTAGGTGCAGGACTAGGGCAGGAGTCAGGGAATTGTGATTCTGTTGCGTGACGGATTTGTAAGAATCTATAGAACATCTGGTCCTGTATTGTGAATTCTTCTTTAAGTAAGTCAAAGGTTTTAAGTTGTCCATCTTTTAATATATGATGCAGGTAAAATATTCCCTGTGTGGACCATATAGATGTGTCCTGTATTTTATTAAACTCCTGAAGATTTTTGTTATGCCATAACGGCGTATAGTCGTTAAACTGTGAGATGTCAAGTCTAGAGGCTGCTAAATTCCATATTTTCCTGTAGTGGTATAGTATGGTGTGTCTTCTGTCTCCTAGTTCCATCCCTCCCATGTCTGCCGCTATTGCATATATCGGGTCTTTGGTGTACTACGCCCATTTAGGACATATGAGTGTAAGAAATCTCTCACTGTAGGTTTTGTCTAGATGAAAAAGCTGTGATAGCTGTGCTGCAATGTAGTATAGATTAAAATCGGGTAGAGCAGTGCCGCCTAGATCAGTCGGATTTTTGAGGGCTTGGCATGCCAATTTATGCCTATTATTACCCCACACAAATGTATTTAAGAGGGACTCTAGAGATTTAAAATGTTTTAAGGGTAAATAAACGGGGGTGTGCCATAAAACATAGAGTATTTTGGGTAGTAGAATCATTTTGATTAAATTTATACGTCCCCAGACTCCTAATGGTAATTTGGACCAGACCCGTATTTTATTTTTAACTAGGATAAATGAGAGGAGTTATATTCAGAGATATATAGTCTGCAGGGGATCTGGTTATATAAATCCCCAAGTATTTAATGACATCTACTCTCTGAAGTGGGAGCCTGGTTTGGGATTCTGGGGGTGGGAAACTATCAATTGGCAGAATTTGGGATTTGTCCCAATTAATTTTTAGACCTGAAAATATTCCAAATTGTTCTATCGTGTGGAGTGCATTGCGTAATGATGGGCCCGAGTCTGCCAAGTACAATAGCGTGTCATCTGCATACATGCTAATTTTTTCAGTCAGAGAGCCCATTTTAAGTCCCCTGATCTCTGGGTTTGCTCGGATGGATATTGCCAGTGGTTCTGCCGCCAGGGCATATAGTAGTGGGGATAGGGGGCAACCCTGTCTCGTGCCTCTACTGAGGTCGAATAACTGAGACAACCATCCATTAGCCACCACTCTGGCCCTGGGTGCCAGGTATAGAAGTTGGACCCATTTAATAAATTTTGGGCCAAATCCATAGCCCTCCAAGCATCTCCAGAGATACCTCCACTCTACCGAGTCGAAGGCTTTTGCTGTGTCTAAGGTCACAACAACCCGTGTACCAACTTCCTCGTGTGTAGCTTGCAGGTTAATGTATAGTTTCCTAAGATTAAATGAGGTGTTGCGCCCAGGCATGAAACCAGCCTGGTCTGCGTGTATTAATGTTAATATTACCCAATTGAGCCTAATCGATAGATTAGGCTCAATTGGGTAATATTAACATTGTAGGAGTGATCAACCTGTAGGAGTGATATCGGCCGATAAGATTCTGGAAACCCCAGATCCTTACCGGGTTTAGGGATGAGGACTATTGTAGCCTCTGTCATAGATGGAGGTAAAGTCCCAGTTTCAAATAGATAAATATACAGTTTTAATAGTTTAGGGGTTAGTATTTCGCTGAATAGGGAATAGAACTCTATTGGAAGTCCATCTGAACCAGGGGATTTGGACCTAGCGAAGCTAGCCATGGCAGTTGATATTTCGTCTAAAGTAAGTGGTGCTTCCAATAGTTCTACTTTTTCTTCTGTTAGCTGTGGGAAGGACACCTTTTCAAGAAAAAGAGACATGTGATGGGTCTCAGTAGGGGCTGTCGTTGTGTATAAGTCTGTGAAGAAGTCCCTAAACATTGAGGTTACTGTAGGTGGGTCTGTGACTTTTTGTCCTCCGGGGCCATGCAGTGTGACAACCACTGGGGGTCTATCACCACTGTGGACCAGGTATGCGAGTAACTTGCCTGCCTTTTCCCCATGTTCAAACATTTTCTGTTTAGAAAAAAACATTTTTTGTTTGGCTTTCTGGTACTGTAGCTGATTAACCACTCTAGTCTGTAGTTTAAGTTGGTCTACATTTACTGATGTCGGGGTGTTGGCATACTCTCTTTCCGCAGAGGACAAGTCGTCCAGCGCCTTACCGAGGGCACTAGAAGAGTCCATTTTGATTTTATTAATCGCCGTTATCAATGTATGCTTAGCAAATAGCTTAGAAGAGTCCCAGACTGCAGGTGGTGATGCTGACTCATCATTTTCGATAAAGTACAATTTCCATTTGTCTATGAGCTCATCATCTTCTGGTAGAAGAAATAGCCAGAATGGATTCAGACGCCATGCTCGTGGTGGTTTTGCCACTGGAATACTTAATGTAATCCAATAAGGACTATGGTCCGACAGTACTCTAGGGCAAAACATTACCTCCGATAATCTTGGGGTCAATCTGCGGGAGATAAGTATAAAGTCTATACAGGACATAGAGCCCCGAGATGCCGAGAAGCATGAATATGACTTAACCAGTGGGAACTTATGTCTCCATGTATCTATCAGATGGAAGGTGGAGATAAGTTTAGAGAATTTAGTTTCGGTGGGAGTACTGGGAGCCGTTGATGTCAACTGTAGCCTGTCTAGAGCCGGGTTCAAAGTAACATTAAAATCCCCTATTCAGACCGCTGCTATATTTGGATGACGGGTCATATATGATATACCTTCCTTGACTATGGATACATTAAATGGAGGTGGTATATAAAAAGCCATTATAAGCAAGGGCTCTCCATATACTTTGGCGTGAATAAATACATAACGGCCATTCGGGTCGGTAGTTAGCTCGCATAATTCAAAATGTACTGATTTAGCTATTAATACAGAAACTCCCCTAGAGTGTGATGTGTGGGTAGAGTGGTACGCCCAACCAACCCATGGCCTGCGGAGCGCCATCTGAACACTTCCCTCGATATGTGTTTCCACTAGTGCTATTATATCAGCATGTTGCTTCTTCAGGAATGTGAAGACTGCTGCGCGCTTAAATTTCTCACGCAGGCCCCTCACATTCCATGTTAGAAATTTCAAAGATGCCATAGGCCAAACTTTTTAACCATTAATATAGCATTTATATAAAACAATTTGCTCTTTCTGTATAAGGCATACCGATTCTTAACTTGCAGAGATATCTGACTCAAACACCTGTGATATGGCACATATGTACTTTCCTATAGATCTGGCACATGTAACGTTACCTGTTTTCTATTATAAGTATGCACATTCAAATTTAACTGAACCAAAAACATTTGAACCCCCTCCCTGCCCTACACTGACCCAAACTTGTGCGGGCATAATCCCTGAACTGGTTGTTATCTGGGAAACATTCTAACTTCTTTGTGAGCAGTGGAATGTAGAACAATTGGTTCAGTCTCCGGACACTAAATAAAATAAAAAATATCAACCATATCACTTGTAAAACATGCAGTACGGTCTCTCGATCTTCTTGTTTCCATTTAGCTGCGACTATTAAGTTCCGGATAAAGTTCCAATGTACATGGTGCTGCTTCCCAGAACTGTGTGGGGTAAAGTCTCGCTGCACGATGCATGTTGGCTGTAGGACTTTTTCTCACTCCGGAGCCCCGGAGGGTAATTTGACTCTTGTGCTGTAAGTAATCAGGATTTGTGCTTTAAACTTGCACTGATTGGAGACATTTCCTGGTCTCAGACATGTTATCAATGAGACTTAATCAATCAGCTTGTTGAGAGTTAACTCGTCGTTCCAAACAAGAGATTACCTCCTCTGGGTCCTCGAAGAAAACCGCACGCTCTTCATGCTCCACCCTAAGACGGGCTGGGAAAAGCATGGAGTACTTATATTGCAGATTTCTTAGCTTACGTTTGGCCTCCGTGAAGCTCTGACGATGGCGCTGTACCTCTGCTGAGAAGTCTGGGAAAATGGCCACCTTAACATTCCCAACTGGGATATTGCCCTTCTCTCTTGCCATTCTCAAAGCAGTGTCCCGATCCTTATAGTTAAGGAGTTTAGCTATGAACGTGCGGGGAGGAGCTCCTTGTGGAGGGGGTCTTGCTGGCATGCGATGTGCCCGCTCTACTGCAAACATGGGGGAAAAAACTTCTCTTCCATAAGTATTGATCAGTAGTTTTTCCAAAAAAGTGGAAGTGTCCTTACCCTCAGACCCTTCCGGCAGGCCTATCAGGCGTATATTACATCTTCTCAGCCTATTCTCCATATCATCTTGCTTTAAAAGGAGTTGCTGTATTTGCCTTTGCACACGGTCTGAGGATGTTTGTAAGGGTGGAATAGCATCCTCCACCTCGCCCAGTCTGGTCTCAGTTTCTTTCACTCTTTCCCTGAGCTTTTGAAAGTTCTGTCTGATAAGGGAAATATCCATCTTGAACTCCTCAATTTGTGCTGTGAGAGAGGTTCTGCAGAAGGTGATTGCTTTAAGGAGTTTGTCAGTATCACCTGCAGTTCGTTCTCCTGCTCCAGCTTTCTCAGTTGTTCCCTCCTCCTCCATGTCTTCTTTTTCTAGTCGGCGGTACTGATCTAGTTTTGCTGCCACTGCCTTTTGTGCCTTGGTTGGTGACATTTTGCGAAGGTCCCAGGTGGGACCCAGAGAACCTCCAAACTTAATGTAACACCCTGACTTGCTGGTTGGTTAAAGACAAGTGCTGTTCCAGGCCCTGTAGCCCTCAGAGTTTAAAGATAGACGTTATTTTACAAAGCAGGTGCGTGCAATCCCTCCCCACCTCTTTAGCTGATGGCAATCTGGGGTTGTGTCCCTCAGGGTATAGGGGATCCCAGTGGAGGCAGTCAGAAGGGAGACACCAGGGCTGTAGCTTATGCACAGTACACAGGCAGGAAAGACAGGTGTGTCAAGATGGCTGCCATTCACCTCATGTAAGCCTAGGCCGCAATCCGGTCCGGGTGTAATCGTCGGATTTCTCGGGGTCCCCACTGGCCAAATGAGCTATATATATATATATTGTCCCTCTCCCCGGAAGGATTGTCCAGTAACTGGGTACCTTTGTTTGGCAGGTATCTCGAGTCAAGGCCGGAGGATCGGAGGACCAAGATGGCCACGGCCTCCAGGTGTAGGCCGAAGCCGCGGTCTTGCTTAGATTCGGCCGCCGTGCGGGAGATCGCCGCTCTGTTCGGGCCGCCGTGCGTCCAATCGGTTCAGGAAGGAGCCCAGGGTGTTGCCAGAGCCTTAGGGATGTGATCCAGCCAGCTTAGCAGCACAGAGAGTCCAGGATGAATAAGATTAAGGAGTAATGGACGAGCTCTCAAGACAAGGGTCCTACTTCATGCTGTGTCAGGCCACGCCCCAAGGGAACACACATTTAACCCCTTGATCGCCCCCTAGTGTTAACCCCTTCCCTGCAAGTGACATTCACACAGTAATCAGTGCATATTTATAGCACTGATCACTGTATAAATGTCAATGGTCCCAAAAATGTGTCAAAAGTGTCCGACTTGTCTGTCGCAATACCATTACAAAACGCAGATCACCGCCATTACTAGTAGAAAAAAAAATAATAAAAATGCCATAAATATTTCCCATAGTTTGTAGACGTCACTGAGAATGTCACGTGACCTATGATGCAACGCGTCAGGAGGAGGAGCCAGTGACGTCAGCCACGAGTGTGCGGCTACACGAAAAGGCTGTGAGAAAGAGTGAGCCTGACTGCCATACACGCTTATACCCATTGGGCGTATGTGAGTGCATCGGCTTTAGTTTGCTGACACTATTTTTTGCAGTACTATGCTATTGTTTTTTCTTCAATTACATGTTTGAGTTCTGGAGGCTATGGAGAATGGGACAGAGAAGGGTGGTCCAATCAACTGTCTGACTTAGAATTTGAACTGCAAGCCAGCCAAATGTGGTAGCTATTTTTTGGAAGATCAATTATTTATATTTCTTGCCACAACTTTGTCATGCTTCCATACATAGCTTCAGCTTTATATTACCAGCAATAACAATATTGGATGGGACCTTCCTAAGCACGCATATACCTCTTTCAATTTGTCATTTCTATTGTTATTTAACTAATATTTCATTGTGCATACCCAGTGTTTATTTACCTTGGTTTTAGTTCCACACTACCAGCAGGCACAATAGTGGATGGGATTATTTTTAAGCACGTATATATCTTTTTGATCTTTTTTATTTTTGTCATTTCTATATGATCTAGTATAAGTAAGTTCATTATGCACACCCAGCACCTTAGTACACTCGTTTGTATTTGGTAATCCAACAGCTGTCAAGACTTGTCTTTAGGCATTTTGCACTTTATAAAGTAGCTAGGATACCTACAGGGATAGCACACAGCACTTATTTATATGAGTATTCTTTCATGTTCAGGGTATTGTGATAATAGTGCACCATTTTTTTATTAATTTTGAGGTGATCAAACACCACCAAATGAAAGCTCTCTATGTGGGAAAAAAGGACACAAATTTTGTTTGGGTACAGCATTGCATGACCGCCCAATTGTCAGTTAAAACAACACAGTGCCAAATTGTAAAAAAGTGCTCTGGTCAGGAAGGGGGTAAAATCTTCCGAGGCTGAAGTGGTTAACATCCATAATGTTTGGATTTAGTCCAAATGTCCGAAATTTCAGCCCATTTCTATAAGTGACCTAGCTGTTCTTACTTTACTGCTTGCTTATTTGTTCCAGGTCATTTATGTACTGAAATCAGAGACAACAGGAAAACTGCTGCTTCGTGCAGTGCAGTGTTCCTTTAAATAAAGGTGAGAGACACTGACTAAACTTTCAAATTTCGCCAAAGGCCTTACTATCCTAGCGGGCGACAATAACATGCCACTAGATCCAGCAATTGATACATCCCAGGGCCGCTCTAATATTTCTTTCAAACAACTGAAACTTGTTAAAAAAAAGCTTCTGGATCTTCAATTGATGGATGTCTGGCGCCTTCTCCACCTTAAGGAGAAGGATTATTCACACTTTTCCACAACACACCAATCCTATTCCAGAATAGACAATATATTTCTAGATCATTTTCATCTCCCCCTCCTGCAATCTGCTCACATTGGCATCGCATCTATATCAGACCACGCACCTGTATCAATGACGTTGACCGTGCCTTCCTTACTAAGACGCATTAACAATTGGAAACTCAATGATTCCCTTCTCTCTAATGAAGCCGAAGTTTCCATGTTAGCCTCTCATCTCTCACAATATTTTAAGGAAAACAAACCCTCTGACACCTCTCCCTCTGTTGTGTGGGAAGCCCATAAGGCTACTATTAGGGGTCGTCTTATTGAACTCGGTGCTAGGAAAAAAAGGGAGCATGGTCAGCGGATTGATCAGGTCCTACAGCAGATAGCAGCTCTAGATAAACAACACAAACTCTCCATGCATATTGAGCACCTTCAATCCCTCACACTCAAACGTGAGGAACTAAAATCCCTTCTCAATTTAGATACTAAAAGAAAATTCCAACGTTTATCACAGAAATTTTATGAATGGGGAAACAAACCAAGCAAGCTGCTAGCTAGGTCTTTAAAGACTAAACAATCACAGTCCTTTATTTCCAAAATCAAACTTTCAACAGGGGAATTAGCCCATGCAACCCCAGATATTGCTAAGGCCTTTAGAGAGTATTACAAAGACCTATATAATGTTAAAAATGACCTGTCCTCTCTATCACAAAAAGAGAGAAGAAGCCGCTTGCTTTCCTACTTGAGAGCAGCTAACCTACCTAAATTGCCCATATCTGCCCTCAAAGAAATGGAGGAGGATTTCTCGGTTGAGGAGTTCCTGGTAGCATTGAAATCATCCCCATCCGGCAAAGCTCCTGGACCGGATGGGTTCACCATTTTATACTATAAAACATTCAGTGACATTCTGCTCCCCCGTCTCACCGCTTACACAAACTCTATATCTCACTCTTCAGGTCTACGCCCAGAATCTCTATCAACTCATATCACTGTCATCCCTAAACCCGATAAGGATCCCACTCTATGTAACCGTTTTAGGCCAATATCACTAATTACCTTGACATCAAACTTTTTGCTAAAGTAATTGCAAATCGACTGCTCCCTTTATTGCCCAGCTGGACATCAGCAGTCCAATCAGGATTCATACCCAATAGAGAAGCAAAAGACAATTCACTTCGTGCAATATCCCTAATCCAATACGTTCAGAGATGCGCCCAGCCCACCCTACTCCTCTCCACCGATGCTGAAAAAGCTTTCGATAGGGTGGACTGGGAATATCTTAAGAAGACCTTACGCCACTTTGGGCTGGGACCTAGGATGTTCCACCGAATCTCATCCCTTTACTCTAATCCCTCAGCACAAATTAGAATTAATGGGACGTTGAGTGACCCCTTTGTCTTACATAATGGAACCAGACAAGGCTGCCCCCTCTCCCCTCTCCTCTTCGCTATCACCTTAGAACCCTTCCTAGCTACAATTAGGCATAATGTTAATATCAAAGGCATACAAATAGGCAAAAGATCCCATAAATACGCGGCGTATGCGGATGACGTACTATTTTTTATCCAGCAACTACGCATCTCAATCCCCAATTTAATGGCTTAATTTTCTACCTTTCAATCCATCTCTAACTTCAAAATAAATCTATCCAAATCTGAAATTTTAAACATTAATATCTCCAAGCCCGAAGCTCTTTTCCTTAAGCCCCTGTTTCCCTTTAAATGGGTATTGAAAAGCATGAAATACCTAGGTATATATTTGACTCCCAATCTCCATTCTTTATTTCGACATAACTATATCCCCTTGCTAAACAGGATCAGGGAGGATCTACGAAAATGGTCCAACTTATCACACACATGGTTGGGGAAAGTGAATATAATCAAAATGAACATACTACCCCGCATCCTTTTTCTCTTTCAAATGCTCCCAATGGGAGTACCAGTGGGGTTCTTCACTATATTACAAACACTGATTTCCAGATTTATTTGGAAGGGCGGTCATTCCAGGATATCGAGAGAGCTACTATTCCGCTCCAAATGCTCAGGCGGTCTAGCACTTCCTAATTTTAAGGCATATTATCAAGCAGTTATCTTGTCCAGGTTGGCTGATTGGAAATACGCTCTTAAATCGAAACTATGGGTACAAATTGAATATTTTTTAAGTGGAGTGGATCTCTCGGTAGCCCCCTGGATACCCTGTTCTTGTAGGAACCTAGCTCGATCTACCCCGACTCTCACTATATCCTCCTTAGATATCTGGGACGCCCTACACAAAAAATTCTCCTGGAAGTATGATTCTCCTCTATTACCTCTCCTCAATCATAAATATTTCTTACTGGGCTTATTAGATCCAGGCTTTAAATCATGGGGAATGGAAGAACCTCTTCTATTACATCATGTCCTCCGGGACAACATACTTAAACCATTACACGTGATCCTTGCTCCTAAACCCACCACATTTCTAGATAAATGGAGATATCACCAATTACAACATTTCTTAGGATCCCTTCCCAACCCGCTTAGAGATCTGAGTGGATTAAACGCCATAGAAGAAATATTCTACCCAAAAGATCCCCCTTTACATGGAATCTCTCTATTTTACAAAGCTCTCATTGTACTTCAAAATCCCAACTTTCCTGGCTAAATGGGAGTCTGACTTAGATTCCTCCCTAACAGATAATCAAAAGGATAAGATCCTCCAATTAGCCCACACTTCCTCATTGGCCTCAAAAATGTCAGAGGTCAACTATAAATTGCTTACTAGATGGCATTACACCCCAGCCAGATTACAACAAATGTTCCCCGCCAGTTCCCCATTATGCTGGAGGAACTGCGGGAACAAAGCCACTCACGCACACATCTGGTGATTTTGCCCACTCATCCGACCTTATTGGGATGTCATCCGCAATTTAATATTACAGATCTCAGAAGTCAATATACCCAATGACCCATGGACCATCCTTTTTCATTCTACCAAAACCCCCTTAAGAATATATAAACGTTTGATTATCTCTCATTCACTAAACACTGCCAAAGCATTAATTCCTACTTTATGGGGTCAACCAACAATCCCTTTTATAAGAGTTTGGTTACAAATGGTTGATAAGGTACATCTTATGGAGAGCATCACCCACAACATTAGAGGTACCTCTAAAAAACATTCTCTAACCTGGGATTCTTGAATAAAATTTCAATCCACATCTGTTTATAAGGAACTAATAACGCAAACCTCTTAAATCTTTCGTCCAAGCTTAGCCAACTACACCTTAACATATCATTCCCTTTCACTGTGTAAACATGCATGCCAGCAACAACCCCCCCCCCCCCATACCCCCCCTCCTGCTCTCTGCTTTCTTACCTTTCCTATTTCCCACTACTTCTCCTACTCTCTTCTCTTTCATATAATTTTTCTTAATTTTGTTTTTCCTGCTTTTATTTATCTCTCAGTTTCTATGTACCAAAGTAAGGATTTTTTCTTTTTATATTAATTTTGTTTTGTTTCAAGTGCTCACAAAGTATAAACCCTATGTTATACTAACACTTTGTTTAGCTTCTGAGCCAATTATTTGAGGGCTAGCTTATAACTACTCATTGGAATCTGTGAGTGCTGAAACTCTTGTTGCTGTGTTTTCAAGAATGCATTTATTCTGAGACATATGTATATCTTTGCCATACTTTACTTTAATAAAAATATATTAAATAAAAAATAAAAAAATAAAGGTGAGAGTAGTTATTTGATGTTTAGTGTGCTCAAGGAGAGGATATTCAATGCCTAACTCCATTTGTTATGTCCCTTTAAATAAGTAATTTGGGTCATCCTCCATTTTATCCATATTGTATTAATGAACTTTGTATCTTTAGATTTTATTATGATTCTGTATTTATAAATATTATTGGGTATGTTGTGGATTATCCACATTTAAGTTGTTTTTTTGTTTTTTTTTAATCTGTTAATGAATTATATACCATATAGTGTGGTATTTTTGCATTGAAGCTGATGTATCCTTGTACCACTAGATAACATAAGGGCTGATTTACAAAAGCCATGCACTAACAGTCGAGGCACACGGCGAGGCGCAATGCACATTTTCATATTTACGAAACAGTGCGCTGGGAACAGAGAGCGAATCCCCCATTTACTATAGCGATCTTGGCGCACGGGAGAATGCAATCTGTGAGCCACTTTGGACATGGCGCACAGCATCTTCAATTCAATATTAGCAGAAGATGGAGATGCCAATATTATGGGGTGATGTGAGGAAGTTTAGTAACAACTGCCCAAGTAACAAATATGTCCAAAATAGAATGGGAAAGTAACTTTTTCAGAGCAAGCCTGCTGTGCCTGCAAGTACGTTTAGAACTGCATGAGATCAAGGTAAGCACTGCACATGCGCAAGTGGCTTTTGCGCTCATTCAAATGCGTTTGTTCGCTGCGCGGTTAAAATCTTAGTAAATGTCAAGCAATGCAAATGCAGTTGCGTGGGTTGAACAGGCGCACCTCTAAACTTGACATTTTTTTTTTACGCTGGTTCACCTTTATGTATTTTTTTTAGGAGATTTGCACACAGGTCATGTTAGCATGTTACATTGCCAACATGTGACATGCACCTTGTTAAAATTATGTAAAAAGACTCTCGCTCCTCTAACTCACCCTAAAAGGGCATTTAACCTTCCCCCTCTAATGCATATGATTTCCTTGGGCTAGCTTTTGCTTTTAAAGGGGAACTCCACACTGCATTCTCCAAGGCTCTTGTCTCCCCCTTCTAATGCACATGATTTCTTTGGGCTAACTTTTGCTTTTAAAGGGGAACTCCACACTCCATTCTCCAATGCTCTTGTCTCCCCCCTCTAACCCCTTGGATCTCCATTGGCTAACTTTGGCTTTTAAAGGGGAACTCCACACTCCATTCTCCAATGCTCTTGTCTCCCCCTTCTAATGCATATGATTTCCTTGGGCTAGCTTCTGCTTTTAAAGGGGAACTCCACACTCCACTCCATTCTCAAAAGGCTGTGAGCTGCCTTCCCCAATACAAACCACATCCTTTTTCTAAGCCTACAACAGGGCCAGCTAGGAAAGGGACGAGAAGATCGATCGCCCAACCCCCTCCTGAACCATACAAGGCCACATGCACTCAACATAGCTGGCTGCCTTTGGGGCATGTTGGGCTTAATCAATACCTACCACAAAGCACCTTGTACCCACTAGTTTAAAGGGGATTTCCACATTCTGTTAAAGCCCTCTGTCTGCAGCCCCCCACAACCCCAGCCTAGGGTTGTGTGGAAGAGGCCCTTGTCCCCCAGAATATGGGAACAAGGTTGACTTTTGGGGTGCCCGAGCCCCTCCTGCCCCCAAGCATTCACCCCCTTTAATGGGCTGGCTTGCTGTGTGTTTGGCTAGGGCCTTGTTAGTGTGTGGGAGGGGCACAATCTTTTTTTAGTTTGGGATGGGATTTTTCACGTGGGGGTTCTCATTTTAAGCCTTAACAGACCCAAATGACCTTGTATGCATTGGGGGGCAGGCCATTTTTTGTTTTGGGTTAAAATCTTGCAGCTGCAATATAGATTTGTAAGTTTTCTCTAAAGCCGTACATATTTGAAGCAGCATTTTGGATACATGCTACAGATGCACTACTTTACAGGCAGAGTAAGCCCCCCCCCCCCCGAAGTTACTAGCTTTTAAGCAATTTTGCATTTTAAAGGCACTTCTCCTTGTTTCGTTTTTGGGGTTGTCCAAATTGGTGACATTGATACATGTCCCTTGGGGTTGGACCTGGGCCCCCATACCCATTTTAAGGCCAATAACTAGAAGATAAGCCAGCCAAGTAGGCACTAGAAAAAAATTAACAAGTCAGTTTCCATAGACTGCAATGGTATTTGTTGTATAAATTTTGTCCATGTTATGCTCTTTGTTTGCCCCCCTGGACCGGGGGGTGTTTGTCCCATCTGTAATTTTGTAGCATGCTGGATGATGTGCTTAATTTTGGACTAGGGGTGGTTTATTTTGTGCTGTCTGCATTTGGGTTGATCTGGGCATGCTCAGGGACTTTGATTTTTTTTTTAGCTTTTTGTGTGTAAACAGCACTTGGATGTTTCTAGACATGCTCAGAGAGTTTGTTTTTTGGGTTAGTAATTTAAGGACATCCTTAACAGGTGTACCCACTTTGAAGTTCTGTCTCTATACTGGGTTAACTTGCATTTTGTGTGTTTCATGGACTGTGCATGTGTTTTCAATTGCCTCATTAGCACACAAACCTATGTTATATAAAGCTTGCAGATAGCATTCTTTACCTTGCCCTGAAAAGCGGCAAGATTGTGTGTACGGCCGCAAGAAAGTACATTTGGGTGTTCTTATAGAGTTTGTAACACATGTATTTTTCCTTTGTATTTTGCTTCCTATGTCTTTGCAAAACAGATGTGTTTTAGAGCAAGTTTTTTTTTTACTTTGGTTTATTGTATTTTTTTGGGTGGGATATTTTCCCCTGAAATATTTTTGATGTTGTCAATGTGTGTCGTTTGTAGATTGTTTCACTTTGATTTAATTATCAAACATGGCCTGTTGGGTACTTGAGGACAGGGTTGAGAATCACTGATTTAGAGCACTAAGCTAAAATATATCTCAAGACTAGGGATGAGCCGAACACCCCCCTGTTTGGTTCACACCAGAACATGCGAACAGGAAAAAAGTTCGCTCGAACACGCAAACACCGTTAAAGTCTATGGGACACGAACATGAATAATCAAAAGTGCTAATTTCAAGGCTAATATGCAAGTTATTGTCATAAAAAGTGTTTGGGGACCTGGGTCCTGCCCCAGGGGACATGGATTAATGCAAAAAAAAAGTTTTAAAAACGGCCGTTTTTTCAGGAGCAGTGATTTTAATAATGCTTAAAGTCAAACAATAAAAGTGTACTATCCCTTTAAATTTCATACCTGGGGGGTGTCTATAGTATGCCTGTAAAGGGGCGCATGTTTCCTGTGTTTAGAACAATAATGGAAGAAACCTGCGCTAATGAGCAGTACGTGATAACAAATAAATGACAAATAAATAAAGTGCAGCTGCAAAAAAAACTTCAAATATCCATGAAGTGATAAACATATAAATAAAACTTTTGTGCGCTAGCAGTAATTAATTAAATAAATAAAGAATGCCTAGGAGACACAATGTGTGTGTGAATCCCAGCAAAAATAATAACAACAACAAGTGCATGGAATCATAAATCCAACAAAATATTAACATAAACTGAAAGTAAGTAGTCACATATCAAGGTAACTCATGGTCAGTCCAAGACAGGATTCAAAAAATAAGTAAGTAGAAAGGAAAAAGTCCACTTGTTATATCTCCTCATTGGGTCATGGAAAATAGTGAGCTATAATGAGCTGACGAAACTCTTATCAGATATGCATTGATTGCAGAAAAAGGAGTAAAAGATGTGCGCTTACCCCAATCGTTGGACCTCCTCTCTGGCAAGGTCGTATGAGCTTGCAGATATAGCCCTCTGCAGGGACAGAATGTTGATATCCGGGTCTTGACAGCATGTACCACCGACTCCAATATGGTCCGGACACTCCAACTGCTCCAACATCAGAGGGGGGACCTGTTTCATTCGGTGTTTAGCCTGAAGTTAAACTCCTAGCAGCTTGTTCAGTGATATGCCCCAATCACCAGCTGATTCCTTTGTTCAGGTCTCATGTTCCATTGGACCAGCCAGGATGAGTCACTCAAAAACCGGTTTTTGAGTGACTCATCCTGGCTGGTCCGATGGAACATGAGACCTGAACAAAGGAATCAGCTGGTGATTGGGGCATATCACTGAACAAGCTGCTAGGAGTTTAACTTCAGGCTAAACACCGAATGAAACAGGTCCCCCCTCTGATGTTGGAGCAGTTGGAGTGTCCAGACCATATTGGAGTCGGTGGTACATGCTGTCAAGACCCGGATATCAACATTCTGTCCCTGCAGAGGGCTATATCTGCAAGCTCATACGACCTTGCCAGAGAGGAGGTCCAACGATTGGGGTAAGCGCACATCTTTTACTCCTTTTTCTGCAATCAATGCATATCTGATAAGAGTTTCGTCAGCTCATTATAGCTCACTATTTTCCATGACCCAATGAGGAGATATAACAAGTGGACTTTTTCCTTTCTACTTACTTATTTTTTGAATCCTGTCTTGGGCTGTGTTTAGAACAGTCTGACAGTAAAATGACATTTTGAAGGAAAAAACTCATTTAAAACTACCCGCGGCTATTGCATTGCCGACAATACACATAGAAGTTCATTGATAAAAACGGCATGGGAATTCCCCAAAGGGGAACCCCGAACCAAAAAAAAAAAAAAAATGATGTGGGAGTCCTCCTAAATTCCATACCAGGCCCTTCAGGTCTGGTATGGATATTAAGGGGAACCCCTGCCAAAATTTAAAAAAAAAAATGACGTGGGGTTCCCCCTAAATTCCATACCAGACCCTTCAGGTCTGGTATGGGTTTTAAGGGGAACCCCACGCCAAAAAAAAAAAAAAAACGGCGTGGGGTCCCCTCAAAAATACATACCAGACCCTTATCCGAGCACGCAACCTGGCAGGCCGCAGGAAAAGAGGGGGGGACGAGAGTGCGCCCCCCCTCCTGAACCGTACCAGGCCACATGCCCTCAACATTGGGAGGGTGCTTTGGGGTAGCCCCCCAAAACACCTTGTCCCCATGTTGATGAGGACAAGGGCCTCATCCCCACAACCCTGGCCGGTGGTTGTGGGGGTCTGCGGGCGGGGGGCTTATTGAAATCTGGAAGCCCCCTTTAACAAGGGGACCCCCAGATCCCAGCCCCCCCCTGTGTGAAATGGTAAGGGGGTACTTACCCCTACCATTTCACTAAAAAACTGTCAAAAATGTTAAAAATGACAAGAGACAGTTTTTGACAATTCCTTTATTTAAATGCTTCTTCTTTCTTCTATCTTCCTTCATCTTCTGGTTCTTCTGGTTCTTCTGGCTCTTCTGGTTCTTCCTCCGGCGTTCTCATCCAGCATCTCCTCCGCTGCGTCTTCTATCTTCTTCTCTTCTTCTCTTCTTCTCTTCTTCATTTTCTTCTCCGGGCCGCTCCGCAACCCATGCTGGCATGGAGGGAGGCTCCCGCTGTGTGACGGCGCTCCTCGTCTGACAGTTCTTAAATAATGGGGGGCGGGGCCACCCGGTGACCCCGCCTCCCTCTGACGCACGGTGACTTGACAGGACTTCCCTGTGACGTCACGGGGAATGCCACAGGGAAGTCCCGTCATGTCCCGTGCGTCAGAGGGGGGCGGGGTCACCGGGTGGCCCCGCCCCCGTTATTTAAGAACTGTCAGACGAGGAGCGCCGTCACACAGCGGGAGCCTCCCTCCATGCCAGCATGGGTTGCGGAGCGGCCCGGAGAAGAAAATGAAGAAGAGAAGAAGAGAAGAGCAGGAGCCTCCCCCCCATGCCATGGGTGCGGAGCGGCCCGAGGAGAAGAAGATAGAAGACGCCGCGGAGGAGATGCTGAACGAGAACGCCGGAGGAAGCACCAGAAGAGCCAGAAGAACCAGAAGAACCAGAAGATGAAGGAAGATAGAAGAAAGAAGAAACATTTAAATAAAGGAATTTTTTAAAAACTGTCTCTTGTCATTTTTAACATTTTTGACAGTTTTTTAGTGAAATGGTAGGGGTAAGTACCCCCTTACCATTTCACACAGGGGGGGGCCGGGATCTGGGGGTCCCCTTGTTAAAGGGGGCTTCTGGATTCCGATAAGCCTCCCGCCCGTAGACCCCCACAACCACCGGCCAGGGTTTGTGGGGATGAGGCCCTTGTCCTCATCAACATGGGGACAAGGTGTTTTGGGGGGCTACCCCAAAGCACCCTCCCAATGTTGAGGGCATGTGGCCTGGTACGGTTCAGGAGGGGGGGGCCACACTCTCGTCCCCCCCTCTTTTCCTGCGGCCTGCCAGGTTGCGTGCTTGGATAAGGGTCTGGTATGGATTTTTGGGGGGACCCCACGCCGTTTTTTTTTTTTTTTTTGGCACGGGGTTCCCCTTAAAATCCATACCAGACCCAGGTCTGGTATGGAATTTAGGGGGAACCCCACATCATTTTTTTTTTTTAATTTTGGCCGGGGTTCCTCTTAATATCCATACCAGACCTGAAGGGCCTGGTATGGAATTTAGGAGGACTCCCACGTCATTTTTTTTTTTTTTTTTGTTCGGGGTTCCCCTTTGGGGAATTCCCATGCCGTTTTTATCAATGAACTTCTATGTGTATTGTCGGCAATGCAATAGCCGCGGGTAGTTTTAAATGAGTTTTTTCCTTCAAAATGTCATTTTGCTGTCAGACTGTTCTAAACACAGGAAACATGCGCCCCTTTACAGGCATACTATAGACACCCCCCAGGTACGAAATTTAAAGGGATAGTACACTTTTATTGTTTGACTTTAAGCATTATTAAAATCACTGCTCCTGAAAAAACGGCTGTTTTTAAAACTTTTTTTTGCATTGATCCATGTCCCCTGGGGCAGGACCCAGGTCCCCAAACACTTTTTATGACAATAACTTGCATATTAGCCTTTAAAATTAGCACTTTTGATTTCTCCCATAGACTTTTAAAGGGTGTTCCGCGGCAAATTCGAATTTGCCGCGAACACCCCAAATTGTTCGCTGTTCGGCGAACTTACGAACAACCAATGTTCGAGTCGAACATGAGTTCGACTCAAACTCGAAGCTCAGCCCTACTCAAGACAATCCTATTCTAATTGTGGGCATTTGAGGGAAACCAAGTGAATGTTAGTACCCCTACTTGTCTTTTTAGGTTGGGCTTTGTGTCCCTTTTATGAAAATTGGCTTAACTTCCTGTCACAGCCAAATAGGAAGTGAGGGTAAAACCCTACCAATGTCTTTCCTTGGGGAAACACAGGACAATCTTTGGTCAAGCACTTTGTTGTGTACAACCCAAATTATTAGGTATTTAGGGGTTTATTAACCGCTTGCCGACCAACCACCGTCATTTTACTGTGGCAGGTCGGCATGATCCCACGAACCGTCGTAGCTATACGTCGGCTCGTGGACTCAGGATAGCAGGCGCGCACACGTGCCCGCTGCTTTTAGCTAGGAACCACGATCTGTCACTTCTTATAGTCAGTCCCCTCCCCCTTCAGTTAGAAACACGTTGCAGGGAACACAGTTAACCTCTTGATTGCCCCCTAGTGTTAACTCCCTCCCTGCCAGTGACATTTTTAAAGTAATCAGTGCTTTTTTTTAGCACTGATTGCTGTATAAATGCCAATGGTCCCTAAAATGTGTTAAAAGTGTCCGATGTGTCCGCCATAATGTCACAGTACCGAATCGCAACAAATGGCCCGGTCATCAGGCAGCCAAATCTTCCGGGGCTGAAGTGGTTAAAGGCATTGCAGTCTGCAATACAAGTGTGCTCCCAGTAAATCTGAGGGAAAGCACTGGTGATTTTATCAACCAATCATGTAGGAGCAAAGATGCTGTTTTTTTTTTTATTTCCTTGCATGTTCCCCTCCAATCTCCAGCAACTGCACTTCCAAGTGCACTTGTAGTGCAAAGTGGATTTGCCTTTTGTAAATAAATCCCAAAGTCCAAGATACCTAATAATTTGGGGTGTACAGAGCAAAATGCTAGAGTGTAAGGTACCTAATGGGGAAACTATTTAGATTGACCTGTGTGTCCCCAAGGAAAGATATTGGTAGGGTTTTACCCTCACTTCCTGTTTGGCTATGTGACAGGAAGTGGATAAATTTGAAGGAGAAAGTGGCAAAATTTGGGAGGTGTCTTTACCCTATCGGAGGTGATGACATCCCCAAAAACTGACAAGACTTCTAATCCCTCTGCACTCTATCCCCAAGCAAAAATAAGAAAGGATTTAATTTAGTTTAATTTTGCAAAGACACATTCCTAAGTTCAACTGTGATGCATGCCAATGGCCCATTTAGACTTTGTTTAATAGAAAACACCAGTTGCCTTTCACTAGAAACATTTGTTAGTCCAGTCCTGGAAATCTGCATCTGCAGTACTATTAATTTCCCTAAAAATTGGGTTCCTGCAGCTAGATGCACGACTGCTGTGTATGTGAGATGCACAACTGCTGTGCGTGCGGACATATGTACCCGTGGCCACCACACAGGAATGACATCACGCCCCTACAGGAAATTGCTTGTACTGCTGCTAATTTCTTCCCACCACCATGCCCCGCTCAGTGTTCTCTGAGGAAGTGATGATCCTTATTTGCAAATTAATAAAAAAAATTTTAACACAGGGTGGTGTTTGTGTGGGTCCCTATCACACATATTAGGGCCAATTTAGACAGGATCCGGTTTACCTACCAGCATGTTTTTATAGTGTTAGAGGAAACCAGAGTACCTGGAGGAATCCCACGCAGGCACAGGGAGACCATGCAAACTCCAGGCAGAGGGTGTCATGGGCAGGATTCAAACCAGCGACCCTGTTTGCTGCTAGGTGAAAACCAATACACCACTGTGCTGCCCAAATATATATCTATAGATGTAGGTTCTTGTGTCCACCAGCAGAGAGAAGTTGGGTAGATGCCACACTCCCAATTCTGGAGGCATAATAATGGTCTAGCACAGGGGTCTTCAAACTACAGCCCTTCAGTTGTTCAGGAACTACAATTCCCATCATGCCTAGTCATGTCTGTGAATGTCAGAGTTTTTTAATGCATCATTGGATGTGTGGTTCTGCAACAGCTGGAGAGCTGTTTAAGATTTAGTTTAAAGATTCCTGATCACTCTAGCACAGTGATGGCGAACCTTGGCACCCCAGATGTTTTTGAACTACATTTCCCACTCCTGCCTCCACACTGCTAAACAAACCTATTACAACACTCTCATCAAAACCCTCTCATCCAAACCTCGTCAACTCTTTTCTACCCTTAATTCCTTACTTCACACCCCACTGCCCCCACCCACCAACTTGCTTACCGCTCAACATATTGCCAACCACTTCAATAGCAAAATCAACAGAATTCGCAAGGAGATATCCAGCATTCAAATTCCTCCCCTACCCAACATATCAGGTCCAACACCACACTCAATACTCGCCTCCTTTTGCCCAGTTACCACAGAAGAAGTTGATAAACTCCTCTCCATGTCCCACCTCACTACATGTCCTCTGGACCCTGTCCCCTCTCAATTACTGCGACCACCTTCCCACTTTATCCTCAACTCCCTAACCCACATCTTCAACCTCTCCCTCTCCTCCGGCACCTTTCCTTCCCGCTCAAACATGCACTGGTTACCCCCATACTCAAAAAACCCTCACTAGACCCCACCTGTTTGAATAACTTAAGACCTATCCCCCTGCTCCCGTTTGCCTTCAAGCTCATCGAACGCCTTGTTCATGACCAAATGAGTCGCTACCTCACAGACAATAACCTTGTCGACCCCCTACAGTCTGGCTTCCGCCTACAACATTCTACTGAAACTGCCCTACTAAAACTCACCAATGACCTAATAACTGCCAAAACCAATGGCCACTACTCCATACTCATACATTTAGACCTCTCTGCTGCCTTTGACACAGTTGACCACCTGCTGCTCCTCAGCAAATTACACTCCCTTGGCCTCCGTGATTCTGCATTATCCTGGTTCTCCTCCTACCTATCTCAGCGCACTTTCAGTGTCACCTACAACTTCATCTCCTCTGCTCCCCTTCCTCTTTCTGTTGGGGTACCCCAAGGCTCCGTCCTTGGGCCTCTCCTTTTCTCACTCTATACCTCTTCCCTGGGCCAGTTGATAACCTCCCATGGCTTCCAATACCACCTCTATGCCGATGACACACAGATCTATCTCTCCACTCCTCAACTCACCCCCACTATCTCCTCACGGATCTCAAACTTGCTGAATGACATATCGGTATGGATGTCACACCGTTTCCTCAAACTTAATCTTTCTAAAACTGAGCTTGTTATATTTCCTCCTTCACGGTCCCCCTCCTGTGACTTCACCATTAATATCAACAACACAACCATTGGTCCCTCCACACATATATAAATATACACTGCGCTAAATCTAAAAATATATGGTGAGGAGCAGCTACATACAAAGTGACAACAACAAAGGAACAATGTGAGAGAAAATGTAGCGCATAAATTGTGCAAAAAGTTTTCAATCAGGAAAACAAATGAAAAATAAATATCAATGAATGGTGAACACAGCCATGATATCACTCAAAAAGTCTCTCAAAATGAAGGTAAATAAAGTCCCGTGAGGTGAAATGTCCCACTGGAAGGTGTATATAAATGTGTGACGGCCAATGCTCAAACACAGGTAGATCGTCAAATCATCGAACAACAATATCCAATAATTGCACGTATTCGCATTCGGTGAGAATGGTGTGTAAGGAACTCTTACCAGATAAATTGGACTCCCTTGTCAGCGACAGGGAATCACTCGAGCGTGTTGCCTCTCAGGGCCTGGAAGCGGACATCACATCAAAAAGCCTGATTACAATAAAATGTGATCACAGGATATAAAAACAAGAATGGGCAACAAGAAGGATGCTGAAAGCGCCCGACGCGTTTTGATCAATCGATCGTCCACTGGGGCATACCTATACACCTTCCAGTGGGACATTTCACCTCACGGGACTTTATTTACCTTCATTTTGAGAGACTTTTTGAGTGATATCATGGCTGTGTTCACCATTCATTGATATTTATTTTTCAGTTGTTTTCCTGATTGAAAACTTTTTGCACAATTTATGCGCTACATTTTCTCTCACATTGTTCCTTTGTTGTTGTCACTTCGTATGTAGCTGCTCCTCACCATATATTTTTAGATTTAGCGCAGTGTATATTTATATATGTGTGGAGGGACCAATGGTTGTGTTGTTGATATTAATGGTGAAGTCACAGGAGGGGGACCGTGAAGGAGGAAATATAACAAGCTCAGTTTTAGAAAGATTAAGTTTGAGGAAACGGTGTTTATTTTTTCTCCACATACCATCTGAGAGATATAACCAACTTCCACTCCAGTTTGATGTGTGACGCACTGATCCCTCTGATTCGCACCTTGGCCATCCTTTAGGAGGACCCACCTGGCGGCCCCGGGAGATCCATGCAGAGTTTGATTCACAAGGTTCGCAGAGTCGTGATGTCCGCTTCCAGGCCCTGAGAGGCAACACGCTCGAGTGATTCCCTGTCGCTGACAAGGGAGTCCAATTTATCTGGTAAGAGTTCCTTACACACCATTCTCACCGAATGCGAATACGTGCAATTATTGGATATTGTTGTTCGATGATTTGACGATCTACCTGTGTTTGAGCATTGGCCGTCACACATTTATATACACCTTCCAGTGGGACATTTCACCTCACGGGACTTTATTTACCTTCATTTTGAGAGACTTTTTGAGTGATATCATGGCTGTGTTCACCATTCATTGATATTTATTTTTCAGTTGTTTTCCTGATTGAAAACTTTTTGCACAATTTATGCGCTACATTTTCTCTCACATTGTCCCTCCACACATGCCAGGGTCCTGGGTGTAATCCTTGACTCTGACCTCTCCTTCAGCCCCCATATCCAATCACTGGCTAAATCCTGCCGCCTTAACCTCCGCAAAATCTCCAGAATTCGACCCTCCCCGACTAATGACACCACAAAGCAACTTATTCACTCCTTGATTATTTCCCGCCTCGACTACTGCAACTCTCTCCTTAATGGTCTACCCTTAAGCAGGCAATCCCCCCTTCAGTCTATTATGAATGCTGCTGCTAGACTAATACACCTCACTAATCGATCCGTGACTGCTGCTCCTCTCTGCCAATCCCTTCACTGGCTTCCCCTACCCCACCGTGTAAAATTCAAAATGCTAACCATAACATACAAGGCCATTCACAACATCGCCCCCATCTACATCACCAACCTCATCTGCAGATATCGCCCAAATCGCCCCCTTCACTCCTCCCAGGACCTCCTGCTCTCTAGCTTCCTTGTTACCTCCTCCCATGCTCGCCTTCAGGACTTCTCCAGAGCCTCTCCCATCCTCTGGAATTCCCTGCCCCAGTATGTCCGATCAGCCCCTACCCTGTCCACCTTTAGGAGATCCCTGAAAACTCATTTATTCAGGGAAGCCTATCCCACACCCACATAACTGTCCCTGAGCCACCCCCATCAAATCATTCTTTGCAGCTATTACCTTTTGTACCACCACCCCCTCCCTTTAGAATGTAAGCTCTACGAGCAGGGCCCTCCTGTACCTTTTGTATTGAACTGTACTATAATTGTGTTTTCCCCCTTATACATTGTAAAGCGCTGCGTAAACTGTTGGTGCTATATAAATCTCGTATAATAATATATATACACACACAGTGGGGACGGAAAGTATTCAGACCCCCTTAAATTTTTCGCTCTTGGTTATATTGCAGCCATTTGCTAAAATCATTTAAGTTCTTTTTTTTTCCTCATTAATGTACACACAGCACCCCGTATTGACAGAAAACGCAGAATTTTTGACATTTTTGCAGATTTATTAAAAAAGAAAAACTGAAATATCACATGGTCCTAAGTATTCAGACCCTTTGCTGTAACACTCATATATTTAAGGTGCTGTCCATTTCTTCTGATCATTCTTGAGATGGTTCTACACCTTCATTTGAGTCCAGCTGTGTTTGATTATACTGATTGGACTTGATTAGGAAAGCCACACTCCTGTCTATATAAGACCTTACAGCTTACAGTGCATGCCAGACCAAATGAAAATCATGAGGTCGAAGGAACTGCCTGAAGAGCTCAGAGACAGAATTGTGGCAAGGCACACATCTGGCCAAGGTTCCAAAAAACATTTCTGCTGCACTTAAGGTTCCTAAGAGCACAGTGGCCTCCATAATCCTTAAATGGAAGACGTGAGTCTTGGTGAGAGAGGTAAAGAAGAACCCAAAGATCACTGTGGCTGAGCTTCAGAGATGCAGTCAGGAGATGGGAGAAAGTTGTAGAAAGTCAACCATCACTGCAGCCCTCTACCAGTCGGGGCTTTATAGCAGAGTGGCCCGGCAGAAGCCTCTCCTCAGTGCAAGACACATGAAAGCCTGCATGAAGTTTGCTAAAAAAACTTGAAGGACTCCAAGATGGTGAGAAATAAGATTCTCTGGTCTGATGAGACCAAGATAGAACCTTTTGGCCTTAATTCTATGCGGTGTGTGTGGAGAAAACCAGGCACTGCTCATCACCTGTCCAATACAGTCCCAATGGTGAAGCATGGTGGTGGCAGCATCATGCTGTTGGGGTGTTTTCCAGCTGCAGGGACAGGACGACTGGTCAATCGAGGGAAAGATGAATGCGGCCAAATACAGGGATATATCCTGGATGAAAACCTTCTCCAGAGTGCTCAAGACCTCAGACTGGGCTGAAGGTTTACCTTCCAACAAGACAATGACCCTAAGCACACAGCTAAAATAACGAAGGAGTGGATTCACAACAACTCCGTGACTGTTCTTGAATGGCCCAGCCAGAGCCCTGACTTAAACCCAATTGAGAATCTCTGGAGAGACCTAAAAATGGCTGTCCACCAATGTTTACCATCCAACCTGACAGAACTGGAGAGGATCTGCAAGGAGGAATGACAGAGAATCCCCAAATCCAGCTGTGAAAAACGTGTTGCATCTTTCCCAGAAAGACTCATGGCTGTATTAGATCAAAAGGGTGCTTCTACTAAATACTGAGCAAAGGGGCTGAATACTTAGGACCATGTGATATTACAGTTTTTGTTTTTTAATAAATCTGCAAAAATGTCAACAATTCTGTGTTTTCTGTCAATATGGGGTGCTGTGTGTACATTAATGAGGAGAAAAATAAACTTACATGATTTTAGCAAATGGCTGCAATATAACAAAGAGTGAGAAATTTAAGGGGGTCTGAATACTTTCCGTCCCCACTGTATATCAGATAACGGGGGTGGTGAACCTCTTCATTTCAGAGTAAGTAATTTTGAAAGAAAAATTGATTATTTATTTGTATCCTGAATACTTTCCGTCCCAACTATATATATATATATATATATATATATATATATATATATATATATATATATATATATATATATATAGTATAATAGTATATACAGTGCAATCAGTGTACAGTATATTATAGTGTATTGAAATGGTTAAGGGGAACCCTATGACCCTACGGTCCCCTCCAAATCCCTTATCTAAGCAAGCAGCCTGGCAGACCAGGAAAGAGGGGGCAAGCGAGCACCCCCTCCTGAACCATACCAGGCCACTTGCCTTCAACATGGAGAGGGTGCTTTGGGGTGCCCCCAAACACCATGTCCAAATGCTGATGGGGACAAGAGCCTCTTCCCGACAACACTAGCCATTGGTTGTCGGGGTCTGCGGGCAGGGGGCTTACTTAATCTGGAAGTCCCTTTAACAAAGGGACCCACAGACCCTGGCCCCCCCTATGTGGGTATCAGGTACATTGTACCCCTACCCATTCACCCCAAAAAAGTCAAAAAGTAAAAACCACAACAGACAGTTTTTGACAATTCCTTTATAAAAAAGAAAAGAAAAAACTGTCCCGCGATGTCCATCCATCTCCAATCGAGCCGCACGACGTACCTGGAAAATAGAAAAAAATAAAAAAGCTCTGCCTCGATGAGAGGCCTCCCAACATCTGCTATCTCTTGGCTGTAGCAGCTGTTATATAGGCAAGGGCGGGGCCACCCGCTACCTTAACCAGGTGACCCCGCCCCTTCTGACATCATGTGACGTCAGAAGGGGGCGGGGTCATCTAGTTATGTCAGCAGGTGGCCCTGCCCTTGCCTTTATAAGTGCTGTCAAAGGGAAAAGACAGCAGTCGGCAGGAGCCCTCCCAAGGAGGTGCAGTTTTTCATTTTTTTCTCGATTTTTCGGGTCCGTCGGGCGGCGATGGATGTACATCACTCTTTTTTTTTTAATAAAGGAACTGTCAAAACCTGTCTATTGTGGTTTTTACTTTTTGACACTTTTTTTGGCATGGGGTCCCCCCAAAATTCATACCAGGCCCTTATCCAAGCATGCGGCCTGGAGGACAAGAAAGGGGGGGCGAGCAAACCCTCCTGAACCATACCAGGCCACATGCCCTCAACATGGGGAGGGTGCTTTGGGGTGATGGGAACAAGATGGGGATGGGGACAAGAGCTTCTTCCCAACAACCCTGGCCATTGGTTGTCGGGGTCTGTGGACAGGGGGCTTATAAGAATCTGGAAGCCCCCATCAACAAGGGGACCCCTTTGCCTATATAAGAGCTGTCAAAGGTTGCATGCTCAGATAAGGGTCTGGTATGGATTTTGGGGGACCCCACGCCAATTTTTTTTCAATTTTGCCATGGAGTTCTCCTTAAAATTCATACCAGACCCAAAGGGCCTGGTGTCAGGTCACCTTGAGGCTAGGTGACAGATGCACACCGTTGGGATCAGGAGTGCACCGCAAGGCAGTGGACCCTATGGCTGACTGCTGCAGATGGGAGTCTGGGTATAAGGAAGGCAGGGTCGCTGGAACACCAACATGGATCCCACCGGGGTTAGAGCGTAGGATTCCCTGGGGCGCGGAGTCTAAGAGCCAGCAGGTTTTCACCAGAGCCTCTGATGGTGAGGATGGACTGGGCTGCAACTGGCTCCAGGTCACGACCCCCAGCTCACACCCACAGTAAGCAACAGAAGGATAAGGATAGTAAAGGAATAAGCCAAGGTCAGGACCACAAGCAGACAAGGACAACAGAGTACACGCCAAGGTTCAGGGTCACAGGCAAACAGGGATAGTCGGGGACACGCCAAAAGGTCAGGGTCACGAGCAAACAGGAATAGTATAGAACACGCCAAGGTCGGTAACAGAAATAAATGTAGAGCACACGGCAGGCAGGAACAGGAAGCCAAACACACAAAGGTTGATCAGCAGGGCTGACCTGCAGCGCAGAGGTTAATATAGAGTTCTCTGATAGGAGCTGGGGTGGAGCCATGCTAGAGGAGAGTTAATAAAAGCAGTCAGGTGAGAGACAGCTGGTCTTTGGAGATGAACACATGGAAACAGGTAAGCTGACAAACAACCTCTATTGCATAACCATGACAGTACCGCCCTCTTACGAGGCCTCACCCTTCCCCGCATGGGACCAGGTTTACAGGGGAACTTCAAATGAAACTTCCTCAACAGACGAGGTGCAAAGACCTCAGAAGCCTTGATCCACGACCTCTCCTCAGGACCAAACCCCTTCCAATGCACGAGGTACTGGAGAATGCCTCTACAGAGTCGGGAATCCAAAATTTGGCTAACCTCGTACTCCTGATTATCCTCAGAGACCGGCGCTGCGGTAGAGAGAGGACGAGAGAACTTATTGAGGACTTAAAGGCTTCAGAGGGGCAACATGGAAGGAGTTAGAGATTTTGAGGCTTTTGGGAATCTGGAGCTTGAAACAAACGGGATTCAGTTTAGAAGTTATGGTGTACGGACCAATGAATCTTGGGGCAAATTTGAGAGAAGGAACCCGGAGTTTGATGTTCCTGGTGGAGAGCCAGACTTTGTCTCCTGGCTGAAGAGAAGGTGGCTTACGCCTGCGACGGTCAGCAAAACTCTTGAATTTGTTGGCAGCTTTCTAGAGGGAATCATGAACGTCAGCCCACATGGAACTGAATGATTCCTGAACAGTAGTCAAGGCTGGAATGTCGGAAGAACAGGTCATAGGAAGAGGGAGTTGAGGATGTCTTCCATAAACAGTGATAAAGGGTGTTTTCTGAGAACTGACGTTGACATGATTATTGTGGGAGAACTCTGCCCATGGAAGTAGTGATGCCCAATCATCGTGATGAGCCGAGACCAAGGTACGGAGAAAGACCTCCAACTCCTGATTAACCCTCTCAGTCTGGCCATTGGATTGGGGATGGTAAGAAGAGGTAAAATCCAAGGTAATGTTGAGGGATTTGCAAAAGGCTCTCCAAAAACGGGACGTAAACTGAACACCCCTGTCCGAAACGACATGGGAAGGAACACCATGAAGGCGGAAAATCTCTCGTACGAAAATGGGAACCAAGGCAGAGGCAGAAGGGAGACCAGGAAGAGGAACAAAATGAGCTATCTTGGAGAACCGATCGATTACCACCCAAATAGCTGTATTATTCTCCGACAGTGGAAGATCGGTGATAAAACCCATGGCGATGTGAGACCAGGGCTCCTTAGGAATGGGCAAGGGCATGAGAAGACCAGCAGGAGCTAGTGTGGAAGATTTAGACTGAGCACAGACATGACAAGTCTTAACGTACTCTTTAACATCCGAGCGAAGGTTAGGCCACCAGTACAGACGACTGATGAGCAGGAAGGATCGGAGGAACCCAGCATGACCTGCCACCATGGAATCATGTCCCCCACGAAGGAGCTTAGCTCTTAGCTCCGTGGGAACAAAAGTCTTGCCAGGAGGAATTTTTGATTCCAGGGTGGTGGAATGGGCAACAATGCATGAGGTCGGAATGATTGGCTCAGGATCAGGGGTAGACTCCTCGTCCAAAGTGTCAAATGACCTAGAGAGCGCATCAGCCCTACCGTTGCAGGAACCAGGTTTGTACGTAATCGTGAATTTAAAACGGGAAAAGAAGAGGCTCCACCTGGCCTGTCTAGGGTTCAGACGTTTAGCATTCTGTAGGTATTGTAGATTCTTGTGATCAGTAAAGATCGTAATGGAGTGAGGGGAACACTCCAAGAGATGACGCCACTCTTCCAACGCCAATTTAATTGCGAGAAGTTCCTGATCACCAATGGCATAATTTCTCTCTGCCTGAGAAAATTTTTTTGAGAAGAACGCACGTGGTTGACGTCTCTTCTCAAAGAACTGAAGAAGAACAGCTCCCACCCCCATCGAAGAAGTGTCTACTTCAATAAAAAATGGATCCCCAGGATTTGGTCTCCTCAAGAGAGGTCCAGAAACAAAGGCCTGTTTCAGATCGTGAAACGCAGAGACAGCCTCGGGAGGCCAGTCTTTGGCATTCGCACCCTTCTTGGTTAAAGCGATAATAGGCATGGCAATGGAAGAGTAATTCCTTATGAACTGCCTATAATAATTTGTGAAGTCAAGAAAGCGCTGTGTGGCCTTGAGGCTAGCAGGAAGGGGCCAGTTGGTAATGGCCGAGACCTTTCCGGGATCCATGCGAAGACCCAAACTAGAAACAAAACATCCCAGAAACAGGACCTCAGGACATTCAAAGGAACATTTCTCCAGCTTGGCATAGAGATTATTCTCTCTAAGGCACTGAAGAACGGTGCAGACATGGTTTCTGTGAGCAAGCAGATTTTCAGAAAAGATGAGAATGTCATCCAGATAGATGACAACAAACTGGTACAGTAGATCCCTGAAGATTTCATTGACAAAGTTCTGGAACATAGCTGGAGCATTACACAAACCAAAAGGCATAACCAGGTATTCGTAATGCCCGTTCCTAGTGTTAAACGCAGTGTTCCATTCGTCACCTTCCCGTATTCTAATGAGATTGTATGCACCTCTAAGATCCAACTTAGTGAAAATGGAAGTCCCCTTCAACCTGTCGAATAGCTCAAATATTAGAGGTAAGGGGTATCGGTTTTTGATGGTCACTGCGTTTAACCCTCGATAGTCGATGCAGGGTCTGAGGGTACCTTCCTTTAAGCAACAAAAAAGAACCCTGCTCCTGCAGGCGATGAGGATTTCCGGATGAAACCTCTCTCCAGATTCTCGGCGACATACTCAGACATGGCCTGGGTCTCTGGAATGGACAGAGGGTAGGTATGACCGCTGGGCAGAGTGGCTCCAGGGACAAGGTCAATGGCACAGTCGAAAGATCTGTGGGGAGGAAGCACCTCAGCAGACTTCTCACAGAACACATCCCGGTAATCGGTGTATGCCGCGGGAAGATCAGGAGATACAGGTGTGGTAGCAATGGAAAGTCTCTCCTTGGGGACCACCTTGAGAAGACAGGACGAGAAACACGAAGGACCCCAAGCCAGGATCTGCCCAGAGACACAGTCCACATGTGGAGAGTGGAGCTGTAGCCAAGGAAGGCCCAATACAATGGGGGTAGAGGCCTTGGGTAGGATGAGGAAGGAAATCCACTCCTAGTGGAGTATCCCTACCGACATCCTAATAGGTAGCGTCTGGAAATGTATAGGACCCCCTGGGAGCACAGTGCCATCAATTGCCTAAACTACCAGTGGTGTAGCAAGGGGAGAAAGGGTAAGCTTCATAGAAGAAGCAGTTCTCCAGTCCATAAAATTGCCGGCAGCCCCGGAGTCCAGATATGCTAGGATCGATTGGGGAGAAGAGCCTACATGGAGGAACACCGGAAGAAGAAGACGAGAAGGTGATGTTTCTGGGTCCAATACTCCACCTTCCAAACGTATTAGACCCTGAGCATTTCCCGGACGAAGCGAGCAGGAGTCACGAAAATGACCCTTGCCCCCACAGTAAAGACAGAAGCCTAGAGTTCTGCGTCTAGCACATTCTTCGGGGGTTAGTCTAGTCCGGCACAGCTGCATAGGTTCCTCAGCAGGCAGAGGATGCTCCACAGAATGACGGGGGAAGAGTTCTGGCTGACTAGGACCTAGAGGGTGCTGGCGTCTTTTTTCTAGGGACCTCTCCTGGAAACAAATGTCAATCTGATTGCACAAGGAAATTACATCGTCCAGACCGGCAAGGATGGCTCTTCCTGCTAATTCGTCCTTCACTCGGTCAGAAAGGCCATGTAAAAAGGTTGCGACCAGGGCCTCATTGTTCCAGCTCAATTTAGCTGTGAGGATACGGAACTGAAGTGCATATTGTCCCACTGAACAAGATTCTTGGCGAAGGCGTAAGAGGGCACTAGCCGCTGAAGAAACCCGAGCTGACTCCTCGAAGATGTTACGAAAAAGCTTTAAGAAGTCGGACAGGCTGGAAACCACCGGGTCATTCTTCTCCCACAGGGGGGCAGCCCAAGCTAAAGCTTCACCAGAGAGGAGGGAAATTATATAGGCCACCTTAGCCCGATCAGACAGAAAGTTTTGAGGCTCTAGCTCAAAATGAATGGTGCATTGGCTGAGGAAGCCCCTACAGGCCTTGGAGTCCCCAGAGAAACGGGACGGAGCTGGCAGTAAATATGAATGTGTGGCTGTGACTGGTGCGATAGGCGCAGCTGCTAATTGTACTTGAGGCTGCAGGTTCGGGTTTCCCAAGGAGGCCTGGAGCTGCTCAAAGCGGGAAGTCAGATCCTTAAGGAATAGCATCACCTGAGTCTGATTGGATTCCTGGGTCTCGAGTCTGCGAAACATGCCCTGCAATGGATCGGCTGCAGGAAGCGGCACATCAGCCGGGTCCATGGCTGATCAAACTGTCAGGTCACCTTGAGGCTAGGTGACAGATGCACACCATTGGGATCAGGAGTGCACTGCAAGGCAGTGGACCCTATGGCTGACTGCTGCGGATGGGAGTCCGGGTATAAGGAAGGCCGGGTCGCTGGAACACCAACACGGATCCCACCGGGGTTAGAGCGTAGGATTCCCTGGGGCGCGGAGTCTAAGAGCCAGCAGGTTTTCACCAGAGCCTCTGATGGTGAGGATGGACTGGGCTGCAACTGGCTCCAGGTCGCGACCCCCAGGGTCCCCCAGCTCACACCCACAGTAGGCAAAAGAAGGATAAGGATAGTAAAGGAATAAGCCAAGGTCAGGGCCACAAGCAGACAAGGACAACAGAGTACACGCCAAGGTTCAGGGTCACAGGCAAACAGGGATAGTCGGGGACACGCCAAAAGGTCAGGGTCACGAGCAAACAGGAATAGTATAGAACACTCCAAGGTCGGTAACAGAAACAAATGTAGAGCACGGCAGGCAGGAACAGGAAGCCAAACACACAAAGGTTGATCAGCAGGGCTGACCTGCAGTGCAGAGGTTAATATAGAGTTCTCTGATAGGAGCTGGAGTGGAGCCATGCTAGAGGAGAGTTAATAAAAGCAGTCAGGTGAGAGACAGCTGGTCTTTGGAGATGAACACATGGAAACAGGTAAGCTGACAAACAACCTCTATTGCATAACCATGACACCTGGTATAGACTGGGGGGGCCGCATGATGTTTTTTTCTATATTGCCGGGAGCCGGCAATACATTACAGCCACAAGCAAGTTTGAATTACATTTTTTCCTTTAGAAATGTGATTTTGCTGCGGCACTTTTCTACACATCACACAGATGTGCTACTTTACAGGCAGACTAAGGGGACCCCCCCAGGCACAATGTTTAAAGGAATGTTTAATTTTTATTGTTTCACTTTTAGCATTATTAAAATCACGGCTCCTGAAAATAAAGTTGTTTTTTGCATTGATACATGTCCCCTAGGGCAGTACCCGGGTCCCCATACATTTTTTATGGCAATAACTTGCATATAATCCTTTAAAATTAGCACTTTTGATATTTCATGTTTGTGTCACATAGACTCAAATAGGGTTTGCATGTTCGGTAGAACTTTTTGCCTGTTTGTATGTTCTGGTGCGGACCATGCCGGGGATGTTCGGCCCATCCCTAGTCTGGACATTGAGGGCTGGTTCCCACCAGATGCTTTCTAGTGCATTTTAAAAATACATCCAGAATGCATGCACATACACATTTTCCATGTATTCCAAAGGCCCTAGTTCACCAGTGCTTTCAACAAAAGTACACTCTGCTGCATTACGCTGGGTTCATACTATTGCGAATTGGATGCAGGTACATTTGGTACACGTTTCACCAACAAGTGGTTTTAAAGGCTGAATGTTTTTTACCTTCACATATTCTCTGCATGTAGGTAAAACAACTTTCAATATACAGCTCCCCTTGCAGCCCTTCCTAATACTTACCTAAAGCTGATCACGATCCAACTATATGCACAAGAGAAGCTGCTCTCCTGGGTCTCTGCCTCTTCATTGGCTTAGAGACAGCAGCAGGAGCCACTGGCCTCCACTGCTGTCAATCACAGCCAGTAAGTAGGAGGTGGGGTGGACACACAGAGCGGGGCTCAGGAGCAAGCATGCACAAGATGAAGTGAAGCAGCCAGGTACACCAGCTGGGGACCATAGAAGAAGAGGATCAGGGCTGCTCTGTGCAAAACCAAAACCAGAGCAGGTAAGTATAACATGCATGCTATTTTTTTTAATGACTTTCAGGGCTTGGAACACTATATTCACAGAACTGGGATTCCCAGAAGAAGAGTTCAAGTATTATAACAAATAATTCTACAAAGGTTAATATTCTGTATCCAGGCAGGAAGTCAGGTCTGGTGGCATTCTGGGAGCATAATCCATATCCAAGGAAAATTTCAGATCAGGCAGCATTCAAGCAAGGGTCAGAGCAGGCAGAGTCCTGAAAGAGTAGTCTGGTATCCAATGCAAGGTTCAGGGAAGGAGGAATTCAGATAGAGAAATCATTAATTTTTTTTTTTTTTATTAAAAAAGAACATGTTTATTCGCATTTATGACATACATAGATATCGTATACAACATACAGTTACAGGCGTGAAATGTATTGCACATCAAACAAAGATATGTTCACAATGTATCTCGGGTTTGTTGTTAACATATTGTATTACATGCAATATCGTGACATTAAAGCATTGGTTACTTTTATTAATCCTGTTTCGTTATCATAGTATACCATGGAATATGAAAGTATTTCAAACTGTATAGTTTATCATAATTACGTTACACCCTTATATCATGCTTACATCAAGCTATTCTGTACAAGTCTCGCTAGTTTCAAGCCATTTATCCCATACTCTATTGTATTTGTTCGGGCATCCCCTATGTTTGTATAGCAATTTTTTGTTGGGCAGTGACTTATTGGTCTCAGCAATCCAATTTTGGATTGAGGGAGAGTGAGGCCGCATCCAGTATTTGGCGATTACTTTTCTGGCACAGAAAAGAGTCTCCTGTAAGAATGTGGCTTGGTATTTCTCGATTGTAATGTCTGGGAGCAGTCCCATAAGGCATAACTTGGGGTCCACCTGCACTGGAGAGCCCATTTGATCATGTAGAAATTTGATGATTTGTGCCCAGTAACTCTGGATATGTGGGCAGGACCAGAGCAGGTGGAAGAAAGAGCATTGGTTGTCTGCACACCTTGGGCAGTCAGGGCTCTGGTCGGGGCGAAATTTTGTTAGTCTGGCCGGGGTAAGGTAAGATCTGTGGATAATATATAATTGGGTAAGACGGTCAGAAAGTCTAGGTGACACTTGTTTAACATTTTCCAGGATCTCCTCCCAGTCCGAGTCGTCTATTGGGCCAGTATCCCCCTCCCATCTGAGCTTAGCTGTGTCAACTACCCTCGCTACCGTACGTGTGCATATAATGGTGTATAGGGTGGAGATTAATTTCTCAGGGTCATCCCCCATGATTACATCAACCATAGGGAGCGTTTGTATGCTGGGAAATCCTGTCGCAAATTGGGTTCTCAGCGCGTGCCGTAATTGGATATATCTAAATTTCATGTGTAAGGGTAACTCAAACTCATCTTGTAGTGATTGAAAGCTTCTTACACCCAGGGGGGAGATCACCTGAAACAGGTACACTATACCTTTTGTCGCCCATGTAGTCGCTCCCGACAGTTGTTTCAATTCTGGTAGTTGTGGATTGTGCCATAACGGTGTATGTGAGTGGAAAAAATCCGCCCCGACGAGTTTAAGTGCACCTTCCCAGATGCTCTTGTGTTGGTGCAACAGGGGGTTCTGAACAGCCCAGCCCCTCCTACTGCCTCTGCCTCTAAGAATCACCTGGAGAGGGGAGTGGGCAGCTGAGTTTGGTTTCTTACAAGTCAAGGATTGGTATCTAATGCTATCAGTTTTGTGGAGATGGTATAAGTGTGAAAGTTGTGCCGCTATATAATATGCATGTAGGTCTGGGAGAGCCGTTCCTCCTGAAGAGGTCGGGTTTTTCAGAGTGTGCCACGCCAACTTATGCCGGCTGGTTCCCCATACAAATGAATTAAGAATATGATCTATTGCTTTAAAGGTTTTAAGAGGGATAAGAACTGGCGAGTTCCACATTATATACAAGAATTTTGGGAGAAGTACCATTTTGAATAGATTAATCCTGCCCATAACTCCCAATGGGAGTCTTGCCCATGCTTGTGTGCGCAGTTTTAAATATGCAAATAATGGCTCGATATTGTTGGGGAGAAATTCAGAGGGCTCTTTGGTGATCTGTATACCAAGGTATTTAAAAGATGCTACTCTTTGTAAGGGGAGGAATGCGGAGGGGTGTGTGGGTGCTGTTGGGTCCAGTGGCATAATTTGTGATTTGGTCCAATTTATACTCAAACCTGAATGTCTACCAAAGTCCTCTATAGTCTGTAGGGCAGCCTGGAGGGACGGGCTGGTATCTTGCAGGTATAGCAGCATATCGTCTGCATATAAGCTCACCGTCTCCACCAGATTTCCCAGCCTAAGACCCTGGATGTCTGGGTGTACCCTGAGGGATATAGCCAAAGGCTCAGCTGCCAGGGAGTATAGGTGTGGGGAGAGTGGACACCCCTGTCTGGTTCCCCGTTGCAGTGGAAAAGGTGTCGAGGTCCTCCCATTCACGAGTACGCTGGCCTCCGGTGAGAAGTATAATAGTTGTACCCACTTGATAAAGTTAGGACCGAAACCGAACCCCCTAAGGCACTCCCACAGGTACTCCCACTCCACGGAGTCAAAAGCCTTGGCGGCGTCTAGCGCCACCACTGCTCTGTCCCCGACGGTGTCATGTATTGCTTGTATGTTAATATAAAGCCTACGTAGGTTCATAGCTGTATTTTTCCCAGGCATGAACACCGTTTGATCGGGATGAATTATGGATAGGATAATACGATTAAGGCGGAGAGCTAATATTTTGGCTAGAATCTTGATGTCTGCCTAAAGGAGCGAAATTGGGCGGTAGGATTCTGGATAGTGGGGGTCTTTGCCTGGTTTGGGGATCACTACAATTACTGCTTGTCTGAGGGATTGTGGAAGAGACCCAGTCTCAAAGATATGTTTGTATAGTTTTAACAATTCAGGAACGAAGATTTCGGAATAGGTGGCGTAGAAATCTAGATGAATACCGTCTCGTCCAGGGGCCTTAGCTGGGGCCAACGAAGCTATCGCGGCCGCTATCTCGTCAGTCGAGATTGGGGCCTCCATTTCTTGCATCTGGGACACTGATAATTTAGGAAGGGGTATGTTCTGAAGAAAGGCCTGGGTCTCCTGCGCAGCAGCCCCCACCTTAGAAGAGTATAGATCAGCATAATATCTACGAAAAATATTTGTTACCGTTTCTGGGTCCGATGTTATTGTGCCCTGAGGGTCCTTCAAAGAGACCACCACCGGGGGGCTCGTGTCTTGTCTTGCTAGATATGCCAGGAGCTTGCCCGCCCGTTCCCCCTGCTCAAATACCCGTTGTTTAGAAAAGAGAAGTTTCTGGTTAGCTTTTTCAAAAAGGAGTTGGTCTAGAACTCTCGTTCTTAGTTTAAGCAGGGATGCTTTGGCAGGTGTTGGGTCTAAGCTAAATTCTCTGGTGACGGTGTCTAGTTGTTCGGAAGCCTGAGTCAGTTTGAGTTTGGATGCGGTTTTCAGTCTGTTTATACGATGGGAGATAATCGTACGGACGTGTAGTTTAAATGATTCCCATACCATACCCATTGGGGCGGTGTCACAATTTGTGTTGAAATAGAATTGCCATTCCGAGCTAATATCCTCCTGGTCATCAAGTACTGAAAGCCAAAAGGAATGTAGACGCCAATTGCGGGGTCCCACGTGGGGAGCAATGCGCAAAGTGGCCCAGCAAGGGGCATGGTCTGAGAGGGGTCTAGTGTGGTACCCAGATTCCGTAAGGGATGGTACAAGAGTGTCTGAGATTAATATTAGGTCTATTCGGGACATAGAGGAATGTGTCGCTGAAAAGCACGAGTAGGCCTGAGTATGTGGATGTCTGCAGCGCCACGCATCAGTTAGAGAAAAGTCACGCAGCAGACGCCCAAATCTAGTGGTATTCGGAACTAGGCCTCCTTGTTGCATACGTAGTCTGTCCAAAGTGGGGTTCACGACCTCGTTAAAGTCACCCAACCATATAGCAGGTGTTGTAGGGTACTGCGCCATGTATGTTAAGCCTTCATTGATAAGGCTAGAATTATATGGTGGAGGAATATAGAAGGCCATAAGTAGGTATTGCGACCCACAAATTATGCATTGCAGAAAAATGAACCTGCCCTGGGGGTCTGTCCGCACCGACACAAGTCCAAACGAAACTGTTTTGGCGATGAGTATGGATACCCCTCTGGAGTAGGGAGAGTGAGTGGTGTGATACGTCCAGCCTATCCATGGGCGTTTCATTGCCAGCTGGAGTTGGCCTGTGATGTGCGTTTCAACCAGTACTGTTATGTCTGCCCGATATGACTTGAGGCTTCCGAAAATTGCGGTGCGCTTAATCTTGTCTCGGATTCCTCTGACGTTCCAAGTCAGAAACTTGATGTCAGTCATCATCTAACAGACATGTAGTTATGTGAGGTCGGCGCGAGACCACCTTCCAGGGCAAGTCCATATGCATTCAATACACTAAATCTTGGGTTATGGCATCGTATCAGTGTTAGGTGCATTCTATGTTCACGCTTCTTATGTTGCATTAAAATAAAATCCATGTTCTTTAAAAATAACTGAAACATTTCCCCTACCCCCCTCCCAGCCCTCAGCCACCCCAACTTAGCTGGGACATCAAACCCAAAACTAGTGCTACTACCTTTGAACATTATGCAAACTTTATGAACCAAGGTAGTGCACAACAACCCTAACATCCGCAGTGGAGGCCTATTCGGCTACACTCTTGGTAGAGGGTTAAACCTTTTGATAAGGACAAACAAACACTGGGTTAAAACCGGGAATGAGAGACGTTCTCTCTTCCGGTTGTGGCATATAGAAATTGTAAACAACCTGAAATATATCGCATGGGTTAAGAGCTACTTATCCCCTGTATATCCTGTTGTAACCTCTGATATTCTCCTTGCTGCTTTCATGGGTGATGGGTTAGCGTAAGTTCCTATGAAGTAGGAGAGAGGGCCGCAGGGTGGTATGCATCCTCAAAATGGAAAAGTTCAAGGCCCAGTAGAACTCTAATTTAGGTCCCATGTTCTGTGTGGCGGTTTTGTCAGACTATGGCTTGTATATAACTGAAACATGGGTATAGTTCCAGGCGCTGGAGTGTGCAACAGGCAGTTCCCTCAGCGCCAACTAACATTGGGGCAAAAAATTATTCCAAGGGTGAGGTTGCAGCATCTGGCGTTGCCAAGCCATCACATGTTGCAGAGGTTTAGGTGAGGGTAAATTGCATATGGGTGTATTAGCTTGGATACTATCACAGAGTCTCATCTTTACATACCGTTGCTTGAAGATCAGTCTTGGGCAGGACGGTTCCGCTCAGCATCGCGATGGTCCAACCACTCCGATGCCTGCACTGGGTCCTCAAAGCAATAGGCACGATCGTCTCCAGCTACGCGGAGTCGGGCGGGGAAGAGCATAGCGTACTTCAAATGGTGAGCCCTAAGGCGCTTTTTTACCTCCATGAACCTGGCCCGCTGTTTCTGTACTTCGGCGGACAAATCCGGGAAAGCCGACACGTGTCCCGACTGGAATGGGATGTTACCCTTCAGCCTGGCGAGGCATAGTACTGCATCGCGGTCTTTGAAGTTTAATAGCTTCGCTATAAACGTGCGCGGCGGGGCCCCTTCAGGTGGGCGGCGCGCTGGCATACGGTGAGCCCGCTCGACTAGGAATGTCCCAGAGAAGGCCTCTCTGCCATATGCGGAGATTAGGAGCTTTTCTAGGAAGGTAGCTGGATCCGGTCCCTCTGAGCCCTCCGGGAGACCAATAAAGCGTAGGTTGGATCTGCGGGCTCGATTTTCTAAGTCATCCTGCTTCTGTGCCAGTTGCTGAATTTGGCGCTTTAAATCCTCCTGAGAATGTTGCAGGGGATAGAGTGTGTCTTCCGCCCGGCTGATTCTGGTCTCTGTCTCAGTAACTCTTTCCCTGAGCTTGGTCATGTCCTGCTTAATTAAAGATATGTCCACTTTAACCTCTTCCAACTTCGTTGTGAGGGTGGATTGGCAGAGGGATATCGCCTCGAGCACCTTGGCTGTATCAGCCGTTCCCTGGTCAGCTTGGGGAGCCGCGTGATCTGGTGAGGAGGCGCCATCTTGCCGCTCATGGTCACGTTCCGTTCTATGGTACCTGTCTAGAGATGAGGAGGCGGCTGTGTTCCTCTTTGGTGGAGACATGGTCTAGACTGTACCCTGCTTCAGACACGCGGGAGTACGGAAGGGGTGGCTAGTTCGGGGTCTCAGGATATCGGGTAAAGGATCTGCCACAAGCGGAGCTCTGGTCACTCACATCCTATCTCATTCCCGTCCAGGCCACGCCCCAGAAATCATTAATTTAAAGCAGGGGTCAGCTAGACCAATAAAAGCAGGGGTTGTGTTAACAACACATCTCCACAACAGAGGAAGGTTTTACATAAAGTGTATTGGAAAGGTCTAACTCTGTGTCGGGAGCATAGGTTGATCCTTAAAACACAAAGTAGAACACACTGCATCAATCAGAGTATCAAGGACTCCTTCTAAAGCTGAGTCATGTACAACTAGAAACATAGGCTCTTCAGAAGAATGCTGTGAAGACTCTGAATTGGAATTGGAGACAGTAATAAGAGCCTCAAGCACACTGAAGGGGGTCCAGTAGTAGGTCAGAATTTGATTCTGTTATGGCAGGTGTGTGAGCATGCTTAGAATTTCTACATGCTATGTAATGGACCACAGTCAAGTCCAAAGCAAGGAAAGACCTGAATTCCAGAAGATGATACTGATGAGAGTTGAAGGTGACCAAGCCACTGTAGATGGCAGAGGAATGGAACCAGAGACAGTTCCAGAAACAGGAGCAGAAACAGGAGGGTTCATCCTCAAGGCTGAAAGGCAGGAGAAGGAATGCAGAGTGGTTGCAAAAAAAAATTCCATCTTGCAGATGATGTTAGTGCTCAGTTCCCTTAGTATTAACCATTACCACAAAAGATGGAAGTGGCTGAAATGAGTGACAACTCTGTTGCAAATAATTAAATAACATCAGTACAAAATATACAATATTCTACTGTATAGTCAGCTTTAGATACCATTTTAATTAACAACTTTACATAACTGATAGATCACATAAGTGACTGACATGGCCAGCTGTCAGGGTTAATTGTCATAAAACAAATGTTTTGACTCCAGTGTGTGGTGACAGTTGATAAAGTCAGGAGACAGTATCTGTGTTCAGTTGGTAAACTAACATAAATGACATTTGATTCCATTAGTGGTGATATGCCTAGCACAATGACACTAATTGATAAGGCTTTCCTTCTTCATAAAGCATGGAAGTAATAATGTTCAACAGTATGAACAAGATTAAATCTAAATATAGGATGCTTAACAATTAAACTGTGCCAAAAAATTCTACAAAATGTCAAACCTGTCCAGGAAATTACAACATATCTAATATTTCACATTAGGGCAAATTTGGCATAACAGGATAAGATTTTTTTATTGTCAGATTTAGTTGAACATTCCTTGTAAAGCAAACAGGTCTTTAGTGATTCTTAAGAGATCCCACACCAAGTAATTTTGACACAGAAAGCTCTTGCCTTGGGTAAATATCAGCAAAAGGAGTGAAACTGCTTGGCATGGTGGGAGAAAATCATCAAGATAAGAGAAACCAGTGGAAGAGTGAATCCATCAATGTTTTCCTGGACAGGCTTATTTAAACCTATTTTTAAATAAGTTATTTATTCAAATGACCTCGTGTGTTATTGTTATTCAAGAGATAGTAGTTTATTTGTATTTGTTTGCCAAATTACTTACCCATGACCAGCATTTTAAATGTTATAGGTAACATTAAAATATGAATTGCTGGTTTACTTATTTTTTTAATATACACTATCTAAAGTTTATTTGCCTATCTAAACAATGCACTGTTAGCAATAAAAGCTATTGTCAGGAACTTATTACAAATCAGTTACCTTTCAGTCTATTATCTAGCTGAATGTCAATACACAAAAAATACTGATTAATTGAGGCTATTATTATCAATGTGTTCATGTTATTTTTGGCTCTTTTTTACTATGCCATCAGAAAATGCTTTTTATTGCTTTCTTTTTAGCTGTATGACAGCTGTAAGTATGCTACAAAAACATTTTACTGCAGTTGTTTACATTAGTAGAGGCAGATAATATAAAGTTTTGATATCATTCTTTAGTGTTATATTTGTGTATCTCTTTCTTTTAATTAATTTTTTCCATACTTATTTTGGGTGTGAAATGATCCATGTCTGAAAGTTATTGCAATGTCTGTAAAATGATGAGTTGGAGGTCAACTACCACATTGGAAATGCAATTATGATTCTTTGAAAAAATGAACACTTTAAATTATTATAGACATTTTATGAAAAAATAAAAACTGCATGGTAGGCATAAAATATATGTTCTACCTTATATTTTATTGATTTTGACTTTACACTGTGTACATACATTTTACACATGTCAGCTGAGAACAGCAGACTGGAAAGACAAAAGTCCATTTGTAGATAAGCCACTGCCTAAACTTGTGGTGAATTTGATCACAGTACGATAAAACATTTCTGTATTTTATAATGTTCTCAGTTTCAAATCACCCCTCAGGCTCAAAAAACTAAAACAAGTTAGTCACAAAAGCAAAATATGCACTAGAAGATTTCAATAGAAACACTTTTCTTTGATTCTTAGTTGCATATTATGTTGCATATTATGTTATAATTCCAAATCATTGAAGCAGAATTTTTTACTTTACTTAAAGTGACATCACCCCTCTGGAACAAGCATGTGACCTGGAAGTCAGAAAGTGGCTAATAGTTGGTTTCCAGCTGCAAAAACAAACCACTCATTTACACTGTATGAGCTAGAGACAGTGTGAATGAGCCCTTAATTATATATTTTTTTCTTTATATCCTATCATTTTATTTTTTTATATTTTTTACAACTGTTTTATATTTTTTATCATTGTATTTATTATTTTTACAATTTTATTTTTTACCTTCTTTTAACAGCACTGCTGAAGGGCTTTGGTGAAATATCAGAGGTCTAAACAGACATTGTCCTCAATTTCTTTCTTTCTCTCTGCAGCCTTAGCTGCAGAATGAATGAACAGGAAGAGCTATGTCTCCCCATTCACTCACAAAATTAATTATAGTAAACAAAGTTTTATTCAGAAAAGGAAGGGGCTGTTAAATGGCATATTTACCAGCCCTTTCCTCACTCTCGAACCTGAAACAGTCCCCCACAGCAGCCTGCAGGAGACCCCTCTTGTCCAAAATCCCATTTTTTCTGCTTGTCAGCTGCCCTGGCCCCCTTTTTGAGGACCCTGGGCCTCGTACAGGGGACCGGTGGTACCCCCTATAGCAGGGGCGGACTGACAACTCATGGGGCCCCTAGCACTAGTGGTTCATGGGTCCCACAGGTTTAAAGATAGCCGCTACATGGTAGCCATCTTTCTGATGCAGCATTAATGTGGCAGGCCTGCGTGAAGGGGCACCTAGCTCAACAACATGCAGAGTGGCTGGAGACTTAAAGCTGGTGGCCCAGTGAAGGTACCAGGAGCCTCTTATGGACAGTGCCACCTTAACAGCATCATGGGCAAAATAATGCACTGGAGGCCCCTACCAGGATAAAGCTGACCTGTGGCAGGCATAGCGCACTATGGCACACAGTGGGTGTGGCTAAATACCGCCACATATTGGGCATGACTTTTTAGTCTGATTAGAAATTTAAGTCTGATTTTTACACTTTTTTTATTTTGTTTTCAATTATTTTTATTAAATTTTTATACACATAAAAACAAAAACATTCCAATACAAGACCATATAAAAATATATATAGGCATATACATACACATTCATATTACACAAAACATAAAACACAATTAACACAGACATGGATCTATCTCATAATATACTTATAATATATCATCTTAAATATATTCCATCAAACCCCACCGTCCAACCCTCCAGTCCCCCAATCCCGGGGAGGGGAAAAGAAAAGGAGTGTTATCTCAAGAGTGTTATCCTTTGTGCTTGTAATAAGTGCTCTAGTCCCTTCCTGTAACATTAAGTACTTAGTGCCATTCCTTCTTACATAATTAAAATGTGACATATCCAATTTCTTTATTAATTAATAAGGAGAAGAAAATCTCAAATCTTTACCCCTGTTGAAAATCCCTCCTTAAAAGTGCTTATTTCCATGAAAAAAGAGAAAAAATAAATTTGGAAATTTACCTAGTGTGTAATTCTCTCGGTGACTTCCTTCTGAATACAATAAAACTGTGAATTTTCTGGTCCTTCTTTATTAATTTATAATGAGGTGAAATCCTCGACTTTTTATTTCCATCGAAAACTCCTCCAATAAAGTGTATCCACTTACTGTGTACCAACAGTAAAAAAAAAAAAAAACCCTCCTATATAATATCCTCACCCATTGCCTATAGTGTTTGCCTTCTCAAAAAAAAAAAAATGAAAAAAGGGGAGGGGTGGGGAGGACATAGATGCAGAACAGCGGGTCACCTAGTTATCTCCCATACAGTTCACATAAACCCAGGTTTGTCTAAATTCCAGCCAACTCCTCCAAGTACTAGCAAATTTTATTTCTGAGTTATTTTGCATATGTATTACCTCTTCCATTAAACTAATTTTGTCTACATCCCTAAACCAATCCTTTATTGTCGGGACTGCGCTTGACTTCCATTGTTTTGGGATTAATGCCTTTGCTGCATTCAGCAGAAATGGAATAATTGTTGCTCTGCATTTCTTCCTTGGCATCCCCGTTCTATGGAACAGGCATTTCCAAGGATCAAGTCCAATTTCATTCCCGCTAATCGTTATCCAGTCAAGTATTTCCCTCCAATAAGGTTGTATTAGGGGACACTGCCACCATATGGGTGCATGCGTTCCAATCTCCCCACATTCCCTCCAAACATAGAGGGGACAAGTCTGGACTGATTGTATGCAATTTTTTTGGGACATAATACCACTTAATAAATAATTTACAATTTATTTCCTTCATCTCTGTGTCCATTGAAGAGGAGTGAACATAGTCCACGATTTTATTTCTCATTGCTTCAGGCACTAGCTGGTTTAATTCCAGTTCCCACCCCTCCAAGGGACACGGGGATTCCCCATCTGGGGGCCTCATCAGCATTCTGTAAACATTTGAAATCCCCTGTCTATTTATTCCCCCTTAATCGACTAATCTTTCTCATGAACTTAGCTCACTGAGCGGAGGGGTTTCGAGAGAGATTCTATGAAATGTTGAAGTTGTCTATATCTTCATGTATCCCATGATGTCACTCCATATTTTCCTTGCAGTTTGGATCGTAAGCAAAGGACTTTTCCCTTCAGGACGTCTTTTAACCTAAGACAGTCCATAAAAGGTCCATTTTAAATAAAGTTTATTGTCCTTGCCTGGAGGGAAATAATTAATGTCTGTCAACGGCATCAGAGGGCTATTATATTGCCAAGAAATATTTTTGAAAAGCTTATCCCAAACTCAGTGTTTCTATGGTAATTGGTGCCATTTCTCTCGAGTCTCCTCTATATTCCCTTGGGATCCATATACTCTGGCTCAAAGCAGATTTACTCACCTCTGCCTCTAGTGACACCCATTTTTTATATGGAGAGCCATTTACCCAGTCCATAATTCCACAGTATTGCCGCCGCATGGTATTTTTCGAGATCTGGAAGGAATAAACCTCCTCTTTCCTTTGGTCTGCTCAAAGTTTTATAGGCAATACGACTGCCCCTATTATTCCATATAAACTTTTGCAATATCATTCTAAGACTTTTAAAGTAAACAACGGGGACATTTATCGGAAGGCACTGGAAAATATACAAAGCTTTTGGGAGAGTCATCATTTTGATGACACTTATCCTGCCGAACCAAGATAATCTATTTGTAGTAGGGTATCCTCTCAAATCTTGTTTGATTTTGTTTACTAGGTGCAAGTAATTGTCCCGGTATAGCTCCTTTATTGATATTGATAGAAACACTCCCAGATATTTCAGTCCCCTCTTCCTCCACTTAAAGGGATACAGAATTCTGACATTTACATTAAGCATGCCTCTCACCAGAGCCTCCTCTCTTTCTCTCTTTTCCTCGTCTGGTGTCTTTTTTCACATATCTGGATTATTATTTTTATTTTTTACTTTTTGTATTTAATGTTTTTTGTATTTCATGGTGTTTTAATCATGTATATGTGCATGAGTGCATGCATGAATGTGTGCACATATGTACTTATCACTATAAGGTGTGTGACAAATAGTGGCATACATATGGATCACCCAATATGCAGTATAGCCGATTTCCCCTTTTTTTGGATAATTGCCTGTAGTCAATTAAGACAATTAATGGGTGGAGCCAGTGATCCTTGGAGCTACTATTTATTTTAAAGTTTCTGTAATGTCTGTAATGTGGTTATGACTAAGGCCTTATAGGCTGAAACGCGTCAACTGTTCTCATTTGCGTTTGGTCACTGTGGCTTGTCAATAAATATTACACTTTTTAAGAGCAATCACCGGAGTGCGGATCATCTTTTCCTCATACAGAATTCTGAGATCCCTTCCTTCATCTGAGGGGACTGAGCTATCTAATATCTCAGTTTTCTCCATATTGATCTTGAGATTCAATACGAGCCCATATTCTCTCAGTTCTAATAAAATCTCTGGGAGTGTTTGTGTGGGATTCATTATATATAGCATAACATCATCCACAAATGCGGATGTCTTGTGTTCTTGTCCCGTCACCTCTATACCTTTTAATTTTATAATTAACTCTTATAGAAGCCAAAAAGGGGTAAAACACGGGAAAACATGAAGAGTAGGGGGAGAGAGGACATCCCTGGCGTGTGCCATTATATAGCCAGAAGGTCTCAGACAGAGTTCCATTTACTTGGATTTTAGCCATAGGGTTAGAATATAGTTTCCCCAAGATGGCACCGAAGGCGAAGAAGGAAGCTGTCCCTGCCAAGACTGAAGCAAAGTCTAAGGCTCTGAAGGCCAAAAAGGCTGTGCTAAAAGGAGTACACAGTCACAAGAAGAAGAAGATCCGGACCGCTCCTACATTCCGGAGACCCAAAACATTGAGGCTGAGGAGGCAACCCAAGTACCCAAGAAAAAGTGCCCCCACAAGGAACAAGCTTGACCATTATGCCATCATTAAGTTCCCTCTGACCACTGAGTCCGCTATGAAAAAGATTGAGGACAATAACACTCTGGTTTTCATCGTTGATGTCAAAGCAAACAAGCACCAGATTAAACAAGCCATGAAGAAGTTGTATGACATCGATGTGGCCAAAGTGAACACCCTCATTAGGCCAGACGGTGAGAAGAAGGCATACGTTCGTCTTGCTCCCGATTATGACGCTCTAGTAGTTGCTAACAAGATTGGCATCATCTAAAACTGCTGGCGCATGTTCTGTACAGAAATAAATCCTTTAAAAACACACACAAAAAAAAGAATATGAAACCTCTATCCTACAATTTTTTTAAAATTTTAACTAAATTAAATTTAATAATTTTTTTTACATTTTTTTCACAACGCTGTTGGGAGGCTTTGTTGGGATATCAATCTCACTTTTGAAACAGAGAAAGGGACTGAGGACACATTCCACAGTCCCTTTCTCTGTACGCTCAGCTGCACTGCAGATGAATGAACAGGAGACAGAGGCTTATGTGCATTCATAAACTGAAGCATAGTAAACACAGTTTATTATGCTCAGTTAAATGAATACAGTGAGTGAACGGTAGCAATCTTTCACTGTGTTCACTTAGAAAAAGAAGGGGCTGGTAAATGACATTTAACGACCCCTTTCCATCCTGAGGCTCCCCCTGTGTGCCAGCAACTTTTGCTGGTAAAAGTAGGGAAGCCAGCAGCGCTGGGATGGAGGGGGTCTAGGCAGTGAGAGAAATTCAGATCAGTGCAGCAGGTAGGGGAAATAACTGGAACCGATCATCTGTGGCTCTCATTGCAGCAAGAGATGTTGGCTTTTAGCTACTGAAGTGAGAGCCACAAAATATTGGTGCCAGTTCTTTCCCCCACCTGCTGCACTGATCACCTGCTCTATCCACATACCATCCCCCTGTTGGGGGGGGGTTAACTGCAGCCCCCCATGCACCAGTGGGATGGTGGTGTGAGGCAGTTGTGGGAGGATGGCAGTTGATGGGGGTGAGTCAGTTGGGGAGGGATCTATTTCAATGGCAGTGTCTGTGGAGATGTTGGGAAAGTAGAGAATGGAAAGTGACCATGGAATTAGTTCAAAGTGATATCTGTCAGCCGTATGTATGAAATGGCTTGGAGGTGATGCCAGCTGGGGGGAAGTCAGGGTCTGAGAAGGATTTAGATATAATCAAAATCTACTGTGCTCATCTGCTAATAGATAAAACAATAAAAATACAATAGCCTGGCTCAAAGAGAACCTCCTTTTATAAGAAATGTGCAACACCTTCAAGAGAAAGGAATTGAAAGCCCTTTTCCATTTGGAGCAGAAAAAACACTATTGTGTAATTTCCCAACTAATTTATGAATGGGGAAATAATCCTAGTCATTATTTAGCACGCACCTTGCAACAGAAAAAATCGGCGTCATTCATAGCAAAAATGAAAACATCATTGGACACTTTGGTGTACGAAACTAATGCTGTGTACACACAAGCGGATTTTCAGTCGGAAAAAACTTGGATGGTTTTTCTGACAGAATTATGCTCAAGCTTGCTGTGCATACACACGGTCACACAAAAGTTCTCTGAACTTTCAAGCGTCAAGAATACGTTGACGTACAACACTACGACGTGCAAAGAAAATGAAGTTCAATGCTTTCGAGCATGCGTCGAATTGTTTCCGAGCATGTGTAGGAATTGTGCACGTCGGAATTTATACAGACCATTGCATTTTCGGATAGGAACTTTTTACGACCGAAAAATTGAGAACCTGCTCTTAATCTTTTGCTGGCGGGGGTTCCGCCAGCAGAAGTCCGATGGAGCATACACACGGTCGCATTTCCTGACCAAAAGCTCTCATCGGCCTTTTGCTGGCCGAATTTCCGATCGTGTGTATGCGGCATAAGGCCATAACAAAGGAATTTCTCTCATTTTACCAACAACTTTACCATGTCCATAAATCGTCAGAAGATAAGACTGTTAGGGAGGCTTTAATTCAGGAAAATATCTCACAGGCAAATTAACCCAAATTACCTTTTTCTTCTCTTAAAGCACTGGATACGAGATCGCCACTTCTGAGTTGCGTACAGCACTTAAATCTATGGGCAATGGCATTGAGCATTATTATTATTAACACCAAAACCATGGCCTACCTCCTTATTTAAATGAGAAAACGATCTACAATATCCCTTATTGGAATCTCAACGGTCTATGGTTCTCCAACTCTCTAACACTTCTTCAATCTCTTCAAAAATTGCAGAGATGAGCTATAAATTGCTAACCAGATGGCACTATACTCGGCCTGTTCTCCATAAAGTGTTTCTGGACACTTCTGATAGATGTTGGAGGGGATGTGGCAAGAAAGCTTTACATGCCCTAATCTGGCGGCACTGTCCACTCATTAGTCCATTTTGGTCCACCATCTTACATTGGACAATAGTACAGCCAAACCAGCTTTCCCCGTACTTCTCCTTTAATTGTTATGGGCAAAAAGGAGACCCCCTAAAGTATAGGACTGTAAGAAGTGACTGTAAACGTAAAAGTATAACAAATGTATATCTTTATTAAATATTGACAACAACATTATAAGATAAAAATGGGGTCATGTCAGAATACAAATCCATAAATAGTGGGTGGATGTAGATATATGTAAAACAACTCTTTACTTGACCCAACATTTCTGGCTGAATGCCCTTCTTCAGGGAATTATTTAAGCATATAGAGTCATATATCTAAGAAAACATATATTACAAATATTAGTGTATAGTTAATAAGCATATTCATTTGTAATAGAAAATGTCTCAGCAGTGGAAAAACATACAAGCAAAATCGCTTACATTGTAGAAAACCACCTTGATATCTCACATGACCATAGAAAAAAATAGCTAAACAGCTAAACTGATGGAAAAAAGATTTCTCCAAGAACCCACTCCCCGGTAACACCAGTGAGGATAACAGAGACTTACCCCCTTAGGTTGGGACAACAGCTTGCAGGACCTTTCTGCCAAACGCCTGATCATTAGCAGATGCGAGGTCCAGCCTGTAATGTTTCACAAATGTGGTTAAACTTGACCATGTTGTCGCCTTGCAAATTTGTTCAGGGGTGGCACCAGCTCTCTTTGCCCAAGTGGCTGCTAGTGCTCTTGTTGAGTGTGCACAAATTCCTGCTGGTTGAGACACACCTGCATGCAAATAAGCCTCTGAAATTGATAGTTTCAGTCACCTTGCTAAATAAACCTTAGAAGCCTGGCAACCCTTACTGCTGCCCGAGAATAGCACAAACAGTGAATCTGAACATCTAAAGAGCTTTGTTCTTTCCAAGTAACATAACAAAGTCCTTCTGACATCCAACATATGGAAACCAGTCTCCTTCTCCCCTGCTGGGTTGGGGCAGAAGGTTGGAAGTACAATGTCCTGAACCCAATTCTGTACTGAAGCTACCTTTGGTAAGAATTTCTGATCTGTTCTAAGTAGAACCCTATCAGGAAAGATAGACAAATAGGGTTCCTTAATTGATAAAGCGTTAAGCTCACTGATCCTGCGTGCAGAGACCATGGCAATCAGAAACACAGACTTAAAAGTGAGATATCTGAGTGGCGCTTCTTCCAAAGGTTCAAAGGGGCTCTTTGTTAGAGACTGAAGGACTATTGACAGATCCCATTTAGGAAAAAACTTAAGTGGTGCTGGTCTGGATCTCGTAAGAGATCTAAAGAATCTGGTTACCAACGGATTCAAGGCCACAGATCTTTCTAAGAACACTGCTAGCGCAGCAACCTGCGCCTTCAAGGTACTAATTGCTAGTCCCTTGTCGGCTCCAACCTGTAAGGATTCAAGAATGGTAACAAGACTCCCTGGGTCCTGGGCAGATGAATTACACCATGTATTATAAACCTTCCAGACCTTGGAATAAACGTCCATAGTCACCTTTTTCCTACTTGATAATAGCGTTGAAATCAACCGGTTGGAAAAGCCCTTGCTTTTTAGGAGCTGCATTTCAGATACCAGGCTGTAACCACCAAAGTGGCTACCTCCGGATGATTTACGGGACCTTGTGATAGTAAATCGTGCCTGAAGGGCAGATGTCAATAAGGCTTGACCGCCATTCTCAGAACAGTTAAAAACCAGGCCCTTCTTGGCCAAAAGGGCGTGATTAAGACGACTGGTAACATTTCCTTCTGAATTTTTCTTAATACTAAGGGAATTAACTGGAATGGGGGGAAAGCGTGACAAAGATGGAATTTCCATGGATACGCCAAAGCATCTGTCCCTAGTGACCCGTCGTGACTGTTTAGGGAAAAAAATTGCGGAACCAGGGCATTCTCCTTTGAGGCGAACAGGTCCACCTCTGGCAGCCCCCATTTTTTGGAAATCATAGCGAAAACCTCTGGGTTCAGAGACCATTCTGCTTCCTGAATGGGGTTTCTGCTCAGGAAATCCGCCACCCTGTTCAGGGACCCCTTTAGGTGGACTGCTGATAGAGACAGTAAGTGTCCTTCTGCCCACCGAAGAATGTCCATGGCTAGTACTTGCAGCAATTTGCTCCTTGTACCTCCCTGCCTATTTATATAAGCCACGGCTGTGGCATTGTCCGTTAGTATTTGAACATGCTGAGCCTGAAGACCCTGAGCAAATGACTTCAGAGCCAAGTCGATCGCCTTGAGCTCTCTCCAGTTTGAGGACTTTGTCGCCTCTTTCCCGGACCAGTTTCCCTGAGTGAAACCCTTTTCTAGGTGTGCCCCCCAACTTTAGGAAATGACATCGGTTGTCAGCCTTTTTCCGATCGGAAAGGCCCAGACTAACCCCTCCGATAGGATATCCTGCCTCCTCCACCACCATAGTGACCTCCTCACCTGGGTTGGAATTTTTACCTCTGATTCTAGAGATTCCAAATTGTGATCCCAAGATCTCAGAAGAAAGGCCTGCAGATGTCTGAAGTGTAACCTTGCCCACTGAACAGCCGGCATTGACGAAGTCAGAACACCCAGAGCTGACATGACCTGCCTCACCGTCAGCTGCTGTTTGGTCTGCAGTAAAGACACTGTATCCTGGATCTTTTCCTTCTTCTCTGAAGGAAGAAAGATCCTTTGATCTACAGAATTTATTATATACCCTAGAAACCGAATCACCTGAGATGGGTTCAGGGAAGATTTTTGGAGATTTAGAATCCATCCAAGAGACTCCAGATGGCTGCCTGCTCTGCCTAAATTTTTCTGTAATTCCTCTCTTTACGGGGTGAAAAATAGCAGATCATCTAAATAAGGAATTACTGCGATTCCTTGAAGACGAAGTGGAGCTAGGTGAAAATCCGGGGTGCGGAAGATAGCCCGAAGGGTAAGGCTCTGAAATGTAGATGCTAAATTCTGCCCTTCATCCTTACCACCAACCTAAGATACCTCTGGGATTGGGACGAGATTGTAAAATGCAGGTATGCATCTTTTAAATCCACTGATGCCATGAAGCAACCTGGAGTCAGTAGATTTCTGACAGTGAAAACTGAGTCCATCTTGAACTTTCTGTACTTGATGGCTACGTTTAGCGGCTTTAGATTGAGAATTAATCGAAATCTTCCTGTTGGTTTTTTTTACCAGGAAGACATGCGAATAGAATCCCTCCCGCTGTTCCTTTGGTGGCACTGGGATTACTACACCCTGCTGCATCAGTTCCTTGAGAGAGGATTTCATGGCCAGGGCCCTTATTGGATCTCGAGGGGTATTTGTTAACAGAAACCTTCTTGGGGGGCTTCTGGAAAACTCGAGAGTATAGCCCTGCGAGAGAGTGGTCAGAATAAACTGATTTGAATTTATCCCTGACCACTGCGGAAGAAACTCTCCTAATCTTCCGCAAACCCGCAGTGACGAGTCATTGCGATTTCTCGGCCTGTGAAGGAGGATGGAAGAGAATTCCGCCTTTACCCTTCGTCTTTTGTGCGGACCAATTTTTCCTCCTCCCCTGAGACTTACTGTCCTGGTCTTGAGCTTTTTGAGGTCGAAAAAGACGTTTTGGGGCCTGCTTTCTCTTTTTGAGCGGGAAGGACTTCTTTTTATCGGCAGTTCTGTCTAGGATATTATCTAGATCAGGGCCAAAAAGAAGGTCACCTGAAAAAGTTTGAATACCACAAAGTTTGCTCTTTGAGGCTGTATCCCCTGGCCAGGTTTTTAGCCATAAAGCTCTTCTTGCAGCATTTGTCAAAGCTGCAGACCTAGCTGACATTTTGATTGCTTCAGCCGAAGCATCCGCAATAGATGCCACTGCAGAGATCAGGGTAGGAAAGGAATCTAAGATCTCCTGTTTGGGGGAATTTGCCACTATATGTGATCTAAGCTGGTTCACCCAGTATTCCAGATTCCTGGCCACACATGTTGTGGCCGTTGCTGGCTTCAAATTGCTCATGTTTGATTGCCATGATCTCTTGAGCAAAAGATCCATGCGTTTGTGCATTGGATCCCTCAAAACCCCCATGTCTTCAAAAGACAGGTCTGTGGATCTTGAGACCTGGGAAAATGCAGCATCCAACCTGGGCACCTTATTCCACACCGCAGAAGGGTCCTCCTCAAAAGGGAAGCGCCTTTTGTGGGCTCTGGAAAAAAAGGGTTTTCTCTCTGGATCTTGCCATACTTTAGTAATGGCGTCAGAAATGACCTAATGGACTGGAAATGTTTGGCCCTTAGGTTTATTTAATCCTGCATACATGCGGTCATGAAGATATAATTCCTTCTTTTCCTCACTTAAGCCAAGTGTAACATGAATAACTTTAAGGAGCCCGTCTACCTCCTCTAGGGATAGCTTAAATTTGAAAGGGGCCACTTCCGCCTCCTCACCCTCCTTTTCCGAATCTTTAATGGAAGGAGCAGGGGACTGCTCTTCCCTGGTTGAGGGGTCTTCAGGTAAAGCTTCTACCATCGGGATAGAAAGGGAACCCTGGGAAGCCTCAGAAGTGAATGGCTGACTAGAAGCTGGATTAACTAAAGAGTGTCGAAAAGTTTGAATCGTGGCATATAGTTCCTTCTTTACAGAGGCAACCAGGTCATCACAAACCGAAGCTGATTCCTCCCTGACTAAAGAAGTGATGCATGTACTGCACAGGGCTTTTTTCCAATTTTCTCCCATTTTGGCCCTGCAAGAAGGGCATCTCTTTTTTGGGTCAGAGCTTTTAGCCTGTGAGAGAAAAAACAAAAAGGGAAAAAAAACAGGGGACCTTTTAGTGAGACCCAGTCTCAGCTTCACAAGAATCACCCACAGGTGCACTAAGAAGAAAGCAGTCATCCTCTAGTGCCCAGACAGGCCCCTTGCCACTAGGGTGTAGAGAAAAAAAAGGAATAGACCAAACCCAGGTAAAGGAAGAAAAAGCAGACTTGAATCGCTGCTCCTACCAGAGCTTTGCTGGCGCCTGTGCCTGTCCCCACTGATGCAGACACTGAGTCCTCCATCTCTGGTGTGCAGCTTTCTACCTGTGGCTTCATATGCTGCTTCCGGACTCCCATAGTGCACCGGACTGGAAGCGGAAATAGGCGCCAGCTCCTGTCCTCCCTTCTCCCTCCCTGTGTCCACGCCGGAAATGACGTTTTTGCTGATCCAGTGACCCGCTTTGTCATTTCCGGGGCGACCACCAGAAAAAAGCATGCACTATGACCCGCATGCTTGGCCAATCACGTCAGTAGAGAGAGCTGTAATTGGCCAAAGTCAGGGTGGCTTTGGAATTATGGTTCAGGGGGTTTAGAACACACCCCACACTATATAAGGCCGTCTACACGGCGGCCCTGTGTAGTGTGTTGGCGTGCTGAGAGATAGAAAGAGACAGTGTCATTTCATTTGAGTTAGATAGATTAGGCAGGACAGTTAGCTGCACTTACAGTATATTGTGTATATATATGCATCCCAGGTGTTCTATATATATATATATATATATATATATATATATATATATATATATATATATATATATATATATATACACACTGTATTCAGTTTAGCTAGAGCCGTTCCTGTTATCTTGTCTTGTTACAGTATTTACAGTTACCTGAAGAAAATTGCTGGTGTTCTTTTGATCCTATTATTACCACAGTCAGGCAGCTACACTATTTACAGTTAGTGTAGTGCGTCCTCCTCACAGTGTTCAGCTAAAGCTACAAGTTAGTTTAGTGTGACCTCTGCACATTGTTCAGCTAAAGCTACAAGTTAGTGTAGTGCGTCCTCCTCACAGTGTTCAGCTAAAACTACAGGTTAGTTTAGTGTGACCTCTGCACAGTGTTCAGCTAAAGCTACAAGTTAGTGTAGTGCGTCCTCCTCACAGTGTTCAGCTAAAACTACAAGTTAAACTTTTTTAGTTAAGCTGCACAAAAGAAGGGGGCGGAGGAAGCAGGGAATGTGAGCCCAGAAGCGAAGCAACAAAGGGGAGGGGCGTGACCGGATGTCAGAGTGAGAGGAGGGTCGAGTGAGCTCCCCCCAGCCCGATGCCTCCGTGTTTCCCGGACCTAGCCCAGCGTCCCGGCCTGCCTGACTGTGCCTCCAGTACCTTACAGAGCTCGGTGTTCGCCTGGCCGCCTGGCCCCTCTATCAACGCTCGTCCCAGCGTGCTGGCGGCGTATCGATACAGCTGCTTGGGAGAGAAAGCAGTCGGAGCCCTCGGAGCGGCGTGGAGGAGCACGAGCTACTTGTTGTTTGCGGTTACCCGGGCAACGGCTTCGGCAACAGCAAGAGGAAGCGGCGGGGATGGTAAGTGTCACTAGTAAGAGGACTAAGAGGACTCAATACCAGGAGCGTCCCTGCGCTGCCCAGGCACCTGGCAGCATTAAGGTACCAGCCCGTGTGGCCACAACAGGGGCGGACTGTCCCCCCCATCTCTTTAAGGGCCAGCCCATTGTTGCAGACAAGGGAAGGGGGGAGGCTCAGGTGGATCCAGGCAGAGTAACACACACTGCAAGTTAATGACCAGCCCTTTGGGCTTAGGTAAGATTGGGTAGTCTGGCGTGCTGTTATATAGTGAATTGCACCTGCTAGGGAGCAGACACCCCTTGATGGCTAGCGGAGAGTTGCATTAACAAGATTGACGCCAACTTTACACATTACACAAATCTAACGGAGCCGATACACCGCCTACCCTCAAACTTGGACAGTCTCCTTAGCGCAGCTACAAACGGGAAAGGCGAAGAGAGGGGGGGGATAGCATTAATCCCACGAGCGGCTCAACTCTTTCCTATACCTCCATGATCTTATATAATAAGTTATGACAAGGAAAAAGGGAGAGGAACTACAACAGCAGGACAATACTAGCTCCCAAATGACTCGCACATCAAAAGAAAAGGTGAACCAGGCAGCAGCCGCTGCAGCGGCTAAACTGGAAAAATTTGCGCACCCCTCGACCTCATCGCCATCTAAAAACACCCAGCTACAACAGGACAGATTGCATGCGGGGAGCTCAGGGGACAGGAGGAGCCTAGGAAAAGGGCCAGCGGCAACGCATACAATAAAAACGGCGAGCAGTAATAGCTCTGCGGGTGAATTTGCGGGACTAGCAGCCAACAAAGCTGCTGCGCACGACGCACCAACAGAAGCTGAACCCACACTGAAAGACGTTTTATGCGCTGTCAATTCCTGTAAGGCCTCCCTAAGCGACCTGTGCGACCAGCTAATGGGCCTAAAGGAAGAGATAACTATATTAAGTCAAGAGCTGCAAAGGACCATTGCCAGAACAACTGTACTGGAGGACAGAGTTAGCCAGGCTGAGGATGAATTAACCCCACTGAAACAAGAGCTCAAGTCATTAAAAACGCAGATGGGCCTATACAAAGCCAAAATGGAGGAAATGGAAAATAGGTCTCGCAGGAACAACGTGAGGATAGTAGGCCTGCCGGAGCGGTGTGAGGGCCCTCACCCTGAGGAGTTCTTGGAGAAGTGGCTTAAGGGAATATTTGGGACGGAAACCTTCTCCCACTTCTTTACTATTGAAAGAGCCCACAGAGTGCCAACTAGGGCCTCGCCAACAGGGGGGTACCCCAGGCCAATAATAATGAAACTTGTTAACTATAGAGACAAGGTAACATTGATGCGCAGAGCTAGAGAGCTGGGGGACATCTTATATAATGGAGCCAAGATCTTATTTTTTCCTGATTACTCCCCAGACCTCCAGAAACAGAGGGCTGAATTTAGGGGCATTAAGCGTAACCTACGGTCCTACAACATAGAATATGCCCTGCTGTATCCGGCGCGACTACATATCACTGCCCTAGGGTCCACCCTTTTTTTTGACACAACAGCAGGGGCATCAAAGTGGCTGGAAGACAACAAAGCGGACCTGCAGAGCTAGGGGTCAAATAAGTCTAGATTTGGATAGGAAAAGAGGAAAATGCGACTTGTTTCTTTTTTTTACTTTTTTTCTTGTTTTTTCTTCTTTTTCCATTTTTCATAGCAATCAGCAGTTTACACGGGGGATGTGGGAGGGGGGAAGGGGGGGTTGCGAGTTGGAAGTACGGATGAAGGATGCGATCACACTAGTGTTACACGTTTTAAATGCTGATCTAAGGGTTTGGAGGAGGGTTGTGGGAGGGGGGGAGGGGGGGAAGAGTGTGGTAGTGAGTCATAATGTATTTTCTCAATATATGTGTGGGGAGGCAATCCTTGTATGGTCGGGAGGGGGGAAAAAGGTCACAAGCACAGCCCCTAGGGCTAGCCTAGTTAGGCAGAAGGGGGGGTCACGAACAAGGGTGGGTAGTAGGGGGATGCACGAAGCTGAGGGTGGGGGGGAAGGGGGGTCTATAGAAAGACACAAGGTTAGGCAATGGAGTGAACGTCAGGCACATATAGTTATGAAGGGTGGGCTCATAAAAATAAATGCAAGGTTTACTAGCACATGTGGTTTATATCTGCACCTAGGAAATGTGGGGGGGGGGGGAGTCCCCGGACGCGGGGGCCTTACGCCCCCCCCACTCCATTTTTTTTCTTTCTTTTTTTTTACCCCTTTCTATTTTTTTTCTTTTTTTTTTTTCTTCCATAGCGCTCATGAATAACTTGGTACTTACAAGAACACAAACGAAATGCCCTTCCTCTCTGGGCGTTTGCTCTTTTTCCCTTTTTTTGGCCCCCCCTTTCTTTTTTTTTTTCTTTTTCTTCTCTTCCTTTTCCTTTTTTACCCTTTTTTTTTTTTTTGCTTCTTTTTTTTTCTTTTCTTCTTTCTAAATACTTTTTAATATGTTAAAGATAGGCTCTTGGAACGTTAGGGGTATGGGTGATCCTGCTAAAAGGGCAGCAGTCTTCACGGCAATAGAAGCTTACGGGGTTGAACTGGCTTGCCTGCAGGAAACCCACCTCACTAACGACACCAAACTACAAGTTTGGAATTATACATTTCAAGAACAGTACCACTCAGTCTACACCTCATATTCAAGAGGGGTGAGCATATTGGTGGGGAGAGGTATTTCGTTTTCCTGCAGGGAAACCAGAATCGATGCATTGGGCCGCTATATTTTTCTGAGTTGCATTGTGGAAGACAGGCCTCTGGTAATAGCAAATATCTACATCCCTCCCCCGTTCAAAACAGAGATCATATTGGATCTGTTGGAATTTGTCGAGAACAAGCCAGACGTACCGATAATAGCGGTGGGGGATTTTAATGCAGTTTTGGATAATAAAATGGATCGATTTCCGCCTATGAATTGGGCGGAAAGGGTATCGGAGGGTCGTTTAGGCCAACTTCTGGAAGAGATTGGGTGGTGTGATTTGTGGAGATCCCATAATCCAAAAACCCGGCAGTATTCCTGCTATTCAGGTTCATACTCGACTCTTTCGCGTATAGACATGGCAGTAGGCAACAGCGAAGCTCTACAACTAATAGGGATTATAGAATATAAGCCGAGGGGCATATCGGACCACTCTCCCCTGACCTTGACTCTGAACTTAAATGTCAGAACTAGCCGGAAAAGGTGGTCAATAAAACCGCTATGGTTGGATCTAATAGGCAGCCCAGCAGAAGTTACCTCTAAATTAAAAGAGTTCGTAATATTTAACTCAGGCACAGCCCCTAAGGCGTTAGTGTGGGACACTTTAAAAGCGTTTCTTAGGGGATTACTACACCAGCAGGTTGCTACAGTAAAGAAAACGTCAAGGGAATGGGAGGCGAGAGCTAGAAGAGAAGCTACGGAAGCAGAAGCACAATATGTGGCGGACCCAACCCCTGCAAAACAGGAGGTATGGCTTAGTAGGCAACAAGAGTATAGGGAATTAATTAATAGAAGAGCAGAAAACAAAAGACTATTCCAGAAGCAAAGTTACTATGGCGAAGGAGAGAAGGTAGGTCGGATGTTGGCACTAATAACTAAGTCCAACCTATCCCCATCGGCCATCCTCTCAATTAGGACACCGGTTGGAGAGATTACTTCTGATCCCGCCGAGGTCCTAGAGACCTTCACTACGTTCTATAGGGACCTGTACAGGTCGCGCCGGGGGCTGGACCGGTGTGATATGGATGGGTTTCTGAAAGGGGTGGATCTGCCTGTACTATCGGAGGGGGACAGGAGTGAGATGGAGTCTCCCCTGACCCTGGAGGAGTTGCAAAAGGCTGTTGCAGAGTTGTCAGGCCAGAAATCCCCCGGCCCGGATGGCCTGCAACTGGAGATTTACAGAAAATATGGGGAGGTTCTACTCCCGGAGCTTTTAAAAGTATTGGAGCAGACGATTAAGGACGGAAGGCTACCCCCATCAATGTTGGAGGCTGACATAGTGGTGATACCAAAAGAGGGGAAAGACCAACTGGAAGTCACCTCATATAGACCGATATCACTACTGTGTTCAGACGCCAAGATTGTAGCAAAGGTGCTGGCGTCTAGATTAAATAAGTGCATCGCAAAACTGGTCCATCCAGACCAATTGGGGTTTATCCCCGACCGGTCTACCAGCACCAATATTAGAAGGGTATACTTAAACCTCCAGGCTCCAGCGGAGAATGCGGGGCCTAGAGCCATACTGTCTCTGGACGCCGCCAAGGCCTTTGACAGCCTGGAGTGGGAATATCTTTGGCGGGTGATGGAGAGGTTTGGATTTGGCCCCGTATTCATCAGCTGGTTAAAAATCCTTTATAATCAACCAAGGGCAAGACTCAAAATAAACAATGACTACTCAGAAAGCTTTCCCCTCGAAAGAGGGACCAGACAGGGCTGTCCCCTATCCCCGTTGCTGTTTGTCTTGGCCATGGAGCCGCTGGCGGGAGCGGTGAGATCATCATCCGAACTGCAGGGCTTTCACAGAAATGGCGAGGAAGAGAGAATTGCACTTTTTGCGGACGATGTCCTTTTCTTTCTAGGGGACACGACCTCCTCATTAGAGAAAGTAATACACCTAGTGGAGGACTTTGGGAAATTCTCAGGATTGACAATCAATTGGGAGAAATCATCGCTCCTGCCGGTCGACCCATTGGCCAACCCTATTTCAACGAGCTTACCCCAACTGAAAGTCACGGGGAAAATGAAGTACCTTGGTGTAGTGTTGTCCAAGGATCCCGGTGCGTTCATTGAGGACAACTTGGTCCCTCTTCTATTAAAATTCAAGAAAAAATGCGATACCTGGTGTAGACTCCCTCTATCCGTGGCGGGCCGGACAAACTTGATTAAGATGATATGGCTGCCCCAGCTGCTATACCTGTTCCACAACTCTCCAGTATGGATCGGGGAGAAGTGGTTTCAAAGAATCCAATCCCTCTTTAGGGAATTAATTTGGAAAAAAGGACAGGCTAGAATAGGCTTACAAAAATTGCAGTGCTCCACCACGGAGGGGGGACTGGGCGTCCCCCACCCGCGTACTTACTTTCTGGCAGCCCAGCTACAGCAACTAGGGGGATGCGCCATTGATGGAGGGGGAAATAAGAACGCCAAAATTATCCTACAGGGCAGCCCACACAACTCATTAGTCGAAGCACTGGAGGCAGACTCACTACTAGGAGGGACCCCGATACTTAAAATGATTACCAGGGTTTGGCAGACAGCCAAGCGAATAATGGGGTATAGGGGAGCCTCAGAATACTCACCAATTTGGGACAACAAGAACCTGCAGGAATTATTATCTGTTGATAGGAATAAGCTGTGGGAGAGGAACGGGGTCCGCCGGTTGATACAGTTATATGAGGGGGGCACTCTGAAACCCTTTGAAGTGCTGAGGCATGAGTACGGGCTACCAAATCGTGTATTCTATAGTTACTTGCAGATTAGACACGCCCTGAGAAAGCAGTTTGGAAGGCAACCCCCCACTTGGTGCAAGATCTCACTATTACAAACAATAATTAATTCAGAGACCTCCAAGGGGTTAATCACAGCAATATATAGTCAACTAATTAAGAAAACAAACATGTATGTTGGCTCTTCCGGGGGCAGGGACAGGTGGGCGGCTGATGTGGGGGAGATAACGGACATACAGTGGAAAAGGATCCTGGAAATGGGATCTGAGGTGTCGGTCTCTCCCTCACAAAAGGCCTCCCACCTGATGCTACTGCACAGGTCTTATTATACACCAAAAAAGCTCTTTATGATTGGCCGCCGAACCAACGATGAGTGCCCCAGATGCAGATGAACAGGCGATCTGATTCATAGGTTCTGGAGGTGCCCAAAATTAGTTAGGTATTGGTCCGAGATCTTAAAGAAAATAAATACCATATTTAAAACTAATTTAGAGCTAGATTCCAGGACCTGTGTGCTGGGGCATGTTACTAACGGTCTAAGAGATAGGAACACGGCGGTGGCGGTGGCAAGATGCCTGTTCCAAGCCAGAAAACTAATCGCACAGTCCTGGCAATCAAGTACTCCTCCCACCCCGGAAGTCTGGATAGGGACTGTTAATTCCACAGTGTGGAGCGAAAGAACATTCTATACGAGGTCAGGCAATTATAATAAATTTGCGAGAATGTGGAACCTGTGGATTCAGACAATGCCGTGCCCCCCATCAGTGACACTCTAGCGCCGAGAATACCCACTTCCTATTAATGGGGTGGGCTATACTAGGAGCAGCCCAGAGCTTAGAGTCGAGTTGGAATAATGCATGGAACCTATGTCGGCCATTGGACGCGCCTTGAATATATAGGGGTTCAACGGGGGGGTATAACAGGGGGCGGGTGGGTGGGCTCACTAAAAAGAAAAGTACCAAATAAATAAAAACGCATAATAGTAATTGTGAGGACATACGGTTAATTGGCTTAGCGCTGCAGGATATATGTTATGCTCTTTGTAACACGGCACTACCGCAACTACACATATTTTGTAATGTATATTGCTATACAACATTTGCACAGAAGATTCATTAAAAAAAAAAAAAAAAATAATAATAAAAAAAAAAAAAAAGGGGCAATCGCGATAAGCCACAACGATGCGACTTGATTAGAGACATACATGAATACCAGGCTGAAGTCAGTCTCTTGACAAAGTTAACTGATGTGGAAAAAACAAAAAAACAAAAAAAAAAACTACAAGTTAGTGTAGTGCGACCTCTGCACAGTGTTCAGCTAAAGCTACAAGTTATTTTAGTGAGACCTCTGCACAGTGTTCAGCTAAAGCTACAAGTTAGTGTAGTGCAACCTCTGAACATTGTTCAGCTAAAGCTACAAGTTAGTGCAGTGCGACCTCTGCACAGTGTTCAGCTAAAGCTACAAGTTATTTTAGTGCGACCTCTGCACAGTGTTCAGCTAAAGCTACAAGTTAGTGTAGTGCGTCCTCTGAACAGTGTTCATCTAAAGCTACAAGTTAGTGTATTGTGTATATATATGCATCCCAGGTGTTGCATATATATATATATATATATACACTGTATTCAGTTTAGCTAGATCTGTTCCTGTTATCTTCCTACTGATAGGCAGGCTTGTCTTGTTACAGTATTTACAGCTACCTAAAGAAAATTGCTGGTGTTCTTTTGATCCTATTAGTACCACAGTCAGGCAGCTAGACTATTTACAGTTAGTGTAGTGCGTCCTCCTCACAGTGTTCAGTTAAAGCTACAAGTTAGTTTAGTGTGACCTCTGCACAGTGTTCAGCTAAAACTACAAGTTAATGTAGTGCGTCCTGCTCACAGTGTTTAGCTAAAACTACAAGTTAGTGTAGTGAGACCTCTGCACAGTGTTCAGCTAAAGCTACAAGTTAGTGTAGTGCATCCTCTGAACAGTGTTCATCTAAAGCTACAAGTTAGTGTAGTGCGTCCTCCTCACAGTGTTCAGCTAAAGCTACAAGTTAGTGTAGTGCGTCCTCCTCACAGTGTTCAGCTAAAGCTACGGGTTAGTTTAGTGTGACCTCTGCACAGTGTTCAGCTAAAGCTACAAGTTAGTGTAGTGCGTCCTCCTCACAGTGTTCATCTAAAGCTACAAGTTAGTGTAGTGCGTCCTCCTCACAGTGTTCAGCTAAAGCTACAAGTTAGTGTAGTGCGACCTCTGCACAGTATTCAGCTAAAGCTACAAGTTAGTGTAGTGCATCCTCTGAACAGTGTTCATCTAAAGCTACAAGTTAGTGTAGTGCGACCTCTGCACAGTGTTCAGCTAAAGCTACCTATAGAAGGTTGGTGGTGTTTTCCTGATCCTTTCACTACCGCAGGCAGCTAAAGTATTTACACGTTAGTGTAGTGCGACCTCTGCACAGTGTTCAGCTAAAGCTACCTCTAGAAGGTTGGTGGTGTTTTCCTGATCCTATCACTACCGCAGCCAGCTAAAGTATTTACACGTTAGTGTAGTGCGACCTCTGCACAGTGTTCAGCTTAAGCTACCTATAGAAGGTTGGTCTTGTTTTCCTAATCCTATCACTACCGCAGGCAGCTAAATTATTTACACGTTAGTGTAGTGCGACCTCTGCACTGTTCAGCTAAAGCTACCTGGTGAAGGTTGGTGGTGTTTTCCTGATCCTATCACTACCGCAGGCAGCTAAATTATTTACATGTTAGTGTAGTGCGACCTCTGCACTGTTCAGCTAAAGCTACCTGTAGAAGGTTGGTGGTGTTTTTCTGATCGTATCACTACCGCAGGCAGCTAAATTATTTACACGTTAGTGTAGTGCGACCTCTGCACAGTGTTCAGCTAAAGCTACCTGTAGAAGGTTGGTGGTGTTCTCATACTGTAGGCAGGCAGTTAATTTTGCTAGCTGTAGTATCAGTATATATATATATATATATATATATATATATATATATATATATATCCCAGCTTAGTGCAGCTACAGGCCATTGGTATGTCTGGAAGGCCAACAAGGAGAGGCAGACAGCCACAAGCCAATAAAAGAGGGCAAGCAGGCTCTGTGTCTAGTAGGGATGAGCCGAACACCCCCCGGTTCGGTTCGCACCAGAACCCGCGAACGGACCGAAAGTTCGCACGAACGTTAGAACCCCATTGACGTCTATGGGACTCGAACGTTCGAAATAAAAAGTGCTCATTTTAAAGGCTAATTTGCATGGTATTGTCCTAAAAAGGGTTTGGGGACCCGGGTCCTACCCCAGGGGACATGTATCAATGCAAAAAAAACTTTTAAAAACGGTCGTTTTTTCGGGAGCAGTGATTTTAATGATGCTTAAAGTAAAAAAAAAAAGTGAAATATTCCTTTAAATATCGTACCTGGGGGGTGTCTATAGTATGCCTGTAAAGTGACGCGTGTTTCCCATGTTTAGAACAGTCCCTGCACCAAATGTCATTTTTAAAGGAAAAAATCTCATTTAAAACTGCTTGCGGGTTTAATGTCATGTCGGGTCATGGCAATATGGATGAAAATCAGTGAGACAAACGGCATGGGTACCCCCCAGTCCATTACCAGGCCCTTTGGGTCTTGTATGGATATTAAGGGGAACCCCGCACCCAAATTAAAATAAGGAAAGGTGTGGGGCCACCAGGCCCTATATACTCTGAACAGCAGTATACAGGCGGTGCAAACAAGACAGGGACTGTAGGTTTGTTGTTAAGTAGAATCTGTTTGTAATTTTGAACATTTTTAACGTGTTTAGCTCAAGCCAAAAAATCTTTTCTAAGCTTTTTGGAAAACATAGGGAAGGGTTATCACCCCTGTGACATTTGTTTTGCTGTCTTTCCTCCTCTTCAGAAGATTTCACCTCACTTTTTTGTCCCAATGAAAAATGTTTTTTGAAAATTTGGTTTTTTTTGTGGAACAAGGATTGGAAAGCATCAGTGGAAAGGAGAAATTGTTTTCCCATATTAACTCTTACAGGAGAGAATTTCCCTTCCTAGGGGTAGATTTCATCTCACTTCCTGTTGTCTCCTTCCGTTTGCAAGTAGGAGTCGTTTGTAAGTTAGATGTTTGAAAGTAGGGTCCTGCCCTATATACTCAGCAGAAATTTGGGCCTTAGGTGTTGCTGTGGCCACAACACTGTAAGCCCTCACAGGGCCCTGCTGTGAAATATTAGATCAAGAATTGTAATTACATGCCCCTGTTGAACAGGAGCTGAAAAATTAGGCATTAGGCACTGGTGCTGGTGCCACAACACTAAAACCCCTCACAGGACACTCTAGTTGGAACGCAGGAACGAGCCCTGCTGCAAAGTATTGCATCAAAAATTGTAATTACACGCCCCTGTTAGACAGGGGCAGAAAAATTGGGCCTTAGGCACTGGTGCTGGTGCCACAACACTGCAACCTCTCACAGACACTCTAGTTGGAACGCAGGAACGAGCCTGCTGCAAAGTATTGCATCAAAAATTGTATTTACACGCCCCTGTTAGACAGGGGCAGAAAAATTGGGCCTTAGGCACTGGTGCTGGTGCCACAACACTGCAACCCCTCACAGACACTCTAGTTGGAATGCAGGAACGAGCCCTGCTGCAAAGTATTACATCAAAAATTGTCATTACACGCCCCTGTTAAACAGGGGCTGAAAAATTGTGCCTTAGGCACTGGTGGTGGCGCCCAGAACCAAAAATGTTCTTACAAGCTATCAGCGTGATGATTGAGGAGGAAGAGGATAATTACTCAGGGATAGTCACTCAGCATCAGCATAGGCAGTCTTTGAAGGGATCTGAGATTTCAAAAAAAATTATTCAGTTACATCAGCATCAGGTGCTTGGTAGCTGGTGGTGATCCAAGACTGATTCATTTTTATGAAGGTCAGCCGATCGACCGAGTCGTGGACAGACGCACCCTGTGATCAGTTACCACGCCTCCAGCAGCACTGAATGTGCGTTCCGAAAGAACGCTGGATGCAGGACAGGCCAGTAGCTCAATTGCATACTGTGCAAGCTCTGGCCAGTGATCCATCCTCAAGACCCAGTAACCCAGAGGATTTTCGGTGGGAAAGGTGTCCAAGTCTGATCTTGCCCCTAGGTATTCCTGCACCATGTAAAACAGACGCTGGCGATGGTTGCTGGAACCGATCATACCTTGGGGCTGCGGACCAAAAAATTGTCTGAACGCATCGGTCAGACGGCCACCTTCTCCACCGCTCCTTCTTTGACTGACCGAAGCCTCAGCAACACGTTGTCCAGAAACAGGAGTTTGTAACCTCCCAGTCTCTGGGAACGCGTTGCACAGACCTTTCTGCAAGGCCTCCCGGAGATGTTTCATCCTCTGCTCCCTCTGCGATGGCAAGATAAGGTCCGCAACCTTACCCTTGTAACGTGGATCAAGGAGGGTTGCCAGCCAGTATTGGTCCTTCTCCTTGATACCACGAATACGAGGATCCTTACGCAGGCTTTGCAGGATCAGGGAGGCCATGCAGCGTAGGTTTGCTGAGGCATTCGGTCCGGAGTCCTCTGGGTCACTAAGGACAACAACGTCCGCAGCCACCTCCTCCCAGCCACGTACAAGTCCATGTGTTCCTTGGGACTGATCCCTTAAAGACTGCTGCTGATGCTGAGTGCCAGGCTCCACCTCCATACTGACACAATCTTCCTCCTCCTCTTCCTCCTCCTCGTCCTCTTCCTGTGTGATCGGCGGGCACGCAGGAACACTGTCTGGATAAAGGGGGCCTTGAGAGCTAAGGAAGTCCTCCTCTTCCTGCCTCTGTTCTGCCTCAAGTGCCCTGTCCATTATTCCACGCAGCGTGTGCTCCAACAGGTGGACAAGGGGGACAGTGTCACTGATGCATGCACTGTCACTGCTCACCATCCTCGTGGCCTCCTCGAATGGTGACAGGACAGTGCATGCATCCCTGATCATGGCCCACTGGCGTGGGGAAAAAAAACCAAGCTCCCCTGACCCTGTCCTGGTGCCATAGTCGCACAGGTACTCATTGATGGCCCTCTGCTGCGTGTGCAGCCGCTGCAGCATGGCCAACGTTGAGTTCCACCTGGTGGGCATGTCACAGATTAGGCGGTTCTTGGGCAGGTTAAACTCCTTTTGGAGGTCCGTCAGCCGAGAACTGGCATTATATGACCGGCGGAAATGCACACAGACTTTCCTGGCCTGCCTCAGGACATCCTGTAAGTCCGGGTACCTGCCCAAGAACCGCTGCACCACCAAGTTAAGGACGTGAGCCAAACAGGGCACATGGGTCATTTGTCCCTGTCGGAGGGCAGAGAGGAGGTTGGTGCCATTGTCGCAAACCACCATTCCTGCCTTAAGTTGGCGTGGCGTCAACCACCTCTGAACCTGCCCCTGCAGAGCTGACAGAACCTCTACCCCAGTGTGGCTCCTGTCCCCCAAGCACACCAGCTCAAGCACCGCATGGCATCTTTTGGCCTGCGTACTTGCGTAGCCCCTTGAACGCCTATGGAGCACCGCTGGTTCCGAGGAAGAGGCCATGGAGGAAGAAGAAGAGGAGGGGGTGGAGGAGAGAGGTGTGTCACAATCAGCATTTTGGAGGCGTGGTGGCGAAACAACCTCCAACACTACTGCACCTTGTCCTGCATCCTTCCCAGCTGCCAGCAGAGTCACCCAATGCGCCGTGAAACTTAGGTAACGTCCCTGTCCATGCCTGCTGGACCATGAGTCAGCGGTAATATGCACCTTACCGCTGACCGCCCTGTCCAGCGAGGCATGGACATTCCCTTCCACATGCCGGTAGAGAGCCGGAATCGCCTTCCGTGAGAAAAAGTGGCGTTTGGGTACCTGCCACTGAGGAACTGCACATTCCACAAACTCACGGAAGGGGGCAGAGTCTACCAACTGAAAAGGCAGCAGTTGAAGTGCTAGCAATTTTGCCAAGCTAGCATTCAACCGCTGGGCATGTGGATGGCTGGGAGCAAACTTCTTTCGGCGGTGCAGCAGCTGGGGCAGGGAAATTTGCCTGGTACAATCTGACGTCGGTGTACCAAAAGCAGATTGCCCACAAGTACTTGGCTGTGACACACCTAATTCTACACCTTCATTCCTCTCACTGCAGGTCTCAGAGAGGACTGAAGGTCTAGTGGGGTTGGAAATCTCAGCTGATGAGGAGCAAGGAGAGATCCTCTTTGTTCTTTGGTGTGGGTCTTTTAGATACGCTTGCCAATGAACTGCATGGCAGGTCAACATATGTCTGGTCAAGCATGTGGTACCCAAGCGGGAGATGTTTTGGCCACGCGAGATACGCTTGAGACATATGTTGCAAATAGCAGCGGTGCGATCTGATGCACTCGTCTCAAAATAGGCCCACACCAAAGAACTTTTTGAATAACGCGCAGAGACTGCAGCGCCCTGCACATGTGGAGCTTTGGGGTGTGATGCAGTCAATGTGCTGCCCTTAGGCTGGCCCCTGGAGGGCATCCTGCCTCGTTGGTGATGTGCCGCCTCCTCCTCCTCCTCCTCCTCCTCTCTCCTATCAGGCACCCACGTTGAGTCAGTGACCTCATCATCCCCTCCCTCCTCATCACTGGAGCAAACCTGGCAGTATGCTGCAGCAGGGGGAGCATGACTGCCAGATTGCTGTCCTTCTTGGGCACCCCCTCTGTCCGTGCTCATGTTACTGCCTTCATCGAGCTCAGTATCATCATCAGAGCCTTCCAAACGCTGGGCATCCTCCTGGAGCATGTACCCAACACTGTGGTCAAACAGTTCGAGGGAATCCTCATGAGGACATGGTGGAGCTAGGGAAGGAGTCACTGATGACATTGAGCTGAGGGAAGAGGCCGCTGCTTTGCCAGACAAAGCACCCTGGGCATGGGTGAGAGAGGATGAGGAGGATGAGGACGGCTTGGTCATCCACTCGACCAAGTCTTCCGCATGTTGCGGCTCAACACGGCCAGCTGCCGAAAAAAAGGCCAAGCGTGTCCCATGGCCACGTGCTGATGAGGATGCACCGTCTCCACGACCAGCACTAGACACAGAGCCTGCTTGCCCTCTCTTATTGGCTTGTGACTGTCTGCCTCTCCTTCTTGGCCTTCCAGACATACTAATGGCCTGTAGCTGCACTAAGCTGGGATAGAACACCTGTCATTTTCTTCAGGTAGCTTTATATACTGTAACCAGACAAGCCTGCCTGTCAGTAGGAAGATAACAGGAACGGATCTAGCTGAACACTGTGAGCAGGACGCACTGTACTAAATGTAAATAGTCTAGCTGCCTGACCGTGGTACTAATAGGATCAAATAGAACACCTGTAATTTTCTTCAGGTAGCTTTATATACTGTAACCAGACAAGCCTGCCTGTCAGTAGGAAGATAACAGGAACGGATCTAGCTGAACACTGTGAGCAGGACGCACTGTACTAAATGTAAATAGTCTAGCTGCCTGACCGTGGTACTAATAGGATCAAATAGAACACCTGTAATTTTCTTCAGGTAGCTTTATATACTGTAACCAGACAAGCCTGCCTGTCAGTAGGAAGATAACAGGAACGGATCTAGCTGAACACTGTGAGCAGGACGCACTGTACTAAATGTAAATAGTCTAGCTGCCTGACCGTGGTACTAATAGGATCAAATAGAACACCTGTAATTTTCTTCAGGTAGCTTTATATACTGTAACCAGACAAGCCTGCCTGTCAGTAGGAAGATAACAGGAACGGATCTAGCTGAACACTGTGAGCAGGACGCACTGTACTAAATGTAAATAGTCTAGCTGCCTGACCGTGGTACTAATAGGATCAAATAGAACACCTGTAATTTTCTTCAGGTAGCTTTATATACTGTAACCAGACAAGCCTGCCTGTCAGTAGGAAGATAACAGGAACGGATCTAGCTGAACACTGTGAGCAGGACGCACTGTACTAAATGTAAATAGTCTAGCTGCCTGACCGTGGTACTAATAGGATCAAATAGAACACCTGTAATTTTCTTCAGGTAGCTTTATATACTGTAACCAGACAAGCCTGCCTGTCAGTAGGAAGATAACAGGAACTGATCTAGCTGAACACTGTGAGCAGGACACACTGTACTAAATGTAAATAGTCTAGCTGCCTGACCGTGGTACTAATAGGATCAAATAGAACACCTGTAATTTTCTTCAGGTAGCTTTATATACTGTAACCAGACAAGCCTGCCTGTCAGTAGGAAGATAACAGGAACGGATCTAGCTGAACACTGTGAGCAGGACGCACTGCACTAAATGTAAATAGTCTAGAAGATAACAGGAACGGATCTAGCTGAACACTGTGAGCAGGACGCACTGCACTAAATGTAAATAGCAGGAACGGATCTAGCTGAACACTGTGAGCTGGACGCACTGCACTAAATGTAAATAGCAGGAACGGATCTAGCTGAACACTGTGAGCAGGACGCACTGCACTAAATGTAAATAGCAGGAACGGATCTAGCTGAACACTGTGAGCAGGACGCACTGCACTAAATGTAAATAGCAGGAACGGATCTAGCTGAACACTGTGAGCAGGACGCACTGCACTAAATGTAAATAGCAGGAACGGATCTAGCTGAACACTGTGAGCAGGACGCACTGCACTAAATGTAAATAGCAGGAATGGATCTAGCTGAACACTGTGAGCAGGACGCACTGCACTAAATGTAAATAGCAGGAACGGATCTAGCTTAACACTGTGAGCAGGACGCACTGCACTAAATGTAAATAGTCTAGAAGATAACAGGAACGGATCTAGCTGAACACTGTGAGCAGGACGCACTGCACTAAATGTAAATAGCAGGAACGGATCTAGCTGAACACTGTGAGCTGGACGCACTGCACTAAATGTAAATAGCAGGAACGGATCTAGCTGAACACTGTGAGCAGGACGCACTGCACTAAATGTAAATAGCAGGAACGGATCTAGCTGAACACTGTGAGAAGGACGCACTGCACTAAATGTAAATAGCAGGAACGGATCTAGCTGAACACTGTGAGCAGGACGCACTGCACTAAATGTAAATAACAGGAACGGATCTAGCTGAACACTGTGAGCAGGACGCACTGCACTAAATGTAAATAGCAGGAACGGATCTAGCTGAACACTGTGAGCAGGACGCACTGCACTAAATGTAAATAGTCTAGATAGAAGATAACAGGAACGGATCTAGCTAAACTGAATACAGTGTATATATATATATGCAACACCTGGGATGCATATATATACACAATACACTGTAAGTGCAGCTAACTGACTGACTGTTCTGCCTAATCTATCTAACTCAAATCAAATGACACTGTCTCTCTCTCTCTCTATCTCTCAACACACCGGAACACACACTACACAGGGCCGCCGTGCAGGCGGCCTTATATAGTGTGGGGTGTGTACTAAATCCCCTGAGCCATAATTGGCCAAAGCCACCCTGGCTTTGGCCAATTACAGCTCTCTCTACTGACGGCGCTGTGATTGGCCAAGCATGCGGGTCATAGTGCATGCTTGGCCAATCATCAGCCAGCAATGCACTGCGATGCCGCAGTGAATTATGGGCCGTGACGCGCCACACGAATTTGGCGCGAACGGCCCATATCGTTCGCAATTCGACGGACGGTCGAACAGCCGATGTTCGAGTCGAACATGGGTTCGACTCGAACACGAAGCTCATCCCTAGTGTCTAGAGGCAACGGTGCTGGTCGTGGAGACGGTGCATCCTCATCAGCACGTGGCCGTGGGACACACTTGGACTTTTTTTGGCAGCTGGCCGTGTTGAACTGCAACATGCAGAAGACTTGGTCGAGTGGATGACCAAGCCGTCCTCATCCTCCTCATCCTCCCTCACCCATGCTCAGGGTACTTTGTCTGGCAAAGCAGCTGCCAACGCGGCCTCTTCCCTCGGCTCAATGGCATCAGTGACTCCTTCCCTAGCCCCACCATGTCCTCCTTCCCTAGCCCACCAGTCCCTCGAACTGTTTGACCACAGTGTTGGGTACATGCTCCAGGAGGATGCCCAGTGTTTAGAAGGCTCTGATGATGATACTGAGCTAGATGAAGGCAGTAACGTGAGCACGGACAGAGGGGGTGCCCAAGAAGGACAGCAATCTGGCAGTCGTGCTCCCCCTGCTGCAGCATACTGCCAGGTTTGCTCCAGTGATGAGGAGGGAGGGGATGATGAGGTCACTGACTCAACGTGGGTGCCTGATAAGAGAGAGGAGGAGGAGGAGGAGGGGCACATCACCAACAAAGCTCTGCATGTGCAGGGCGCTGCTGTCTCTGAGCGTTATTCCAAAAGTTCTTTGGTGTGGGCCTTTTTTGAGACGAGTGCATCAGATCGCACCGCTGCTATTTGCAACATATGTCTCAAGCATATCTCGCATGACCAAAACATCTCCCGCTTGGGCACCACATGCTTGAGCAGACATATGTTGACCTGCCATGCAGTTCGTTGGCAAGCATATCTAAAAGACCCACACCAAAGAACAAAGAGGACCTCTCCTTGCTCCTCATCAGCAGAGATCTCCAACCCCACTATACCTTTAGTCCTCTCTGAGACCTGCACTGAGAGGAATGAAGGTGTAGAATTAGGTGTGTCACAGCCAAGTACTTGTGGGCAACCTTCTTTCGGTACACCGATGTCAGATTGTACCAGGCAAATTTCCCTGCCCCAGCTGCTGCACCGCCGAAAGAAGTTCGCTCCCAGCCATCCACAGGCCCAGCGGTTGAATGCTAGCTTGGCAAAATTGCTAGCACTTCAACTGCTACCTTTTCAGTTTGTAGACTCTGCCCCCTTCTGTGAGTTTGTGGAATGTGCGGTTCCTCAGTGGCAGGTACCCAAACGCCACTTTTTCTCACGGAAGGCGATTCCGGCTCTCTACCAGCATGAGGAAGGCAATGTCTTGGCCTCGCTGGACAGGGCGGTCAGCGGTAAGGTGCATATTACCGCTGACTCATGGTTCAGCAGGCATTGACAGGGACGTTGCCTAAGTTTCACGGCGCATTGGGTCACTCTGCTGGCAGCTGGGAAGGATGCAGGACAAGGTGCAGTAGTGTTGGAGGTTGTTCCGCCACCACGCCTCCAAAATGCCACTACTAATGATTGTGACACACCTCTCTCCTCCACCCCCTCCTCTGCTTCTTCCTCCATGGCCCCTTCCTGTGCTTTGTCCTCGGAACCAGCGGTGCTCCTTAGGCATTCAAGGGGCTACGCAAGTACGCAGGCTAAAAGATGCCATGCGGTGCTTGAGCTGGTGTGCTTGGGGGACAGGAGCCACACTGGGGCAGAGGTTCTGTCAGCTCTGCAGGGGCAGGTTCAGAGGTGGTTGACGCCACTCCAACTTAAGGCAGGAATGGTGGTTTGCGACAATGGCACCAACCTCCTCTCCGCCCTCCGACAGGGACAACTGACCCATGTGCCCTGTTTGGCTCACGTCCTTAACTTGGTGGTGCAGTGGTTCTTGGGCAGGTACCCGGACTTACAGGATGTCCTGAGGCAGGCCAGGAAAGTCTGTGTGCATTTCCACCGGTCATATAATGCCAGTGCTCGGCTGGCAGACCTCCAAAAGGAGTTTAACCTGCCCAAGAACTGCCTAATTTGTGACATGCCCACCAGGTGGAACTCAACGTTGGCCATGCTGCAGCGGCTGCACACGCAGCAGAGGGCCATCAATGAGTACCTGTGCGACTATGGCACCAGGACAGGGTCAGGGAAACTTGTTTTTTGTTTCAGTATGGAGGTGGAGCCTGGCACTCAGCATCAGCAGCAGTCTTTAAGGGATCAGTCCCAAGAAACACATGGACTTGTACGTGGCTGGGAGGAGGTGGCTGCGGACCATGTCATCCTTAGTGATCCAGAGGACTCCGGACCGAATGCCTCAGCAAACCTACGCTGCACGGCCTCCCTGATCCTGCAAAGCCTGCATAAGGATCCTTGTATTCGTGGTATCAAGGAGAAGGACCAATACTGGCTGGCAAACCCTCCTTGATCCACGTTACAAGGGTAAGGTTGCGGACCTTATCTTGCCATCGCAGAGGGAGCAGAGGATGAAACATCTTTGGGAGGCCTTGCAGAAAGGTCTGTGCAATGCATTCCCAGAGACTGGGAGGTTACAAACTCCTGTTTCTGGACAACGTGTTGCTGAGGCTTCGGTCAGTCAAAGAAGGAGCGGTGGAGAAGGTGGCCATCTGACCGATGCGTTCAGACAGTTTTTTAGTCCGCAGCCCCAAGGTATGATCGGTTCCAGCAACCATCGCCAGCGTCTGTTTTACATGGTGCAGGAATACCTAGGGGCAAGATCTGACTTGGACACCTTTCCCACCGAAAATCCTCTGGGTTACTGGGTCTTGAGGACGGATCACTGGCCAGAGCTTGCACAGTATGCAATTGAGCTACTGGCCTGTCCTACATCCAGCGTTCTTTCGGAACGCACATTCAGTGCTGCTGGAGGCTTTGTAACCGATCACAGGGTGCGTCTGTCCACCGACTCGGTCGATCGACTCACCTTCATAAAAATGAATCAGTCTTGGACCACCACCAGATACCAAGCACCTGATGCTGATGTAACCAAATATTTTTTTTTTAAATGTCAGATCCCTTCAAAGACTGCCTATGCTGATGCTGAGTGACTATCCTGTTATGCTGAGTAATTATCCTCTTCCTCCTCAATGATCATGCTGATAGCTTGAGAGAACATTTTTGGTTCTTGGCACCACCATCAGTGCCTAAGGCCCAATTCTTAAGCCCCTGTTTAACAAGGGCATGTAATTACAATTTTTGATGCAATTCTTTGCAACAAGGCTCGTTCCTGCGTTCCAACTAGAGTATCTGTGAGGGGTTGCAGTGTTGTGCCTCCAGCACCACCAAAGGCCCAATTTTTCTGGCCCTGTTCAACAGGGGCATGTAATTACAATTCTTGATTGAATATTTCACAGCAGGGCACATTTCTGCGCCCACCAAGATTAACTGTGAGGACTTACAATGTTGTGGCACCAGCACCAACACCACCACCAAAGGCCCAATATTTCAGCCCCTGTTCAACAGGGGCATGTATTTACAATTCTTGATCTAATATTTCACAACAGGGCCCATTCCAGCGCCCACCAAGAGTAACTGTGAGGACTTACAGTGTTGTGGCACCAGCACCACCATCACCAAAGGCCCAATTTTTCTGGCCCTGTTCAACAGGGGCATGTAATTACAATTCTTGATCTAATATTTCACAGCAAGGCCCTGTGAGGGCTTACAGTGTTGAGGCCACAACAACACCTAAGGCCCAAATTTCTGCTGAGTATTTAGGGCAGGCCCCTACTTTCAAACACCCAACTTACAAACGACTCCTACTTGCAAACGGAAGACAACAGGAAGTGAGATGAAATCTACCCCATAGGAAGGGAAATTATTTCCTGTAAGAGTAAATATAGGAAAAACTTTTCTCCTTTTCACTGATGCTTTATCACCAATCCTTGTTTCACTAAAAACCCCAAATTTAAAAAAAAAACATTTGTCATTGGGACAAAAAGTGAGGTGAAATCTTCTGAAGAGGAGCACAGACAGCAAAACAAATGTCACAGGTGTGATAACCCTTCACTATGTTTTCCAAAAAGCTTAAAAACAGATTTTTTGCTGGAGCTACACTTTAAAAATGTACCAGTTCAAAATTACAAACAGATTATACGTAACAACAATGAAAAGGTGTGTGGAAAAAAACACTACGCTAACAAATGAAAAAAGGGGGAGCAGCTACATACAGTATGACAAAGACAATAAATACATGGTAGAAAAAATGTAGCGCATGGTAAATGTATACGTGATCAAAGTACAAAGAGTATTCTTTGGTTGCACTTCAATCCAAAAAAGTATTAGTGAATCAACAACCAAATAACATATAATAAACATAAAGTCAATGAATAAGTGAATAAGTGAGGAATGATGATGTTCCAACAGTTGGCTGAAGGTTAAATCCACGAAGAAAAAACACATTAACCAGATGAAGAAATCATGGGAAGGGTGGTGTGTAAAAAACTCTTACTAGATCCTATGTACTCCCTTGTCAGCGACAGGGAGTCAGGTGAGCAGTGTGCCACCCAGGGCGTAGGGAAGGATGTCCCAACACTCGAACCGTTTGAGCTGGACTCTGCGTAGATCTCCGGGGGTCGCCAAGTAGGTCCTCGCAGTAGGTAACCAGGATACTGTCTTGTTTGCACCGCCTGTATACTGCTGTTCAGATTATATAGGGCCTGGGGGCCCCACGCCTTTCCTTTTTTTAATTTGGGTGCGGGGTTTCCCTTAATATCCATACAGGACCCAAAGGGCCTGGTAATGGACTGGAGGGTACCCATGCCGTTTGTCTCACTGATTTTCATCCATATTGCCAGGACCCGACATTACATTAAAGCCGCAAGCAGTTTTAAATGACTTTTTTTCCTTTAAAAATGTCATTTTGTGCAGGGACTGTTCTAAGCACGGGAAACACGTGCCACTTTACAGGAATACTATAGACACCCCCCAGGTACAAAATTTAAAGCAATATTTCACTTTTTTTTACTTTAAGCATCATTAAAATCACTGCTCCCGAAAAAAACTGAAGTTTTAAAAAAAAAATTTTGCATTGATACATGTCCCCTGGGGCAGGACGCGGGTTCCCAAACCCTTTTTAGGACAATACCATGCAATTTAGCCTTTAAAATTAGCACTTTTGATTTTGAACATTCGGTCCGTTTGCAGGTTCTGGTGTGAACCGAACCAGGGGGTGTTTGGCTCATCCCTAGTATTCATACGATTGTGCTACCATGCATATAGCCGAAAACATTATATTCTGATACTGTATGTTTATTGGGGATTGTTTTTTGTATATGGTGTGTATAGTTTATTGTGTATAGTTATTCGGTGGGTTTGCTTTTCATTGTACAGTGTTTGGATAGCACAGGGTTAAATGGAAAGGTCATACATTTATTTTACTTTATCTGGACAAAGAGAGTGCTTGGGGAGATAGTGATGTGTGCCTGCTTTTGGAGAGGTCTTTCAGCTGGGGGGAGTTGCAAACTTTGCTTACTCCAACACACACACTCGGGCTGCTATTGTTGCCCTTCTTGTCACATTAACCCTTCACCACATACCATAAAAACTTCCTTCCTGACATGAAACGTTATCAGGTATTTTGTGCAGCTTACTTCCACATACAGACTTTCCTTCCTCAGCTCACCTCACTCCCTGCATGTAGTGTAAGGCTGCAGTAGCTATGTCCCTCCTCTGGGTTCTGTTATCACACAGCACTGAGGATGGGGGGGTATCTGACTGAGGAAGGCATAGAATGAGCATGCCAGAGACCGCTGGAAGGGGAGACAGAAGAAAGATTCAGAACTTCTAAATCTATATACTGCCGGATGGTATATGTATTTAGAAGCAGTGACAATGCTGCTGACAAGCCCTGGGATTGAGCTGTAGCAGGACACCTTCCTAGAAAGTGTGACAGTCCCATGGGGCCCCCTACTGACCCCGGGCCCTCGGACAGTGCCCAAGTGCCCAAATGGTCAGTCCGCCCCTGCCCTATACATACACACAGAGATAAACACACACGACTTAAGGAAAATGTTCAAACTGAACTCCAGCATAAACAGAATTGTGTAAATACAGGAAGTATGTGTATTATTACCGGAAACTTTGCACTTACATAGTTACATAGTAGGTGAGGCTGAAAAAAGACACAAGTCCATCAAGTCCAACCTATGTGTGATTATGTGTCAGTATTAAATTGTATATCCCTGTATGTTGTGGTCATTCAGGTGCTTATCTAATAGTTTCTTGAAGCTATCGATGCTTGCTGCTGAGACCACTGCCTGTGGAAGGAAATTCCACATCCTTGCCGCTCTTACAGTAAAGAACCGTCTACGTAGTTTAAGGTTAAACCTCTTTTCTTCTAATTTTAATGAGTGGCCACGAGTCTTGTTAAACTCTATTCTGTGAAAAAGTTTTATTTCTATTGTAGGGTCACCAGTTCGGTATTTGTATATTGAAATCATATCCCCTCTCAAGCGTCTCTTCTCCAGAGAGAATAAGTTCAGTGCTCGCAACCTATCCTCATAACTAAGATCCTCCAAACCCTTTATTAGCTTTGTTGCCCTTCTTTGTACTCGCTCCATTTCCAGTACATCCTTCCTGAGGACTGGTGCCCAGAACTGGACAGCATACTCTAGGTGCGGCCGGACCAGAGTCTTGTAGAGTGGGAGAATTATCATCTCTGGAGTTGATCCCCTTTTTAATGCATGCCAATATTCTGTTTGCTTTGTTAGCAGCAGCTTGGCATTGCATGCCATTGCTGAGCCTATCATCTACTAGGACCCCCAGGTCCTTTTCCATCCTAGATTCCCCCAGAGGGTCTCCCCCCAGTGTATAGATTGCATTCATATTTTTGCCACCCAAATGCATTATTTTACATTTTTCTACATTGAACCTCATTTGCCATGTAGTTGCCCACCCCATTAATTTGTTCAGATCTTCTTGCAAGGTTTCCACATCCTGCGGAGAAGTTATTGCCCTGCTTAGCTTAGTATCGTCTGCAAATACAGAGATTGAACTATTTATCCCATCCACCAGGTCGTTTATGAACAAATTAAATAGGATTGGTCCCAGCACAGAACCCTGGGGAACCCCACTACCCACCCCTGACCATTCTGAGTACTCCCCATTTATCACCACCCTCTGAACTCGCCCTTGTAGCCAGTTTTCAATCCATGTACTCACCCTATGGTCCATGCCAACGGACCTAAATTTGTACAGTAAAGGTTTATGGGGAAGTGTGTCAAATGCTTTTGCAAAATCCAGATACACTACGACTACGGGCCTTCCTTTATCTAGATGGCAACTCACCTCCTCATAGAAGGTTAGTAGATTTGTTTGGCAAGAACAATTCTTCATGAATCCATGCTGATTACTGCTAATGATACCGTTCTCATTACTAAAATCCTGTATATAGTCCCTTATCATCCTCTCCAAGAGTTTACATACTATTGATGTTAGGCTACCTGGTCTGTAATTCCCAGGGATGTATTTTGGGCCCTTTTTAAAAATTGGTGCTACATTGGCTTTTTTCCAATCAGCTGGTACTATTCCAGTCAGTAGACTGTCAGTAAAAATTAGGAACAATGGTCTGGCAATCACTTGACTTAGTTCCCTAAGTACCCTTGGATGCAAGCCATCTGGTCCCGGTGATTTATTAATGTTAAGTTTCTCAAGTCTAATTTTAATTCTGTCCTCTGTTAACCATGGAGGTGCTTCCTGTGTTGTGTCATGAGGATAAACACTGCAGTTTTGGTTACTGAAGCCCCCCGATTAACTCGTGAAGACTGAGGAGAAGAATAAATTCACTACCTTCGCCATCTCCCCATCCTTTGTAACCAGATGTCCTTCCTCATTCTTTATGGGGCCAATATGGTCTGTCCTCCCTTTTTTACTGTTTAGATACTTAAAAAATTTCTTGGGATTTTTTTTTTTTGCTCTCCTCCGCTATGTGTCTTTCATGTTCTATCTTAGCTGTCCTAATTGCACTCTTACATTTGTGCAGAAGCTTCCAGTAATAAAAACAGTCGCTGCTGCTCCCTCTCATTGTGTAGGTGTACTGCTTTTGGATCCATTACCCTGTAATTCTGTGCAGGCAGCCTGTAGTGAGTGGGGCCTGCTGGTTCTTGCCCTCAGCTCTGCTCTCCACACTGGCTATGTGCCAAACATTAATGATGTTGCTGTCAGTTTTACAAGGTGGTAATGGAGTTTAAAAGGCATATGGTGCACAAACAGTGAATTTATATCCATTGTGGCTAATGAGGAATATATTTGAATTAATGTTTTTGTGCCTAGAGTCTCATTTAAATACATTTAAACCCCTAACACTGACTGATCATATTTTGCTAATTGCTTCCATGCTATGACACCCATATGTGTGTAATGCAATAGTTCTTTCAAGGTCTTATTAGATAGTAATTTAAAATAGAACAACTTGGTGTTTAAAAACTATTTATTGTTTAAAAACCTTACTTCTGTGAATAATTGTTATTAAATTCTGTATGTGTACAGGGTATGCCAGATTTTCTCACATGCAGAGGGTTTCCTCTCTGCAGTGGTACAAATGGTTTGTGTTTTACTGTTCCCTCTCATAGTGGAATAATTAGACAACATTGTATTAATGGCTGGATTAATAATCTAATCTACAATTCTCTATAGTGAAGTAAAAAAAAAGGAAGGGCAAACATATCAAAATGTGAGATCACATTAACAATGACTTTAAAGTAAACACTGAAAAGAAAACTCAACATATATGGCAATAGAAATGTGAGCACTGATTCCATTAACTGAATTCTATCGAATCTGTGGCAGGGCAAGTCAGCAATTTTCCAAGATTGTAGCAATTTTTTTTTGTTTGAAACTTCACAGTAAAAAAAAGGAAGGATTGTTTTGCTACATTTGGAAAGGACTGAAAAGAGCTTGTGATATTATGCTTACAATCTCATCGTTGATTATCTAATATATCCCTACATGAAATATCCACCTATTAAATATTAGTGTTCACAGAGGGCTCAAGTAGTGTAGTATTTTTTAGTTGTTGATGCAAACAGAGAGAGTTGAATCAAGAAAAGATTATAAACACAATCTATATTTTTTACATTTGTAATTCATATACAGATTACATGGAATATCAATATTAACACTATGGCTATATTAATAAAAAGCATAGTCTTGTTTAGTATATTGAATTAAATTTTTACACAGTGCAGGTGTTCTGATAGAACACATACTGTTATGTCTGTTATGTGAAATTGTATATTAACTGGAGCATATCTTTCATTTTTCTGCTTAATTGCACATGAAAATAAAGCTGAAATACATTGCAGTGTGAAAATAATAATAGGACATAATGACTATTATATATGCATTACACAAACAGTGATACCAGAGAAATACAGAACAAAATGATTTTCATGCTCATTTCAAATTAGGTCAATAGGCAACCTTTCTGATTTCCAATTGCTAATTTTTGCATGTTCCTAAAAGTTACTTAGGTACTTATCAAGTAAACTGACACAAACAGAAAATGTATTACTTTTTATCCAAGTAAAAATATCTACAGAAAACCAATTCTATAGTTTTTTCATAGGATAGTCAAAGAAATTTTGGCGTGCCCAATGCCATTTTTTTAATTTCAGTCCGACCTGATGGGCCTGGTATGGATTTTAGGGGGACCCACAAGCCTGTAGGTCCTGGTAATGGACTGGGGGGAACATTACAGCCACAAGCAGTTTTAAATGATATTTCTTCCTTTAGAAATGTTGTTTTGCTGCTCTCATTCACTACCAGAATAGCATTGTTTCTGAATCTTTCTGGTGCATGCCTTGTAAATGACAGTGTTTGATTCTCCACCAGTAAATATTTGGTAAAAGTCACATTTATAAATATGCTTATGAGCCACTGCCCCACATTGTGCTGCCTGTGACGTCTATCAGGTAGGCATCCAAATGATCAATGGTTAAGATCTCCAGTAGTTGGTTTGTACCTATTAAAAAAGTAATTTGCTTAGGGAAAAAGGAATTAGTAGGGCATATCAAAAATGTCCTTTTTCCCCTAAGCACTTGTATTCAAATATTAAATTAAGAGGAAACATTCACAACACTTCACGTCACAATTTAGTAAATCAAGCCCAGTTAGTCTCCCATGTTCAAACAGCACAGGGAATGAGGTTTCCTTAGTTCATGGCAAAAACTACCTTAAACTTGCAAAAGTCAATAACAGTAAAACACCATTATTTTTCAGGACTCCTATGCAATAATGGTAGAATGTACAGTATATATGCCAAGCATGTATGACATATATTACAAACTATAAAAAGAATGTTTAAAAAATATTAAAATGCTTTAAGATTTGAAGGCCAGTCCTATTAACAAGTTAGGCTTTGCTGCAGTGCAGAGAAAATGTGGACATGGGTTGAGAGCAGAGTCAGCAAAGGGATGGCTCATCACTGTGCTGCTGATTCCTCACAGAAAATGCATTTAATTTAGCAGAAATATCAAAGTCATTATTTGCATATATACTGTATGGTCTACTTCCGTTCTTACACTCTTGTAATGTCGTATCTCAGCTCAAATACATAGGCCTCACACTAAACTATCCACTAACTAACTAGGTTATGTTAAAATTGATTTTTATAATAGCAGCTATTCATCAATGATACTAGTTTCACTATTTGATACATAGAGTCGCTTGAAGGCACATGCATATCTGTATGTAAAATGTGATCAATAAAATGTAGTAGGACCAATGATTAAAGAGGAAGTAAACCGCTGGCTTTTATTTTTTTTCTGACCTGCAAAGTAAAGGCATAATTTGCGAGTATGCATCACATACTTGCACATTATGTGAAACTTACCTGCAAACAGAGTGCTCCACTGATGTGTTGTCATCGCTGGAGGCTGCATTCATCTTCACCCATCTTCCTTCCGGGTCCGCGGACTCAGACTGTGTGACCGGCCGGAGTGTGCGCCTCAGGCATGGGAGCCATCGGTCACTGCACAGGGCTCTAAAGGAATGGCATGGGTGGCCGTTCCTTCAGCGTGCTTATGCCGATGTTGTCAATGGCTGCATATACAGTGAATATCTCCTAAATGGTGCACGTTTAGGAGATATTTACAGTACCTATAGGCCAGCCTTAATATAGGCTTACCTATAAGTACAATTAATCAATGGGAGTTTACAACCACTTTAAGTATGGGAAAATATTCAAAAATACTTTAAGTAAGGCTTGGATAAGTCAAGTTAGCACAAAATTAACATACAATATAGTTTCCTCCTAAGGAGAAAAGGCATATTCCAAAAAATTCCCTTCAACCAAAGTGTTTACAGTCAACACAGGTTCACAAAGCTAATCTAAAGCTTACAAGCTTCATTAAATCACCTCACACATGCTTTCACTTCTTATGGCAGTCTCAAGATTTGAAGAACATCAAAATCATTGCCTCGTCCTACCGAAGTGGATGTTTTCCTTGAAATAACCAGAGATTTGAGACCAATGCTCACATTTGAAGCTCAGATAAAATGTGCATTCTCTGTAGATGAAAAATAGCATTTCATGCATCTTTACTGGTGGCACATTTGTCATTATCAACTTGAAGTTATATACTTTATGTCCCAGTGGAGAGTTTTATGTCATGAACAAAGCATAAAGACAAAATCTTTACCTCTAAAAAATACACAAAAGTACAAAAGCACCTGTTTGAGAAAAAAAACACAAGTCTTGTAAGGGTGAAAGATATGTAAAATTTTAGGAGAAATCTAGAATATACATTTTTGTTTGCACAATACACAAATACCTATAATAACAGAAAACCAAAATGTTTAAAAATCCTCTCTGACAATGATCTATTTGACATGCCCTGTAAACGTGCCACAGATCTGACAACTTTGTAGTTGTTCATCTTTCAACTTCAGCAATATGCTGACCACATATTAATTCTTCACCACAATTGTGACCATTTGATTATTAAATTAAATGAAACAAAGGTCCACAAATTGCTGTTGTTGAGAACAACAAAATTTAAAAGATACCAGTGCTCTTTTGTGACTTCCGAATAGTGATCTCACCCATAAGTTATGAAATTTGATTTATATAGTCCTTGTGTCAGTGAGTTATATCAGGCATGAAGTAATGGAACAATTTATTCCCTCCTTGTTTCAAATTCGCTCTCTAGACTACTATCAGTGCCTTCAATTGCTCCAGGGATTATCACAGGAAAGACCAAAAGCAAAGCTCATAGTGTAGCATGCAAATCACGTCAAGGAAGTGATGTCAGATGCTGACTGGGACAGGAAGTTGAGTATCTGCCATATTTGATGTTACCGATTTTTTTTTTTTCCATAAAAAAGATTTTATTGAAAAAGAATAAGGTAGCAGGTACAATACATTGAAAGGGTATCATAAAGAATCAAACAGTACACTCATTAGACGTTGGTACATCAGAAAGATTATTGTTGTAACACGTTTGGATTTACATAGTGTATATGTAATGATTAAAGTATATAAACAAGAGGGGGGTAATCATGGTAACAGAAAATATAAATAAACGTGCCTGCGCTGAAAAAACAGATATATCCCAATAGTTGGGAGGTGCATATATAGTGTAAAACTATACTACAAAATTTTAATATTAAAAAAAAAAAAAAATGCTAGTAATATATAAATTATAAAATGAATACAATCCTTATATAAAAGTATCCCATAAAGTGCAACATGCAAAAAAAACAAAAAAAAACAATATATATATGTGATTATAAATATAAGTTCAATTCATTGATATCAACACATAAAGTGCAAGTAAGTGGTGTCCAAAAAAAACAGTGTTCCTCATGCTCCTCCTTAATGGTGTTCACAATCCAGCATGCTTCAGTGCTCTCCTGTGACCCCCCACTTGTGCTTGCGCTCACCTCTGAGCGTGTGACACGGTAATTAAACGGTGTCTAAACACGCATTGCAGCCACCCCTTGGGCTCATACAGGGTATGCTCGTATAAACTCCACCACTCTCAGATGTCATCAGATAGTCTCACATACAAGAAAGAAAAAGCTCCATAGTGTGATACAGTAGGGATTTATTTAAAATATATTAAAACTTCCCTCCAGAAGGGTACTCACAATATGTAGGTGCATGAGTGCACCAATCTTTCCAGAGAGTGTTTGTATAAAACAAGCGTTTGTATGGCGTGCGGTGTGTCGTTCCTCATCTACCTCTGTTGCTGACAGCTCCGTCCTACCCCTCCTCAACGCGTATTCGGCACAGGGATCACGTGCCTTCCTCTGGGGGATCTAATTGGACGGATGCTCTGTGTGTGTGTTTATATGCTGTCGGTTGCCATTTTGCCTAGAACCGCTGACAGCTCTAGTAATAGGCTACATCGATATAAGTATATCCTGTCGGCGGCCATTTTGCCTAGGACCGCCGACATCTCTAGTGTTAGGCTACAACCGCACACGGGGGCCATTTTGCCTAGGACCGTCATCTCCTATAATCATAGGCTACATCACCATGCTCCTTTATTAAACAGCTGTGATAACTACAAGAAAAATTATAACGAAAACTAGCAGTGAAAATTACCATTAATCACTGTCATTATGTATATGTTACCTAATTAATAATCCAGGACGGAGCTGCACCCTTCAGATGACACCACACCACACCTCATAGATCATTAAATCATACGCAGAAATAAAAAAAAAAAAAAAATTATATACTTCAATAAGCCGCCAAGAAAACAGTGAACACAAATAATATTAATATAAATGAAGTTGAAAAAATCGCGCTTAGGACAGGTATATAGGCCAAATATATACAGGTTGCTGCCTCCCTTAAACAAAGACACTCCCTAGGAATGTCCTGCAGAAATAAAAGTATTGGGGAATAATAGGGAAAAACGGCGCTACCCGAGAGACCTGTTTGGCTCAGCCTATACAGGGAACGTTATATAAACTTAATTTTATATATATCTCAAGGTTTCAAACCAATATGAGTGAAAAGATACCTTAATTAGATGGAAAACAAATGCTGAAGAGTTGCAATAAAATGGCTAAAGTACATCTGTGTGGATCAGTATAGAATCGCATACAGGAATAATCAGAAAAAACTTTGTATATGCCAAAAAATCATATGATCTTAATAGGACAGTATACTTTTTCCCATCACAACACACATTCAGCACTTAGTACAAAATAAAGACATATTGTGTATAGCGACAAAAATGCATGAAACATGCATGGATCCACTTATGTTAATTCCTATAGGGAAAAGGATTCCATATACAGTATCATAACAGTATCTCTGTGTCTCAATACACGTATAGTTCATATGTTGTAGCGATTGCACAGATGTGTAATAGTCTCATGTATTTCATGCGGCAATCAGACTTGATATTTTCCCAAAAGTGACTTGGTGTATACAGGGTAGAATGGTGACTTCTGTGATCCCCCTCAGATTGCTCACTCACCAGATGTCGGAACCCCTGCAGGGGTATCAGGCCTGTAATGCTGCCCAAAAGACTGCTGCTGCTACGATGCTTCAGATGGTTCCAATGATCATGTTGCAATTAACCCTCATATCAGGGAAAGAAAAAGGCTTCCATAGTGTAATATAGTCCCAAAAAGTATTTATTCAAAAAGTAGTATAAAAGACGAAATATAAATAATAAGTTGTAAAATTGCAAACATCCAACAAGTACCGTTCGTTCACCCGCCCCTTGGCCACTGGGGAGGGATATCACTCGAGTGTAGGTTTTGTTGGTGTTTGGTTACTGAATCACTGTAACCAAAGCAGGTACAAGTGGGGGAAGTAGCGATCAGCTGGAGATGTAATACGTTCCTCCCACTGTTCTGCCAGGAAGTGATGTGTAGGCGTTGGTCCGTCGTACGTGCTTCGTCATCTGACGTCTTCAGTGGCGGTACCACGCAGCTGCAGATTACAGGTATATATGCAAAGGGATCGTTCGTTATACCCCACCCCTCTAGAGGATCACACCCAATCCCCGCTTGTCATTCCGATACCGGGGAGGGGGACAGGCGGGTCAAGAAGTTATCATTGAGAGGGGAATGTAAATTCGTCCCAGTGCAACCATATACAAGGGAATGTGGGGGAGGTCTAGAAACTACCAGTCCCAGTATTCCCAGGGTCAGTCATACGGTTATGTGCAGGTGGAGAGGGAAGAGTAGACATAATAGATTAGAAGTAGGGATAAAGTTAGTGATGGAAAAGCCCCCAGTGGTCATGGGTGGTAAAGCTTAGGTGCTGTTTTACATGTCAATGATCATATTGATTTAAAGACATAAAGACATGTTACTATTTGTGGTAACACAGCATATCTAATTCCACACAGGGTATATTAGAGCAAATATAAGGTCACAGAATATATGTTAAAATAAAAAATAAAAAAATAAAAAAATATATAAAAATAAAAAAAAATAAAAAAAATAAAAAAATAAAAAAAATAATAAAAAATAATGAAAAAACCTATTATATAGGGTCTGACATTAACCCGTATTAGGTAACGGATGTAACCGTATGTAACTATCCACCCTATTAAATGTACTAGTGTGTGGAGGAACAGAGATAGGAGCCTATTTTCGTATATGTTTTACAGAATCGTGCTCAGGACATTATAGACCAATGAGAGATTACATATATATACACCTGTATATACATGAACATATATCTATCAATCTCCATAGCAGTAAGGAAACTGTGATAAGCTCAAATCGGTATAAGTGTAACCATATGTTAAGTGGTGCAGTAAAGGGTATGGTTTAAAAATAACCTAATTAGTGCTATGAAGAGTATGGTTTAAAAATAACCTAATTGGGGAGTGACTATATATAAAAAACGGTCATACTTGTAGGTGCATAATGTGTATATGTTATGCCGAGGGTCACTTGTTTCCCGGTTCATTTGACACTTAATGTGTATGTGTTGTAAGTGCGCTTCAGGACAATGTGAAGGTGAATAATTAGTGGAAACATGTTGATGCTTTAGATTACTCCATGCATCAACGTGAAAGGCTCATCAGGGAAGGAGTAAAGTGTAGCTGTATGATAAAGTGTGTGGAGGTAGGTCATCCCCACTACTCAGATAGAAATGTTATGTTATTATCTTCCAGAAGTCAAAAAATGTAAATATAAAAAATGATCAGGATCGTATATGTATAACCTGGGTACCCTTTTCCTGGTGACTTAGTATCAGGAAGTGGAGAGTACAAAAGTCAAACTATGGGTTGGCGGTGAGACCATTAGGGTCTATATCCATACCTTAGATATCTAATACCCGAAAGTGGAGAGCACTTGAGCCATACTATGGGTTGGCAATGAAACAGTTGAGGTCTATATCTAGGTTGAGACCCCTGGGAGCTAGGGACCCCAACCTATATATCCATGCTGTTTCGTTTTGCGAGATTAGGGTAGTCTTGTTACCGCCCCTCCAATGCTGTTGAGTGGAATCGATACCATAAAATATTAGGCCCGATGGGTCCCTATTATGTACCTGATCAAAATGCCGTGATAAGTTGTGCTTAGGGAAGTCCTTCTTGATATTTTTAATGTGCTCCCTTATCCTGACATAAAGGGGCCTTGTGGTTCTACCCACATACTGGAGGTGGCAAGGGCATTCTATAACGTATGTTACATGAGTACTATGGCAAGTGATCAGATTTCTTATCTTATATTCTTTCTGGTCGACCCTGGACCTAAATGTGTCTTTTTTGCGGGGCTGTTTTTTACTAACCCTGCAGGGTAAGCATTTTTGACATTTGTAAAACCCTCTAAGGTTTGGAAAGATCTGTATCTGTTTAGGGGGATTGATGACATTGTGGACCAGGTGATCACGGAGGGTAGGGGCTTTCCTGTAGATGAATTTTGGTTTGTTGGGAAGTTTTTTAGTTTGTACTCTGTCTTCCTTAAGAATCGGCCAGTATTTTTTAAAGATATGTTCTAGATTTCTGTATTGGTTATTGTAACCTGTTATAAATGCTATGTCCATTGGTTTATCTTTATTTCGGTTCTTCCTGAGCAGTTGGTGTCTGTCCATGCCTGCTATTTCCATTTTTGTCTGTATCAGCTTTTCCATATCATAGCCTTTTTCATGGAATTGTACTATCAACCTGTCTGCTTGTGTTAAGAAGTCCTCCATGATGTCACAATTTCTGCGTAGTCTTAACATTTGGCCTTTAGGAATATTTTGTTTCCATTGTGGGTGTTGGCAGCTGGTAGTGGGTATGTACCCATTTTTATCTGTAGCCTTAAAGTAGGTTTTGGTGTATAACCTATCTGCATTTTTGAAGATTTCCAGATCTAGATATTCGATTTTTTCCTGGCTCCATTTAGCTGTAAAGGTGAGCCCATACTTATTGGCATCCAAGTTTTTAAAGAAATCTTCCAGATCTTCAGGTGTACCATCCCAAACGATAATCAAGTGGTCGATATATCTCTGATAGAATTTGAGTTGGGGGATGTTTCTTCCGTACAGATATTCCTCCTCCCACATATTCATTAGCAAATTTGCAACACTAGGTGCATACCGTGCCCCCATTGCAACTCCTTTTTGCTGGATGTAGTAGCTGTGATTGTGCCAGAAATAGTTACAGCTCATAGCCGTCTCCAAGCCTTCCAGTATGTAATCAATTTGTGCTTGCCTCATGTTGGTTTGTTCATGCAAAGCTTTCTGTACTCCCAGTAATCCGTCATTTTGTACGATACTGGTGTAGAGAGAGTTGACATCTACCGTGGCTAGTATGTAATTCTGAACTCCGTCCAGTTCTTGCAAATCTTGTAGGAGTTGTGAGCTGTCTCGTAAATATGATTTGCCTGTACATACCAATGGTTTTAGAAATATGTCTAGATATTCGCCTAGTCTTGAAAAAATGGAATTTATCCCACTAACAATGGGTCTTCCAGGGGGCTTTACCAACCTTTTATGAATTTTCGGGGTATAGTAGATTATCGGAGTCTTCGTGGATCTAGACACTAGGTATTCCGCCTCTAAGGTATTTAATATTCCGATGTTCTTGCCTTTCTTCACATAGGCCTTCAATCTTCTTTGATATATCTTCTTAGGGTTCCCTTTTAACTTTTTATAAGTATTTTCCACTTTTAACAGATTCTCCATTTCTTCTTCGTAGTTATCCTTGTTGAGGATAACCAATCCTCCCCCCTTATCTGCTGGACGGATGACTACTTTTTTATTTTTGCTTAGTGTGTTAAAAGTTTTCCAAATACTTTTAGCTTTGTGGTTGCTTCTTTTATCAAGCTTCCTTAAATCTTCTTCCACCATTTTTTTAAAGGCTGTCATACATTGGTTGCCCGGAGTGTTAGGATTGTAGATAGACTTGTTTTTAAGTTGGGTGTGTACATATAGTGACTCCTCCTTAGGTCGCAGGAAAGAGAAAGCAGACTAGAGGAACCAGAGGGGGGAGAAAGAAAAAGAAGAAGGGAGCATTAGGCAAGGGAATTTTCAATTTAAGTTCTGTCCAATTTACCGATGAAGAGATGAAGGTTCTTGACTTGGGACTGAAGTATGCACCAGAGAAATCTCTGAACAAATTTGAAGCCTACATTGATTTGCAAAAATTTATGAGTAAGCTCAACCTCAAAAAACATTTTGCGCTAAATGAAAATCTGCGACCTAAGCAGGAGTCACTATATGTACACACCCAACTTAAAAACAAGTCTATCTACAATCCTAACACTCCGGGCAACCAATGTATGACAGCCTTAAAAAAAATGGTGGAAGAAGATTTAAGGAAGCTTGATAAAAGAAGCAACCACAAAGCTAAAAGTATTTGGAAAACTATTAACACACTAAGCAAAAATAAAAAAGTTGTCATCCGTCCAGCAGATAAGGGGGGAGGATTGGTTATCCTCAACAAGGATGACTACGAAGAAGAAATGGAGAATCTGTTAAAAGTGGAAAATACTTATAAAAAGTTAAAAGGGAACCCTAAGAAGATATATCAAAAAAGATTGAAGGCCTATGTGAAGAAAGGCAAGAACATCGGAATATTAAATACCTTAGAGGCGGAATACCTAGTGTCTAATTCCACGAAGATTCCGATAATCTACTATACCCCGAAAATTCATAAAAGGTTGGTAAAGCCCCCTGGAAGACCCATTGTTAGTGGGATAAATTCCATTTTTTCAAGACTAGGCGAATATCTAGACATATTTCTAAAACCATTGGTATGTACAGGCAAATCATATTTACGAGACAGCTCACAACTCCTACAAGATCTGCAAGAACTGGACGGAGTTCAGAATTACATACTAGCCACGGTAGATGTAAACTCTCTCTACACCAGTATCGTACAAAATGACAAATTACTTGGAGTACAGAAAGCTTTACATGAACAAACCAACATGAGGCAAGCACAAATTGATTACATACTGGAAGGCTTGGAGATGGCTATGAGCTGTAACTATTTCTGGCACAATCACAGCTACTACGTCCAGCAAAAAGGAGTTGCAATGGGGGCACGGTATGCACCTAGTGTTGCAAATTTGCTTATGAATATGTGGGAGGAGGAATATCTGTACGGAAGAAACATCCCCCAACTCAAATTCTATTGGAGATATATCGACGACTTGATTATCTTTTGGGATGGCACACCTGAAGATCTGGAAGAATTCTTTAAAAACTTGGATGCCAATAAGTATGGGCTCACCTTTACAGGTAAATGGAGCCAGGAAAAAATCGAATATCTAGATCTGGAAATCTTCAAAAATAGAGATAGGTTATACACCAAAACCTACTTTAAGGCTACAGATAAAAATGGGTACATACCCACTACCAGCTGCCAACACCCACAATGGAAACAAAATATTCCTAAAGGCCAAATGTTATGACTACGCAGAAATTGTGACATCATGGAGGACTTCTTAACACAAGCAGACAGGTTGATAGTACAATTCCATGAAAAAGGCTATGATATGGAAAAGCTGATACAGACAAAAATGGAAATAGCAGGCATGGACAGACACCAACTGCTCAGGAAGAACCGAAATAAAGATAAACCAATGGACATAGCATTTATAACAGGTTACAATAACCAATACAGAAATCTAGAACATATCTTTAAAAAATACTGGCCGATTCTTAAGGAAGACAGAGTACAAACTAAAATACTTCCCAACAAACCAAAATTCATCTACAGGAAAGCCCCTACCCTCCGTGATCACCTGGTCCACAATGTCATTAATCCCCCTAAACAGATACAGATCTTTCCAAACCTTAGAGGGTTTTACAAATGTCAAAAATGCTTACCCTGCAGGGTTAGTAAAAAACAGCCCTGCAAAAAAGACACATTTAGGTCCAGGGTCGACCAGAAAGAATATAAGATAAGAAATCTGATCACTTGCCATAGTACTCATGTAACATACGTTGTAGAATGCCCTTGCCACCTCCAGTATGTGGGTAGAACCACAAGGCCCCTTTATGTCAGGATAAGGGAGCACATTAAAAATATCAAGAAGGGCTTCCCTAAGCACAACTTATCACGGCATTTTGATCAGGTACATAATAGGGACCCATTGGGCCTAATATTTTATGGTATCGATTCCATTCAACAGCATTGGAGGGGCGGTAACAAGACTACCCTAATCTCGCAAAACGAAACAGCATGGATATATAGGTTGGGGTCCCTAGCTCCCAGGGGTCTCAACCTAGATATAGACCTCAACTGTTTCATTGCCAACCCATAGTATGGCTCAAGTGCTCTCCACTTTCGGGTATTAGATATCTAAGGTATGGATATAGACCCTAATGGTCTCACCGCCAACCCATAGTTTGACTTTTGTATTCTCCACTTCCTGATACTAAGTCACCAGGAAAAGGGTACCCAGGTTATACATATACGATCCTGATCATTTTTTATATATACATTTTTTGACTTCTGGAGGATAATAACATAACATTTCTATCTGAGTAGTGGGGATGACCTACTTCCACACACTTTATCATACAGCCACACTTTACTCCTTCCCTGATGAGCCTTTCACGTTGATGCATGGAGTAATCTAAAGCATCAACATGTTTCCACTACTAATTATTCACCTTCACATTGTCCTGAAGCGCACTTACAACACATACACATTAAGTGTCAAATGAACCGGGAAACAAGTGACCCTCGGCATAACATATACACATTATGCACCTACAAGTATGACCGTTTTTTATATATAGTCACTCCCCAATTAGGTTATTTTTAAACCATACTCTTCATAGCACTAATTAGGTTATTTTTAAACCATACCCTTTACTGCACCACTTAACATATGGTTACACTTATACCGATTTGAGCTTATCACAGTTTCCTTACTGCTATGGAGATTGATAGATATAGGTTCATGTATATACAGGTGTATATATATGTAATCTCTCATTGGTCTATAATGTCCTGAGCACGATTCTGTAAAACATATACGAAAATAGACTCCTATCTCTGTTCCTCCACACACTAGTACATTTAATTTAATGGTGGATAGTTACATACGGTTACATCCGTTACCTAATACGGGTTAATGTCAGACCCTATATAATAGGTTTTTTCATTATTTTTTATTATTTTTTTTATTTTTTTATTTTTTTTAATTTTTTTTTATTTTTTTATTTTTTTTATTTTTTTTTATTTTTATATATTTTTTTATTTTTTTATTTTTTATTTTAACATATATTCTGTGACCTTATATTTGCTCTAATATACCCTGTGTGGAATTAGATATGCTGTGTTACCACAAATAGTAACATGTCTTTATGTCTTTAAATCAATATGATCATTGACATGTAAAACAGCACCTAAGCTTTACCACCCATGACCACTGGGGGCTTTTCCATCACTAACTTTATCCCTACTTCTAATCTATTATGTCTACTCTTCCCTCTCCACCTGCACATAACCGTATGACTGACCCTGGGAATGCTGGGACTGGTAGTTTCTAGACCTCCCTTTTATACTACTTTTTAAATAAATACTTTTTGGGACTATATTACACTATGGAAGCCTTTTTCTTTCCCTGATATGAGGGTTAATTGCAACATGATCATTGGAACCATCTGAAGCATCGTAGCAGCAGCAGTCTTTTGGGCAGCATTACAGGCCTGATACCCCTGCAGGGGTTCCGACATCTGGTGAGTGAGCAATCTGAGGGGGATCACAGAAGTCACCATTCTACCCTGTATACACCAAGTCACTTTTGGGAAAATATCAAGTCTGATTGCCGCATGAAATACATGAGACTATTACACATCTGTGCAATCGCTACAACATATGAACTATACGTGTATTGAGACACAGAGATACTGTTATGATACTGTATATGGAATCCTTTTCCCTATAGGAATTAACATAAGTGGATCCATGCATGTTTCATGCATTTTTGTCGCTATACACAATATGTCTTTATTTTGTACTAAGTGCTGAATGTGTGTTGTGATGGGAAAAAGTATACTGTCCTATTAAGATCATATGATTTTTTGGCATATACAAAGTTTTTTCTGATTATTCCTGTATGCGATTATATACTGATCCACACAGATGTACTTTAGCCATTTTATTGCAACTCTTTAGCATTTGTTTTCCATCTAATTAAGGTATCTTTTCACTCATATTGGTTTGAAACCTTGAGATATATATAAAATTACGTTTATATAACGTTCCCTGTATAGGCTGAGCCAAACAGGTCTCTCGGGTAGCGCCGTTTTTCCCTATTATTCCCCAATACAAATAATATTAAATTAGAATAAAAATCAGATCCCAGCATACAATCCCAATTTTAATGCATACTTAATTAATACTCAATATGGAGTCACATACCGAGTGTTAAAACGAGGAATCTAAATCCTATATTATTTAATTAAAAACAAAATATTGTCCTCATCTACCAGAAGGGCTACTTGTAATAGAATATACCTATCAATAATACATGATGAGATATACCAGCCTATTCCTATACCATCTGTAATACTGGTATATATATGGGGTATAATGGCAACAAATTTTATTTGCAGATAAAGGGTGTCGCTATGGGTGACAAATTTGCCCCCAGCGTGGCAAACTTATACATGGCCAAATGGGAAGAGGAGGGAGTTTTAAACGAAACATGCGACAACATCTTATTATATAGGAGATTCATCAACGACCTGCTAATTATATGGAAAGGCAACATGGAGTCACTGATGTGTTTACTAGACTCCATGAACATCAATGATCTCAACATCTCATTGACTTGGGATGTGAATAGGGAGTGCATTAATTTTTTGGACCTAGAAATTTTTAACACTAGTGACGTTATTAGCACCAGATCGTTTTTTAAAACAACAGACCGCAATTCTTACATCCCAACTACCAGCTGCCATTATAAGCCCTGGTTGGCGAATATACCCAGAGGCCACGAGAACTGAGGCCTTATTACAGTTTCCTTACTGCTATGGAGATTGATAGATATATTTTCATGTATATACAGGTGTATATATATATGTAATCTCTCATTGGTCTATAATGTCCTGAGCACGATTCTGTAAAACATATACGAAAATAGGCTCCTATCTCTGTTCCTCCACACACTAGTACATTTAATAGGGTGGATAGTTACATACGGTTACATCCGTTACCTAATACGGGTTAATGTCAGACCCTATATATTAGGTTTTTTCATTATTTTTTATTATTTTTTTATTTTTTTATTTTTTTTATTTTTTTTTATTTTTATATATTTTTTTATTTTTTTATTTTTTATTTTAACATATATTCTGTGACCTTATATTTGCTCTAATATACCCTGTGTGGAATTAGATATGCTGTGTTACCACAAATAGTAACATGTCTTTATGTCTTTAAATCAATATGATCATTGACATGTAAAACAGCACCTAAGATTTACCACCCATGACCACTGGGGGCTTTTCCATCACTAACTTTATCCCTACTTCTAATCTATTATGTCTACTCTTCCCTCTCCACCTGCACATAACCGTATGACTGACCCTGGGAATGCTGGGACTGGTAGTTTCTAGACCTCCCTTTTATACTACTTTTTAAATAAATACTTTTTGGGACTATATTACACTATGGAAGCCTTTTTCTTTCCCTGATATGAGGGTTAATTGCAACATGATCATTGGAACCATCTGAAGCATCGTAGCAGCAGCAGTCTTTTGGGCAGCATTACAGGCCTGATACCCCTGCAGGGGTTCTTACATCTGGTGAGTGAGCAATCTGAGGGGGATCACAGAAGTCACCATTCTACCCTGTATACACCAAGTCACTTTTGGGAAAATATCAAGTCTGATTGCCGCATGAAATACATGAGACTATTACACATCTGTGCAATCGCTACAACATATGAACTATACGTGTATTGAGACACAGAGATACTGTTATGATACTGTATATGGAATCCTTTTCCCTATAGGAATTAACATAAGTGGATCCATGCATGTTTCATGCATTTTTGTCGCTATACACAATATGTCTTTATTTTGTACTAAGTGCTGAATGTGTGTTGTGATGGGAAAAAGTATACTGTCCTATTAAGATCATATGATTTTTTGGCATATACAACGTTTTTTCTGATTATTCCTGTATGCGATTATATACTGATCCACACAGATGTACTTTAGCCATTTTATTGCAACTCTTTAGCATTTGTTTTCCATCTAATTAAGGTATCTTTTCACTCATATTGGTTTGAAACCTTGAGATATATATAAAATTACGTTTATATAACGTTCCCTGTATAGGCTGAGCCAAACAGGTCTCTCGGGTAGCGCCGTTTTTCCCCAATTATTCCCCAATACAAATAATATTAAATTAGAATAAAAATCAGATCCCAGCATACAATCCTAATTTCAATGCATACTTAATTAATACTCAATATGGAGTCACATACCGAGTGTTAAAACGAGGAATCTAAATCCTATATTATTTAATTAAAAACAAAATATTGTCCTCATCTACCAGAGGGGCTACTTGTAATAGAATATACCTATCAATAATACATGATGAGATATACCAGCCTATCCCTATACCATCTGTAATACTGGTATATATATATGGGGTATAATGGGGTATATTAAAAATTACTAAGAAAATTACAAGACATATATATGGGGTATAATGGGGTATATTAAAAATTACAAGACATATATATGGGGTATAATGGGGTATATTAAAAATTACTGAGAAAATTACAAGACATATATATGGGGTATAATGGGGTATATTGAAAATTACTGAGAAAATTACAAGACACATATATGGGGTATAATGGGGTATATTAAAAATTACTAAGAAAATTACAAGACATATATATGGGGTATAATGGGGTATATTAAAAATTACTGAGAAAATTACAAGTCAAAATTAATACATACCAACTTATTCTTATATTAACTGTGATGCAGGAATATATACGGGGTATAGTAAAATATATTTAAAAATTACTAAGAAAACATCTCAAATCAAACTCCTTGTTGAGCCCACCAGGAGATAAGGAGCCCAGCTGGTGTATCCACCAAGATTCTCGTTTGCTGATTTCCCTCACAAAATTACAACCTCTCCAATGGCGTCTAGGAGCCTCAATTCCCCAAAATTTCATACCAGCCGTACTTTGATTGTGCACTTTTTTGAAATGTAAGGATAGATGGTGTTTATCTGATCCTTTACATATGTTCCTCACATGCTCCTCCAAGCGATCTTTCAGGGCCCTCGTGGTCCGACTCACATAAATATAGTTGCATGGGCATTTCAATGCATACACGACCCCTATAGTGTCACAGGATATGAAGTCTCTGATAGTGTAAGACTGATTAGTTCTGGGGTTAAAGAAATCCTTCACTCTTTTATCATTACCCGGAACTCTCACACAACTGTAACATCTACCACAGCCATAAAAGCCCGTAAGATCCCAGAACATCTTAGGTTTTGAGGGAGGTGGTTCTACCACATTGTGAACTAATTTGTCTCGTAAATTTGGTGCTTTTTTGAAAATGATTCTAGGTTTCTCTGGGAGTACCTCTTTAAGATGGACATCCTGCTTCAAGACATTCCAGTATTTTTGTATGATTCTCTGTACTTCTTTATTTTGTAAGGAATAGTCTAAAACGATACTGATACCTTCGTTAGTGTCATTCTCCCTGGTGTCGATCTTATCCTCTAACAAACTTTCCCTATCGAGGCATGCAACTTCTAATTTTTCTCTCTCCAGCATATCCTTATGGTATCCCTTATCCAGAAACATGCTGCTTAGCTTGTTGGATTGGAGCTCATAATCCTCAGTTCTCGTGGCCTCTGGGTATATTCGCCAACCAGGGCTTATAATGGCAGCTGGTAGTTGGGATGTAAGAATTGCGGTCTGTTGTTTTAAAAAACGATCTGGTGCTAATACCGTCACTAGTGTTAAAAATTTCTAGGTCCAAAAAATGAATGCACTCCCTATTCACATCCCAAGTCAATGAGATGTTGAGATCATTGATGTTCATGGAGTCTAGTAAACACATCAGTGACTCCATGTTGCCTTTCCATATAATTAGCAGGTCGTTGATGAATCTCCTATATAATAAGATGTTGTCGCATGTTTCGTTTAAAACTCCCTCCTCTTCCCATTTGGCCATGTATAAGTTTGCCACGCTGGGGGCAAATTTGTCACCCATAGCGACACCCTTTATCTGCAAATAAAATTTGTTGCCATTATACCCCATATATATACCAGTATTACAGATGGTATAGGAATAGGCTGGTATATCTCATCATGTATTATTGATAGGTATATTCTATTACAAGTAGCCCCTCTGGTAGATGAGGACAATATTTTGTTTTTAATTAAATAATATAGGATTTAGATTCCTCATTTTAACACTCGGTATGTGACTCCATATTGAGTATTAATTAAGTATGCATTAAAATTGGGGTTGTATGCTGGGATCCGGTTTTTATTCTAATTTATTATTATTTGTGTTCACTGTTTTCTTGGCGGCTTATTGAAGTATATAAAAATGTTTATTTTTTATTTTTTTATTTCTGCATATGATATAGCCCTCATGCACACAGGCTGTTAAAAAAACGTTATGAAAACGCCAGTATCTTTGCAGTGACTTTTTTTAACTTTTTTCAGCTTTTTTGAGCGTTTTTGCAATAGCGTTTTTTAGCGTTTTTGAGTGTTTTTGAGCGTTTTTCCACGTTAGCGTTTTGAGCGTTTTTGAGCGTTTTTGAGCGTTTTTCAGCGTTTTTGAGCGTTTTTGAGCGTTTTTCAGCGTTAGAACGTTTTTACAGCTGAAAAACGTCTTTCAGAACGCACTGGTCCTGGGTTTTTTTTACAGCTTAAAAACGCCTATGCCACTTGCAGCTCAAAAACGCCTAGGTGGGCATGAAGCCATAGACTAACATAGACAGGCCTTTTTAAGCTGCAAAAAAAGCTCAAAAAAGCAGCTGTAAAAACGTCCATGTGCATGAGGACTTAATGATCTATGACAGTGGTTCTCAACTCCAGTCCTCAGGACCCACTAACAGGCCAGAATTTAAGTATTACCTTGGGGAGATGCAGACTAGAAAACTGCAATCACTGTGCAGCAAATGATATCACCTGTGATGTATTTCAGTTATCCTGCAAACCTGGCCTGTTAGTGGGTCCCGAGGACAGGAGTTGAGAACCACTGATCTATGAGGTGCGGTGTGGCGTCATCTGAAGGGTGCAGCTCCGTCCTGGATTATTAATTAGGTAACATATACATAATAATGACAGTGATTAATGGTAATTATCACTGCTAGTTTTCATTATAATTTTTCTTGTAGTTATCACAGCTGTTTAAAAAAGGAACATGGTGATGTAGCCTATGATTATAGGAGATGACGGTCCTAAGCAAAATGGCCACCGTGTGCGGTTGTAGCCTAACACTAGAAATGTCGGCGGTCCTAGGCAAAATGGCCGCCGACAGGATATACGTATATCGATGTAGCCTATTACTAGAGCTGTCAGCGGTCCTAGGCAAAATGGCCACCAACAGCATATAAACACACACACAGAGCATCCGTCCAATTAGATCCCCCAGAGGAAGGCACGTGATCCCTGTGCCGAATACGCGTCGGGGAGGGGTAGGACGGAGCTGTCAGCAACAGAGGTAGATGAGAAACGACACACCGCACGCCATACAAACGCTTGTTTTATACAAACACTCTCTGGAAAGATTGGTGCACTCACGCACCTACATATTGTGACTACCCTTCTGGAGGGAAGTTTTAATATATTTTAAATAAATCCCTACTGTATCACACTATGGAGATTTTTCTTTCTTGTATGTGAGACTATCTGATGACATCTGTGAGTGGTGGAGTTTATACCAGCATACCCTGTATGAGCCCAAGGGGTGGCTCCAATGCATGTTTAGACACCGTTTAATTACCGTGTCACACGCTCAGAGGTGAGCGCAAGCACAAGTGGGGGGTCACAGGAGAGCACTGAAGCATGCTGGATTGTGAACACCATTAAGGAGGAGCATGAGGAACACTGTTTTTTTGGACACCACTTACTTGCACTTTATGTGTTGATATCAATGAATTGAACTTTTTAAATGTGGACAGTTGATTTTGCACTTTGATCTTTTATTTATAATCACATATATATATTGTTTTTTTTTTTTTTTTTTGCATGTTGCACTTTATGGGATACTTTTATATAAGGATTGTATTAATTTTATCATTTATATATTACTAGCATTTTTTTTTTTTATATATAAATATTTTGTAGTATAGTTTTACACTATATATGCACCTCCCAACTATTGGGATATATCTGTTTTTTCAGCGCAGGCACGTTTATTTATATTTTTTGGTTTATGCACACAATGAAACGTGGTTAGTGTTTGCAGCTTATCTATATTTGTTTCACCTCACAGAGGCATCAGTCCATCTTTGGCTCACAAGACCCCCACATAATTAATCATGGTATCAGAGAATGCACCATTGGTGCTAATACTGTAGTGAAAATATGTCAGTACCTCTGGTACAAAAAGGTCCAATACCCGTCCTGTTCCTTGGGTTGATTGTATGTAAGGAGACAAGTTCGAGTGTCTGTGGTGGGGGATTCAAGCACGTTAGGACGGTCATACGTGGAGTATGGCCCCAAATTCAGAAAATATAAAGGGATGATTGGGGGGTTGTTAAAAGAAAAGGGGTATGGGTTGGGGGGGAAGTATAGGAGAGGGGGAAAGGAAAGGGGAAGGTGACAGATAAAGAGAGAGAGGAGGGACCGCTCCTCAACCCAGGCCCCACGGGTGCGTCCACGGGATATCGCGATTATGAATTTTTGGCTAGGAAAGGGAGGGAGTTTAGAACGGAAAGAAGGATCTATAGTAATAGGTGGTTTTAAAATGGGTCCAACAAGCCCATATGGCAGTAAATTTCTGTATGCGGTCTTGGGATATATAAATCAGTTCTTCCATCTCCTCGATCTTTGCAATCCTGGTTAGCCATTCTGTAATGGTCGGGGGAGTAATTGAGCGCCAGTGTGCGGGGATACACAATCTGGCAGCGTTCACCATATGCATTGCTAATGATTTGTGATAAACTTTTTTGGACAAGGTTGAATGGTGGAGGAGATATTGGGCCGGGTTAAAGTTTAGGGAGTAGGTTGTTACATGTGTAATAATGGAATGTACATCTTTCCAAAATGGTTGAAGTAATGGGCATTCCCACCAAATGTGTAGCATGTTTCCTATAGCCTTATTACATCTCCAGCATATGTTGGGAATGGAGGGCGAAAATTGGTGTAAACGAGCAGGAGTTCTATACCATTTCGTGGCTATTTTGTAACCGTTCTCTTGTATTGCTACATTCAATGACCCCTTGTGGGCATATGTGAGGATAGATTCCCAGTCATCATCAGAGAAATTGATTTGTAGGTCTTTCCCCCAAGATATTCTTGAGGTTTCCGTCTGTGGGCGAAGCGAGTCGTCCTGGAGGAAGGAGTAAATCATGGAAATTAAATGACCTTGTGGAATTGACTGGGAGTACATTGTTTCGAATGGGGTAAGTGGTCTTGTCCAAATGTTGTTTGCGTTAGTCGATGTAAAAAAGTGTCTTAGCTGTCTGTAGGACCAGAAGGGGAAGTCTTTCGTGCGGGAGATGGATTTTAATTTATTATATGTACGTATCCTCCCGTCAACAAAAAAATGACGAGTATAAATATCGTCGTTTGGCCATTCTTGTATTAGGAAAGTATTCGATTCTCCAGGGGGAAAATCTGGATTGGCTCTAAGAGGGGTCAGCGGTCCTGGTGTTGAGGATATTTGGTATAAGTTCCTAGCTGTAGAGAAAGCTCGCAGTGAAGGGTATATGAGCGGGTGTGTTTTAACGTCTTGGGGATAGTGTTTCGCTGGAACCCAGGTCAGGTTGTGCAAAGGTATATTACTGAAGGCATTTTCCAAAATGGTCCATAACTTATTTAATTTATGAGTTTTCCAGTTTACCACTCTTGTAAGGTGGCATGCTAAATAGTACTTATGCAGGTCTGGCAAAGCAATCCCTCCTTTCGTTTTAGTGCATGTCAGCTTCGTATATTTGATGCATGGGGGACTATTTTTCCAGATACATTTTGAACAGGCTGTCTATGAATACGCACACAAATGCTCACTAAATGTTGCAGTCCAAGAAAATGGCTACAAAATTGCTACGAGGTGGTATAGGACCCCATCCCGACTGCACAAATTCTCCCCCTCTATCCCTAACACATGCTGGAGATGCGGCAAGCAGGAAGGGACAATGCTCCACATATGGTGGGACTGCGAACGCATTCAGCCCTTCTGGAGGGAGGTCAGTGAAATCATTTCACACATCACTACAGATACCCTGGACTACACCCCCGCACAATTTCTTCTACATCACACCTCTTTACCCAAAAAAACATACTATAAGTCTCTGGCTATGCATTTGGTGAATGCCGCCAGATTATGTATCCCAGTGCATTGGCGTTCCAAGCACACCCCGTCCATTGGAGAATGGTACAGGAGAATTTCTAAAATAAAAGAGATGGAAGAATTGATTCATATTTCACAGGAAAGAACACATAAATTTTCTTTCACCTGGGCGTGCTGGAATCACTATGTGACTACTGAACGCTATCGCCAACATGTACTATAAAAAGAGATATGTGAACTTTAAACCTAACGGTGGACTCCCGTCGGTGGGGGGGGATGTGGGGGGAAGTGGGCCTTCCAGGGGGAGTGCTCTGGGGCGCCTTCTCAATCTATCCCCTTCATTTTTGATCCCTTCTTCCTCATTATTTTATTTGTGTACTTGTCTGTTGTTCCTCTTCCCTTGTTGTCCCTCTCTCCCTTCCTGCCTTATCCTCCTGATTCTACCCCTTTCCGCCCTCCCTTCTCCTTCTTCCCCTATACCCCATTTTCTTTCTTCCCAACTTCGGCTTCCTACATGGAAGCAGGTCTTCCTAACCGTGTCTTTACATAATCCTACACAGATGCTTGCAAGGGTACTTCACTCAGAGACATGAACTGGGGCCAACCGTATCACCTATCTCCTGGCCTGGGTTGGTCTTAACTGCTCAGGGGGGAGAGGGGGGGAGGGGAAATATGAATAACGATCCTCCACCCCATAGCTATTATATTCTCCATATCTGGTTGCGTTACCAGTACTGTATTATCTTAACATATATTGGATGTACCCAGCATTTCTTAGGCTTCCATACCCTGTTTGTTAATTACATTTCTGTGTCATTTGATTTGAATTGTGAACTGTAACTTGCTTTTTTAACACTAAATAAAATCTTTATGGATAAAAAAATTTTGAACAGGCTTTTTTATAGGACATAAAGAAAGATGGGGGCAAGTGGATCGGGATCGTTTGCATGAGATACAGAAGTCGGGGTAGAACTATCATCTTTATCAATGCCAAGCGACCAAACCAGGAGACATTCAGGGTAGCCCAGTTTTGAAGGTCTGTTTGGACTTTCGTCAAGGCGTTGAGAAAGTTGTGGTCATAGAGCTCTGTTAGATGCTGGGGAATTCTTATGCCTAGGTAGGTAATAGAGTCGTTTTTCCACTGAAATGGAAACGAGGCTTGGCAGTGGATAACTTCTGATGGTGGGAGAGAGACATTTAGGGCCTGGGATTTAGAATAGTTAATTTTGAAGTTGGACAATGTTCCAAAGTGTTTAATATCTTTCAAAAGATTAGGAAGAGATGTGTGGGGTGTTTGTAGTGATAGTAAGATATCGGGCGTTCAGTTGCCGGTTTGTTTCAGGGTCTTTTAGGAGAGATGGGTTCAATCCCCAAGTTTTAGTAGTCTTTTGCGAATCTGGGAATGTAAGGGTTATCGTAATGGGGTGGTGATCGGACAGGAACATGGGCTTTATTGTAGCTTGTGAAAGAGATGAGAGATCTGTTTGGGATAAGAATAAATAATCAATTCTAGAATATTTCTGGTGTGGGGGGGAGAAGTACGTGTAATCTCTATCTGTCGGGTATATGGTGCGCCAGGTGTCGTGTAAAGTGAGGTTTTGTAGTTGGAGTTTAATTTGTTTTAAGGCCCGGTATGGGAGTGTGGAAGTGCCAGTAGAGGAGTCAAGACAAGGGTTCAATGGGACATTGAAATCTCCTCCAAGTATCAGAATGCCTGTTTGGAAGGATGAAAGTAGGTCACAGATTTTCCGGAAAAATGTGACTTGATGTTTGTTTGGGCAGTAAATATTCGCTATTGTAATGAGTTTGGACGCATATGTGCCTTTAACGAAGATGTATCTGCCTTCCTGGTCAATCAACGAATCAGACAATTGAAAGTCTGCATTTTTGGAGATAAGTATAGAAACCCCTTTTGTCTTAGAAGATGGATTTGTGGAGTGTAGGATCTGTTTATATACATGATTTGTCAGTTTAGGTATGGCTTTGGTTCGGAAATGCGTCTCCTGCAATAATAGGAAATGAGCTTTGTGTTTCGTGAGCTCTGAGAGAACTTGAGATCTCTTTTCAGGGAGGTTTAGGCCTCTCACATTAAGTGACAGGCATTTAAGTGAGAGCTGACGCTTGCTGGTGGTATCCTTCTGCATGGTGTGTGTGTAGTGAATATTGGAAGTAGTTTATGTGGGTGCTATCATGCACTCCAGTACTGTTTGTCTGATCGGGAGAGTTCCCAGGAGCGACGACGGGGAGCAGGGCAGAGGAGCGCCCCCCCCTGTGGAAATGAAACAAAAGAAAAGCAAGTATGAGAGGGAAAGAGGGAAAGGGATGGGGTTAGGTGTTTGGATGGGGGTAGTTTAAAACGAGGGGGGGAGAAAAAGAAAAAAAAAAAAGAAACGGGAAAAAACACCAGTTAATGAACTGGGTGAGTCAGTTACCGGAGGTGGTCCTAGGTGTGCCTATCCACCTAGTAATAATTCCGGGTTGGTAGCTCAAGTCCGTATGGACAGCTATGTGGGGTATGTAGGGTTGAGCGGGGGTGAGATCTGTTGCACTGGTGAGGACGAGTAGAGAGATATGTCTCAGCTTCGTGGGGTGTAAGAAAACTACAGTAGTCTAGGTTTCAGGAGTCATAAAACATAAGGCACTTATGTAGGGGGTATGGGGTAAGAACAGACCACTGTGGTCGGACCTTAGGAACTACAGAATTGAATAAGGACCTGGGTCTATGCTAACTGAGAGCAACAGGACTAACTAGGCCAAAATGAACTGAGATAAAACAAAAACATAAACATAACAATCCGGACAGCACGGTGCATTACTTTTTCCCAGCAAGGCTTATTTACTTTGTAGATGTGGGAGTAGCAGATAACAGTACCGCAAGGAAACATTTTGTGAATCTAACCTAAGACTCAGTTATGACTACTTTATGAGAAGGAGAGCGAGCTGGCATGTCTAGGGCAGTAACTGTAATTCATCTCATTCTAGGTTATTTTATCCCTACAGGTGTTTGTTTAGCTCCTAGAGTAGTAGACAGTGTGACTTGGAGACCAGCTCATTCGGGTTCGTGTGTAAGGTGAACAGGTTATCTATATTTATCTACATGCAAATGACTTGGATTACCCTTTGTCTGGACTGGTAATATTCATAGTTGATGGAGATGGTTTGGTGATCCTCCAAGACTACACGGGTTCTCCATAAGAATGGATACCCATGTTCCAAGAGGGTGACCAAATTGAGATAGAGAAGCCATCTCCATCAGCATGCGTGTGGTTGCAAGTGAACAATACCTGGGTAAAGAATGAGTAGGTTACATATACATGAGTCCATATAAGGCTTCTCGTTCTTCCTGTAGTAGGTATGAGGTGGAAAGTCACAGTGATCTTCAATTTTCCTCATCAGAGTCTGTGAAGTGCGATAGCTGAGAGTCATCCTGAAGTATGTCGGGTTCGAATGGGGTCGGTTTCAAAAAAGAAAGTTACAACAGGGTAAGAAGGCTGGACCGTTGCTGGAAGGAAAGAAAAAGTTAGTGTTGCCCGTGATTGTGTATGATAGACTACTCAGGAGATTATCATGCCATTGGGAGGTTCCGGCGCGGGGTGTAATGTCACCCAGGGCTGCGTGCAGGCATGTCTCGGCGTGATAGGCGGTCTCCAGGAGATGTAGGATCCAGCCTGTGGCGTCTCGAGTGTTGCCTTTGAGCTTTGGGGGAAGAGCTAGTAGAGACTGGTTTCCACGGTTCTGTGGGGAAATAGAATGAGTACCATTCAGGGATGTCCATCAGTGGAATGTCCAGCTGCTCGCAGAAATTGGGCAGGTCTTCCGGGGTTCTTAGCAAAGCTGTGCGGCCTCTGGTTGATGCAGAGAGACAGAAAGGAAATTTCCATCTGTATTGAATATTTCGGGAACGAAGCACCTCCAGCAGGGGGCGTAGGGTGCGTCTATTCTGCAGTGTGATTTGTGACAAGTCCTGGAATAATTTCACTTCAGTTCCATTAAATGTTATACGTCCTTTTTCTCTCGCCTTCCTGACGATTTCCTCTTTAAGAGGGAAATTGACAATGCAGCAAATAATGTCTCTGGGTGGTTCATTGTCACAGGGAGGGGGTCGCAAGGCTCGGTGTAGGCGCTCCATCTCTATGTGGGAGTCTGCCGGGTGATCAAGCAAGTCATTAAAGATGGCGCTGACTGTATGGAGAAGTGCGGCCTGGTCAATCCCCTCCGGGACCCCCCTCACCGGTATGTTATGCCTGCATCCTCTGTTATCTAAGTCTTCCACCTGTCTGTGTAACTCAAACATGTGAGGCAAGTGGAGATCGTACATTTTTTGTACTTGCCTGACAGCTGAAGCTTGCATTCTGGCGTTCTCCTCCACATCGTTGATCCGATGAGTTATTGCATGGATGTCCTCTTTGAGGTCAGAGATCGCTGACATCATGGTGTGCTTGATGTCTAAAGTGACCTTTTGGAGGTCTCTTTGGAGGTCTAGCAGGCTTGGATGTGGATCGCTGTGGTCGCCACTGTCCATTTGCGGGTCCGTGATGCTCCTAATCAAGTCCGGGGATGAGGCCTGTGTGGCATGCGCGGCCTGTGATGAGGCCTGTGACGCCTCTAGTAGTGCGGACTGGCGGGTCCGAAAAATGTCTGGGATGCTACCGCTAAGTTGCGGTGCGGGTTCTTTTTGCGTGCGGGGTGTGGAGGTACTCCTGTTGGACTTTCCCATCGTGGGTCGTGTCTCAAATACCCCAGATTCGGCTTCTTTCGTCCTCACTGTGCAGGAGCTGTCTCTTCAAGCAGCCATCTCGGGTCCCATCCAGGCCACGCCCCCGTTACCGATTTTATATACTGATAACACTGCTGCAATTTTTAACTCTTGTTAGCCTATTTTTATTGACTAAATTGGTTTGATTAATATACTGCCCAATGTGCCTTGCTTTTGGTCATTCCTGTGATATTTTCTGTGCATTTTGTTTATTTTTAAGTGGGATCCCTGGTCTGAAGTCACAATAGAGTGCTGGTATCTTTTTAATCATATTGTCTACCTGCCCAGGGGGACACAGTTATTCTAGAAGCTGGGGGTTGTTGTATATATGATTTGTGTTGAGAGGAATTCGTATTCACGTGTGCTGAATGTTAGATTTTTACTTTAGAACAACACTATTGCCAAGGGTATGACCAGCCTAAAGCTATTTTGCTGCAAACAAGACCTATCAATTGCTTCAACTGTCACCCACATGGCCCACGGATTTCAAATGGCTGGGTGGTGGCTTCCTGGATTCAGGAGGGTATATATATATCCACTATCTGTGCGCTCCCTCTAAGGCAAGCACTGTGATTGCTGTGTCTGAAGGGAAATAAATTGGCCCATTACCATGTGATCTCTGTGACCAATCACAGTGCTCACACGTGTAAACAAATATTGCCTGTTGCAGCCTTTAAACCATTTCCTTTCACAGCAATTATCTTAATATGGTGATTAGCACTGTATCAGCAGCCAGTCACAGTGTCTCCACCTACCACCATGCCAGTTACAGTGTCCCTGTGTCACGTATCTAGTCCTGAAGCCAAAATGCTGAGAGGGCTCTCCTTCCGGCTGAGTGCTCGGTGTCCCTGAAGGTGGTAACAGGAAACGCGAAGCCCAAAGTAGCAGGGATTGCCAGCTGTGCCCCAGATGAGGGTTGGTGGTATGGAGATCTCTCTGCAGGTGGACACCAGAGGTGGTGAGCACTAGGACCCAGGAGCGCTGATGATGGTGCAGACTGCACACGGTTGGAAGCAGGTTGTAAGGGTAAGTGCAGCAGGCAGGATCAGCAGGTGAGTACTGGAGGTAGCTACTGCAGGCTGGATACAGCAGATAGGCACCAAGGTGGATCACAGCAGATATGGCACAGCAAAAGGCGTAGTTGGGGATGGAAGCATAGCTCAGTAAGCCAGGGGTTAGCAGATCGGGTAGCAGATTTGTGGTTAGGCAAGCTGGGGTCATGCACAGGGCAGAAAACAAGCGAAGATCCGTGAAAAATCAGAGGTCAGAGCTGGGTGCGAAACAAGAAGTATCCAAGGGCAAGCTGGGTTGATACCAGGTGATCAGAAGCAGCAACAAACATGGGAACAGGAAGCAGGATGCTAAAGACCAGTCAGCAGTGTCCACATGCCACAGTCATCCTTTTAAAGGCCTGAGGACGCGCAATCTGACATCCATTGTGTGCGCCAGTGCACACACATCTTTGCCGTGGCAAACATGCATTCACAATACGTGTGCGCATATTCATGCGAGCACGGCCATATTGCGAATTAGCTAATGTGCCAGGTCTGTGAGTGACTATTCTCCGGCCAGTTCCCTGACACTGTGGTTACCACCAAACCAGTCCTAGTATTACTACAAGGCCTCGTTCACATGTGCAGTGCTCTCTGAAGAGTAATCCTGCTGGCCACTACACCAGTCCCAGTGTCACCAGACTAGTGCAGCCAGCAACAGTGTTCCAGATCCCCACCACATTAGTCTCAGTGTTACCAGACCAGTCTAAGTCAGCAACAGTGTTCTTGATTACAAGCCACACCAGTTCCAGTATTACTAGACCAGTGTTATCTAGCAACAGGGTTCCTGATCGCCGCCACACCAGTGCCAGTGTTACCAGACCAGTGCATCCATCAACAGTGTTCATAATCACTGCCACGGCAGTTACAGTCTAGCCAGTCCAGTATAAGCCAGCAACAGTGTCTCTGATTGTACTGGCGTGGTGACAATATCACCAGAGCCAATGTAGCCAGCAAAAATTTCCTGATCTCTACAATACCAGTGCAGTATTGCCTCTGTCTACCGCCTGACCTGACCCTGGCCTGTTCATTGACCATATTTCTGCTTGCTGTCTGGACACATTTTTTACCAGTCACATCCATCCCTTGTGGACAACAGCGCTCCTGGGACCACATGGACTTTTTCCCTTTTTCAGCCTCCTGTACTTCCTGTATAAACAAAAAGAAGGAGAGAAAAGTGCCGCATTTATTAAAACAGTTTTATAAAATGAAAAACATTAATTATGCACGAACACATGCAAGGTATTGAAAAGCATATCAATAAGTATCCAGCAGATGGCAATCTTCCAGGTGGTCAAAGGTGAGCAAGCCCCTCAAAGGTGGATGTGATGTAAGGTGTTCGGAACCAAGTTAACCAGGGGAACACTAGGGAGAGCCAACAGAAGCAGCATACTGTGTGTGTATATCACATGGGTAAGAACCACTATGTACAGCAAGGAAATGTAAAAAATCTTAGTAAATGTTAAGCAACGTACATGCAATCACACCTCTAAACTTGACAATTTTTTTTTTTTCGCTGGTTCACCTTTATGTATTTTTTTTAGGAGATTTGCACACAGGTCATGTTAGCAAGTTACATTGCCAACATGTGACATGCACCTTGTTAAAATTATGTAAAAAGACTCACTCATCTAGCTCCTCCTAAAAGGGCATTTAACCTTCTCCCTCTGATGCAGTGGTTCTCAACTCCGGTCCTCAGGACCCAATAACATGCCAGGTTTGCAAGATAACTGAAATACGCCACAGGTGATTTCATTTGCTGCTCAGTGATTGCAGTATTCTAGTCTGCATCTCCCCAAGGTAATACTTAAAATCTGGCCTGTTAGTGGGTCCCGAGGACAGGAGTTGAGAACCACTGCTCTAATGCATATGATTTCCTTGGGCTAGCTTTTGCTTTTAAAGGGGAACTCCACACTCCATTCTCCAATGCTCTTGTCTCCACCCTCTAAACCCTTGGATTTCCATGGGCTAACTTTTGATTTTAAAGAGGAACTCCACATTCCACTCCATTCTCAAAAGGCTGTGGGCTGCCTTCACCAATCCAAACCATATCCATTTTCAGAGCATACAACAGGGCCAGCTAGGAAAGGGGCGAGAAGAGTGATTGCCCAACCCCCTCCTGAACCATACAAGGTCACATGCACTCAACACAGCTGGCTGCCTTTGGGGCATGTTGGGCTCAGCCCAATACCAACCACAAAGCACCTTGTACCCACTAGTTTAAAGGGGCTTGCCACATTCTGTAAAGTCCCCTGTCTGCAGCCCCCCACAACCTCAGCCTAGGGTTGTGTGGAAGAGGCCCTTGTCCCCCTGAATATGGGAACAAGGTGGTTGACTTTTGGGATGCTCGAGCCCCTCCTGCCCCCAAGCATCCACCACCCTTTCATTGGCTGGCTTGCTGTGTGTTTGGCTAGGGGTTTGTTAGTGTTTGGGAGGGGCACAATCTTTTTTTTAGTTTGGGGTGGGATTTTTCATGCGGGGCTTCTCATTTTAAGCCTTACTAGACCCATATGGACTTGTATGTATCGGGGGGAGGCTATTTTTTGTTTTGGATTAAAAAAGTTTTTTCTAAAGCCACATATCTTTGAAGCAGCATTTTGGATACATGCTACAGATGCACCACTACAGGCAGAGTAAGCCCCCCCCCCCAAGTTACTAACCTTTAAGCAATGTTGCATTTCTAGAGGCACTTCTCCTTGTTTCATTTTTGGGGTTGTCCAAATTGGTGACATTGATATATGTCCCTCAGGGTGGGACTTGGGCCCCCCCCCCATACCCATTTTAAGGCCAATAACTAGAATATAAGCCAGCCAAGTGGGGACTAGCAAATTTACCAAGCCAGTTCCCATAGACTGCAGTGGTATTTGTTGTATAACTTGTGCCCAGGTTAGGCTCTTTATTCCCCCCCCTGGACAGGGGGGTGTTTGTCCCATCTGTAATTTTTTAGCATGCTGGATGATGTGCTTAATTTTGGACAGGGGGTGGCTTATTTTGTGCTAGCTGCATTTGGGTTGATCTGGGCATGCTCAGGGACTTTTTTTTTGCTTTTTGTGTGTGAACAGCACTTGGATTTTTCTGGGCATGCTCAGAGAGTTTGTTTTTTGGGTTAGCAATTTAAGGACATCCTTAACAGGTGTACCCACTTTGAAGTTTTGTCTCTACATTGGGTGAACTTGCATTTTGTGGCTTTCATGGACTGTGCATGTGTTTTTAATTGCCTCATTAGCACACAAACCTATGTTATATAAAGCTTGCAGATAGCATTCTTCACCTTGCCCTGAAAAGAGGCCAGATTGCTTGTGTCTGTCAGTCAGTCAAGAGAGTACATTCGGGTGTCTTTATAGAGTTTGTAACACATGTATTTTCTCTTTGTATTTTGTTTGTTATCTCTTTGCAAAACAGACATGTTTTAAAGCAAGTATTTTTACTTTTGTTTATTTGTCTTTGGGGGGGTATTTTTCACTGAAATATTTTTGATGTTGTTAAAGTTTGTTGTTTGTGGGTTTAGTGTCACTTTGATTTAATTGTCTGTGCTGCATTATTGTGTAAAATCTTCCTGAAGATGTTATGACTAATCAATGTTTAAATCCTTAAGAGCCCTTTCACACTGCAAACCGACCCGAAAGTGCCGCTGCTTGCATTCCAGTGTGAAAGCCCCAAGTGCACTTGGAAGAGCAGTTGCTGGAGATCCAAGGGGGACATGCAAGGAAAATAAAAAAACAGCGTTGTTGCTTCTACATGATTGGATGATAAAATCACCAGTGCTACCCCTCAGATTTACAGTAAGTACGCTTGTATTGCAGAGTGGTTTTGCCTTTAATAAACCCCTAAATACCTAATAATGTGGGGTGTACACAAGTGCTAGAGTGCAATTTGCCCAATGGGGACACTAGTTAGATTGACCTGCGTGTCCCCAAGGAAAGACATTGGTAGGGTTTTACCCTCACTTCCTGTTTGGCTATGTTACAGGAAGTGAAGTGAATTTTAAGAAAAGGGACACAAAGCCCAACCTAAAAAACACAAGCCGGGTTTCTAACACTCACTTGGTTTCCCTCAAATGCCCACAATTAGAATTGGATGGTCTTGAGTTCGATTTTAGCTCAGTGCTCTAAATTAGTGCTTCTCAACCCTGTCCTCAAGTACCCCCAACAGGCCATGTTTGCATGTTTTCCTTCATCTTGCCCAGGTGCGTTAAATCTCAGTCATGGCTTTGTATTTTGGACAGCTATTTTAGCGAAGATAAATTCCCAAAACACGTCCTGTCGGGGATACTTCAGGACTGAGACCCACTGCGCAAAAATGAAAAATTGAATACTTACCGCTCTGTAATTTTCTTTCCTGGTGACTATCCATGGCAGCATATGCACAATCCATGCATATGCTACCAAGGCACCAGAAGAGTAGCTTTTAGACAAATCACACTTTTTTTGTTTTGCCATGCCAATCAGCCTAGTTAAGCTGCAGCTGGGAAATCTGTTTCATGAAAATTAACAAAAACACATAAAACATAAACATTTGCTACAAATTTTATTGGTTAACAAAACAGACTTGGAAAAGAGCAAGGAAAGCAAAAAACACATGTACAGGCATACCCCACTTTTAAGTACACAATGGGGTTTATTTACTAAAGCTGGAATGTGCAAAATCAGGCTCCCTTCTGTATAGAAACCAACAAGCTTCTAACCCCAGATTGTTCAATTAAGCTTTGGTAATAAAACCTGGAAGCTCATTGTTTTTTTGCAGAAGTGAGCCTAATTTTGCACTTTCCAACTAAGTAAATAAACCTTATTGTGTAATTAAAAGTGGGGTATGCCTTTATGTTAATTTGAGACACTAACAGAATTTGGTTTTGAGATCTGACCATTTTGCATAGGAAATTAACAGAAGTAAAAAAGGACTGCGAGGGAGAATTTGCAAAATAATGCAGGACAGACAATTAAATGAAAGTGAAACAATCTACAAACGACACACATTGACAACATCAAAAATATTTCAGGGGAAAATATACCCCCCCACCCAAAAAAATACAATAAACCAAAGTAAAAAAAAATTTGCTCTAAAACACATCTGTTTTGTAAAGTCATAAGAAACAAAATGCAAAAGAGAAAATACATGTGTTACAAACTCTATAAGGACATGTACTCTGGCCGTCCCACACACACAATCTTGCCACTTTCAGGGCAAAGTAAAGAATGCTATCTGCAAGCCTTATATATATATATATATATATATATAGGTTTGCGTGCTAGAGAGGCAATTGAAAACACATGCACAGTCCATGAAACACACAGAAATGCAAGTTCATCCAGTGTAGAGACAGAACTTCAGAGTGGGTACACCTGTTAAGGATGTCCTTAAATTACTAACCAAAAAAAACCACACACACTCTGAGCATGCCCAGTAACATCCAAGTGCTGTTCACACACAAAAAGAAGAAAAAAACAAAGTCGCTGAGCATGCCCAGACCAACCCAACTGCAGCTAGCACAAAATAAGCCACCCCCCGTCCAAAATTAGGCACATCATTGAATGAGCGCAAGAGCCATCTGCGCATGCGCAGTGCTTACATTGATGTCACGCAGTTTTCAAGCTTGCTCTGAAAAAGTTACTTTCTCCCTCTATTTTGGGCATATTTGTTACTTGGGCAGTTGTTACTAAACTTCCTCACATCACCCCACATCAACCCATAATATTGGCACTTCCATCTTCTGTTAATATTGAATTGAAGATGCCGTGCGCCATGTCCATAGTGGCACACTGATTGCATTCTCCCATGCGCTGAGATCACTATAGTAAATGGGGGATTTGCACTCTGTCCCCGGCGCAATGTTTCGTAAATATGAAAATGTGTGTTGTGCCTTGCTGTACGCCTCTACTAATGGCGCACAGCTTTTGTAAGTCAGCCCCACTGTGTTGATGGGGAATAGAGCAATTTTCTTTCCCTTAACTTGTGAACACAAAAAGTTATCACATAAATATGATTGTCATAAACATACTTGTAATACAGGCTCTTTCAGTTCCTCTAATTTCTGCAGCTGCAGCAATTTTCAAGACTCAAGGGTTCAGATTTAGTCCAATTGTATGCAGGCAGTTAGCTTTATAAAAGCAAGAGTAATTTGAGGGTGAGAAATACCCTTATGCCGTGTACACACGAGCGGACTTTGACCAGACTAGTCCGACAGTCTATCCGACGAACTTTCGACTGACTTTCCAAACAGACTTGCTTATACACGATCACACCAAAGTCCGATGGGTTCGTACGTGATGACGTATGACCGAACTAAAATAAGGAAGTTGATAGCCAGTAGCCAATAGCTGCCCTAGCGTCGGTTTTCGTTAGTCAGACTAGCATACAGATGAGCGGACTTTGACCAGACTTGAGTCCATTGTAAAGATTTGAAACATGTTCCCAATCTAAAGTCCCTCAGATTTTAGACCGAAAAAGTCCGCTGCAGGTCCGATGAAGCCCACACACAGTCGAATTGTCCGCCAGACTCAGTCCGTCGGACCAGTCTGGTCGAAATGTCAGCTTGTGTATACACGGCATAAGAAAGGTCAACTTGATTGAAAAATTGATCTGTAGATATGAGAGGGTGTCAGAAGATAGAGATATCTTGAGGTAGAGATTTAGATTGAGCTTCATTTGTAGACCTAAGATGACTGCACATTTTTGGAGTGTTAAGAGGAGGTTAGGTAAGAAAGTATGAGAGGAGATAATACACGGAATAGCATTGCACCAATACGGGTATTAGTGCCGATACTACTGTAAGCATTTGCACGAATACTAGTACTTGTGCAAATGCTCCGATACTAAAACTAACATCTTCAGACTCGGTTTGCATATATGTGCGGGCGGTTTGCAGTGCAATTTTAAAGCCTGTCATTCAGTGGTGCAGGTGTGATTCCAATGCGAATTGTAGTGTATGAGATTAGAAATCGCACCTGAACTGAAGTCACACAGGCCTCTTTTTTCAAATCACATAGCAGCAGGCCCACACATACCTGAACAGGCTATAAAAACTCACTGGAATGCAAATTAAACTGTCACATGACACTAAAAATGGGTATCGGTAATTGGTATCAGCGAATACTTGAGAAAAAGTATCGGTACTCTGTCTTAAAAAAATTGTATTGGTACATCCTTACATAGCTATTTATTGTCTGCAAAAAGGAGTAGATTATGAGTATAGGCTATGACCTCTAAAGATTGAAAGGATGACTAAATCCAAGAACAAAATTGTGTGTATTGCAGTTTACCAGTCCTTGGATATGGTAATTGTATTAGTTTTAATTTATCAGGCTAAGAACATTTTCAGCAAGTACAGAAAATAGGCCTTGATCCCCCAAAAAATGCAGTGCCTTTGTTACTTCCTATGAGCAGAAATAAAAGTACAAACAATGTTATTTTCTTTTTGTAAATTAGTAATCCCCCCCCCCTGTGTAATAGAGATGAAGTGAGGAAATACACAAAGTCCAGCCTGGGTTTACATCTATGGCTCCCTCCATAGATACAGGGGAATGAGTGGGTGCAGCAACATAAGTACAGAACATATGTTAGCTACAGTGTTACAAGATAAAATTAAAAGAAGGCCTAAAAAATAAAACTAATGTAGTCACCTCATCTGAGGACTGGTATTATTATTATTAATATTATTATTATATAGCGCCAGTTTACGCAGCGCTTTACAATGTAGAGGGGGGAACAGCACAATTACAGTACAATACAGAAGGGAGAGGAGGGCCCTGCTCATAGAGCTTACATTCTAAAAGGAGGGGGTAGTGGTACAAAAGGTAATAGATGCGGGGAATGATTTGATGGGGTTGTTAGGTGGCCATGGGATAGGCTTCCCTGAATAAGTGAGTTTTCAGGGATCTCCTAAAGGTGGACAGGTTAGGGGCTGATCAGATTAACTGGGGAAGGGATTTCCAGAGGATGGGAGAGGCTCTGGAGACAAGCATGAGAGGTGGTAACAAGGAAGCTAGAGAGCAGGAGGTCCTGGGAGGAGCGGAGGGGGTGATTTGGGCGATATCTGCAGATGAGGTTGGTGATGTAGCTGGGGGCGATGTTGTGGATGGCTTTGTATGTTGTGGTTAGCATTTTGAATTTTATATGGTGGGGTAGGGGAAGCCAGTGAAGGGATTGGCAGAGAGGGGCAGCAATCACAGATCTATTAGTGAGGTATTTTAGTCTAGCAGCAGCATTCATAATAGACTGAAGAGGGATAGCCTGTGTGAGGGTAGGCCATTAAGGAGAGAGTTGCAGTAGTCAAGGTGGGAAGTAATCAAGGAGTGAATAAGTTGCTTTGTGGGGTCATTAGTCAGGAAGGGTCGAATTCTGGAGATGTTGTGGAGGTTAAGGCAGCAGGATTTAGCCAGTGATTGGATGTGGGGGCTGAAGGAGAGGTCAGAGTCAAGGATTATACCCAGCATCCTGGCATGTGTGGAGGGACCAATGGTTGTGCTGTTGAACTTAATGGTAAAGTCATGGGGGAACAGGGAAGCAGAAAATATTACAAGCTCAGTTTTAGAAAGATTGAGTTTGAGAAAGTGGTGTGACATCCATACCGAGATGTCATTCAGTAAGTTTGAGATCCATGAGGAGATCGAGGGGGTGAGTTGAGTGGAGAGTTAGATCTGGGTGTCATCAGCATAGAGGTGGTATTGGAAGCCATGGGAGGTTATTAACTGGCTCAGGGAAGAGGTATAGAGCGAGAATAGGAGGGGCCCAAGGACACAGCCTTGGGTTACCCCAACAGAGAGTGGAAGAGGAGTAGAGGAGATGGAGTTGTAAGTGACACTGAAAGTGCGCTAAGATAGGTAGGAAGAGAACCAGGATAAAGCAGAATCACAGAGGCCAAGGGAGTGTAGTTTGCTGAGGAGGAGCAGGAGGTCAAATGTACCGAAGGCAGCAAAGAGGTCTAAGAGTATGAGTATGGAATAATGGCCATTGGTTTTAGCAGTTAGTAGGTCATTGGTGAGTTTAGGGCAGTAGGGCAGTTACCTCACAGACAGAATGTTGTGGATGGAAGCCAGACTGTAGGTAGCGACTCATTCGGTCATGGACAAGGAGTTCGATGAGCTTGGAGGCAAATGGGAGCAGGGAGATGGGTCTTAAGTTATTCAAACAGGTGGGGTCTAGTGAAGGTTTTTTAAGTATGGGGGTAATCAGTGCATGTTTGAGCAGGGAAGAAAAGGTGCTGGGGGAGAGGGAGAATTTGAAGATGTGGGTTAGGGAGTTTAGGATAGAGTAGGAAGGTGGTCACAGTAATTGTGAGGGGACAGGGTCCAGGGGACAGGTGGTGAGGTGGGCCATGGAGAGGAGTTTATCAACTTCATTGGTGGTAACTGGACAGAAGGAGGAGTGTATTGAGTGTGGTGTTGGACCTGATGTGTTGGGTAGGGGAGGAAGTTTAATGCTGAATATCTCCTTGTGAACGGTGTCGATTTTGCTTTTGAAATGGTTGGCAATCTGTTGAGCGGTAACAAGTTGGTGGGTGGGGGCAGCGGGGGTTGAAGTAAGGAATTAAGGGTGGAAAAGAGTTGACGAGGTTTTGATAAGAGGGTTTTGATCTGAGTGTTGTAATAGGTTTGTTCAGCAGTGTGGAGGCAGGAGTTGCATTTGAGAAGGACAGATTTGTAGAGGGTAAAGTCTTGCAGGGACTTAGATTTATGCCATGCTCGCTCAAGAGCATGGCTGCGTCTCTTGAGACTTCTGGTGTCGTCTGTTTGCCAGGGTTGTGGCAGATGGGGCCTGGTTCTGCATGTGGAAAGAGGAGCAAGTACATCTAGGGAGGATGACAGTGTTTTGTTGTAGATGGAAGTGGTTAGGTCTGGGCAGGACAGGGGTGCGATTTTGTTGTAAAGGCTATCGGTAGCAGAATGAAGAAAAAGGGAAGGGTTGAGGTTGTGAAGGTTTCTGCGGGTAGTAGGGATGAGCTTCGAGTTCGAGTCGAACTCATGTTCTACTCGAACATTGGCTGTTCGCAAGTTCGCCGAACAGCGAACAATTTGGGGTGTTCGCGGCAAATTCGAATGCCGCGGAACACCCTTTAAAAGTCTATGGGAGAAATCAAAAGTGCTAATTTTAAAGGCTTATATGCAAGTTATTGTCATAAAAAGTGTTTGGGGACCCGGGTCCTGCCCCAGGGGACATGGATCAATGCAAAAAAAAGTTTTAAAAACGGACGTTTTTTCAGGAGCAGTGATTTTATTAATGCTTGAAGTCAAACAATAAAAGTGTAATATCCCTTTAAATTTCGTACCTGGGGGGTGTCTATAGTATGCCTGTAAAGGGGCGCATGTTTCCTGTGTTTAGAACAGTCTGACAGCAAAATGACATTTGGAAGGAAAAAACTCATTTAAAACTACCCGCGGCTATTGCATTGCCGACAATACACATAGAAGTTCATTGATAAAAACGGCATGGGACTTCCCTGTGACGTCACGGGGAATGCCACAGGGAAGTCCCGTCATGTCACCGTGCGTCAGAGGGGGGCGGGGTCACCGGGTGGCCCCGCCCCCGTTATTTAAGAACCGTCAGACGAAGAGACGCCGTCACACAGCGGGAGCCTCCCACCATGCCACAGCATGGCTGCGGAGCGGCCCGGAGAAGACAGGAAGAAGAGAAGAAGGAAGAAGAAGAAGAAGAAGAAGATGAAGAAGAAGATGAAGAAGAGAAGAAGATGAAGAGAAGAGCGGGAGCCTCCCCCCTCATGCCATGGGTGCGGAGCGGCCCGAGGAGAAGAAGATAGAAGACGCCGCGGAGAAGATGCTGGACGAGAACGCCGGAGGAAGAACCAGAAGAGCCAGAAGAACCAGAAGAAGAAGAAGATGAAGGAAGAAAGAAGAAGCATTTAAATAAAGGAATTGTCAAAAACTGTCTCTTGTCATTTTTAACATTTTTGACAGTTTTTTAGTGAAATGGTAAGGGTAAGTACCCCCTTACCATTTCACACAGGGGGGGGGCCGGGATCTGGGGGTCCCCTTGTTAAAGGGGGCTTCCAGATTCCGATAAGCCCCCCGCCCGCAGACCCCCACAACCACCGGCCACTGTTGTGAGGATGAGGCCCTTGTCCTCATCAACATGGGGACAAGGTGTTTTGGGGGGCTACCCCAAAGCACCCTCCCAATGTTGAGGGCATGTGGCCTGGTACGGTTCAGGAGGGGGGGGGGCCGCACTTTCGTCCCCCCCTCTTTTCCTGCGGCCTGCCAGGTTGCGTGCTCGGATTAGGGTCTGGTATGGATTTTTAGGGGGACCCCACGCCGTTTTTTTTTTTTTTTTTTGGCGCGGGGTTCCCCTTAAAATCCATACCAGACCTGAAGGGTCTGGTATGGAATTTAGGGGGAACCCCACGTCAATTTTTTTTTTAAATTTTGGCTGGGGTTCCCCTTAATATCCATACCAGACCTGAAGGGCCTTGTATGGAATTTAGGGGGACTCCCACATCATTTTTTTTTTTAAATTTTGGTTCGGGGTTGCCCTGTGGGGAATTCCCATGCCGTTTTTATCAATGAACTTCTATGTGTATTGTCGTCAATGCAATAGCCGCGGTAGTTTTAAATGAGTTTTTTCCTTCAAAATGTCACTTTGCTGTCAGACTGTTCTAAACACGGGAAACATGCGCCCCTTTACAGGCATACTATAGACACCCCCCAGGTATGAAATTTAAAGGGATATTACACTTTTATTGTTTGACTTTAAGCATTATTAAAATCACTGCTCCTGAAAAAACGGCCGTTTTTAAAACTTTTTTTTGCATTGATTCATGTCCCCTGGGGGAGGACCCGGGTCCCCAAACACTTTTTATGACAATAACTTGCATATTAGCCTTTAAAATTAGCACTTTTGATTATTCATGTTCGTGTCCCATAGACTTTAACGGCGTTCGCGTGTTCGAACGAATTTTTTTCCTGTTCGCATGTTCTGGTGCGAACCGAACAGGGGGGTGTTCGGCTCATCCCTAGCGGGTAGTGGTTTGTGGGTTGGCAGCATGGGGGGCAGGAGACAAGGAGAGTGTAAAAGGATAAGGTTGTGATCAGAGAGAGGAAAGGGGGTGTTAGAGAGGTTGCATGGAGAATAAGAGGTCGAGAGTATTGCCATTGGAATGAGTGGTGGTTTGTGTACATTGTGTTAGGTTAAAAGAGGAGGTACATTGAGCAGTTGAGAAGTGGTTGCAGTCAGGGCCGGATTAACATAGGGGCTGATGGAGCTGCAGCTCCAGGCCCCTGCCTTAAAATCGGCCCTCCCAGTCAGCATTATAAGCCAAATTACTCCTATCCATAAACGTCTATGGTATAGGAGAAGCTGTGTGTAAATGTAGGGGTGTCTGGCTGCATCTGTGTTGGCTTACTGTGGTTATTAGTGTCACAGTGCACTGTTCCCCCCCTACACAAATGGCTCTGCCTTCCCCCTCCCCTCTCTCTTCTCTCTCTGTGTGCAGTGAAGGAGCGTGTGGGTTGGGAAATTGTGAACAGAGCAGCCGGCAGATAGAAGGTGAACTGAACACATATCTGAGTGATGAGCTTCCCATCCAAGTGTGAGCTCAGTGACTGGACTCTTATCTCCCTTCTCTCCCCCTCCTTTTACTTTTACCTTCATCAATGGCCGTTATAACTGCAGCCAATATGTAGATTTGGCTCTTTGTGCTTTTAGGTGGGTTCACACTGCTTTGCTATGTTTTGGCCCATTGCTGGTGTATCCGCAGTTTTCCTGCGTTTTACCCACAGTCCTATTGATTTCTATTAGGTTGCATGTTTTTTCTGAAAGCGCACCAAAATTCCTGCGTGCTGCATTTTATCTTTGGCGCACTGTCAGAAAATGCGGCAAAAATATGCAACCTGATATAAAGCAATAGGTCTGCAGCTAAAACTGCAGATACACAAGCAGTGCGCCCAAACTGCAGCACACCAGTGTGAGCCCAAAGGCTTGTACACACCCCCCTCTGTAGAACTTGGTCTGATCAATACTGCTGACATTCAATTTACACACAACCATACCATCCCAGATGAGGAGGGGTGGGGGCTCCAGGGATTTGTTTGACTATGCAGGCCCTGTCCCTTCTTTCCATCCTGGAAGAGTCCTGGAGGGAGTGGCAGGCTGCTGGTGGCAAGTGACACGCTGTATCTGGGGTCAGGCTGCTGGTGGCAAGTGGCACATTGCATCTGATGGCAAGTTGCACACTGTATGTGGTGGCAGGCTGCTGGTGGCAAGTGACATGCTGTATCTGGTGACAGGCTGTCAGTGGCAAGTGGCACACTGTATCTGGTGAAAGGCTGCTGGTGGCACACTGTATCTGGTGGCAGGCTGCAGGTGACAAGTGGCACACTATCTAGTGGCAGGCTGCTAGTGGCAAGTGGCACACTGTATCTGGTGGCAGGCTGCTGGTGGCAAGTGGCACACTGTATCTGGTGGCAGGCTGCTGGTGGCAAGTGGCACACTGTATCTGGTGGCAGGCTGCTAGTGGCAAGTGGCACACTATCTGGTGGCAGGCTGCTGGTGGCAAGTGGCACACTGTATCTGGTGGCAGGCTGTGGTTGGCAAGTGGCACACTGTATCTGATGGAAGGCTGCTGGTGGCAAGTGGCACACTGTATCTGGTGGCAGGGTGCTGGTGGCAAGTGGCACACTGTATCTGGTGGCAGGCTGCTGGTAGCAAGTGGCACACTGTATCTGGTGAAAGGCTGCTGGTGGCAAGTGGCACACTGTATCTGGTGGCAAGTGGCACACTATCTGGTGGCAGGCTGCTGGTAGTAAGTGGCACACTGTATCTGATGAAAGGCTGCTGGTGGCAAGTGGCACACTGTATCTGGTGGCAGGCTGCAGGTGACAAGTGGCACACTGTATCTGGTGGCAGGCTGCTAGTGGAAAGTGGCACACTGTATCTGGTGGCAGGCTGCTGGTGGCAAGTGGCACACTATCTGGTGGCAGGCTGCTGGTGGCAAGTGGCACACTGTATCTGGTGGAAGGCTGCTGGTGGCAAGTGACACTGTATCTGGTGGCAGGCTGCTGGTAGCAAGTGACACACTGTATCTGGTGGCAGGCTGCTGGTGGCAAGTGGCACACTGTATCTGGTGGCAAGTGGCACAATGTATATGGTGACAGGCTGGTGGTGGCATGTGAAACACTGTATCTGGTGGCAGGTGGCACACTGTATCTGGTGGCAAGTGGCACAATGTATCTGGTGACAGGCTGCTGGTGGCAAGTGGCACAATTTATCTGGTGACAGGCTGTCGGTAGCAAGTGGCACACTGTATCTGTGGCAGGCTGTGGGTAGCAAGTGGCACATTATCTGGTTGCAAGTGGCACACTGTATCTGGTGGCAGGCTGCTGGTGGCAAGTGACATGCTGCATCTAGCGGCAGGCAACTGTGGAAAGTGATACTCTACATCTGGTGGCAGGCTATGGGTGGCAAGTGACAAGCTGCATCTGGTGGCAAGTGACAAGCTCAGGTCCCACTGCATGATGGTGAGTTGAACTATTTCACTATATATTACAATGTAGTAACTGAAATAATGGAATTTGATCTTCCTGACACCATATCAAGCATGGTGTCAGGATGATTGATTTTAAGTACTAACACCAGCCATTTGCCTGACAAATCACCTCCACTGCCGATTTCCCTGCCAACCCCGAGACTACATCCTCCACCCTCATCTTTTTTTGGGAAGAGGGGGTTGTCCCTAAATGACAGTTTGGAAATGTGGTCTCCCTATCTTGCTGCTGGTGAGAGACCGCATAGCAGGTGGTATTGCTGCTGCTCAGAGGCTGCACGGCTGGTATTACTGGTGAGAGTATATTTAATTCATTTTAGCGAAAAATTGTTTGCATTTTCATTTTGTTTCCATAAAAAGGCCCACCGAAATTCTCAGCACCAGGCCCATGATGCTCTTAATCTGGCCCTGGTTGCAGTATTAACATTGATTGGAATGTTAAAGTCACCTAGGATGATGGCAGGTACTTCAGAGGAGGGAAAGTAGGGTAGCCATGCAGAGAAGTCCTCCAGAAAGCGTGACAATGGTCCAGGAGGCTGAAAAATGACTGCGACCCTCAGACAATCTGGAGAGAAAAGACAAATGCAGTGCACTTCGAAAGAGCAGGGAGAAAGAGGGAGGTGTGGGAAGAACCTGGAAGGTGCATTGTGGGGAGAGGAGAAGTCCGACACCACCTCCTTTTCATCCACTGGGTCTGGTGGAGTGAGTCCAGAGGAGGCCACTGAGGGACGGGGAAGCTGGAGAGTTAGTGTTGAATACCTGGAGCCAGGTTTCAGTAATAGCAAATAGATTAAGGGATTTCCAGAGGCAAAGGTCATTGACAGAAGCTAGTTTGTTGAAGACCGAGCAGGCATTCCAGAGGGCACATGAAAGAGACTGACCCCGCCCCCCTCTGACATCACGGGGAACCCCATAGGGAAGTCCCCGTCAAGTCCCCGTGCGTCAGAGGGGGTGGGTTCACCAGGTGGCCCCGCCCTCCATTATTTAAGAAGTGTCAGAAGACGAGAAGCGTCACACAATGGGAGCCTCCCATCATGGATGCGGAGAGGCCTGAGAATGAAGAAGGGAAGAAGACACCGTGGAGGAAGATGCCAGACGAGAACACAGAGGATCGGAGGAAGAACCAAAGGAAGAAGAAGATGGAGGAAGAAACTGAAGAAAGATAGAAGAAAGAAGATGGAAAGAAGAAGACTTTAAGTATGATCCTCCAAATCTGAAAAAGAAAGAGGCCGAAAAAATTCCTCTAAGAGAAGTCAATTAAATTCTCCTGATATAGATCCTGTATACACAATGGACTGAATGACTTTAACTCCTCATCTTGAAGTGTATTCAATCTTAAGGCTTTGCCTTTCTTTAGTCACTAAGTAATTTACCACCTTCAGTATAATCTGACTAAACTTATTTAAAATAATACTGTTCTATTAAAGCGGTAGTAAATCCCTACACCTGTAAGGGAAAAGGCATAATGAGCTAGTATGCACCGCTGGTCAGCGTTTGCTCAGTCTACAGAGACTATCCATCTGAGATGATCCGTGGGAAGGTTTGCCATCCATTCTAAAGTTCCGTCAGGAGTCTGGATATGTTCTGAAGTTTTACTGCCATCCAATCGTGAGGTTCCTCCTTTTGATTGCCCGTTGGGGTTACAAGCTTGATTGACTCATTGAACGTACGTTCTTATGAGTTCAATCCCTCTGGTAAGCCTTCACTTTTTCTCTATGTGGAGGGTTCATCACACCTTTGCATGCGTTATCCACGTGGTGAATAAGGAACTATATACATTTTTGGACTAACATCAGTCCTTTTCAGTCCTTAAAACATCCGAAGAACATCAGAGACTTTATTTGTTTATTTGTTAAGCTGTCATATTTTGCATTGTTTGCTGTTCGACATAGACGTTTTCTTTTATCTATATAAGTTTTTTAAACCTACAGCACTACACTTGTCTATGCATTGAAATCTAGGCAACGCTGGAGAAACTGCAGAAGTGGGCGAAGCCTTGGACCCCCAGGGCACATCAATAATTTGAAAGCCAAATTGGTGGCCTGAGGAGTCCTTATCTAAGGGAGGGCAGTCTGGTCCAGAAGTCCCAGAGATCCGGAAAGCAGCAGATGACATCTGTGTCCCCAGGCTGTGGTCATACGAGAGACTGCATCTTCTGTCAGACCAGACTGAACCCAGGGTCATCACTCTCAGGTCTTCCTTCCACGCTTCCTTACACGCAGTGGCTGTGGTGGTGGAGTTGTGGCAGCAGGAGGAGGAGGAGGATGGTCCAACTCAATGACATCCGTCTTGGGTGTTAGTTCCCCACTCACCCCCTTACGTAGGACTTTGTACAGAAGGTCCTCACAGAGCCTGCGTTGACCCTCCTGCATGCCCTGCAATTTGGTGGCAGCCATGCAGGCAAAGGCCTCTTCAGGAGTTGGTAAGGCTCTGAGGGACGCAGAAGCCTCCTGGATCAGCCTGAACGCTGAATCCTGCACGGGACTGGGAGTGGCCTTCCTGGCTCGTTTATGTGGCAGGCGGAGGGGAGGGACCTGGGACTCAGTCAGGCTGCGACTGGTCCCAGGCTTCTCCTGGCTGACACTTAGCCCCACCTCCTCCTGGCTGCCACTAATCCCCGCCTCCTCCTGACTGCCACATTCCACAACCTCCTCCTGGCTGAGGTCTTCCTGTGTATGAAAAAGGGTCATAGTTTTAGTTTTTTATTCATCAATCACACACAATTTTCACCTCCTGACTGCTGCAAATTGAATGTTAACAAATATAACAGACTATCCTTCTGAGCCCAGCATTTTTCATTTGTGTACCAATTTTGGGTGCCCACTACTGTCTATTGATATGTAAAACACTTTTTTCAATCAGCAATTAGTGATTAATAATAACATCTATAGTAAACATCATTTCTTTATTGCCCAGAAATCTGTAGAAGAATGCTATACCTGACTCCAGCTGGGCTCCTTCACTTCTTCCTGGCTGGAAGGCCCAGGTTGGACATCAGAAGCCTCAGCTGGGGTGGAAGGAAGTGTGGAAGGAAGAGTAGAGAGGGATTCCCTGACTTCAGTGTGGTCTGACAGAAATCGTAGTCTCTCATAGTACCACAGCCTGGGGACATAAACGTCATCTGTTGCAGCTCCGGATCTCTGGGAATCTGTGACCTTCTTGCGCTCCTAAGATAAGTGCTCCTCAGGCCACCAATTTTAGCTTTTAAATAAGGGATGGTTGCTGTGGGGACCACCGGCTTCACCAACTCCAGCAGTTTCTCCAGCGCTGCCTGCCTCTTCTGTTTGTGATTATAGTAGGGGTGTCTCACTTGCCACAGACAGGGCAGCTCCCTGTATTTGTCAATGAACAGGGGCAGGAAATTGTGGTCGTTGAACCCATCCATTTTCTCTGCAAGACACAACACAAGACAAACCCTAATGTCAGGCCAAACTCCCCTAATCTTGTTACAATGTAGGCTTCCATTTTGAAGCAGTATAGGCGCAAGTTTAGATCTTACCTTCGTTATCACGATCAGCATCTCCGATGCTCCTTCCTCCGCTCACAAATCGTACGTAATACGCACGTGTGTTACGCTTTATACACACTGCACATGCGTATAACTCTGCCCGCCCCTGACGTTCTTTCTAGTCTATTCCCCGCCCCTTTTCGTTTGGCGCAGTGGGGGAAGAGCACATGGTGGATAGACAGCAGGTGCGTGCTAATTGTAGCAACGAGGAGGAGGGGGAGGAAAGGCCGGAGCCTGAAACGTCCCAATCCAGAAGGAGATTTAAGGACTCAAATATGTCCTTTGGGGAGATGTTGGAAATGGTGGACATCCTGAAGAAGTCCGACTATGATGGAAAGTATGGGCCTTACCCCAACCCCAATGTCCGAAAGGCCAAGATCATGGCAAAAGTGGTCAGGAGTCTGCACCGGAATTTCGGGGTGCGACGATCGAAAGATCAGCTCAGGAAGCGGTGGTCGGACCTCAAATTACGAGAACATGAGCAGTACAGAAAGATCCGGAGAGTGCTGCAAAAAAGTAAGTAGTTATGCTGTGTTCCTATTCTTTTTGTGTTTATTACGTTCGTGCTGCTCCATGTGCTTTTAGGAACTGTTGTACAGTTTAAAATGGCAACTTTCATGTTCATGGGCACATTATTCGTTCGGATCAAACATTTTTCGTTCAAACTATAAAATACCATTGTTTAGGCCATATGCATTTGGCCACCATTTTGACGCCCTATACTTGTCTTCAAAGAATTGGGTTGTGTAGATGGCTTTGTTACTAGAATGAAATGCAAACTAGATTCTGTGTAAGGAGAGGACACTCAGCAGCTGTTTTCACATCTGGACACTGGAGCACTAGTGTGGGACAAAAGAACACCATTTTTATTAGCGGGCCACACAGGTGCTCCAGTGTATACTATAGGGGGTGTCTCCATCTGTGAAGCTTGTACAAAACAGGTAAAGTATTGCAGCTTGACAAAGGACACTAAAAAAGCCACATCTTGGAACTCTGCTAAAATAGACAATTGTACCCCACTTCCAAGCAATGTTTCATCTTTATAGTTCTGCCATCAAATATCTGTGTGCTAAGTATACCATTTTTGCTTTACATAGGGGAGAAAAGACTCGGAAGACACCCCTCATCTGAGGAGACCAGAGCCCCCCCCTCTGGAAGAAGGGGAAATCCCCACAACACAAGCTGAGCAGGAGGAGGAAGACGTGGTGGAACTAGTCACAACAACAGGTGAGTGTCTGCGACCATAGGCTCAGATAAGAGATGGATGGCGGCATTTTTTTTAGACCTAATTTATTTTGGGGTTCCTCTCTTTTTAGGTGATCGTGAGGTTGTGGATCCAGATCCTTTCACATCCGAAAGTGCCCATTTCCTGATCAGGGTGATCATGGGGTGTAATTTACAATTGGAAATCATCAAGCAAAACATCAATGATGTTATTCCAAAAAATAAAAAAATCATTGATGTTTTGGGGCGAGTTTAAAGCCCCTTAAAATCACTTTCTTCTTTTGTGTGCTACAATGTGCAAAATGTTTTTGTGATTTTCCCAAAGCCAAATTTGGAGGATGCACACAGTGTGTCAACATGTGCTATCTGCCATCACGGGAGATCAATGGACGCGTTTTGGGGGTGCAACCCCTTCCTCAATTATAAAGTAGCTGAGAGAAAGGGCTTGCTCCCCCAAAACACATCCTTTTGATCCCCCGTGATGGCAGCTAGCACATGTTGACATTGGCAAAATTGTGTGCATCTTCCAAATTTGGCTTTTCCAGGGGTGATTTCCCCCCATCTGAACACAACATCAAACACAGTTCCTAAATACTCATGTATGATATTGCCTTCAAGTTCTACCAAATGTGAACTTTGTAAGTTCAAGATTTGTGTCTTTCTTGTTGGTTTTACACATACCTGTTTTATGTAAAATGGACATTTTGAGTTTTGATAATGCCACCACAAAAATTGGTATACCACAATCATGTTGGTTTTTTTTCTAAACCTTTGGTAAATGCACATGTGATTGTGCAGGTATTAAAAAGATTGTTAATCAAGAATGTGTGGATTATTGTCTCAACGCTACAACACTTTTGGGGTGATGTAATTGCTGTTTTCATTGCAAATGGGGGTTATTTACTAAGGGCAAATCCTCTTGGCACTACAAGTGCAGTTTCAGTGCATTTGCAAGTGCACTTGTAGTGAAATGTGTTTTTGCATTTAGGAAATAACAGCCAACAGTGCTTTGTATAAGGTTACACAATCACGACATTTTCTGCACTCAAAACATTTCTGTCAGGGTCAGCTAAAACAAACACAAGCAGTAAATGTCCACCAAGAATTTCTTTTTTTTTTATTATAAAAAGGCTTCACAGATTGTCTGGCATATTGATAGCCCCCCTACCCGCAAAGAACTCCAGGTAGCGTAACCGGACATCACGGGCACACAGGGAGGGCAAGCCAGGACGGCCACTTTCAAGCGCCGTCAGTGTGGTTTGATGTAGGATTCCGGCCTCAGGCCCAACTGAGCCAGCATAGTTGGCCGAATGTTTCCTTAAAAAGTTATGGAGAACACAGCACGCCAGTATAATATGGTTCAGTTTATACTCCGCCATATGGATGGGTGTCAGAAATAGTCGGAACCGGCTGTCCAGGATTCCAAATGTGTTCTCCACCACTCTTCGGGTTCTGGCCAGCCGGTAATTAAAAACCCTCTGTTCCGGGGTGAGGGTCCTCATTGGGAATGGCTGCATCAGGTGGTCCCCCAGGGCAAACGCTTCATCACCAATGAACACAAATGGGAGTCCTTCCACATTGTCCTCTGGAGCTGGAAAGTCCAAGCTGCCATTCTGGAGACGCCTGTAAAACTCCGTCTGGGTGATGACTCCACCATCGGACATCCGGCCATTCTTCCCCACGTCCACATACAAGAAGTCGTAATTAGCCGACACCACCGCCAACATCACTATACTATTAAACCCCTTGTAATTATAATAGTACGACCCCGAGTTGGGTGGTGGGACGATGTGGATGTGTTTCCCACCAATTGCCCCTCCACAGTTAGGAAAGTCCCACCGCTGGGCAGCGTGGAAGGAAACTGTTGAGGAAAAAACAATAAACATTACTATTTTTACTCAGAAACATGGCAAACAAACATTATGGGGCAACCTCCAGATAGCATTTACTAAGGGGAATTTAACAAGGCCAAAGTATAAGGTACACCTATCATATTCCCCCTCCCCCCCTCTCATGGGCCATTTCTATCATTATGGGGTGTGTGGAAATCTTGGACAGGTAACTCTCTTCACTTCATTGAGAGATGAATGCCTAAATAATGGGTATTACTTTGAACAGCCCCTCCTTAGTTACACTATTGGCAGACCACTGGACAGGTAAGAAGTGTCATAATACAAAGATATAAATACACATTGTACACATTTGAGCACATTTGGACATTCTGCTATTACCTATCAAGATAATAATACGATACAAAAACTTTAAACAGTACTATTGGAAAGTATACAGGCAGGCCCTTGCACTACATGCTTTGGGGAATTCATCCATACATCTGAGCACTAAAGAGATGGGTATAGTGTGTATGGGTTTGGCAAAGTCAGCAGATAGATGATTGAGGATAGAGAATTAGGATCAGCTGACTTAGCAGTTGGGGGAGGGAGGGTTACTAAAAATTATTTGGGGACACCACAAAAAAAAACCTCTGGCACTCTGCCTGATTTTAAATCAAAAATAACATTTCCAAACATTTTAGGGGGTGTTTGGGGTAAAGCACTACTATGGAGCTGATAAAATACATTGTTAAGTGACTACATGAGGTGAATATAGGGCAGGAGACACCATGCTGGGGAGGTTATTGAAGGGCAAATATGTATAAAGGACCTAAAATAATAATTACCTAAAAATCCAGCATGCATGAGGACAAAGGGGACATTCACAGCATATTACAATCAAAGAAATACAATATATTAGCAAACATTCAATACAATAAAATGTGATATAAAAGGATAAAAATCTTATCTTCATATACTTCTTCTGCAGGACCTGGATGATGGCAGAACAGGTCTCTGGGATAATGATCCTCAGAGCCTGGGGGGAGATGCCTGTCGAGAACTTCAAGTCCTGCAGGCTTCTCCCTGTGGCCAAATACCACAGGGTAGCGACCAACCTCTGCTCCGGAGTGATGGCTTGCCTCATGCAGGTATCCTGCCTGCTGATATAGGGGGTCAGCGAAGCCAACAAACGGTGAAATACGGGGTCCGTCATCCTGAGAAAGTTCCTGAAATCATCAGGATTATTCTCACGGATCTCACGGAGCAAAGGCATATGAGAGACTGGTCACGCTGAAGCAACCAATTCTTGGTCCATGAACTCCTCCCCACCCTGTTCATGGACTGGACTTGTGTCAAGGTCAGGACCCCAACACCAAGCCCCCGCACAGCACGAACTCTACGAGGAGTACGCATACGAAACATGGCTAGAAAACAGTCGGCTGCTCAGAACGAAGTAACAGAATGCACTGAAGAACAGCAAGGCCTGTGAAGAGCGACCTGAAAAACAGTAACGAACGAACAAGAATACAATGACTACTTAAAGTCACGCAGAACTTGCTTGCACGCACTGAAGAGCAGATACAAACCCACAAGCACAAACTGAACGGCAGAAAACGATCTGAAAGCCACGAGTCTGAAGAAGCGCGAATCGTCTCTCACCAAACTTTTACTAACACGAGATTAGCAAAAGGAGCCCAAAGGGTGCCGCGCTTGGTTCTGAACCGGCCTTTTCTAGTCTCGTCGTACGTGGTGTACGTGACCGCGTGGTTGGCGATCGGAAATTCCAACAACTTTGTGCAACCGTGTGTAGACAAAATAAGTTTGAGCCAACATCCGTCGGAAAAAATCCTAGGATTTTGTTGTCGGAATGTCCGAACAAAGTCCGACCGTGTGTAGGCCCTATATGGGTGTAAAATGGTGATTTCACTTCCTCACTACCTATCACAGTTTCGGAGGCCCTGAAATGTCAAGATAGCACAAATGACCCCATTTTGTAAAGAAGACACTTCAAGCTTTTTGCTGAGAGGCGTGTTGTGTCCATGGAATATTTGATATTTTGCCACAAGTTTCAGGAAAATTACAATTTTTTTTACACAAAGTTGTCACTAAATGATATATTGTTCAAACATGGCATGGTTATATGTGGAATTACACCCCAAAATACATCTGCTGCTTCTCCTGTGTATGGGGATACCATATGTGTGAGACTTTTTGGGAGCCTAGCCGCGTACAGCACCACAAAAACCAAGCACCACCTTCAGGCTTTCTAAAGGCGCAAAATTGTGATTTTACTCCTCACTACCTATCACAGTTATGGAGGCCCTGAAATGTCCAGATAGCACAACCCAAATAGTAGAAAAAAGAATCCCCCTTGGATTGGGACTTTAACAGACCACCAAACCCGTTCAAGTAAAAAAATTTATTTTATTGACATACTTTAAAAAAGAAGAAGTGAGAGCGTCTATAGCGTACAAATTAAAAAATCAAAAAATCATTCCATACAGGTTAGAAACAAAATCAGAAACAGAGAAAATATACAAGGTGACGATAGTTAATGTACTCACATGGGGGTGGTGTGCCCCGTTAAATATAGAGATAGCACAACCCCCCCACAAATGACCCCTTTTTGGAAAGTAGACACTCCAAGGTATTTGCTAAGAGGCATGGTGAGTATTTTGCAGATCTAATTTATTTTTGAAAATGAAGAAAGAAAAGACATTTTTTTTTATCAGTTTTCAAAACTTTGTGACAAAAAGTGAGATCTGCAAAATACTCAACATGCCTCTCAGAAGATAGCTTGGGGTGTCTACTTTCCAAAATGGGGTCATTTTGGGGGGGTTGTGCTATCTGGGCATTTCATGGCCTCCGAAACTGTGATAGGCAGTGAGGAGTGAAATCAAAAATGTACACCCTTAGAAAACTTGAAGGTGGTGATTGGTTTTCGGGGTCCTGTACGCGATTAGACTGCCAAAAAGTTCCACACATGTGGTATCCCTGTACTCAGGAGAAGCAGCAGAATGTATTTTGGGGTGAAATTCTACATATAACCGTGCCATGTTCGAACAACATATCATTTAGTGACAACATTGTGTAAAAACAAAAAAAAATTGTAATTTTCCTGAAACTTGTGGCAAAATATAAAATATTCCATGGACTCAACATGTCTCTCAGCAAATAGCTAGAAGTGTCTTCTTTCCAAAATGGGGTATTTTGGGGGGGTTGTGCTATCTTATCATTTCATGGCCTCCGAAACTGTCATAGGTAGTAAGGAAGTGAAATCACCATTTTACGCCCTTAGAAAGCGGTGCTTGGTTTTTGGGGTCCTGTACACGGCTAGGCTTCCAAAAAGTCTCACACATGTGGTATCCCTGTACTCAGGAGAAGCAGCAGAATGTATTTTGGGGTGTAATTTCACATATACCCATGTCATGTTTGAGTAATAGATCATTTAGTGACAACTTTGTGTAATTTTTATTTTCAATAAGTTTTTATTATTAATAAAAATGTCAGACAAAACATTTGTATCAAGCAGTACATAAGATAAAAGTGTAAGGGAATGAAAGGTACAAATAAATCCGAGGCGGAGCCTCATAAAGCAGGGCGTACCAAAGAGAAGAATGAAATATAATAACATTAGTGTTAATACTTAGAACATGTCAAACGTATAAGCTTGTGTTGTCCAGTTTCATTAGCTAGAGTGAGATAGGAAGAGCATTCTGCATAAACAGAGGACTGGAAGGGGCAGAAATATCGCTATACTGGGGAGAGAGGTGTGGTTGTATAGAAAAGCAGGATCTTTATTGTATTTATAGGGGTTCAGGGAGCAGGCGAGATATCCGTCACCCGCCCCATAGGGGAACTCACTGCAGGCTTAGGACCCCCCAATCCCTCGAACCTTCAAACTCGGCCACAACCTCCCCCTCCAGGGGCGCCCATTAATATTGTTCCAGTCTAGAGACAAGGGATTCCCTGTCTCGCTAGTGTCTATTAACCAGTGGTATAACCAACTTAGCTACATATCCTCTAACTGAAGGAGAGGTAATTGCATCAGAAAAGCCCTAGACTCAAGGTGCCCAGGGAATATTAAGGCATTACCTGAACTCTCCAAGGGAGTATAGTTAGGAGAGTGGCAGGGTCTAACTACCTTCAGAGACATTATTCTGAGATTCTGAGGGATTAAGAGGAGGGGGAATGGAGAAAGGGAGAAGGAGAGGGAGGGGGGTGAAAAAAAGAGTCACACTAGAGGAGGTATATCAGTGGTGTCACTCAGAGATCCTGTTGCCCTGATAATCTTATGCCAGGACATAAGGAAATATGGCAAATATTGGCTCAAGGTTCCCAGGTTAGTTCGAAAATACGGGCTTTGTCTTGTATAATGCTAGCTATCTTCTCTTGCGCCATAATCCAGGATATTTTATGCTTCACCGCTGCGAAAGGGACCCTGCGTGTTTTCCAACAAGAGGCTATTGTGATTTTGGTGCCCAGAAGGATGAAAAAGATCAATTTTTGAGTGTATTTATCAACTTTTTCCACTTTCAAACTCAGAAGAGCTGTCTCTGGATTTTGGGGAATCTGGACAGCGGATACTTTATGTAATACTGAGAAAACTTTGTTCCATAGACTCCTTATGCATGGGCAGGACCACCATACATGGAACAGTGTCCCTACATGGTTACAACCTTGGAAACACAGCGGGGAAGCATCGGGATATATCTTTGCAAGAAGAGAGGGAACCCTGTACCATCTCATGAGCACCTTAATGCTGCCCTCTATGAGGGAAACGTTTAATATTCCTTTAAAAGAGCGCTGAAAGCAGAAGAACCATTGGTCTCTATCCCAAGAGATATCTAGGTCTTTTTCCCAGGATGAGGCATATGGAGGCTTGGACGCTACTGTAGCAAGAGAGGCATATATGACGGAGATCCCCCCTCTCTGATCCATGGCACCCGCACACCAAGATTCGTAATTAGTTATTGAGGGAGGTATAGATTTATTTGGCCAGAGGGAATGAAAGAAGAGTTGTATTTGCATAAAGCAAAAACGTTCAGCCTGAGGCATTTCAAGCTTACTAGTACAGAATGCTAGAGAGAGAGGGCCTGTGGAGGTGAAATAGTTCCCTATTCTAAGTAATCCCTTATTCAGCCACCAACTAAACGCTAAGATATTCATTCCAGGCGGAAAATCGGGGTTATGAAAAATATGTGTTAGAGGTTTGAGGGAGGAAATCACGGAGGGAAATTTATAGAGTCGGTCGCATAAGGCCATAGAATGTGATAACGTGGGGGCAAGGATGGGTGGTCTCAATTTAGTAGGAGACCAAAGCAAAAAGTCAATCGTGTGGAGAGGGACTGCTTGGCGTTCTATTGAAACCCAGTCAGGTTTCGGATCCTTTGAGTATACGGTGGAGATCTGAGCCAACTGAGCCGCTTGATAGTACCACCAAATATTAGGAAGTGCTAGACCCCCTTGTGATTTAGGCCTGAATAGGATATGTTGTGCGCAACGACTTCCCTTCGGGCCCCAGATGAATTTTATGATTTTGGATTGGAGTGGGAGCACTTGCGATTTATGGATTGGGATGGGCAAGGATCTGAATAAGTAAAGAATACGGGGGAGGAGGGTCATTTTGACCGCATTAATACGGCCCAGCCAGGATAAATTATGTTTATCCCAGAGGGAGAGGTCCGATATTAATTTACGGAAGATGACCGGGTAGTTTGATGAATAGAGGGAGGCTATACTTGCCGTGAGATGGACACCTAGGTAAGGGAGAGAGGTCTCGTTCCAGGAAAATGGGAAGTGTTTTTGTAGGCTGCTGAGGACATTGGGGGGGACTGTAATGTTCAGGGCGGAGGATTTGGATACGTTAACTCGCAGACCAGATACCTCACCAAATTTATCAAGTAAAGAGAAAATGTTAGAAGTGGAGATTAGAGGGGATGTCACGAAGAGCAGCAAATCGTCAGCAAAAAGGGCGCATTTATGTTCACATTTGCCACACATCACCCCTTTAATGTCTGGATGGTTCCTAATCGTAATAGCCAAGGATTCCATGGCTATGGCGAATAGAAGCGGGGAGAGAGGGCATTAAGGCGCCAAGTAAATTTATTGCCCGGGTTGGGGGATTGTTGCATATATAAGATAATCGCTGAGTGGTCCGAAATAGGGGTGTCCCTAATAGCTGCTTTGATGGCCAAGGGGATGTTATGTGATTGAATAAAAATATGGTCGATTCTGGTGTAGAGGTGATGTGGGGCTGAGTAATGGGTGAAGTCCCTGGACCTAGGATTCATTTCTCTCCAGATGTCCACGAGGCCTAGAGAGAACAGTGTGTCAGCTATTTTAGTACTTTGTTTTGGGGGTTTTCTAGAGCGAGGAGGTCCAGACCCCGATTTGTCCAGAGAAATATCAAAAGGGAGGTTTGTGTCTCCTCCCATTATTATTTTCCCCTCAAGTTGTGGTCCTAGTGTGGACATCATTGTGGAGAAGAAGGAAGCCTGGCCCTTGTTCGGGGCGTAGTAAGATAGAAATGAGTGCATTGATCCCTCAATCGCGCCTTTTACGAGAAGATACCTGTCCGCTTGGTCTTTAATAACTTCAGAGGGGGAGAATTGTTTTGCAAAGCAAATAGCGACCCCTTTAGTCTTATTGTCAGCATTGGAGAGAAAAAAAGTGTAGTGGCCATGTAAGAAGGAGGGATTGTATGATGAAGGGAAGTGAGTTTCTTGTAATAAAAGAATTTCGATTTTTTGTGATTTGTAGAAGTTAAATAGTTTGCGTCTTTTGACTAGAGAATTCATTCCCTGCACATTGTGCGTGGCTATGCAGAGGGGGTGAGGAGGTATAGGTGTGTCAGCGAGCATGGATCAGAGGGGGGGATGAGCGCATCATACAATAAGTGCCTACCTGGGACTTCACGAGTTGTTCTTGCGTCCAAACATTCACGGCCCCAGGCCCCGGGATTCCAAGTTGTAGTTGCCTCGTGGGGCTTCTGAGTGACTCCAGGGATAGAAGAGAAGAGGAGGGGAGGAAATGGAGTGAGGTTGACCCTGGGAGGGAGAGACAAGACATGTCAAGAGCAATATGAAACAAAACCATAACCAAGAAAACATTCTAATTATAGCAGGATAACAATCAAGAACCCCTACAGGAGGGAAAGGCAGGTAGTCGCCTCCAGCAAGGTTTTCCCTTAGAAAAAAAAAACCCTGAAAATCGGGAAATGGAGGTGTCTCCGAGTGAGGGAAAATACCACTCCGAAACTCGTGGAGGCGAAGTGCAGCCACTCCGGCCAAACCATCAAAAATAAAACTAAAAAAAGAATCATAAAAAAAAGGGCCATACTGAAAGGAGTCCTGAGAAAAATGAAGCAAAAATAAAACGTCCCAGAATTGACAAAAAACAAAGAAAATTTTAGTGACTCTGGCTAAAGTTCTGCCAGGGGAAAACGGGGTCTTAGGCAGACAGGGTCCCATTTTCATAAGACTACCACAGGAGGTCCTGGGGAGAAAAGAAAAAAGTGGCTCTGTTGATAGTAGACTGTTCTTTAAGGAGGGCGGCCATCTTTGGATCTCTTGGCTTGTTGCTTGTGCCATAAGGGTTGAATGAGCCTTGAGGGTGGTGGTCTTTTCGCTGATGGAGGTGTTCTGGTATCCATAACAGCAGGTCTAGCAGGCGAGTGTGAAATGAGGCCTAGTTGCAGCAACAACCTTTCTCCGTCTCCAAAGTTCGTGAAGCTATATGATTTATTTAGGTAAAAGTTGAGGCGAAAACGGAACGACCATCTGTAAGCGATCGATTTTTGTGATAGGCTACTCAAGAGAGGCTTTAAGGATCTCTGTTTCTGTATCGTGAAGGGCAAAGGTCCGCAAAAATTTGAATCGGATGTCCTTGGAAGGATAGATTTTCTGTTTCCCTTGCTCTGTGCATAACTTCTTCTTTAAGGGGTTTAACCACTATATCTCTGGGCAGGCCATCTTGGCGCGGAGGTTGCAAGGCCCTGTGTGCTCGGTCCAATTCCAGTCTGTAGTCTGGAATATCCGGAAGTAAGTGTTTGATGAAAGAGCGAACAATTTTATCTGTGTCCTTAAATGATTCTGGCAGGCCTCTTAACCTAAAATTGTATCTACGAGACCTATTTTCTAGGTCATCGAGTTTTGAGTATGCCAAGTCCAGTTGGTCATGTAAATCTTGGATCCTGTCAGTGTTTTGGTTGGCAACTGCTGCAATTTGATCAGTCTTAGATTCAATTGCTTCAATTCTCATGCCCAGTTGCTGCAGGTCTGCCTGTATAGTGGTGGTGATTTGTGAGGCATTGTGTGCTAACCCTCTTGATAGCATATTAGAAAAAGTGTCCATGAGGGCTGCAAAGTCAGCGGGGATAGGTACAGGGGGATCCGTCTGAGGGCTGGATGTGGAGCGGCTCTCCTCCATCTGGGTTAGGGGGGGGCTTCCATGGGGCTGCAGCCTAATGATTCTGTGGGGGATGGTGGAAATATCCCATCCTGGGGATTACTCACAGTTGGAGGGTTCATCTTTTCTTTGTGTGAAGACAGGAGTGGGAAGTCTTCCAAGGATGCCACTGGATTCTTTGTGGAGCCTCGTGTTGCACCAGCGGCCGCCATTTTTGAGCAGACCGCGATCTGCGGGCCGGGATCCAGGAATCGGGATAGGTCCGGTCTAGCCGAGCCCCCGGTCATGCGGGGGGTCCCTCAGGACTCCGGGAGGTAAGGAGGGGGTCCGATGAGCTGATTCCGCCGCTTATTGTAGCTGAGGCGGTGGATGCAGGCCGGAGTGGAGCGGAGCTCTCAGGACGAGCGACCGTTCATGGAGCTGCCGCGCATGCGCCTAACTTTGTGTAATTTAGGTAGATAGGTAGTCATAAACTAAAAGCTGCGTAAATTCCAGAAAATGTACCTTAGTTTGTAGACGCTATAACTTTTGCACAAACCAATAAATATACACGTTTCTTTACCAAAGACATGTGGCTGAATTCATTTTGGTCTAAATGTATGATTAAAATTGAGGTTATTATATTTTTTTACAACAAAAAGTAGAAAATATAATTATAATTAATAATTTATATTGCAAAAAAAAAATCACAAAGGCAATCAAATACCATCAAAAGAAATCCCTATTTGTGGGAAAAAAAGGACGCAAATTTAGTTTGGGTACAGCATTGCATGACCGCGCAATTACCAGTTAAAGCAGTGCAGTGCCAAATTGTAAAAACTGCTCCAGTCATTGAGCATCCAAATCCTCCGGGGCTGAAGTGGTTAATGATCCTGTTTATCAATATCACTATTTTCCTTCTTCATTATTGGCAATCCTATGATAAGCAATATTGCTATACAAACTATACAGTTTCTTATTTTAATGTATTTTTTTCCCTAGGGTTACCTGTAGGAATATATACTCACCTTACGCCAATTTACTTTTTATTCTCATCCCCATAAATCATTTTCCTGTATTGATCACATTTTGATCTCAATAGGCATGACCCCTAAACTCCTTTATTCATATATTATTCCTTTCACATGGACTGACCACTGTGCTGTACTTTCAACTTCCACTTCTCTAATACCCAAAACACAGGATTCTACATGGCATATTAATGACTCAATCGTATCTCAATCGTATCTCATCCATCACACTCCTCTGATCTAGAAATAGCCATAAAAGATTACCTGGCCAATAATGAGACCCCAGATATATCCCCACTGACCCTATGGGAAGCTCATAAACCTGTTCTCCGTGGGGTTTGTATACGCCAAGCCTCATTTCTTAAAAGAGAAAAAACAGCAACTAAAACAAAAATTTGAAGCAGAATTTAATACATGCCACACAATTTTTCAATCCAATCCTACCCCGTGACTAAATTACAGCTTTATAAAGCACGTTTAAACCTTGACCTTTTTTTATCAGAATCTGTAGATAAAATGTTATGTAAGTCTAAACATAAATAATAAATAATAAACCAGACATTCTTTTAGCCCGAAAAAACTAAATCGTCCCTTTAAACCGATTCAATGAAATTATCTCATGATACATTTAGTGGTAATACAGTAAAGATCCTCCACACCTTTCAAAACATCTTACCTCCTTATATAAAAAGGAAGGATCCTTTGATAAAACTTTAGCAGAATCATTTTTTTCACAAATCAAACTTCCTACTATTCTTGGATCACATCTTCATACTTGGTGAGATTGCCCGGTAGCTAAAAATTTCTGGAAAGATATATTTCTTATGATTTCAACACTGTTTGAAATCCCTATCAATCTGAATCCTACAAGAGCACTTTTAAACTTAAACCGGCCACTCTCTCCTACCACCAATTCAAACTCCTATTACAGATCACTGCAGCCACAAAACAAACAATTGCCAAAGCTTGGAAATCCCTGTTCTTAATAATTGCTGAAATTAAAAATAGAGTCAAGCAAGCAATGATCCATGCCAAAGCAGAAGCTATAACTCAAGACAAAATATCCAACTTTGAGAATATATGGAATCCCTGTGTGACTCACTTTTTGCCTTCTGATTTTGATGCTTCCCTACTAAGACCTTGGTAATCTTGATTTATACTTCCATTCCCTGCATTCATGGTATGTGTTTATCACCATGTACTACCCTGGGGACCCCTACTACCCCTCATTTCTTTCTTTCATATCTATTTTTTCTCCTACCTAAGATTACTTTTTCTTTTATCTTCTTTCTCTCTTCTACTTTTTCTCTCTCTGCTCTTTCAATTTACTCTTTATATAGTTCTGGTAGCAGAACTTTTATTTCCTTGCTTATCATTATACCAATTGTACATAGTTCCAATATGTAGTATAAGATTTTAGATTCTATAATACATTATTTCTTTTTTTTTTAACTATACTCTTGATAATAAATAAGACATTTTTTTTTATCTGAGGTCATCTTATCTTAACCTGGTCTAAGTTGGTTTTATCCTCTCTTATACAATGCGTGACACAGTCTTTTGAGTAGTTAGATCCATGCTAAAATTGTTTTAGTTAAACTACTTTTAGTTTATGTTGGAACAACAACTCAATATTATTACCATATATGTGATCCTTTCTTTTGCTGCCACCATACGTACTTATGTATACTAATTGTTAAAATTCAATTTAAAAAATGACTAGGAGAAGGTAAGGCCCCAGGCAATAAAAGCCTGACAGATGTTCCAATCCCTCTCCACTCTATCCAAAACAAAAAATGTTTTTCCTTTAGTTATATTTTAAAGTGAACTACTTTGCGCAAATCTTACTATATGGGTCATCATGTATGCACATTTGTACACATGGTGACCCCTTAAATAAATTTTCTCAAGGGAAAATAAACATGTATAGACAGAATGGTATGTGGGGGGAAGAATTTCATAGGATGGAATAGTTGCAGATGAAACTATGAAAAGTAAACCTGCTATCATACTGCCACTGGATCTGAGAAAAAAATGAATAAAATCATCTTGACATGCCCAGAGAATCATGTAGATCTGCATACTTCTTCAGGAATGTTTGCACCATAACATTCAACAGGAATTGTGACAATGTTAAGTCATTATAGCTGACCAAGATGTCAACTTGGAGTAAAAAATTAGTGATTAGTATGCCGGTGAAAACATGTCAAAAGCTCATCCTTTATATGAGCCAATGTTCATCAAGTGTACCCTTTATTGGGTGGTTAAAAGTATAGCTGATACCTGGTAAAGGTCTCTCACATTACCTAAATGTACATACAATTGTACATTAAATGTACATACACAATTTTCTAAATGCTATTCCAGAGGGATATGCCAGTGTTATCTTTATCTTTATCCTTATCTAATCATACCTCAAAGATAAGACAGAATCAATGAAAGATTAATATTTTTTGGAAGTTGCTGGACAGGTAAATCACTTTACAAGTAACCATACTATTAGGGCAATCCCTTGATGAGACATCTGTGCTTGAGATCCTGGAACTGAATACCACATGTGGCCACTGCTAGGCACATCAACTCTCCCTGCCAATTTTTTTTATATTTTATAATATGGTAATATTTTAGGTGGTGCTGGAATGTGTATAGGCAGATGAAAACACCCAAAATTCAAAGGTTGACAGAAAAAAGGTCTTGAATTATAGAATGGATTGCTTGCTATTCAAGTATTTAAGACATACAAGAAACAAGTCCACCAGGCTTCACTTATTTCTAAAATGTTTAATACGATTGGACTGACCATATATGTGTACTGTACAATATATATATATATATATATATATATATATATATATATATATATATATATATAGATAGATAGATATAGATAGATATATAGATAGATATAGATATATATCTATATATATCTATATATCTATATATATATATATATATATATATATATATATATATATATATATATATATATATATATATATATATATATAGATATATATATATATATATATCTATATATCTATATATAGATATATATATATATATATATATCTATATATAGATATAGATATATATATATATATATATATATATATAGATAGATATATATATATATATATATATATAGATAGATAGATAGATAGATAGATAGATAGATAGATAGATAGATAGATAGATAGATAGATAGATAGATAGATAGATAGATAGATAGATAGATAGATAGATAGATATATTTTGGATTGTAGATTTTATGCAAACTTTATATGTGTGTCAGTAAGTCAGTAATAAAATAATAATAGTAATAAACTATGGTTAAAAGAGGTTAATCAACATTTTATTACAGGATACCACTTTAGGCCCCCTTTTCACTCTTCGCTGCCAATGTAAATGTCTATGACCTGTTTCCATGATGTTGCCTGGAAAGATTTTGGCTGTGTTAAATTATTTTTGGCTGCTCTTGCAGCAACTAGGCTCAACGAAGATCAGCTGTTGGTTTTCTCTATGGAAAACACACAGGTAAAGGTTTAAGCTTGCCATGCTATTGATTTAAATTTATCTGAACATAAATTCACTTTTGTTTAGTTTAATATGTAATCTTATCAGATAGCTTAAGTTAGTTAGCGTAAATATGATTCCAAAACTTTTCTTTCTCGTTATGTGTATAAAGTACAGGAACAATTCAGTATAAAGCTGCAGGCTATATTGAATGCCACATCAATTTCATTATACCAGTCATTCTAAAATCCCTATTTGAACTTTAAATTCAATAAGCTGCTAGCGGCTTGCTTAACAATAGTCCAACTGCTCTAATACAGTAGCAGATTTAGTGTGTTGAAATAAAGGGGTCGAAATCAATAATTGCTGTTTTTTTTTTTTCTTAATACAAAGCATGACAGGTTTCCCTATTCATAAACCTAAGCTGGACAATTTCTCCGTTTCCTTTTCCTAAATATCAATAAAAGTGAATATAATTCAGAAAAGATTTTAAAAATATAGATTTTACAATATTTTCTGACAAATGTGTGACTCACCAGATTGTTTTTACCATAAATTTCATTTGTAAATCAGGTCACCATAAAGACTGCTTAATTCCCATTTTTTAAGTCAATAGAATTTGGAGAATAAGATTTTTTTCTTAAATTTTTAAAGAAATTGACACAAATTGATGTATATATTTTTTTACTAAGAAAAACATGAATATACACATTTTAGTAGGACATTAAATGAAGCACGAAACCCATTATTTTACTCAATATATCAGTAAAAAAGTGCAGTCACTCGTTTTTAGAAGTGCTAAAAACTGTAAATCTCATTAGAGATGTGCACACTGAAATATTTTGTTTCGGAATTTTGTTTTCGTCTGAAAAATAAATTTATTTAGTTACTCCCGAAATTCGTTTTTATTTATTTCGTTTTTCGTTAAAAATTGCATTAGTCCGAAAATCCAAATTAAGGTCGAATCTGTCATTGAAGGCTTATGGTGTCTGTTGAATGTTCAAAGAAGATTCAACAGAGCAGCTAAACTGTACGACGCCGTATAGATTACCTGCTCCGTCTAATCTTCTTAGAACTTTCAACAGACACCATAAGCCAAAGTACGTGTGTACTTAGTTCTAGCTATTTTACTGCTCCTCCTCTTTGATTATAATCAGCCAATAACATTCATCATCATCATCATTATTTTTATTTTACTTCCCCCACCCAATTCCAGCAGTGATCTTTTCTCCCCTACGTTGAATCTTTTCTCCCATACGTCGAATCTTTTCTCTCTATGTCGACTCTTTTCTCCCCTACGTCAAATCTTTTCTCTCTATGTCGAATCTTTTCTCTCTATGTCGAATCTTTTCTCTCTATGTAGAATAATCTTGGACTAATAGAGTTAAGGTTAGGCACATTCGACCACAGGTTTGATGGACACAGATTGTTATTGTCATCATCATGTCAAATCTCCTATCTATATTGAACTGTTGTAGCAACGAAATTGAAAATAAAGCATTTGTTTATGTCGGATCTTTCGTTTTTTGGATTCTGCACTTTCGTTATCGTTTGTTAAAACGATAACGAAAATACCTGAAATTCGGATGAAAACAAATGCACATGTCTAAATCTCATTGTACTTTGTGCTACTTTGAAAAACAAGCCTATCTGTGTATACTTTAACCCCTCCCCGATGCCACCATGGGTCAAATTTGAGAGAGGCTTGATCTTCCTATTCTCAATCTTGGGACTTTTGTGGTGCAATAATGTTCCACAACATGCCCTTGCAACACAGAAACAATTAGTATTTCAATCCTATCAACTCTGGAGACTATACAATAAGAAATATGGTTTCATCTCCCACACCCCCATAAGTATAGTTTTTTTAGGAGACCCCAAATTTGGAGAACATAGTGTTATAGTCTTTTCATGGTGGACTAATAATAATATAATCACCCTCTCAAAATGTATTGAAAACTCTACATTTACTACTTTTTCATCACTACAAGCAAAACCTAATACCTAATAATGAACACCATAGATTCCTCCAGATTAGGTACTTTTTCACCACATACTTTCAAACAGTAAACATAGATCCTCCATAATTTTTTGGAAAAAAAATGTTAGAACTCTCCTAGAGGGCAGGGACTGATCTCAAATATATATAGTAATATGATATATATTGATATACAAGAGAAACTACCATATATGCATACATGGGAATCAGAATGTAATCTTTCTCTTAATATAGAAGATTGAGAAGATTGCATTGTGAACCTTCGTAAATGTACAAGGTCACTCACAGTAAGGGAAACAGCTAGCAAGCTAATTACAAGATGGTATTATATACCCACTAAACTTCATACCATCTTTCCCATAGTATCCCAAACATGATTAAGAGGATGTGCTTACCCTGGCTTTTTTCACATCTCTTTTGGGAATGTGAGAATTTCTCAAATATGGAATTGGAAAACTTTGCCTCTACTATCTCAGGTACACAAATACATCTCACACTTCCTAATTTGCTTATTATTCACACCTATCATTGGTATTACTATACCTCATATGAGACTTATGCCGCGTACACATGACCAGACTTTATGGCAGACTCGGTCCGGCGGACCGGAGTCTGTCGGACAATTTGATTGTGTGTGGGCTCCAGTGGTCTTTTTTTCCCAAAAGTTCAACGGACCTAGAAATGAAACATGTTTCAAATCTTTCCGACGGACTCTGCTTTCTAGCGTACAAACTGACAGACCAAAACTGACGCATGCTCTGAAGCAAGTACAAGACGGAAGTGCTCGGTCTGGTAAAACTAGCCTTCATATTGAAGCTAGCACATTCCTCTTCTGTGATCTTTTTATACAGCGCATTCTTTTTTTCTTTATAATGCGAGAAGAATTAAGATGTTTTGCTGCTTATATTCACACAGAGTTCTCACAAACTACTTTCTTCATTATTTATCCTCATGTCATGACTAATATTATAGTTTTTAAAAGCCAGATCTCCAGAAATAATGTTGAAAATTATTTATTTGACTCATCTTTTGTACTTTTATATTTCATCAATATCTATTTTACAATTTGTGATAAATTCTCAAAAATCTATTGATTAAATGTTTATTTTTTTTATGGAGTTTCAAGTTACCACAATAACCTTATTATTTTGTATTATTTTAATGAACCTTAATGAGGTTGGTGTCCCTTGTTAATTTGACATGGGGGTTATTTTCAAAAGGCAAATTCATTTAGCACTACAAGTGCAAAGTGCACTTGAAATTGCACTGGAAGAGCACTTGGAAGTGCAGTCGCTGTGGATCCGAGGGGCACATGCAGGGAAACAAAAAATAAATCATTTTATCTTGCACATGATTGGATGATAAAATCAGCAGAGCTTCCCCTCATTTGAGATCTTCCCCTCAGATTTACAGTGACTGCACTTCCAACAAGTGCACTTGCAGTGCAATTTATAAAGTCCACTTTGCACTTGTACTTTGCACTTGAATTGCAAAATGATTTTGCCTTTTGTAAATAACCTCCATAGTCTTTTTGACATGTCCCTGCCTACTCACAAACAAAATGTCCTTTTTGAATAAAAACACATGGTAAATAATTTAAGGCAAATAAAATATCCATTTATTCTGGGAAAAATATAAATGAGGAAGGCAACACTGGAGACACTTTTGGAATTTGTGAAGCCTTTTGTCCCCCAGGACACACATCAAGTCAGTGGAAAACAAAATTGGGATCTTGCAAATAGGGAGCACAATCTGCGTCTTCTGTCAGACCAGACTGAAGCCAGGCAATCACTTTCGACTCTTCCGTGGAGCCTTCCCTGCACGCTGCCCTGCAGCTGTGCCTCTGGTGGTGTACTTGTGGCAGGAGGAGGAGGAGCAGGTGGAGGGGCTTCATCTGAAATATGGCTTGTTGGAGTTAGCTCCCCTCTCAACCCCTTCTGAAAGGCCTGAAAAATAATCCCCTCACAGAGGAGGTGTTGCCCCTTAACAAGTTCCACCAATCTGGTGGCCATATAAGTTCCATAGGCCTCTTCAGCATTGGGGGGGGGGGGGTACTGAGCATTTGGCTGGCTTCCCGAATGAGGGCAAGTGATTCCTCCTCTGTTTGGCTCATCTTCCTGGGCCTATTGGTGCTAATGCGGAGGGGAGGCACCTGACATTCAGTGAGGCTTCTACTGGACCCAGCCACCTCCTGCCTGCCACTGGGCATGGCCTCCTCCTCTCTCCCACTGGGCAAGGCCTCCTCCTCTATACCACTGGGCACAGCTTCCTCCTGGCTGAGATCATCCTGTGTATAAAAAAGGGACATAGTTGTAATTTTTGCTTCCTCAATCACACACAATTTTCAGCTCATGACTTGCAAATATAATTCTAAACAAATATAAAAGGCTATCATTTTGACCCCACCATTATTCTAGCTGTTCATAAATCCTTGAAGTACATTTTTGGCCACTACTGTGTAGTGATATGTATACATAATAATAATTGTGATTAAATCAGTGATTTTTAAGCAATTAAAACATTTTATAGTTTACATCATTAATATTTACACAATCCAAAATTCACAAAAAAGTATACCTGGCTGAAGCTGGGTGCATCCACTTCATCAAGGATGAAAGGGCCCAGTTCTTCCTGGAACGCCTCAGCTGGGGTGGAGGGAAGGCTGGAGGGAAGGCTGGAGGGAAGGCTGGAGGGAAGGCTGGAGGGAAGGGTCAAAACTGATTGCCTTGCTTCTGTCTGGTCATCAAGAAATCTCAGTTTTGGGTAGTACCTCAGCTTGGGGACCTAACTTAATGTCTGCCTGAGGGACTCGAGTCTTGACAAATTCCAGAAGTCTCCCCAGTGTTGCTTTCCTTGCATGTTTAATGAAATACAATGGGTGCTTGACCTCCCACAGGTTTCTGTTCTCTTGATAGAGATCAATAAAATGAGACAAAAATTCCTTCTCCTTAAAGGGATTCATTTTTGCTGAAAGACAAGACACAAGATAAAAACTGTAATGTCTTACTTTGTTTATGATGCTTGCTACTTCCCTTCTAACATACGTAGGCCAGCGTAATAGCTTTATATACATTGCACTTTTGTCATGCTACGCCAGCGTCGCCCGACCCTGACATTCTTTAGGACGATTTTTCCCCACCCCTTCACTCTTCGTTGCGCAGTGAGAGTATATAGAGAAAGATGGCAGAGAGATTATCTGGAACTAGCACGGAGGAAAGCCCGGAGCCACAACCATCCAGATCCAGGAGGAGATAGAAGGCCACCAACATGGCCTTTGAAGAGATGGTGGAGATGGTGTCCATATTGAGAAGGGAGGACTATGATGCCAAAAAAGGACCATACACCCGACCCAATATGCGGAAGGACAAAATAATGTCCTCAGTTGTCACCGCTATTGAAGAAAAATTTGGCATTAAATGGGATAAAGAACAATTGAGGAAGCGGTGGTCTGACCTAAAAACTAGGGAGCCTGAACAATATTGGCGAATCAAGAAGGTGCTTAAAAAAAGTAAGTACTTGTTGTGTGTTCCTATTGAGATACTTAACTTGCATGCTGATCCATATGCTTTTCGTTTATACAGCATCGTTCGTAAAGACCGTTCTTTTACATATGATAATAATAAAATGGCGTTTGTTCAAAGTGAATTTGAATCCTGTCTTCAAAAATATTTTTGTAACAAACCGACAATTGTCCACCACTTCAAAGCAAGGCTTCATATTCCTATTTCTGGACTGAAATATCACTGTGTTTTAAGTATACCTTAGGGGGATCCCCATAGGGGAGAAAAGACTCAGACAACAGTCTGAGGATCCCAGGACCCCCCCAAGTCACCAGCCTGAAGCAGGAATTACCCCAAGCCCCAGACCATGCCCACCCGACGATCTTGAGGAAGGAGAGGTGGAGGAAGTGTGCGAGATTTGCACCCCACCAAGTAAATGACTGACACCCAGCTTAAGGTAATCTATTTAGGCGGGCATATTTCTAAATACATTTTTCTCCACAAATTTTAGGTGATGTTCTGGTTGTGGAAGGCCAAGCGGCGGAGCCATTTAGCACAGACAGTACACAAAGACTGATTGGGCAGATAATGGTTTGGAATGGTCAAATTGATTAAATGTGAGAACAAATTGACAGCATGAGAAATTGGCTGGACAGCATGCAACAGGAAATGAAGAACATGATTGATGTTTTGGGCAGAATCTAATCACTTTTTGCCTAAAAACATCAATCATGTTCTTCATTTCATTGTAAAATTTTAGAATTTTTAATTTTTTAAAGTTGTGAAATAGTAGTATCTGCAAAATTTAGCAGATGCACACAGTGTGTCATCATGTGCTATCTACCATCAGGGCATCTCAATGTACTTGTTTTGTTTTTGCAACCCCTTCCTCATAATAATGTTACAAATAAAAGAAAAAACTGCGCTTGGAAAAAAAAAAAAGGAAGAACAAGCTGCGGTTACAAGTGTGGCACACCAAAACAATCAAAAACAAAAAACCGCGCTAAAAAATGATATGAACAATGTTACAAATATGAGGTCCCATACACCGAATTAATAGTCCCGAGTGTAATCCAAATAAAAAGGAGAAGGTAAGTCTATCTTAAGTGAATGACGTGAACTTCATCCAAAGGAATACAGTGATGACAGACATATTATCTGGAACACACCAATAAGTATTGCGCTTACCAGAAGTAAGCCAAAATGGGGCAAGTGGCTTAAACCCAGCCTGGGCCTTTTGATGAGCAATCCAGGTGAGGCAGGATGAACGCCCTCGTCCCGTGAATCCACAGAATATGATCCGAAAATATATGACAAAAATATAGCGTAATACTGTTGACATAAAACACTCCAAACCCAAATAATACGTGCAACACTCAACTAAACTTAAAATCATATGTGATCATATAACATCCTGTGCCAATAACCAGGATAATATAGTGGGTGTCATGCAATCATGCAAATTATAAGGTGAATAGGTAAAGACGTGAACGCCACCCAAGATCTGTTTACCAGATGTAAGTGGACAGTCAGCATATATCAATCACCCCAATAAAGTGTGAAAAAGATCCCACAAAGTGCAGCAAACTTTTAGTGCAAACTGCTTACCAGATGGCAAACCGTTGTGAGCAGACTCAATATAGCCAAGGACCAATCACCAAGTAGGCAAACACAGATTGCAACGAACCTTAGGGAAGGCCTCCTTACCAGATATGTAAATAAAGTGGGCAGATGTATTAAGGCACAAGCCGGACTCCTGACAGGAACGGCGTAGATGCGTCTTGACCACTCAAACGCGAGCTCAGCAGTGCATATATGATAAAAGGAGCCAATAGTGTAATACTGCATAAATGTTATTTTATTGAATAAGAGTAACACTTACACTTATATGAAGATTTAAAAGCTGAAGGAAAAATAAAACGAAGACGGCCGGCCTCCGGACACACTCCCGTCCTCAACAGAGCAACGTGGTGACGTCAGCACGTCCCTCCCAGATGCGTTTCGTCATACGTTCCCCATTGAGAGCGTCAACGTATGACGAAACGCATCTGGGAGAGGCGCGCTGACGTCACCACGTTGCTCTGTTTAAGGGCAATCCTGTAAATAGGGTGGGCACACCAGAGGCTTAACCCTTTTTCTTCTTTTTTATTATACCATTCACTATTGATTGAGCTAGGTTAGCTCTCAGACTCTGCTGTCTAGCAATGCCTTATAGGCTTTTTTAGTATTATCCTTTTGCTATGTAAACCGAGACTGTGGCTGCATAGAATTCAGGGTAAAATTAGGTATTTTTTTTAATTTTTAATCATTAGATATTCAATTCAACAAATTATCAACCAACTATAATCTATTTTATAATATTTAATATATTTTTTTATGGGTTCCAACCACCTACTTGTTATTGACCAGTAGGGGGATTACCACATTTTTCCCTGGAGACGTTGACAATAAGGAACATTCGTCTTAATAGGAAGTAATTGGATCAGTTTAGTCAACAACCACTAGATGGAGCTACGTTCCAGAGTATTGATGAGTTATCCAACTTTATTGTTACGAGCACAAGTCTCGTGTTAGGCTTGTCAATTACCCGCCCCCTTTTTCTTCCAATAAAAACCACCACTTTAGTGACCAATGTACGCTTCCCTGAAGACGTTCACAACTAAACGTACGTCGGAGCAGTACGTGGTCGCATGTCTTTTTGTCTTACCGGCTAGGAAAGAGATGTGAAGGGTTTTACCTGACTGCAAAGTTACCCTGACATGCGAGCAGCCCCAGTGCCGGGTAGGCACCCACCAATGTAAGCGGCCACTTGGCTATTTTTATTGTTTAATAAATTGTTTTATGCTATGGAGACTGTTTTTGTTTCCTATATATCCATATCTTGAATGAGTGTGACGGGAACGATCCATGCCTATAACACCATCCACAGTCCAGCCATCCATGTGAGCAGGCACAATCCTGCGCAAGCGCTAGTGACTCTCTTTTAACTAAAGGAGTCATTGGTATCTGGTAAGCAGATATCTACTACTTCGAGGTGTATTCTTTCTCTTCTGGTGACGGAAAACTTTTTCTAACAACAGCAAGACTGTGATAATATTGCAAGATATCACTTCAATCACTTTAATCACTTATTTTTTGGGGACAATTAATCACCATTATTGTTACCACTTCAATGTGCAATCCAATGTGAACTGTTACTGATAGTGTTTATTTCTCATCACTTTTTATTTAACTTTTTATTTAATTTTTTGTAATGCAAAGTTTTTGTTCGCTTTTTTATTTTATGCACTTAACTAATATTGTATAGCCTCTAGCGCCCCCTATCTATTATAACCAATCCAATTTTTTGAACATTCAAAAATTGGGGGAGCAGCTTATATAGGTTTTAACACATTTATTAATTGATTTATTTTACACTGCTGGGAACGTTTTTTATTTTTTTTTATTTTTTTATTTTTTGTGTTTAAATGATTTTTATTAGATTTTGACAAAAAAAAACAAATTAGAAGAACAGGCATCAGGTGCATATCACATCTTAAAGAAAAATAAAAGGAGAAGTACATATCATCGTTACAGAAATATGTTTTGCATTGTAACACCTTATACACTAGAGTTACATCATCAATTAGCTGTAAACGGAAATGTCTAATATCAGGTCCTACAGGGTCCTTGTTATTTTGGCCATCATGGGTGGGCCTTGGGTATCTATCCCATTCAACCATCAGCACCCCTTCATGGGAGCACACTGTGCTGGATAGAGGAATGGGTTCCCTTTACTAATGACCTGAGGACCTAGAGAGGCATTAGGGAATTAGAAGAAATAAAAGAAAATCACGGCCCATTGACCAAATGAATTTGGTGGCGAAAACAGTTTGCTAAACGGGTAACATTTCAAGCTTAAAAAAACATAACAAAACATAACAGTCCCTTTGGCACCGCCGCTGCTTAGGCATGTTGTATAAAGATGCTATTATTCGGATGTTGACCTCAGGGACAAACTACTAAGTAAAACTTTCTACTACATTTCACTCCAGTGTGCATCCACTGCGGGAGAGAGTTCTATTCATGCCTGCCAGATATGGAAAGACAGGGAGAGAGAAATAAGAAAAGAAGAAATAAAAAAAAAGAAAAAAGAAAAAAAGGGGGGTTGGGGAAGGAGAGAAGAGGGAGGAGTGAGAAGGAGAGAGGTGAAGTGCAGATAAGAGAAGAGTTTAGCCGTCTGCTCGGTGCCCCCACCCCCAGTTGGGGTCTATTTCTAGTAATTTAGATGTTCCCTTATTCCTATGTATTTGGACCATGGATCCCAAATCTTCTCAAACTTTGCTGAGGTGTCTAGTAAAGAGCTTACTAGTTTCTCCTGAGCCATTATCCATGACACTTTCCGTTTAGCTGCTATGAAAGAGACTGAGGGCTTCTTCAAAGCTTTAGCAAGGGTAATTTTGGCTCCCAGGAGAACGAAAAATACTAATTTCTGTGAAGATTTTGAGATCTCTGGAATGGGATGGTTGAGAAGAGCTGTTAGAGGAGACTTGGGAATGGTCTTACCTGTTATTTTGGATATAGCGTAAAATATTTTTTGCCAAAAGGTCCTGATTTTAGGGCATTCCCACCATATATGTATCATGGAACCTTTCATGTGACATCCGTGGAAGCAGAGAGGGGAGACCGAGGGATGCATCATAGCAAGCCAGGAGGGGGTCAAGTACCATCTAGTGATCACCTTTAGGCTAGCTTCAATCAGGGATATATTATAAATGCCCTTGAATGATCGAAAGAATGCCGTGTGCCAGTAATCTAGATCCCATGTGTCCTGTAAATCCCTCTCCCATGCCAGCATGAACGATGCTTTCTTATCTGTAGCAGCAAGCGAAGAGTAGATTAAGGATATTCCCCCCCTCTGCTCCTGGAGTCCCCCACACCATATTTCGTATGGGGTGAACTGTGGTGGTTCGGGTTTCTCAACCCAGACTGAGTGGAGAAAATGTGAAATTTGATAAAACCTGAACCTCTCCGAATTGGGGAGACTCAGATGTTTAACGCAGTGGTTGAGGGAACACGGCCCCGCTGCGGTAAAATAGTTCCAGATCCGGTACATACCCCTATCCAACCACCACTGAAAGGCTTTTATGTCCATACCCGGGGGAAACGCGGGGTTACGGAAAATGTGCGATAGAGGTTTGCTATGCGATACCAAGGAAGGGCTCTTTCTGAGAGTGTCCCACAACGTCAGAGATTGTGATAAGGTGGGAGACAAGACCGGGGGCCTAGCCTTTGGTGGACACCAGAGGAAGTCAATTGTAAATGTAGGTACTGCCTGTCTTTCCATTTCTTCCCAATCAGGTCTGGCTGTTTTGGCATAAACTGTTGATATCTTTGCTAGTCTAGCCGCCTGGTAATACCAAAAGAGATTTGGCAGTCCCAGTCCTCCCTTTTTTCTTGGGCCGAATAGGGCGCTTCTCGGGAGCCTATGCCCCTTCGATCCCCATATGAATTTTACTACCTTGTTTTGAAATGCTGAGAGGTGATCCTTCCGTATGGCGATCGGGAGCGCTCTGAAAATATATAGGAGACGCGATAGCAGAGTCATTTTTACAGAGTTTATTTTACCGAGCCAGGAAATGTGGTATGCGGACCATTGTTTGAGATCGGATTCTAATTTTTTGTATATGGGGGGGTAATTTGCTTGGTATAGCTGTTCAAATTTGGGGGTAAGATTGATTCCAAGGTATCGAATGCTGGACTCGCTCCAAGAAAAGTGGAACGCCTCCTGCAGCCGTCACACCAAAGCTGACAGGAGGGACACATTAAGTGCCTGAGACTTGGAGTAGTTAACACATAAACCAGAGATCTGTGCAAAGTCTTCTAGGAGCTTACATAACACTGGGAGGGAGGTTACTGGTGACGTTATGTAAAGAATGAGGTCATCAGCAAATAGACCGCATTTATGTGTTGTTGTCCCACAGTTCACCCCCGCTATGTCCGGATTAGTGCATATAGCAATTGCCAATGATTCAATCGCTATCGCAAAAATCAGTGGCGAGAGCGGGCAACCTTGGCGGGTCCCTCTAGCTATTTTAATAGGATCAGAGAGTTGTCCTTGTAGTTTAATTCTAGCTGCCGGGCTAGAGTATAGGGAGTGTAGTAACCCTGTGAACCGTGGGCCAAAACCCCATTGTTGTATGATTGAGAATAGGTAAGACCAAGACACAGAGTCGAACACTTTTTGTAGATCTAGAGATAGCAGCATTCCCTTTTGTGCCCCACTACCATCCCAGCCCGATTGCAGGAGGGAGACTACATCCACCGTTCTTCTGATTTGGTCAGGACCTTGCCTTCCCGGGATAAACCCCACTTGGTCCTTATGGATGTAGGATCCAATAAAGGAGGCCAAACGGTCTGCCATAATTTTAGTCATAATTTTTAGATCGTTATTGATCAGGGATATGGGTCTATAGTTGGATACTTCTCCCTGGTCTTTGTCTGGCTTTGGTATTACGGTTATGAAAGCAGCGTTCATTTGCGGGTCCAGAGGCTCTCCCTTGGTTTTGAAGTTAATGAATTTAGCAAGATAAGGTGCTATGGTATTTGCATAAGTTTTATAGTATGGTACGGAGAAGCCGTTTGGACCCGGAGCCGACTGCCTCTTAAGATTTTTAATAACTGCTAGCACTTCTGCGGCGGAAACTGGAGCTTCAAGCCTATCTCTGTGCTCAGCCGAAAGGGTAGGAATCGGGAGATTATTCAGAAATTTCGTCAGAGTTTGGGGGTTACTTGCCTTATGTTCGCTATATAGATCTCCATAAAATCCATGGAAGGCTTTCATGACCTTCAATGGGTTTGTTGTGTGTGGTTGTCCCGCTAGTTTAATTTTGGGGAAGGTATATGAACGAGGGCGCGGGGAGAGACGGGATGCCAAGAGAGATCCAGCCCTATCCTTCTGATAGTAATATTTTGCTCCTAGCCATGATATACTTTTGTCCACTTTAGCTGTAAGAGCTAAGTTTAATTCTAGGCGTGCTGCATCCAGTTGGGATACGGGTACTAAAGCAGGGTCTCTCTTGTGCTCCGCATATAATTTTTGGAATTTCTTTTCTAGGTTGACTATGTCTATCCCGTGTTCTTTTTTAATTTTGGCTTCTATTTGTATTAATTTCCCTCTTATTGTGGCCTTATGAGCTGCCCATAAGGTTTCCGCGGAGACGTCTGCCGTGTCATTTTGATTAAAGTATTCCGTGATGGCCTTTTCAATTTCTACTTTCCAGGCGGGGTCAGAAAGGATGTTTTCTTTTAGTCACCAAAGGTTGTACTTGTGGTGTGGGGTTTGGTTATTTAACAGAACACTTAACAGGGAGTGATCCAACCAGACCGTGTCAATAATTTGTGATCTTTGGGCTGCCAGAATCAAGTCATTTGAGACTAGCAGGTGGTCAATACGAGCATAGGATTGGTGGGCATGGGAGAAATGAGTGTAGTCTTTTTTGGTGGTGTTTAACTCCCTCCAAATGTCAGTGAGTCCTTGTAAATAAAACAGCTTAGCTATTTTTGAGCTGATTTTAGTTGGACGGATGTTTTGGGCGGTTGGGGGTTTAGATTTGTCTAGTCCCTGATCAAAGGCGATATTGGAGTCTCCCCCAAAAATTACAGAGCCTTCAAGCATTGGTCCGAGTGTCTTAAACATTGAGCTAAAGAATTTTTGCTGTCCTGTGTTAGGAGTGTAGTAAGATACTAGGGAATATAGTCTGCCCTCTACGGAACCCTTAACTAGGATGTACCTACCCTCTGGATCTCGTTGAACCTTATGAAGCGTGAATCTGCAATTTTTAGATATAAGGATAGCAACCCCTCTGGTCTTGTCTTCCGCATTAGCTAGATAAAACAATGGGAACTGAGAGTGGATAAAGTTAGGTTTGTACCGGATCGGGAAGTGGGTTTCTTGGAGAAATAGAAGATCAATCTTGCGGGATTTCATAAAATCTAGTACTTTCCTTCATTTAGAAGGAGAGTTCAGCCCTTGGGTATTGTGTGTGGCCACCCTTAATAGGGAGGTCAGATTGTCAGTGTCAGCCATGAAGCAGAAGTAGGGATCCTACCCCCCATCTCTCAACGCTTACCTGTTCCAGTGGGGGAGTGGGAACCGAAGTTGGGACCATGAAGACATCCTTTCGCTTCTTACTGGGGGAGTGGGTATAACCCAGCAGACAACCAACTACAAGAAAATAAATTGTTAGAGAAGATAGTAAAGAAGAGATCATAGGAAGAAGGGAAGAAGGGAAGATCAAGTCCTCTCGGGACCTGTGTGAACAGTGATGGCAACAGAGCACACCGCTCTTCACAGTGGAGGAAGTATCCAAACCCTGCTGACAGGGTGGATTCCTAACCCAGGAGACCAGTATCACCTGGTCCTTGGGATTAATGGAGGTGCAGCCTAACTGCCGCGACCTCGGCGCACCTTAGTTAAATACTGAACAATAAAACTGCTGATCGGATCTAGTCCGACCTGGGGAACCGAAGGGGACCCTGCCCACCCTTTTTTCCCACCTTCCTCCCCTTCCACCCAGGACACTTTTCCGGGTGGGTGAGGAGGGCTCCCTGGGCTATAGCCCATGCAAAATGAAACTCATTTTTGCGTCCCAGGCACAACATAAGGAGGAGTCATGAGTTCACACTCTGTTACTCTGTGCCTTGGAGACCTAGATCATAAAGTGGTGTTAAGGGTCGTATTGGTTCACATTAAAATACCTAGCTCCAGGTAAGTCCCATTAGGATTACCCCCAAGGGACCACCCCGGACCAGAAACATTTGTGTGTGGCTTTCTTATTATGAGAGGATATAGAGGGATAAGGGGGGGAGAAAGAGGGGACATAACGTCCCCTCCCCCCTCACCCCTCCCCCCCCGGCTAAAAAATAAAGAAAATTTCTAGCACAGACCATCTAATGCTGGGATGACCAAAGGAAAAAACACTCCAGCAATAAAAAGGAAAAAAAAAAAGAAAAGTCAACCGGGTTCATGTAGAATCCTACATAGGGAAAAAGAGATCAGGGATAGTCCATCAAACATCTTCTTGACTCGAGGAATCATGGAGGTTTGGCTTCTTTGGGGCGCTTGTGTTTAGGTTTTTCCCACAGGGGTTGCAAGGGGCTTGCAGGGGATGGGCGTTTGTATGACCCCGCCGCAGAATTGTTGAAGTCCATAGCTGACTCTTGCAAGATGAGGCGGAGGTCTAACAGGATCCGTTCTCCTTCTGGGAGGCTGCGGAAAGAGTAGGTCTTGCCTCTTTGGTCAAACTTGAGTGCAAATGGGAAGGCCCATTTATATTTGATTTCGTTTTGCGCCAACACTGAGAGTAGGGGCTTCAGCGCCCTCCTTCTTTGTATTGTGTTAGATGAAATGTCTGCAAAGATTTGTACGGCGTGGCCTCTGCACGTGAGGGGCTGTTGGTATCTGCACTTTTTCATCACCTCTTCTTGTTTTCAAAATATTTATTAGAATTTTCAAAAATGAAGACATATATCGTACATTCGCTGAGTCATATATGCACATTGGTCATATCACATACAGTTAGACCCCTGTGGGGTAGGTATTACCGAAGGAAGAAGTATCACTATCGAAACACAGACAATAAAAGAAAAAAAATAATAAGTGTGAAGGGTTATGTTCCGGCCTGTGGTTTTAACAGATACACTGAAGGAACAATACCTGTTGCCATAGGAAAGGAGCTAAAGAGAGGATAAATCTCTGGGATAACCAAGGGGCGGCTGTAGGCGGCCACGGGGGTTCCGTCGGCACCCCAAAAGGGAACTCACTGTGACCGTCAAAACCTCCGTTAGCCCCCCCCCTCGCCGCCCTGTAAACATTGCTGAAAAAAATAAAAAAAAAACAACCAGCTAAAGAACAGCATTATAGTATTAGCGCCCCTTATATCCGGAACCAACAGGGAATAAGAGTGATACTAAGACCATCTGCCTGTCTTATTCCAACAGGGAATAAGAGTGATGCTAAGACCATCGGACTGTCTGTGGTTCGGAACTTTACGACAGCTGAAAAGCAAGAAAGAAAAGAGTGTAGAAAAGGGAGGGGAGGGGGGGAGAAAGAAGAGAAGAAAGGGAGCCAGCCCGCGGGGAGGCGCCCCGCACCCCCGTGGCAATCAGCTGAGTTGTGGCTGTACCCCCGGAATCAGGGAGATGCCAACGAAACTTGCCCAGGGTTCCCAAGTAGCCTCAAACCTGTCCACTGAGTTGTCGAGAATGCTAGCCAGCTTCTCTTGGGCCATGATCCAGGAAATTTTCCGGATCGTCGCCTTAAGGGATACTTTGGGTTTCTTCCAAGCCTTGGCTATTGTGAGCTTAGCGCCCAGGAAAATAAAATGTATGAGTTTGCTGGCAAGCTTCGGGACCCTGGGCAAATTGTCATTTAGGAGAGCCATCGAAGGTGTTTTCGGTATATGGACCTTGGTGATTTTCTTTATCAGTAGGAAGATCTTATTCCAGAATGTCCTCAATCTTGGGCACTCCCAGAATATATGGACCAGTGTGCCCCTAAGTAAACATCCTCTAAAACAGCCAGGGTCAGCCGAAGGGAACATCTTGGCTAATCTATCAGGAGGTAGATACCACCTGGTAAAAACCTTAAGACTAGACTCTATCATGGAAATGTTCTTAATGCCCCTGTATGCCCTGAAAAAGGTGGTCCTCCATTTATCAAGATCCCACTGCATAGACAGGTCTGACTCCCACGCGAGCATATATGGGGTCTTGGTTGACTGACTGGCTAGTGACTGATATATGACGGAGATGCCTCCCCTCTGCTCAGAAGACCCGCCGCACCATAGTTCGTAAGGCGTGAAAGAGTGGGGGACCAATTTTGCCTCCCCGTTGTGGGCCAGGAAGTGGCGGATTTGGTGAAATCTGAATCTCTCCGAGGTAGGCATCTCCAATTTGCTCACACAAAAGGCCAGGGTAATAGGGCCTGAACTCGTATAGAAGTGTCCGATCCGGTACAACCCCTTATCCAACCACCAACGGAATGCTTTGATGTCTAGACCTGGAACGAAGTCCGGGTTATTAAATATGTGAGCAAGTGGGTGGCAACTGGAGATCAAGCTCCGATTGTTTCTTAGAGAGTCCCACAATTTAAAGGATTGAGAAAGAGTTGGTGAGAGAATCGGGGGGCGTTTTCTAGGAGGGACCCACATTAGGAAGTCTAGGGTGTATGATGGTACAGCCTGTCTCTCTATTTGGATCCAATCTGGTTTTTCTGTCTTCGCATACACTGTTGAAAACTGGGCGAGTCTAGCCGCTTGATAGTACCAAAACAGTTGAGGGAGACCTAAGCCCCCCTGAGATCTAGACAAGTATAAGGTATTTTGTTGGAGTCTATGCCCCTTGTCTCCCCAGATAAACTTGATGATTTTCCTTTGGAATGAAGTGAGATGGTCTTTTATAATGCTTATCGGGAGGGCCCTGAAAAGGTAGAGAAGTCTAGGCAGTAAGGTCATTTTAATTGCATGAACTCTACCTAGCCAGGAGATCCCTCCCTTAGCCCACTTGCCTAGGTCTGCCTCCAGTTTGCGGTACATGTGAGGGAAGTTGGCCGAATAGAGTAGCTCTGTTTTCGCGGTGAGCCTGATCCCTAGATAGTCAATAAAAGTGTCGCTCCATTTAAACTCAAAGGCATTCTGGAGGGAGGAGACCACCTGTGGTTTGAGGGAAATGTTCAGTGCGGATGATTTGGAGTAGTTTACCTGTAGGCCCGATATCCGTGAGAACTCCTTTAGGAGTTTGCACAGATTTGGTAGGGAAGTGATAGGAGATGTAATGAATAAGAGCATATCATCGGCGAAGAGCCCGCATTTGTGGATTTGTTCGCCACATTTCACCCCAGAAATATTGGGATCCGATCTGACTGCGATTGCGAGGGTTTCAATCGCAATGGCGAAAATTAAGGGGGATAGAGGGCAGCCCTGTCTAGTCCCTCTTGCTATAGATAGAGGTTTGGAGTAATGGCCTTGTAAGCGGATTATTGCTCTAGGGGTGGAGTATAAGGCTTTTAGTGTCCCAAGAAACCTAGGGCCGAATCCCCATTTCTCCAGTAAAGAGAAAAGATAAGGCCACTCGATAGAATCGAAGGCCTTGTGGAGGTCCAGGGAGAGGAGGAAACCTTCCTGTTTCGGTCCCCCTTCCCAATTCGATTGGAGGATGGAAACAATGTCTATTGCTCTTCTAATTTGGTCTGGTCCCTGTCTCCCTGGTATGAAACCAACCTGGTCTTTGTGTATAAATAGATTAATAAAAGATGAGAGGCGGTTGGCCAGGATTTTGGTGAGGATTTTAAGGTCATTATTAATCAGGGAGATCGGCCTGTAATTTTCAACTTCCTCGTGATTTTTGTTGGGTTTGGGAATGACCGAGATAAATGCAGTATTAAGTTGTGTGTCGAGGGGATTTCCTGTTTTAATGGAATTGAAAAATGTAACCAGGTACGGAGCTAGGATTTCTCCATATTGTTTGTAGTAAGGGACCGAGAGGCCATCTGGCCCTGGGGCCGATCCGGGCTTTAAGCCTTTTATAACCGTCCTTACCTCCTCTACTGAGAAGGCTCCTTCCATTAGATCTCTGCAATCTGTGGAGATCGATGGGATCTGCAGATTGTCTAGAAAGGCCGTGGTTAAAGGGCCCTTCCCTGATTGTGGGGATTTGTAGAGATTTTCATAGAAGTCATGGAAGGCTGACATTATTTTACTGGGGTTCGCCGTTGGGGGATGACCTGCGATTCTAAGTTTAGGGAAAGAAGAGGAACGGAATCTCGGGGTGAGTTTGGAGGCTAGCATTGAGCCGAATCTGTCCCTTTGGCAATAAAATTTGGCTCCACTCCACCTGATGTGTTTCTCTGCTTTGGCCGTTAAGGTGAGGTTCAGCTCAAGCCTAGTCGCGTCTAACCTTTCTAAAAGGTCCCTATTCGGGTGTTTTTTGTGTTCAGCTTTTAACGTGAGGAATGTTTTTTCAAGTCGTTGAATATCTATTAAGCGCTCCTTTTTGTGTTGAGTCGCGATCCTGATTAGGGTGCCTCTGATGGTTGCCTTGTGGGCAGCCCACAGGGTCTCTGGGGAGATATTGTCTATGTCATTCAGGGTAAAGTATTCTTTAATGGAGTCTGCTATCTCCTTACAGTATCGGGGGTCAGAGAGCAGGGATTCGTTTAGTCGCCAGTAGGAGCCTCCTCGTCCCGAGATGACATTTCTAAGGGTAAGGAGGACCAAAGAATGGTCCGACCAGGCTGTGTCCAATATTGTGGCTTTTGTGGATAGGGGAATTAATGAGGAAGGAATCAGTATGTGGTCTATCCTGGCGTAAGATTGGTGGGGGGCGGAGAAGTGAGTGTAGTCCCTACTTCTGGGGTTTAGTTCCCTCCAGATGTCTATAAGACCATGGGAATGTAGTAATTTAGCTATTTTAGTGCTTACTTTCGCGGGGCGCGTGAGCTGGTCCTTGGGGGGTCTAGTTTTGTCCAAGCTCTGGTCAAACGCTACATTAGAGTCTCCTCCCATAATGACCTTCCCTTCCAGAAGGGGTTCTATTGTACCGAGGAGTCCCTGGAAGAAGGATGCTTGACCCTTATTCGGGGCATAGTATGAGATGATTGTGTATAGAACTCCTTCTAGTGTCCCCTTTACCACTAGAAATCTTCCCTCCGGATCCTTATAATCTGAAATATATGTGAATTTGCTATTCTTAGAAAATAGGATTGCCACCCCTTTAGTCTTGTTAGGGGCATTCGCTAGGAAGAAGGATGGATAGTACGGGTGGAGGAACTTTGGGGTGTACCGGATGGGAAAGTGAGTCTCTTGAAGAAGAACTACATCGAGTCTCAAGGATTTATAGTGGTCCAAGGCCAGTCTCCTCTTTCTAGGTGAATTTAGTCCCTGGACATTGTGGGAGGCCACCTTGAGATCAGATCCTAGAGTAAGTGTGTCAGACATCTGAGCAGAGGGGAGGGGGACTCAAGATCAAGCAGTCACTCACCAATTGAAGTCTTTCAAGCGTTTCGGGGCAAGATACGTATTGGGCGTCTTCTGTGTTTATCTCTGGGGGGCGCGAGGCTCCTAGCCGCAGGACGGCTGGAAAAAAGAAGGGGGGTGAGAGGAAATAAAGAAGAGAAAAGGACAAACAGACACATAAGAACAAAAATAGAAACAACTTGGGTCTCAAAATATGACCCTTGGGATCTTGTGGAAAAATTCCCACAACAAACCCAAAAAAAAATCTTCAGTCCAGCTGGGAGGCCGACTGAAGTCTCAAGACCAAAGGACGCTGAGGTTCTTTGGAAATGAGAGGAGGCACATGGTGTCCACCCCGGACCCTATCTTTATCACTTTAAAACATGGAAACATACACACTAACGTTAAAGTGCAACTGAAATAAAATTAAAACAGCCCTAAACTCATGGCACTACTTGCCAGGTTAAGTGGTACTATACCTTAATCTTTAAATGAAAAAGGAGAACACCCCACCCACCTCAGCACTTCCACCCCCCTCCCGACCCCTAATATGAATCATGCCCTAAACTAGAACGGGTCTAGGAATCAAAATCCCATTATTACTAACACCAATCTACAGTCCGCTTATGACTAAAGTCCCGGGGATCCGGACTTCTTCCGGGGACCGTCTGAGTCCGCTGGACAGTTCCGCTGAAGGGAAAAATGTGGAAAATCTGGTGATGGCCGGGAACTTTCTATTCTCTGTGGGGGGGGTATTCGTTGTGGAAAAACAGTGCTATGAAGTGCATAGAGGGGTGTAGTTCTGTTGAAGGGCTTATTAAGCCTTTGAGCCGTGGTGGGGTGAGGAGCTCCAGCTCCGGCAACTGTGTGGACCAGCACCCCGAACAAAAGTCCCTGTTGGGACATAGAAAGGAGAAGAGGCCAGCCTGGCCTTATGATGGTTTCCCCTCCTTGCTCCTCTTGGTCGTATTCTTGTTCCATAAGGGGGAGACAGGACTGCCTGGTGGGGGGCGTTTCGTCGAGCCTGATGAGGACGCAGAAAAGTCCATTGGGGCTTCCTGTGAGATGAGTTTAAGGGAAAGAAGCAGTTTTTCCCCTTCTGGAAAGCTGGAAAAGGAGTAGGTTTTGCCCTGCAGCGTGAATTTGACTGCGAAGGGGAAGGTCCAGCGATATTTAACGTCCCTTTGTGATAGGTTCAAGAGAAGAGGTTTCAGGGTTCTGCGTCTCTGGATAGTGGAGGGTGCTAAATCCGCGAAAATCTGGATCTGATGGCCCCGGTGTTGCAGTTTGGGGTTCTGACGGGATTGTCGCATGACTTCCTCCTTGGTCGCAAAAAAGTGTGGTTTCACAATTATGTCTCTGGGTGATCCGTCTTGTCTGGGGGGACCGAGGGATCTGTGAGCCCTGTCTAATTCGAGACGCTGGGAAGGTATATTAGGAATGATTTCAGAGATAATGTCCTGAACCGTGGAGGGAATATCCGTGAAGGTTTCAGGGAGGCCTCTAATTCTGAAATTATATCTCCTGGACCTGTTCTCGAGTTCATCTATCCTGGAAAGGGCCACATCTAGTTGTTCCTGAACAGACTGAAGGTGGGCTGCATTTTGGTTCGTTTTGGAGACTGTGGCCTCCACTTTTTCCTCTATTGCTTCTATTCTCGAGCCTATATTTGAAAGGTCAGCTTTGATAGTGTTAGTTATCTGGTGTGCTGTGGTGGCCAGACCTTTCTCCAGCAATGCGGAGAATTTAAGAAACATTTCTTCTTGCATTTGGGTAAAGTCATTTAATGAAAAGCCTGAGGGCTGATGAGCTATCCCTGAGAGCTGGGCCTGTGTGGGGAGGGCCTGGGGAGACATCTCCTGTAGCGCCATATTTGTGGAGCCTGTGGAGGCCTTAGCAGCGGCCTGAGGCTTCTGGGCGCTTTGGTGGGGAGTCTGAAGGGCATGTGAGGGGCCCTGTGTGGCCTGGGCATAAGTGAGAGTCGGTGGGGTAAGTACTGGCCTGTGTTGCTGAGCAGCGTGTGGCTGTGTGGATTCCGTGCTGGCGGCCATCTTGGGAATCCCGTCCGCTCCCGCCGTATCGAAAAGCGGGCCGAGATCCCTCCTCACTGGGGGTCCGGACATCTCCGCTGGCTCCTCGGGGGGTCCCTGACACGGGAGAGTTAGCTGGAAGCGGCGGGGAGGGCTGTATTCGCCATAGTGCGGCTCTGCGGTCCGGGGTGGAGCGGAGCTCCTGGCTCAGGCAGCCATATTGGAACTCCCGCGCATGCGCACTCGCTCATCACCTCTTCTTTAACCAAGAAGTAGTGTGGCTTGACCACAATATCCCTGGGGAGGCCATCTTTCCTCAGCGGTCCTAATGTCCTGTGAGCACGGTCAATTTCCAGCTTATGTGGAGGAATGTCAGGGATAAGTTGTTTAATGAAGTCTTGGACCGCCATCGTGGAGTCGGTTATAGATTCTGGGAGACCTCTAAGCCTAAAGTTTTCCCTTCTGGACCTGTTTTCAAGGTCATCAATGCGTGAGAGAGCAATGTCCAGTTGGTCCTGTAGGACCTGTATGTGGTTGGAGTTCTGCCTGGTTTTAGAGATGGTCTGGTCAAGTTTATCCTCAATCGCCTCCATCCTGGAGCCCAGGGCCTGGAAGTCCTCTCTAATGTCGCCCGTTATTTTGGCTGCAGTTTGGGCCAGACCTCTATCCAGTAGAGCTGATAACTGGGAGAATAGGTCAGGGGCTGTGAGAATAGTGTGGGCTGGAGTGAGCGCCATCTCAGGCCCTGTTGTAATGTGAGGGGAGAGAGGCTGCGAGGGGGGTGTCATGGGTTGTTCTGCAAGGTGCTCTGAGAGGGCTGTGAACTGAGCCAAATGTTGAGGATTACTCACTGGAGTCCCAGAGGGGAGAGAGCGGGTCACTGCGACATAAGAAAGTCTTTCTCCTGGGCTCTCTGCAGCTGTCTGTGCACCGTGCAGCATGGCGCCCGCCATCTTGGATTCGGCCCGCTCCGCCGAGGCTCTGAATAGAGGTTCCAGGTCCTTCCTGGACGATCCGGCCGGCATAGGTTTGTACCCCAGCACTTCCTATCAGCCTTGAGGTGGGTGTCGTGGTCCACGGGGTCCCGGTTCCCCCGCTATGTGCGCCGGGTGATCAGGGCAGTGCGGAGCTCCGGGCTTAAGCAGCCATCTTGGAGGAGTCCGCGCATGCGCCCTCGGAACGTTTTTTATTATGATATGTGACTCACTCATGGTTTTTTGAATATTGACACCACTGGCACGGAGGTTATTATTTCTTATTGGAGTGTTTTATGTCAACAGTATTTCGCTATATTTTTGTCATATATTTTCGGATCATATTCCGTGGATTCACGGGACGAGGGAGTTCATCCTGCCTCACCTGGATTGCTCATCAAAAGGCCCAGGCTGGGTTTAAGCCACTTGCCCCATTTTGGCTTACTTCTGGTAAGCGCAATACTTATTGGAGTGTTCCAGATAATATGTCTGTCATCACTGTTTTCCTTTGGATGAAGTTCACGTCATTCACTTAAGATAGACTTACCTTCTCCTTTTTATTTGGATTACACTCGGAACTATTAATTCGGTGTATGGGACTTCATATTTGTAACATTGTTCATATCATTTTTTAGCGCGGTTTTTTGTTTTTGTTCATAATAATGTTAGTTTGTGAGAGGAAAAAAGAGATTGCACACACAAAACACGTCCATTGCTCCACCATGATGGGAGATAGCACATGTTGACTTTAACCATTTGGACTCACAATTTGTGTGCATCTGCTAAATTTTGCTTTTACATGGGTGACATCACCAGCACAGTTTTTGACATGTTGAACTTTGTAAGTTCCTGTTTTGTTTTTTTATTATGTGTGAGAAAACCCTGTTGTCAAGCAAAAATTTGTCAAAACAAATATTTTTGGATAAATATGTATAAAATAACTAAAAAAAAAAAACATTATATTATTAAAAAAACAAAAAAATTATTGAAAAAATAAAATAAAATAAAGAAACACGTCTAAAAAAATGCACTTTTCAATGTGTGCACAGTAAAATGTTTTTACTACTACAATGTGTGTGGCTTATTATTTATCAGTGCCAGATTCTTAATTTTTTGGGTGTTTACAGTGACAAAGGGCCTTATTGACTAAAGGGAAATGCGCTTGCCACTACAAGTGCACTAGGAGAAAGCCAAAAATAAATGCAAACAAGAATAAAAACAAGAGATTTGATCCAAAACATTTTTTTTTATTTTGTAAAAGTTTAAAGATGTTCTGGCATTGTAATGGCCCCCCGAACATTAAAATAATTGGGATATCTGTCCCGTACTTGACAGGCAGTTTGGGGGGCCAAGCCAGTACGGCCAGTATCCAGGCCTGTGAGTGGAGATTTGCCACTTAGTCCAGCCTCAGGCCCAACAGAGGTTATGGATATAAAAAATACTGCACTAAAGAGTAGGAATGAGGATAAAAGTAAGCTGCAACTAAAAAGTGTTATACGACATTGAACAAATATACAAAGACAGAAAGTCGCGCTAAATAGTGTAAAGATGAGGCGCATGCGCGGAGCTCCCAAAATGGCCGCGATTGCCTAGAGCTCCGCTCCCTCACGATAACTACGGCGCCCGCCGCATCTTCCTCACCGCACTAACGGCCACCAAAATACAGAGAGACACACTGCAAGACCCCGGCTACACCCCCATATGACTGGGGCTCCGGTAAAACGCAGTCTGTGGCCACAATTGACGGGAACAGAAACGGCCGAGAAATCCAAGATGGCCGCCGCAACACAGGCAAAGCCACAGCCACAGACACAGGAACACAGCTTCTCCAGTCAGGCGGACTACAGGTCAGAGCAGACCCACTACCCTCTACACCTCACCCCAGGAAAACAAACGGGATACCCACCTATCCTTACCCCCTCACCAACCTCCACTGAATCCCCCATAGACCGCCCTCTGCAGGAATACTCTATGTCTCCCAGGGATTCTCACACAGGGCACACAGGCTATTCTCCTCAGGACTTCCAGGCCAATGACCAGACCCTGCAAATGGACGCCCTCTTCCTCAGATTCTCTGAACTGCTGGATAAGGGGCTAGCACAAACAGCAGCTAAAATTACAGGAGATCTCAAGAATGATTTTATCAATCTAGGAGCCCGGATCGACACGATTGAACACAAGGTTGAAGAAACAATAGCTATCACTAACCAAAACTCCCAGCACATAGATACTGTGCAAGACCAACTCGACATAGCTATGGCACGTATTGACGAACTCGAGAATAGGTCAAGACGATACAATATCAAAATCCGTGGCTTACCTGAAACGATTCAAAATATACCCGAAGCAGTACAAGATCTAATTAAACAGCTGATCCCCTCCATCCCATCTCACCGCCTAGAGCTGGACAGGGCCCACAGAGCCCTGGGGCCCCCCAGAAAAGATGGTACCCCAAGAGATGTCATTGCCAAACCTCATCACTACACAGTGAAAGAAGAAGTGATGAGACAGGCCAGATCTGCTCACACAGTCATGTGCATGGGTCACCAAGTGCAGATTTTTGCGGATCTCTCACCCTACACGATCCAGAGGCGGAGATCATTGAAACCCCTACTTCTCGCTCTCACCCAAAGAGACATAAAATATAGGTGGGCCTTTCCGTTCGCAGTTAAATTTTCCGTTAAGGGAAAACAGTTTTCTTTCTCATCACTCCCTGAAGGAGAAAAGCTCCTTTTACACTTGAAAATCATCTCCCAGGAAGCTGATATGGACACAACCAATGCCGGAGCCATCTCCAACAAAAGACCGACCCCTCCCAGCCCACAATCTCCTTTGTGGTCAACAGGAAAAGTTAAGAAGGCCAAAGACAACAACCCATCTTGAAGCCGGTGATGACTTTGATTTTACCCAACACACCCCGGGTGTGATGCAGGGACCAGAGGAATGATTTCCCCATCTATGGGGGTCCCTTGTGCCTAAATCCTAGGGCACGCTGGTCACCCGGGCACCGGTTACTGACTCTTCGGTTCACTTCTTTTCAGTTTTTGATTTTTATTTCTTTTTTCCACTGACCCCGTTTATCGCAGTCCACGCTGTCCACAAAGCAAATACGTCTCACAAGGACAGAAGTTTTAACCCCCCACACTGCCCATTAGAGTACTTTAGTCACTCATTTAGGGAAATCAACAATAGTTTTCACGATGGACGCTCTGCTGTGCTGGGGAGGGACAGGGGAGTGTGGGGGGAGGGACATGTGCTAACAGGGGAGGCGAGGGGCCTATAGCCAGTTAAGCTGCTAGACACTAAGATATGCTTACATGAGGATATTATTTTCAATATAAGTTTATGTTATTCAAAGGGCGTCCGGTTTCGTGACGGACCACTTGCGTACCTATCTAATCCCTAGATACCCATCGGTTTCTGAGGGTTAGATTATCTGAGCCCGGATGGGCCAGACATTTTCGAAATCTCTTCAGAAGGACACATGGGGTCTCTCCTCCCCCGTGTCCTTTCTTTCTCTTTCAGGAGACCTTTACTACCCTTTTCTGTTCTTCCCTCCCTCCCTCCCGATCAAAACATTGCATATAACTGCATTCTGTTTTTCAGATATCATTCACATCCTTGAGGTAGTGCCTACCAATAACCCACCGACAAGGAACAAGGAACCTCACGCCTTTGCCCAAGTATCAACACATCTCAGGGTAAGTGGGGGCTGTTTACGTTGCATCTCTATCCCTCTGCTCCATGGCTGATAGCACCATAGCTCACTTACACATAGCATCACACAATGTTCAGGGACTCAACTCCCCGGTTAAAAGGAGAAAGGTCCTTGACTATTATAAACATCTCCAGCTAGACGTTATTATGCTGCAAGAAACACATTTCCCGTCCAGGTATAGCCCTAAGTTTCTTCACCCACACTTCCCACAGTTCTTTCTAGCGAGCGCAAACAACAAAACCAAGGGAGTCGCCATCTTAATCTCCAAAAACCATAAATTTGTGAAAATTTCTGAACATGCTGACCCAGAAGGAAGGTTCCTCTTGGTAAAGGGCACGGTGGGAGACCGTCTGTACTCACTGGTCTCCTATTATGCTCCGAATAGAGGACAAGCTAAATTTTTCGACTCCCTCTTACGCACACTAACTCCAAAATTGGAAGGGACGATCATTCTTGGCGGTGATTCGAACGCAGCGTTCGATCAGGGGATGGACAAGTCTAAACCCCCACGGTCTCAACTCATACGTCCCACCAAAGAAAGCCTCAGAATCGCTAAGACGATACATGCACATGGCCTATCTGACACTTGGAGGGAACTTAATCCCAACAAGCGGGATTTCACTCACTATTCTTCTCCGCATAACACTTACGCACGGATCGACCACATCCTGACCCCATCCTCTATACTCCCATCAATACACAAAGCCCAAATTAGAGAATCGGCCCTATCAGATCACTCTATTGTCTCCATAACACTGAAAACAGGGGCCCTGGGAGGAACTAGGGGACTTTGGAGGATCAATGAGTCGCTACTATCTGACCCCATAAGAGTCAAGGAACTTGAAACGGCACTGCAGGAGTACTTTACATTGAATAAAACAGAAGACACGTCCCCGGAACTGCTCTGGGCAGCGCACAAGGCTTTCATAAGGGGCAAACTCATTCAGATCTCAACGCAGATAAAAAGAGAACAAAGAGCCGAAATACATCGGTTAGACACAGAATACAATAAACTCAAAGCTTCACACAAACAAGATCCATCCAGGACCCCCTCCTCGCTTATCGACAAAGCCAGACTAGATCTTAACCTAGCGCTCACAGTCAAAGCTGAAAAGGCCATTCGCTGGAACAAACATAAATTCTATACACAGGCTGACAAAATAGGCCCACTACTAGCAACAAAACTTTCTCCCCCCATCAGAACTCATGCCTTACCCAAGATCAGGATAAAGGGTCAACCCCCCACGACCAATCCGTCCAAGATACTAGAAGCTTTCCAAGAATTTTACTCTAACTTGTATAGAAGACCGTCTTCACCCCCCGCTGACTTAATCCCTAGCTTCCTTAAGGACCTTCCTATCCCCTCCTTAAAAGACACTCACAAACAACGAATGGAATCACCCATAACAGAAGAGGAAGTATTGGGGGTCATCAAGGACCTCAGAAAGGGGTCTGCCCCAGGTCCTGATGGTCTCTCCATACCCTATTATAAATCCTTCGCGCATATCCTAATACCTCACCTGACCTCCTTCTTTAACTACAAGACCAGTGGAGAACCCCTAGACACTCACCTTAACACAGCCTTGATTACAGTCATACCCAAACCTGACAAGAACCCTGAGGACGTTAGCAACTACAGGCCGATCTCCCTCATAAATAAGGACCTGAAAGTACTCACAAAAATAATGGCTAACAGATTATCTTCCTTCATTAGTCAGTACATACATAAGGATCAGGTGGGATTCATACCTGGAAGACAGGGACCTGACCAAATACGGCGGGCAATAGACATTACCTCGATCCTACAAACTAACTGGGAAGGGGGATCGACCCAAGCAGGCTTCCTGTTGTCCCTGGACCTGCAGAAGGCCTTTGACACGGTCTCCTGGCCCTACATTTTCTCACTATTGGAGAGATGGGGCTTCGGTGATCGCTTCCTTGGCCTTCTGCATGCCCTCTACTCTCGACCGAAAGCCCAGATACGTATGCAAGGACATTATTCCAATCCTATAGAAATTATGAGAGGCACCAGGCAAGGGTGCCCTTTGTCTCCTCTCATATTCGCAATAGCTATAGAAACACTGGCGATCGCGGTGAGACAAAACTCGGACATCAAAGGGGTGACCTGTGGGGACCAAACGCACAAATGCGGCCTTTTTGCCGACGACATCCTCCTCTTCCTTACCTCCCCCCTAACTACATTACCCAATCTCTGCCTATTGTTAGAGAAATTTGCCAAAATCTCAGGACTCGAAGTTAACTTTTCCAAATCCCAAGCTCTCAACGTCTCTTTACCTCCCCAAACAGTCTCCTCTCTCAAACATTCCTTCAAATTCAAATGGAACGATACATCCATTCGCTACTTAGGTACCACATTGACTGCCAAAACAGAAACGCTTTACACACACAATTACCCCCCTCTCTTTAAAAAACTGGAGGCCGACCTAGTCAAATGGTCGAAACATGAGCTATCATGGCTAGGCCGAATCAACTCCATCAAAATGACCCTCCTGCCCAGACTTCTCTACTTTTTTCGCTCTCTTCCTATACCAATCAGGAAAGTCCACTTACGATCTTTACAATGTCACATAATTAAATATATTTGGGGTAAAAAAGGATATCGCATCCCGCAGAACACTTTATTCATCCACAGACGCAAAGGAGGTCTAGGACTTCCAAACTTGCATAAATATTACTTAGCAGCCAGACTTGCACAATTGTCCATGATTTACTCCAGATATGAAAAACCTGATTGGGTTAATATTGAAAGACAGGCCATCCCCAAACACACGCTAGATCACATACTCTGGTGCCCGACCAATTCTAGGCCACCCATCCTCTCACCCACACTATTCCACTCCTGCGCCTTATGGGATTCCCTCCGTATGGTCCCGACTCTGGTCTCCAAGGGTCGTCCTCTAGCACATCTCTTCCACAACCCAGATTTCCCACCCGGACTAGACATCTTAGCTTTCAAATGGTGGCTTAACAAAGGGCTATACCGGATAGGACATTTTTTCACCCCCTCTGGACCAATCGATCTCAAATTTTGCATCAAACACTTAGAACTCCCGGAATCGGAACGCTTCCGTTTCTACCAAATCACCAATTTCTTACACACCATCTGGAAGGAAAAACCCCTTCCCCCCAAATTTACAGCTTACGAATTGTGGTGCGGCCAAGCCATGGAGCAGAGGGGGGGAATTTCAGTGATATATTCAGCCCTCACATGTCCCATGGACAAAACCCCATACATGAAGGCTTGGGAGACTGACTTCCAACTCAGCAGGGACCTGGAGACTTGGCAAGCAGCACTATTTAGATCCTTCAAAGGGATCCAAAATATCTCACTCATGGAGGCAAGTGTCAAATTGCTAACCAGATGGTATCTGACCCCAACCAGGCTAGCAACCATATACCCCTCAACAAGCCCTCTGTGTTTCAGAGGATGCCAACACCTAGGCTCCATGGCCCACATTTGGTGGGAATGCCCCAAAATCCGCACTTTCTGGAGAAAAGTTTTCTCCATGATCTTCAAGGTGACGGCTTGCCAGGTTCCCAGGACCCCAGAGGTAGCTCTACTAAACGCACACATTCCAGGCATAACCAAGGCATCACAAACGCTGATTTACTTTATACTGCTTGGTACCAAAATCACAATTGCCAAAGCCTGGAAACATTCAAAACCTGCAATCCACACAGTCAAAAGAAAGATCTCTTGGATCATGACCCAAGAAAAACTAACCAGCATCCTGATGGACACCTCCTTGAAATTCCAAAAAATATGGGAGCCTTGGGCCCAATATATGGGTACTTCCCTCATTCCGGGTGTTCAAGTACCACATCATTCCTAAACAATCTTTAGGCACGACTATTCAATAATTATGATAGCAGCACGCAGAAGCTACAATCATATCTCCTCACCAAACATGAGGACCCCCTTCCCCATCTCTCCCCTTCTCACTCTTTCTTCTCTTTCCTCTTTCTATCCTCCTTATCTGTTAACTCACGCCAGGGAGCTAAATGTTGATGAATTTATTTACAGATACAGTCAGGTATTCCCCATCGCTCAGAGGGATACGCATCTGTCCTATTAAACCAGTTTACTCGGCTCATATGGGCAGTATAGTAAGGGGAAATTCCCTCGCCCGGCACAGTTAGTTCCCATCAGGGGTGCCGGGGGTAGGGAAGAGATCCCTATAGTTTTAAGGGGAGAGCCAAGATCTTGTTAAGAATGTTTTTGGATCCAGATACTCATCAATGAGCCTCCCTATGGGTTTCCGAGGCCGAGCAGACTTCTGTAATTCATTTAAGTTTGTACCTGTTAAGTGATTTCCCTAGGAGGCATTCCCTCCGGAGCTTACACATATGTTTCTACATAACCTGTATGTACCAATTAAAATAATAAAACATATTGAAAGTAAATAGTGTAAAGATCGATTAACATATGTTGCCCATAATAGGTGCCAAAAATTGTTATGTGAGTGACACAAAATCAAGATGAAAGTGCAAAATTAAATGCATCAAACTAAAAAGTTATACATATTGAAGTGCATATAAATCAATACAATTGAGTATTGTTAAAAAAGAAAAAAATGCAAAAGAAAAATAAAAATGTCCACTGACTGAGGTGAAAATACAAACAAGGATTGAAAAAAACCCCCAAAATTAATCAATATTAGTAACGGGAAAATCCATATAATGAAAACAAAAAAAGTCCAGTGAACATGTTGATCCAAAAAGTGTTGTTTAGGTGAAATTCCACACTCAAGTGACAAGTGAATAGGTATATCCTCCACCACAGAAAAAGCTGGCGCTTACCAGAATACAGTGGTCCCTTATTACAGGGGACCACACTGAGCGAGTGGCTATAACCCCAGCCCGGGATCTCACTGGCAGGCACCGGACTCCTCAGCGTCAGCAGGGATGGTCAGTGGAGGTCAGTGGAAGGATCAGTGGAAGAATCGGTAGGTAGGCAATATTGCCACCAAAAAGACAAAAGGCGACTCCATAGTTGAAAGCAGCAATGTGTTATGCCCATATAAAAATCCAGTCTTTTGCCCACAACTATATGTAGAATTGCGACAACGTACTCGGAACCCGTGTGTCCCACGCCATTCCTAGACTCGTCCAGAATTATTTATTTTGTTCCATAATGGTATTTCCATATTTGTTATGATGTTTACTACTGGTGCTGCTTCAATGATGCCAAACCTGTGCGGGTGAACCCCCCCCAAGTTATACATTTCTATGTCCAGCTACTCTGCTCCCCAACACACACAAGCAGCATGGAAAGGCTGGAGCTAAATAGAAAAAAAGAAACTCAAACTGCGCTAGGGTAAGGAAAAAAAAATCTAAAACCCATACAAAATTAACAAATGGATAAAAACGTGAAAAAAACCGCAGCAATTCTCCTGTATAACATTAACACAGTACACAAAAATGTAAAAACCTAGAATCGCGCTATACATGAAAGTGAATTTGTTCTCATACACTGACCAATCAAATGAATGGTCATATACCTGGTGAATAAATAATATGAATACAAAATATAACTATTAAAAAATTATAAACCAATTCAATATTAGACAACCCCACTTAATCATGTGGCAATGTCACACCAATAATCCTAGTGACAATATCATAAACAAAAAATATAAAATATAGCCACAGTGAGTGTCCAAAAGGGCCTGAATGGCGTTATCCTCCGTGATTAAAAAGTCCAACCATACATGATGCCACTTTTACAAATAATGGAAAAAACTTTTGAGGAAATCCACCACCGGTAAGTAAGGGGTTACTGCTTAACAGAAGCCCACGATCCCCCACTACAGAGGATCACGGGAAGCCTGTATACAGAAAAACCTCGCAGGGCACATCAAATGGATGAACTGTTTCCAGTAGGGATGGTGCTGCGATCTCCAAAGCTCCTCAGCAAGGCTTCCTAACAGAGTTCTCCTCATACCATTTGGGGATCATAGATGGATATACATGATGGAGAAAGAAATAAACGCTCCATAGTGTAAAATCTTCTTATCTATTAGCACACAGACAAACCCGTCCTGCTGGAACGATCAGTAGCAACATGAGGTGATGCCCGCATTCCCATAGATTGGGGAGAGAAGAACTTCTGATGCAAATAAAAGCCTTTTGACTCTGGCACTGGCAGTGTTTCTTGAATTAAAAAATAACAAAACTGTAAAAAGTTAGCACAATTTTTTGGTATAATGGGAATGGCGCCAAACGGTACTTTAAAAACTCCATAGGCGACGCTTTAAAATTTTTTTACAGGTTACCAGTTTAGAGTTACAGAGGAGGTCTAGTGCTTGAATTATTGCTCGCATTCTAACGCATGCAGTGATACCTCACATGTGTGGTTTGAATGGTGTTTACATATGTGGGCGGGACTTATGTGTGCATTTGCTTCTGAGCGCGAGCTACCCGGGACAGAGGCATTTTAAAACTTTTTTTATTGTTTATTTTACTTTTTTTTATTTTTTTATTTTTACACTTTCTCTTTTACATTTTTCATCACTTGTATTCCTATTACAATGAATGTAAACATCCCTTGTAATAGGAATGGTGCGTGACAGGTCCTCTTTATGGAGAGACGCGGGGTCAAAAAGACCCCACATCTCTCCTCCAGGCTGGAAAGCATGAGATAAAAAAAAAATTCATGATCTCATGCTTACCAGCCGACATCGTGGCTTTGTTTACTATCGCGGCCTGGACGTCATAACACCCTATCGGGCCTCTGACGGTCATAGAGATGACTGGTCACTTTTGGTGACCAGAAATCTCTATGTTCATCATCCGGCAGTGGCTGATTCATCCCCGATGGCATGGGAGAGTCCAGAGAAGCACCAGATGGGGGGATGTCCCCTCCCGTCGCCCGTAAGAATGATCAAGCGGCAGACCTGCCGCTTTGATCATTCTTATGGTGCACAGAATTGCTCCATAACGAGGATCTCTGAATGATGCCTGTAGCTGCAGGCATCATTCAGATATTCCCACTGAAAGTCAAGGACATCGTATGATGGCCTTGGAATGGAAGTGGTTAAAACTAATCAAATTTGATTGTAAAACTACATTAAAAATAAAAACATTGCATTAAATAAGAGCTTGGTGGATATGTGGACATGCCTCTGTCCTGCACCAAGAAAGGCATAGCCCACTTCAGTAAGGAATCATCATGTCATGCTGCACTGTGGCCTGCAGTTGACCTTCTTCTGACTTTCATTTGACCTATTTCAAATTGCTTTTGCATTCCCATAGATTAGGAGAAGAACTTCTGATGCAAATAAAAGCCTTTTGACTCGCACTGGCAGTGTGGACCAAATGTTACAATTATGAAACAAATTAAACGCTTCTGGTAAATCCTGCTCCATTCTCACTACTAAAGCCTAAGCAATACATTACTTATTACTTGTCACATTCATAGTAAATAGTTGTAGAAAGGTATTAATTCTAAAAGTCACAAATGTTAATAATCATTTTGCAATTAAAAATTATTTGATAATATAATTAAAAATTATTTATATTTGCAATTAAAAATCACTAACAAGACCACACATTTTTTTATAAGTAATATCAAATGTCAAATGTTATACAGTAAATTATTTTACTTGCATGGATAGCAACTATAATTGACCATATTCTATCCCTGGTAAAGTCTTTACTGAAGTGTGCTGGAATAGACCTAATACAGCACTTAAATTCTTGATGGGTCACTTTTATGATGTCTAGGTATGCTGTAATCAAATATCTTATTTTAAATATTTCTTTTATGCTTTCCAAATGTAGCACACAATGTTCTAATGCGAGGACACAGATAACAAATTACATGGCTAAAATAAAATGACGAAGCTTGTAGAACACATAATAAACAGTTGGATCCAAAGCTACTTCCTTATGGATTCTGCAAAGACCATCAAGTCATGTATTTTATACTGACAAACACCACTGTTAGAAACCCCAGATTTAAAAAATATATATTCTGAGCCTGCTAAAAGACACAAATCTGAACAAGCTATAAAATTAATTTAAATATGGGCAACTTGACTTCTAACATCCAATTCATTTTGTATTATTACAGGTTTTTCTTAGAAGACAGGAAACAAAAGAGGGTCTTCCTGAAGCCTATCCCATATTTTTCTTGAATATTCTGTATAATATTTTATTGAATTAAAATAGTTATCATTGAACTTAAAAACCTTCTTCCAAAAGCTCCATATCAAACCATTTAGGCTGGATTCACATATGTGTGGCTGCAGTTTCCAGCCTGGGGTCCAGTGTGTTTCTGTTCACTGGTTCAGGTGCGATTCAGGTCCGAATTTTTGTGTAACGTGGAAAATCCACGCTAACCCCAAGGAAAAAGGTGCTCATGAAATAAAAAAATGTATTTGGTATCAAACCAGTAAAAAGACGGTGCTGCAACTAAAAAAATTGGAATATTCAGCTCAGAAACATAAGAATAGATGCGCAACCAACTAAGCGAACAAACTAATATGTGCAACCAAAGGTGCAAATGATTATGTGCAACATAAAAGGTGCAAAATAGCGAATAATGAACAAATAAGTGCAAGGAAAAATAACATAACTAGTGCAAATTAATGAATGAAAGAAATAAATGTGTCATTCAATATAAACTCCATTCAGTATAAGCAAATAATAAACAAATGGGTGCAAGGAAAAATATCACAGCTAGTGTAAATTAATGAAAAAAATGAAAAAAATATATGTCCATATATTGTCATTGTAATTAAACTCCATTCAGTATAATGCCCCGTACACACGGTTGGATTTTCCGATGGACAATGTCCGATCGGAGCGTGTTGTCGGAAATTTCGACCGTGTGTGGGCGACATCGGACATTTTCCATCGGATTTTCCGACACACAAAGTTGGAGAGCAGGAGATAAAATTTTCCGACAACAAAATCCGATCGCGTCAATTCCGACCGTGTGTGGCCTGTTCCGACGCACAAAGTGCCACGCATGCTCAGAAGAAATTCCGAGACGGGACAGCTCGTTCTGGTAAACTTAGCGTTCGCAATGGATACAGCACTTTCGTCACGCTGCAATGTTAAAAATGGTTTAATACAGCGCACTCTCTTCTTTTTTATAATGTGACAAGAATTAAGTAGTTTTGCTGCTCATATTCACACACACTTCTCACAAAGTTTTATTTGTGTTTTTTTAGTGGGATTACCTGAATATATTGTTATTAGTTGTCACATCTGACAGTTTTATATATTTTTTTTTTTTTTGGATTTTAAGCCTTTTTTTTTCTTTAATGTTTGGATTTTTTCCAAGGCTGATCTTTGTTCAATGTTATTTTTATTTTTACTCCAGAATATTTTTGGGTGTGTTTTGTGTGTCAAGTTACCCCAACACCATTGATATCTTTTATTATTTAATCTCAAGGAGATTGTTTGGTGTTGGTGTCCCTTGTTCATTTCACATTGCACATTTCACTCCATTCAGTATAATGCCCCGTACACACGGTTGGATTTTCCGATGGACAATGTCCGATCGGAGCGTGTTGTCGGAAATTTCGACCGTGTGTGGGCGACATCGGACATTTTCCATCGGATTTTCCGACACACAAAGTTGGAGAGCAGGAGATAAAATTTTCCGACAACAAAATCCGATCGCGTCAATTCTGACCGTGTGTGGCCTGTTCCGACGCACAAAGTGCCACGCATGTGATTGTGCAGGTATAAAAAAGTGGCTTACTCAAGAATGTGTGAATTATTGTCTCAACACTACAACACTTTTGGGGTGATGTAATTGCTGTTTTATGCAAAAATGGGGCTTATTTCCTAAGGGCAAATACACTTTGCACTACAAGTGCAGGTTCAGTGCAGTTGCAAGTGCACTTGTAGTGAAATGTGTTTTTGCATTTAGGAAGTACCAGCCAACACTGTTTTTTATAAGGTTACCCAATCACGACATTTTCTGCACTCCACACATTTCTGTCAGGGTCAGCTAAAACAAATGCAAGCAGTAAATGTCCACAAAGAATTTCTTTTGGTTGTTTTTTTATTTGAAAAAGGTTTCACAGATTGTCTGGCATATTGATAGCCCCCCTACCCGCAAAGAACTCCAGGTATCGTAACCGGACATCACGGGCACTCAGGGAGGGCAAGCCAGGACGGCCACTTTCAAACGCCGTCAGTGTTGATGGATTTGGTATTCCGGCCTCAGGCCCAACTGAGCCAGCATAGTTGGCTGAATGTTTTCTTAAAAAATTATGGAGAACACAGCAGGCAAGTATTATATGGTTCAGTTTATACTCCGCCATATGGATGGGTGTCAGAAATAATCGGAACCGGCTGGCCAGGATTCCAAATGTGTTCTCCACCACTCTTCGGGCTCTGGCCAGCCGGTAATTAAAAACCCTCTGTTCCGGGGTGAGGGTCCTCATCGGGAATGGCCGCATCAGGTGGTCCCCAACGCAAATGCTTCATCAGCAATGAACACAAATGGGAGACCTTCAACATTGTCCTCTGGAGGTGGCAAGTCCAAGCTGCCATTCTGGAGACGCCTGTAGAACTCCGTCTGGGCAATGACTCCACCATCGGACATCCAGCCATTCTTCCCCACGTCCACATACAGGAACTCGTAATTAGCCGACACCACCGCCAACATCACTATACTATTAAACCCCTTGTAATTATAACAGTACGACCCCGAGTTGGGTGGTGGGACGATGTGGATGTGTTTCCCATCAATTGCCCCTCCGCAGTTAGGAAAGTCCCACTGCTGGGCAAAGTGGGAGGCCACAGTCTGCCATTCCTGTGGCGTTGAAGGAAACTGTTGAGAAAAAAACAATAAACATTACTATTTTTTTACAGAGACATGGCAAGCAGATTATACACAAACATTATGGGGCAACCTCCAGATAGCATTTATTAAGGGGAATTTAACAACACCAAAGTATAAGGTACACCTATCATATTCCCCCTCCCCCCCTTATGAGCCATTTCTAACATTATAGGGGGGGGGGGGACTCTTGGACAGGTAACCCTCTTCACTTCATTGAGAGATGAATGCCTAAATACAGGGTATTACTTGGAACAGACCCTCCTTAGTTACACTATTGGCAGACCACTGGACAGGTAAGAAGTGTCTGAATACAAAGATATAAATACACACTGTACACATTTGAGGACATTTGGACATTCTGCTATTACCTATCAAGATAATAATAGGATACAAAAACTTTAAACAGTACCATTGGAAAGTATACAGGCAGGCCCTTGCACTACATACTTTGGGGAATTCATGCATAAATCTGAGCACTAAAGAGATGAGTATATTGTGTATGGGTTTGGCAAAGTCAGCAGATAGATGATTGAGGATAGAGAATTGGGATCAGCTGACTTAGCAGTTGGGGGGAGGGAGGGTTACAAAAAATTTGGGGACACCACAAAAAAAAGCCTCTGGCACTCTGCCTGAATTTAAATCAAAAATAACATTTCCAAACATTTTAGGGGGTGTTTGGGGTAAAGCACTACTATAGAGCTGATAAAATACATTGTTAAGTGACTACATGAGGTGAATATAGGGGCAGGAGACACCATGCTGGAGAGGTTATTGAAGGGCAAATATGTATGAAGGTCATAAAATAATAATTACATAAAAATCCAGCATGCATGAGGACAAAGGGGACATTCACAGCATATTACAATCATGGTAATTAGGGAATGAGGAAAGAAATACAATATATTAGCAAACATTCAATACAATAAAATGTGATATAAAAGGAAAAAAATCTTACCTTCATATACTCCTTCTGCAGGACCTGGATGATGGCAGAACAGGTCTCTGGGATAATGATACCCAGAGCCTGGGGGGAGATGCCTGTCGAGAACTTGAGGTCCTGCAGGCTTCTCCCTGTGGCCAAATACCGCAAGGTAGCGACCAACCTCTGCTCCGGAGTGATGGCTTGCCTCATGCAGGTATCCTGCCTGCTGATATAGGGGGTCAGCGAAGCCAACAAACGGTGAAACACGGGGTCCATCATCCGGAGAAAGTTCCTGAAAACATCAGGATTATTCTCACGGATCTCACGGAGCAAAGGCATATGAGAGAACTGGTCACGCTGAAGCAACCAATTCTTGGTCCATGAACTCCTCCCCACCCTGTTCATGGACTGGACTTGTGTCAAGGTCAGGACCCCAACACCAAGCCCCCGCACAGCACGAACTCTATGAGGAGTACGCATACGAAACGTGGCTAGAAAACGGTCGGCTGCTCAGAACGAAGTAACAGAACACACTGAAGAACAGCAAGGCCTGTGAAGAGCGACCTGAAACCCAGTAACGAACGAACAAGAATACAATGACTACCTAAAGTCACGCGGAACTTGCTTGCACGCACTGAAGAGCAGATACAAACCCACAAGCACAAACTGAATGGCAGAAAACGATCTGAAAGCCACGAGTCTGAAAAAGCACGAATCGTCTCTCACCAAACTTTTACTAACACGAGATTAGCAAAAGGAGCCCAAAGGGTGCCGTGCTTGGTTCTGAACCGGCCTTTTCTAGTCTCGTCGTACGTGGTGTACGTGATCGCGTGGTTGTCGATCGGAAATTCTGACAACTTTGTGCGACCGTGTGTAGGCAAAACAAGTTTGAGCCAACATCCGTCGGAAAAAATCCTAGGATTTTGTTGTCGGAATGTCCGAATAAAGTCCAACCGTGTGTACGCCCTATTAGTCCTTCAGTGTAAAACTTCAATATGAGGGCAAACAATTCCTTCCACTGTGTATCCCCACAGAACATCCAAGAACTACTAAGCCAAGGAAAAAAAATGCCAGATGGCCGCTTACCAGAATTGTGGGATCTCTATTATGGAGATCAAATAGGCATATGCAGGAAGATTTTTTCAGGCGGGGGGGGGGGGGGCTGATTCACACATCCTTTCCTCCATCGGCAAGTTCAAATGCTACAATGTACTCCGTAGTACCTGTTCCAGAAGGGTGCACTCGTGGAATTTGGTTATAAAAAGAAGAGAGACGTGCAGTGGGTTTAAAACAACAGTTCCTTTATTCAAAATCAAGGACGACTGACATCTAAAAAGCACTGGCAGACAATGCAAAACAAAAAGACAAAGCTGCGGCTTGAACCAGCCAGCTGGTGTGTGGGGATGTCAGATCCTAAGGCTCCACCCAAAGCTGCTTTTCTCCGTACTAGGCATCAACAGGGAAAGGAGGCTAGGACTGGATGTCACACACCACAAAATATATATACCTTGGCAAGAGCGTGAAACCGGAAACTAGATTGAAAGAACATTTCTCATTCTGTCAGCGGCGTAAGCAGAACAAAAGAAAGGGAATAACTCACGCAATCAGCAATATGCCACGTTGCTGATAAGAACAAGGATATCCCATGTTCCTAGCCATGTCAAATACTAAATACTATATACAAAACACATATCCTATACATATTTGCAGCAAAAAAAATAAAAAAAATTACTATTATATAAGAATCAAATAAATAATTCATATATTCATAGAAATTCCATTACATAAAAGCCTGTCAGGGAAATAGGCACATCCCCATGCACAGTTCCACAAGGTCTGCTAACCAGCACAGGCAAGGTCGCGCTAACGCGCATCAGTGCACACAAAGGTATAATACCGTTACTAGATGAACGCCTGGCGCCGCGATCGGGTAAATGCGCGTGCGTGACAATGCCACAATCGTGCGAACGCAACGGTGCGCGCACAACGTGATACAGGCGCCTTGTTTATTCAAACGTTCCACTGACAGTGCCACATCGCTGGATTATCATCAGCTCTTCCTGTGTTCCTGTGATTGGGTTTCCTGTTCTCCTGACCTCCTGTGTACCGATCCGGCTTGTTTATCTACTCCTCTGAACCTCCTAACTCTACGTACCGGCTTGCTTTGGACTTGCTTTGGACTCCTCCTGCCTGCTCCCTGCATCTGACCTCGGCTTGATTAACGGACTCCGCATTCCTCTGTCTCCTGTACCTGGATTTGCTGATTCGGTTCTTGGAATGTCTTACTGTGTTTGACCCCCTGGCTTGGCTTCTGATTTCCTATTGGACTTCCATTGTTCCCCCCTTTCTGGACCTTAAGCACATTGCCTCCAGTGACTTTGTTCTATCAAGTTCCCAACACCAGCTTCTACTTCCGGCAACCCGTGCTTCTGTGAGCACCGCATCCCTGTGTCATCTTCAGGGTTGTGCTGCACTCGGCCGCAAGGGGAGCCCTCTCAGCATCCCGGCCTCCTACCAAGACCCTGACAGTATAATACAGCCATGTCAGAGGCTGACGGAGGTGACTTCCCGATGAAGGCTGTACCCCAGTCATCCAGCAGCTTCAGGAGGAATACTGCCGGTTGAAGGAACTTCTGCAGCAGTTACCTGAGTCATCCTCTCTCTCATTTCAAAGCCCACCTCCAGTGGCAACTACCGGGTTTATGGAACCTCCAGAACCACGAATCCCTGTGCCAGAATGTTTTCGTGGCGATCAAAGGAAATGTAGGTCCTTTAAGAACTCCTGTTACTTATACTTTGCCTTGCAACCACAGACTTTTTCAGTGAAACAATCAAAGTGGGTTTCACTATCTCCTTACTACGTGGTGAGCCGCAGACCTGGGCCCATGGCCTGTTGGAATGAAGCAGCCCCATCATCAACACTGTGGACCAGTTCTTTGAAGTCATGGCCCGGCTATATGATGATCCTCTATGGGTAGCTACTGCCGAAGCAACTCTACACTCCCTTCATCAGGGTCAGCGCCCTGCGAAAGACTATACGGTAGAGTTTTGCACATGGTCTACAGACTCTGGCTGGAATGAGGCAGCATTAAAGTACCAGTATCGAATGGGGTTGTCTGAGTCCCTCAAAGATGAACTAGCCAGGCTACAGATTCCATCCACACTAGAAGATCTCATCCAGTTAACAGTTCAGCTTGACAGACGTTTATGGGAATGTCAGGTTGAACGTGATCAGGCCTCTTGCTCTACCGGGACACAGCCCCAAGACCAGTCTGCACCGGCCCCCGTACAAAAGAGCATGTTCCGTCCAGCATTAACCTCTGAGGTAAAACTTCATCGCCAATAGGCGAAACTTTGTTTCTACTGCGGGGAATCAGGACATTTCATAGACAACTGCCCCACAAGACCAAGAAAACTAACCCTTTGCACTCCGGTTCATCTTCAAGTAGCCAAGACTTCCTCTGCTCATATTTCACTCCCTGTTACATTGCTAGTGGCAGGCAGAGAAGTTCACCTGCAAGCAATACTGGATTCTGGGGCATGTAGTTGTTTTTTAGACTTGACCTTAGCTATAAATCCTGCTATTCCGCTGAACCATAAGAAACAGAGACTGACACGTCCTTTTTGCTGATAGCTCTATCCCGAGCTCGGGTTATGTCACCCAGGAAACCGTACCTATCCTTACCGTTACCAATTCAGGTCATCGGGAGTTTCTTAGATTCGATGTCTTAAGTTCCCCTATGTTCCCGGTCATCCTAGGAATCCCATGGCTACAAGCACACAATCTTCAGATTGATTGGTCCAAGAAGGAGGTATTTCTTACATCTCCCTATTGCCAACAATATTGTTTGGCCCCTGAATCCCAGGATGTTTCCAGTTGCTTGGCTGTACAATCCACACCCAGTCCGGATCCTAATATACCAGCAGTCTGCCTGGATTTTCTTGACGTCTTTGATAAAAAGAAAGCAGATACCTTACCGCCACATCGTCCTTACGATTGTCCCATCGAGTTACTGCCAGGAGCTACTATTCTCTTTGGCCATATATTCCTCCTTTCCGAGACTGAGCTTGAGACCCTGAGACAATATATTGATGAAAACCTGGAAAAGGGATTTATCCGTCCTTCCTCTTCCCCTTCCGGTGCCGGCATTTTCTTCGTCGAGAAGAAGGATAAGACACTGAGACCATATGTGGACTACAGGGAATTAAACAAAATTACCCTTAAGAACCGCTACCCACTCCCGCTCATCCCCAAGCTCTTTCAGAGGTTCCGCACAGCACACATCTTCACTAAACTTGACCTCCGTGGTGCTTATAACCTCGTCCGTATCCGAGAGGGGGACAAGTGGAAAACGGCTTTCAGAACAAGATTTGGACATTTTGAGTACCTGGTCATGCCGTTTGTATTGTGCAATGCCCCGGCAACCTTTCAGCATTTCATTAATGATATTTTCCGGGAGCACTTAGATCACTTTGTTGTTGTCTACCTTGACGACATTCTTTTTTTTTTCTTCATAAAGTAGTTTATTGAAAAAAAATATTAAGCATATAAAAACATACATGAGTGCAGATAAGATTTGATATACATCAATCAGTTGGTGTCAGACTTAAAAGCAAGGTCGTATTTATCATGTCAGTGAGTCATAGCAGCGCATTCTGACAGTTAAATAAGCTGTCTCTACATTTGAACTTCTATGCGTTCTGGGAACTATGCCCACCTGTAAGTATCTTTTTGAAATCTGCATTTGTTTGGTGAGTAGGGAAAGAACAAGGTGGAGATATGAAGAGAGGAGGTGAGAGAATTAGCGGAAAGGTAGGTGTTAAGACCTATACGTCACAGTGAATTGAGGGAGCTGTTAGGAGCTTATTGGGTTCCAACTTCTAATGCACTTTCTCAAGTTCAGTATAACAGAGTGGTTCAGGATGTTACATGGTTATGTGTTCAGCCCAGTAAAGGTACGCATTGACCAGTCACCTAACCAAGTTTTCATAATCTTGGGAGTATCTATATATGAACCAGGGAGACCAAGTTTCGTGATAACGTTCTACCTTTTCTTCTGACTGTGCCCGTGTGTCTTCCATTTCGCAGATTTCTGAAATTTTTTTCAACCAGTCTTTCAGAGAAGGGACTGTGATTGATTTCCAATACAGTGGAATGAGAGATTTGGCCGCATTTAGTAGGTGTCTGGTGAGAGAGTTTTTGTATCTTTTAAAGGTAAAATTTGTAATGTGGAGTAGGCAACATGCTGCGTTAAGTTCGAGCTTGGTCTCCGTGATTCGACAGATTATCTCTTTAACCCTATTCCAGTACGATGTTATTCGTTCACATTGCCACCAAATGTGCATTAGAGTACCTTTTTCTTTGTTGCACCTCCAGCACGTGTCAGGTGTCTGGGGGAACCATTTGTGGATCTTTGCTGGGGTTGCATACCAATGCGTGAGCATTTTATAAGCCGTCTCCTGTATTCTCGTGCTCAAGGAGCATTTGTGCGCCATAATACAGGCTCTCTCCCATTGGGTATCTGAAATTGTCATGTCAAGGCAGTCCGACCATCTCTCTCTGAGCCTGTTATCCGTGGGTTTTTTCGAGTTTTGTAACCATTGATAAGCCACTGATGTGGTCTTTTCGACCTGTTCTCCTTTTAGGCACACCGACTCCAACTCAGTGGGCTCTCTAGTGAAGTGTCTCCTACGGGTGGCATTGTTAACGTAACTTCTGACCTGAAAGTACGACCACAAGGGGAGGGAAGGTATATCGTTGTCAGTCCTTAGATTAGTCAGGTCTTTCATTGTCTCATTGTCAAAGCAGTGGGAAGTCAGAAGTGGTAGTTCGTGATTTGAGGAGTGCAGCATGCGGTTCCCTATTCCAGGTGGGAAGTCTGGGTTGTTTTGCAGTGGGGTGAGAGGACTGAGAGGTGAAGAAAATTTGGATTGTTTGGTTAGATGGTGAAAAATTTCTAGAGTGGTCCCTATCAAAGGGTGGGCTTTCAGAGTCGGGGGGTATTTGAGTTTTGGTATCCAGGGGGAGAACCGCAGGGGGATTGGGCTCAAGTCGTTTTCTAACGACACCCAATCTTTTATACCGCTATGGCAATGCCAGTCTACGATCCTGGCAATATGTGTGGCCTGGTAGTACATTTTAAAGTCTGGTACCCCTAACCCACCCATTGCTTTGGCTCTTGTTAGTAGAGAGAATTTAATACGTGGTGGCTTGTGTGCCCAAATGAATCGCATTTGTAGGGCCTGAAGCGATTTAAAGAAGCTTTGTGGGATTTTAATGGGGAGTGTGCGCAATAAATATAGAATTTTAGGCAGTATGGCCATTTTGCAAACGGCCACCCTGCCAAACCACGAGAAGAACCCTGTGTGCCATGTTTGTAAGTCTTTTTCTATGACTCTGAGAAGGGGGAGAAAGTTTCGGGAGAAAATTTCGGACAATCTAGGTGTTAGCCATACTCCTAGGTATTTGACAGCCTGTGTTTCCCACTTGAATGGACTATTGTCTTGGAGTGTCTTTAGTGTTTGTTTTGGGAGTGAAATGTTCAACGCCTCCGATTTCGAAAAGTTTATCTTAAGGTTAGAAATATAACCAAATAAAGCGAACTCTCTCAGGAGGGAGGGGATGGATATATGCGGATCAGTCAAGAAGAAGAGCAGGTCATCGGCATATGCCGCTACTTTGAATTCACGCTCTGTGACCTCAAATCCCTTTATGGCCGTGTTCGCTATAATTCGTCTAATAAATGGTTCTAGTGAGATTATGAATAGCAGGGGCGACAATGGGCAGCCCTGTCTTGTTCCATTGTTTATGCTTACTTTATCAGATAGTGAACCATTTATTTTGAGTCTAGCTGAGGGGTTTTGGTACAGGGAGGTTATCCAGCCCATCATTCCTGGTCCCAGGCCTATGTGCCTACAAGTTTCAAACATGTAGTCCCATGCTACTCGATCGAAGGCCCTCTCCGCGTCCGTAGACAGGAGAAGACCCTCGATCTTTCGCCCATGGGCAGCGTAAATCAGGTTTAGGGCTTTGGTGACATTATCCCTTGCCTCTCTTCCAGGCATAAAGCCTGCCTGTTCCGGTCCTATCACATTATGAAGTAGAGGTTTCAGTCTGTTGGAGATGATTTTGGCCAGTATCTTCACGTCAAGATTTAGTAGCGATATAGGCCTGTAGCTAGAACAGTGAAGTGGGTCCTTGTCTGGTTTGGGTAACACTGTAATAAAGGCTGATAGAAATTCTGGGGGGATCGTTCTAGGTTTTGAAAGGGTGTTTAATGCGTCTTGGAGGTGTGGGGACAATGTGTCGACGAATGTCTTATAGTATATGGCCGTGAATCCGTCAGGGCCCGGGCTCTTACCTTGTTTTAGGTCTTTAATGGCGAGTTTGAGTTCCGACAGGTCTATGGGACTCTCGAGTGACGCGGCGTCCTCCGCTGTGAGCGAAGGAAGTTCCGAATCCCTCAAGAAGTCCCGCATCACCTGGAGCCTTTCTCCTTGTAAGTCATGTGGTCTATGTTGGGTTGGGAGGTTATATAAATTGGAGTAGAAGTCCTGGAAGTGTTGTGCTATTTTGTCCGTTGTTCTGTCTACCCTCCCTCCCTTATTTTGAATGCCTGGGATGTTATATTTAGTGGTGGGTCCGCGCAAGGCCCTGGCGAGCAAACGACCGGGTTTGTCGCCCTGCTCGTAGTATATTTTTTTCCTGAAGAAAAGGAAGCGTTTCGTTTTATATTCTAAAAGTTGTTTAAGGGACAGTCTGGTCTCGAGGAGGGTAGTTGCCGAACTAGATGTCAGGGATTGCTTGTGTAAGGTTTCTAGGCGGCGTATTTTTTGTGTTAGTTGGGAAATTTCCTTTTCTTGGTCTTTCTTTTTTTGTGCCCCCATCTTTATTAGCTCTCCCCTGATGGAACACTTGTGGGCCTCCCAAACCATCAGCGGGTCCATGCCCGGGGTCACGTTATGCTTGAAGAACTCTTTCAGAGCTGCGGTCAGTGTATGTAGCAGACCTGGATCTGTTAATAGAGAGGAATTCAGTCTCCAAGTTCCCGAACCGACCGGACAATCGGTCAGGTTTAGGCCAATGGAGACTGGGGCGTGGTCAGAAATTGTCTGTATCCCTATGTTTGCCTCTCTGACTATATGGAGATCCCTCTGTGTGATAAAGATGTAATCAATCCTAGAGTGACGGTCATGGGGGATTGAATAGAAAGAGAAGTCTTTATCCTCAGGATGTAGGTAGCGCCACGTGTCAACTAAGTCTAAGGAGTGAAGGAGAGTTTTGATTTTTTTTAGTATCTTATAGGTGATGAAGGTTTTCCCTGTTGACGTGTCTACTAACGGGTTTAAGGGAATGTTAAAATCTCCCCCTAGAATTAGACGGCCTGTGCTGAAACCCTCTAACTCCCTCACCATTTTTTTGCAAAAGGACAGGTGGGCATTATTGGGGAAGTAGACATTTGCTAATGTGGTGGGTATTCCAGAACACTTCCCTTTGACAAAAACATATCTCCCCCCCGGGTCAACCAATTTGTCTGTGATCTCGAATGCAGCCTCCCTGCTGAGTAATATTGTCACTCCCTTAGATTTGGAACTGTCGTTTGTGGCGTGGTGTGCCTCTGTAAAGTAGGAGTCGGTGAGCCTGGGAACCTGGTTTGTCTTAAAATGGGTCTCCTGCAGGAAAACAATTTTAGGCTTACCTTTTTTTAATTCCCGCAAGAGGGTAGTGCGTTTCTCCGGAACATTTAGGCCTTTGACGTTGTGGGATACCACCGTAGGGGTCCGGCCCAACGCGGAGTAGGCCATTATTCAGGCTCAGAGAGAGATCCCAAGCAACTCCTGTGATCACAACTAGAAAAGAAGTACCTGTTAGAGTTTAAATACTAAAACGTCGTTGTACCACCTCAATCAGTGACTAAGAAAAGTAAAAAGAGATAGATTGAAAGATGTGAGAATAGTAGGAAATTAGAAGTAAGAGTACGGAGAGTGAGATTTACAACCCTCCCAGACAATAACAACGTCTGAGTGGATCAATATTTAGTGTGTGAGAGTGGGTTTGTAACCCCTCCGACACACTCTGTGGGGACGTAGAAGGCTCGCGGCTAGATACCAGACCCAACTTTAACAACAAAAAGAAAGTATGAAATGAACTGTCAGGGACTTAGGATAGCCAGACCACGGCCTCTTTCAGCTAATGGTTAGTGCCTGATGGTCTCTTCTGCCGCTTGAGCTGTTAGAGCGGTGCTCCAGCCAGTGGAGCGGGACAAGCAATATCTATTATAACTTGTAGAAACATGTGGGGTAGCGGGGTTAGGACGTGAAAGGCATAGTCGCCTCCCCTCCTTTCCCCTTTCCCTTCCCATACGGGAATCACTTAGTGCAAGAACCAAGAAACAAAGGGAATACATAAAAAAAAAAAAAAAAAAAAAAAAAAAAAAAAAAACAGAAACTCTCTGCAGTAAGTATATGCAGAAACTCTACAGTAAGCTAAAAGTCCCCATCTGGTATATGTAAACATTTGAAATGTATAGGAGGTTTGCGGATCTTGTTAGGTCTCTGAGTGGGCCGAGCCCCTACCATAATCCAACAGAGGGCTTTCCGTGGGGACAAATCTTCCAGCAAGCTGTGTCATGCGTTCTGAGTGAAAAACATATCAACGCCCTGGGTAGCTATCTTTTCCCCCATATTCCCGTTAGGCTGATAAGTTCACCGGGAGTGGGGCAAGGTTAGCGTGTTTCACCACAGGGATCTTGTAGTACCCCCTATATGTGTGGTTGATAGGTGCCCAGTTCTCTGCCTTGCGGACATTAATAGTGATGTGCCTCCTCCTCTAAGTGTCCAATGATCCGGAATGGGGGAACCTTGTGTGGAGCCTTAACTGTAGCATAAACAGAGCGTCTGTTCAATTTAGAGCGTATGCTAAGGTGTGAGACGGAACCTAAACAAAACAAAACAACAGTTTGCGGTGGCATCCTCTCACTCACGCATCTAGTAGCATCCTGGAGGAATGTGCTTTGCCCCTTGGAGTGCCAGCGATTGATCCGTCCAGCCGATTCTGCTTCTGTTTCTTGGCTTGATGCTTCTCAGGTGTCACCGTAGGGGAGTATGGTGGGCTTCTGTCTCCGGTTGGGAGTAGAAACTCCTGATACCACTCCGGTAGGTCAATCTCACCTAGCTGTAGGGCGCTGCAGAACTCCTGAAGATCACTTGGAGTGCGGAGAAAGTGTTGTTTGCCATTGTGTGACACTGAAAGGGCAAAAGGGAAGCGCCACGTGTACCGAAGATCTTTTGCCCGTAACGCCTCTAACAAGGGTCGCAGGGCCCTGCGATTTTTCAGCGTGATTTGGGAAAGGTCTTGAAATAAAGTTATGTGGGCGCCGTTGAAGATAATCTGCTCATTTCTGCGCGCCTTGTGCATGATCTCTTCTTTCAGGGAGAAGCTTTGCAGGCAGCAAATGATGTCACGAGGAGGAAGTGTGTCTGGGCCTCTGGCTCTTAGAGCTCTGTGCGCTCTAACAAATTCAATGTCCGTGTCCTCTGGTCTCTCCAGGAGGCTATTGAAAACTCTCTGTAGTGCATGGGATATTTGGTCTGCATCAACCGATTCCGGTATACCTCGAACTCTGATGTTACACCGTCTCCCCCTGTTATCGAGGTCTTCCAGGTGTCTGTTCATCTCAATTAAGTGGTGTGCGTGAGATGAGACCACTCTGTCTAGTCTGCCTATGGCTCTGTCTCTGTGTTTCCCTGCTGTTTCAGCGGTGGCCATTTTCTCTGTGAGAACTAACAGGTTGGTTTTGAGGTCCGTGATAGCCGCAGAGAAAGAGGCTTTGATGTCAGCTGCAAAGACTGACATGTCTGCATAAGTTAGTGGGTGGTCAGGACGTGTCTCTCTCCTACCATTATCCTCTGTAGCAGACAGGGAATCCTCGCTGATATCCTCCTCGCGCTGCACCGGCGCCATCTTCCCTCCTGCAGTCACTCTCTGTATCACGGCTTGGTTCTTGAAAATCTCTGAAATATTCCTCCCAGCTGATGCAGCGGTAGAGCGGCGTGAACGAGTGTGCTGTGGGAGACGATTCTGTCTGCTCATCGTCGCTTGTAGTGCGGCAGAAAGGACTGGCTTGGGCCGTTAGTCTGACGGAGCTCCTCGTTTAGGCTGCCATCTCCATCGCGCGCCAAGCCACGCCCCATTCTTTTTTTTTTCAGCCACTCTGGAACTCCACAGAATACATGTTAAGAAGGTACTGTGCATCCTCAGAACCCACAGGTTATTCATTAAATCTAAGAAATGCGATTTCGAAAAGACTTCAATTAAATTCTTGGAACTTATCATCACCACAGGTGGAATTGCCTTGGATCCTCAAAAGGTGAAGTCTATCCTTGACTGGCCAGCCCCTTCGGACAGGAAGGGTGTACAGAAATTCATCGGCTTTGCAAACTTCTACAGAAGGTTTATAAAGAATTTATCCACCATTGTCGCACCCATTACTCAGACCACCCGCCAACATACCAAGTTTCAGTGGTCTGCAGCGGTACAATCCGTCTTCGATCAGCTTAAGGCCTTCTTCACTTCTGCCCCAATTCTACGACACCCTGACCCTGCTCTACCCTATGTCCTGGAGGTTGACGCCTCAGAAGTCGCCACAGGGGCGATTCTATCTCAGCGCCAGGGTCCCAAGGCATTGCTGCATCCTGTGGCCTTTTCCTCACAGAAAATGAGCCCTCCAGAGAGGAATTACGATGTGGGGACCGAGAACTTTTGGCAATTAAGACAGCTCTCGAGGAATGCCGGTATCTCCTGGAAGGTGCCACTCATCCCATCCTGATCTTCACGGACCACAAAAACGTAGAATACCTCCACACGGCCAAGCGCTTGAGACCCCGACAGGCTCGATGGGCTCTATTTTTCTCTAGGTTTAATTTCCACATAACCTATCGCCCTGGGTCGAAGAACGGGAAGGCGGACGCCTTATACCGGATGTTCCCGGACACTCCTGAAGAAATTGCACCCAGTACAATTTTGTCTCCCCAAAACTTTCTACTAATCCAACCTGACCTAACCTCAATTGAGCAGGCCTCTAGTCAATGTACAGAAGCGGAAGTCTCCTCCCTGAGAACCCAAGAGGGATTCCTATGGCACCAATACAAAATTTTTGTTCCTTAGCAAGCCAGACTACAAGTATTGAAGACCTTTCATGACCATCAGCTAGCTGGTCATTTCGGGGTCAGAAAAACAACTGAGCTGGTTCAGCGGTCCCTATGGTGGCCCACTTTGAGATCTGATTGTAAAAGATACGTTAACTCTTGCATAACCTGCCAACGGAACAAGGGATCCAACGCCAGGTCTTGAGGCTTGTTAAGACCACTGTCAGTCCCAGATTTCATTGTGGATCTGCCCCCCTCAGAAGAATTTACTACCATCTTGGTAGTGGTAGATCGCCTGTCCAAAATGGCGCATTTTTTGCCTATGAAAGGTACCCCCTCTGCCTTGGATACAGCAAAGATCTTTATTAAGGAAATTGTCTGATTACATGAATTGCCAGATAACATCGTATCAGATAGAGGGGTACAATTTACCTCTAGATTTTGGAAGAATCTCTGCAAACTACTTTCAATTGAGATATGCTTGTCAACAGCTTACCACGCACAGAGTAACGGTCAGACCGAAAGGACCAACCAGACGCTAGAACAATATCTGAGGTGCTTCTGTTCTTTCTCTCAGGATGACTGGATTCAACTATTACCGTGAGCAGAATTTGCATACAATAACTCAGTACACACGTCTACCAACCAATCACCCTTCTGGGCGAATTACGGCTTCCATCCTTCATTTTTACCCAATGTCATTCCGGAATCTTCAGTCCCAGCAGTTCAGGACAGAGTAGATTTCATCCATACAACTACCAAATGCTCCAGGATACCATGAAGAAGGCCCAAGAAGAATATAAAAAACAATACGATAGAAAAAGAAGAGCAAACCCTACTTTCAAGATAGGGGATAAGGTGTGGCTCTCATCAGTGAACCTCAAGTTACCATGCCCATCTCGGAAATTGGGACCCAAGTATTTGGGTCCTTTTGAGATCAAACGTGAAATTAACCCTGTAGCTTTTGAACTTATCTCACCTGAGTCTTTCAAAATCCAGCCGTTTTTTCATGTTTCACTCCTTAAGCATGTTGTTTCTAGTCCTTTTCCAGGGAGAGAACAAGTGCCCCCACCTCCGGTCCAGGTTGGAGATGAAGCTGAATTTGAAGTTGAATCTATTCTGACTGTCGTCAGAGAGGTAGGACAATTCAGTTTCTAATTAAGTGGAAGGGGTATTCTGCAGAAGAGAACTCTTGGGAGCCTGCAAGACATGTGCACGCTCCTAGGCTAATACAGAGGTTCTGCAGTAGGTACCCCGGAAAATGGGCATGCTTAGGCATCCGGAGGCTGCCCCTGGGGGGGGCACTGTCAAGGAAACAGGCGCATGCCCATGCACAGTTCCACAAGGTCAGCTAACCAGCACGGGCAAGGTCGCGCTAACGCACATCAGTGCACACGAAGGTATAATATAGTTACTAGACGAACGCCTGGCCCTGCGATCAGACGAATGCGCGTGCGTGACAATGCCGCAATCGTGCGCACGCGTGAACGTAATGGTGTGCGCACGACGTGCCACATCGCTGGATTATCATCAGCTCTTCCTGTGTTCCTGTGATTGAGTTTCCTGTTCTCCTGACCCCCTGTGTACCGACCCGGCTTGTTTATCTACTCCTCTGAACCTCCTGACTCTACGTACCGGCTTGCTTTGGACTCCTCCTGCCTGCTCCCTGCATCTGACCCCGGCTTGATTAACGGACTCCGCATTCCTCTGTCTCCTGTACTTGGATTTGTTGATTCAGTTCTTGGACTGTCTTACTGTGTTTGACCCCCTGGCTTAGCTTCTGATTTCCTATTGGACTTCCATTGGTCCCCCTTTCTGGACCTTAAGCACATTGCCTCCATTGACTTTGTTCTATCAAGTTCCAAACACCAGCTTCTACTTCCAGGCAACCCGTGCTTCTGTGAGCACCGCATCCCTGTGTCATCTTCAGGGTTGTGCTGCACTCGGCCGTAAGGGGAGCCCTCTCAGCATCTCAGCCTACTACCAAGACCCTGACAAAGCCCTTCATATAAAAAATCTTTCACATAAAAAAAGAGAAAAAACCTTTCACATAAAAAATTCCTCCACAATAATATGCAGATAGATACATTAAATGACACCTCGCCCCACATATTAGATAATCTCAGTGATAAGAAAATATTTATTAAAAACACAACTTGTTCCAGCATATATCTTTATGCTGCTTCAAGAGACGCCACATGCCTGCAGATGACTGGTTGTCCTTATACCTCGGGCACCCAAGGAATGCATGTGGGGAACAAATAAGAACCCCACAAGTGACATGCATCCATACCTTATTAAATTGTATGTGGCAACAAAGTACCAAGAAATATGTATATGTGGAATAGATACAAATGTATCCACATATCCTTAACATTAAGTTAAAAAAGAAGAAGATACAAGGGCAAGGAAAACAAAAAAATACTCAGTTTGAATGAAAAAAGACTAAAAAAAAGGGACATATGAACCCAATGGAACAATAATAGATTCATTCACATGCCTTGATGGATTAAAAAAATTCTTCATATCCTATATGTATATTGGTGATATAAATGCATATAATATAAATCCATATAAAGTATGAAAAATTAGAATATATATGGATATTATGTATCTTTATAAATTACATGCTCCCAAAAAATAAATATAAAAAATGAATATGAAAAATAAAAATAAAAATAAAAATTAAAAATTAGGAAGAGGAAAAAAAGGGGGGGCAATATTACTCTCAGTACCCAATAAATCACTATCAAAAATAGGAGAGGGAAGAATACAACACATAGTTATGGGATGTATATTAGCTATTAATAATGTTGCAATTAATATCCCACTCAATGTTGAGGCCTAGGGGACTGTAACATTGCATATCAAAAATCCACCTAGTTTCTCTACGTGAAATATGTCATTTTAAAACATTTCCTCTCCAGTGGGGAACAAATCTTTCTATAGCTGTAACCTCCAATAATGAGGGATCCCGATTGTTGTGTTGGTGAAAGTGCCAAGAAACACTATGATCAATAAACCCCCTTCTAATATTCGAGAGATGCTCTCCTCTTCTGATTTTCAATGCCGGGGTGGTCCTACCGATATACTGGAAGCCACATGGACAACAAATAAGGTAGATCACCCCTATGGTCCCACAGGTGATAAACTTAGTAATAGAATATGTCGTAGAGTTAACATACGATGAAAAGGTTGAGGTCTTAATAGTTTTAGCAGATACCTTATCAGGGGGATTAAATAGGGAAGCATTCCTGAGCCCTGTCCCCGAAGTATTTCCTCCCCCTAATTGGCTACTATTCCTCATGATAAGATTAGATAGAAAATGTCACTTGATGCTCAATTTTCTGGCAAATTTCTGCACATCGATGAGCATACTTGAGTCCCTGATTTAAAGTCATTTTTCTGATTTTGTTAGTTCCTTTCCACTTAAGTTAAATACCCCCTGACATGTTACCTCTTCTGTTTCTTTGGGGTCGTTCTGCTTCCCTCCCCTGCATCCTCTCTTATTCTTCCCTTTTTGTTTTGTCCCCTTCCTAAAAAATTATCAGTTTTGTTTCTCAGAGGGGCTGCGACAGGAGGTCCCTCGCTGACACGTGCATGAGGATTCCCTGATGCTTCTTGCCCCATTCTGTAAGAATCATCTTCTTCATCCCTTCTATCACTAGAGAGAAGGGATATAAGCCACTTCTGTTGGAAAAGGAATTAAGGGAGGTAGAAGTTATTGGTTCCTAAAAGATGTGGATACATTTGTATCTATTTCATATATACATATATCTTGGTACTTTGTTGCCACATACAATTTAATAAGGTATGCATGCATGTCACATGCGGGGCTCCTCACATGCATTTCTTGGGTGCCTGAGGTATACGGACAACCAGTGATCTGCAGGCATGTGGCGTCTCTTGAACCAGCATAAAGATATATGCTGGAACATGTTGTGTTTTATATTTTCTTTTTGTCAAATAACATTTTATTAATATTAATATCATTCATATCTGCGGTACATTATAGAGAAACGTAAAGGCAAAACACAAGTGTAAATTACCAAATACATTTCTGATGACAAGCAACTACGCACAAATACTGAGACATTGCTATGTGCCAATGCTAGATTAGTATCCAACTTTTAGCGATTCTATTGGCATATATGTATCGCTGAAACATTAGTTAAACTGTAACTTGTTGTCTGTGACTATATAAGTCACAGGAGTATGCAGTATAGAGAAGTAGAAGGGGGAAATAGAAAAAGAAAGGGATAGAGGAAATATAGAAGTCATCCAAGTGAAGATGGTACCTGATCATTGTGGGTCCTCCCGGAGATACCATAGCTCCCAGACCCTGTTATGTGCCTCCAATCTATCCTGTATTCTGGCCGTCATTTTCTCCATCAGTTCTACATCCTTTATTCTGGGGGAATCGAGGATGGAAAAGGACCTGGGGGTCCTAGTAGATGATAGGCTCAGCAATGGCATGCAATGCCAAGCTGCTGCTAATAAAGCAAACAGAATATTGGCATGCATTAAAAGGGGGATCAACTCCAGAGATAAAACAATAATTCTCCCGATCTACAAGACTCTGGTCCGGCCGCACCTGGAGTATGCTGTCCAGTTCTGGGCACCAGTCCTCAGGAAGGATGTACCGGAAATGGAGCGGGTACAAAGAAGGGCAACAAAGCTAATAAAGGGTCTGGAGGATCTTAGTTATGAGGAAAGGTTGCGAGCGCTGAACTTATTCTCTCTGGAGAAGAGATGCTTGAGAGGGGATATGATTTCAATTTACAAATACTGTACTGGTGACCCCACAATAGGGATAAAACTTTTTCACAGAAGAGAGTTTAATAAGACTCGGAGCCACTCATTACAATTAGAAGAAAAGAGGTTTAACCTTAAACTACGTAGAGGGTTCTTTACTGTAAGAGCGGCAAGGATGTGGTATTCCCTTCCACAGGCGGTGGTCTCAGCGGGGAGCATTGATAGCTTCAAGAAACTATTAGATAATCACCTGAATGACTGCAACATACAGGGATATACAATGTAATACTGACACATAATCACACACATAGGTTGGACTTGATGGACGTGTGTCTTTTTTCAACCTCACCTACTATGTAACTATGTAAAAGATCCTCAGCAGAGGGTGGAGTACTGCTTTTCCAGCGTAGAGCTATGAGGCAGCGCGCTGCTGTAAGTACATGACTTACTAATTTCTTGTGTGGCTTAGGGAGTTTTAGTGGCAATAAGCCTAGCAGGAAGAATTTTGGGGACACCTGGACGTGTGTTTCTAGAAGGTGAGCTAGTAACTGCTGGACCGTGGTCCAGTATGGGCTTAGTAATGGACAACTCCAATATATGTGTAGAAAGGTGCCTTTTGCTCCCTGGCATCGCCAGCATATATCAGAGCTAGAGGGGAAGATAGCGTGGAGCACCTCTGGGGTCATGTACTAGAGTAGGAGAATTTTTTTTTTTTTTTTGAACAAGAGCAAGTTTATTGATTGTCAAAGAATGAAAACAACAATAGTACATATACGGAATACATTTGTTCTAATGGTACAAAGAATCAAGGTACACTTGTACACACTGAGGTAGAAAAGAAAAGAAAAAAAAAAGGGAAAAGAGATTTTGTTAGGTATGGTTTTCATTACATCTGAGGGTCATATTTGTGTTAATGTCCTTGGGTACATTGTGCTAGATATCATTAAATTCTTCCCTTAGTTCCCCAACCGTATCCAAGTGTCTTAATGGTATTTCAATTAACATCAATGAATAAACAGCGCATTATAAGTATTGCTAGCATCATGTAATCTCTCATTTATATAGTTATTCAATACAGGTTTCACTGGAATTGAGCCACCTATCCCAGATTTTGTTATACTTGTGCCGGGCACCCTCTATGGCTATATAATACTTGCTTGTACGGCAGTGTTTTATTTACTTCAGTAATCCAGGCTCGAACTGTGGGAGGATTTATCCTCATCCAGTGTCTGGCAATCACTTTCCTGGCACAGAACAAGGTTTCGTATAGGAAAGTTGCCAAACACCTTTCAGTGTCAGCGTCTGGCAATATACCTAGTAGGCATGTTTTGGGATCAAGTTGTAGGGGTGAGCCCATGTGGTCGTGTAAAAATTTGATAACCTGTGTCCAGTAGTGCTGAATGTTTGGACATTCCCATATTAAGTGAACAAATGAACATGGGTTAGCTAGGCACCCTGGGCAGTTTGGGTCATGGTCACGTGAGAATTTGATCAGCCGTGTGGGGGTAAGGTAGGCTTTATGGATAACATATAGTTGGGTCAAACGGTCTGATAGTGTTGGGGATGATTTCTTAACATTCTCCAATGCCTCCTCCCAGTCCGAGTCTTCTATTGGGCCTATGTCCTCTTCCCACCTGTTTTTAGCTCTATCTATAATTCTGGCTACTGATCGCGCCCTTATGATGTTGTAAAGGTTGGATATCAGTTTAGCTGGCTCTTCGCCTGTGATCACTTCAACCATTGGTAACGTTTGTGTGTTGGGAAATCCATCTGTGAATAGGGCCCGTAGAGCATGTCTTAGTTGCATATAGTTAAACAGCATATGTGCGGGTAAATCAAATTCCTCTCTAAGTGCTTGGAAATGTCTCACCCCTAGAGGCGTAAGTACCTGAAATAGGTATGTGATTCCCTTAGTGGCCCACAGTGTAGCAGCTGGTAAGTGCAGTAGTTCTTGTAGTTGGCGGTTATGCCATAAGGGTGTATGCGAGTGGTAGAAATCTGCTCCAGTCAAATTGAGCGCAATTTCCCAAATTCTTTTATGTTGTTGTAGCATGTGGTTCTGAGTCATTCCTCTACCCGTGCCTTCCTTGCCTCTAAATATGACTTGCAGAGGAGAGTGTATATCCTTATTTGGTTCTCTACATACTAAAGCTTGGTATCTATCTTTGTCAGTTTTATGTAGATGAAAGAGGTGTGAAATCTGTGCAGCTATATAGTATGTATGTAGGTCCGGGAGAGCAGCTCCTCCGGCGGTGGTGGGGTTTTTTAGGGTATTCCAAGCTAGCTTGTGTCTGTTGGATCCCCATATGAAGGAGTTAACTATCTGGTCTAGGGCTTTGAAAATTTTTAGGGGGATAAGTACTGGGGAGTTCCACAGTATATAGAGAAATTTGGGGAGCAGAATAATTTTAAAGAGGTTGATTCTCCCCATCACTCCCAGTGGAAGTCTAGTCCAGGTTTGTGTACGGGATTTCAAGTATGTAAATAAGGGTTCTATATTGTTGACGATAAAGTCCTTGGGATCTCTAGTAATGAATACGCCTAGATATTTGAAAGATGCAACTCTTAGCAATGGAAGGGAGGCTGATTGGCACGTGGGTGGTGTTAGATCTAGGGGCATAATTTGCGACTTAGACCAGTTTATACTTAGTCCGGAGTGCTTCCCAAATTCCTTTATGGTCGTTAGGGCCGCCTGGAGAGACGGGCCAGTATCCTCCAAATATAAGAGCATATCGTCAGCGTATAGGCTCACCGTCTCTAACAGGTTGCCAACCCTGAGACCTCTAATGCCCAGGTGCATCCTGAGGGAGATGGCCAGGGGCTCGACTGCCAGGGCATACAAGAGTGGGGAAAGTGGGCAGCCCTGGCGGGTACCCCGTTCCAGCGGGAAAGAATCTGATAGGGTTCCATTCATGAGAACACTGGCTTCTGGCGAGAAATACAATAGTCGTACCCACTTTATAAATCTGGGCCCGAATCCGAACCTCCGAAGGCACTCCCACAGATACACCCACTCCACGGAGTCAAAAGCCTTGGCGGCGTCCAGCGCCACCACTGCTCGGTCTCCTATGTTCTCATGGGTTGCCTGGATATTCATGTAGAGACGTCGTAGATTCATGGCTGTGTTCTTTCCAGGCATGAATCCCGTTTGGTCAGGGTGGATAATGGAGAGAATAATTTGATTGAGTCGAATGGCCAAAACTTTTGCTAGAATTTTGATATCTGCTTGTAGCAGTGATATTGGGCGATATGATTCGGGATATTGGGGATTCTTACCTGGCTTTGGGATGACTATGATTACTGCTCGTCGGAGGGATTCAGGCAGGGAACCAGATTCGAAGATATAATTGTATAATTTAAGTAGTTCAGGGACCAATACCTCGGAGTATTCTGCAAAAAAGTCTAGGGGTATGCCATCCTGGCCTGGGGCTTTCGCTGGGGCTAGGGATGAAATCGCAGCTGCGATCTCGTCTGCAGTAAGGGGGGCTTCCATGTCTGTCATCTGAGATTCTGAGATTTGGGGAAATGGTATATTGAGGAGAAATGTCTGTGTCTCTTGAGCAGTGACATTTACTTTAGAGGAGTAAAGGTCGGCATAATATGTACGGAATGCTGTCGCTACCGATATAGGGTCTGTTAAGGGTGCATTATGCGGGTCTGTCAAGGATACCACAACCGGTGGGTTAGTGTCTTGGTGGGCTAAATACGCCAGTAATTTACCCGCTCGTTCGCCCATCTCGAATATCCGTTGTTTTGAGAAGAAAAGTTTTTGTCTAGCTTTTTCAAAGTGTAATTGGTTTAGTTAATGGGTTTGCAGTTTGAGTACTGATATCGTGGCTGGATTGGGGTCTAGGTTAAATTCTTTAGTTGCCAGTTCTACCTTTTCAGAGGCAAGTTGTAGTGCAGCTTTAGAAGAGGCCTTTAATCTATTTATACGTGAAGAAAGAACTGTACGGACATGTATTTTAAATGTCTCCCACACCATATTTACCGAAGCGGTGTCCCTGTTACGGTTAAAAAAATATTGCCATTCCTCTCGGATAGGGATGAGCCGAACACCCCCCTGTTCGGTTCGCACCAGAACATGCGAACAGGAAAAAAATTTGTTCGAACACGCGAACACCGTTAAAGTCTATGGGACACGAACATGAATAATCAAAAGTGCTAATTTTAAAGGCTAATATGCAAGTTATTGTCAATAAAAGTGTTTGGGGACCTGGGTCCTGCCCCAGGGGACATGGATCAATGCTAAAAAAGTTGTAAAAACGGCCGTTTTTTCAGGAGCAGTGATTTTAATAATGCTTAAAGTCAAACAATAAAAGTGTAATATCCCTTTAAATTTCATACCTGGGGGGTGTCTATAGTATGCCTGTAAAGGGGCGCATGTTTCCCGTGTTTAGAACAGTCTGACAGCAAAATGACATTTTGAAGGAAAAAACTCATTTAAAACTACCGCGGCTATTGCATTGCCGACAATACACATAGAAGTTCATTGATAAAAACGGCATGGGAATTCCCCACAGGGCAACCCCGAACCAAAATTAAAAAAAAAAAATGATGTGGGAGTCCCCCTAAATTCCATACAAGGCCCTTCAGGTCTGGTATGGATATTAAGGGGAACCCCAGCCAAAATTTTTAAAAAAAATTGACGTGGGGTTCCCCCTAAATTCCATACCAGACCCTTCAGGTCTGGTATGGATTTTAAGGGGAACCCCGCGCCCAAAAAAAAAAAAAAAACGGCGTGGGGTCCCCCTAAAAATCCATACCAGACCCTTATCCGAGCACGCAACCTGGCAGGCCGCAGGAAAAGAGGGGGGGACGAGAGTGCGGCCCCCCCTCTCCTGAACCATACCAGGCCACATGCCCTCAACATTGGGAGGGTGCTTTGGGGTAGCCCCCCAAAGCACCTTGTCCCCATGTTGATGAAGACAAGGGCCTCATCCCCACAACCGTGGCCGGTGGTTGTGGGGGTCTGCGGGCGGGGGGCTTATCGGAATCTGGAAGCCCCCTTTAACAAGGGGACCCCCAGATCCCGGCCCCCCCCCCTGTGTGAAATGGTAAGGGGGTACTTACCCCTACCATTTCACTAAAAAACTGTCAAAAATGTTAAAAATGACAAGAGACAGTTTTTGACAATTCCTTTATTTAAATGCTTCTTCTTTCTTCCTTCATCTTCTTCTTCTTCTGGTTCTTCTGGCTCTTCTGGTTCTTCCTCCGGCGTTCTCGTCCAGCATCTCCTCCGCGGCGTCTTCTATCTTCTTCTCCTCGGGCCGCTCCGCACCCATGGCATGAGGGGGGAGGCTCCCGCTCTTCTCTTCATCTTCTTCTTCATCTTCTTCTTCATCTTCTTCTTCTTCTTCTCTTCTTCATCTCTTCTTCCTTCTTCATTTCTTCTGCGGGCCACTCCGCATCCATGCATGGAGGGAGGCTCCCGCTGTGTGACGGCGTCTCTTCGTCTGACGGTTCTTAAATAACGGGGGGCGGGGCCACCCGGTGACCGCGCCCCCCTCTGACGCACGGGACATGATGGGACTTCCCTGTGGCATTCCCCGTGACGTCACAGGGAAGTCCCGTCAATTCACCGTGCGTCAGAGGGGGGCGGGGTCACCGGATGGCCCCGCCCCCCGTTATTTAAGAACCGTCAGACGAAGAGACGCCGTCACACAGCGGGAGCCTCCCACCATGCCAGCATGGCTGCGGAGCGGCCCGGAGAAGAAATGAAGAAGGAAGAAGAGATGAAGAAGAGAAGAAGAAGAAGAAGAAGAAGATGAAGAAGAAGATGAAGATGAAGAAGAAGATGAAGAGAAGAGCGGGAGCCTCCCCCCTCATGCCATGGGTGCGGAGCGGCCCGAGGAGAAGAAGATAGAAGACGCCGCGGAGGAGATGCTGGACGAGAACGCCGGAGGAAGAACCAGAAGAGCCAGAAGAACCAGAAGAAGAAGAAGATGAAGGAAGAAAGAAGAAGCATTTAAATAAAGGAATTGTCAAAAACTGTCTCTTGTCATTTTTAACATTTTTGACAGTTTTTTAGTGAAATGGTAGGGGTAAGTACCCCCTTACCATTTCACACAGGGGGGGGGCTGGGATCTGGGGGTCCCCTTGTTAAAGGGGGCTTCCAGATTCCGATAAGCCCCCCGCCCGCAGACCCCCACAACCACCGGCCACGGTTGTGGGGATGAGGCCCTTGTCTTTATCAACATGGGGACAAGGTGTTTTGGGGGGCTACCCCAAAGCACCCTCCCAATGTTGAGGGCATGTGGCCTGGTACGGTTCAGGAGGGGGGGGGGCCGCACTCTCGTCCCCCCCTCTTTTCCTGCGGCCTGCCAGGTTGCGTGCTCGGATAAGGGTCTGGTATGGATTTTTAGGGGGACCCCACGCCGTTTTTTTTTTTTTTTTTGGCGCGGGGTTCCCCTTAAAATCCATACCAGACCTGAAGGGTCTGGTATGGAATTTAGGGGGAACCCCACGTCAATTTTTTTTTAAAATTTTGGCTGGGGTTCCCCTTAATATCCATACCAGACCTGAAGGGCCTTGTATGGAATTTAGGGGGACTCCCACATCATTTTTTTTTTTTAATTTTGGTTCGGGGTTGCCCTGTGGGGAATTCCCATGCCGTTTTTATCAATGAACTTCTATGTGTATTGTCGGCAATGCAATAGCCGCGGGTAGTTTTAAATGAGTTTTTTCCTTCCAAATGTCATTTTGCTGTCAGACTGTTCTAAACACAGGAAACATGCGCCCCTTTACAGGCATACTATAGACACCCCCCAGGTACGAAATTTAAAGGGATATTACACTTTTATTGTTTGACTTTAAGCATTAATAAAATCACTGCTCCTGAAAAAACGTCCGTTTTTAAAACTTTTTTTTGCATTGATCCATGTCCCCTGGGGCAGGACCCGGGTCCCCAAACACTTTTTATGACAATAACTTGCATATAAGCCTTTAAAATTAGCACTTTTGATTTCTCCCATAGACTTTTAAAGGGTGTTCCGCGGCATTCGAATTTGCCGCGAACACCCCAAATTGTTCGCTGTTCGGCGAACTTGCGAACAGCCAATGTTCGAGTAGAACATGAGTTCGACTCGAACTCGAAGCTCATCCCTACTCTCGGATATCCTCCTGGTCTTTTAAGGCAGAGAGCCAGAAGGGGTGAAGGCGCCATGTATGGGATCTCGTGTGCGAGATTAGATGTAGGATTGCCCAACAAGGAGCGTGATCTGAGAGGGATCTAGTGTGATACCCTGCGTGTGTTAAGAGTGGGAGGAGTATTTCTGAGACTAGTATGAAATCTATGCGGGACATGGTGGAATGTGTTGCTGAAAAGCAAGTCTGGGTGTTTGGGTTTTTAGATCTCCATGTGTCTACTAAGGAGAATTCGGACATCAATTGCCCAAATCTGGTACTGTCAGGGGTTTGGGCACACTGAGGGGATTGTAGTCTGTCTCTAGTGGGGTTCAGAACTGTGTTAAAATCCCCTAGCCAAATAGCCGGGATAGCAGGGTGTTGGGACATATATAGTAACCCTTCTGTGACTATAGTAGAGTTGTAAGGTGGGGGTATGTAAAAGGCAAGAATCAGATATTGTGAGCCACTAATAGTGCAGTGCAAAAAGATGAACCTGCCCTGAGGATCCGTGCGCACTGAAATTATGCCAAATGGAGTGGTTTTAGCAATAAGTATAGAAACCCCTCGTGAGTAGGAAGAATGTGTGGCGTGGTACGCCCACCCTATCCATGGGCGTTTCAGTGCAACCTGTAGCTGGCCTGTTATGTGCGTTTCAACTAATACAATTATATCCGCACGATAGGACTTAAGGCAGCCAAAGATTGCCGTTCTCTTAATTTTATCCCGGATTCCCCGGACGTTCCATGTTAGGAATTTTACATTAATCATGTGTGTCATATGGGTGTATGTAGGGGTGCGGCTGAATAGGTTTTCCCAGGGCAGGTCCAGCCTCAACACGCACCATTTCCCATACAGTGATCCGTCTTAGTGTCAAGTGATACCATACATATTCATTACAGGTATATTCCAACTTATCAGAACATATGCTCTTTAAACTTAAGTGAAACAATTCCCAATCCCCCCTCCCTGCTCTCAGCCGCCCAAACTTGGCTGGAGTATCAAACCCATAACCTGTGCTACCACTCGTAGGTACCATGGTACTTGATAGTATACACTACCTATATTGACACCGGCTAAAGCTTATTTAACTGTGCCGGTGACAATATGTCATACCAGTGGTAGGGGCGAATAATTCGCTGGTTGGTAGTCTAGCAATGAGATTTTAGACAATGTGTCTGTGAAACACTTGGTAGTAATATATGTTCCATTCTTACGCCCAATAGTGGTCAATAGTAATAAGTAACAGATTTTCCATAAAAAAGGTATTGTAAACCATAACTATTAATGCTGATCTGGTGACCCCGTGACCTCCTCCCTCATTCCACTCGCTACAAACATGACTGTAACTATCTTTAGGAGTCTACGGAACCAGATAGAAAAGGTCCATATGGAGAGAACAGTTTCTTCTTTCGATGGGGTAAAAACATTGTGAGAGATACAGGGGTGCGTGTACCCCAGATCGGGGTGTATCAAAATCTTGCATTGAAGCTCAGGGGATGTGCCCCGATCAGAGGCTGCATAGGCAGTTCACCGCAGCTTTATAGGTACTGGGCATATTGTGTGTTCTGCTCCGAAGTGAACCCTATATGGGTTCTGTCACTGCAGTGTATCTGTCAAATAATGTTTTGCAGCTCCTAATAGAGCCAGTGTCTCCGATCAGGGTGCAGTATGTGTAGTAAATATTTATGGGGGTCTGAGGTCTCACTGCATACGAAGGCCTCATCTTTAGGCAGGTCTGTTTCTCTCTGCATCCCGTCGATCGATGCACTCCGAGGCAAGTGTTGGATCATCGAAGAAGTATGCTCGATCTTCCCCCACTACACGCAGGCGAGCAGGAAACAGCATGGCGTACTTGATGTGTTGCGCTCGGAGGCGTCGCTTGACCTCTGTGAATCTGGAGCGTTGTTTCTGCACCTCCGCAGAAAAGTCGGGGAATGCCGAGACAAATCCTGATTGGAACGGAATGTTGCCCTTAATTCTAGCCATGCGGAGAACTGCATCGCGGTCTCTGAAGTTCAACATCTTCGCAATAAAAGTGCGCGGAGGGGCACCTTCAGGTGGTCGGCGGGCAGGCATGCGGTGTGCGCGTTCCACCACAAACGTGGTGGAGAAGGCCTCTCTGCCATAGGTTGATATAAGGAGTTTTTCCAGGAAAGTAGCTGGATCAGTACCTTCTGAACCCTCAGGCAGGCCGATGAAGCGCAGGTTGGATCTGCGAGCGCGGTTCTCAAGGTCGTCATGTTTCTGCGCCAACATCTGAACTTGTCGCTTCAGATCATCCTGGGAGTGCTGTAGGGGGTATAAAGTGTCCTCAGCCCGGCTAATTCTGGCCTCCGTTTCAGTAACCCTTTCCCTGAGTTTAGTCATGTCTTGTCTTATCAGGGATAGGTCCACCTTTACCTCCTCCAGCTTGCTAGTGAGGGTGGATTGGCATAGGGAGATCGCCTCTAGGACGCGCGCTGTATCAGCTCCCTCATGCTGTGTATGGGGAGCAGCGTGTGCTGTGGAGGAGGCGCCATCTTGCCCCTCGCCGTCCCGCTCCGTCCTCCGGTATCTGTCCAGGGATGATGAGGCTACAGTGCCCCGTTTCGGAGGAGACATGGCTCGGCGGGTGCAGCGGGTCCTTCTGGCACAGATGCGGGGCACAAATTACCGTTTGGGGTCACAGGATGCTGGTTACAGGATCTACCACGGACGGAGCGCTGGTTACACACGTCCTATCCCATTGCCGTCCAGGCCACGCCCCCCCAGAGGAGGAGAATTTTAAAGGAATTTTCTTTGTATAATGTGCATATTGAGCTCTTTGCAGCTTGGGACCATATCGCCTGCCATTGTGTTATAGGGATTACCTCATTGAGGATCTTCTCCCATTTAATCATATATGAATGTTTGTCGCTTTCTTCTAGGGAAAATGAATTCAAAACCTTATAGATACCCGATATGAGGCCCTTCTGGGCAGAGCCTGCCAAAATTATAGTTTCAAATGGGGATGGGGTGAAAAATTGTAGGTTAGGAGCTGTAGTGAGTGCATAGCGTCGGATTTGCAAGTACCCATAAAATAACTGTATGGGAAGTTCATATTTGGTCTGCAGGTCAGAAAATGATAATATCTTGCGTGTTCTGGGGTCCACCAGGTTCCCAAAATGGAATAAGTTACGGGATGTCCAAGGATGTGAAATATGGTAGGTTAGACTATCTGGGATCTTGGGATTACAGATAAAAGAGGTCAGAAGCGATTTATCTGATGACAGTCCGTGAGAGTGAGCTAGTGTGCACCATGTCCGTCTCAATTGGGACATGAGGCCCAGCAGAATATCAGGGGCTACATCCGCATTTGCACTCCACAAAAAATTATTCGGGTGTATGGAAGCCAGCCACAATTTTTCAATTTCTGTCCACTTATTATAAGATTTGTGAGTAAACAAGAGGATGTGTGAGGGGTAGGGGAGGAGCCTTGCGGTGGGGAGGTGGAGGACAGGGGAGGAGGAGAATGGTGAGGGAGACAGCGTGAGGTGAGAGCCATGCTGAGCCCATGAGAAAACTGCTTTAATAGCATGGAAGTGGCCGGTAGCTGCTAGTCAGTCAGCAACTAGCAGGGGAAGTGAATCAGAGCCTGAACCCGGAACTAGTGACAGGACCGGCAGCGACAGTAACACGCGCAATACGGTAGAAGGAGAACCCCGGGAATCCCAGGCTCGTCTGGAAGTGAAGCCGGTCCGGTTCAGGTGTTCCCCCCTAGACGCCCGCCGAGGCACCTTCCGCCCACTCCCCCTCTCCCCCTCTCCCCCCCCCAGGCAAGCATGGAGGAAGGACCTGAGACACCCCTCCCCCTCTGGCTTTCCTTATCTCCCTCGTCCCCACCTCCCGTTCAGGGGGGGAGAAGGATTCGGAGGTTTCGTTTTGTACCAACGGAAGATAAACACTTTGTGAAGCAAGCTGTGGAGTCTGTGGAATGTTGGAATCAGTGAAGAGTGTCCCTGTCAGCCCTGCAGGAGGAGGAACATCAGCTACAAGACAACACCAGGTAGGACTCTGAATAAATCCCTGAGTGTTATAAGTGTGTAACTATCTGTTGCAAGAATATAAGGAGGAGCACAATTAGGGGTTACAGAGTGAAGTAAGGAGACCCAAGAAGCCATACAAGAGAGGTGGAAGGTGGGAGAAGCAGAATATGAAAGGGCGCACCACCAAGGCTGCAGAGGCTAAAAAATCAAGGGACAGCTTAAATACAAGTACCATCCAAAAATACATGACAGAAACACAAGCTAGAAGCCCAAGTATGGAAAATAAACAGCAAAGTGGAAAAGACAAAAAGAAAGACCCCACTAAAAATAAGGGAGCGACAGGAAATAATTCCAGATTAGCAGCCTCACCTGAGCCTGAATCAGAAACAAGTACAGAAGTAAATATGGAGGTTTTACCTACGAAAACAGAGATTCAGGACATGTTTAATAAATTAGAGAATGTGTTGAAGGCAGAGATTCTTAATATTAGAGAAGATCTGGGACATCTATTGAAAAGAGTGGAAATTGTGGAGGATATAACGGAGCAGCATACGACGGCGATTGAGGACTTGAAATGCAAGTTAAAAACCTGCAATCAGATCACAGGGAATTGCTTCTTAAACTTGAAGAGCAGGAGAATCAAAACAGAAGGCAAAACCTTAGAATTAGAGCCATCCCAGAACAGGGAGGAGAAGATCTGCTCTCTATAATGAGGGAAATTTTTAATCCCTTACTGGGAAGAAATAAGGAGGAGGAGCTTAATGTGGAGCGAGTCCATAGAATAAGAAAACCTGCAAATGCTAGAGAAGACTCACCCCGGGATGTGATTGTGAGGTTTCATTATTATGAAGAAAAAGAAAGGATCTGGAAGAATTTGAGAGAAGTCCAGTCGCTGAAGTATAATAACAGGGACATTCAAATTTTTACAGATCTGTCAGCTAGAACCCTGGCGAGGAGAAGACAACTAAAGCAACTGTTGGACATTCTAAGGGAGGGTAATATGAAGTATAGTTGGGGTCACCCATTTTCACTATTGGTAATAAGCGAGGGTAGAAGCTTTAGATTAAAACGGATGGAGGACTTACAGGACTTTTGTACAAATTTAAACATAATGATTCCACAGGACTTTTTTGAGAGGGGGGCGGGATAGGGGGGGTCGGGGGTTATAAGGTTAAAAGTGAAATCGACAGATAGGCAATGTGTATTGCAAAATTCCTCCGCCCTTAACTCCATGTACTGTGGGGGGAGGGGGTCCTCTTAGCTCCATGGTGGGAGCAACACCCTGTACACGAGGGGTCATAGGCGTGAAGGCAACATGGTAGATGGTAAGACCCCCGGGCCGGATGGCTTCACGACAAGTTTTTATAAAAAATTTAAGGAATTCCTGGTTCCAAGGCTATGCCCGATATGGAACGGCCTGGGAAACCAGGAAATGTGTGGGGAAGCCTTATTGGCAGCAGTGACACTGATTCCCAAGGAGGGGAAAGACCGCACCCTATGCTCGAGTTATCGGCCAATCGCATTATTAAACGAAGACACCAAATTATATGCGAAAGTGTTGGCACTCCGGCTGAGGGAGAAAATGGCCTGCCTGGTTCATCCGGACCAGGTGGGATTTGTTCCTGGAAGAGAGGGAAGAGACAATGGGGTGCGGTCTCTCCTTATAATGGAGGCATTTAAGGCAAGCAGATCCCCAGGGCTACTCCTGTCGATCGACGCAGAAAAAGCGTTCGACAGGGTAGACTGGGGATTTATGTTTAGCACTTTGAAGGAAATGGGAATAGGGCCAGCAATGTTAGGAAGGATAAAAATCCTATACAACCACCCTGCGGCCTTTGTAAGGGTGAATAATGTGCCCTCTGCTAGTTTCTTTATGCAGAACGGCACCAGGCAGGGCTGTCCGTTGTCCCCGCTCCTTTTTGTCTTGGCCCTGGAGCCACTCCTTAATATGATCAGAAGACACCCGGACATCAGTGGATGTGTAGTAGGCGAGGAGGAACACAAAATGGCAGCACTTGCCAACGATATTCTTTTTTATATTTCAAAGCCCAGAATTTCAATCCCCAATATGTTGGCCACAATGAGGAGGTACAGTGAACTAGCAAACTTTAAAATTAATATAGAAAAATCTGAAGCTTTAAAGATCAATATAAATAAGCTGGAAGCTAATAGATTAGCCGAGGTGTTCCACTTTCCATGGAGGGATAATATCAAGTACCTAGGAGTGAAGCTGACGGGCTCCAGGGGTGGCCTGTATAGGATAAACTATATACCTCTTCTGAATGAAATAAGAACTGAAATAAAAAGAATAAAGCATGGCCCTGCCTCTTGGGCGGGGCGAATAAACATCGTAAAAATGGTGCTCGCACCTAAAGTGCTGTACAAAATGCAGATGCTTCCCATCCCAGTCCCCTGGGAGTTCTTCAGAGGCCTGTCAGAGATAATTAATAGATACGTGTGGGCTAACAAAAACCGAGAATTGTGCACGGGGTGTTATGCAGAGAGAAAACACGTGGGGGGTTAGCTCTCCCTGATTTTAGAAATTACTTTAGAGTAGGGATGAGCCGAACACCCCCCTGTTCGGTTCGCACCAGAACATGCGAACAGGAAAAAAATTTGTTCGAACACGCGAACACCGTTAAAGTCTATGGGACACGAACATGAATAATCAAAAGTGCTAATTTTAAAGGCTAATATGCAAGTTATTGTCAATAAAAGTGTTTGGGGACCTGGGTCCTGCCCCAGGGGACATGGATCAATGCAAAAAAAAGTTTTAAAAACGGCCGTTTTTTCAGGAGCAGTGATTTTAATAATGCTTAAAGTCAAACAATAAAAGTGTAATATCCCTTTAAATTTCATACCTGGGGGGTGTCTATAGTATGCCTGTAAAGGGGCGCATGTTTCCCGTGTTTAGAACAGTCTGACAGCAAAATGACATTTTGAAGGAAAAAACTCATTTAAAACTACCGCGGCTATTGCATTGCCGACAATACACATAGAAGTTCATTGATAAAAACGGCATGGGAATTCCCCACAGGGCAACCCCGAACCAAAATTAAAAAAAAAAATGATGTGGGAGTCCCCCTAAATTCCATACAAGGCCCTTCAGGTCTGGTATGGATATTAAGGGGAACCCCAGCCAAAATTTTTAAAAAAAATTGACGTGGGGTTCCCCCTAAATTCCATACCAGACCCTTCAGGTCTGGTATGGATTTTAAGGGGAACCCCGCGCCAAAAAAAAAAAAAAAAAACGGCGTGGGGTCCCCCTAAAAATCCATACCAGACCCTTATCCGAGCACGCAACCTGGCAGGCCGCAGGAAAAGAGGGGGGGACGAGAGTGCGCCCCCCCCCTCCTGAACCGTACCAGGCCACATGCCCTCAACATTGGGAGGGTGCTTTGGGGTAGCCCCCCAAAACACCTTGTCCCCATGTTGATGAAGACAAGGGCCTCATCCCCACAACCCTGGCCGGTGGTTGTGGGGGTCTGCGGGCGGGGGGCTTATCAGAATCTGGAAGCCCCCTTTAACAAGGGGACCCCCAGATCCCGGCCCCCCCCTGTGTGAAATGGTAAGGGGGTACTTACCCCTACCATTTCACTAAAAAACTGTCAAAAATGTTAAAAATGACAAGAGACAGTTTTTGACAATTCCTTTATTTAAATTCTTCTTCTTTCTTCCTTCATCTTCTTCTTCTTCTGGTTCTTCTGGCTCTTCTGGTTCTTCCTCCGGCGTTCTCGTCCAGCATCTCCTCCGCGGCGTCTTCTATCTTCTTCTCCTCGGGCCGCTCCGCACCCATGGCATGAGGGGGGAGGCTCCCGCTCTTCTCTTCATCTTCTTCTTCATCTTCATCTTCTTCTTCATCTTCTTCTTCTTCTTCTCTTCTTCATCTCTTCTTCCTTCTTCATTTCTTCTCCGGGCCGCTCCGCAGCCATGCTGGCATGGTGGGAGGCTCCCGCTGTGTGACGGCGTCTCTTCGTCTGACGGTTCTTAAATAACGGGGGGCGGGGCCACCCGGTGACCCCGCCCCCCTCTGATGCACGGGACATGACGGGACTTCCCTGTGGCATTCCCCGTTACGTCACAGGGAAGTCCCGTCAAGTCACCGTGCATCAGAGGGGGGCGGGGTCACCGGATGGCCCCGCCCCCCGTTATTTAAGAACCGTCAGACGAAGAGACGCCGTCACACAGCGGGAGCCTCCCACCATGCCAGCATGGGTGCGGAGCGGCCCGGAGAAGAAATGAAGAAGGAAGAAGAGATGAAGAAGAGAAGAAGAAGAAGAAGAAGATGAAGAAGAAGATGAAGATGAAGAAGAAGATGAAGAGAAGAGCGGGAGCCTCCCCCCTCATGCCATGGGTGCGGAGCGGCCCGAGGAGAAGAAGATAGAAGACGCCGCGGAGGAGATGCTGGACGAGAACGCCGGAGGAAGAACCAGAAGAGCCAGAAGAACCAGAAGAAGAAGAAGATGAAGGAAGAAAGAAGAAGCATTTAAATAAAGGAATTGTCAAAAACTGTCTCTTGTCATTTTTAACATTTTTGACAGTTTTTTAGTGAAATGGTAGGGGTAAGTACCCCCTTACCATTTCACACAGGGGGGGGGCCGGGATCTGGGGGTCCCCTTGTTAAAGGGGGCTTCCAGATTCCGATAAGCCCCCCGCCCGCAGACCCCCACAACCACCGGCCAGGGTTGTGGGGATGAGGCCCTTGTCTTCATCAACATGGGGACAAGGTGTTTTGGGGGGCTACCCCAAAGCACCCTCCCAATGTTGAGGGCATGTGGCCTGGTACGGTTCAGGAGGGGGGGGGCGCACTCTCGTCCCCCCCTCTTTTCCTGCGGCCTGCCAGGTTGCGTGCACGGATAAGGGTCTGGTATGGATTTTTAGGGGGACCCCACGCCGTTTTTTTTTTTTTTTTTGGCGCGGGGTTCCCCTTAAAATCCATACCAGACCTGAAGGGTCTGGTATGGAATTTAGGGGGAACCCCACGTCAATTTTTTTTTAAAATTTTGGCTGGGGTTCCCCTTAATATCCATACCAGACCTGAAGGGCCTTGTATGGAATTTAGGGGGACCCCCACATCATTTTTTTTTTTTATTTTGGTTCGGGGTTGCCCTGTGGGGAATTCCCATGCCGTTTTTATCAATGAACTTCTATGTGTATTGTCGGCAATGCAATAGCCGCGGGTAGTTTTAAATGAGTTTTTTCCTTCCAAATGTCATTTTGCTGTCAGACTGTTCTAAACACAGGAAACATGCGCCCCTTTACAGGCATACTATAGACACCCCCCAGGTACGAAATTTAAAGGGATATTACACTTTTATTGTTTGACTTTAAGCATTAATAAAATCACTGCTCCTGAAAAAACGTCCATTTTTAAAACTTTTTTTTGCATTGATCCATGTCCCCTGGGGCAGGACCCGGGTCCCCAAACACTTTTTATGACAATAACTTGCATATAAGCCTTTAAAATTAGCACTTTTGATTTCTCCCATAGACTTTTAAAGGGTGTTCCGCGGCATTCGAATTTGCCGCGAACACCCCAAATTGTTCGCTGTTCGGCGAACTTGCGAACAGCCAATGTTCGAGTAGAACATGAGTTCGACTCGAACTCGAAGCTCATCCCTACTTTAGAGCAATTGTAATAACACGGGCACTGGAGTGGGGTAAGAGTAGTAATAATAAAAGGTGGGTGAATTTAGAAATAGGGTTAAGTAAGGTATGTTTGAGCCATATGATTTGGAACCCACCACACTACAGGAATTTAGGTAAAGACACACACTATATAACTCACCATACACTTAAAGTTTGGGACCAGACTCACCAATTAAATAAATGGAATTATGGGGGGCGTGTCTGGACGAGCACCGAGGAGGACGCGAGTTAACTGAGCTCCTCAACAACAATTAGAATCTGTTGCCATCCGGACACCAACTTACCTTTTGAGGCTCCATCACCCCTATACAGCTTTCCGGACCCCCCCTGTTGTACTTCGGGAGGGGTCTTTCCTGGCTCCAGCTACACACCTTGATCCGGGCCTGTGAATCGCGCTGCGCCGGGATCCCGGTCGCCATCTTGGGGCCTACAGCCTGCACGGAGCCTCCGGCCTTGCGTCCCTAGGACCCGGACGCTGAGCGGGCATCTGCCTTGGGTCAGTGGCCTCCTGTCCCGCCGGAGATTGTCGGGGATCGACGGCGGTGCTCTGCCCGCGAATCCACGGCTTTGCTTCCCAGAGGCCGATCGCCATCTTGCGGCCTGTAACTCGTACGGAGCCTCCGGCCTGTGGTATTCACGATCCGGACACCAATCAGAAGCTGGGTCACAGTGAGTAACAACATCCTCCCTCTACCCATGCACCAAGCGGACACTAGACTCTTCCTTTAGAAGCGGCGACCACCCGGCCGGGTGAAGCCGCTAGGAAAGTCCGCGGCTCCGGCCTACCTATGGAAGGCGGCGGCCATCTTGGTGCTCCACATACACCCTTCTAGACTTTTTACTTCACCGAACCTCACTGAAATTCCCATATTGTTTCCTGCAGCAGGATCCCCCCCCCCCTCAAAGAGCTGTGCTACATACTATATGCTGGGACTTTGACTATAGATTCCACTTATTTTTTTCTGAGCCCCAAATAACACTGCAGCTCCTGACTGACCGCTGCCGCTGGGAAGATTCATGGTTCTGGCCTGCATCTGGAGACCAGAAGCCACCTTTGCGCCCCTAATGGGAATCCCTTTGTATGCTGATAGTACCTTGATGAATGTGTAAATTTGCTCAGATGTGAGGGGGGTGCTCTTTGCAGCTATCGGCCATATAGTTCCAACTATGCCCGCAAAATCATCTAAACGCCGGTCTGCCCCAGTTAAACGTCCAAATAAGAGATCATTACTCAATCCAGCCTCTACTGGCTCTATTCAGCAATACTTAGCCAACGCACGTGGTAACCAAGCCAGAACCTCGAGAACAAGCGCTTCTCCATCATCCCGCGCCGCATCGGTGAGAGAGAGCTCTCCGGCATCCTCCTACTGCTCGGATCTCATGGATGATCCTGGATCCCCCGCGGGCTCCGAAATGTCTGTACTTATGAGCGGTCTCAAAAAAGAACTTGCAGGCATGTTTCACGGTTTGGAGAAATCCATTAAAAAAGAAATAACTGCAGTCAGATCTGATATGTCACATATCTTGGTCAGAGTGGAGGAAACAGAGCAGCGACAGGACACGCAAGCAGTAGCTATCAAAGAATTGCAGGACACTGTTACCCAGCTGGCGTTCGCTCATCATGCATCTTTATATAAGCTTGAAGACCTTGAGAACCGTAACCGCAGAAATAATATACGTGTTAGAGGTCTGCCGGAAGCCACTGGAGACTCTGATCTTGAACCTTCAATAAGGGGCATTTTCAATACTATTCTGGGTAATCCTGCCACTGCACCGTTATGCTTTGACCGTGTGCATCGTGCCCTACGTTCCCGTAATGCTAACTCAGATCTGCCCAGGGATGTTATATGTCGCCTGCATTACTTTGAAGATAAAAATGCCATCATGGTAAAGATGCGGGGACTCCCTAGCATTGACTTTGACGGTGCAACTATTACCATCTATCCAGATCTTTCCAAGGACACTCTAGATCGTCGTAGAGCCCTCAAACCGCTCCTTGACCGACTACGCTCCGACGGGATCACCTACAGATGGGGCTTTCCTGCCTGCCTGATTGCCATAAAAAATGGTCGCTCCCATACGCTGAGATTTCCTGAGGAACTTTCATCTTTTCTGCAGGAGCTACATCTCTCACCCATGGAACTCCCAGGCTGGCAGGACCCAATCCCTAAATTCTCCTGCCCTATTGACGCTCTTTGGAAAAAAAACCCCTCAAAGAAGAAGTGCTCTTCTCTCCCGGGCTCTGCACAAAAACATGGCTGAACCATTTACTTTTTTACCCATACCTTTATCGTTAATGTGGACGGTGTCTCTCCTACAGGGTCTCTGAGAGAAGAAAGGGGAGACAAATTTTTGTTTTTGTATGTTTTTTTTATAGAGTCCGACTTTGGCCGATATGTTTTTCCTACTCCTAACTGCCTATTTTTGACTAAAACGGTCTCGACACTATTCTGACCAGTGTTTGATCTCCTTTTTTTTTTCTTTTTTTTCTTTTTTTTTTTTTTCCTTTTCCTTTGGATTATATGGACCAAGCCCTACGCTGGTTAACATTTTTGATATCCTGTAGGATGTACACTGTTCGTAATGATTCTTGTTCTATTTGTACTATTTGTACGGTTTTCCATACTTCTAACTGGAACTTAATGTTTTCTTGCTAGCAGCAAGTTATCTGTTAATTTGTTTTTATTACAGGCCGTGTGCTGTTGGGACGCACACCCCTCACTACCTCCCCCTTACAGCGTAACCTCGCCCCCATCTCCTTCTGGGGTAGGTGAGTGCGAACGGCCCCAAAGTTGCCCCATTCTACCCCTGCTCAGGGATTGGGATGGCCTTTCGCTCTCTCCTTCCCCAACGGGACCACTGCACCTAACTTTCCACAGTGGTATTATAGCTTATCGGACACTAATAAAGCTAAGGGGGTAGCTATTGGTTTTTGCAGAAACATGTCCTTTAGATTATCTGAAATGCTTGCAGATGAGCATGGTCGTTTTTTTTTTCTTAGGGGTTTTATTGGAAATACTCAATGCACTCTTGCAAACATATATTGCCCGAACCATAATCAACCAACCTTTTTATCCCAAATACTGACTAAATTGTCACATTTTGCTAAAGGACTTACTATCCTAGCAGGGGACATAAACATGCCACTAGACCCCTCTATTGACACATCACAAAATCGCTCTAATATTTCCTTCAAACGCCTGAAATTTGTGAAAAAACGGCTTCTTGATCTTCAATTAATGGACGTATGGGGCCTTCTTCATCCCAAGGAGAAGGATTTCCTCAACGCATCAATCATACTCTAGAATAGACAACATTTTCTTAGATCACTTTCACCTTCCTCTCTTACACTCTACTCATATAGGTACCGCGTCTATCTCAGACCATGCACCTGTGTCGATGACATTGACCATGCCTTCCCTACCCTGACTCACCACCAATTGGAAGCTAAATGACTCCCTTCTCTCTGATGAAGTGGAGGTTTCCATATTGGTTTCCATATTGGCTTCTCATTTATCGCAGTATTTCAAGGAAAACAAACCTTCTGATACATCCCCCTCTATTGTGTGGGAAGCTCACAAGGCTACTATTAGAGGCCGACTCATTGAGCTTGGCGCTCGGAAGAAAAGGGAGCATGGTCAACAAATTAACCAGGTTTTACAACAGATAGAGGCCCTTGATAAACAACATAAACTATCTTTACATACTGCACATCTCCAATCCCTCACACTTAAAGGAGAGGAACTGAAATCCCTCCTTAATTTAGACACCAAGCGAAAGTTTCAACGCCTGTCACAGAAAGTCTACGAATGGGGGAATAAACCTAGCAGATTGTTAGCTAGATCAATAAAGACTAAGCAATCCCAATGATTTATTCCCAAAATCAAACTCCCGTCAGGTTCATTAGCTTATGCAACTCCAGATATCGCTAAAGCCTTCAGAGACTACTACTCGGACCTGTATAACGTCAAAAACGACTTGTCCTCTCTTCCTCATAAGGAGAGACGGAATCATATGCTTTCCTACTTGACAGATGCTAATCTTCCTAAATTGCCCATATCGGTCCTTAAAGAATTAGAAGCAGACTTCTCGGTAGAGGAGTTTCAAACAGCATTAAAGTCTTCCCCCTCCGGTAAAGCCCCTGGACCGGACGGGTTCACTATTCTTTATTATAAAACATTCTGTGACATCTTACTTCCTCGCCTCTCTGCATACGCTACTCCCAGCCCACCCTACTCCTTTCTACGGATGCAGAGAAGGCTTTTGACAGGGTGGACTGGGAGTACCTCAAATTGACCTTACGCCACTTTGGCCTGGGACCTAAAATGTTCCACCGTATCTCATCCCTATACTCTGATCCCTCAGCTCAAATTAGAATTAATGGGACGTTAAGTGACCCCTTTGCTCTGCACAATGGAACCAGGCAAGAATGTCCTCTCTCCCCTCTCCTTTTTGCTATTTCCTTAGAACCCTTCCTGGCTACAATTAGGAACAATGCTAATATCAAAGGTATACAAATAGGCAACAACCACGTACTTCGATCCCCAATTTGATGTCTGAATTTTCCTTGTTCCATTCAATTTCCAAATTCAAAATAAACCTAATCTAACCATAATCTAAATCGGAAATCCTAAACATTAACATCCCTAAGTCTGAGGCCCTCTCGCTCAAACCCCTCTTTCCATTTAAATGGGAACAAAAATGTATAAAATACTTAGGCATTTATCTTACTCCCAACCTCCACTCTCTTTTTCGATATAATTACATTCCCATGCTAAATAGGATCAGAAATGACTTACGAAACTGGTCCAACTTGTCTCACACCTGGTTAGGGAAAGTAAGTATAATTAAAATGAATATTTTACCTCACATTCTCTTCCTTTTTCAAATGCTACCATTGAATGTTCCAGTGGGGTTTTTTTCTATCTTACAATCCATGGTTTCCCGTTTTATCTGGAAGGACAAACATCCTAGATTATCCAGAGAGTCACTATTTCGTTCCAAATGCTCAGGTGGTCTGGCACTTCCCAATTTCAAAGCATATTATCAAGTGACTGTATTAGCCAGGATAGCTGAGTGGAAATATGCTCTTAACTCGAAGCTATGGGTACAAATTGAGTATTTCTTGAGTGGCATGGATCTTTCAGTGGCTCCCTGGATACCCAAATCTCACAGAAACCTTGCTCACACTACCTCGACTCTCACCATATCCTCTTTAGATGTCTGGGACGCCTTACATAAAAAACTCTCTTGGGCTTATGACTCCCCCCTATTACCTCTCCTCAATCATACATACTTTTTGCCGGGTCTTCTAGATTCAGGTTTTAAGAAATGGAGACTGGAAGAGCCTCTTTTGCTCCACCATATTCTTAATGGCAATGTACTAAAACCACTATCTACGATCCTCGCCCCTAAACCTGTCACGTATCTAGATAAATGGAGATACCACCAGATACAACACTTCCTAAGCTCTCTCGCTACTCCACTTAGGGGCGTTAGTGATTTAAACGCTATAGAAGCTATATTTTATCCAAAAGACCCTCCCCTACATAGCATTTCGTTATTTTATAAAGCCCTTATCGCTCTCCAAAATCCCGGATTCCCACATTACTTGACTAAATGGGAAGCTGAATTTGATTTTCCCCTGACTGATTTTCAAAAAGATAGGATCTTACAATTAGCCCACACCTCGTCCCTAGCCTCAAAAATGTCGGAGGTCAACTATAAGTTGCTCACTAGATGGCATTACACCCCAGTTAGAATGCACCAAATGTTTCCTGCCAGCTCCCCTCTGTGCTGGAGGAACTGTGGGAACAAAGCTACCCATGCACACATATGGTGGTTTTGTCCACTTATCCGTCCATACTGGGATGTCATTCGTGATCTGATTTTTCAGATTGCCGATGTTCACATACCAAATGACCCCTGGGCTATCCTCTTTCATGTTACAAAAACTCCCATAAGGTCGTACAAACGCTCAATTATTCCTCATCTCCTGAACACTGCCAAGGCCATGATTCCCACTTTGTGGGGTCAACCAGTAATTCCCTCTATTAAAAACTGGCTACAAATGATTGACGACGTACACCTCATGGAGAGTATCACCCACGATCTCAGAGGGACCTCTCAAAAACATTCTCTCATATGGGACTCATGGAAAAAATTTCAGACCACTTCCTCATATAAAAATCTCATTACCGAAACCCCTTAAACTAATCAATCAGACTTAGCCCCCTAGCATTGTCGTTCACCTCGCTAATGCAACCCTCCTTTCAATACATGGCCCTGCATGCCGGCAACCCTCCAGCTCCCTTCTCTTCCCTTCCCACCTTTCTCCCTTCATTCCCTCCTCTTTTATATATTTTTTTTTTCTTTCTTCTTCTTTTCTTATATTCTCTCTTTCTTTACACTCATCCCCCAATATTGCCTTTCAAGTGTCTATTTTCAATAAACCAATGCATTATATTTTTTACTCAATTACGCTCGATATATGGTACTCACATAGTATATATTCTTTGCCTAATCGGCTAGTACGTTGACTCTATGTATCTACCTAGAGGCAATTACGGAATTTTCCTAACTGATACGGTATGTGAGTACTGTCTCTCTTTTTCTATGCTATTATTGTTAAAATGGAAATGTTTTCTATTTTGAGTTATAATTATATCTCTGTTATATATTTTTCTCTAATAAAAATTTATTAAACAAAAAAAATGGAATTATAACTCACCGTTAATTTATATAAAAAATAACCATTTTTTTCCCCCAGGAATGGGATCGATAGGAGGGAATTGGATTTTTGAGAAGGGAACACAAATAAGGGATATATTAAGTAGAGGTAAATTAAAAACACTGGAAGAATTGAAAGCATTAAGGGAGATACTATTAATAAATGGGTGGAGGTATAATCAATTAAAACACTTTATTAGAAGCCTCCCAGGCCCCTTAACCTCCCTGGTGGTATGATTATTTCGGATTTTAGGTGCTGAAAGCGGTACCATTATTTTGCATGGAAATTTGGCGTTTTATATTGTAGGTCTGTAATTCTTAACAATAACACACTTAAATCTGTCCAAACAAGAGTCTAGTAGATATCCCGGGTATGATAAAGTTTGAAACACAAAAACATAAATTATAATATAATAAATAAAAATAAATAATTAACAAAAATAAAAATAAATAGTAATAAAATAAATTTCCCCACGATTCACTATCGCTCAATTCTGCAAGTGTTCTAATTTACTATTGCTGTTTTCTAGCTGGTCTAAAGCCATTTTTGATGTAAAGGGACACTTTTTGGTTGCTATGGACAATCTCCAGTTTCCAGGCAGAAAGAACAGTATATATCACATAAAACTGCATGCAGGGCATTGGCCAAAGCACTGGGGACAAAAGGGATGTGAAATCATTTCATACAGTACTGTAATCTGTAAGATTACAGTACTGTATGTGTTATGATTTTGACATTTTTCTGAATTTGCCGCCAGGCTCCGCCCCCGTGCGTCGCGACGCTCGCAGGGAATGGAGCCTGGCACGGAGAGGCTTCGGGCAGAGGACACAGCCCGCGGACACTGCGGGGGACATCGCAGGATCCCAGGGACAAGGTAAGTAATGCCACACCAGGATCCTGCAATGTAATCTCAAGTGTGGCTCGGGGTTACCGCTAATGGTCCTGATTTTTAACCCCGAGCCACACTCGGGAAAACCGCCAGGGAGGCTACGGGAGGAGGCAAACTACAGGGGGTTCGAGAAAATGGCACTTAGAGAAGAATTAAAAGGGACGGTTTCAGAGGTGTATAAAATTCTGATGAGTAGGAGCGGACAGGATTCGCCCCCATTCATCAGAAAGTGGGAGGGGGATCTGGGATCTCAATGCGATAGGGAAATGGAGAAACGTATCCTGGAGGCCAAGGGAGAGTAACTACAAGTGTATAGCCCGGTGGTATATGACCCCGGCCAGAGTGAGTAAATTTTCTCCAGATAAATCCCCTAACTTTTGGCGAGGGTGTGGTGGTCCTGGTACAATGGTGCACTTATGGTGGGATTGCCCCAAAATCAAGACTTACTGGCAGGAAATGACAGGGTTGATAGAGGGGATAACAGGGAAGAGTATACGGTTGGATCCCTGGAGCTGCCTGTTTCATGGCCTGGAAGGAGGGAAGAAGGGGTATAAGTCCTCATTGACACCAATTCTACTTAATGCAGCTAAAAACGTAATCCCAAAGAAATGGCAAGAAATAGAACCGCCAAAGATTAAAGACTGGATCACAAAAGTAGATGAAATTTACAGATTAGAGAATATGGAGCGGAAGGAACATCTAGATAGGAGCCAAGAGGGAGAAAAGGGGAAGTGGAATCCTTGGGGGGCTTTTAAAAAAACAGAGAAATTTGCCGAAGTAGTGTTAAGATAGCTCAAGGGGAGTAAGGTAAGGTTGTTAAAGACTGGAAGAGAGGATGAGAGTCTGCGGGGGTGAGGGGAGAGGAGGTGGGGGGTATGGGGGGGAGGTTGGGGGGAGGGGGGTCCAGTGGGAGAGGTAATCTCAGAAAGTGGTTTAGGGGATACGGAGAGACGATGTTATGAGATATATTAAGACCCTCTCAGCTGGAGGGGTTTTTATGTGTATGTAAAATATTTTCTGTTTGAAAAATAAATAAAGATTTATAAAAAAGATTTGTGAGTAAACCATGAGGCCACTGCTCGCAGCTGAGATGCTTGGTAGTATTTGATAATGTTGGGGAACGCTAAGCCCCCCTCTCTACATGACGCCATCAGTACCGAGCTCAGTATCCTGTGCCTTTTGTAATTCCTGGTATAATAGAGTAGGTCAGACTGGAGTTTTTTCAGATGTTTGTATGGAACTGGAATGGGCAACGTTTGGAAGAAATACAGAAGCTTCGGGAGGATGGTCATTTTAATTGAAGTGATTCGTCCTAGAAAGGAAATATTTTGTTTCTTCCATTGAAGTAGTGAGAATCTAATGGAGCGGAAGAGGGGGGGAAGTTCTCCTGGTATAAAGTGTTATATTTTGAGGTGATGTGGGTTCCCAGATACTTCAGGGCGGTCGATTTCCATGTGTAAGGAAAGTTGGTTTTTAAAAGTGTGACCTCTGCTTTGGGGATATTAATAGGCAATGCTTCAGACTTTGAGGCATTCATTTTATAACCCGAGATAATACGGAAGCGATCTAATTGTGCATGCAAGATCGGGAGGGTAATATGGGGCAGGGTCAATGTGAGAATAACGTCGTCGGCAAAGAGGGAGATTTTAAACTTCTTGCCCCTCACCGATATGCCCTGTATATCTGGGTTGTTCCGGATAGATGCAGCTAGGGGTGGACACCCCTGTCTAGTACCATTTGCCACATTAAAAGAGGTAGAAAGCGCAAAGGGAGTCCTAACTTGAGAGGAGGGGTTGGAGTAGAGGTGTCTAATGGCTTGTAAAAAGGGGCCTCGGAATCCCATGTATCGTAGAGTGGCAAACAGGAAAGGCCATCCCAAGCAGTCAAAAGCTTCCTCTGCATCCAAGCTTAATAGCAAGGATGCTAGGTCTTCCCTGTTCGCCATCTCCACTAAACCTATAACCTTCCTGGTATTGTCGCCTGCTTGCCGAAATGGGACAAATCCCGGTCTAGGTACTTCCGGGTTGTTGTAGAAATCTGCAAAGATATGGGCAATCTCTGTAGGGTGGGATATCAATTGTCCTGACTTGTTTTTAATCTGGTGTGGCATTTGCATGTGAGACTTTTCACGTAATTTGTTAGCTAGAAGGGAGTGTGCTTTATTTCCTTTGACGTAGAACATTTGTTTCAATCTTGTCAGTGCCTTTTCTATGCAACCTAGGGCGAGATCTTTGAGAGTTGAACGTAATTTAATTATCTTCCTGAGGAGGGGTATTGTGAGGGTGGCTTGGAGCTTGCGTTCAAGCGCTCCAAGTTCCTGTTCCGCTTTTATTTTTGCGGCTTGCGCATCTTTTTTCATTGCAGAAGACAATGCTTTAAATTTACCTCAGAGGACTGCCTTATGGGCTTCCCAGAGTGTAGGTAAAGAGATATCTGGAGTGTCGTTTTCTATGAAGAAACGTTTAAGAGTGGAGTTTAATTCTACGTGGGCAGGTTGGTGTTGGAGAAAAAACGTATTACCAATTATAGAGGCCTACGGTTAGGGATGCCCAAATTCAGCATATGTAAGATAGGGGCGTGATCTGACCAAGATATAGGGAGTATTTGAGCTGACTCGTTATTTTAAGTGTATGGTTGTTAACAAAAAAGTAGTCGATACGGGAGTGTGTATGATGGGGGGCGGAATAAAAGGTAGACTGCCGATCGCCTCCAGGCATCAAAGAGCGCATATCGTCTAGAGATTTGTCGGAATAATCTGCAGTTCCTAAGGACCAGAGGAGGAGACCCCCGGGAGCCCACCACATGACGATCCGCAGTCGCTGATTGGGTGAGATTGAAGTCTCCCCACACCACTAAAACTCCAGGGTTTCATTTAAAAATACGAGCATAGACCTTGAACAGAAAGTTGTGTTGTTTAACATTTGGTGCATATAAGGCACAAAGTGTAATGTCTTTCGTATGCCAACATCCCTGAAGTATAGTGTTGTATATTTTCTTATCACTGAGATCATCTAATATGTGGGGTGAGGTGTCATCTAATGTATCTACCTGCATATTATTGTTTTGGAATTTTTTATGTGTTTTTTCTCTTCTTTTATGTGAAAGATTTTTTATATAAAGGGCTTTTATGTAATGGAATTTCTATGAATATATGAATTCTTTATTTGATTCTTATATAATAGTAAATTTTTTAAATTTTTTTGCTGAAAACATGTATATGATGTGTTTTGTATATAGTATTTAGTATTTGACATGGCTAGGAACATGGGATACCCTTGTTCTTTTCAGCAACATGGCATATTGCTGATTGCGTGGGTTATTCCCTTTCCTTTGTTCCGCTTACACCGGTGACAGAATCATGCCGCGTACACACAACCGGACTTTACGGCATACTTTGCCTGGCGGACTTTTCGACTGACTTTACGACAGACTTTACAAAAGAACGGACTTGCCTACACACGATCAACCAAAGTCCGACGGATTCGTACGTGATGATGTACGACCGGACTAAAACAAGGAAGATCATAGCCAGTAGCCAATAGCTGCCCTAGCGTCGGTTATTGTCCGTCAGACTAGCATACAGACAAGCGGACTTTTCGACCGGACTCAAGTCCGTCGGATAGATTTGAAACATGTTTCAAATATAAGTTTGTCAAACTTTTGAGAAAAAAAAAGTCCGCTGGAGCCCACACACGATCAAATTGTCTGACAGACTCCGGTACGCCGGACCAAGTATGCCAGAAAGTCCACTCGTGTGTACGCGGCATGAGAAATGTTCTTTCAATCTAGTTTCCAGTGTCAAGCTCTTGCCGAGGTTTATATATTTTGTGGTGTGTGACATCCAGTCCTAGCCTCCTTTCCCTGTTGACGCCCAGTGAGGAGAAACACAGCATTGGGTGGAGCCTTAGGATCTGACTTCACCACACACCAGCTGGCTGGCTCAAGCCACAGCTGTGTCTTTCGTTTTGCATCGTCTGCCAGTGCTTTTTAGATGTCAGCCGTCCTTGATATTGAATAAAGGAACTGTTGTTTTAAACCTACTGCACTATGAAGCCATCTCTCTTCTTTTTATAACCAAATTCCACGAGTGCACCCTTCTGGAACAGGTACTACTGAGTACATTGTAGCATTTGAAATTGCCGGTGGAGGAGAGGATGTGTGAATCAGCCCCCCCCCTGCCTGAAAGATTCTCCCTGCATATGCCTATTCGATCTCCGTAATAGAGATCCCACAATTTTGGTAAGTGGCCATCTGGCATTTATTTTCCTTGGCTTAGTAGTTCTTGGATGTTCTGTGGGGATACACCGTGGCAGGAATTGTTTGCCCTCATATTGAAGTTTTACACTGAAGGACTTATACTGAATGGAGTTTATATAGAATGACACAATATATGGACATATATTTTTTCATTTTTTTTCATTAATTTACACTAGCTGTGATATTTTTCCTTGCACCCATTTGTTTATTATTCGCTTATACTGAATGGAGTTTATATTGAATGACACATTTATTTCTTTCATTCATTAATTTACACTAGTTATGTTATTTTTCCTTGCACTTATTTGTTCATTATTCGCTATTTTGCACCTTTTATGTTGCACGTAATCATTTGCACCTTTGGTTGCACATATTAGTTTGTTCACTTAGTTGGTTGCGCAACTATTGTTATGTTACACAGGTCCGAATTTTTGCCTGAATTCACACCTGAACCGGACCCAAAAACACACAAGACCCTTTTGGAGACCGTGGCACCATTGGCTGCCCTGGACATGCGTGACTGGCTCCATTGAGAGCCGGTCACACTCGCATTTCATGCGAAACAGATACGGTTAAAACCGCATCCAATTCACACATATGTGAACTCTGCCTTATCCAGGACCTTTTACCTTTTAACGAGAACTCTGTTTAACATAAACTTAAACTGTGCTACAATTTCTAGACAGAGTCACAAACTGACCAAATTAAATGTTATAGAGCTGTGATGTGATGTTGGATGGTGGTGGCTGAAAAAAATCTGATGATATTTCTTATTTTGGGCTTAAATTGTGTATTCGGGATAATATAACCTATTGCATGGAAGATGAGTTCCAAAATAAGACATTTATGAATCATCACAGATGTAAGACTTATGACTAATGACATCAGCTTGCTCACTACACCACCTGTGGGTGAGAGATATTATTACACTTGTATGGGGATATTTGTCATGAATCAGTTAAAAATATCCACAATTGGGGGGGCGTGGCTGGATCCCGAGTGAGATGGCTGCTTGTTAGCAGGGCTCTGATCCGTGACGGCTTTACAGGGCACAGTTAGCCAGGTGATCAAGACCTCACAAAAACACAAATCACCATCAACTACCGGAGACACCCGCCAGCATGTCCAAGCGACGACAGGAGTGCTCTGCTCCCCACAAACTAACAGAATTCTATCCGAAGAATCCGAGAAGCCGTCTATCCAAAAATGGCGCCGGCGGGACCGTACCTCTCATACGAGGCGGACAGAAGGAGACCGCAATGCGGACACACACTGCTTAACACTTGGACGGCTTACCCCATTACACAGATGGCAACTCAGTCACCTCCACACCAACCAATAGCCCAACCAAATCGAAGCTGCGGCTCTCACAGGATGCGGACCCAGCACAGGATGAAGGCCTTTTACCACAGCACTATCTGGTGAGCACAGTACCTCATAACTCCATTGCAGCATTTCCCACATCAAACCAGCCTGTGCTGGACACCACTTTGAAGGATATGCTAATGTCAGTGCAGAACTCCATATACTCTGAGATCTTACATATGATGCAACGCTTCACCTCTGACATATCTCATATGGGAGACAGGGTGTCTAATGTGGAAACAAAAATGGGGGAAGTCACAGCTTCTGTTAATGATTTAATTGATGCCCATGGGGAAGAAGCTGATGATATAGCATGGCTTAAAACTAAAATGGCCGACCTGGAAGACCATTCCAAAAGGAACAACCTTAAAATCAGAGGCATTCCAGAGTCAGTTCAGCAATCCACTTTAAAAGATTACTTCTTACATCTGTTTCCCCACAAAGCGAGCTAATAACTGACTGCATTCATCGCTTGCCAAAACCGCCTCATCTGCCGGAAACCGTCCCAAGAGATACTATTGTCCGCATCCACTTTTTCCACATAAAGGACAGATTCATGAGAGCTGCCAGAAACACTTCAGAATATCCACAGCAATATTCCAACTTCTCCTTCTACGATGATCTTTCTAAGTTCACAATGCAGCAACGCAAACATCTAGCAACCATCACAAAACCTCTGAGGAACCATCAGATCCCATACAAGTGGGGCCACCCGGTGAAGCTCATCATCACGAAAGACAGCAAATCCTACACCGTGAGATCTCTGGAAGAAGGCCTTACACTTCTCCGGCAATGGAATATCCTGGAACCACAGGAACAATGTCACCCTCGAGAGAACCGCTCACACCGCAATGCCAACTGGGAAGACTTGGACCCTCCGGACAACATGACCACCTAAATCATATAAGCATCGCAAACCGACTCAGTGTGCCCTGGATTGCTTGAACGAGCTCAGTTCATTTGTTAAGCACCCCAGATATTTGACGCGGTTACCACCGCGCAGGCAAAGTTCTGTTTTGAACCACTGATCTCTGTAATTTTTTCGTTCTGTTTTTTTTATGTATTTTTTTTTCTCATTTTCTTTTTTGCTGTGTGCATATGTTGTAAACTTTACAATTGTTCACTCTTTATTCCATTTAAACCACCGTCAAGTAAAAACACTAGTAGCAAGCTCTAGTCAGCTGAACTGTGACCGTCCCTAGAAACAGAAGATCTCTCAAACAGTAAGTTAACCTTCTTCATTAAGTCCTATACACACAAATACTGCCAACCTATCTCTCATAATACGTGACTCCCCCACAGAATCATCATGCCTTTCAAAGTCACATCCCTGAATGCCAAGGGCCTGAATCATCCAGGGAAAAGGCACTCTCTATGGTCAGACACCCGTACGCTTCACTGCGATGTACTTTGTGTCCAGGAGACACACTTTAGCCAAACACAAGCGCCTTCCTTCTTGCACAAAAATTTTCCACACTTATTCATGGCGAACGCACCTACCAAAACCAAAGGAGTACTGATAGCTGTCAAAGACACAGTAGTTTTCAAACTACTGAACCTTCATACAGATACGCAAGGAAGGTTTATAATACTAGTATGCAAAATAAATAACACAGTTTACACACTGGTAAACCTTTACGTCCCAAACACGGGCCAAATCTCATTCCTCAACAAAATATGGAAAAAAGTGGCCAAATTAAAACAAGGCAGAGTCATTCTCTGCGGTGACTTTAATCTAGTTCCGGATGCTTCTACAGATGTGCAAGGACCTACACTGAAAAAACCCAGAACATCAACGCTTCTAACCTTCCTACACTCAAATGAGCTCTATGACATCTGGGGATGTCAGCATGCCTCGGAGAGAGACTTTACTTTCTTTTCAAAGCCGCATTGTACCTACTCCAGAATAGATTTATTTCTAGGAGATAAACAATTACTACAAGATGCCGTTAAGTCAGAAATCCACACCACAACATGGTCTGACCATGCTCCCATCTAAGTAACACTGGGGGGAAAACAAGAAAGCGTGACCTTTACTAATTGGCGCAACGACCCATACCTAATGTCGCTACCTGACAACAACATCCAGATACAAAACCAGCTAAAAGACTTCTTTCACCTGAACGACCGTTCAGTAAACAATCCATTTACAGTATGGGCTTCTCACAAAGCCTATATAAGAGGTGTCCTGAATGAATGAATGAATGATTTGTAAAGCGCTGCAAATGCGAACTGAATCGCCTCAAGGCACTGGATGTATTCTCTGATGTCAGCTTTCTCAGAAAAGGAAGGTCTTTAGTTTTTTCCTGAATGCCTGGTGGTTTTCTTCCATGCGGATGTTAGTTGGAAGAGCATTCCATAGTCGAGGTCCTTGGACTCAAGATTAGCTCACGGGCAAAACGCCATAGGACACAGCAGCTTACAACCCTCTTAGATACCATAAAAGGCCTGGAAGTCACCAACAAAAAAGACCCAAACCCATCCACTAGTAACAAACTCTGGCAACTACAAACCTTGCTAAAAGGCATAAATTGGGATAAAATATTAGGAACAAAGCATACGGGGGAGAGATGGGTTTGCTTTAAGGGCATATTAAATAAGGGCATTAGCCAATGTATCCCATTGGGTAAAAAATTTAAAAGAGCGAACAAAAGTCCTGGATGGCTTAATTCCAATGTAAAAATGCATATAAAAGCAAAGGAGAAGGCCTTCAAAAAATACAAGGTTGAGGAATCATCCTCAGCATTCAGACTTTATAAAGAATGCAACAAGAAATGTAAGGGTGCAATTAGGACGGCTAAGATCGAACATGAAAGACACATAGCGGAGGAGAGCAAAAAAAATCCCAAAAAATTCTTTAAGTATGTAAACAGTAAAAAAGGGAGGACAGACCATATTGGCCCCATAAAGAATGAGGAAGGACATCTGGTTACAAAGGATGGGGGGATGGCGAAGGTATTGAATTTATTCATCTCCTCAGTCTTCATGAGTGAATCGGGGGGGCTTCAGTAACCAAAACTGCAGTGTTTATCCTCATGACACAACACAGGAAGCACCTCCATGGTTAACAGAGGACAGAATAAAAATTAGACTTGAGAAACTTAACATTAATAAATCACCGGGACCAGATGGCTTGTATCCGAGGGTACTTAGGGAACTCAGTCAAGTGATTGCCAGACCATTGTTCATAATTTTTACAGACAGTCTACTGACTGGAATGGTACCAGCTGATTGGAGAAAAGCCAATGTAGCACCAATGTTTAAAAAGGGCCCAAAATACATCCCTGGGAATTAGAGACCAGTTAGCCTAACATCAATAGTATGTAAACTCTTGGAGGGGATGATAAGCGACTATATACAAGATTTTAGTAATAAGAATGGTATCATTAGCAGTAATCAGCATGGATTCATGAAGAATCGTTCTTGCCAAACCAATCTATTAACCTTCTATGAGGAGGTGAGTTGCCATCTAGATAAAGGAAGGCCCGTAGACGTGGTGTATCTGGATTTTGCAAAAGCCTTTGACACAGTTCCCCATAAACGTTTACTGTACAAAATAAGGTCCATTGGCATGGACTATTGGGTGAGTACGTGGATTGAAAACCGGCTACAAGGGCGAGTTCAGAGGGTGGTGATAAATGGGGAGTAATCGGAATGGTCAGGGGTGGGTAGTGGGGTTCCCCAGGGTTCTGTGCTGGGACCAATCCTATTTAATTTGTTCATAAACGACCTGAAAGATGGGATAAACAGTTCAATCTCTGTATTTGCAGACGATACTAAGCTAAGCAGGGCAATAACTTCTCCGCAGGACGTGGAAACTTTGCAAAAAGATCTGAACAAATTAATGGGGTGGGCAACTACATGGCAAATGAGGTTCAATGTAGAAAATGTAAAATAATGCATTTGGGTGGCAAAAATATGAATGCAATCTATACACTGGGGGGAGAACCTCTGGAAGAATCTAGGATGGAAAAGGACCTGGGGGTCCTAGTAGATGATAGGCTCAGCAATGGCATGCAATGCCAAGCTGCTGCTAACAAAGCAAACAGAATATTGGCATGCATTAAAAAGGGGATCAACTCCAGAGATAAAACGATAATTCTCCCACTCTACAAGACTCTGGTCCCGCCACACCTGGAGTATGCTGTCCAGTTCTGGGCACCAGTCCTTAGGAAGGATGTACTGGAAATGGAGCGAGTACAAAGAAGGGCAACAAAGCTAATAAAGGGTCTGGAGGATCTTAGTTATGAGGAAAGGTTGTGAGCACTGAACTTATTCTCTCTGCAGAAGAGACGCTTGAGAGGGGGTATGATTTCAATATACAAATACCATACTGGTGACCCTACAATAGAAATAAAACTTTTTCGCAGAAGAGAGTTTAACAAGACTCACGGCCACTCATTAAAATTAGAAGAAAAGAGGTTTAACCCTAAACTACGTAGAGGGTTCTTTACTGTAAGAGCTGCAAAGATGTGGAATTCCCTTCCACAGGCGGTGGTCTCAGCGGGGAGCATTGATAGCTTCAAGAAACTATTAGATAAGCACCTGAATGACCACAACATACAGGGATATACAATGTAATACTGACACATAATCACATACATAGGTTGGACTTGATGGACTTGTGTCTTTTTTCAACCTCACCTACTATGTAACTATGTAACTATAAGGAGCGAACTTAGATCCCTCCTCAATGCCAATCATGCTAAACTATTACTCAAATTGCGAGCCAATTTTTATGCCCACGGCAACAGAGCCGGCAAATTGATGGCAGCGCTAATCAAAAAACGTAAATCCAAACAAAAAATTCCGTTCATTTCACACCCCACCCAAGACAATAAAATGTTCCACCCGCGGGACATCGCAAACGCCTTTAAAGAGTACTATAGAAAATTGTACAACTTAAAGGATGACCCCTCGGTAAAACAACTCACAGACTCAAACATTGAAAACTTTCTAGCCTCCCTACACCTGCCTACACTATCTGACGAACAACTGTCAACCCTCAATGCTCCATTCACTATAAACGAAATTACTCATGTAATCTCATCTCTTCCAAACGGCAAAGCCCCAGGATCGGATGGGTTCTCTGTTGAATATTACAAATCATTTTCCAAAACTCTGAATCCTTACCTATGTCACATATTCAATGCTGCTGTGTCCTCGGGCGAATTTCCCTCAGAAATGTTATCAGCTAATATAATTACGCTACCTAAACCAGGGAAGGAGCCAGTGTCACCACAAAACTTTCGCCCAATTTCACTACTAAATACCGATCTCAAGATATATGCAAAATTGCTGGCCCAGAGACTAGCACCACTTATGCCAAACATTATCCACCCAAATCAGGTGGGCTTCACTTTGGGCAGACAGGCACCCGACGCCACTCGAAAAATTATAAATCTTATACACCTTTCTAAATCTACTAAAACTCCTGCAATCTTTGTAGCGCTGGACGTCGAAAAGGCGTTCGACCGGATCCATTGCTTAACAAAAATGCTTACTAAATTTGGATTTCAAGGCAACATATTAAAAGCTATACTTGCCCTGTATTCGTCTCCCTCAGCCCGAGTATTCACAGACCGTATCCTCTCTGAACCCTTTAAAATCACCAATGGTACTAGGGAAGGGTGTCCTCTCTCCCCTTTAATATTCACACTCATGATGGAACCCCTAGCCCAAACACATCAATCCAAGGCATACAGGTAACAGACCAAAATCATAAAATCACCCTATTTGCGGATGATATCATCCTTACTCTCACGGAACCGGCTTCTTCCCTCCCAGTGGTGTGCGACATTCTTGACAAATTTAACGCATGCTCATTTTACAAAGTTAATTAGTCAAAATCCAATATTTTACAAACAGGTGTAGCAATTCCCATAAAAAGAGAACTACAATCCAAAATTCCATTTCACTGGGTATCCTCCTCTATGTCCTATTTAGGCATATCCCTAACCATACCAACGAATAATCTATTCTCACATAACTTCACCCCGTTCCTAAACACTTGTAAACAAGATCTGCAAAAAATCTGCAAACAGCACCTATCGTGGGCAGGTAGGGTTGCAGCATTTATAATGTTCACCCTTCCAAAATTATTATACCTATATAGAGCAATACCGATAGTCATCCCTGACACATTCTTCAAATCCCTACAAAGCATGCTGCGATCTTACATTTGGTCACATAAAAAACCACGCTGTCCTCATTCTGTTACTATTAGACTTAAAAAAGCAGGCGGAATGGGACTCCCCGATGTGAAAGATTACTACGTAGCAGTACTTCTAGACCAGATTCGCCATTGGTTCACTCCCACACTGGGTAAGCAATGGAGACACATAGAACAATCCTTTATAACCAAAGGAGATCTGGGGACAGTATTCCTAGCTGAATGGGTAACTCAAACAGAATATTGCATTAGTCATCCAACACAGCTGCCCTTAGGGCATGGAAATATTTTGTCTCCAATATCCATGGAATAACAGCTGACACAAAGATCCCGATTAAATTGGAAATATACAAACACGGTACAATCTATTGCAGAAAATTAATTTCACATATAGACAATTAGCTTCCTACATGACACAGAAAGAAGTCCCCATACTGAGATTACCTAAAAAAGTATGGGAATTTTTATCCTCCACATCGCTAGCATTAAAAGGAATATCTCTGTTCTATACACACATCCGTGGCAAAGGCACGTTCACTAAAGATTCAGCCCTCAAGCGCTGGAAAAGAGATTAAACACAACCTTTTCTGACCAACAATGGCACCAAAAGCTTCATCTACGCTGGTACCTAACCCCGGTCCAAATGTACAAATTTGCAAACATAGATGATAACACATGTTGGCGAGGCTGCTCACACAAGGGCTCACTGATGCATATACTTTGGGAATGCCCACATATATTCCCCTTCTGGAAAAAAGTATTTGCGTTCATATCAGACCTCACTGGAATTTTCTTAAAACCCTCCCTCCCACTAGCAATCCTTAGCTTAGGGATCACAAATATTCCAATTAAGTTCAGAAACATAACAATGCACATTTTATTTGCTGCTAGATTAATGATAACAAGAAAATTGAGACAATTCATAGTCCCTAACATCTCTGATGTCAAGACCCACCTCAAACTGATTAAAGGGCCTTACAATCGGGCTCCACTGGGAAATTTAGGAACTCTTGGGAGCCGTGGCTTCAACTCCAGCACGATGTCAGTTAGAAGTTAGATGTCAGTTAGAAATAATCTCCTGTAAGTGACTTCACCATGAACCCTTTTTGAAACACTCAGACTAACTAACATGTTGAGTTTACTATTAACTTTTTCTATTAGATGTTGTATGAAAATATTATCCGACATATATGCCTTCGGTGTCTACATTATTACCAACTGTCAAAATGTTAAACTTCATGTATATTTGCAATTGTAAAGTGTTTTTAATCTTTATGAAAAAAAAACAATAAAAATTTAAATTGAAAAAAAAAAAAAATATCCACAATTGATACAATGAGTTCCAAAAGAAGACATATATGAATCATCACAGATGTAAGACTAATGCCAGATGGTTTCTTTTGAACCTACTGAATGTTCTGTGAAAATAGCTCTTCTAGTCCATCACCTTCTTTAGTATTTTTGCTGGAATATTTTTGCAAAGGAGGCTATTGTGTTGATGTCTGTATTTTACACTAATGCCGCGTACACACGGTCGGACTTTTCATCTACAAAAGTCCGACGGACACCGACGGACTAAAGCTGGCTGACAATCCGATCGTGTGTGGGCTTCCCCGGACTTTCAGTGGGCTTTTGCAGCCTCAAATCTGACAGACTTTAGATTTGAAACATGCTTCAAATCTTTACGTCGTAACTACGCCGGACCCAGAAATCCACTCGTCTGTGTGCTAGTCCGACGGACAAAAAACGACGCTAGGGCAGCTATTGGCTACTGGCTATCAACTTCCTTATTTTAGTCCGGTGTACGTCATCACGTACGAATCCGTCGGACTTTTGTGTGGTCGTATGTAGGCAAGTCCGTTCGTAAGAAAGTCTGCCGCAAGTCCGCCAAAAGTCTGCCAAAAGTCCGTCGAAAGTCTGTCGGACGGGCTGTCGGACTTTTGTAGCCGAAAAGTCCGACCATGTGTACGAGGCATAAGACTTGGTTTTGTTTGTTTTAGTTATTTTTTTGAGGGAGTCATTATTAACTTTACTTGTGTAGTTGGTTTATTTAACCTCCCTGGCGGTATGATTATTTCAGATTTTAGGTGATGAAAGCGGTACAATTATTTTGCATGGAAATTTGGCGTTTTATATTGTAGGCCTGTAATTCTTAGGAATAATTCTCTTAAATCTGTCCAAACCAGAGTCTAGCAGACATCCCGGGTATGATAAAGTTTGAAAAACGAAATCATAAATTATAATATAACAAATAACTATAAATAATTATACCAAATAATAATATAATAATAATAACAATTATTCAATAATGTAATCAAATCAAAAACACTGAAATTTGCTCAGTTGCAGAATTGTCACTGTCATTACTTTTCAGTGTTTCATGACGGATCTCCCCACAAATCACTATTGCTCAATTCTGCGAGTGATTCTAATTTATTATCACTGTTTTCTAGCTGGTCTAAAACCACTTTTGATGTAAAGGGACGGTTTTGGTTGCTATGGACAATCTCCAGTTTCCAGGCAGAAAGAACAGTTTTTATAATATAAAACTGCATGCAAGGCACTGGACAAACCACTAGGGACATAGGGGATGTTTAATTATTTGATACAGTACTGTAATCTGTAACATTACAGTATACTGTATCTATACTGTGTGTTTTGCTTTTTGAATTTGGCGCCGAACTCCGTCCCCGTGCGTCGCAACGCTCGCAGGGAATGGAGCTCGGCACTGTGAATCGAGCGAGACACGGCGACTCACAGATCACAGTGGGGAGCATCACAGGATCCAGGGGACAAGGTAAGTAACCTCTACATGGATCCTGCAATGCGATCCCGAGTCTGGCTTGGGGTTACCGCTTTTGGTACTGAAAATCCACCCCAAGCCAGACTGGAGGGTTAAGGCAAATAGACCCTTGCCTTGACTTTGCAAGAGAATTTTCACTTTGCAAGGGAACTTTATCTTAGGTTAATGAATGCAGTAAATCTCTTCTGACTTCCATCATTCAATCATCTGCAAGCAAAAAATGTATTTTATTATTTTTCGTTGAACGCCATTGGATGATCCTCATTCACTAAGCTCCTCATTCAACATGTTCAGTTATTTTTCACCACAATCACTAAGCTAATAAAATGTCTCATGGTAAAGTGAACAGCCTATTTGCCTTTAGTAGATCAAACCCAAGGCTTTTTAGAAAATCAACTGGTGATAGGTCTTTTCAACACAAGTTGATGCTATAGAAAGTCACAAAAAAGTGTAGTAAGAGTAAAATACTAAACTGTAGAGGAAAAAAAAATATTAACCTTATTTGGAGGATTTGCTAGATTTGCTAGAATGCAATTATACTATAATGGAATGCTAGCTGGCTTAAGACATCTATTTAAACTTGGACTCAACACCAAAGAAATGGATATTGAGAAAAAATCACTTAAAAAGGGGGCGTTCACAATTATTTCTGATTTCATTTATGTTTTTATCTTAATATCAACTTTCTGAAGCTTAAAAATTACCCTTATTATAAGGGGGGGTTGCTTCTACCATTTTAGCAATTCTGATCTGGGCAAATTCATAACTTAGATTATTCTGATTTTGTAAAGTTGTGTTATGGAGATTCACATTAATATGGAAGTAAATATCATCATAAGTGACAAAGATGCTCGTTAGAGCTTACAGTCTAAAAGGGAGGGTCAAGTGGAACAAAATGTAACAACTGTGGGGGATGATCAGATAGGATAGGCTTCTCTGAAGAGGCTTCTTTGGATCATCTAAAAGCTAATAGAGTAGCAGATAATTGGACAGATTAGGGTAAGGAGTTCCATAGGATTGGAGAGGCTCTGGAAAAGTCCTGGAGGCGAGCATGAGAGGAGGTGATGAGGGAGCTAGAGGGCAGGAGGTCTTGAGAAGAATGAAGAGAATGATTAGGTTGGTATGTTGAGACTAGGTCAGTGATGCAGCTGGGGCAGAGTTGTGGATGGCTTTGTAAGTAGTTGTTAGTATTTTGAATTGAATTTGTTGGGTGAATGGAAGCCAGTTAAGGGATTGACAGAGAGGAGTAGTAGACACAGAGCGTTTGGTAAGGTGGATGAGTCTGGTATCAGCATTCATGATGGATTGAAGGGGGGATAGACTATGTAGAGGTAAGCCAATGAGGAGGGAGTTGCAGTAGTCAAGACGAGAGATGACCAGGGAGTGAATTAGGAGCTTTGTTGTGTAATTGGTTAGAAAGGGGCATATTTTGGAGATGTTGTGGAGGTTGAGGCAGAAAGATTTGGGCAGTGATTGGATGAGGATTTAGAGTCCAGGATTACACCTAGGACCTTGGCATGTAGGGGTGAGGCTTATAGTTGTGACATCGATTTTGACAGAAAGATCAGGGGAAGAGGTATGAGGTGGAGGAAAAATGATAAGTTTGGTTTTAGGTAGATTAACTTGGAAGTGATGTCACATGGTGTCACATGTTGTACTCATTAAAAATAAAACAAAATTCTTTGGATTGCTCAGATTAAAAAAATACACAAGGATCCATTTTTTTAATACAGTCCCTGGTCTGGTCCCTTTATTATTTTATCTGAAAATTGTCACTAATTTTAGAGGTCATTTTATATTGTAAAAGGCAATATAATTTTTGAAATCTCAGTTGAACATACAGCATATAGGATGCAAGTCAGGCATTGTTTAATAGCATCATTGCCTGAAATTGGTTGGAAACAGCCTCAATTTTGTTTAATATTTATTCATTGGTTATAAGTTTCAGAGCACAAAATAAATCAGAAGTTACCATGAAGAATTTGATTTAATAATTTGAAATATTATTCATACAAGCAGATTGTTAAACAATATTAGCAGGATTGTAGTGCAGTGTAGTTGTAGTTGTTGCGGGAGCTATTGGCTCCTAATGCTGTCAATCAAATCCTGTGAGGAGGGAGAGGGGAATGGGACCCAGCCATGCTGTGTGTGTCTTTGGATGCACACAACCTGACTAAGGAGTGAGCAAGCGGCTTGAAGGGATGAAAAAGGGTGAAAACATTTATTGAATGTATGATATCTGGAAACCTTTAAAAAGCCTTTCAGAAAAAGAAATACATCAATAAGCCATATTGCTAGAGTTTCCTATACTTTCATTTAAAGTAATGTATATGATTTCTAGATATATGACATTACTAACAGCACAACTCCACATAAAATCTATATTTTACCAAATTGTATTAAATATGTAGGATAGGGCAAAATTATTTTTGGAAAATAAGATATAATGTTGCGTATTAAAATATACATAAAGTTTTGTATAGAATGTAGAAACATTGGAACCTCTATTTTTCATTTCTAAATCCCTATTGGTGAGGCTCATCCTCTCTACTTGCCTCTGGTACAAAAAATGGAAAATAACTAAAAAACCTATTCTGGAAACAACTGGTGACAAATTTTTATCTCCTAGTTTTAAAAAGCTCTCCTCTTATTGTCTATGGGATAAGAAGTAAATTCCCTAATCTATCGAAAACTAAAAAATGGACTTTACATGCAAATGAAATCAAAAAGGTGTATCATTATCGTTATCTTTATGTGGAAGAGGTACAGTTAAATATCTACAATCTTTAGTGGTAATGTTACCAAACTCACTGGTTTTGCTATTGAATTTAGCAACACATAAACTATAATACATTTCAATCACTAACTGTTTTTGTGCTTTTACGTGGGGTATAGAAATAGGAAATAGGATAGATTTAGAAATATGTAGTACACATATTTAATATGTAATCTAATCAATGCTCTGTGAATATTTCACTGTGAATATATTCACATTTCTTCACATATTATAATTTATTTTCTAGTTTTGAATCTCCTACAAGCAAGATTTATCTCGGGAAGAAAACATTGCAAATACAAGCCATTTGTATTCAGCTATTAAAGTATGAGAGTTGTAAAGAGTTATAGTATAATTTATAGTAGAGTGACAAAGACTGGAAAAGGCAATAAGCACAGAGAGTGATTCATTTGTTAGCTTACAATAAAGAAACTGCTTCCAAGATGCTATTTTGAGCGGATACTGACTTAATGTATTATCAATAGTGAATACTGAAAAGCAGGTATCAGTCATTTGAAAGTGACAGTGATCTGCTGTGATCAATGAGGAGGCCATTGATCACTGCAAACAGTTAATATGGCATGCTACCTAGTTATCTCTACAAGGTGAGTTATTCAAGATGATCTAACATGTAACAGCACTTTATCATTACCTGCATATTTACCTAATAAAAAATATATTAACTTTTTTTTACTAAAGACCTTTTTTATTCCCTAGGTAACAGAACAGTCTATCTGAAAAGCTAGATTGTGTTTGTTGCATGAATTACAGAACAGTGTGTGACCTTGAAATGTCTTAGGAGAAAGAGAAATTTTATAACTGCCTAGTATGACATTTATGGCAGTTCTTTATCAGTTAATGATTCCTTTATGATTTCTTTATGCCTGTACTGCATTGTCTAAAAATTAAACATGTGCTGTGATTGACTAGCTAACGAAAGCAGTTAGTCTTTATATTGCCTATGGATCACTTGGGTCCAATAAGGCATGAAGCTAAAGACCCCATGTGCTATCTCTTAGATCCTCAAAATATTCCATAAATAACCCTACAGCTGGGTAGCTATAACTTTCTAAAATTAAGGAATTGTATACTAAGCAGAAACAAATTAGATAAAACATATTTCTGTAAAAATATGATCACTTAAAGTACTTATTGTTTACCTTTGAATTTTGTATCATGCATAAAACATGAGTTATATAACAAGGTAAGATAGCTGCAGTGTTTATTGTTGTCAGTTATAGCTTGACCTTACTGTTATTAATGTGTGAGAGCTATATTACTGTGATAATCAGAAGAGATGAGTGGACTTGACAAAGTTTGGTTTGCAGGAGTTTACAATGAACCCAACAAAAAGATCACTTAAAGTGGTTGTAAACCCCATTCATGAAATTTGACATATATATATATATATATATATATATATATATATATATATATATATATAATAAACAATAAAGTGCAGCGCTAATATGTGAAAAAATACAATTAAGTTCCACCAAGTGACATATAAAACAATTAGTGACAAAACATATTATAAATACAAGTACAAAACGAAACTAAAATCACAAGTGTATGTGAAAAATTCAAAAGTTCTTGGTAAGTCCACAAATAAATATAAAGAACACCCGTCCAAGAAAGGTAGTGATGAAAGGTGCCTAGATATGATCCACCAAAACGTGTATGAGTAGAGTCTGCTTACCAGACGGCGATGACTGCTATTATGGCAGTCTCGCCCAGCATAGTGATTATGGTCTCCCAAAACCCAAGTAGCAAAGCAGGATCGGTGGTTCTAATGCTCCATCAAACCGGAAATATAAAAGAGAACACCTCCATAGCGCAACATTGTATGATATAAAATTTAATAATATAAGGAATCACACTTACAATATTGCAGAAGGTATGCAGCATATGAAAAATCAAACGAAGCGGCGGCGTCTCCGTGCACCGTGATTCACTTCCTGTGTTCAAGCCCTTCCAAAAACGTGATGACGTCACCGTCGTAGGCTCCTCCCTACGCGTTTCGTCACGATTGGACGTCGTCTGGGGATGTTTACTTGTCTCTCTCCAAAGCTCTAAGTGCCATGTCTTTCTGCTGCTCCGTTCCTCTGTTATCAAGCAGATTCACTTCTGACAAATTTTGAAATTTGTGTCGGGGAGGATGCCTAGAGGTAGATAAGCAGAGAGCTTGTTTATTCACAGTACAGCTCTGCGTGTTCCTTCATTCATCTGCCTATTTGGAGTGGGAGTGTGTGCCTTTCCTCCAATCAGCTCTCACACAGTGTAAGCCCAGACTCCACACCCACCCCTAGATGCTGCTGAAACAGGAAGAAAGATTTGTAACACAATCTGCACTTTCCAAAAAGTGTAGAAAGGGAAAGACAGCAGATTTACATGTAAAACTTATGTAGTAGGATTTTTTTATCTCTGTGTATCATCTGAGGCTGTTCACTTCACTGGGTATAGGAGAGGGTTTACAACCACTTTATCCTCAGCATAGTGTTGAACCCAATTTAAGTCTATGGGAACAGACTCTTGTTATTTTTTTTTCAGACCTTTTTAGGGCCAATTTACTTTTGTTAGTGCTACCATTGGAAATTGACAATTCCAGATGATGTTTGAGTACAGATATCAGCTGGGAGTTTGAGTGAGCGAATTGGGCAAATAAGAAGAAAGAAGTATTGCAAGAAGAATAAGAGTAACCACTTAAATAGATCATTATTCTCGTTTGACTTTGTGGCTGATATGAAATGCTTTTATTTTTAAACATAATAATCAATAATAAGTATAAACTGACAGAGCAGAAGAACTTAGCAACGTATAATAGTTTACAATTTAAAATAAGTGTAGAATACTTCACCTAATGCAAAGTATTACATATATATCTATATATATATATCTATATATATATATCTATATATATATATATATATATATATCTATATATATATATATCTATATATATATATAGATATATATATATATATATATATTGTAAGGTTCGGGCTTTTTTTGGCCCACTTTTATTAAAAAAAATCAAAAATCAGTTTCCCTCGCAGGGGGGTTTTCACCATCATCTTTAAATAAAAGGACATTCAGCCTCCTGGCTTACACATGCAGCATTGCAAACAAAAATACCGAGCCACCTGGCTCTCTTAAGCAGCAGATGCACCACTGCTTAGGCTCCCACATGGAGCTCTCCTGACTACTGTCAGCGACCTCAGACTCAGGTCTCTGGCTTTTACCTTACAGCCTGCACTCTCTGGATACTTCAGTGCACACCTGCACTCTCTGGATACTTTAGTGCACACCTGCACTCTCTGGATACTTTAGTGCACACCTGCACTCTCTGGATACTTTAGTGCACACCTGCACTCTCTGGATACTTTAGTGCACACCTGCACTCTCTGGGTTCTCCCTTGCAAGCCTGGACTCCTGGAGACCTCCTGTATCTCTGGGTGAAGCCCAGAATCATGGTCCTGCTATCAGGCCCACACACACCTCAACAATCACTGTGCCAGTGAGTCCCAAAACCTGGACCCAGGACTGTGGATTTCATCCCGCCCGGATCTCTAAGAAATCCCCAGGCTCCAGGTCCCAAAATGGACCTTACTAAATAATGAGGAAACTAAAAGCCAGTTTACCCTCAAACAAGCAAATACCCTGGAGCCCCTCAACCTGCCTGGTTGAGAATTCTGGACCAATACACTGGTGGGGTACCACACTATCACAATATATATATATATATATATATATATATATATATATATATATATATATATATATATATATATATATATATATATATATATATATATATATAATATATATATAAACCAAAAAATAAGTTGCACAAAAAGTGTCGCCAAGTAGTAAAAAATAATAATTTCTCAGTGACAACTGCACTCACAAAATGTCCACATAAACATCATACATATTAATATTACTAAAAAACCTTTTGCGTTATCAATATAGAGTGCATAAATTCATAACAATTAATCAATCAATCAAGTAAACATTCAAAACCAAGAGAGAGCACACTGCTCCAGGCTGACAGCAGGTGCAAACAGGTACCAGGTGCAGACCTCGGCTCACCACCATCCACAATAGATAAGAAACTAAATGGTCACACACCGGAGCTGCAAACTTTGCATGATGATAATCTTTATTGACAAAAACCAGACAAATTACAGGCATTGCAGTTAACATGTTTCACAAGAGTGTAGCTTGCTTGTTCACAACATCGATATGCTCTCAGGGCAGGCTATTTAAGGTGATCACCTAAGGCTACACCCAAAACCACCTGTTCTGGGGAAACACATCATGCAAACATAAAAAATATCAACTAATATTTTAAAAACATTACATGAATTAAAATGAATTAAAAACAACCACTGACAAACAACACAACTAGATAAAAACAAAAATAAAAAAAGAGGGAAGAAAGAGAGAAAAAAACAAAAAACTTTAAACAAAAATTTAAACCCAAAAATATCCACTGTCTGGAGAACTAAGTACTAAACACATAACAATGTAGGGCATAAATGGGTAAATAAATACAAATACATCCATATATATAATAAGCATCTACTAATGACTTACAGAATACTTCTAAACATGTTCCTGAAAAAGAATATGCATATATACAACTATCCATTTGGTAGAGAACTTCTACCAACTGGTAGAAATAATATGAAAGAATTTGGAAAAACAAAATAGATTTTTTACTCATGAAAGTTTGTAATATCCCATTCATAGTTCATTCCAAATGGTATGTGTGTTTTGAAGTGGAAGATCCAAAAAACCTTTCCTTTACAGAGGAGTTTGAACACATCCTCTCCTCTTTTTGGCACTTGAACCTTCTCTAACACCTGTACTCCCACTGCTGTACTGCTGCCAGTACACTGCTGTACTGCTGCCATTATGAGCGACATTTGTGGACAGATTTTTCTCAATACTATGCAGATGTTCCTGGAATCTGTCCCTAAGTTGTCTCGTGGTGCGTCCTATATATTGCACTTTGCATGATCTGCATGTAACAATATACTGTATATGACGTACAGAGTGTTGCAATTAAAGAAAGACTTAATCTGATGTTGCTTTTCATTTGAAAATGAGCATACCATATAGGCCTTGATGATATGTTTGCAACACGAACATCCAGTGGCCCCACATCCATAGTTGCCTTTGAAGTGCAACCAGGTAGTGGACCTTATAAGGGCAGGATCAAAAAAGCTAGGAGACAAAGAGGTGCCTAGTGTCAGGGCACGTCTGGAAACAAAATTGATTCCATCTTTCAGGAGACCCGCACATATCTTATCTTCAAAAAGGATAGGTAGATATTGATGTACAATGTTTCTAATGTCATTAAATTCCCTACTAAAAGATGTACTAAAAGTGGGTCTCTGATTATTGAACAATTGCTTATTATTGCCTCTCCACCTGCATCCTGACCCTTTCAGGAGATCTTGCCTATTTTTAGTGTTAGCAATAGCACAGGCTCTATCAAGCATATATCTGGGGTACCGAGAGTATAAAACTCGGACCTCTCTGTCATAAGACTGTTGGTCCCTGCATATTCTGCGTATCCTCAAAAATTGACCTATGGGGATACCCCTGATAGTATGTCGAGGATGACCTGATTGACTGATTAAGTAAAGTATTGCCAGACATAGGTTCTCTGAACAGACTGGTGTAAATGTCCGTTCCAGAACCACACAGATGTACATCTAAAAAAATCAATCTCCTTTTTGTCGCATTGTCCCGTGAAGTGTATGTAGATTGTTGTCATTCTGATTATGATACAACAAGAAATTCTCTATGGAGCCAAATTCAACTTCCACAATAAAGATCAGATCATCAATGTACCAATGGAACATTTTAATCAATGATCTAAAAGGATTGTTAACACCATATATATGATGACGTTCCCACCAACCCATATATAAATTAGCCAGTGATGGTGAGAACTCCCATAGCTGCTCCACACTGTTGGAGAAACCAATCCCCATTAAAAGTAAAAAAAGTTATGTGTTAATGGGTATTGGAGAACAGCCAAGACAAAGAATCTGAACTCAATACTGTAAAGAGTATCACGTTCTAAATTGAAAGCAACCACTTCTAGTGCCTTATCATGAGGTATACAAAAGTACAAGCTTGAGACATCACAGGTGATCCACAAGGAATTTTCTTCCCATCTTATGCCACCTGCAATGCTCAATAAATGATTGGTGTCTTTTAGATAGCTAGGGAGACTACACACCAAAAGTTGCAATACACCATCCAACCACTGACCCAATTTATCATTAAGGGAACCAATACCCACAATAATTGGTCTTCCATATAGCGAATTTAGTCCCTTATCAGTCTTTCGAAGATGGTGGAAAATGGGGGCCACAGGATATTCAAGGATCAAACCTGACACCATTTTCTCATCAAAAATACCCAAATTTACCCTTTCATTAACTAAACCAACCAAACATCTTATATTTTTTGGTAGGGTCACTGAGTTTGAAGTATGTGTCATGGTTGGATAACTGTCTCTCTGCTTCACATCTATATTGTTCCACTCCCATGACAACCATCGAACCTCCCTTGTCTGATTTTTTTTTTTTTTATCAATAAATTTGTATTACATTTTTCATTATACAAAAGGTGAATAACATATATCATGTAATTCCAAAACATTACAAGTGCTGGTATCAATGATCGAGAGTTACAGACTTTCACAGCTGTTTTAACAGTAATGTACACAATAAGTGATATTTGTTGTGCCAGTGGCGCTGTCCCTCTAGCCAGTGCATCTCATTGGGAACGTTGAGTGAACTTAGAAACGAAAAGAAAAAGAAGGAACTCGGACCCTAAATATGTTACCGTTACTCGGGACTCTGTAGAGTATGTTCAATATTTACTATGAGCTCAGATTAGTTGGTTATGCAGATTATATTAGTTTTGTTCTGCCTTATATGTGTTATACCATTACCATACCATACCATTCTATCCATGGTTGCCAATGAAGGAAGAAATCTGCGTATTTTCCCTCTATTGTGGCTAACATACTTTCATAAGTGTAGTGTACTGATAGTGTACGGATGGCTTCTGCTACCTCAGGAGGATCCGGGGATCTCCAAAGTCTGAGTATCACTAATTTAACTGCTAGAAATAAGAGGGTAGTGAATTTCCTGTGGAGTGGTGATATATCCTCAATGCCTAGGTTTAGGGGAGCTAGAGATGGGGAAAGTTGTATAGGTAGGCCTGTGACTTGGCTGAAAATTGAGAATATATTGGACCAAAATTTAGCCAGTCTCCCACATGTCCACAATATGTTAAAGATGGTGCCTGATTGTGAACAGTTTCTCCAACACAAAGAAGATGTGGAGGGATCAAATTTGGCAAACCTGTATGGTGTTAGGTACCATCTTTGTGTGAAAGTTGACAAAGATTGGTGCATTTAGTAGCTGAGTGGGTATGTTGTAAAGATTTGTGCCATTGCTCTTCTGTGTAGGAGGTAGGAAAGTCCCTTTCCCAGGCAAGACTAGAGTTTGTTTTCATGAGTATAAATTTGTTGTTGAGAAAGTTGTAAAATAGCGATATTCCGCCTTTGCGACTTTCTCTAGCAGTAAGATATGTGTGTATCTTCCAAAACAATTTGCAATGTATGTAGTTGCTACTTTTGAGATATGATGCTACACAAATATAATTGAATTGATCTGATGCCGGAAGGCTGTATTCTAGCTGTAAATGTGTGAAAGATTCCATAGTTGTGCCCACAAATAGGTCCAAAGCCCATTTTATTCCCCGGGATTTCCACTTGGTCAAGTTCAGTTCAGGGATTATCAGTGCTATTGTGGTTATGGGTATCGCAAGATGGATAGTTGGGGTTAATAAAGATTTGAACAACACAATTTTTTCCAGGATTCCAGGGTCGCTAAGACTGGGAGAGAGAAAACTGTGGGTTTTGCTGTAAGATAAGGGTAAGCCAAGATATATATATCATGTAGGTCTCCACCTGGTATTTGGGTTTGCTCCATGAGCCCCCATAGTGGCATAGATTGGTTAGGGAACCAGCCTCTAATATGTGCTAATAATACAGCCATATGATAATCAGCGAGAATTGGTAGGCCTACTCCTCCCACCCTCCTTGTCTTGCTAAGTTTGGAAAAGGCACTTCTAGCTTTTTTGCCTTCCCATAGGAATCTAGAAAGTGTACTTTGTAGGTTGTGAAGACATTTTTTGGGGATAGGTAAAGGAACTGTCCTGAATATGTATAGTATTTGGGGTAAGAGCTGCATTTTGAAGGCCGCCAATCTTCCTAACCATGATAACACATGTTTGCTTAATTTTTGCGTTCCTTCTTTTAATTTACTTTCAAGTGGAAGGTAATTATCTTTGAAGAGCTGTTCAGGATGGGAAGTGAGGTATATCCCTAAGTAGTTTATTGCATAACCATTCCATATATATGGGAATCTGGTTTGCATGTCCAGTTTTTCTTGTTGGGATACCCCTAGATGTAATATATAAGATTTGGTGCCGTTTACTTTGTAGTATGACACCATACCATATTCCTGAAGTAGACGAGATACACGATCCAGGGAAGACACCAGCTTTGTGAACATTAGGATTACGTCATCAGCGAAAAGGCTTATAACATATTTTCTGTTATTGATCATAAAGCCCCGTATTTGAGGTGTTTGTCTAATGCTGGCGGCTAAAGGTTCCATTAAGAGATTAAAAATAAGGAGAGATAGTGGGCAACCCTGCCTAGTGCCATTTGTTTGGACAGCATACCTGACATGTATACTCAAGCTGATGGTGAGGTGTACAGGGCAAGGGTGGCAGATAGTAAGTGGCCTGTAAATCCAAATTTCTCCAGGGCGTATGTCAGATACAGCCAATGTACCATATCAAACACCTTTTCTACGTCTAGGGCCAGAAGCAGAGAAGGCGTTCGTTCTTTCCTAGCATGGTGAATTATATTAATTAGGCGTCTTGTGGTGTCGGACAATTGTCTACCCTTTGTAAAGCCCGATTTATCTGGGTCAATCAGGGTGGGCAGAATATCAACTAATCTTAATGCTATCATTTTGGCATAAATCTTTAGATCATTGTTCAATAATGATATAGGCCTAAAGGTTTGGGGTACATCCAGTGTCTTCCCTGGTTTAGGCAACGTGATTATCAGTGCTTCCAACATCTCGGGTGGAAAGGAAGCAGAGGCAGCTGTGACATCATATACTCTAAGGAGGTACAGCCCTAGGATTGATTTAAAACTTTTATTGTATTCTCCTATGAGTCTATCTGAGCCTGGGGATTTGTTACTCGGGAGTGTTTTTATAGCCTGTAGTAATTCAGTCAAGGAGAAGGGAAAGTTTAATTCTTGGAGTTGTGACGGGGAAAGTGTGGATAATTTGATATCCGATAGGAGGTTTTTTATGTCCATTGGAGAGGGTTGTACGGTTAAATCATCTTGACTTTAATTATAAAGAGAGCTATAATAGTTGCTAAAGGCATCCGCAATGCCTTAAGGGTCATACATCTTTAGTTTAATTTTAGGGTGAATAAGGTGTGCTATTTTGGTCTTAAAGCATTGCCCTTGTAGTTTATGAGCTAATGCTTTTCCAGCTATGTTATTTGTGGAATAGAAGGACATTTTCATCCTTTTTTCCCTTTACTCGATGGTTTGGAGTAAAACTAGTCTTAGGTCATGTCTCAAGGTGGTAAGTTTTGTGCTGGTGGAAGGGGTAGGGTTCTTTTTATTATGGGTTTCCAGGGTGTTAAATTCCATTAGTAAAGTGGTAATTCTTTGCTGCCTCTGCTTTTTGATCCTAGCCCCTAGTTGGATAAATATGCCTCTTATGTATGCCTTGTGGGCATTCCATAGTAAAAAAGCATTATCTGTGGATGAGGAATTGATCTGAAAGTATTCGGCCAAGCGGTCCTCTATGTTTTTTTTAGTGGTTGTATTTTGTATAACTTGAGAATTAGAACATCACCTTTTGGAGCAGCCACTTATCCATTAGAAACAGATTAATCCTTGTATACGTACAATGTCTATGGGAGTAGAATGAGTAGTCTCTTTCACTGGCACGTGTGCAACGCCAGGCATCGTATAGGTCATGTGATCGCAGAAAGTTTACCAGAGATGGTATTCTTTTAGAAGGCGCTATGGTGGAGTCCATTTGTGGGTCTGGAACAATATTAAAGTCCCCACACAATATGAGGTAGCCTTGCTGTATCCTCTTCACCTTTATCATAGGCCCGTTAAGAAATTTAATTTGACACTTGTTGGGAACGTAAACGTTCACTAAAGTGTACCGGACATTGTTGATGTCACATACTATAAGGTAGCCACCCAATGGATCTGACTTTTCAGAAAGTAGGTGGAAGAAAACTGAGTCCTTAACTGCAATCATCACCCCCCTTTTTTGCTGTCATATTAGAAGAGAAGTAATGTTGGAAGGATTTATGAGTGCATTTAGGTGGTGCCTTGTGTTGGAAGCATGTCTCTTGAACGCATAGTATATCGCAATGAGAAGAATCAGCCTCTCTCCAGAGGGACGCCCTTTTGGCTGGGTGATTCAGACCATGTGCATTTATTGAGATTATTTTAATCAGTATGGCATTGGTTGTGTGGTACATTTTGTGTCAACTAGTGAGTGTACTTACATCTGGGCCCATTGGTAGTCGATCTGTAGAAGCTGAGTGTTCATTGTTTCCGGTCCGTAATGGTACAGGAGGTTTTGTAATTTTCTTGCTTGTCTGGATGATCACAATTGAAGAGTCCCGAGTATAGTAACAGGTACATTTTCTGAAAGGGTAACTTGTAAACAAAAAGAAAATAACATGAACTAGAACTTAAAAGGAGGGTATTTATAACCCAGGTGCAGAACATTCCTGCTCAGGTGTGTGGGAGCTTGCGTTGTGGAAGGAGCTCCAAAAACCAGGGGCCCTATGTTAGGGCAAGCACTGTAAGGCATCATGGCATAGAATTAGATTTCTCATGGCTTATGAAGAGTCAGAAGCCTGTTTCCATTGAGGGGGGATTCTGCTGGGGCTCCCTGCACTGGAGGATGCAGGAGGATCATCCGGTATAATCTTCCATTTTTGAAGGTGCCGGAAACCTTCGGTTGGGGAGGTGATCACGTGGGTTGATCCAGTATCAATAGTAATCAACAATTTAGTCGGGTATTCCCACTGATAGCTGACATTGTGATTTCTTAGCACTTTTGTAACGTTATTTAAATTTTTGCAGCGTGAATTGCGACAAGTCCGCATAAAATGCAGGGTAGAATAGTCAGTGTTGCGGTGTTCCCCTCTGCATGTAATTAGCATCAAGCTTTCTTTTGTTTGATAAAAATGCATTCAAAATAGAATATCCCTAGGGGCATGTTCTGGTATGAATGAGGGTTTTGGGAGACGATGGATCCTGTCTATGGATAGTTCAATAGCAGGAAGATCAGACATTAGGGTAGCAAGCATTGCAGTAGTATATGAACGTAATTCAGAAGGTTGTACTGTTTCTGGAATGCCTCTTATATTGATATTGTTCCTTCTGCACCTGACTTATAAAACCGGTAATTTTGCTTTGATCCATGTTTGTTCTTCCTCTGCTGTGTCATGTGCGTCTACCAAATCATTAATTGCCGTGGCATACTCCCCCATTTTAGATTCAATATGGTCAACTCTGTCACCCACTGCAGTAAGTTCTGTACTAAATTTTCTCATACATGCCATCATGTCAGTGTGAATAGTGCTTCTCAATGAGATAAGCATATCCTTAAATGTTATGTCCAGAACTGGTTGGTTCAGCGTGGGGAATGAGACTATGGAATCAGGGAGTTCCCTAGTATCCTCCTGTGAGTCTGCATTAGACCTTACCTCCCATTGCTGCAGCCCTGGATCATCCATTCTAAACCGAGCTTTAGCTGGGCTTCTGTTGAGGGGTGAGGAGGTCTGCGAAGTCTCTCCAGACTCAAATGCTTGCCTGTACGCTGGGTCATTGTGGCTCTGTGGAAGCCTGTGAGCTGTTCGCGGGGTAGAGGAAGAGCCGGCGCAATCTTGCCCACAAGGTTGCGGTGGCTGTGTGAAGTAAGCCGTCAGCTTCTTCGGGTGGTGTTCTGCCTGCCATCTTCGGGGCATGTTGCCGGGATGCTGGGGAAGCAATCCGCCATGCTGGGTGCTTCGTTTTGGTGCCTCTTGTCGCTGTGAGCCCCTACTGTAGCCCGCCGTGTGCCGGAGCTCCGAGATAACACCACCATCTCGGTGGAGTCCAAGCCATGCCCCCTCCCTTGTCTGAGTTTTTAATGACTATTGATGTATCATTTTCAAGGGTTTTGAAGGCTTTCCTTTCTTGACGTGAAAGATTGTCCTGTCTAGTGTAGGTGCCTGATGTGGATTGTATACATAAAGTAGTGAGATCTCTCTTAACTATCTTCTGAAATGTATCAATTTCAGGGCAACGTGCAATGACAGGATAAAAATCTGAGCGTTTTTTAATTAAATCAGAAGTTTGATGCATAGACTCACTATCCCTAGCAGGCCCGACGGCTCCTTCCCAAGACAAATTCCTCCAAATCTCCCAGTGCACACTGTTCCCTAAAAGATAACAATGTGTCCCCATTCAAAGCACCACACACACACAGAGAAAACAAACAGGAAGCAGGCACCTCTTAGTTAAGACTGTATAGTTTTAATTGACAAAGTGCATTAAAAACACTCACATTTAGGTTTCATTACTCGGGCACAGGTTAGTCCAGTTACACCAATCTCCATCACAGCTCCTAGCAGAGGGTGTCACGTTCTGTGAATCCTTCTCATGGCCGGCGTCCTGACCAGCAGGAATCTTCCAGAATGTGTGCAGAGTCCAAAGCGAGGCTTGGAGAGCAGCTGGTGGATTACAGGGAAGTCCAAAGCGAGACTTGGAGAGCAGCTGGTGGATTACAGGGAAGTCCAAAGCGAGGCATGGAGAGCAGCTGGTGGATTACAGGGAAGCACTGGAACACAGCATGTGGCATGATGGTGTCACAGACACAATTGCAACGCATTTCTGAGCATGTGCACTAGGGGGATGTTTGTAGTGCGCGCTCCTTTCTCAAGCCGAATTGTATAGGCTGTGAACAGCCTTTTTATGTGCCTTGGTGGTGCTGCCACCCAGTGGGGAAAATGGAAATAGCGCTCTATACATACACATAGAGGCTTACATATTCTTAAATAAAAAAGAAACACACTATGAGGGTATGTATATACATATCCCTCAGTATGTACACAGTATAGCAATATGAAATAATAGACATGGATCTTCAATGCAAAGATTAGCGGCATATTTTATAAAAAAAAGATGTAAACACTTTAAAAACAGAAAACCATATTATACAATATTCAATTAATTTAATTAAATCAATTGTGTATGTGCTATGGATTAAAGAATAGAACGGACAATTTTAGATAGGTGTTACTATAAGCGTGGTTATATACACAGAAAAAAAAACCCTTGTGCACAGAGCACGGTATAACCCCTCAGGATTTTAATTGATGAACCAAATGTAAATAAAAAAATATATATTTATTGTTCACAGTATGATATACTATTCAAATAACATACTAATATTAAAAAGATTATTCAAAAAGTAGTAAACATTAAAAACATGGTAGACATGAAACTAAGCTGCCCTGTACAAACATTCCGGGCTAGCACAGATCAATCCTGGAAGTGACGCCTGACATGTTTCGGAAAAAGACGTCCTTCTTCAGAGGCTTAGTGTCACTTATAGCAAACATTTAGTCTTTATACAATATTGATATAAATAGAGATTAGTACAACAATAGGATAATGAAAAAAAGGTTTTGCCTATTAGAATTACATTTTACTTTCAATATGTTTTTATTTTAAATGGTACATACAAATTATGCAATAACATATTTATACGCTCAGGAGGGAATGCCTCCTAGAGCATGACACTCAAAGGTTACAAACAGAAATATATTTCGATAGTCGGCTCAGCCATGGAAACTTATGGGAAGGCCCGCTAATGATTATTAATACCCAAATACTAACATAACAAGATCCAGGCTCTACCCCTAAAGCTTTTAGGGATCTCTTCCCTGCCCCCGGCACCCCTGACGGGATCTGACTGTGCCGAACGAGGGAAATCCCCCTTTACTACACTGCCCATATGGGCTGAGCAAACAGGTAAGATAGGACGATTGTGTGTCCCCCTGAGCGAGGAAGATTACCTAACGGTAGCATCTAATTAATTTATCAACATTTAGGTATCTGACATGAGTTAACCGACAGAGATAATAGAAAAAAGAAAGAGAAGAAAGAGTAAGAAGGGGAGAGGTGGGAAAGGGGGTCCTCATGATCAAGGAGGAGATAGGATTATTTCTTCTGCCTCTTGCATTTCTTATGCCTCTTGCATAGCTATTGGATAGTCGTGACTACAGATTGTTTAGGAATGGTGTCGTACCTGAACACCCGGAATGAGGGAAGTTCCCATATATTGGGCCCAAGGCTCCCATATTTTTGGGAATTTTGAGGAGGTGTCTGTCAGAATGCTGGTATGTTTTTCTTGGGTCATAATCCATGAAATCTTCCTTTTGACTGTATGTATTGCAGGTTTTGGTTGTTTTCAGGCTTTGGCAATTGTGATTTTTGTACCCAGCAGTATAAAGTAGTTTGGGATGCCTTGGTTATGTCTGGGATGCATGTATTTAGAAGTGCCACCTCTGGGGTCCTGGGGACCTGGCAAGCCGTCACCTTGAAGATCATGGAGAAAACTGTTCTCCAGAAAGTGCGGATTTTGGGGCATTCCCACCAAATGTGGGCCATTGTGCCTAGGTGTTGGCATCCTCTGAAGCACAGAGGGCTTGCTGAGGGGTATAAGACTGCTAGTCTGGTAGAGGTTAGGTACCATCTGGGTAGCAGTTTGACGATTGCCTCCATGAGAGAGATATTTTGGATCCCTTTGAAGGATTTGGATAGTGCTGCTTGCCAAGTCTCCAGATCCCTGCAGTGTTGGAAGTCAACCTCCCAAGTGTTCATGTATGGGGTTTTGTCCATAGGACAAGTGAGGGCTGAATATATCATCGAGATTCCCCCCTCTGTTCCATGGCTTGTCCGCACCACAACTCGTATGCTGTGAATTTGGGGGAAGGGGTTTTTCCTTCCAGATGGTGTGAAGAAAATTGGTGATTTGGTAGAAATGGAAGCGTTCCGATTCCAGGAGTTCCAGGTGTTTGATACAAAATTTGATGTCGATTGGCCCAGTGGAGGTGAAGAGGTGTCCTATCCGGTATAGCCCTTTGTTTAGCCACCATTTAAATGCTGAGATGTCTAGTCCGGGTGGAAAATCGGGGTTGTAAAAGAGATGAGCTAGCGGGCGTCCCTTGGATCTGTGGATGAATAAAGTGTTCTGAGGGATGCAATATCCTTTTTTACCCCATATATATTTAAGTATGTTACTCTGTAAAGATCGTAAGTGGTCTTTCCTGATTGGTATAGGAAGGGAGCGAAAGAAGTAGAGAAGTCTGGGTAGGAGGGTCATTTTGATAGAATTGATCCAGCCCAGCTCATGTTTTGACCATTGAGCAAGGTCTGCCTCCAGCTTTTTTTTGAAGAGTGAGGGGTAATTATGTGTGTAAAGAGTTTCTGTTTTGGCCGTCAAAGTGATACCTAGGTAGCGAATGGAGGTATTGCTCCATTTGAATTTGAAGGACTGTTTTAGAGAGGTTACTGTTTGAGGAGGTAAAGAGACGTTGAGAGCTTGGGATTTAGAGAAGTTAACTTCAAGTCCTGAGATTTTGGCAAATTTCTCTAACAGTAAGCAGAGATTGGGTAGTGAAGTGAGTGGGGAAGTCAGGAAAAGGAGGATGTCATCGGCGAATAAGCCGCATTTCTGCGTCTGGTCCCCACAGGTCACCCCTTTGATGTCCGGATTATGTCAAACTGCGATCGCCAGTGTTTCTATAGCTATTGCGAATATAAGAGGAGACAACGGGCACCCTTGCCTGGTGCCTTTCATAATGTCTATTGGTTTGGAATAGTGTCCCTGTAGACGTATCTGGGCCCATTATACTTTTAAGTCATTGTTTATGAGGGAGATCGGCCTGTAGTTGCTAACGTCCTCGTGGTTCTTGTCAGGCTTGGGTATGATTGTGATTAAAGCCGTATTAAGGTGAGTATCTAGGGGGTCTCCATTGGTCTTGGAGTTAAAGAAGGAGGTCAGGTGAGGTGCTAGAATGTGCGCAAAGGATTTATAATAGGGTATGGAAAGACCATCAGGACCCGGGGCAGACCCCTTTCTGAGGTCCTTGATGACCCCCAATACCTCCCCTTCCGTGATAGGTGATTCAATCCTTTGTGAGCGTCTTTTAGGGAAGGGATAGGAAGATCCTCCAGGAATCTAGGGATGAAGTCAGCAGTAGATGTAGCAGGTCGTCTATACAATTTAGAGTAAAATTCTGGGAAAGCTTCCAGTATCTTGGATGGATTATTCATGGGGGGTTGACCATTTATCCTGAGCTTGGGTAATGCATGAGTTTTGATGGGGGGAGAAAGTTTTGTTGCTAGTAGGGGACCTATTTTGTCTGCCTGTGTGTAGAATTTATGTTTGTTCCAGCGAATGGCCTTTTCAGCTTTGGCTGTGAGTGCTAGGTTGAGATCTAATCTGGCTTTGTCGATGAGCGAGGAGGGGGTCTTGGATGGGTTTTTTTTGTGTGAAGCCTTGAGTTTATTGTATTCTCTGTCTAACCAAATTATATCGGCTCTTTGTTCTCGTTTGATCTGTGTGGAGATCTGAATGAGCTTACCCCTTATGAAAGCTTTGTGCGCCGCCCAGATCATTTCCGGGGATGTGTCCTCTGTTTTATTGAGTGTAAAGTACTCCTGCAGTGCTGTTTCAAGTTCTGTAACTCTGATGGGGTCAGATAGTAACGACTCATTGAGTCTCCATTGTCCTATAGATTCATTCAAGGCTCCTGTTTTAAGTGTTATAGTGACAATGGAGTGATCCGAAAGGGCCGATTCCTTGATTTGGGCTCTGTGTATTAGTGGGAGTAGTGAGGATGGGGTCAGGATGTGGTCGATCCTAGCATAAGTGTTGTGAGGGGAAGAATAATGGGTGAAGTCCCGCTTGTTGGGATTGAGTTCCCTCCAAGTGTCAGACAGGCCATGTGCATGTATCGTCTTTGCGATTCTGAGACTTTCTTTGGTGGGACGTGTGAGTTGAGACCGCGGTGGTTTAGACTTGTCCAACCCCTGATCGAACGCTGCGTTCAGTTCTCCGCCAAATATGATCGTCCCCTCCAATTTCTGAGCTAGTATGTGCAATAGTGATTATATAGTGAATAGTGACAATTTAGCTTGTCCTCTATTTGATGCATAATAGGAGACCAATGAATACAGATGGTCTCCCACCGTGCCCTTAACCAAGAGGAACCTGCCCTCTGGGTCAGCATGCTCAGAGATTTTCACAAACTTATGGTTTTTGGAGATTAAGATTGCAACTCCCTTGGTTTTGTTGTTTGCGCTCACTAAAAAGAACTGTGAGAAGTGTGGGTGAAGAAACTTAGGGCTATACCTGGATGGGAAATGTGTTTCTTGTAACATAATAACGTCTAGCTTGAGATGTTAGTAATAGTCAAGAACCTTTCTCCTTTTAATCGGGGAGTTGAGTCCCTGAACATTGTGTGACGCTTTTTGTAGTTCAGTTATGGTGCCGTCAGCCATGGAGCAGAGGGAGTGGGATGCAACGTAAACAGCCTCCACTTACTCTTAGATGTGTTGACACTTGGATGGTAGCGTGATGATCATTGTTCCGTGTTGGTGGGTTATGGGCAGTCACTTCTTCGAGCGTGTGAATGTTATCTGAAACACAAGATGCAGTTAGATGCAATGTTGTGATCGGGAGGGAGGGAGGGAAGAACAGAAAAGGAAAGGAAAGGTCTCCTAGAAAAGAAAGAAAGGACACGGGGAAGGAGAAACCCCACGTGTCCTTCTGACGAGAATCAGATAATGTCTGGCCCATCCAGGCTCAGACAACCTAACCCTCAGAGACCAAAGGGTATCTAAGGGTTAGATAGGTGCGCAAGTGGTCCATCACGAAAGCAGATGCCCTCTAAATAACATGTACTTCTAATGTAAATAATATCCTCACGTAAGCATATCTCAGTATCTAGCAGCTTAACTGGCTATAGACCCTTCACCTCCCCTACTTGCATGTTCCCCTCCCCCCTAACTCCTCATTCCCCTCTCAATCACAGCAGAGCGTCCATTGGGGGAACTATTCAGGTTATCCCTTACTGAATGGTTAAAGTACTCTCTGGAGCAGTGGGGGGATAAGATATCCAACCTTGTGAGGTGTAGCTGCCTTGTGGTCAACGTTCACTGCGATAAACAAAATCAATGGAAAAAAAAAAAAATGAAAAATAAGTGCACTGAAGAATCAGTAACCGGTGCCCGGGTGACCAGCGTGCCCAAGGATTTAGGCACGAGGGACCCCCACAGTTGGGGGAATTATTACTCTGATCCCTGCTTCACACCCGGGATGTGTTAGGTGAGATCCAAGTCATCACTGGCTTCAAGTTGGGTTGTTGTCTTTGGCCTTCTTAGCTTTTCCTGTAGACCACAAGGGAGATTGAGGGCTGGTGGGGGTCGGTCTTTTGTTAGAGTTGACTCCGGCATTAGTTGTGTCCATTTCAGCTTCCTGGGAGATGATTTTCAGGTGTAAAAGGAGTTTTTATCCTTCTGGGAGGGATGAGAAAGCATATTGTTTACCCTTAATGGAAAACTTAACCGCGAATGGGAAGGACTACCTGTACTATGTATGTCTCTTTGGGTGAGAGCGAGAAGCAGGGGTTTCAATGATCTCCTCCTCTGGATCGTGTAGGGTGAGAGATCCGCAAAAATCTGCACTTGGTGACCCATGCACATTACTGTGTGAGCAGACCTGGCCTGTCGCATCACTTCCTCCTTCACTGTGTAGTGATGGGGCTTGGCAATAACATCTCTTGGGGTACCAGCTTTTCTGGGGGCCCCAAGGCTCTGTGGGCCCTGTCCAGCTCTAGGCGGTGAGATGGGATGGTGGGGATTAGTTGTTTAATCAGGTCTTGCACTACTTCAGGAATATTTTGAATCATTTCAGGTAGGCCACGAATTCTGATATTGTATCGTCTTGACCTATTCTTAAGTTCATCGATACGAGCCATGGCTAGGTGGAGTTGATCTTGCACGGTACAGATGTGCTGAGAATTTTGGTTAGTGATAGCTATAGTTTCTTCAACTTTGTGTTCGATCGTGTCGATCCGGGCTCCCAGATTGATAAAATCAGCCTTGAGATCCCCTGTGATTTTAGCAGCCGTTTGAGCCAGTCCTTTGTCCAGTAGTTCAGAAAATCTGTGGAAGAGGGTGTCCATGTGAGAGGCAGGGTCTCTGGCTGGGGTGTCCTGAGGAGGATAGCCTGTGTGCCCTGTGTTAGATCCCATTGGAGACAGAGAATAGTCATTTAGAGAGCATTCATTGAGGGATTCTGTGGAAGCTGGGGATGGGGTGAGGATAGGTGGGTATCCTGTTTGCCTTCCTGGTGTGAAGTGAAGGGGGATGTGGGGTTGCTCTGACCTGTAGTCCGCCTGTCCTGTGGAGCAAAGATCCTGTGTCTGTGGCTGTGCCTGTGATGTGGCGGCCATCTTGGATGTCCCAGCCGTTCCTGCTTTGTCTAATTGCGGCCACAGGTTCCGTTTTACCGTAGCCCCGTGCATATGGGGGTGTAGCCGAGACTGTGTAGTATGCCTCCCTCAGTTTTGGGGTCTGTCTTTGCGCTGAGGAAATTGCTGTGGGCGCCGTCGTCTCATGAGGGAGCGGGGCTCTAGGCAATCGCGGCCATTTTGCAAGCCCCGCGCATGCGCCTAGAATTACATTTTAAACCATGATCTTACATGCTAAACCAAAGCTAATAAAAACAAGACAATGGATAGAGTGTACTTACAAAAGCGGATCAGCCAACAGCGAACACACAAAGAGATGATTAAATAAGCGTCTGCACACCCTTAGGGTCTGCAGGCAAATAAAGCCACTCAAGATGGAATAAAGAGGGCATTTGTCCACTTCAAGCCACACAGTGATCGAAGTGGGAGAGCAATACCCTGTACACATGATCGGATTTTCCAACAACAAAACCTTGGATTTTTTTCCGAAGGATGTTGGCTCAAATTCATCTTGCATACACACGGTCATACAAATCTTGTCAGAAATTCGAAACGTCAAGAATGCGGTGATGTACAACATATACAATGGGACTATAAAAAGGAAGTTCAATAGCTAGTGCACCACCCTTTGGGCTCCTTCTGCTAATCTTGTGTTTGTCTCATGTTAGTAGAAGTTTGGTGAGAGACGATTCACGCTTTTCAACCTCGTGCTTTTCAGTTCATTTACTGCTTGTTATGTTATGTAAGTTTGTGCTTGTGGGTTCATATCTGTTCTTCAGTGCGTTTTCAGTTCATTCCTGTCTTTCAGTGTGTTCTATTAAATAGTTTGTATCTGTTTTTCAGTGCATTCTTGTCCGCTCATTTCTGATTTTCAGATTATTCTTCTCAGGTTCTTTCTGATTTTCAATGCATTCTGTTCATTTGTTCTGACCAGCCAACCATTTTCTAGCCATCTTGCGGGTATGTACTTGTCATACAACTCGGGGTCATACTATTATAATTATAAGGGGTATAATAGTACAGTGTTGTTGGCGTTTGGTGTCCGTGACGTACTAGGTTCTGTATGTGGACGTGGGGAAAAATGGACGGATGTCGGGTGGTGGAGTCATCGCTCAGACAGAGTTTTTCAGACAGCTCCAGAATGTCGGCTTGGACTTGCCACCTCCGGAGGACAACGTGGCAGGACTCCCATTTGTGTTTGTCACGGATGAAGCTTTTGGGCTGGGTGACCATCTGATGCAACTACTTTAGTTGCAAGGAAGGGGTTGCACCCACAAAAGGCGTATGTTGATATCCCGTGATGGAAGATGGCACATGATGACACACTGTGTGCATCTTCAAAATTTGGCTTTCAAATTACTTTGAAACTTTAGTAAAAATAAAAAATACAACGACAAACTGTTCAATTTTTGAGTGTTTTAGATTCTGCCTAAAACATCAATGATGTACTTCATTTTTTGTTGTACATTATTGATGTTTTCCTTGAACTTCTATAAATCTCAATTGCACACCATTATCTCCCAGATGAGAACTTGTGCACTTGCACTGTTGAAATGAGTTTCTTCTTCCACAACATCCACATCACCTAAAAATAAAAAAAAAACACACCATGTATTATAAATATGCAGGCATACATCTATTACCTGAAGCTGTGGTCTCAGACACTGACCTGTTGTGGTCACTATTTCGCTCACTTCATTACCCTCTCCCTCCACATCTTCTTCAGGGTGTGTGGGGATTTCCCCTTCTTCAGGAGGGGTGGGGTTCCTGGTGTCCTCAGATGTCCCGATTCTTTTCTCCCCTATGTGAATACAAAATAGATATACTTAGCACACAGGTATATGAGGCAAAAAATAGGAATATGAAACATTGCTTGGAACTGATGTACAATTGTCTGTTTTGGCCAAGTTCCAAGCTGAAGACATGATTTTTTACCTTCCTTAAAGCTGGAATACTTACCTTTTTTGGTAAAGTATCACACATGGAGAGACCCCTAGTGTCCACTGGAGCACCTGTGTGGGACACCCTAAAAAGGGTGTTCTGGTGTCCCACACTAGTGCTCCTGCGTCCAGATGTGTAAACAGCTGCTGAGTGCCCTCTCCTTACACTGACTCAAGTTTGCATTTCATTCTAGTTACAAACCCATCTAAACAACAATGTACTAAACTTCTTTTAATACAAATAGGCAGGGCTTTTTTTAGCTGGAACTTGGTGGAACTCAATTCCTCCACCTCTGAATCAGGCCCTTTGCTCCCTGCTCAGCACTATCACTGGTACACAGAAGTCCGGCTTCTGTGTTTACCAGTGAAAGCTTGTTTTCCAGCAGCTCAGACAGATTTGATCTCCTGAGCAGCTCCCACTGAGTGCAGGATGGGGACAAGGGAGATGCAGGTGCTAGGGTGCATTGCGTATGCCGACACCCCCACTGGATGATCTCCCTGTAAATTAGAGCGAAGGAGGCACCTACAGTGTGTGGGGAGATACTAGAGCCGGTTGGATGCTTCAATTTTATAACGCAACAAATGTAAGACATGTGGAAGATGGTAACGCTCTTAAGGAGGGTATTTAATGCCCCTTTAATACCCTCCCACTGTTAGTGAAATTTGACCACACCCACTATTTGATGGGGTTTGGAAAGTGTGTGTGGGGGAGGGGGATTTTAGGGGGTCGTGGTTGAGTTCCTGCACCTATTTTCTGAGAAAAAAAGCTCTGCAAATAGGCATGAACAAAATTAGTTAGCCTGCATCTGCCAAAAACATTGTATTAGTGGACGAACAAACGATGTTTACTACGAAGGATTACTGTGCCCACAAACCTGAAACTTGCCATTTTAAACTGTACAGCAGTAAAGAAAAGCACATAGAGCAGCATGCAAGTAATAATAATAATAGGAACACATGACAAATACTTACTTTTTAGAAGCAGTTTCCTGATCCTTCTGTACTGATCGTGCTCCCTCAATTTCAGGTCTGACCAGCGTTTCCTTAATTGCTCCTTGGATCGTCGTACCCCAAAATTCCTGTGCAGACTTCTCACAACTTTAGTCATGATCTTGGCCTTTCTCACATTTGGGTTTCTGCACGGTCCATACTTCCCATCATAGTCGGCCCTCTTCAAGATGTCCACCATCTCCACCATCTCTACAAAGGACATATTTGAGGCCTTAAATCTCCTCCTGAATCGGGACATTTCTGTCTTCAGGCTTTAGTCGTCATTGCTGCTATTCTCAAGCACCTGTTGTCTCTCCGCCATGTGCTCTCTCACTGTGCCGCAAGAGAAGGGGCAGGGAATACACTAGAAAGAAGGTCAGGGGCGGAGTTTCTTTTTTTTTTCAAATAACAGTTTTTATTAATGTTATCATTCGTGTTAGCAATACAGAATAAAGAAGCATAGCAAATCTCAAATATTATCCAGCATATCTTATCCACAATATCAAACATATACTTATGAAATAAAGGTATTGAGTTTTTGTTAAATTTCAATGATGTCTCAATGATTAACTTTTAGCAATTCCTTTTGTAGATAAAGAATGTTAATTCAGTTACTCTGTTGCAGAGTAATGCCTATGGTAAAACATATCTTTAGTACCTGTAGTATAGAGGGATAGGTAGAAGTAAAGGAAGAAGAGAAAAGGAAAAGAGGGGAGAAAAAATGAGATGGTACCTGGTCATGGTGGATCCTCCCGGAGATGCCACAGCTCCCAAACCCCGTTGTACTCTTATTGTTTGTTCAGAACAGTAAGAAAAAGGGATTTGGCACTATAGCCTCTGTCCTTAAATTGGTCATGCAGAAGATGCACCTGTTTCAAAGTTCTCATCATCCGTGCAATTCCTCCCAACCCTGAGGTCTTTGAGCATTAATGATCAAGAGGCTGGGGATTTACACAGATGAGTTTTGGGAGACTTTAATCCCTGTGTTTGGTGTGACCGCCGTAGCGGTGCTTACATCTGGTAAGGAGATCACTTACTCACATTGGGTGAACACCATTCCTTGGCGATTGGGATCTTCTTTGTAAATCTTTCAAGTCACAATCTTGGATATCCTATTATACTGGGACTCTGAAGAAGTTATATGTTCATATGCACATCACTTCGTTTCTGGGTTGTAATCATCACTTTATATGAAGTTTTTTTGGACACTTGCTGATTTTGCTCTATGGACACTTTATATAATTTTTACTAATTTAATTTGTATACTATTTTGATCAGGTTTGTGGAGTGGTAAATACTAGTTGGATTGTTGATTGATAATCTCCTATCCATGGTATATTGGTCATTTGATTTATTACCATATATTCACTTATGTGACACTGCTTTAGTTTTCTTTTTTCATTATGTTTTCACCACTTCTGAACATTTGACACAATTCAACCATTTTGTGTTTTTTTTTCCCAATATTTCTAGCGCCGCATCTACACATATAGTTGTATCTGGACATCATCAAAAGTCACTTTACGTGCCAGGCATGCCTGCTTCATGATTTCTTCCTTAAGAGGGTAGGAACTGACTCTGCATATGATATCCCTCGGTTTGGCGGTGGCTCCTTTAGGGTGAAGTGCCCTGTGGGCTCTGTCCATTTCTATGTGTTTAGTAGGCGGCTCCCCGATTAGGTTATTAAAGACAGATTGTAGGGTTGTTTGTAAGTCCGCTTCTCGGATGCCTCTCACGTGGATGTTGTTGCGGCGCCCCCTATTGTCCAGATCTTCTACATGTCTTTGCATATCTCTAAGCATTTCTCTGTGATCTGCCCCCTGCAGTTGTGTCCTATGGACCGCCAGTTTGGTTTCCTAGATTTCCTCCTCAGCCATCTCCACCCTGTCCGCCAGGTGTTTGAGACCTGTCTGGAGTACTTGGATTTCTGTGCGACAAATGAATTTCACATCTTCAAAACTGTCTAAAATCCTCCTTTGTGGGTATAGCTTGTAAATATGCTTGCCATTGAGGAAGCAGAGGCGGGTCCCGTGTGGTGCCGTATTGCAAGCCTGGTGAAGATAGGCCAGATGGTGTGGTACTGGGGTGTGTAGCTCCCAGATCCGGGTGTGATTGTGCTCTGGTTGCTGGGGAGTCCCATGGGTCTGACCATGTTTCAGTTAGTTGTTGCTGGGGGGGATTTGTAGAGCCTGCCCCTGTTGGGAGTGGGAGCAGAGCCCCTGCCTTCTGTGCATATGAAGGCATGGAGACTGAGTGATGCCTGGATGCGCTAGAGTCTCTGGAGCGCGATAGCCTCTGTGCCTTGTGTGGAGGGGATGTGACCGTCATGGCCCAGGATCCCTCCTGTATCCCCTCAGGGAGCTGATGCACTCTGGCCAGGGGGCCTGCAGGGCTAGGCAAGGGTGGATAGTCCTGTGAGAGATCTGAGGAGAGTGGGGATGCCGGGGATATGGGATCCAGGCTTTGAAACTGAGGATCCGAGACCGTTTGTAGCAGTCTTAGGAATGCTGCTGAGCATTGTGTGTATGGCGGGGCGGGGGTAGGCAGCATTGCTAATGGCGACCCACGTGTCTGCTCAGTCTGGATGTCGAGGTGATGGAGAGAACTCACCGCTCCAGTGTGTTGGGCGTGCTCCTGGGGTATCACCTCATCCAGTGGGGGGTCCCCCGAGTGTTGATGTTGGTCTGGGGCAGGCTGTGAAGCCTGAGTGGAGCTCCGGTGCGTAGGCGTGGAAGTGACTGGCGCTATGCTGGCCTCCTCACCCTGAGAGACGTCCGGCTGGATAAAGAAGGAGCGGAGGCCTGTGGAGGCACCCAGAGGGGGCTGAGATGTTCCCCTGTGTTTAGAGGGGCGGGTGGTCCGTGATTTGCCCATAAAGCTGAAGGTAATCGTCCCCAAGATTGCCTTTTTCACTGCGGGCTCAGAGAGCAGGGATATCAGGCTGCCATCTCGCTCGGCTTCCGGTCACGCCCCCCAGGGGCGGAGTTTCATGCATGCACAGTGTATATAAAGCATAGCACGCATGCGTTGTACATACGATCTGTGAGCAGAGGGCGGAGGACGGAGTAGCATAAGCGCTGATCGTGCAAACAAAGTTACAATTTTAACATGGGGCGTCAGTGGTTAGTTGCCTATACTGCTTATAGATTAAGGCCTTTATTGGGACAAGATTAGGAGACTTTAGCCTGACTTTAGGGGTTGTCTTGTGTTGTGTCTTGCAGATAAAATGGATAAATTTACCAATCCAGATTTCTTGCCAAACTTTATTGATAAGTACAGAGAGCTGACCTGTCTGTGGCAAGTAAAACACCAATATTATAACAACAAACTAAAGAGGAAGGCAGCGCTGGATCAACTGTTGTAATTGGTGAAGTCAGTGATTTCCACGGCAGACATCAACTATTTGAAGGCCAAAATTGGTGGCCTGAGAAGCACATATAATATGGAGTGCAAAAAGGTCCAGGATTCCCTGAGATCAGGAGCAGCAGCAGATGACATTTATGTCCCCAGGCTCTTGTACTATGACAGACTGTGGTTTTTGTTAGACCAGAGTGAACCCAGACCATCACTCTCAACCCTTCCTTCCACATTTCCTTCCATATCAGATGAGGCTTCCGATGTACAACCTGGGCCTTCCACCCAGGAAGATGTGGAGGAACCCAGCTTGAGCCAAGTATAGCATTGTTCAACATATTTCTTGTCACACAATTAATGATGTTAACTAGATGTTATTATTGATCACTAATTTCTGATTTAACAAAGTAGTTTACAAATCAATAGATGTAGAAGCCAAAAATGATTGGGACAAGAATGAAAAATGCTGGGGTCAGAATAATAGTCTTTTCTATTTGTTAACATTCAATTTGCAAGTCATGAGCTCAAAATTGTTTGTGATTGATGAACAAAAAACTAAAACTGTCCTATTTTCATACACAGGAAAGTCTCAGCCAGGGGGAGGCCATGGAAAGTCTCAGCCAGGGGGTGGCTGTGGAAAGTGGCAGCCAGGAGGTAGCCGTGGAAAGTGGCAGCCAGGAGGTGGCCGTTCCCAGTAGCCTGACCGAATCCCAGGTTCCTCCCCACCACCTTCCAACAAAAAGGACCAGGAAGGGGAGGAACATGGAGGAATCAGCGACTACTTTGATTCGGTAGGCCTCTCACAACCACCCCTAGTGTCCACGAGGCCTTTGCGTGTATGATGGCCAGTAGGTTGCAAGGAATGGAGGAGGGCCAACACCTCATCTGTGAGGAGATAATATTTCAGGCCCTAAATAAGGGGTGAGGGGCCAACTCACCAATAAAAGCCACGTCTGTGAGTTGGACCATAGACTCCTCCACCACCTCTAGTAACACCTCCAACAACACAGCCAAAGCCTGGAAGGAAGCATGCAAGGAAGTCTTGAGAGTGATGGCCTGGGTTTGGTGTGGTCTGGCAAAGGACACAGGCTGTTGTAAGACCACAACCTTGGGACATATATGTCATCTGCTGCTGCTCCCGATCTCTCATAGTCCTGGACCGTATTGTGCTCCCTATTAAATGAACTCCAATTTTGCCTATCAAATAATTGATGTCTGTCCAGGGGTACAAAGGCTTCACCAATTCCAACTGTTTCTCCAGCATTGCCTTCCTCTTTATTTCGTTATGACCCCTATTAAATTTTTAATTTTTGTTTTGAGAAATACGTGTTTTACTTCAAAAAGGACAGTTTGTTTGTGAGTAGGCATGTACATTTAAAAAATACAATGTCAAATTAACAAGGGACACCAACATCAACCAACCTCTTTGAGGTCAAAAAATACAAGATAATAATGGTGCTGTGGTAACTTGACACACAAAACGACAAAAATTATTATGGAGATCACTATAGAAAGAAAAAAATATTCTGGAGATCTTGAGAAAAAATAAAAAAAAAATAAAAAGGAGATCACTATAAAAAAAATAAAGATTATTCTGGAGATCTTGAGAAAAAAAAAAAACAACGATTATTCAGGAGATCACGAGAAATAATAAGAAATCTGTTTGTCAGAACTGTGTCAGAACTGTGTGTGAATATCAGCTGCAAAACAATTTCATTATTCTAGCATTATCAAGAAAAAGAGAATGCGCTGCATTGAAACATTTCAAAATTTGCAGCGTGACAAATATCTCCATTACGAGCGCTAGTTTTACAAGACCGAGCGCATCAGTCTCGTACTTGATTCCGAGCATGCGTGGAATTTTGTGCGTCGGACTTGTGTACACACGATCAGACTTTCCTTTGTTGTCGGAAAATTTGAGAACCTGCTCTCAAACATTTGTGTAGGGAAATTCCGACAGCAAATGTTCGATGGAGCATACACATGGTCGGACTTTCCGACAACAAGCTCACATCGAACATTTCCAGTCAGAAATTCTGATCGTGTGTATGCGGCAAGAGTCACTGCAGAAGCACCCTCAATTCACTCAATGGTGAATAGTAAATCAACAATGGCTGGCCGGCCTCTATAGAAATATAGCATACAATTGCACTGTCATATATTTGTGGATATAAGCACAAGATAACACCAAAATATTATGACTGCAATATTTAGCACCAAAAAGTAGTGAATAACTGGATAAGTCGGTGCTGTTGTTAGCATACCTAGAGTTGATGGAATTGAAATAAATGTCACTGCAGAGGCGTATCTATAGGTATATAATACACAATTTGCTGGTATATGTTCTGTGGATATAAACACAAAATGGCACCAAAGTAGTGTGAGTTCAATATTGCACAATAAAAATCAATTGTGTGTGTGATTCCGCGCAAAACCTCTAAATAAGTGATTCCAATAAATATACAATAAATATATAGATGCACAAATGAACACTCTTATAAAATATAATGTGATAAAATAATATGTGCATAACACACAGCTGATGAATATATAGGTGATTGTCCATACGTGAATTAAAACATGACTGAAGTGCTAATAAATCAAATAATATCAATAAAATACATAAAAATGTGACTGATATTAGTGAGCATGCGTCAATAGAAGATCTGGTGACTTTTGTGGTGTTAGATCCCCACTAGGGGCTCCCAGAACTCTGACCTTGATGACACAATAAATGTGCCTATATGAATCCTTTGGAGATGTGATCTTTCTGGTCAGGTCGGTGATGGCGTTCCGTTCCGTCTATGGGGAGGGATCACTCCCTACGGTTGATGGACTCCACATATAAGGTAATCAAAAGAGGGGGGACTCCAATAGGGTACTAACGTTTTGCCAAAGAATTTTATTAAAATTATCCGCTTACATTAAGGTAAAAGTAGTTGCGCCGAACAACAGTAAAAAACAGCTGCTCTAGGGAAGCCATTGAGATGAATGGAGGCTGCAACATCAAAGTGGACTGGCAATCCAACCTACATTCGGGACGTAACCGGAAATACATAGCGCGGACCGGAAGTGACGTAGCGGGGATCGTTTTTTTACTGTTGTTCGGCGCAACTACTTTTACCTTAAGCGGATAATTTTAATAAAATTCTTTGGCAAAACGTTATTACCCTATTGGAGTCCCCCCTCTTTTGATTACCTTATATGTGGAGTCCATCAACCGTAGGGAGTGATCCCTCCACATAGACGGAACGGAACGCCATCACCGACCTGACCAGAAAGATCACATCTCCAAAGGATTCATATAGGCACATTTATTGTGTCATCAAGGTGAGAGTTCTGGGAGCCCCTAGTGGGGATCTAACACCACGAAAGTCACCAGATCTTCTATCAACGCATGCTCACTAATATCAGTGACATTTTTATGTATTTTATTGATTTTATTTGATTTATTAGCACTTCAGTCATGTTTTAATTCACGTATGGACAATCACCTATATATTCATCAGCTGTGTGTTATGCACATATTATTTTGACGAAATTTTATCACATTATATTTTAGAAGATATATATATATTATATTCATCAGCTGTGTGTTATGCACATATTATTTTGACGAAATTTTATCACATTATATTTTATAAGAGTGTTCATTTGTGCATCTATATATTTATTGTATATTTGTACTCGGAGTCAATCTGTGGATAGTGTAGGAAAGGAACAAAGAGCAACAGAGAATATAGACCTGAGTTGTGCCTGGGTCACGTGGTCAGTATGCCTAAAAGGGGGCATACCCAAGTATGAAATGAAATGAAAATGAAAAAGAAAAAGGGAATGGGTGGGTGGGACATGAGATCCTACGACCACAGGAAGGAGAAAAAGGAGGGCAGGCTTGATGCAGCTTGACTCCTCCTGCAATCACAGGCTGACCTGCGGTCAGCCTTACACTTGTACTCGGAGTCAATCTGTGGATAGTGCAGGAAAGGAACAAAGAGCAACAGAGAATATAGACCTGAGTTGTGCCTGGGTCACGTGGTCAGTATGCCTAAAAGGGGGCAAAAATGACCAGTAGGAAGATTATTATTATTATACCAGATTATTACCCACTGAAATTACGTACAATCTACCAAATTGACAAACGCTTGTGGCATCTCAAAAAGTGGCTCTGGGACATGCCCAGAGAAACAAGACGACCTCCACCTACCCAAATACGGGCTGGGGCCCCTGGCACAAATTCGCAGAAGCTGCTCCTATCTTTTATGAATGCCAGAGTATACCTTAGGGTCTAGACCCTGATTGGCCAAAAACAGGAGCAGCAATGAAGTATGCATTGAGCTACGGAGAGGGGAGCGCTAGGAAAAGGCAACCGAAGACCATCCCTGGGTTTATCAGATGTAGCACTGCCGAGCTAGTTCAACCCAACACCGGGTACCACGCCTTGCCAGGCTCCAAACCTGATAACAGTGCCGCCACCCAATTATTGCGTCTTGCGAGCATGCAGATGTAAACAGAAAAGGCCGGGGTGCAAAACCCGTTGATTCAGCCAAAAGCAATACCCCTGTCTTCAGGCCCCCAAAAGGCCGGGTATAGGGCTGCCTTAAGCACCGAGCTGGTACCCAGCACAAAAGAGACCATGAGAACGTAATAGATACGTCACGGAAGAATGACCCATGAAGAGAAGTCTGCTGAGCACAGCAGGAGGGCTACTCTTCAGGATCCCTGAAGATGGCTTAAATAGAGTGCACAGAAAATAAAGAAAGACCTGTCGGGGTCTACCAACAACATGAAGTGCTGAGTCCCAACCAGATACGCCCCGACAGTGCTGTGCCGATATAAGTTAAAAGAGGCAAAAAACAAAACCAAGTAGGAAGAATACTGATACTGGCCTAGGGACTGAGAAAGTTCGGAATTCACTAAAGCCCCTGAGCCCATAAAGGCTGCTGGAGCTGCCATGGCTGACTTACCAATAGTTCCATGCTTTTGCCAATCCTAGCCAGACGTAGCTAGGAAATAAAAGGTCATGTGCATTGGACAGGGAAGAACCGCAGTCCCCTGGGTAACCTACTCTGCGTAAGTGACACACCACTGGGACAGCAACATGAACTACGAGAGAAACGCGAGCATACTGAGAACCTGCGCCAGGAACGTAAGCTGCGTGAAGGAACGAAACACATGTATTGCACGAGCTGACGAAACGTGAGCAGCCTAAGAACCGAGGCTGCAAGAAACCGCAAACTACATGAGAAACACCGGTAGCACGAGAATGTGAATTGATGAACAGCGTAAGAAACATGAGAACGAGAGTAACCTTGGGAAAACATGAGAAACCTGGAAAAACGAGAGAAACATAAAAATGTGAGTTTATCATAGAAACAACAAATTGCATGAGACACGTAAATTACATGAGAAATGTAAATTGCATGAGAAACGTAAATTGCATGAAAAACGTAAATTGCATGAGAAACGTAAATTGCCTGAGAAACGTAAATTGCCTGAGAAACATAAATTGCATAAGAAAACGTAAATTGCATAAGAAAACGTAAATTGCATGAGAAACGTAAGTTTGTACGAAATACATAAGCAGCATAAGAACAGATGAGGAGACTTGCCACCGAACAAGCCAATTAAAAACGATCACCTCAGTCTGTGAACCCATAGACGTGATGGGTAATCTGCAGTGGCTGAACATGAACAACCCAGCTGTTTGAAAGCAACCAGATAACATTACAGACAACCAGCCCAAGACATAACACCCATGGTACCTGACAAGTATGATGATGTGGGTGCAGAAATGACAAGACCAATAGCGCAAGAATGTGAACCTAATGATGACACCCCCCTACTGTATGCAGTGAGCGAGCCCGAGCAACCTGCAGCGCCAGGACAGGAAATTAAAATGAACACTCAGGGTTAAGGTACCCACAGACCGTGGTGGGTAGAAGTAAATGTGTAATGGTGAACGTGCACGTATGACGTATGGAAAACAGGCGAGAAGATTGTGGGACAACAATCAATTAAAATGAAACCTCAGCCCGTACGGATCTGTAAACGTGACAGACCCTGAATGTGAGCACTAGCTAACGGAAATGCAGCGAACGAAAAGCTGTGACATAAAAAACATATGACATGAACGTAATACACATGAGAAAACGAGAGAAGCATGGGAAAACGAGAGAAGCATGGAAAACAAGAGAAGCATGAGAAAACGAGAGAAGCATGGGAAAACGAGAGAAGCATGGAAAAACGAGAACCAAGGGAAAACGTGAGAAGCATGGGAAAACGTGAGAAGCATGGGAAAATGAGAGAAGCATGGGAAAACGAGAGAAGCATGGGAAAACGAGAACCAAGGGAAAACGTGAGAACCAAGGGAAAAACGTGAAAACATGAGAAATGTAAGAAAACATGAAAAGGCATAAGAAGTGACAAATTGCATGAGAAACCGTAATTGCATGAGAACACCATAAATTGCATGAGAAAACTGTAAAATTGCATGAGAAACTGTAAATTGCATGAGAAACGTAAAATTGCATGAGAACCCGTAAAAGGCACTGGCAACCGTAAAATGCATGAGAAACTGTAATCACATGAGAAACCATAAAAAACACAAGAAACCGTAAATTGTATGCGAAACTAACATGCAAAAGCAACCGTAAATTGCATGAAAACCGTAAAATTATTAAGAAAACGTAAATCGAATGAAAACCGTAAAATGCATGCGAAACCGTAAATTGCATGAAAACCGTAAAATAACCGAGAAATCGTAAATCACATGAAAACCGTAAAAAACATGAGAAACCATAATACCAAGAGAAACCGTAAATTTCATGAGAACCGTACATCGCATAAAACCGTAACATGCATGAGAAAACCATAAATTACATGAGAACTCGTAATTTGCATGCCCCCAAAGGACCCCCACAGAATATCATGAGATGACAGGCAATGAGCAAGTGTCCTGACAACCCCACCGCCTGAAATAACCCCTGAACCCTGTGTTTGCGTGTGTGGCATGAGGTAACCGGCTGCTAGTAGCGTGGCCCCATGCAGGTGAAAAGGCAGCCCCCGTAGGCTGCCCTGTCAGCAGACTGAACCATGGACACCCCCATCTGCTTAAATACATAAATATCTTAGCAATACCACAGCTGATCCCCTTCCCCCACAGCGCGAGCACCAGAATGGCGGCTCCCACATGGAGGAGCAGATTAAAAATCTACACATAAAAGAAATGGATTTCTTCATCTGCAACAAAAAATTCTCCGCTTATGAATAACCTCCACACATCAAGCTCTGTACAATGATTGGAATGAATTAAAACCAGATGTCAGCATGAAACCAATCATCATGAATAAATCTCCTATGCCATCTAGTATGAGATGGATCTTCAGGCTGTGTCTGCTGTCACCTGCCCTCACTATAGCCCACTGACACAACCCACGTGCAGTAGTACAAAGCACGGATACTGGAAGCTGATGGTGTGAATGCTCAGTCCTGTGTGCGATCAGACAGATACACAATACCTGGGTGGCGGTATCCCTGGTGGTAGCAGTGTCACTGGCGGTGTGTCCGGGCGGGTGTGCGGTGTGTACAGGCAGACTCGTCTTCCGTATCATTTGCCCATATAAGGAGACAGAGCATCCCACCCTTTACATCCCATCTGCCGTCAAACACTTTCTCTTTCCAGCCCCCCCCAGCCCAGGCCGGCACCTGAGCGGGACGGGTGGCATCTGATGTGGATCCTCCATTGATGCCACCCGCCCACACATACCGGAACCGCGACCACCAGGAGAGAGAACCAAAAGAGAACCTTGCAGCCGACCATGCTGCCGCCCTGCAAGCCGAAAACAGGAAGTGATCTGCCGTGACCTGCCCTAACCCGGAAATGACCTGTCGACACGAGATCCTACGACCACAGGAAGGAGAAAAAGGAGGGCAGGCTTTATGCAGCCTGACTCCTCCTACAATCACAGGCTGACCTGCGGTCAGCCTTACACTTATTGGAATCATTTATTTAGAGGTTTTGCGCGGAATCACACACACAATTGATTTTTATTGTGCAATCTTGAAGCCTTTTGGTAGTGAGTAGTGTTCACTATTTTTTGATTTTGCAGCATCACCCTTATTTATTTATACACGGTTTAAACTTAGTAGCGCAGAAGTCCATCTTAGGATCTTTTTTAGTGTGAGTTCAATATTTAGCACCAAAGAGTAAAACATAACTGGATCAGTCGGTGTCCCATCTTAGGGCCGACCTGTCCAGAATAGTAATAAAGTACACAAGCATTATTAGCATACCTAGAGGTCGGTGTCCCATCTTAGGGCCGACCTGTCCAGAATAGTAATAAAGTACACAAGCATTATTAGCATACCTAGAGGTGCTGGTACTGAAAAAAGTATCCCTGCAGCGGCGTGACACGATCCGAATGACCGTGCACGCCAAACACACTGATTATATAGGGGCAAGTAAATACAGCTGACTCTGATTGCTCATTAGCGATTGGAGTCAGCTGGGGCCAGATAGCACACTCGCTGCGCCATACAGTAGGTTCGGCTGTGTGTTAGATGCTCCCAGACGAGGCGGCGCCGGCCCGCCCATGGGGCAGAGCAGCGTCCCGCATTGTGACATCATTGGCGCGTGTAAATCCATAACATTCGCGCCCCAAGCTGGGACGCAAACAGGAAGGGAATTGCCCTACACCCGAAGGTGAGGGATAGAGGTGCCCCAGACACAGCCGACCTAACGCCATGTTCCTGGGGGCCTCCCACGCGTCAGGCAGCGGATCGGCTCCCCAAAATTCAGCACTGCCAGTGGGGGACACAAGGTGGAAAAGTGATCCCAGTATAGAAGTGGATAAAAAGAGCCACACGGGGACCTGGAGGTAACAGCAACAGCAACAGCATGTGGCCAGTGTTGGAAGACCCGCAAATGCACACAGATAACCTAGGCCCTGTAATAAAATAAATGGTTTGAATTTACGTAAACAATCAAGGGAATAGTAATCAAAGCATAGTTGATATAGGCATCACACTGCATATTAGCAATAATATAGACGATACTTCATTAATTCTTTAAGACCTGGGAACACAGTTGCGTTAAGGCGAAATAGCCACCTCAATTCACTCTGTAATAATTGCTTATTAAGATCACCCGCCCTCAGATTACTTGGAATATGGTCAAGGGCCAGGAATCGTACTTTAGGGGTACCATCAGGGTATACTGTAAGGCTATGTCTGCCCAAAAGTAGACTGGGATCCTTCTTTTTTGATGCTGACAATGTGTCTGTAAATTCTTCGCCAAAATTCTAATTTCGTTTTACCCACATAGTAACAATTACATTTGCACTGCAACAGATAAACTATCCCCACAGTGTGGCAATTGACAAAATGTCTAGATTTAAATTTTTGTCCATTGGGTATATGTATATTTTTACCAATATCCATAGATTGACAATAGTTGCAGGTGCTGCATCTGAAGGTTCCTACCGGTTTAGTCCTGGATTGTTTAGTTGTTTTGTATTCACTATGAACTAATTTGTCATGCAAAGAAGAAGCTTTATGCAATTAATTAATGGTTGGGTGGGACAAATGACGCTAGTGTGGTGTCCATGCTGAGCAAATGTGATTTTTGTAGAATGGCTTTAATCTGTCCATGTTGTTGACAATATTTAGTAATGACTCATGTGGGGGCTGGATCATCACTTTGTTTGTCATGGAACAGAAGGTCTCTACGAATTTTGTTTTTAGCTTTTTTGGACGTTTTCTTAAGAATACCATTTGTGTATCCACAGACTCGTAGTCTTGTTCTCAATAATTGGGCTTCCTTCTCGAGTAGATCAGGGCGGGAACCGTTCCACAGCATGATGACGTCATCTATGTAACGGTACCAGGCCTTAACATGCCCCGAGAAGACACCAACAGCATCATCAGACAACAGTAGTAGGAGAGGCCATATGGGTTATTATTGCAGTGGGAGAAAAAAACATTGGCAAATACTACTACAAGATCCTCATCTTAAACCCCTCTTACCAGATACACCCAGGGTAACCTATAGAAAGGCACCCAACTTAAAAAACAAAATCGCACCTAGTAAACTAAAAACCACTCCAAAAAACTTTTTCAACTCATACCTGTTTAATTCCTTTAAAGGGTATGCTCCAATGTAAAAAAACCTTTGTGTAAAATATGTTCTTTCATTACACATGGTAAAAAAAACGTTTACCACAAAAGGAAAGGTGACTTTTATAATTGCGATTCAGATTTCGTCGTTTTTGGCCTTGTTTGCCCTTGCCACTTGTTATATGTGGGTCGCGCCATAAGACCTCTTAGACAAAGATTTAGCGAACAACAAAGAAAAATAGAGACAGGAAAGGATAACCATAGTGTCCCCCGCCATTTTTCTGAACATCACAACAAGTCCACAGAGGGCTTGGAAGTCTGGGTCATAGACCAAATCCCGAAAGATCTTTCTGAGACCGAAAGATTCCATAGACTTTTTGAGTGTGAGACATATTGGATATTTTCACTAGATACTTTAAACCCTTGAGGAATTAATGAAGAATTAGAAATATCCACTATATTGTAAAATCATGTCTAACCATACGTTTTCCCCTACCCCCTCCTCCTTTTTTTAGGTGATGTTCTACAAGTGACGTCACACACAAAACATATACAGTGGGGACGGAAAGTATTCAGACCCCCTTAAATTTTTCACTCTTTGTTATATTGCAGCCATTTCCTAAAATCCTTTAAGTTCATTTTTTTTCCTCATTAATGTACACACAGCACCCCATATTGACAGAAAAATACAGAATTGTTGACATTTTTGCAGATTTATTAAAAAAGAAAAACTGAAATATCACATGGTCCTAAATATCCAGACCCTTTGCTGTGACACTCATATATTTAACTCAGGTGCTGTCCATTTCTTCTGATTATCCTTAAGATGGTCCTACACCTTCATTTGAGTCCAGCTGTGTTTGATTATACTGATTGGACTTGATTAGGAAAGCCACACACCTGTCTATATAAGACCTTACAGCTTACAGTGCATGTCAGAGCAAATGAGAATCATGAGGTCAAAGGAACTGCCTGAAGAGCTCAGAGACAGAATTGTAGCAAGGCACAGATCTGGCCAAGGTTACAAAAAAATTTCTGCTGCATTTAAGGTTCCTAAGAGCACAGTGGCCTCCATAATCCTTAAATGGAAGACATTTGGAATGACCAGAACCTTTCCTAGAGCTGGCCGTCCGGCCAAACTTGGCTATCGGGGGAGAAGAGCCTTGGTGAGAGAGGTAAAGAAGAACCCAAAGATCACTGTGGCTGAGCTCCATCGATGCAGTCGGGAGATGGAAGAAAGCTGTAGAAAGTCAACCATCACTGCAGCCCTCCACCAGTCCGGGCTTTTATGGCAGAGTGGCCCGACGGAAGCCTCTCCTCAGTGCAAGACACATGAAAGCCCACATGAAGTTTGCTAAAAAACACCTGAAGGACTCCAAGATGGTGAGAAATAAGATTCTCTGGTCTGATGAGACCAAGATAAAACTTTTTGGCCTTAATTCTAAGCAGTATGTGTGGAGAAAACCAGGCACTGCTCATCACCTGTCCAATACAGTCCCAACAGTGAAGCATGGTGGTGGCAGCATCATGCTGTGGGGGTGTTTTTCAGCTGCAGGGACGACTGGTTGCAATCAAGGGAAAGATGAATGCGGCCAAGTACAGGAATATCCTGGATGAAAACCTTCTCCAGAGTGCTCAGGACCTCAGACTGGGCCGAAGGTTTACCTTCCAACAAGACAATGACCCTAAGCACACAGCTAAAATAATGAAGGAGTGGCTTCACAACAACTCCGTGACTGTTCTTGAATGGCCCAGCCAGAGCCCTGACTTAAACCCAATTGAACATTTCTGGAGAGACCTAAAAATGGCTGTCCTCCAACATTTACCATCCAACCTGACAGAACTTGAGAGGATCTACAAGGAGGAATGACAGAGGATCCCCAAATCCAGGTGTAAAAAACTTGTTGCATCTTTCCCAAAAAGACTCATGGCTGTATTAGATCAAAAGGATGCTTCTACTAAATACTGAGCAAAGCGTCTGAATACTTAGGACCATGTGATATTTCAGTTTTTCTTTTTTAATAAATCTGCAAAAATGTCAACAATTCTGTGTTTTCTGTCAATATGGGGTGCTGTGTGTACATTAATGAGGAAAAAAATGAACTTACATGATTTTAGCAAATGGCTGCAATATAACAAAGAGTGAAAAATTTAAGAGGGTCTGAATACTTTCCGTCCCCACTGTATATCAGATAACGGGGGTGGTGGGCCTCTTCATTTCATAGTAATTAATTTTGAAAGAAAAATTGATTATTTATTTGTACCCTACCCAAAATAATAACCAACCCCCCCCTTTTCCCCCACTCCCCCTAACCTTTTTTATACCTCTATTTGTCCCCTTCTTTCCCCTTTTTTACCCTCTTCTTTCTCTCTCCCCTCCATAATCCTTAAATGGAAGACATTTGGAATGACCAGAACCCTTCCTAGAGCTGGCCATCCGGCCAAACTGAGCTATCGGGAGAGAAGAGCCTTGTTGAGAGACGTAAAGAAGAAACCGAAGATCACTGTCGCTGAGCTCCAGAAATGCAGTCGGGAGATGGGAGAAAGTTGTAAAAAGTCAACCATCACTGCAGCCCTCCACCAGTCAGGGCTTTATGGCAGAGTGGCCCGACGGAAGCCTCTCCTCAGTGCAAGACACATGAAAGCCTGCATGGAGTTTGCTAAAAAACACCTGAAGGACTCCATGATGGTGAGAAATAAGATTCTCTGGTCTGATGAGACCAAGATAGAACTTTTTGTTCTTAATTCTAAGCGGTATGTGTGGAGAAAACCAGGCACTGCTCATCACCTGTCCAATACAGTCCCAACAGTGAAGCATGGTGGTGGCAGCATCATGCTGTGGGGGTGTTTTTCAGCTGCAGGGACAGGACAACTGGTTGCAATCGAGGTAAAGATGAATGCGGCCAAGTACAGGGATATCCTGGACAAAAACCTTCTCCAGAGTGCTCAGGACCTCAGACTGGGCCGAAGGTTTACCTTCCAACAAGACAACGACCCTAAGCACACAGCTAAAATAATGAAGGAGTGGATTCACAACAACTCCGTGACTGTTCTTGAATGGCCCAGCCAGAGCCCTGACTTAAACCCAATTGAGCATTTCTGGAGAGACCTAAAAATGGCTGTCCTCCAACATTTACCTTCCAACCTGACAGAACTGGAGAGGATCTGCAAAGAGGAATGACAGAGGTTCCACAAATCCAGGTGTGAAAAACGTGTTGCATCTTTCCCAAAAAAGATTCATGGCTGTATTAGATCAAAAGGGTGCTTCTACAAAATACTGAGCAAAGGGGCTGAATACTTAGGACCATGTGATATTTCAGTTTTTCTTTTTTAATAAATCTGCAAAAATGTCAACAATTCTGTGTTTTCTGTCAATATGGGGTGCTGTGTGTACATTAATGAGGAGAAAAATGAACTTACATGATTTTAGCAAATGGCTGCAATATAACAAAGAGTGAGAAATTTAAGGGGGTCTGAATACTTTCCGTCCCCACTGTATATCAGATAACGGGGGTGGTGAGCCTCTTCATTTCAGAGTAAGTAATTTTGAAAGAAAAATTGATTATTTATTTGTATCCTACCCAAAATAATAACCACCCTCCCCCCCCCCCTCCCCTCCCTTTTTTATTTCTCTATTTGTCCGATTCTTTCCCCTTTCTTACCCTCTTCTTTCTCTCTCCCCTCCCCCCTCCACTTCTCCAGCGATTATTTTACTGTATCCACTACTGTTTTATTTGTTAATAATGATCTTTAAATCATCCTTTATCAGTAGTTTTACATGCACATATGTTTATGTATGTTTTCTTGAGATATATTTTTCAAGATATTTTTTTAAATTGTTTTTTTTAAATATTTTTAAAATATATTTTTATTGGTGTAATTATGGGTATATATATATTTATTTCTCCTCCTTTTGCATAAATAATGGGAGGTGCACGTGAATGTGTGCATGTGTACCTGTGTGTATGCACATATATACATTTATATCCTATGTAGATTAAGAATATAAATATAATTTTTTTAAGTAATATTATCATACCCACAATGAGATTGATCCTTCCTAATTTTAATATATATCACAAATATGTTTTATCGTAGGGGTATACTTTAGCATCTTGTTTTTTGCCCATATAACCACGCTTATAGTAATATCTAAAATTGCCCCATCTATCCATAGCACATACACAATTGATTTAATAAATTAATTTAATATTGTATAATATGTTTTTCTGTTTTTAAAAGTGTTTAAATTTTTTTTACATAAAATATCCCGCTAATCTTTGCATTGAAGATCCGTGTCTATTGTTTCATATTGCTATACTGTGAACATACTGAGCGATATGTATATACATACCCTCATAGTGTGTTTCTTTTTTATTTAATAATATGTAAGCCTCTATGTGTATGTATAGAGTGCTATTTCCATTTTCCACCACCAAGGCAAATAAAAAAGGCTGTTCACAGCCTATACAATTAAGCTTAAGAAAGGAGCGCGCACTACAAACATCCCCCTAGTGCGCATGTTCGGAAACACGTTGCGATTTTGTCTGTGATGGAAGCACAAAAAAATCTGTGCTTAGGGAAAAGAAGAACTACAGCCCCCCTGATTGGGAACACCACTTGAGTGGGGTCCTAAAACATTAAAAACTCTATTCAAGGGAAAATGGCGCTGTTAATAAATTAGAAAAAACTATATGTGAATCCAATCCACTACTGTGAATATTGCCAATTCTCCATATAAAGTGAACGGTGTTTAAAAATTATAAATATACATATATACACAAATAGAATCTAGGATAAAAATTATATATAAATGGGATTATATATATACACACAGCCATCAATGTCTAAACTGCTGGCAACAAAAGTGAGTACACCCCTAAGTGAAAATGTCCAAACTGGGTCCAATTAGCATTTTCCCTCCCCGGTGTCATGTGACTAGTTAGTGTTACAAGGTCTCAGGTGTGAACGGGGAGCAGGTGTGTTCAATTTGGTGTTATCGCTCTCACTCTCTCATACTGGTCACTGGAAGTTCAACATGGCACCTCATGGCAAATAACTGAGAATCTGAAAAAATCTGAAAAAAAGAATTGTTGCTCTACATAAAGATGGCCTAGTCTATAAGAAGATTGCCAAGACCCTGAAACTGAGCTGCAGCACAGTGGCCAAGACCATACAGCGGTTTAACAGGACAGGTTCCACAGGCCTCGCCATGGTTGACCAAAGAAGTTGAGTGCACGTCATATCCAGAGATTGTCTTTGGGAAATATACGTATGAGTGCTGTCAGCATTGCTGCAGAGGTTGAAAGGATGGAGAGGCCAGCCTGTCAGTGCTCAGACCATACGCCACACACACTACATCAAATTGGTCTGCATGGCTGTTGTCCCAGATGGAAGCCTCTTCTAAAGATGATGCACAAGAAAGCCTGCAAACAGATTGCTGAAGACAAGCAGACTAAGGACATGGATTACTGGAACCATGTCCTGTGGTCTGATGAGACCAAGATAAACTTATTTGGTTCAGATGGTGTCAAGTGCAAGTGAGAAGTATAAAGACAAGTGTGTCTTGCCTACAGTAAAGCATGGTGGTGGTCATGGTCTGGGGCTGCATAAATGCTGCCAGTACTGGGGAGCTACAGTGCACTGAGGGAACCATGAATGTCAACATGTACTGTGACATACTGAAGGAGAGCACGATCCCCTCCCTTCGAAGACCGGGCCGCAGGGCAGAATTCCAACTTGATAATTACCCCAAACACACTGCCTTGCTAAAGAAGCTAAGGGTAAAGGTTATGGACTGGCCAAGCATGTCTCTAGATTTAAGCCCTATTGAGCATCTGTGGGGCATCCTCAAATGGAAGGTGGAGGAGCGCAAGGTCTCTAACATCCATCAGCTCCGTGATGTCGTCATGGAGGAGTGAAAGAGAATTCCAGTGGCAACCTGTGAAGCTCTGGTAAACTCCATGCCCAAGAGGGTTAAGGCAGTGCTGAAAAATAATAGTGGCCACACAAAATATTGACACTTTGGGCCCTATTTGGTCATTTTCACTTAGGGGTGTACTCACTTTTGTTGCCAGCGGTTTAGACATTAATGGCTGTGTGTTGAGTTATTTTGAGAGGACAGCAAATTTACAATGTTATACAGCTGTACACTCACTACTTTACATTGTAGCAACGTTTCATTTCTTCAGTATTGTCACATGAAAAGATATAATAAAATATTTACAAAAAATGTGAGGGGTGTACTCACTTTTCTGAGATACTGTATATTTCCAATATATTTATTGATATCAAGAAACATCTCAAATATATTAAAATGTCTTTGAGGACAAAAACTGAGACCTTTAGATCGAAGAGAAGTCTCTTCAGGAGAAAGATTGAAGACACTGCTTGTACCTGTTAAGTCTTGTGGGATGAGGTTCGAAGTGGATATCGGTTGCCACCCCCTGCTTTCCTACTCTTTTTTGTCCACTTCTTGTTTTTTGGTGCCTTTGTTGCATTGTCTCTTGTGGGGTTTCCGTTTTTGTGCCCCATTTTTTGAGGAATTAGGTGTGTTATAACCACCAGCCTGTCCGATGCCTGGTGTGTGTGCAGTGGAATGATCCGAATCAGAGGTGATGTAATCCACTTCCGTGTCAGAGAAGCTGGTGTGTGCCCCCAATTTGTCACTGTTTCTACACATACACTGTGTCTGTATCATAGTCCAATTTGTCTCTCAACATTTTCTCTTTCTTTGTTTCTATAATGTCTTTCTCTAATTTGTTGAATCTGTCGTTGAGTAATGTGTCCAAATCAGTGAAATTGGCCATGTTCTGTAGTGGCATAATATCCTCCCGTAGTATCGAAATTTCATTTTGTAGCTTATCTATCTTTTTGCTTTTGCAGGAGATAATAATTTTCATGAGAGCAATGGAACAACCAGATAGTGTGTCAGTCCATTTCTTTTTATGCTCTTCATCGTGGAGCTCAAAGGTAGGAAATTTCTTAAACATATTTGGGGGGCACACCCTACAATGCATTTAAATTCAAGATGGTGCTGCTATAAGACCTACAAACAGTACAAAATATTTTACAGTGCACGCATTCAAGAATGACATTTCCTGCAAGGCTAGTTAATAACACCTGAACATATTACAAGGGTTTGGTCACACTATATGGTCATATAGTGCTAAGCCCACTTACTGCAACAAAGTTGGGCTGGAGCACCCCTCCCCCTTCTCATTACCTCTTATTTAGTGGCCACCAGTGCATAGGATGTATCCCCTTCAGTTCTCCCACATAGAGGAGTTCAGCTCCCATGGTTGAGACAAAGGATCTTCCATTCTATTACTAGAGTAGGACCCACTAATTCGGGGTACTTTGTTGCAGTAAGTGGGCTTAGCACTATATGACCATATAGTGTGACCAAACCCCCATATTTTTTGAATATGTTCAGGAACTAGCCTTGCAGGAAATGTCATTCTTGAATGTGTGCGCTGTAAAATATTTTGTACTGTTTGTAGGTTTTATAGCAGCACCATCTTGAATTTAAACGCTTTGTAGGGTGTGCCCCCAAATATGTTTTTGTATATTGTAATAGACCTTGATCAGGTTTTTTTGGGCTGGAGCACCCCTCCCCCTTCTCATTACCTCTTATTTAGTGGCCACCAGTGCATAGGATGTATCCCCTTCAGTTCTCCCACATAGAGGAGTTCAGCTCCCATGGTTGAGACAAAGGATCTTCCATTCTATTACTAGAGTAGGACCCACTAATTCGGGGTGCTTTGTTGCAGTAAGTGGGCTTAGCACTATATGACCATATAGTGTGACTAAACCCCCATATTTTTTGAATATGTTCAGGTGTTTTTAACTAGCCTTGCAGGAAATGTCATTCTTGAATGTGTGCGCTGTAAAATATTTATTTACTCACTTATGCTCTACATTGCTATGTGTTTAGTACCTAGTTCTCCAGACAGTTTGTGGTATTTTTGGAGTATATTTGGATCATGTTCTATAGTCCATTAGTAATATCTTAATAACAGCTCGTTAGCCAATTATCTCTCCCCATGCCTTTATCCATCATTTACGTACTATTTTTGCACACGTGTGTTTGTTTACTAGGTGGATTTTTTGAGGTTTACATTTTTGTTTAAAGATTTTTTGTGTTTTTCTATTTCTTTCTTTTTTATTTTTGTTTTTTATCTAGTTGTGCTTGTCAGTGGTTGTTTTTAAATCATGTAATGTTTTTAACATATCAGTTGAGATGTTTTATGTTTTCATGATGTGATTCCCCAAAGCAGGTGTGTTTTGGGGCCTGATTTAGGTGATCACCTTAAATAGCCTGCCCGGAGAGCATATCGATGTTGTGAACAAGCAAGTTACACTCTTGTGAAATGCATTAACTGCAATCCCTGTAAATTGTTTGTTTTTTTGACAATAAAGATTATCATCAAGCAAAGTTTGCAGCTCCGGTGTGAGACCATTTCTTTTCTTATCAAGTAAACATTCATCTATATAAAAAACTGTAAATAAGAATGTATTAAAAAGCATTTATAAATTATCCAGTAAGTTCATCATAAAAAAAGAAGAAAAGTGCTCTTTTGCCAAAACTTATTTAAATTTACATTTGTGTATCAACAAAAATCCATATTTCGTTTCATTGTTTTTTTTATTAAGGTTTTCACATGAACAACAATTCAGTACATCCGTATACAAATACAGTTGTTATTCATTATATTACTCTTTAAAGGTATCCAACGAGCAAAGCTGTATGTCATAGTGTACATTCTATAGTTACATTTAGGTGAACAGATTATTTCAAACTATTCTCCAAGAGTATAAAACCTAGGGTGGGTATTGGGATTCCCCCCAGACACCCCACTTGGGAGCAAACAGTGTCCAGGGAGGTGGCCCCCCACTCCCCCCCTCTTCATCTGCATAGCTAGGTCAACAGAACAATTGCCTCTTGGCATACCAACTTTAATCCAAATTGACTGCGGTATAAGTGTATGTGGGTATGTTTCAAAATAGGATTACAGAGGATGATGAAGGTCAGGGTAATAAAGGATACGGATAAGTATTTAAGCGGAAACTTAATGAACAAACAGAAAAAAAAAGTATAAGATAGAGAAATAAAGAAACCAAACATAAAACAACAACAATTTACCGCCAAAATAATAATACAAAAATGTAACTGTACCAGATTATCAATGAGAAGTCTCTGGAAATCTTGAGGACCATGAAGCCCAGTCAGCCTGGAATTTTGCCATAGAATTGGATAAGTATGCAAAAAAATTTTCATAAAGGTAATGAGTATTCACTCTGTGTATTACGTCACTTATATTTGGTATAATATCAGTTTTCCATTTTGAAGTAATGGATAAGCGTGCTGCTATCAAGATGTGAATGGTTATACACCTGTACTTTGTGGGTATATTATTGATCCCTAAGTTGAGAAGAGCTAAGGCAGGAGTGGGGGTAAGGATGATTCCAATGATTTTTGCTAGTAGAGAGAAAAGCGAGTTCCAGAAGCTTCTCACGGATTTACATTACCATAATATGTGGAATATTGTTCCCTTAGTGCCACATTGTCTCCAACAAGAGTTATTGGTACTGTTGAAGATATGTGATATTCTCATCGGTGTTAGGTAGCTTCTATATAAAATTTTGAGGGACAAGTCCCAGTGATTAGTACAATGGGAATATATATAGTTAGCTTGAGTAGCTTTAAGCCATTCAGTTAGAGCAAATTTACTTTTAAAATCTCTCTCCCAGTTTAACATGCCTGAAGTTTTAGGCGATATGGGTAGAGATCAGTGTTTACAAACGTTTTTTATGTATGTACCATCATCCCTGAAGTAGTAAACCAAAAAATATGTAGAAAATGGGATTTTAAAGGTACCCCTGATATAGGAAAAGACATTATCTACTAAAAATATATCAAATATTTATTAAAGCAGTTTTACAAAAAAATATACGATAAAATGTGAGAACAGTTTTATATTCACAGTCAAAGGTATACATCCTCAACCTAATATTGACAATGAAAAAAAAAAACAAAAAAAACCTGTGGTCACCAAGAGTTCAAAGCATAACCACGTCCACATAATTTCAACATGTTTCGCCCAGAAGGCTTCATCAGGAAAATTGACATGCTTTTCAATTATTCAACATAATTCACGATAAAAATAACCTTGGATGTTCAAAAGAGAAAGAGAAAAAAAGGTAAATACACAGAAAAAATACATAAAACATTTACATTTATGTAGCTTAAAAGCTCTTTAGCTTGTGCAACCATAACTCCACCAAAACCACCCTCCAGAAACAAAAACAAAAACAGGAACAAAAACCATCCCACCCCCCATCCCACTCCCCCCCAACAAAAAAACACCCAACAACCCCCATCACACAGGCTCACACCCAACCCTCCCCTAGTACTCTCACCCAACACAACCACCGCATCAACTCCATACCTCTGCTATAGAGTTCTGGGGAAGTCGCAGGATATGAGGCGTCAACAGAGAAGAGGGGAGGAGGGGTGCCCCCAGAGATGACTCCCCCCTGTGTAGTCCAGATGGATGCCTGATCACCCGTAGGGAGGGATGTATATTCTCATGGATGAAGATCATCACAAGCAAAAAGGATGATTACGGTATCTGTAACAGGTATCATAGATAATAAAATTTCACACATATTGCGGGTGAAGAGAGAGGTAGACCACAAGACAAACTAGACAGTGGACACCACTCACCAACCCCCCGAAGAGTAGAAGAGTATTTGTATTGGGAGCTCATGAGGACTGAATGGCACAATATCAATTGTAAAAAACACCTGTGCAGGTGAAACAAAGCTGCTCCACAGTTTCTGAAAAAGTATATAAAATGCATGTAGCTATATTAAACTTCAATGCAACGAGGAACATATGTACGCTGCAGTTTTAAATCTTCAAGAGCACCAGCTCACCTTGAAAAGATATCACATCGTTATGTAAGAAGCTACGTCACATTTCTATTGGCGCTGCTGAAGGGGCACCCTAAAGTAGTGGGCCACAAAAAATAATAATCACTTCCTATAAAAAAAAAGGTTTGTTTAAAAGGAAATAGAGCACCAAAAGTGGTGCTTTAGTTTACAATTAGACATATCACAGAGTGTTGAACCGATTAACGGTCAATATTTAGTTTTACCTGGTGCCGACGTCCATGTTTAGCATGAGCTCCCTGACTGCTAGCAAGCATCTGAATGTGTGGGGTTTAAATATCCCTCACCATGGCCCCAGAATGCTGTGCGTGTCATCACATTGCACCGGAGCCAAGCGGACGCAAAGGGGAAGTTCCTGGTCCAAGGACTGATGACCCGGAACCGGAAACGACAGACCGGAAGTAAAACTACTTCCGGTGTGCCCAAAACAGCACTAAGACTCCCTTTGGAGACAGTGCTGAGCCAAGAAGAAAAAACTTGGACAGTTGGAAAGATGGCTGTGGGATACGGTTATACCGGTATGCCAAGGACTATAAGGAGACCTCAAGGCGGGCGTATACTGGGTTGGCAACCCCCAGGAAAGAAAAGCCCAAGGGGGATGTGTGTCCAACCTAGTATACACCCTTGGGCGTCCATACGGGGATCAAATGGCACTGAACTAGGGGGGGTAAAAACGAGGGAAAATAGAGCCTGGGGAGGGGTAAAAAAATAAAAAATAAAAAGGGGAAGAGGGGTTTCCCAAGGTTTAGGTGTGGTCATGATTGCACATTACAATGATTCGTCTACAACATTGTAACACTAATTTACATCCACATATGAAAAGCTATATCAATATGCACATCATTGCAGCTGACTCAATATATGTTAGTATCCCTTTTCTAAAAGATGTATTGTTCCTAATAGAGACAATTCTGGCCTAGACAACCAATCCAGAATTAGTCGCAAGAGGAATCGTAAACGTCTGGTGATCCCATGATATTCAAACGCAGTAAATGTTAACAAAACAAGGGAAGGGAAGACACTCAATGGGGCACATGCTCCCAAGGAGACAGGAGTGACCAGATCACAAAAGGGGGGTGATGTTTATAGAAAAGGCTTATAGCTAATCCCCTCATTGAGGCCAGGTGACCGAGTAGCCTGTAAACAATAGATCCATCTCGTCTCCAATTGGAGAAGTTTATTATCTATATCACCTCCTCGTTCATGTTCTGGTATGTGTTCAAGGCTGAAAAAGCCGATAACTTTTAAATCGAAATTGTGGTATAGCCCCACATGATGGCTAATAGGTGTTTCCATCCCATGTTTAGAGATAAGGGACACATGGTCCCTGATTCTAGAAAAAAGTGGGCGCTTAGTTTTTCCCATGTAAAATGCCCCGCGATGACATTTCATTAGGTATACGGAACCAACCGATTGACAGCTTGTTCTATGTTTGGGGGTCCAGACGTTATTGTTGGGAAGGGTAACATTGTTCCCTTCTAAAATGAAGGGACAATAGTTGCATCTGCCACAAGGATAGGTGCCTGGTGATTTAGACTTGAGTACAGTCTGATTGCGATAGTGGCTACTCACTAGAGTATCCCTCAAGTAGCGAGAGCGTTTGAAGGTGATCTCTGGATAGGGTCTAACGAATTTGGAAATTTTTTGATCAGCTGCCAATAGGTACCAGAACTTTTTATAGATATGTCGCACCTTTGCATGTTGTCTATTATATTTGGTAATCACTCTTGTTGATGTTGATACTTTATCTCGTCTGGGTTTATATAGCAACAGTTGTCTATTCTCGTTTTTTACCCTGTTGAATGCGTTTTTCAGACATGTTTTACTATATCCTCTAGCTAGGAGGCGATCGTGTAGCAGGTTTGCCTCCTTTTGGAAGTCTGTATCCAATGTGCAATTGCGTTTCAGGCCCAAGAATTGACTGAAAGGGATGCTTTTGATTAGTTTTTCAGGGTGCGAACTGCTGGCATGCAGTAAGCTGTTGCCTGCTGACGGTTTGCGATATAGTGTGGAACAGAGCATTCCTGTTTCTTTTATAAAGATCTCTACATCTAAGAAAGTATTTTTGACTGGTCAAACGTGTAAGTAAACTTAAGATTGTATGTGTTCACCTGTAGACCCACCAGGAACTCTAGTAGTTGTTCTTTTGATCCTGCCCACACCATAAAAACATCATCTATGTATCGATGCCATGATACAATCTTACCTATAAACTCTTCTTTGGATTCATCAAAGAAAAGGTCTCGTTCCCACCGTCCCAGGTACAGGTTTGCATAGGAGGGGGCACATTTTGCCCCCATTGCCACGCCCTGTACCTGGAGGTAGTGGGAACCCTTAAACACAAAAATATTGTGTGTAAGTATAAAATTAAGAATTTCAATCACAAATTCGTTATACTTCCACGAGTCAAGATCTCGTTCATTCAAGAATTCTCGCACAACCTCCACACCTCTGGTATGAGGTATGGAGTTGTACAAGGCCTCTATATCGATCACAACTAGCCAACATCCCTGAGGTAGCTGTAATCCATCCAATGTTTTCAATAGCTCAATGGTATCCTTAACAAAGGAAAAAAGTCCCTTTACGTGGGGGTATAAATACTCGTCCACTAGTTGGCTGGCCTTTTCTGTCATGGATCCGCACCCCGAAATAATCGGTCGGCCTGGGGGATTCTGTAGATTTTTGTGCACTTTAGGCAGTGCGTAGAATGTTGGCGTCACCGGATTGGTAGAGTCCAAGAATTTTAGTGTGTTAGAGTCAATGACCCCCCTGTAGTGCGCCTTAGCCAGAATGTCCTTATAAAGTTTCATGTAATAATTAACGTGAGATTTGGGTACTGGTCTGTACCAGTCAGTTTTACGTATGATATCAAAACACATTTGCTCATATTGTTTTGTATCCATCAGAGCGAGGTTGCCACCTTTGTCGGATGGTTTTATTACGATGTTTTTATTAGACCTCAAGTTCTGTAATGCCTTTTTTAAGTGTTTAGATAATTTACCCGGAGGGCCAGTTAGCCAGTTGGTAGCTTCAATCTCTTTAGTGACCTGGATCACAAAGGCCCACAAGTTAGAGTTTCCCTGTAGGACAGGGAAGGACTTGGATTTGGGTTTATATGTCTTTGGTGTCTCAAAGGTTATTCCAACAGAAGATATGGAAAAAGGATTATAGGGGTAAAGGGGGTTGTTAGATGGACCAGCCCCCTGATTTACAGGTTGGGAGGTCTCCGATCCAGGTGGGTTGAATATCCAACCCGCCTCCTCAGGATTGCTCTCCTCCCACAAATTCATCAAATCCTGAAGGGCTCGTAGGTCTTCAAAAGTAACACCTTCTAAATTGGCATTATCTGAGTTCGTTATCTCAACGTCATTAGGATTTTTGTCATATAGGACTTTGTACATGAGGCGTCTGGCAAAGAGGTGCAAATCCTTGATCAGTTCAAATTTGTTTGCCTCCTCATCCGGACAGAAAGTGAGACCTAGCTCTAACAAAGTGGTCTCATCCTCTGTCAAGGGATGTATGGACAAGTTGATAATGTCAAATTTGTCCCGGTTCCCATCCAAGATGGAACCGGGACCCTCTACTTTAACGGTTGACTCATTGTTCGTATGGGAGTAGGTGTGGGTAGGGAATTGCGCCTAGAGTCCAAAGTATTGGAACTAAAAATGGGTGCCATTCGAGAATCTGTGGGAAAGGCAGTTGTAGCTGGGTGTTGTTCCAACATTTGTTGGGACATGGGTCCCGCCGGAGTTGAGACCAGATTTAAATTTACTGTTAGAGTGGTTAACGGCACAAGTGAATGGTTTTGTATATTACCATTTCTTGAGGTATTGGGAGTTACACCGCCACGCGAACGTTGTACACGTGTTTTCTTGTCATTACTTTTGTCATGAGTTGACTTGGGGCGTTCCTGTGAGCTAGCTTCACTATCTTTTTTTCTCTTTCTAGAAGCTCCACTAGAATCGCTATAGTGTGTAGCTATCGGGACATATGATGCTGAGGACATGGATGAACTATTGGATTCAATCAGATCCACATTATGGGTCTGAGGAGCCCAATTGTATGTGGTCCTCCGACGTGAGTGATGGCCCTGTTGGTGCCATTTGTATGCTTGATCCTGATCGTACGCTTTTTTATCTCCCATAAATTTGTTTTCTTTGGTTTTGATTAAATTCGTGGCATATTTTGTTAAATGCTCTTTCAAAATCTTGTCTTTGCCAAGAAAACAATTATGAGAAGACAAGTGGCTATGATCCTCCTGCCATTTCAAAATTTCTTTGTCTAATTCACCCATGTCCGTTTTATATTAGTCACTAAGTATTTGCATCATTTGTAGGGACAAAGCCTGCAGGTTTGCTTCCCATGCTTTTTTTACATTTGGTTCAACCTTTTTTATATTTGGGAAAATTTGGATACGCAGACCCCATGGTATGATCTGGTTTGTCACATATTTTCCAAAATATTCCTTGTGCCAAAATAAACGAGTTTCCCTTTCGACCAGACGTTGTAACCCCAAGAAATAGATATCTACCTCAGCTTCAGTGACATCATCTTTGGATCGGGCCTGTTGTACCTCTGAAACAAACCCATCCCATGCCTGACCACAGTAGTCCGTCATTTTGTAGACCACTCACTCACGTGAATCTCCCAGATGTGAAGGCAGAAGTTGGGATTCAGACGAATATGAGCCACAACTGTGCCAGACTGCTGTCTATAACCACTATTTGCCACTTTAGATAAATCGAAAAGGGGAGAAAAAAGTATAAGAGATTAAGCTAGTCAGATAAAATTGCAATGAAGAAGCACATAGAAAGAATGCAAGAATGCTATAAATATCATCTGCATGTATTCACAAAAAAGAAAATAATCAAGAATTTCGACCAAAAAAAATAAGCCTGATTACTGATCTCTTCTACCCAAGAATGGGTTTTTCATGGGTGTATTATCCACCCGGTATTGTAATAGGCGATATGGGTAGAGATCAGTGTTTACAAACGTTTTTTATGTATGTACCATCATCCCTGAAGTAGTAAACCAAAAAATATGTAGAAAATGGGATTTTAAAGGTACCCCTGATATAGGAAAAGACATTATCTACTAAAAATATATCAAATATTTATTAAAGCAGTTTTACAACAAAATATACGATAAAGTGTGAGAACAGTTTTACATTCACAGTCAAAGGTATACATCCTTTACCTAATATTGACAATGAAAAAAAAAAACTGTGGTCACCAAGAGTTCAAAGCATAACCACGTCCACATAATTTCAACATGTTTCACCCAGAAGGCTTCATCAGGAAAATGGACGAGGCTTTTCAATTATTCAACAACAATATTCACGATAAAAACAACCTTGTATGTTCAAAAGAGAAAGAGAAAAAAAGGTAAATACACAGAAAAAATACATAAAACATTCACATTTATGTAGCTTGAAAGCTCTTTAGCTTGTGCAACCATAACTCCACCAAAACCACCCTCCAGAAACAAAAACAAAAACAGGAACAAAAACCATCCCACCCCCCATCCCACTCCCCCCCAACAAAAAAACACCCAACAACCCCCATCACACAGGCTCACACCCAACCCTCCCCTAGTACTCCCACCCAACACAACCACCGCGTCAACTTCATACCTCTGTTATAGAGTTCTGGGGAAGTCGCAGGATACGAGGCGTCAACTGAGAGAAGAAGGGAGGAGGGGTGCCCCCAGAGATGACTCCCCCCTGTGTAGTCCAGATGGATGCCTGATCACCCGTAGGGAGGGATGTATATTCTCATGGATGAAGATCATCACAAGCAAAAAGGATGATTACGGTATCCGTAACAGATATCATAGGTAATAAAATTTCACACATATTGCGGGTGAAGAGAGAGGTAGACCACAAGACAAACTAGACAGTGGACACCACTCACCAACCCCCCGAAGAGTAGAAGAGTATTTGTATTGGGAGCTCATGAGGACTGAATGGCACAATATCAATTGTAAAAAAGCACCTGTGCAGGTGAAGACAAAGCTGCTCCACAGTTTCTGAAAAAGTATAAAAAATGCACGTAGCTATATTAAACTTCAATGCAACGAGGAACATATGTACGCTGCAGTTTTAAATCTTCAAGAGCACCAGCTCACCTTGAAAAGATATCACATCGTTATGTAAGAAGCTACGTCACATTTCTATTGGCGCTGCTGAAGGGGCACCCTAAAGTAGTGGGCCACAAAAAATAATAATCACTTCCTATAAAAAAAAAGGTTTGTTTAAAAGGAAATAGAGCACCAAAAGTGGTGCTTTAGTTTACAATTAGACGTATCACAGAGTGTTGAACCATTTAACGGTCAATGTTTAGTTTTACCTGGTGCCGGCGTCCATGTTTAGCATGAGCTCCCTGACTGCTAGCAAGCATCTGAATGTGTGGGGTTTAAATATCCCTCCCCATGGCCCCAGAATGCTGTGCGTGTCATCACACTGCACCGGAGCCAAGCGGACGCAAAGGGGAAGTTCCTGGTCCAAGGACTGATGACCCGGAACCGGAAACGACAGACCGGAAGTAAAACTACTTCCGGTGTGCCCAAAACAGCACTAAGATTCCCTTTGGAGACAGTGCTGAGCCAAGAAGAAAAAACTTGGACAGTTGGAAAGATGGCTGTGGGATACGGTTAAACCGGTATGCCAAGGACTATAAGGAGACCTCAAGGCGGGCGTATACCGGGTTGGCAACCCCCAGGAAAGAAAAGCCCAAGGGGGATGTGTGTCCAACCTGGTATACACCCTTGGGCGTCCATACGGGGATCAAATGGCACTGAACTAGGGGGGGTAAAAATGAGGGAAAATAGAGCTTGGGGAGGGGTAAAAAAAAAAAGAAAAAGGGGAAGAGGGGTTCCCCAAGGTTTGGGTGTGGTCATGATTGCACATTACAATGATTCGTCTACAACATTGTACCACTAATTTACATCCACATATGAAAAGCTGTATCAATATGCACATCATTGCAGCTGACACCAAAGACATATAAATCCAAATCCAAGTCCTTCCCTGTCCTACAGGGAAACTCTAACTTGTGGGCCTTTGTGATCCAGGTCACTAAAGAGATTGAAGCTACCAACTGGCTAACTGGCCCTCCGGGCAATTTATCTATATGACAAAAATCCTAATGACGTTGAGATAACGAACTCAGATAATGCCAATTTAAAAGGTGTTACTTTGAAGACCTACGAGCCCTTCAGGATTTGATGGATTTGTGGGAGGAGAGCAATCCTGAGGAGGCGGGTTGGATATTCAAGCCACCTGGTTCGGAGACCTCCCAACCTGTAAATCAGGGGGCTAGTCAATCTAACAACCCCCTTTACCCCTATAATCCTTTTTCCATATCTTCTGTTGGAATAACCTTTGAGACACCAAAGACATATAAACGCAAATCCAAGTCCTTCCCTGTCCTACAGGGAAACTCTGACTTGTGGGCCTTTGTGATCCAGGTCACTAAAGAGATTGAAGCTACCAAATGGCTAACTGGCCCTCCGGGCAATTTATCTAAACACTTAAAAAAGGCATTACAGAACTTGAGGTCTAATAAAAACATTGTAATAAAACTATCCGACAAAGGTGGCAACCTCGTTCTGATGTATACAAAACAATATGAGCAAATGTGTTTTGATATCATACGTAATACTGACTGGTACAGACCAGTACCCAAATCTCACGTTAATTATTACATGAAACTTTATAAGGACATTCTGGCTAAGGTGCACTACAGGGGGGTCATTGACTCTAACACACTAAAATTCTTGGACTCTACCAATCCGGTGACTCCAACATTCTACGCACTGCCTAAAGTGCACAAAAATCTACAGAATCCCCCAGACCGACCGATTATTTCGGGGTGCGGATCCCTGACAGAAAAGGCCAGCCAACTAGTGGACGAGTATTTATACCCCCACGTAAAGGGACTTTTTTCCTTTGTTAAGGATACCATTGAGCTATTGAAAACATTGGATGGATTACAGCTAACTCAGGGATGTTGGCTAGTTGTGATCGATATAGAGGCCTTGTACAACTCCATACCTCATACCAGAGGTGTGGAGGTTGTGCGAGAATTCTTGAATGAACGAGATCTTGACTCGTGGAAGTATAACAAATTTGTGATTGAAATTCTTAATTTGATACTTACACACAATATTTTTGTGTTTAAGGGTTCCCACTACCTCCAGGTACAGGGCGTGGCAATGGGGGCAAAATGTGCCCCCTCCTACGCAAACCTGTACCTGGGACGGTGGGAACGAGACCTTTTCTTTGATGAATCCAAAGAAGAGTTTATAGGTAAGATTGTATCATGGCATCGATACATAGATGATGTTTTTATGGTGTGGGCAGGATCAAAAGAACAACTACTAGCGTTCCTGGTGGGTCTACAGGTGAACACATACAATCTTAAGTTTACTTACACGTTCGACCAGTCAAAAATTACTTTCTTAGATGTAGAGATCTTTATAAACGAAACAGGAATGCTCTGTTCCACACAATATATCGCAAACCGTCAGCAGGCAACAGCTTACTGCATGCCAGCAGTTCGCACCCTGAAAAACTAATCAAAAGCATCCCTTTCAGTCAATTCTTGCGCCTGAAACGCAATTGCACATTGGATACAGACTTCCAAAAGGAGGCAAACCTGCTACGCGATCGCCTCCTAGCTAGAGGATATAGTAAAACATGTCTGAAAAAAGCATTCAACAGGGTAAAAAACGAGAATAGACAACTGTTGCTATATAAACCCAGACGAGATAAAGTATCAACATCAACAAGAGTGATTACCAAATATAATAGACAACATGCAAAGGTGCGACATATCTATAAAAAGTTCTGGTACCTATTGGCAGCTGATCAAAAAATTTCCAAATTCGTTAGACCCTATCCAGAGATCACCTTCAAACGCTCTCGCTACTTGAGGGATACTCTAGTGAGTAGCCACTATCGCAATCAGACTGTACTCAAGTCTAAATCACCAGGCACCTATCCTTGTGGCAGATGCAACTATTGTCCCTTCATTTTAGAAGGGAACAATGTTACCCTTCCCAACAATAACGTCTGGACCCCCAAACATAGAACGAACTGTCAATCCTTTGGTTCCGTATACCTAATGAAATGTCATTGCGGGGCATTTTACGTGGGAAAAACTAAGCGCCCACTTTTTTCTAGAATCAGGGACCATGTGTCCCTTATCTCCAAACATAGGATGGAAACACCTATTAGCCGTCATGTGGGGCTATACCACAATTTCGATTTAAAAGTTATCGGCTTTTTCAGCCTTGAACACATACCAGAACATGAACGAGGAGGTGATATAGATAATAAACTTCTCCAATTGGAGACGAGATGGATCTATTGTTTACAGGCTATTCGGTCCCCCGGCCTCAATGAGGGGATTAGCTATAAGCCTTTTCTATAAACATCACCCCCTTTTGTGATCTGGTCACTCCTGTCTCCTTGGGAGCATGTGCCCCATTGAGTGTCTTCCCTTCCCTTGTTTTGTTAACATTTACTGCGTTTGAATATCATGGGATCACCAGACGTTTACGATTCCTCTTGTGACTAATTCTGGATTGGTTGTCTAGGCCAGAATTGCCTCTATTAGGAACAATACATCTTTTAGAAAAGGGATACTAACATATATTGAGTCAGCTGCAATGATGTGCATATTGATACAGCTTTTCATATGTGGATGTAAATTAGTGGTACAATGTTGTAGACGAATCATTGTAATGTGCAATCATGACCACACCCAAACCTTGGGGAACCCCCCTCCCCCTTTTTTTTTTTTTTATCCCTCCCCAGGCTCTATTTTCCCTCATTTTTACTCCCCCAGTTCAGTGCCATTTGATCCCCGTATGGACACCCAAGGGTGTATACTAGGTTGGACACACATCCCCCTTGGGCTTTTCTTTCCTGGGGGTTGCCAACCCGGTATACGCCCGCCTTGAGGTATCCTTATAGTCCTTGGCATACCGGTATAACCGTATCCCACAGCCATCTTTCCAACTGTCCAAGTTTTTTCTTCGTGGCTCAGCACTGTCTCCAAAGGAAGTCTTAGTGCTGTTTTGGGCACACCGGAAGTAGTTTTACTTCCGGTCTGTCGTTTCCGGTTCCGGGTCATCAGTCCTTGGACCAGGAACTTCCCCTTTGCGTCCGCTTGGCTCCGGTGCAGTGTGATGACACGCACAGCATTCTGGGGCCATGGGGAGGGATATTTAAACCCCACACATTCAGATGCTTGCTAGCAGTCAGGGAGCTCATGCTAAACATGGACGCCGGCACCAGGTAAAACTAAACATTGACCGTTAATCGGTTCAACACTCTGTGATATGTCTAATTGTAAACTAAAGCACCACTTTTGGTGCTCTATTTCCTTTTAAACAAACCTTTTTTTTTTTTATAGGAAGTGATTATTATTTTTTGTGGCCCACTACTTTAGGGTGCCCCTTCAGCAGCGCCAATAGAAATGTGACGTAGCTTCTTACATAATGATGTGATATCTTTTCAAGGTGAGCTGGTGCTCTTGAAGATTTAAAACTGCAGCGTACATATGTTCCTCGTTGCATTGAAGTTTAATATAGCTACATGCATTTTATATACTTTTTCAGAAACTGTGGAGCAGCTTTGTTTCACCTGCACAGGTGTTTTTTACAATTGATATTGTGCCATTCAGTCCTCATGAGCTCCCAATACAAATACTCTTCTACTCTTCGGGGGATTGGTGAGTGGTGTCCACTGTCTAGTTTGTCTTGTGGTCTACCTCTCTCTTCACCCGCAATATGTGTGAAATTTTATTATCTATGATATCTGTTACAGATACCATAATCATCCTTTTTGCTTGTGATGATCTTCATCCATGAGAATATACATCCCTCCCTATGGGTGATCAGGCATCCATCTGGACTACACAGGGGGGAGTCATCTCTGGGGGCACCCCTCCTCCCCTCTTCTCTCAGTTGACGCCTCGTATCCTGCGACTTCCCCAGAACTCTATAACAGAGGTATGGAGTTGATGCGGTGGTTGTGTTGGGTGGGAGTACTACGGGAGGGTTGGGTGTGAGCCTGTGTGATGGGGGTTGTTGGGTGTTTTTTTGTTGGGGGGGGAGTGGGATGGGGGGTGGGATGGTTTTTGTTCCTGTTTTTGTTTCTGGAGGATGGTTTTGGTGGAGTTATGGTTGCACAAGCTAAAGAGCTTTCAAGCTACATAAATTTAAATGTTTTATGTATTTTTTCTGTGTATTTACCTTTTTTTCTCTTTCTCTTTTGAACATCCAAGGTTGTTTTTATCGTGAATATTGTTGTTGAATAATTGAAAAGCCTCCTCCATTTTCCTGATGAAGCCTTCTGGGTGAAACATGTTGAAATTATGTGGACGTGGTTATGCTTTGAACTCTTGGTGACCACAGTTTTTTTTTTCATTGTCAATATTAGGTAGAGGATGTATACCTTTGACTGTGAATGTAAAACTGTTCTCACATTTTATCGTATATTTTTTGTAAAACTGCTTTAAAAATATTTGATATATTTTTAGTAGATAATGTCTTTTCCTATATCAGGGGTACCTTTAAAATCCCATTTTCTACATATTTTTGGTTTATGCCTGAAGTTTTAGTTTGAGTATAAGTATTATGCAAGTTTTTGTAAAACCATGAGAGACCCTTAGGTTTGTTAAAGGAAGTGGTTAGGTATGTCCATATGTCAGGTCTTAGGGTAGGAATTTGGGTGTTTGATGTGGTAGTGGTGCATTTGGATATTTGTGTATGAAAGTGTTATTGAACTTTAAGCTCTGAATTGTATATATGTCGTGTTCTTCGAGAAACTTTCCTCATTTATTTTTAAAGATGGGATGAGATATTCGTACATGCCTAGGGTGATTACTTTCTTTTGCACGACTTTGTTGCTATCAATGTGTGCATTGAATGCCTTCCATGCGGTGACCTTTGAGTCAATAGAAGGAAATTTGGGATAAAATAGTGGTCTACATGTTAACGTAGCTAATAGAAGTGATGGTAGATCTCTTTGTGTGACTATTGCCCTTTCTATTTGCACCCATAATTTATCTGTTGTCTGATTGAACCATGATTTAGCCTGGTCCAATAACGCTGCTGTGTAGTAATTGCGTAGGTTAGGAAATCCTGTTCCTCCTCTCTGCCTTTGTTTTTGCAACATAGAGTATGAGAGTCTCGCTATTTTACCAGCCCATACAAATTTCCTTAAGAGTTTGTCAGTCGTAGTAAAGAAGTGTTCAGGCAAGATGATAGGGATAGTACAAAAATAATATAATATTTTTGGCAGAACATTCATTTTAAAAGCAGCTATTCTCCCTAGCCAGGAGAGTTTGTGTGATGAGATATGTACAAGATCATTTTTTATTGTATTTATCAAGGCAGGATAGTTGTGGTCGTATACAGAGCTGGAAGGATAGGAGAGGTTTATCCCTAAATACTTCAAGTATTTAGTGGCCCATTGAAAAGGAAATTCAGACTTTAAAATTTTAAGATTAGTATTACTAATGTGTATAGGAAGGATAGAAGATTTGTTAATATTAAGTTTATAGTATGAGATTTTCCCAAATTCGCAAAGTAATTGTTGTGTTCTATCAAGGGAAGTAGCTGGTGAGGTTAGAGTCAATACCACATCATCTGCGAAAAAACCTATTTTGTGGTCTATATCTGATACTTTAATGCCAGTAATGTGGATATCTTGTCTAATAGCCTCCGCCAGGGGTTTCATCACCAGTGAAAAAATCAGTGGCGATAGAGGACAGCCCTGGCGGGTCCCATTTGTTATATAGAATTTATCAGACATGGCGTTAGAAATATAAACTTGTGCAGTTGGGACCGTATAAAGTGCAGAGATAGCTGAAAAAATAGGACCCCTTAGGCCGAACTTATTGAGTGTCACAGATAGGTACCCCCAGTGAACCCGATCAAATGCTTTTTCAGCATCAAGTGTCAGGAACACTGTGGGCACCTTACGCATTTCTGCAATTTTGAGGAGGTTGTACATCATTCGGGTTCCATCTGGGGCTTGCCTCCCTTTCACAAATCCTACTTGATCCACTTTGATTAAGTGAGGGGTTACTTCCGCTAAACGGTTAGCTAAAATTCTGCGGGGCGTCTGTTTTTTTCCCTGGTTTGGGGAGGGCCACTATAATGGCTTGGAGCATTTCTTCCAGAAATGAGGTGGCAATAGTGGCTTTGTGGAAGAGTTTGTTCATATATGGCACTAAAATGCTAGAGAAGGCTTTGTAATACTCTGCCAAGAAGCCATCGGCACCTGGTGATTTATTGTGGGGTAGAGATTGTACGGCTTGAGAGATCTCTTTATCTGATATTGCAGAGTTTAGGTATCGTAGCTGATCACTATCTAGGGAAGGGAAATCAACAGATTGAAGAAAATCATTAATCGCTATGTCAGTAGGTTGGGGCGTTGAGGGGTCTGATTTTAAATTATATAGTTATTTATAGTATTTGCAGAATGCATTTGCTATGTCTCTGGGGTGATATACTATTTGTGACGTAACGGGATCTATAATATGGGAGAGTTTAGATTTTTACTGTTTCTTGCGGATATAGGCCGCTAAAAATTTGCCAGCCTTGTTTCCTTGGGTATAATGAGTAGCTTTAAATCTCTGCAGGTGAAATTGATGTTCTGAGATTAGGTAAGATCTAACCTCTTGTCTGGTTTGAATTAAGTCTGAATTTACCTGGGGAGAGGGTTTTGATTTGTGCTGTAGTTCGAGAGATTTGAGTTTAGCCAATAATGTGGTGAGTGCTTTTAGTTTCCTCTTTTTTTCCCGTGATGCTGTTTGCAAAAGTAGGCCTCTACTGTATGCTTTGTGCGCACACCACAAAGTGAAAATGTTAGTTTCCGGGGTGTCATTATGATGAAAGAATTCTTTGATTTGATCACGCAATCTGTCCCTATGTTTTGGGATTGTTAAGTATAAATATGCATTTTGTTCTTTAAGCGAAAGTGAAACAGGAGCGTGATCAGACCAAGTAATTGAGTGGATTTTAGCGGATAGTACATTGTTAAGAAAAGCCAAGTCAGCTGCAAATAAGTCTATTCTTGAATATGACTTGTGAGGAGCTAAATAGTAAGTAAAGTCTCTTTCTCCTGAGTTGACACAGCGTCATATGTCATATAAATCGGATGAGTGTAAGAAGGATTGGAGTTCGGTACGCGTGGAGCGTTGTGGGATTGAGCAGTCTAATGCCCCGTACACACGGTCGACATTGATCGGACATTCCGACAACAAAATCCTAGGATTTTTTCCGACGCATGTTGGCTCAAACTTGTCTTGCATACACACGGTCACACAAAGTTGTCGGAAAATCTGATCGCTCTGAACGTGGTGACGTAAAACACGTACATTGGGACTATAAACGGGGCAGTAGCCAATAGCTTTCATCTCTTTATTTATTCTGAGCATGCGTGGCACTTTGTGCGTCGGATTTGCATACACACGATCGGAAATTCCGACAAAATTTTATAGCCTGCTCTCAAACTTTGTGTGTCGGAAAATCCGATGGAAAATGTGTAATGGAGCCTACATACGGTTGGAATTTCCGACAACAAGGTCCTATCACACATTTTCCATCGGAAAATCCGACCGTGTGTACAGGGCATAATTGTTTGTTAGGTACACAGTTGAAATCACCACAATACACTACTAAACCTTTTTTGATATTATCAACCTTCTTTTTGAGAACATTCAAGAAAGATATTTGTCTGCAATTCGGGGCATATATATTAATGATAGTGTACATGGTATTGTTTAACTCACAAACTAATATAATATATCTTCCTGCTTTATCATTTACCATATCATGCAATTGAAATGCTACATTCTGATTAATAGCGATCGGCACTCCACCTTTTTTCTTTGGACCAGAGGCCGTAAAAACATGGGGAAACATTTTGTTCGTGCATAATGAATGTTTCTGTTGGACAAAGTGAGTCTCTTGAATGCATAACACATCACTCTTTAGAGTTTTCGCTTTTTGCCACATAACCCTCCTTTTAAAGGGGCTGTTGAGGCCATGAGCATTTAAAGTCACAAAATTAAGAACCATTGGTCCGCAAGGAGGGATATCTATGCATAGGTAGATTCAGAAGTCGTAGTGAATAGTTATACATAGATTTACCGTGGATAGTTGTCGGTGGTAAAATAAAGAAGAAAAAAATGAAAAACGTCAACAATCAAATAAAAAAATAACATAAAAAAGTGAGGAAATAGTCCTCAATGTGCGAGTAAGATCACATAAGAGCAACTCGGGGTAAAAGCTCCTAATAACCAGCTTCGACCCTTGTTCCAGGTCAGCAAACTTCAAATATAACATTGAAATATGATGTAGGAGAACAAAGTCAAGTATTGTTGCCTGATTTCCATTCCGGGGACATACGTCCAGGTGTTTTGGTAATAAGTATGTCATCCTCCTCATATGGGAGAAGACCCCATTTTCTTGTAAGTTGGAGACCTTCTTCCAGGGATCTAATGGCGTATGTGTGGCCATCTTTAGTGACAAGGAGTTTCGTGGGAAAGCCCCATGAGTATGTAAGTTGGTTATTGCGCAATAACTTTGTTAGCGTCACTAGCTTTTTTCTCGCCAGCATGGTGTGCTGGGAGAGGTCAGCATAAATAGCGATGCCTGAATAAGGATTGGGTAGTGGAGAATTTTGTCTTGCGAACCGCATCAAGTCGCCTTTGACATGGAAGAAGTGTATACGAGCTATGACGTCGCATGGGATTTTATCTGGTAGATGCTGCGGCTTAGGCAGCCTATGAGCCTGGTCTACGATAATTGCCCCGCTTAATGTATCTGGGAGTAGATCCTGAATTAGTTGCTGGACATAGCGCCGGAGTTCAGAAGGGGGCACAGATTCCGCCACCCCGTGCAGTTTTATATTATTTCGTTTTTTAAAGCTTCTAATTCGTCATTTTTTTCGTTGTGAGCGTCCACTAATTCATTATGGGCTGTTGTAAATTCCGCCATTTTGTCCTCTTCATGACTAACTCTCTCTCCGATTTCCGTTATATCCGATTTCAATTGTGATAAACAGTCCATAAAATCCCTGTGCATTGATCCCCGCAATGTCACCAACATCTCCTTCATTGTGGTATCACTAAGGGGTTGCCCAGTTGTTGGGAACTCATGAATTTGGTCAAAAAACTCAGTAGTGCTATTTTGAGATGTGTAGTCCTCCTTTCTTTCACCCGCATATGTATGGGTGGAGGAGCGCTTAGGAGCTGCTTTTTGTGGGCTCTGAGTGGGTGTATTGCAGATGGATGAGCAGCTGCTATGACTTGGAGAGATAGACGGGGGCATACTAGTGTCTCTCCTGTTCCCTCTGGAGTTAGTCTGCCTGGCGCGCTGCTGCCTGTGAGCAGCGGCGCCATCTTGGTTACTCGGCGTGCTGGCCGAGGGATAAAATTCCATCAATTTGCGGGGCCGCCCTGGAGGTTTTCTCTTACCCATTGCTGGATTAGGTCTGCAGGGTTCTCAGGCACTCTTGGGTTATATTTGCTGGCTGTCTTAGTTGCTGTGTGCGAGCCGATAGAGCTGGTGGACACGGAGCTCTCTCCTCATGTGGCCATCTCCTTCGGCTGCTGGCCACGCCCCCCCAAAAATCCATATTTCAGAGTGGATAGCAAAACCTTTACACCCAAAAGTGCACACCCAATTCAATTTTTTTCTATTAAGTAAACATGAGGTATTGCACACAAATATTTAGTATTTACTACTTGCCAGCAAGTCTCTGAATGTAAATGTTGCAACAGGATGCAATAAGACCTGCTTACAATGACATTAACGCATACAGGTACTGTAGCTCTGGGTTTTGCTTACTAGAAAGGAAAACATTTGAAACTCCAAAAAGGAGGCCACACCCTTTGAAACACATCATTATTGAAACAACATTGGCATCTTATCAGCTGCTTTATTCCTGTACCACGTGACCCGGGGGACATCACCATCTCGTTCGGCTGCCGGAAGGGTTCCCTGCACCGAGATCTATCAGTGTGGGTGAGAGAGGGAGAAGCAGCTGCTCCTCCTGGCTGTATGTACTACCTGCACTTTCATCTAGATCTTTACCCAGGAGATGGTGAGAAGACTATACTTTACAGTACCCTAGTGGGGATTTGGAGGATGATATGTCTTGTACAAAGCTAATGTTTATGAGTGCAAGGAGTTTGAGCTTTTATTACGTTACTTATTAACCCGTTGGCACCAGCCATACAGAAATATGTGGCCTCTCGGTGGGTCGGCCTTGGCGCTAAGTGGCCACATATTTGCATGAATTGGATGTATAGTGCCATGCTGAGAGCATGTGCCCCTGCACTCTTCTGGCACAGTTACCAACAGCTAATAGAAAGCTAATGAACAGCCAATAATGGCGGTCACATGATCATAAACCCTGCCCAGCCTCCCGGCATCCTAAACCCCTTAAAAGGGTTAAATGGTATTGCACCAAAGACTGTGCACTCTCTGTGTTGTTTGTTTGTCCATAGAAAACAAAACATGCTTTCTAAACTAAATGTCTTGAGTGCATCTTACAATAAATGTTAATTTGTAAAAAAAACAATAAGTAATTCAGCTTATGTAATAATACATTTCTAAGCATAGTTGAAATTTAATTAAAGTAGCTTTTATAGGCTGAAGATTGCCTTCATGCAAAAACCTTCAGTATGCAACTCCCCCCAGCCCCCCTAATACTTACCAGAGCCTGACCTTGATCTAACAATGTTCACAACAGCGGCTGCTGTCCCAGCTCTCTACATCCTCATTGTCTCTGAGACAACAGCAGGAGCCATTGACTCCCGCTACTATCAGTCACAGCCAGTGAGGAGGAAGAGAGTGGCAGGCTAAGCCTTGCACTGTGTGTCTTATGGACACACAGAGAGAGGCTTGAGAACGAGCATTCATAAGTACCCCCATAGCAAGTGGCTTGCTATGGGGGCACTCAGCGGGGGAGTGGGGGAGCCAGAAGCTCTAGCAGGGGACCTGTGCAGAGGTGGGTCAGGGCTACTCTATGCAAAACCATTTCACAGAGCAGGTAATAACATAACATGTTTGTTAGTTAAAAAAATGAGCCTTTAGTATCAATTTAACCAAAAAGAGGTTTCATGTTATGATTTTAGAACAATCTATGTTATTGAAAACATCAAATCAGTTTATAGTAAATGTAAAAAAGAAATCCTTTACACTTAAATCAATATTTGCAATAAACCCAGGCTTTCTGTCTTATGGGCCAGCAAAAAAAAGATTTTTGTAATTATTTTTAATTCCTTCCAATGGTGTTTTAGAATCATTAGCTCTATGGCAAAGTATAATATACAATAAACAATCAGGCTTGATCATTAAATAATGAAAGGAGCAAACACTAAGGGACTCATTTAGAGAGGAGTGTAGATATTGCAACCCACTCTTGGTTATGCTTTGCAGTGTTACACACACTGTGACCTGCATTTTACAGCCTGTTTATAAAATCTGTGTGGTGCCTCTGAGAGTTCTGTGATTAGAGGAGGAGAGCAGGTCAATCTTGCTATGGGCACACCACTGCCATACTGATGTTTTTTATATGGATCCCCTAAATGCATGGTCAGTCAGAATGCATCTTGTACTGAATGGTCTTCAGTTGCTTTTCACTTATAGGGCGTACACACGGTCGGACTTTGTTCGGACATTCCGACAACAAAATCCTAGGATTTTTTCTGACGGATGTTGGCTCAAACTTGTTTTGTCTACACACGGTCGCACAAAGTTGTTGGAAAATCCGTTCTAAACGCGGTGACTAAAAAAACACGTACGTCAGGACTAAAAACGGGGCAGTGGCCAATAGCTTTCATCTCTTTATTTATTCTGAGCATGCGTGGCACTTTGTCGGATTTGTGTACACACGATCAGAATTTCCGACAACGGATTTTGTTGTCGGAAAATTTTATCTCCTGCTCTCCAACTTTGTGTGTCGGAAAATCCGATGGAAAATGTCTGATGGAGCCCACACACGGTTGGAATTTCCGAAAACACGCTCCGATCGGACATTTTCCATCGGAAAATCCAACCGTGTGTACGGGGCATTAGACTTTCACTTGACATTTTTGGCACCTTTTACTAAATAATCCGAATTGTGTAATAACCTGCAAATGTATGAGATACAGATTTGGACTAGTTAACTGTTAAAACAATTTTTACCTTAGTCATGATCGGATGCCAAGGTAGACATGTACTCCTTTACTAAGTCAGCCTTTTAAGTATACATTTGTAAACTCAGTATTGAGGTGGATAATACTAAAGTACCATTATTCTCTTGTGATACATAAGTATACAAAAAGCAATATAAACTGTGTCTATTGAAAATAAACATATTTTTATAAAATTTGAATTTGGCATTCCAAACTTTTAGGCTTGAAAAAAGATGTTCTTTTTAATACATTGCAAGAGAATTAGAAACGGAATCCCAACTTGCAGTATCCTAATTTGTAATTAAAATTACAAATTTGAGTGTGTTATTATCTAGAAGCAACATTTAGACAGAAGAAAAACATATAGCTTGGTATATGAATTGATAACATTGATTGAATTTGGTGAATCAGCAATACCCAATTATTACATCTACCTAAATCTTTAAATGTAGAACAGACTGATTTGTACAGAACCAATTGGTTTAGGAATTAAGGAAAATATGAATTATGGATATATAACTCTCTGCAGATTGCAGAAACCAAAACATTTGCAATTAAAGTGTTACTAAACCCAGGACTCTGCATTCACTATATAGTACACAGAGCACGGAAATTAAATTATTTAGTAAATATAAACTGCTAAATACCCTCATCAACAGAATATAGCAGTCTCATGACTTCTATCAGTGTCTGGTTAAAGCTTGTAGGAGGAGTTTTCATTCTCCTCTGACTGTCCTTTGAGGCTACAGGACTCTTGACTCCCTATCTGGACAGTGCTGATTGGTCCTGTACCGATCACATGCACCCTCCCAAGAAAAAAAAAATCACTCTCCAGCAATACATGCAAAACTGACAATGTGCAGAGTGACCCTCCATGGGCATACACTTTAGTACACTCCATGTGAACAAGGCCTTAGTAGGAATTTAGCAGGAATTTTTGGTGAATTAGTAGTTTGTTAAATGTTTTCACAACTATAGCATGGCCTAAAATATCAGAAGCTATTTTTTTTGTTTACAAACGTTTTTATTGCAAAATAGCATAAAGACTGGGTGTACATGCACAGTGAGAACAATAAGTACAGTGACCAGGTAGCCTAAAACAGCTTAAAAATATATCTCACATGTTGCCATTAAAATTGCTCAATACAATACACAATGAACCCATCATTTGGCAAAGGAAGAGAAAAAAAAAGTAGGGAAAATAAAAAGAAACCAAAAGAAAAGAAAAACTCTCAATTGTGATATACTGTATGTGCAACCTGAGCGTAAGGAAAATGCCATCCTTCAACAAGGATGTTATATTCAGCAATATATGGAATGGAACATAAAAAAAATTGAGCGTTGGAGTCACTTGCCTGGCAGGTTCTATCAAGTTTTACAATAGTCAGTTCTGTTGAGCCTCTGCAGCAGGGACAGAGGGATCCTCGAGTCTGTTACTAAGCAGGTGTGCCGTCCAAGCATTCCACTTACGGTCGAAAATGTGCATGGAGTCCAGGAGAGTATGATGTGTTCTTTCCATAATCCTAATGGACTCCATGCGTAAAATCACCTGCGACCAAGATACATGAGAGCGTTTCCAATTCATAGCTATTGCCCATTGGATCGCGTTAAAGAGAGTGTGGACTAATTTCTGTAGTGGGGGGGACAGCTGGGAGTTCTGCAAGCAGCAAACACATTTGATATGTCAAGGTAACCTATACTCCAGAAAGAAGTGTTATGAGAGAGGTTGTTTTCTGCCAAATAGAATCTAAGGCCTTACAACTCCAGAACGTGTGCAACAGCGTACCCCTGTCCTGGCATCCTCTAAAACATGTGCCAGGGACCAGTGGGTATATTCTGTGGAGACAATCCAGAGTGTAGTACCAACGTGTATGTAGTTTGAGTACCGTTTCCTTTATGGATATAGGGCATGTACATTTGTGCATGTTGTCAATCATGTCTTGCCAGTCCTCCACTGAGAACTCCTGAGCCAGCTCAGCCTCCCATGCCTCCATTGCTATAGATTTTGGAGGGTAATTGTAGTCGTTAAGGTATCGATAAAGAGTGGAGATTGTCCCCTTATCCCTAGAAGCCTCTCCACACAGGAGTTCAAATGGAGTTTTTGACGGTTCTACTCCGCCAGCTATGATTGCCGAGTAGAAGTGTCTTATTTGTAAGTATTGGTGAAACTCAAGTCGTCCCATGGCATATGTTTGCTGCAAGTGAGTGTACGAACAGAAGAAAGTGCCCTGCAACAGAGACTCAAGGCTCACCAAACCCCTTGCAGACCAACTAAGGAATGACGTGTCAGAGGAGAAGGCCAGAGAGAATGAAGGTTCTCCCAAAAAAGAAGATAGGAGTGGTGTGTCAGATTTTAGCTTGAACTTTGAGTAGAGGGACCATAGATATAGTGATTGGCCTACTATATTGTTAAGTGGGGTGATGTCTTTTGGAGATATTGAGCGTGACCAGAGAAGACCCGGGAGATAATAAGAAGCCACCGAGATCCGCTAAAATTGCAGCCATGGTATAGAGGTAGGGGAGGTATGCCACTGCACCAATTGAATAAGGCGGGATGCCAGGAAGTACTTCCATAGATCCGGGCATCCCAAGCCTCCCCTCACCCGGGTTCTATACATCAACAGACGACCCAACCGGGGTTTTTTGCTTTGCCATATGAATCTGAGCAGATCTGACTGGATTGCCAGCAGTGCAGATTGAGAGACATACAGAGGCAAGGACCTAAAGAGGAACAAAAGTTTAGGCAGGATATTCATTTTAACTGCTTGAATTCTCCCTAAAAATGATATATGGTATGAGGACCATTGAGTTAAAAGGCGTTTGACATTAGAGAAAGCTTGAGGGTAATTTAGGGAATATATCTGTTTGAGAGAAGGGGCTAGTTTGATGCCTAAATATTGCAGTGAGACATGGTTCCAGGAGAATTTGAATTTATCCTTAAAAGTAGTCAGTAAAGGTTGGGGGAGGTTAATGGGCAAAGCCGAACATTTAGAAGGGTTCACTCCTAGGCCCGTAAGATTATGAAAGGAGTCTAGAGAGGACAAGAAGTTGGGAAGGGAGATCAGAGGGTCAGAAATAAATAATAGGACATCGTCAGTGTAGAGGCTAAGCTTAAATTTTTGGCCGCCTTTTTTATATCCTTTAATGCCAGGGTTATTAGAGATGGACCTAGACAGGGGTTCCATAACAAGGGCAAATAAAAGAGGGGAGAGGGGACACTCCTGTCTAGTTCCACACTTCAGAGAAAAATAGTCAGAGTTGCACCCTGGGAGCTTAATGCGAGTTCGGGGTGATGATAAAGGGCCTTAAATCCATGTATGAAAGCACCACTAAATCCGAATTTTCAATAACACTGTGTCCAGATAGGTCCATAGGACACTATCAAATGTCTTATTTATGTCCAAACTCAAAAGTAATACCTGTCTAGAGTGTGTATTAGCGTCCTGGAGTATATTGGTGGCCAAACGAATGTTATTGGTGATCTGTCTGGATGGAATAAAGCCTGTTTGGTCAGGGGATATCAAGGTCGTTATAACTTTGGCCAGGCAGTCTCCCAAAATCCGTCCAAATATTTTTGAGCCATTGTTTATAACTGAAATGGGGCGGAAATTTTGGGGGAGGGTATGGTCTTTGCCTGGTTTGGGTATGACGGACATATTTGCCAGTAGCATTTCTTCAGGGAAGTGTTTCCCTTTGAGGATGTGGTTATACAATTTAGTTAGTGTGGGGATAAAGGATTCTGCAAGTTTTTTTATAATAGACAGCTGAGAATCCATCTGGGCCAGGGGCTTTGGAGGGTGTAAGGGAGGAGATGATAGAGGCCACTTCCTCTGATGAACAAGGGGCATTGAGGATTGCTACGTGCTCCTCCGATAGTTGAGGGAGCGAGAGAGTGTCTAACCAGGTTTGTGAGGGAGGAGGATGAGAGGGGTCTGGGCCTGAAAATAGTTTCTGGTAAAAGGAGGAGAAGATATTTAGAACTTGTTTGGGGTGGGTGGTGAGGTTGCCTCTGTGGTCTTTCAGCTTGTAAAGGTGGGTCGGTTGTGTGGTCTGTTTGAGTTTATGCGCGATCATCGTGGAAGCTGAGTTACTGTGAAGGAGGAAGCGGGCCTTAGACCATCTAAGAGATTTTTCTGTGTGTTCTGAAAGTATGTCATCTAGGGCTCTTCTTTTTTCATTTATCTGGAGGAGCAACTCCTGTGAAGGTGTCTGAGTGTGTCTATGACACAGTTGTTCAAGATCTGAGGTGAGTTTGCGAGTGTCATGTTGTTTTTGACGTTTCTTAGTTGTTGAGATTTCTATTAGGTGGCCCCTCATCACAGCTTTATGAGCTGCCCAAAGGGAGGTGGGGTAAATATCCTCTACATTGTTGTGTCGAAAATATTCCTTAAGGCGTTCCGACAACTGGGTTAAAACCACAGGGTCAGTAAGATATTGTGTCACTAAGGCGCCAGGATCTGGCTGCATGGGGGAGGCCTAGACAGGAAATTTGGGTGAAAACTATGTGGTGGTCAGACCAGGGGCAAATATGTATATTAGCTGAGGTAGAGTTTACAGTCAGGGAAGGAGTGCAAAAGATATAGTCCAGGCGGGAGTAACTATTGTGGGGGTGGGAATAGAAAGTGTATTCTTTAGAGCCTATGTTATGAGCCCTCCAGACATCTATTAGTTGTGAGGACTTCAAGGAGTGTTGAAGGGATTTAGGAAAGGCATTAGAGGTGGGGCATGTTTGACTTCTATCCATCCCCGAGTGGGCTACTAGGTTAAAATCCCCTCCAGCTACCGGTGAGGGGAGTGAAACCTATCTAGGATCTGAAAAAATTCTTTAAAGAATGTAGCCTGTGAGGCGTTGGGCGCATAAACTGAGGCCAAAGTTAATTGTTTATCCTGAATGGAGCCTTTAACTATCACAAAGCGACTGCTTGAATCTCTGTATATCTGTTGAGTCTGAAACATCACCGAATTTTTAATAAGGATGGCTGCCCCTCTAGACCTGGATCCATAGGTGGAGAAGTAACATTGTTTGAATGTGTGGGTAGTTATCAGTGGAGAAATGTGTCTCCTGAAGTAGGAGAATATCAGCGTCAAGAGATTTGTAAGCTTTAAATGCTTTTCTCCTTTTTTGCGGGGAGTTAAACCCCTTTATATTGTGGGAGATTACTTGAAGACCCATGGTGTATTTAAGGTGAAAAATTTAGGATCCAAGGGGGGGTCCAGGCTGAGAGGGGGCACCCAAACAGCAGTACATTTTACCCCTAAGAGAGCATACAGCCAATGTAAATAACCCTACACGGAGATGTGCAATTTCAATTTGACCTGACTGAAGGGATAGCAACACACGTATCACAATGGTGGAAACATCTGATATGAGTAGCACAAAAAGAATTAGAAAAACAAAACAGGGAACAAAAAGAAAACAAAAAAACTAGTAACCAAAGAACTAGGCCAAAAAATGGCAATACATAGTCTTGGGGGGTCAAGGGGGAAAACGCCCCAGAGACCCCAAAAAAATGTCCATTTGAACCAAAGGTCCAACACTCTAAATTCTTGGATCTGTAGAGTCCGCATAAATGCAAACGTATCGTGAGAATTTACCTGTGGGGGGCCCACCTGCTCGATGTTGATCCCGGCGATCTCTTCTGGGAGGTGGGGTAGCCAAAATAGCTGAGTGACGCGGAGTGGACGGAAGCCTGGGCAGGGTAGCTGCGTCTAGGAGGCCCAGCTTCACCAGCAATTCCTTGCCTTCTGCTCTTGTGGTAACGGTGTAAGTTGTGCCATTGTGGGGTACCTGGATCTTAAAGGGGAAACCCCAACGGTAGTGGATACTTGCAGACTGAAGAACTGATGTAATCTCTTTCATCTTCCTGCACTTGTCAAGGGTGGTGGGGGAGATATCTGGGTAAACTTGAATGGAGGTACCCTCTAGGCAAATGTTGGGAGTGTTCCTTGAGGCCCTGAGAAAAAGAGAAAAATAAAAAAACAATGGAAAAACTGCAAAAATGGTCTGGCCACCTGAGTTTAAAAGTGGAGCACAGGGACTGGCAGCAAAAAGGAAAAAGGACACCCTAGTCACCCAAGGATGATTTCTGCAGTGCCGCTCAATAGAATACGCTTTTCAGTGCATTTTAGATACCCATGTAAAATAATTCAGCATTATGTACTGTATGTGATCTTATCATTGATTGGTATTGTTTAAAAATCTTGTTCCTGTGTATAGTTTGCCAATTTTTATATGTGCATGATGATAGCCATATTTATTTATTCTACTTCACAATGGTTCTTTTTTACTGCTCTTTCTCACAATACAGATCTATAAGTTTTGAAACCTACTAAAAGCAATCAATTTTTTGTGTGGCTAATATCTTGTCTCAGCTTTTGTTATGTAGTGCGATTGAGTAATGCTTTTCTCCATCCAATAAATGAAATGCAAATCACTGTACTAATAAATTAAAATGTCTGCCAATTAAAACTGTGATGTACTTTCTCTTTAAAAAAAAAACAAAAACAGGGCAGTATATCATATGCTGAATGCAGTGTGTACATAGAATCTCAGCATTCAGTGAGTGTTGCGTGGACTTTTATTTATAATCTGCTAAATAATATAAAGGTGGCAAGTTAATACAACAAGCAATTAATTACAAAGCCAAGCAGGATGTGACAAAGCTTTGTCCTATCATAACGGCATGCAGGCCCGGACTGGGACAAAAATAGGCCTGGGCATTTTGGACTGATCAGCCCATGACATGTTAACCGACCCCTTCCCCACGCTCCACCCTGACAGATCCCCAGGGGAGTGGGGAGGGGGGTACACGGCAGAGGTGCGGGGGGGCGGGGGGGACTGGGAAAGAGCATGAAGGGGGGTGGAGAGCACAGAAAGAACCTTGAGAACATGGGGTGGGGTGAGAGCACAGAGGAGAGGCAGTGAACACGGGGAGGAAGAGGAGAGTACAGGGGGGCCAGAGAACACAGGAGGTGGGGGATTGGAGAGCACAGGGGAAGCAAAAACACGGGGTGAGGTGGAGAGTACAGGGAGGGCAGGAGAGCACAGGGAGGGTGGAGAGTACAAGGGGGAGGCACTGAAGAGCACAGAGAGGGCAGGAGAGCACTGGTGTTGGGCAGAGAGCATAGGGGGAGGCGGACAACACTGGGGGAGGCGGACAACACTGGGGGGCTAGAGAGCACTGGGGGGCTGAAGAGCACTGGGGGAAAGGCGGCCATCAGTGACGGGGCTGGGGGCTGGAGAGCACTGGGGGAGGTGGAAAATACTGTGGGGGCTGGAGAGCACTGGGGGAGGTGGAGAGCATGGGGTGGGGGATGTGGAGAGCACAGGGGGGCAGCGGAGAGCATGGGGGAAGGTAGAGAGCACAGGGAAGGCTGAGAGGCAGGGGGGAGGTGGAGAGCACAGGGGGGCAGCAGAGAGCACAGGGGGCAGTGGAGAGCATGAGGGAAGGTGGAGCGCACGGGGAGGCTGAGAGCCAGGGGGAGAGAAAGAGCACAGGGGGGAGAGGGAGAGCACAGGGGGCAGAGGAGAGCAAGGGGGGATGTGAGGAGCACTGGGGGGATGTGGAGAGGACAGGGGGGCAGCGGAGAGCATGGGGGGATGTGGAGAGCACAGGGGGGCAGCGGAGAGCATGGGGGGATGTGGAGAGCACAGGGGGGGCACCGGAAAGCATGGGGGGATGTGGAGAGCACAAGGGGCAGTGGAGAGCATGGGGGATGTGGAGAGCATGGGGGGATGTGCAGAGCACATGGGGCAGTGGAAAGCATGGGAGGAGGTTGAGAGCACAGAGGGGCAGCGGAGAGCATGGGGGGATGTGGGGAGAACATGGGGGCACCAGAGAGCATGGGGGGAGGTGGAGAGCACCAGGGGGCAAAAAATGATGGGTGGGGCAGAGAGCACAGGAGGGGCAGCAGAAATAAGCAGGATAGGAGGAGCAGTGGGGGTGCCTGCATATAGAAGAATCATTCTCTCCATCTTCCTCCTACAGTCTTTGAATGCCTGTTTCTCCTCTTCCTCTTGCAGGCATTCAACGACTGCAGGAGGAAGATGGAGAGAATGATTCTTCTATATGCAGCCGCCCCCCCTGCTCCTCCTATCCAGGTTACAGGGGGGCTGCACTCACATTCTCTGTGATCTGGCTCCAAGGTGTCTGCAGCAGGTCTCCTCTAGCTCCTCCCCCTTTGTGGTCATGCCCCGGCACAGACAGCTGAACTATACATGCGGCCGTGGAGGTGTCTCATCTAGCTCCTCCCCCTTTATGGTCACGCCTCGGCACAGACGGCTTCACTATACGTGCAGTTGCAGAGAGCTCCTCCCCCTGCATGTTTCTGTTTCCCCGGTGCTGATGGCTGAGCTTAATTAGCATCCGGGCGGCCGTGGAGAGGCCGGGTGAGTGGCGCGGGCTCAAAGAGCAGCTCAGCTAGGGGGCGTGGCCTGGATGGCGTGGAGATAGGACGTGTGTGAGTGAAGCTCCGCTCGTGGTAGATCCTGACATAGAAATCCTGCACTTCTAAAACCGACTTTTTACTACAAAAACCGAGAGAACCAGCACAGCGTAACCTCCGCAACATGTCCCCACCGAAGAGGAACAATACAGCCTCCTCGTCTCTGGATAGATACCGGAGGACAGAGCGGGACCCTGAGGAACAAGATGGCGCCTCGGCAACGGCTCATGCGGCTCCTCATATAGAGCATGAGGCAGCGGACACAGTAAAGGTCCTTGAGGCTATCTCCCTATGCCAGTCTACACTCACAACAAAAATAGAGGAGGTGAAGGTGGACATCTCACTACTGAGACATGACATGACCAAACTCCGGGAGCGGGTCACGGAGGCAGAGACCAGGCTCGGGCGGACAGAGGACACACTGTACCCTTTGCAGCACTCTCAAGAGGATCTGCAACGCCAAGTCCAACAACTGGCACAGAAACAAGATGACCTCGAGAACCGGGCCCATAGGTCCAATCTCCGGTTTATCGGACTCCCGGAGGGATCTGAGGGCCCCGACCCTGCCACCTTCTTGGAGAAATTGCTGATCGCAACATATGGCAGAGACGCCTTCTCAGCGACATTTGTGGTGGAAAGGGCCCACCGTATGCCAGCCCGCCGTCCACCTGAGGGTGCACCGCCGCGTACGTTTATAGCGAAGCTATTAAACTTCAGGGACAGAGATGCGGTCCTAGGAATGGCCAGAGTTAAGGGGAACATTCCCTTTCAGTCGGGCTTTGTATCTGCATTCCCCGACTTTTCTGCAGAGGTCCAGGAACAGCGCGCAAAATTCTCGGAAATCAAACGCCGCCTCAGAGTGCATCACATAAAGTACGCAATGCTATTCCCTGCTCGTCTGCGGATTACTGGTGAGGACCGTGTACATTTTTTCGAGGATCCGGCACAAGCCGTGGCATGGATTGATCAACGAGACGCGGAGAAGAATCGTCCCGCTTGGCGATAACCCCTGCAAACTGGAATACGTGAGTGACACTGTTAAACCTGTTACACAGACCCCTCCGGCCTGCGTGACATTTATTTCTCCCAGTGAAGCCTGACATTCACAATGCACTCATGTTGCTGGTATGTTGCTATAGCGGGACCGTTAAATATTTTTCAGATCCTGGTATCGGACGCCCCGCAAATAGATGGCCAGCAGGTACTGAGTAGTATCCAATTGAACTTCCCTCTCACAACCCCTTTTATTTACTCCTACGTTTGAACTGTTTGGGCCCAGTAAAGGCCGCTCTTGTGCTGAGTACATATGACTGGAAACTCTGTTCACCCTGGAGCGTAACATATTTTTTTTTTTTTTTTTTGGGGGGGGGGGGTTTCCCCTATCCTTCACTAATCCAGCACAATGAGCCTGCTGCCATGGTTCTCTTTCGCTCCCACAATAGATATTGTATGATGTTGAATATTGGTTCTTAAAAACATAACTCTTTGTTATAATTACCACAGCGGGGCGAGCGATCACATCTGTGTGGTTCATTGACAGCGTTCCGCTGCAAGGTCTGCACTCATTTTACTGTTAATCTCGCAACCAGAGATTGTTCGCCCCCACTAGGAAACTGTTAAACTATAACCGGCGCTGCCCTATAGGCTTCAGCCGGTGACAGTAAGTTTAAGGTGAACTACACATGTTTGAATGGAAATATGTTCTCCACATGTAACGGCACCAGTTTTGGGAATGATACCCCAGCCATGTTTGGGAGGTTGAGGGTAGGGAGGGGGGTTAGGGGAAGTTTTACATTTAGGTTAAAGAACAAGATCAATGATGTACCAAACAGTATGGTGGAGTTTTATACTTGGCGCCTCACAAGGGCGTGATGTAAAATCATCTTTACATTATTATGGAGTATGGAGGTGTGTGACCTTGGATTCACCCCGCAGCTGCTTCCATTGCACTTACCACTAGATCTGCATGGCTAATATAAAATTCCTCACCTGGAACGTACGGGGGCTCAGGGACAAATTTAAATGCACAGCAGTCTTCAGCTGCCTTAAATCCTATAGAGCAGATATAACCGTGCTGGTTGAGACACACGCTACAGGTCAACTTCAACTCGCGTTGAAGCGCCCTTGGATAGGCTGGGCATATCACGCCACACATACTCCATACTCCCGGGGGGTGTCTATCTTAATAGCCAAAAACACCCCATTTGTAATTATCTCGGTACAAACGGACCCACAGGGTAGATTTATTTTCCTGCATTGTACCTTAGGGGGCACACAATACCTGATTATGGCATTTTATATTCCCCCTCCCTATAAATCCACCTTGATCACAGAAGGACTTCTATACATGACGCAACACCCTAATATTCCTGCTATTTGGTTGGGGGATTTTAACGCTGTGTTAAACCCCAAAATGGACAGACTACAGCTGAGTCAGAACGCTCACCTTCCTAGCACCACCCGATTTAGTCGCACTCTGAAAGAATTTTCACCAACCGACACATGGCGATATAAACACCCAAACACCCAGGCATACTCTTGCTTCTCGGCAACACACTCCTCCCCGTCTCGTATAGACTTTATCTTAATCTCTGACGTATTACTCCCATTGCTATCAGACTCGGGCTACCACACTAGATCTCTATCTGACCATGCTCCATGCTGGGCCACATTGATTTTGGCCCCCAAAACGGGACCCCACGCGTGGCGCCTCCATCCCTTTTGGCTGTCTGCTTTGCAGGACCAAGAGGACATAACCAAAGAGTGGCAATTCTATTTTAATATTAACAGGGACAAGGCCTCAGTGGGTATGGTATGGGAGGCTTTTAAATTACATGTCCGCACCATTCTATCCTCGCGAATAAATAGACTGAAAGCCTCATCTAAACTAGTAATTCAGCAAATAGCCGAAAAATTAGAAGCAACAATGAGTGAGTTTCAAACAAACCCCACAGAGGCCAAGGCATCTGAGCTTAAGCTCCAAACCCATATCCTAGACCAACTGCAATTCGAAAAGGCTAAGCAGAAACTCTTCTTTTCTAGACAGCGGGTATTTGAGCAGGGAGAACGGGCGGATAAACTGCTGGCATTATTGGCCCGTCAGGATACCAACCCTCCAGTGGTGGTTACCTTGACAAACTCAAATAATGAATTGATCACAGACCCTACGTTGGTTGCAGAGGAATTTCAGAAGTACTATACTGACCTATATTCCTCCAAGGTAACGGCTACTATACAAGAAACTCAGGCTTTTCTCCAGAATATCACCTTCTCCCAAATTTCCAAATTTCAACTGAATGACCTAGAAGCCCCATGGATGAAATTGCAGCGGCAATAGCTTCCCTTGCACCAGCTAAGTCCCCTGGTGAGGATGGTATACCATTAGACTTTTATGCATCTTACACAGATGTTTTGGTCCCTGAACTACTGAAATTATATAATCATATTTTTGAAACTGAATCGCTTCCTGAATCCCTTAGTCAGGCAGTAATTATAGTACTCCCTAAGCCAGGTAAAAACCCTCATCTGCCAGAATCTTACCGCCCAATTTCACTTTTACAAGTGGACATAAAAATTTTGGCCAAAGTGCTAGCTATCCATCTTAACCGTAGTATTTTGTCCCTCATTCACCCAGATCAGACGGGATTCATGCCTGGAAAAAATACAGCCATGAATCTACGCCGCTTACACATGAACATTGAGGCCGAACACGAGAATACGGGAGATAGAGCGATAGTGGCATTAGACGCCGCCAAGGCGTTCGATTCAGTGGAATGGGTATACTTATGGGAATGCCTAAAAGGGTTCGGATTTGGTCCATGTTTTATACAATGGGTAAAGGTATTATATTTCTCCCCGAAAGCCAGGGTGGTCGTAAATGGGCGGATGTCTGACCCTTTCCCACTAGAACGTGGAACTCGTCAAGGTTGCCCGTTGTCCCCCCTTTTATACGCCTTGGCGGTTGAACCTCTCGCTATATCCCTTAGGTCAAATCCAAATATACGTGGGCTACGTGTGGGATCTCTTGTAGAAACATTGAGTCTGTATGCGGACGACATGCTTCTCTACCTGGAAGACACTGGTCTGTCTCTCCAAGCAGCTCTTTCTACCATTGAAGAATTTGGAAACCACTCAGGACTAAGTATGAATTGGTCCAAGTCCCAAATTTTGCCCTTAGACTCATCATCCCCTACATGTAACTCAGCCTCACTTCCCCTGCAAAGAGTCGCATCTATAAAATACCTAGGAGTGGAAATTACTAAAGAGCCCTCGGAATACATTGCCAATAACATTGAACCACTCTTTTCATACTTAAAATCCCGCACGCAATCCTGGGCAAGACTTCCTTTAGGAGTAATGGGAAGAATCAATCTTTTTAAAATGATTCTACTTCCCAAGTTTCTTTATTTGTTGTGGAACTCACCAGTAATTATTCCCCTAAAAATTTTTAAGACAATGGACAAGATCATTAATTCCTTTATTTGGGGATCGAGTAGGCATAAGCTGGCATGGAACACGTTAAAAAACCCTACCAACTCAGGTGGGACTGCTCTCCCCGACCTCCACACATATTATGTAGCTGCACAGCTCTCACACTTTTACTACATACATAAATCAGACGACACCAGATACCACACTTTAATATGTAAAGAGCCGAACAACGTCACTCATTCCCCCTTACAGGTACTATTTAGGGGGGAGGGGGAAGGAGGGGTGGAGACGGTCGAAATCTACTACTCCTTCAACACAAATACATCTGGGAAGCTGCACTTAAATTAACGGGCACCGATTTCTTCCACTCGCACATGCCCTTATGGCATAACCCTCAGATGGGAGAACTGCTATCTATACCAGGAATCACAACCTGGGCCGCTAGGGGGATACTGTTCCTTTTTCAAGTAATTACACCTTTCGGTGTAAGACACTTTCAGACTCCCCAAGAGGAGTTTGACCTTCCTTCCCACATGTTTTTTAACTATGTGCAGTTGAGGCATGCACTCCAAACTCAATTTGTAAGTGGATTCCCTAACACACAAATGATTCCTCTAGTGGATGTGGTTACAGGGTCGAACCCAGACAAATTAATATCTTCTTTTTACACTATACTGCGCACAAGATTGATAGCAAGAATCACAGACACAGCCAGAATTCGATGGGAAGATGATGTGGGCCCCATAGAAATCTCTGACTGGGACGAAATATTAGAAAACGTCAAAAAAAATCCCCTAAAATATCCGAGCGCCTGACTCAGTTGTACATAATCCACAGGTCCTACCTCACGCCATCCAGAATAGCCAAATTCTCTTCAAGTCAGAACCCAAACTGCCCGAGATGTTCGAGTAGTCCGTGTTCATTCTTCCATCTACTATGGTCATGCCCAGACATTCAAAATTACTGGGCACAAATCATAAAATTCTTACATGATCATATGGGCTCCCCAATTTCGCTTAACCCTAGGCCATGTCTACTGGGACTATTCCCAGACGCTGACATGGACAAGTATCTAACTTCCTTCCTTGGCGAAACTTTATTCTGCGCCAGAAAACTAGTCGCTAGAAGGTGGATGAGGACTGCTTCTCCTACCATTCAAGAATGGATCGGAGAAATAAATGCATCATTACCATATAAGAAAGTCCTGTATAGACATAGGGGATGTCCCTCCAAATACCACAAGATCTGGGATAGGTGGCTAAACAATACTAACACATGCACGGAATAATTAATGGCTACGGTCCACACAATCTCTAACGTTACCAAGCCATATCATTTACTGTGCCAGAAGACTATACTTTGGGTATTAAAGCTATGGCCCCTGGGAAGGTATTTGTTACTTGCATACTTTAACACGAAGATAAGGTGATGAAGGGATTGCTTGTACATTTCAGTAGGCTGTCTATAAGAGTTACCTGATGATGGGAAATGTTAAATCCCGCCAGTCTTATGTGTGTTTTTTTTCTTTTTCATTTAAAACTCTGTACTCTTTGTACCATACTTGTACAAATTACTATTTGAAATAAACTTGTTCTTTTCAAAAAAAAAAAAAAAAAAGAGCAGCTCAGCTGCCTCAGGCCCAGCAAGAACATGCGGCCCACCGGGCAAGTGCCTGGTTTGCCCTATGGCCAGTCCGGGCCTGACGGCATAGCATTCATGCAGAGCATGTCTACTCTTTATAGCTGTCGGTGGCTTACTTTTTTCATAGGGAAAAAAATTGTGAATAAATAAAATAATACAGCATATACAATTGTGACACAAGTCATATTGTAATTGAAGGTTATTAAAAAAAATCTTTCCTTTCCTTTTCAATCTGCAGCTCTGTAATTTTCTGTAAAAATGCAATGCAATATGGCTACCTGGAGGTGTTCTGTACACAAAATGTGTACAGATTGCCCCCCAGAAACATAATTTCCTGCTTGTGTGATTGGCTCACTGATTTTCCCAGAAGTCTACACTACGATACAAGTCAGATTTTTGGCATTCCCTGCAACAGTAAGATACTCATAATAGGAAATAACGTCTAAAGGGATGCAGACCCTGCAACTTTCCTCATTAGTGCCCTGATTCTGCAGCAGCTGGTTGATAATTATGAAACCATTCTCATTAGATTCACTAAGCACAGGGGCACAGAGGAACAAACAGGGATTTCTTCAGAATAACAAAAGGTAGAAATCTGCAATAAAGTTTATTAAAATCCTTGCAATGTACATAGATCACCCAGAGGGGAATGTTTTTTTGTCAACAAAAGTGGAGTTATGCTTTAGGTATTAGTGCTTTTACTGCTTACCCACTAAGATGCTAGTGATTAATTCACAGACTGACTTTCTACATACTACTACCTACTTTGCTAGAAGAAATATGTGGAGCTGCATTTCTGCCTGCTTTTGGGTACCTTGTGCCCCAACCCTCTATTTGGAGTTCATTGAGCTAAATAAACTCTTTAACCTCTTGCTGACCTGCCGCTGTCAAACGGAGTTGTACGTCGGTCCCTTTAACAGCTATAGCAGGCACGCGCCCGCTGCACGGTAAGGGAGCTGATGCACGTTGCCAATGGCTGCAATCTCCGCCGGCACCCAAGATCACTCCACAGAGAGCCAGAACGAAGATCTGTCAATGTAAACAAACAGATCCCCGTTCTGACAGGGAAGTACAGAGTGATCGTCTGTTCTTGGTGTTTAGGAACAGTGATCTCTCTCTACTCCCAGTCAGTCCCCTCCCCCCACAGTTAGAAACAGCTCCCAGGGAACACATTTAACCCCTTGATCACCCCCTAGTGTTAACCCCTTCCCTGCCAGTGTCATTTATACAGTAATCAGTGCATTTTTCCAGCACTGATCGCTGTATAAATGTCACTGGTCCCAAAAAAGTGTCAAAAGTGTCTGTCGCAATGTGGCAGTCCCGCTAAAAAACGCTGATCACCGCCATTACTAGTAAAAAAAAATTGGGTTTTTTTTTGGCCTGGTCATTAAGGGGGTAAATCCTTCCGGTCCTTGAGTAGTTAAAGGATAAGCCCACCTTAAAAAAAATAAGTAATAGAAGGGACTTGTAGTTCATTCATTCAAAAGTGACAGAGGTTGTGATTGAGAACCCCTGAAAACTGTCACAGGGGGCATTCTGGGGGTGGGGGCTCCATTTGGCACCATGTTACATGTTAAACCTTGAATACAATGTAACATGGAGCAAAAGATGCAGTCAGCCTTTATATGTACTAAAATGACTGGTGCCCAATTTTCTTTTATACATTAAGCCTAAGATTCTGCCCTGAGAGCTGAAAGGCTAACCCACCAAGCCACCAGAGAATCTTCCCCACCTACCCAAGGGTAAGAGTGACCTACTACCCTTTCATTTCTGGATTTAAAGTGTATGTCTATTACTATTTTTAATACTTATGCTGCTAGCATTAATGCTTAGATAGGAAAGTATATCATATTTACTGTTTTAAACTTTTTTTTTACATTTCTTAAGTTACTTCCTGGTTTCCAGGCCTAGGCAAATTATTTCATATACTTCAGGAGTCTTCATGAGGGGAGGAGGGGTTTTCTTAGCTAAGAATATCCTCGTGCCTGCATGCCTAAGCTAAGGGCAGATGGATTCCAGAAGGTACATTAATTATCTGCCTTTACTCAAGATGGCCACAGCTAGAAAGACCTGGGGCTTTCAAAGTGATTTCTCAGAAATAAAAGTATGGGGACATAGGTGGATGGGTGAGTTTACTTTGAATTTAAAAAATAAATTAAACTGCATTTTTGGTTTGCGGTGCTCAGATGCAGTGTAGTTCCATTTTAATAGCATTGGCAATATTTTCAAGTTGTTGAGATGAAGGGCAAATGTGTCTGGCATAGCATATAGAGTTTTACCAATTCTGAATTCAATAGTAAAAAACTTTAAGCCCCTCCTCTAATATCGCTCCTCATATGTAATGAATTGCATACTCACGTTGTAAACGTATTGGCAGAATCTACCTCGAATTATAAACATATCTAAGGGGCCTATTTATAAAGCAGCATGGCCTTACAATGGTCATACTTTTCAAAAAATCTTCCAGTACATTTATAAAGCACAGCAGTGTGCTCTACCAATTTTTGTTTTTTTACTTTCCTCTCCATTCAGGACTCTGAAGCAAGCAAAGCTCTGTTCATTCAAATAACTGGGTTAAAAAAAAAATTGAGGGAGGAGAGCCCAGTCAAAATAATTTGACTAAGCTCTTGTCCATGTAGAGTACAGTTTGAAGGACACGGTGAGGTAGATTTACTGAAGGCAACTAGGTTCAGCACTTTGCAAGTGCAATTGCACACTGCAAGTACAGTTGCCCTTGACTGCACTCTGCAAGTGTAGTTGCACTAATTTTACTTAGTAAATGTATATGTGGTGCATTGTAAAGAATATCCAATCAGGTGCAAGAAAAAAAATGATTGGGAACCAGCAGGAGGTGTGGTCTGGTCCTGGTCTGAGATGGCCGCTTAGTTCCTCAGCTCCGACACCTTGAGAGCATGCATTAGCCCAAACAGAGATACCACCCATGACATGACAGGGAGAGCATACAGCAGCGCCTCTGCCACCAGGTTCTGATCATTCCGTGACCAGGGAATCCAGCTGAGTGGTAACTAGGCATGAGCTTCATGTTCAAGTCGAACCCATGTTCCACTCGAACATCGGCTGTTCGATCATTCGCCGAATTGCGAACGATATGGGCAGTTCGCGCCAAATTCGTGTGGCGCATCATGGCCCATAATTCACTGTGGCATTGCAGTGCATTGCTGGCTGATGATTGGCCAAGCATGCACTATGACCCACATGCTTGGCCAATCACAGCGCCGTCGGTAGAGAGAGCTGTAATTGGCCAAAGCCAGGGTGGCTTTGGCCAATTATGGCTCAGGGGGTTTAGAACACCCCCCACCCTATATAAGGCCGCCTGCATGGCGGCCCTGTGTAGTGTGTTCCGGCATGCTTAGATGAGAGAGAGAGAGATAGAGACAGTGTAATTTCATTTGAGTTAGCTAGATTAGGCAGGACAGTCAGTGAGTTAGCTGCACTTATAGTGTATTGTGTATATATATGCATCCCAGGTGTTGCATATATATATATATATATACACTGTATTCAGTTTAGCTAGATCCGTTCCTGTTATCTTCCTACTGACAGGCAGGCTTGTCTTGTTACAGTATTTACAGCTACCTGAAGAAAATTGCTGGTGTTCTATTGATCCTATTAGTACCACAGTCAGGCAGCTAGACTATTTACAGTTAGTGTAGTGCGTCCTCCTCACAGTGTTCAGCTAAAACTACAAGTTAGTGTAGTGAGAGCTCTGCACAGTGTTCAACTAAAACTACATGTTAGTGTAGTGCGTCCTGCTCACAGTGTTCAGCTAAAACTACAAGTTAGTGTAGTGAGACCTCTGCACAGTGTTAAGCTAAAGCTACAAGTTAGTGTAGTGCGTCCTGCTCACAGTGTTCAGCTAAAACTACAAGTTAATGTAGTGAGACCTCTGCACAGTGTTCAGCTAAAGCTACAAGTTAGTATAGTGCGTCCTGCTCACAGTGTTCAGCTAAAACTACAAGTTAGTGTAGTGAGACCTCTGCACAGTGTTCAGCTAAAGCTACAAGTTAATGTAGTGTGTCCTGCTCACAGTGTTCAGCTAAAAGTACAAGTTAGTGTAGTGAGACCTCTGCACAGTGTTCAGCTACAGCTACAAGTTAGTGTAGTGCGTCCTGCTTACAGTGTTTGGCTAAAACTACAAGTTAGTGTAGTGAGACCTTTGCACAGTGTTCAGCTAAAGCTACAAGTTAGTGTAGTGCGTCCTGCTCACAGTGTTCAGCTAAAACTACAAGTTAGTGTAGTGAGACCTCTGCACAGTGTTCAGCTAAAGCTACAAGTTAATGTAGTGTGTCCTGCTCACAGTGTTCAGCTAAAAGTACAAGTTAGTGTAGTGAGACCTCTGCACAGTGTTCAGCTACAGCTACAAGTTAGTGTAGTGCGTCCTGCTTACAGTGTTCGGCTAAAACTACAAGTTAGTGTAGTGAGACCTTTGCACAGTGTTCAGCTAAAGCTACAAGTTAGTGTAGTGCGTCCTGCTCACAGTGTTCAGCTAAAACTACAAGTTAGTGTAGTGAGACCTCTGCACAGTGTTCAGCTAAAGCTACAAGTTAGTGTAGTGCGTCCTCCTCACAGTGTTCAGCTAAAACTACAAGTTAGTGTAGTGCGACCTCTGCACAGTGTTCAGCTAAAGCTACAAGTTAGTGTAGTGCGTCCTCCTCACAGTGTTCATCTAAACCTACAAGTTAGTGTAGTGCGTCCTCCTCACAGTGTTCAGCTAAAACTACAAGTAGTGTAGTGCGACCTCTGCACAGTGTTCAGCTAAAGCTACAAGTTATTTTTTTGTTAGCTCTGCACAGTGTTCAGCTAAAGCTACCTGTAGAAGGTTGGTGGTGTTTTCCTGATCCTATCACTACCGCAGGCAGCTAAATAAGCTACAAGTTAGTTTTTTGCGAGCTCTGCACAGTGTTCAGCTAAAGCTACCTGTAGAAGGTTGGTGGTGTTTTCATACTACAGGCAGGCAGTTGATTTTGCTAGCTGCAGTATCAGTACATATATATATATATATATATATATATATATATATATATATATATATATATATATATATATATATATATATATATATCCCAGCTTAGTGCAGCTACAGGTCATTAGTATGTCTGGAAGGCCAACAAGGAGAGGCAGACAGTTACAAGCCAATAAAAGAGGGCAAGCAGGCTCTGTGTCTAGTGCTAGTCGTGGAGACGGTGCATCCTCATCAGCACATGGCCGTGGGACACGATTGGCTTTTTTTTAGGCAGCTGGCCGTGTTGAGCCGCAACATGCGGAAGACTTGGTCGAGTGGATGACCAAGCCGTCCTCATCCTCCTCATCCTCTCTCACCCATGCTCAGGGTACTTTGTCTGGCAAAGCAGTGGCCTCTTCCCTCAGCTCAATGTCATCAGTGACTCCTTCCCTAGCCCCACCATGTCCTCCTGAGGAGTCCCTCGAACTGTTTGACCACAGTGTTGGGTACATGCTCCAGGAGGATGCCCAGCGTTTGGAAGGCTCTGATGATGATACTGAGCTAGATGAAGGCAGTAACGTGAGCACGGACAGAGGGGGTGACCAAGAAGGACAGCAATCTGGAAGTCATGCTCCCCCTGCTGCAGCATACTGCCAGGTTTGCTCCAGTGATGAGGAGGGAGGGGATGATGAGGTCACTGACTCAACGTGGGTGCCTGATAGGAGAGAGGAGGAGGCGGCACATCACCAACGAGGCAGGATGCCCTCCAGGGGCCAGCCTAAGGGCAGCACACTGACTGCATCACACCCCAAAGCTCCGCATGTGCAGGGCGCTGCAGTCTCCGCGCATTATTCTAAAAGTTCTTTGGTGTGGGCCATTTTTGAGATGAGTGCATCAGATCGCACCGCTGCTATTTGCAACATATGTCTCAAGCGTATCTCGCGTGGCCAAAACATCTCCCACTTGGGTACCACATGCTTGACCAGACGTATGTTGACCTGGCATGCAGCTCGTTGGCAATCGTATCTAAAATACCCACACCAAAGAACAATGAGGACCTCTCCTTGCTCCTCATCAGCTGAGATCTCCAACCCCACTATACCTCCTTCAGTCCTCTCTGAGAACTGCACTGAGAGGAATGAAGGTGTAGAATTAGGTGTGTCACAGCCAAGTTCTTGTGGGCAATCTGCTTTTGGTACACCGATGTCAGATTGTACCAGGCAAATTTCCCTGCCCCAGCTGCTGCACCACCAAAAGAAGTTTGCTCCCAGCCATCCACATGCCCAGCGGTTGAATGCTAGCTTGGTAAAATTGCTAGCACTTCAACTGCTGCCTTTTCAGTTGGTAGACTCTGCCCCCTTCCGTGAGTTTGTGGAATGTGCGGTTCCTCAGTGGCAGGTACCCAAACGCCACTTTTTCTCAAGGAAGGCGATTCCGGCTCTCTACCGGCATGTGGAAGGCAATGTCCATGCTTCGCTTGACAGGGCAGTCAGCGGTAAGGTGCATATTACCGCTGACTCATGGTCCAACAGGCATGGACAGGGATGTTACCTAAGTTTCAGGGCGCATTGTATGACTCTGCTGGCAGCTGAGAAGGATGCAGGACAAGGTGCAGTAGTGTTGGAGGTTGTTCCGCCACCACGCCTCCAAAATGCCACTACTAATGATTGTGACACACCTCTCTCCTCCACCCCCTCCTCTTCTTCTTATTCCATGGCCTCTTCCTGTGCTTTGTCCTCGGAACCAGTGGTGCTCCGTAGGCGTTCAAGGGGCTACGCATGTACGCAGGCCAAAAGATGCCATGCAGTTCTTGAGCTGGTGTGCTTGGGGGACAGGAGCCACACTGGAGCAGAGGTTCTGTCAGCTCTGCAGGGGCAGGTTCAGAGGTGGTTGACGCCACGCCAACTTAAGGCAGGAATGGTGGTTTGCGACAATGGCACCAACCTCCTCTCTGCCCTCCGACAGGGACAAATGACCCATGTACCCTGTTTGGCTCATGTCCTTAAGTTGGTGGTGCAGCGGTTCTTGGGCAGGTACCCAGCCTTACAGGATGTCCTGAGGCAGGCCAGGAAAGTCTGTGTGCATTTTTGCCGGTCATATAATGCCCGTGCTTGGCTGGCGGACCTCCAAAAGGAGTTTAACCTGCCCAAGAATCGCCTAATCTGTGACATGCCCACCAGGTGGAACTCAACGTTGGCCATGCTGCAGCGGCTGCACATGCAGCAGAGGGCCATCAATGAGTACCTGTGCGACTATGGCACCAGGACAGGGTCAGGGGAGCTTGTTTTTTTTTCCCCACGCCAGTGGGCCATGATCAGGGATGCATGCACTGTCCTGTCACCATTTGAGGAGGCCACGAGGATGGTGAGCTGTGACAGTGCATGCATCAGTGACACTGTCCCCCTTGTCCACCTGTTGGAGCACACGCTGCATGGAATAATGGACAGGGCACTTGAGGCAGAACAGAGGCAGGAAGAGGAGGACTTCCTTAGCTCTCAACGCCCCCTTTATCCAGACAGTGTTCCTGCGTGCCCGCCGATCACACAGGAAGGGGAGGAGGAGGATTGTGTCAGTATGGAGGTAGAGCCTGGCACTCAGCATCAGCAGCAGTCTTTAAGGGATCAGTCCCAAGAAACACATGGACTTGTATGTGGCTGGGAGGAGGTGGCTGTGGACCATGTCATCCTTAGTGATCCAGAGGACCGAATGCCTCAGCTAACCTACACTGCCTGACCTCCCTGATCCTGCAAAGCCTACGTAAGGATACTCGTATTCGTGGTATCAAGGAGAAGGACCAATACTGGCTGGCAACCCTCCTTGATCCACATTACAAGGGTAAGGTTGCGGACCTTATCTTGCCGTCGCAGAGGGAGCAGAGGATGAAACATCTTTGGGAGGCCTTGCAGAAAGGTTTGTGTAATGCGTTCCCAGAGACTGGGAGGTTACAAACTCCTGTTTCTGGACAACGTGTTGCTGAGGCTTCGGTCAGTCAAAGAAGGAGCGGTGGAGAAGGTGGTCGTCTGACCGATACGTTCAGACAATTTTTTAGTCCGCAGCCCCAAGGTATGATCGGTTCCAGCAACCATCGCCAGCATCTGTTTTACATGGTGCATGAATACCTAGGGGCAAGATCTGACTTGGACACATTTCCCACCGAAAATCCTCTGGGTTACTGGGTCTTGAGGATGGATCACTGGCCAGAACTTGCACAGTATGCAATTGAGCTACTGGCCTGTCCTGCATCCAGCGTTTTTTCGGAATGCACATTCAGTGCTGCTGGAGGCTTTGTAACCAATCACAGGGTGCGTCTGTCCACCGACTCGGTCGATCGACTGACCTTCATAAAAATGAATCAGTCTTGGATCACCACCAGCTACCAAGCACCTGATGCTGATGTAACCGAATATTTTTTTTTGAAATCTCAGATCCCTTCAAAGACTGCCTATGCTGATGCTGAGTGACTATCCTGAGTAATTATCCTCTTCCTCCTCAATGATCACGCTGATAGCTTGTAAGAACATTTTTGGTTCTGGGCGCTGTCACCAGTGCCTAAAGCCCAATTTTTCAGCCCCTGTTTAACAGGGGCGTGTAATTACAATTTTTGATGCAATACTTTGCAGCAGGGCTCGTTCCTGCATTCCAACTAGAGTATCTGTGAGGGGTTGCAGTGTTGTGGCACCAGCACCAGTGCCTAAGGCCTAATTTTTCAGCCCCTGTTTAACAGGGGCATGTAATTACAATTTTTGATGCAATACTTTGCAGCAGGGCTCATTCCTGCATTCCAACTAGAGTATCTGTGAGGGGTTGCAGTGTTGTGGCACCAGCACCAGTGCCTAAGGCCCAATTTTTCAGCCCCTGTTCAACAGGGGCATGTAATTACAATTCTTGATCTAATATTTCACAGCAGGGCCCGTTTCTGTGCCCACCAAGAGCGAGTGAGGACTTACAGTGTTGTGGCACCAGCACCACCACCACCACCAAAGGCCTAATTTTTCAGCCCCTGTTCAACAGGGGCATGTAATTACAATTCTTGATCCAATATTTCACAGCAGGGCCCATTTCTGCACCCACCAAGAGCGAGTGAGGACTTACAGTGTTGTGGCACCAGCACCACCACCACCACCAAAGGCCCAATTTTTCTGCCCTTGTTCAACAGGGGCATGTAATTACAATTCTTGATCTAATATTTCACAGCAGGGCCCGTTTCTGCACCCACCAAGAGCGAGTGAGGACTTACAGTGTTGTGGCACCAGCACCACCGCCACCACCAAAGGCCCAATTTTTCATCCCCTGTTCAACAGGGGCATGTAATTACAATTCTTGATCTAATATTTCACAGCAGGGCCCTGTGAGGACTTACAGTGTTGTGGCCACAACAACACCTAAGGCCCAAATATGCTGCTGAGTATATAGGGCAGGCCCCTACTTTCAAACATCCAACTTACAAACGATTCCTACTTGCAAACGGAATGAGACAACAGGAAGTGAGATGAAATCTACCCCTAGGAAGGGAAATTCTCTCCTGTAAGAGTTAGTATGGGAAAACATTTCTCCTTTCCACTGATGCTTTATCACCAATCCTTGTTTCACAAAAAAAAACAAATTTTCAAAAAACATTTGTCATTGGGATAAAAAGTGAGGTGAAATCTTCTGAAGAGGAGCGCAGACAGCAAAACAAATGTCACAGGAGTGATAACCCTTCTCTATGTTTTCCAAAAAGCTTAAAAAAGATTTTTTGGCTGGAGCTAAACACGTTAAAAATGTACCCGTTCAAAATTACAAACAGATTCTACTTAACAACAAACCTACAGTCCCTGTCTTGTTTGCACCGCCTGTATACTGCTGTTCAGAGTATATAGGGCCTGGTGGCCCCACACCTTTCCTTTTTTTAATTTGGGTGCGGGGTTCCCCTTAATATCCATACAAGACCCAAAGGGCCTGGTAATAGACTGGGAGGTACCCATGCCGTTTGTCTCACTGATTTTCATCCATATTGCCAGGACCCGACATTGCAATTAACCCGCAAGTAGTTTTAAATAACTTTTTTTCCTTTAAAAATGACATTTTGTGCTGGGACTGTTCTAAGCATGGGAAACACGCGCCACTTTACAGGCATACTATAGACACCCCCCAGGTATGATATTTAAAGGAATATTTCACTTTTTTTTTTTTTTACTGTAAGCATCATTAAATCCACTGCTCCCGAAAAAACAGCCGTTTTTAAAAGTTTTTTTTGCATTGATACATGTCCCCTGGGGCAGGACCCGGGTCCCCAAACCCTTTTTAGGACAATACCATGCAAATTAGCCTTTAAAATTAGCACTTTTGATTTTGAACGTTCGAGTCCCATAGACGTCAATGGGGCTCTAACGCTCGTGCAAATTTTCGGTCCGTTTGCAGGTTCTGGCGCGAACCGAACCGGGGGGTGTTCGGCTCATCCGTAGTGGTAACATTCCGGAGCTATTCCACACGCAACTGCAGAGGAGCACCATGTTGGACACACAGGCCTCCTCACGTTGATCCTGCTCCCCCAGCACGAGCCCTACCCGAGCACAGGGCAGACACAGTGCCACGGGGAGCAGCAGGAAAATGATTGCTCCGAGCCTCACTGACTTGCATGAAATTGCAGCAGACATAAAAAACACTCTTTCAGCAGCGATCTCTGACCTGAGGGGAGACATTCATGCCATCAGCACCAGAGTGGGGGAAGTGGAGAAAACTACAGCATGCCATGACGCCTCGCTCTGCAAAATTCAGCAAATGACGGAATCCCACTCCATCCATCTGCGGTAGCTCCATCTCCATCTGGAGGATCTGGACAATCGTGGCAGGTGCCAGAATCTGAGGGTAAGAGGACTACTTGAAATCATTGAACCCAGCCAGCTCACCCGTGCCACTGTACCCTTATTTAATGACCTGTTAGAGAGGCCCCCAGATGCTCCAATTGGGATGGAGAGACTGCACAGGGCTCTAGGACCCTGGGGAAAGGAAAACGACCCACCAAGAGATGTGGTCTGCTGCCTAGTAAACTTCCAGCAGAAAAAGAAATCCTTAGAGGGCGCCTGCAATCTCATGGGGCAGAAATCAAAATCTTCCAAGACCTGTCAAATATAACCCTGCAACGCAGAAAAGAGCCGAGACCCCTCCTGGACCTCCTGCACTTGAGATCTATCAGCTATCGCTGGGAGTACCCCTTCTGCTTATCTGCCATGAACCAAGGCTGCACAGCAAACCTCAGAATATCATAGGATCTGGATCACTCCTGCAAAGCCTTGAACATCCCTGTAATCGAGTTACCCGACTAGTATAGTGATATCCGCCTTCCACCCACAAGGCACGCCACCTCCATGGAAGACATCCATGAGGCGGGCCACCGAGGAGTTAGCTGTCGATGATCCCTAGCCCCACACTACCCATCATCAGCTGCCAATGGCACTCTGAAGAACAACAGCCTCACCAGCCCATAGAAGGGCCTGCCTATCAGCCTAGAACTGACACGACTCAGACCAAGAACCCAGTTCCCCTCCCCAGGACTTATATTGAATAACCTGCTCTGCATGTGACCACTCCAAACATGCCTTCCCACAATGGCTCACAAATCCTGAACAGCTGAATTACCATTCAATGAGCAACCCCATTCAATCTGTCAAAAGGAACTGAACAATCTCCTATACTATTTGTTCACCTCTATGAGCTACTTCCATTACTATTAGCGCACAGAACGGAAGAAGCATTGAATTATACCTAAAAGATCTCCCCCCATAAATATGGAATACCATCCCTACCCTACCCTTTTTCTCCCCCCCTCACCTCTCTTCTCTTGTCCCTATGCTGACCCCCCCACCCCTAACTCCTACCCCCCCAGAAAACAAGATAATGTACTAGGAATAAGTATATTGTCAGCCTAACACCGTTTATTCTAGGACAGCCTACTTACTTTTTTTTTTTTCAAATATAAATTTTTATTGTTTTCCAAGAAGAAAAAATACAAAGAGCAAGAGCCAAGATGGCAAAGCAAAACAAAACAAAAATGAATAAAGGATGGAGACTGCAGATAGTACAGTATAATGCCAGTCTTAACAACTGGTGTTCACAGGTAGTGACATGCAATGATGATAACCACAATATCGGTACCAGCCATAATCGCAGTGGTACCGTTATCTTCCATACTTTCCATCTACAAAATAAAACAGTGTACTGGATAGTGAGTCTCACCATGTCTTCGTACTTGTAAGTCTGGTTCTACTGCCCATTCCCTGAATGCAAAATATATACAACCGTAAAAGAGAGATAGATTGATGGAGAGGCAAGACGAGCGAAAGCATGGTGATTTAAAAAAAAAAAAAAGAGACCGTAGAGATTCCAGTAAGGTGAAAGAAAAGGGGGAGAAAGAGAGTCAGAGAGAAAATGAGGGGAAGGGGTAGGGAAAGAGGGGGGGGAATGTTGACCCGGGCGACAGGGCACGTCATCTTCTGATTTGCGGGGTTTTATTATTCATGTGGCAAGCAGCGCCATCCCTTCATCAGAGAATAAAAACATCATCCAGAGCCTCCATGCCGTCAGGACCAAGTCCTCCAATCTCCTGATCTCCTCCACTCTGCGAAGTCACAACCCAACAGTCGGTGGTGAACATTTCTTCCACATAAGTGGAATGCAATATTTAGCCGCATTTAGTAAGTGTCTTATTATGGACTTTTTGTAGCTCCGTGCGGGTATTGTGATGGCGTGGAGCAGGAAGAAAGCTGGGTCATCACTTATCGTGTGATCTGTAAATTTTTGGATGATCGTCCGGACTGTTGTCCAGAAATGCTGAAGCAAAGGGCAAGACCAGAAAATGTGGAGGAGTGTCCCAATGTCTGTCTGACATCTCCAACATCTGTCTGTAGTATTAGGGAAGTATGTATGTAGCCTTTGAGGCGTGTAGTACCATCTGGTTAGGATCTTATAATTGAGTTCTTGTATCTTTGTACAGATAGATGTTTTTAGGGAGAATCTGATAATCGTTTGAATTTGTGTGTTAGTGAACTTGCATTGTAAATCTGTTTCCCATTGCTGTATAAATGTCAGGTCAGGTTGTTCAATAGGGGAATTAAGTAATTCATATGTTTTAGATAGTACCCGTGGTAATGTTCCCTCGTCTGCACAGTAATCTTCAAAAGTCGTCAAGTTGCGGTTAAACTGTGCGGGGTTAGGGATCGAGTGTAGAAAGTGGTGTATTCTAATTGCTTTCCAGAATAGCAGTTGGAATCGTCCCTCAACATCGGTCAAGTTTGAAATGGAGGGCCATTGGTTTTCAACCAAGAAATGTGATGCCCGGTCCCTTCCGGACGATGTAAGTGTCTTGTACTCCGATTGTTCTAAACCAGGGGGAAAAGAAAGATTTACCAATATGGGGTAGTGGATAGAGTAGATGCGCCTATTCTAAGGGTCGTGCCTATTACTGGGTGTGATTTCAATGCTGGCGGTAGCTGGTCATAGCACCACACTGCTCCCTTCAAGGGGACTGCGGACTGAGCCTGTTCCAGTTGTATCCAGAGCTTGTTTTGGCCACGTCTGTTCCAGTCTATCGTTCTACCTAGGTGAATTGCCCGGTAATAGTTCCGCAGGTCTGGAAGAGCTAGTCCTCCAAATTGCTTGGGTAATGTCAAGTAGCGTAAAAAAGGAGACCCAAATTGGATAAAATCTGCGCTTAGGTTAATAAAAGGAAAAAGAAAAAAGCTGCCAGCACCCTGAAAAAATCCTGTATCTGATTTCCAAAAGTATAATAAACAATAAAGTGCAGCGCTAATATGTGAAAAAATACAATTAAGTTCCACCAAGTGACATATAAAACAATTAGTGACAAAACATATTGTAAATACAAGTACAAAATGAAACTAAAATCACAAGTGTATGTGAAAAATTCAAAAGTTCTTGGTAAGTCCACAAATAAATATAAAGAACACCCGTCCAAGAAAGGTAGTGATGAAAGGTGCCTAGATATGATCCACCAAAACGTGTATGAGTAGAGTCTGCTTACCAGACGGCGATGACTGCTATTATGGCAGTCTCGCCCAGCATAGGGATTATGGTCTCCCAAAACCCAAGTAGCAAAGCAGGATCGGTGGTTCTAATGCTCCATCAAACCGGAAATATAAAAGAGAACACCTCCATAGCGCAACATTGTATGATATAAAATTTAATAATATAAGGAATCACACTTACAATATTGCAGAAGGTATGCAGCATATGAAAAATCAAACGAAGCGGCGGCGTCTCCGTGCGCCGTGATTCACTTCCTGTGTTCAAGCCCTTCCAAAAACGTGATGACGTCACCGTCGTAGGCTCCTCCCTACGCGTTTCGTCACGATTGGACGTCGTCTGGGGATTGGCCGAATGACGGGTCATCACGTCTGGGCTTATAAATACATGGAGGACGCCATTTTAACTGCTGGCGAACATGGTATATGTGATAGAAATGAATCTACAAGAGCCATGTTGAGTTCTGGCTGTTAATGGTAAACCAATATGTAACAAGGAAGTGATAAAAAAGAAGATCGCCATCTTGTGGAGATAAAGGAGATCAATGGAAAAGGCTCTGCACAGGAAGGAAAAAGGGCACAACCGATGCGCCTGCCGTTACAAAAATAATAAAATGACATAAAATAAAAATCTGCTCATATCAGATTCTGAATAAAAACTGATTAACTAAAAAGAAGGAAAAAGGGGGGGATCACAATAAATAAAATATTAGTAAACATCATAGTCTCAACTAAAAAAATATATTTATAAGAAGGTAACAATTCCTAAAAATGAGGAAAAGGAAATAATAAAAGAGGCCAAACAGTGGTGTATTGCTTCATGCATTGTTTATGAAGCAGTTTATATCCCATTCCACATTTAACCCCTGCGGTCTGGAGGATGCCATGTCAAAGATCCATCTGGTTTCAAGTCTAGAGATGGATCTGACCATGTTAATCCCTCTCCAATGGGGGCGTATTCTGTCAATAGCTACAAACAGGGTACCTTTTAGTTTTTTATTATGGTATTTGGCATAATGCCTGGAAAGGTTATGTTTCGTAAATCCTCGTTTGATGTTAGCGACATGTTCAGAAAGGCGTACATGAAGTTCCCGTTTGGTGCGACCAATATACTGTTTCGAACAGGGACATTGGATAAGGTAGACCACATATTGAGTGGAGCATGTTATAAAGGACTCTATGTTGTATGTTTTACCCGTGACTGTCGAGCTAAAAGTTTCACATTTCCTGCCCCTAAAGGAGTTGATCTGGCAGATCTTGCATTTATGACAGGGAAAGAAACCCTTCATATTTTGAAAGAAGGAGATGGTACGTGGAGGGTCGACCACATTTGAGGCTACACTGTGTCTTAGGGAAGGGGCCCCTCTGTAGATCAAAACTGGTTGGTCAGGGATAACTGTGTGAAGTATTGGATCATTCTGAAGGATACTCCAGTGCTTACGAAAAATCTTTTTGATAAGATAATGCTGGTTGGAATAGCCCGTGATCATGGACCACTCAAATTTGTTAATAGGTCCAAGGTCACGTTGTCTGTTTCCCCTCAGCATCTCAGATCTATCCATAGTGGCAACCCTGTTAATGGTGGTGTCAATATCACTCTCCAGATAGCCTTTGTCCAAGAATCTTTGTTTTAATATTAAAGCTTGTGAATGAAAGTCTGAAATATCAGTGCAATTGCGTCTGATACGTTGAAATTGACTTCTAGGGACAGACCTCAGCCATGATGGATGATGGCAGCTGGAGAGTGGTATGTATGCATTTCTATCCGTTTCCTTGAAATGTGTGTTGGTGGTTAAACATCCGTTAGTAACCATAATGTTTAAATCAAGGAAATGGATACTCGATTGGCTAGCTTCAAACATCAAGGAAATGCCTTTGTTGTTAGAATTGAGTCTAGAGAAGAAACTATGGAGAGATGTGATATCTCCGTCCCACACAAGGAGGACATCATCGATATATCTTCTCCATAGACGCAATTCCTTGGGGGGATCGGTGTCTATGACTTCTTTTTCCCACCTGGCCATAAATAAGTTGGCCAGGCTGGGCGCAAATTTGGCGCCCATAGCTACACCGCATGTTTGCAAGAAAAAATCACCCCCAAACCAGAAATAGTTATGGCTTGTAGCGAAATTGAGAAGAATCATAATAAATTGTTTTTGTATTGATGTTAGTGTTGGGTCTTGATCAAGGTAATAATTGACTGCCTCAAATCCTTGTTGGTGGGAAATAATAGTGTAGAGAGAGGCCACATCCGCCGTAGCTAGGATGTAGCCATCTCTCCACTCAAAACTTTCAAGTAAATTAATGACTTGGGTGGTGTCTTTCAGATATGAGGGAGTCAAAACAACAAGAGGTTGGAGGAAGTTGTCCACATATCTTCCAATTCTTGCCGTAATGGAATCTATGCCGCTAATGATTGGGCGGCCGGGTGGATGAGTCAGATTTTTGTGTATTTTTGGTAAGTAGTACATAACTGGGACCCTCGGAGCTGAGGGGACCAGGTATGTTTTTTCTTTTTTATTCAAAATTCCCTGTTGATATCCTCTATCAATAAGGGTCTGAAGTTCTCTTTTATATTTAGTAGTTGGATTACATGCTAGGGGTAAGTAAGTGGTACGATCAGACAAAAGTCTGTTCATTTCCTCCAGATAGCTGGATTTATCTAGGATAACCACCCCCCCACCTTTATCTGCAGGGCGTATAACTATCTCGTTGCGTTCACAGATCTGTTTAAGATGACACTGAAGGTCATTGTTGGTATTGTTCCTTGAGACATTAAGTGTCATCAGATCCTTAATGACCATCTCCTTAAAGACCTGTACTGAAGGGGCAACAAAGCCTGGGGGGTTAAATAGTGAGGCGTTAGAGAAGTTGGTATGTCTGATAGAATTACCGTTAGTATCTGTCGTAGAGTTGGAACCATTGTGGTTAGCTACAGAGGAAGTAAGTGTATTAGTGGATACAATCTGACTTCGGTTACCAATGGGATTAAGAATAAAATGTCTTTTAATATTAATCTTCCTTATGAATTTATGTATATCTATGAAAGTTTCGAATTTATTTAACCTGTGTGGAGGTGCAAATTTAAGGCCTAAACTGAGGACCTTTTGTTCACCTTCGGATAATTGTGTTTGACTTAAATTGAAAACGCCGCTGATGTCTACTGTCTTCTTTTTTTTGGACCTGATCCTCCTCCCCCCTCTGATGCCTCTCTTTCGTCGTAACCCCTTTTGGTTTTGTAGTTGCCCTGGGGAAAAAAACGTGTCTGATTGGTCTCCATGTAATCATGAGGGGAGTCCTGATAGTCATCTCTAGGGGGGCCTCTAAACTGGTTAGGGTGCCTGGAGATGACAGGATTATCTTCTAAGTAGGAATCCTGTTGATATGAAAGAGGGGCAAATCTATTTTGTAAAGGGATCTGTCTCTCATGAGGGTGGTAGGCTTGTGAGGTAGATGTCGGATTAGCATAAGTTACCCTGTCATCGTAGGGTCTTTGATAGTAGTCCCTGGGGTCCTCTCGGTATTCCCGTGGACCCTGTCGATGGTAAGCAACATTGGAATTTTTTCTAGGGGGGTAGTTACCCCGATTGTTACCCCTAAAAGGTTTTTTCCCATGCTGGGGTGTTAATGGAGAACCCTGGGGGGGATTCCTGTAAGGCATAGGTCTATCATTGTTTCTAAAAATTTTGGGTTTTACTGTGAGTTGTCCTCGCTGGTTGGTCCGAGGGGGGGGGATAGGAGGACCTCTATCTATGTTATTACCCAGCAAGGGTCGGGGCTGTATGTCACCACCGAGGGGAGGCGGTGGAGTTTGTGATGAAGAAGGTAGAAGGTTAGCTGTCTCAGCGTCGCTTGTGAGGTCGTCTGCAATAATCTGCCATTTAAACACTGCTTTATTAGAATAATCGGCAAGATCGCGGTTATATTTTTTCTTTTTCTTATTTTTTTGATCACTATCCTCTTTCTCAAGTACCTGCCTTAAATGATCAGATTTCTGTTTATAAGTTTCATGATCTTTATAGGCCATGAGTTTATCTTTGACAGAAGAAACCTCATCATTCAAGTTTCTTAGTTTGATCCTTTTTTTATCCAACAAAAAACCCAAAAATTTAATACCAGTATCATTAAAATAAACAAACCATCCTTCCAAGTCTGTTTCCCCCCTCTGGGGGTTGACCTCCCATCTGAGACTGCGGGGTACCATCTTTTGGGCAACATATTGTTCCAGGTAAGCCACATCCCAGCTGGTATGTAGTTCTGATATAAGTAAGTTTTTAAGTCTGAGGAACAGACCACTGAGCTCGTCTGTCTGTTCCACATGACCATTGAAGACTCCCTCAGTATTGATACTATATTGGGATCTATAATCAAAGATGTCCATGACACCTATCCAGCAGCAGCTTCTTGATACAATGAGTTGTAAGAGTGTAAAAAAGGAGACCCAAATTGGATAAAAGCTGCGCTTAGGTTAATAAAAGGAAAAAGAAAAAAGCTGCCAGCACCCTGAAAAAATCCTGTATCTGATTTCCAAAAGTATAATAAACAATAAAGTGCAGCGCTAATATTTGAAAAAATACAATTAAGTTCCACCAAGTGACATATAAAACAATTAGTGACAAAACATATTGTAAATACAAGTACAAAATGAAACTAAAATCACAAGTGTATGTGAAAAATTCAAAAGTTCTTGGTAAGTCCACAAATAAATATAAAGAACACCCGTCCAAGAAAGGTAGTGATGAAAGGTGCCTAGATATGATACACCAAAACGTGTATGAGTAGAGTCTGCTTACCAGACGGCGATGACTGCTATTATGGCAGTCTCGCCCAGCATAGGGATTATGGTCTCCCAAAACCCAAGTAGCAAAGCAGGATCGGTGGTTCTAATGCTCCATCAAACCGGAAATATAAAAGAGAACACCTCCATAGCGCAACATTGTATGATATAAAATTTAATAATATAAGGAATCACACTTACAATATTGCAGAAGGTATGCAGCATATGAAAAATCAAATTTCCTCTTCCTCATTTTTAGGAATTGTTACCTTCTTATAAATATATTTTTTTAGTTGAGACTATGATGTTTACTAATATTTTATTTATTGTGATCCCCCCCCTTTTTCCTTCTTTTTAGTTAATCAGTTTTTATTCAGAATCTGATATGAGCAGATTTTTATTTTATGTCATTTTATTATTTTTGTAATGGCAGGCGCATCGGTTGTGCCCTTTTTCCTTCCTGTGCAGAGCCTTTTCCATTGATCTCCTTTATCTCCACAAGATGGCGATCTTCTTTTTTATCACTTCCTTGTTACATATTGGTTTACCATTAACAGCCAGAACTCAACATGGCTCTTGTAGATTCATTTCTATCACATATACCATGTTCGCCAGCAGTTAAAATGGCGTCCTCCATGTATTTATAAGCCCAGACGTGATGACCCGTCATTCGGCCAATCCCCAGACGACGTCCAATCGTGACGAAACGCGTAGGGAGGAGCCTACGACGGTGACGTCATCACGTTTTTGGAAGGGCTTGAACACAGGAAGTGAATCACGGCGCACAGAGACGCCGCCGCTTCGTTTGATTTTTCATATGCTGCATACCTTCAGCAATATTGTAAGTGTGATTCCTTATATTATTAAATTTTATATCATACAATGTTGCGCTATGGAGGTGTTCTCTTTTATATTTCCGGTTTGATGGAGCATTAGAACCACCGATCCTGCTTTGCTACTTGGGTTTTGGGAGACCATAATCCCTATGCTGGGCGAGACTGCCATAATAGCAGTCATCGCCGTCTGGTAAGCAGACTCTACTCATACACGTTTTGGTGGATCATATCTAGGCACCTTTCATCACTACCTTTCTTGGACGGGTGTTCTTTATATTTATTTGTGGACTTACCAAGAACTTTTGAATTTTTCACATACACTTGTGATTTTAGTTTCATTTTGTACTTGTATTTACAATATGTTTTGTCACTAATTGTTTTATATGTCACTTGGTGGAACTTAATTGTATTTTTTCACATATTAGCGCTGCACTTTATTGTTTATTATACTTTTGGAAATCAGATACAGGATTTTTTCAGGGTGCTGGCAGCTTTTTTCTTTTTCCTTTTATTAACCTAAGCGCAGCTTTTATCCAATTTGGGTCTCCTTTTTTACACTCTTACAACTCATTGTATCAAGAAGCTGCTGCTGGATAGGTGTCATGGACATCTTTGATTATAGATCCCAATATAGTATCAATACTGAGGGAGTCTTCAATGGTCATGTGGAACAGACAGACGAGCTCAGTGGTCTGTTCCTCAGACTTAAAAACTTACTTATATCAGAACTACATACCAGCTGGGATGTGGCTTACCTGGAACAATATGTTGCCCAAAAGATGGTACCCCGCAGTCTCAGATGGGAGGTCAACCCCCAGAGGGGGGAAACAGACTTGGAAGGATGGTTTGTTTATTTTAATGATACTGGTATTAAATTTTTGGGTTTTTTGTTGGATAAAAAAAGGATCAAACTAAGAAACTTGAATGATGAGGTTTCTTCTGTCAAAGATAAACTCATGGCCTATAAAGATCATGAAACTTATAAACAGAAATCTGATCATTTAAGGCAGGTACTTGAGAAAGAGGATAGTGATCAAAAAAATAAGAAAAAGAAAAAATATAACCGCGATCTTGCCGATTATTCTAATAAAGCAGTGTTTAAATGGCAGATTATTGCAGACGACCTCACAAGCGACGCTGAGACAGCTAACCTTCTACCTTCTTCATCACAACCTCCACCGCCTCCCCTCGGTGGTGACATACAGCCCCGACCCTTGCTGGGTAATAACATAGATAGAGGTCCTCCTATCCCCCCCCCTCGGACCAACCAGCGAGGACAACTCACAGTAAAACCCAAAATTTTTAGAAACAATGATAGACCTATGCCTTACAGGAATCCCCCCCAGGGTACTCCATTAACACCCCAGCATGGGAAAAAACCTTTTAGGGGTAACAATCGGGGTAACTACCCCCCTAGAAAAAATTCCAATGTTGCTTACCATCGACAGGGTCCACGGGAATACCGAGAGGACCCCAGGGACTACTATCAAAGACCCTACGATGACAGGGTAACTTATGCTAATCCGACATCTACCTCACAAGCCTACCACCCTCATGAGAGACAGATCCCTTTACAAAATAGATTTGCCCCTCTTTCATATCAACAGGATTCCTACTTAGAAGATAATCCTGTCATCTCCAGGCACCCTAACCAGTTTAGAGGCCCCCCTAGAGATGACTATCAGGACTCCCCTCATGATTACATGGAGACCAATCAGACACGTTTTTTTCCCCAGGGCAACTACAAAACCAAAAGGGGTTACGACGAAAGAGAGGCATCAGAGGGGGGAGGAGGATCAGGTCCAAAAAAAAAGAAGACAGTAGACATCAGCGGCGTTTTCAATTTAAGTCAAACACAATTATCCGAAGGTGAACAAAAGGTCCTCAGTTTAGGCCTTAAATTTGCACCTCCACACAGGTTAAATAAATTTGAAACTTTCATAGATATACATAAATTCATAAGGAAGATTAATATTAAAAGACATTTTATTCTTAATCCCATTGGTAACCGAAGTCAGATTGTATCCACTAATACACTTACTTCCTCTGTAGCTAACCACAATGGTTCCAACTCTACGACAAATACTAACGGTAATTCTATCAGACATACCAACTTCTCTAACGCCTCACTATTTAACCCCCCAGGCTTTGTTGCCCCTTCAGTACAGGTCTTTAAGGAGATGGTCATTAAGGATCTGATGACACTTAATGTCTCAAGGAACAATACCAACAATGACCTTCAGTGTCATCTTAAACAGATCTGTGAACGCAACGAGATAGTTATACGCCCTGCAGATAAAGGTGGGGGGGTGGTTATCCTAGATAAATCCAGCTATCTGGAGGAAATGAACAGACTTTTGTCTGATCGTACCACTTACTTACCCCTAGCATGTAATCCAACTACTAAATATAAAAGAGAACTTCAGACCCTTATTGATAGAGGATATCAACAGGGAATTTTGAATAAAAAAGAAAAAACATACCTGGTCCCCTCAGCTCCGAGGGTCCCAGTTATGTACTACTTACCAAAAATACACAAAAATCTGACTCATCCACCCGGCCGCCCAATCATTAGCGGCATAGATTCCATTACGGCAAGAATTGGAAGATATGTGGACAACTTCCTCCAACCTCTTGTTGTTTTGACTCCCTCATATCTGAAAGACACCACCCAAGTCATTAATTTACTTGAAAGTTTTGAGTGGAGAGATGGCTACATCCTAGCTACGGCGGATGTGGCCTCTCTCTACACTATTATTTCCCACCAACAAGGATTTGAGGCAGTCAATTATTACCTTGATCAAGACCCAACACTAACATCAATACAAAAACAATTTATTATGATTCTTCTCAATTTCGCTACAAGCCATAACTATTTCTGGTTTGGGGGTGATTTTTTCTTGCAAACATGCGGTGTAGCTATGGGCGCCAAATTTGCGCCCAGCCTGGCCAACTTATTTATGGCCAGGTGGGAAAAAGAAGTCATAGACACCGATCCCCCCAAGGAATTGCGTCTATGGAGAAGATATATCGATGATGTCCTCCTTGTGTGGGACGGAGATATCACATCTCTCCATAGTTTCTTCTCTAGACTCAATTCTAACAACAAAGGCATTTCCTTGATGTTTGAAGCTAGCCAATCGAGTATCCATTTCCTTGATTTAAACATTATGGTTACTAACGGATGTTTAACCACCAACACACATTTCAAGGAAACGGATAGAAATGCATACATACCACTCTCCAGCTGCCATCATCCATCATGGCTGAGGTCTGTCCCTAGAAGTCAATTTCAACGTATCAGACGCAATTGCACTGATATTTCAGACTTTCATTCACAAGCTTTAATATTAAAACAAAGATTCTTGGACAAAGGCTATCTGGAGAGTGATATTGACACCACCATTAACAGGGTTGCCACTATGGATAGATCTGAGATGCTGAGGGGAAACAGACAACGTGACCTTGGACCTATTAACAAATTTGAGTGGTCCATGATCACGGGCTATTCCAACCAGCATTATCTTATCAAAAAGATTTTTCGTAAGCACTGGAGTATCCTTCAGAATGATCCAATACTTCACACAGTTATCCCTGACCAACCAGTTTTGATCTACAGAGGGGCCCCTTCCCTAAGACACAGTGTAGCCTCAAATGTGGTCGACCCTCCACGTACCATCTCCTTCTTTCAAAATATGAAGGGTTTCTTTCCCTGTCATAAATGCAAGATCTGCCAGATCAACTCCTTTAGGGGCAGGAAATGTGAAACTTTTAGCTCGACAGTCACGGGTAAAACATACAACATAGAGTCCTTTATAACATGCTCCACTCAATATGTGGTCTACCTTATCCAATGTCCCTGTTCGAAACAGTATATTGGTCGCACCAAACGGGAACTTCATGTACGCCTTTCTGAACATGTCGCTAACATCAAACGAGGATTTACGAAACATAACCTTTCCAGGCATTATGCCAAATACCATAATAAAAAACTAAAAGGTACCCTGTTTGTAGCTATTGACAGAATACGCCCCCATTGGAGAGGGATTAACATGGTCAGATCCATCTCTAGACTTGAAACCAGATGGATCTTTGACATGGCATCCTCCAGACCGCAGGGGTTAAATGTGGAATGGGATATAAACTGCTTCATAAACAATGCATGAAGCAATACACCACTGTTTGGCCTCTTTTATTATTTCCTTTTCCTCATTTTTAGGAATTGTTACCTTCTTATAAATATATTTTTTTAGTTGAGACTATGATGTTTACTAATATTTTATTTATTGTGATCCCCCCCTTTTTCCTTCTTTTTAGTTAATCAGTTTTTATTCAGAATCTGATATGAGCAGATTTTTATTTTATGTCATTTTATTATTTTTGTAACGGCAGGCGCATCGGTTGTGCCCTTTTTCCTTCCTGTGCAGAGCCTTTTCCATTGATCTCCTTTATCTCCACAAGATGGCGATCTTCTTTTTTATCACTTCCTTGTTACATATTGGTTTACCATTAACAGCCAGAACTCAACATGGCTCTTGTAGATTCATTTCTATCACATATACCATGTTCGCCAGCAGTTAAAATGGCGTCCTCCATGTATTTATAAGCCCAGACATGATGACCCGTCATTCGGCCAATCCCCAGACGACGTCCAATCGTGACGAAACGCGTAGGGAGGAGCCTACGACGGTGACGTCATCACGTTTTTGGAAGGGCTTGAACACAGGAAGTGAATCACGGCGCACGGAGACGCCGCCGCTTCGTTTGATTTTTCATATGCTGCATACCTTCTGCAATATTGTAAGTGTGATTCCTTATATTATTAAATTTTATATCATACAATGTTGCGCTATGGAGGTGTTCTCTTTTATATTTCCGGTTTGATGGAGCATTAGAACCACCGATCCTGCTTTGCTACTTGGGTTTTGGGAGACCATAATCCCTATGCTGGGCGAGACTGCCATAATAGCAGTCATCGCCGTCTGGTAAGCAGACTCTACTCATACACGTTTTGGTGGATCATATCTAGGCACCTTTCATCACTACCTTTCTTGGACGGGTGTTCTTTATATTTATTTGTGGACTTACCAAGAACTTTTGAATTTTTCACATACACTTGTGATTTTAGTTTCATTTTGTACTTGTATTTACAATATGTTTTGTCACTAATTGTTTTATATGTCACTTGGTGGAACTTAATTGTATTTTTTCACATATTAGCGCTGCACTTTATTGTTTATTAATGTCAAGTAGCGCCTGCGCAGCCTAGGTTTCGAATTCGCCCAGACTAATTTAACAAAAAAGGAATGCATTTGCTTAAGGTATTTGGGTGGGATCCTGACAGGCAGCGCCTGAAATAAATATAAAAATTTCGGTAGTATGGACATTTTTAGTAGGTTGCACCTGCCGAACCAGGAGTGCAAACCCTTGTTCCACTCCTCCAGAAGTAAGCGGGTCTTAGTTAGTAATGGTGGGAAGTTGAGGCCAAAGGCGTGCTTTAGGTCATTAGGGATCTGGGTTCCTAGATATTTGAGGGAAGCATCAGACCATTTAAATCTAAACTGTGATTTTAGAGAGCTTAATCTGGGCGGTGTAATATTAATAACCATCGCCTCCGATTTATCAAAATTGATTTTTAGGTTGGATAAATTTCCATACCTATCAAATTCCCTGAGTAGGTTTGGTAAGGACACTACTGGGTTGGTTAGGGAAAACATCAGATCATCAGCGTAGGCTGAGATCTTGTATTGGGTGTCATCTACTGTCACGCCAGATATATCCGGGTTAGATCGTATAGTGCATAAAAAGGGTTCTAGGGCCAGAGCAAACAGGAGGGGGGAGAGCGGACAGCTCTGTCTGGTACCATTCGATATAGGGAATGAGTCTGATAGTATTCCGTTGGCTTTGACTTGGGCGGTGGGGTTGGAGTACAAGCTAAGAATCCATTGTAGCATCCTGTGCCCTAGGCCTATCTTTTTGAGAACTGAGGACATAAAAACCCAACTAACCCGATCAAACGCCTTCTCCACGTCTGTACTAAGGAAGACGCATGGGGTTTTAGTGGTAGAGGCTATGTGAATGAGATTGAGCACCTTAGTGGTGTTGTCCCTGGCCTCTCGGCCAGGGACAAACCCCACTTGATCCATATGTACCAGTTCCGGTATGTGTTGGGTAAGTCTATTGGCCAGGATCTTTGTAAAGAGTTTGAGATCCACGTTCAACAGGGATATAGGTCTATAGCTTCCACAGGCTGCCGCATCTTTACCTTCTTTCGGTGTAAGGGAGATATGTGCCCTCAGAGTGTCTCTGGGTATAGGGGTCCCCTCTCCTAGGCAGTTAAACATCCGAACCATATGGGGGGCCAGGAGCGGTAGGAGGGTTTGGTAATGTAGTTTGTAGTTTAAACCCGTCTGGGCCCGGAGCTTTGCCAGGTTTCATCCCACCCACCGCTCGCTGTAGCTCCTCTACGGTAATGGGGTCATCTAATTCTGTGCTCGCCTCTGTTGAAATTTGGGGTATTTGAGCTGTGGATATGTAGTCATCAGACTTTACACAGACACTTGACAGCCGGCGGCATGGAACAGCATGGAACAGCTTGTAGATGGTTTGTGTAAGTATTTCCCGGACGCCGGACACCACCCGCCTTGTGTGTCTGTCACTAGGCCCATCAGGATCAAGGATTAAGCCCGGTCCAAGACAGTCCGCCACCTCAGGTGTACTCCGGGTCCACCCGACGCCCCAGCTGGGATCCCACTAGGCACTGCCTCTCGTACTCAGGTTGTGGAGCTCTGCTCAGTCATCTCATGCCTGCCGGGGGTTTAACACATCAGAGAAGTGGAGCCAGATCCTTTATCACTTTCACAAAATGCGCTCTAATATTCTAATATTCTTTACCCACCCTACGCAACAGATATTATCCACAATGGTACCATAGTACTAACCCCCATGCCAAACCCAAAGGGGTCTCCATCGTTTTCCATAAGTCCTTCAATCCTGAGGTCCTAGACTCCCTTATTGATGGGGCAGGTCACTTCATCTTTCTCAAACTGAAACTAAACAATTTTCTCTTTACAGTGGCTAGCATATACGTTCCCAACATGGACCAGGCTCGGTTTCTCTCATCCGTTCATACCAAACTATCCTCCTTTGGGGGCCCCTGCTTTATCATCGGTGGAGAACTCAACATCGCCCTGTCCTCGTCTGCAGACACATCATAGGGTAAGTCCTCTGTTCCTTTCTCTACACTGACATGTATCAAATCCCTGCTACACTCCTCCCATCTGGTGGATGTTTGGCATGTCCAGCATCCTACAGAGAGGGACTACAGCTATTATTTCACAGCACACAACTCCTACAGCAGACTCGACCACTTTCTGATCTCACAATTCCTGCTGGATACCCCCTCCAAGCATCCAAGCATCGGCCACTTACTCTGGTCTGATCAGGCCCCCGTCTATTTGACTCTGGCGTGACCCCCAACAACCCGTAGGGGCACACACTGGAAGCTCAATGATAATTTGTTACAAGACTCTGTCTGTGTAGCCGACATCTCCAAAACCATTCGGAACTTTATGTCTGATCATTCTTCAGACACCACCTCCCCCCTTAACCAATGGGAAGCCTTAAAATGCATAGTACAAGGAGTACTCATACAGCATGGCTCCCGCCTCAAAAAGATAAGAGCTGACAATATATGCCACCTCCTTTCCATTATTGCAGACCTCAAACCCCTCCACAAGCGAGATCTGGACCGGACCATTTTCGTTCAATTATCCAATGCTCGTTGAGATCTACTCCAACTCTTAGATTCGCACTCCCTGATCGCTCGAGACAGGGCACACAACCATCACTACTCTTTAGCCAACAAATGCGGTAAACACTTGGCGCAGACCCTCCACCCTAGACCTCCCCGATACTCCATTCCCTTTATCACCCAACCAAGACAAGACGTTTAATACATCATGCATCTCCGCTTACTTTATACAATACTATTCCCAGCTCTACAACCTATCACCTAAAGCCTCGAACACCCAGACCACCTCCTCTACGACAACATGCAATACTACAATATGCAGACAGCATTACTCACCATTGACACACTAGATTCCCTGGAGCTCGACAAACCCCTGGCCATGTCCGAATTTTTACAAGCCATCAAGGACCTGAAAATAGGCAAATGTCCTGGGCCAGATGGGTACACCCCTCGTTTCTACAAAACATTTGTCCCTCAACTAGCACCACTTCTAATTAAAGCTTTCAATTCCATAGATGACTCCCACTTACCCACCAACGGATTACTATCTACCAACATTTCCATAATACCGAAACTGGGCAAAGATCCATCCCAATGTAGTAGCTGTCGGACGATATTTTTGCTCAACATAGACCTTAAATTGCTTGCAAAGGTATTGCCCACTCGCTTATCCCCCCTTCTCCAGGAGTGATACATAACGACCAGGTGGGATTTGTTCCCAGCCATGAGGCAAGGGACAATACCACTAAAATGATACATCTCAACTCTTTTATACAGCGCAAAGATCTAAGAGCCTGCCTTTTATCCTTCCACGTCGAAAAGACGTTTGATAGGGTTAACTGGAGATTCCTACAACTTTCACTTGAACAACTAGGCTTAGGAACAACTTTTATCTCTAAAGTGATGTCCCTGTACTCCCAGCCCTCTGCCTCAGTACTAGTAAACTGCACTGCCTCAGAACCATTTGACATTTCAAATGGCATGTGGCAGGGCTGCCCCCTCTCCTCCCTTTTGTTTGTCATCTTCATAGAACACCTAGCCTGTGCCAAACGTCAGAACGCCTTTATCCACAGTGTCCAAACACCCTCCTCCCACCACAAACTATCTCTATATGCTGATGACCTCCTGGCTTTCTACAAAACCCCCTTACCTCACTACCATCTCTCTTCCTGGAATTCTGCCGGTTTGGCTTCTTTAGTAACTTTAAACTTAACATAACCAAAACGGAAGCTCTTAACACCTCCCTCCCTGCCTCTACGATGTCCTCATTAAGACTAAACTTCTCTTTTCAATAGCAAATGAAAGGAATATCCTACCTAGGGTTTACTATCCCCTCCAATCTCTCAAACCTATTGTCCCTGAATTATGTTCCCCTACTTTCCAGCATACGGAAAGACTTGGAAGAGTGGGGAGGATCCCCCTTACCATGGTTCGGGCAGATCAATACTCTTAAAATGGACACCCTGCCCAAATCCTTCTTCACCTCCCTGTGCTCCCTTGCTATTAGATTCATGTGGAACCATGGGCTACCTAGGGTAAAATACAAACTGCTTACCCTCCTGAAGTTACAGGGCAGAGTGGGTCTCCCTGACTTTGAGACCTACTATAAAGCCACCCACATGGCACGCATTCTGGAATGTTTTCCTCGTCCCTTCCTGAAGGCGTTCTTCTCAATAGAGCAAGATTTAGGACCTGTGGTCCTCCAGGCCCTTTTATGGGGATACAGAATGACTATGCCCATCTACCCACTCCCTCACCACTAACACTCGCCCCTCTTATGGGCTGTACACAAGATAGGATTTTCCAACAACAAATGTTGGATGTGAGCTTGTTGTTGGAAAGTCCAAATGTGTGTATGCTCCATAGAACATTTGTTGTCAGAATTTCTGCCAACAAATGTTTGAGAGCAGGTTCTCAAATTTTCCGACAACAAGACTTGTTGTCTGAAATTCCGAGCGTGTGTACACAATTCTGATGCACAAAAGTCCACACATGCTCGGAATCAAGCAGAAGAGCCACACTGACTATTGAATTTCATTTTTCTCCGCTTGTCGTATGTCACCACGTTCTTGACGTTCAGAATTTCCGACAACATTTGTGTCACCGTGTGTATGCAAGACAAGTTGAGCCAACATCCTTCAGAAAAAAATCCACGGTTTTGTTGTCGGAAAATCCTATCGTGTGTACATAGCTTTAGACTTTGGTACTACAGGGGTTTGTGCTCCATTCTGTCCTCCGACCCATCCCCGTTGACCTCTCTGTTTGACAACCCCACCTTCCCCCAGTGCGTGGGAGTGACGACATTGGGGCCCTTTAAATGCCCTGATTGGCCTAAAGTGCACTCCTTTGTACAACCTCTACAGGGGACACCAGCTACATCGGCGGGATCTTGCGACTGGTTCACTGCCCTGCACTTATCCACATTAGCTAAATGCTTACACACTTCCTCCCAAATACACCGCCCATAATAAATTTGAAGAGCTGTGCTCCCTCTCTGAAACACCCAGACAACTTCTTTCATCCCTATATGGTCTACTACAGGCTCTCACACACGGTCACTTGCCACCTTACACCAGGATGTGGTCTGCGGACTTGGGAGAGGACATCTCCAGACCGGACTGGCAGACCTCATTCCATTTTACTCACAAGTTCACAGTATCCTGCTACTCTCAGGAAAAGAACTACAAGATTCTGTCCAGGTGGCAAGGGAACCCCTCCACATTACACAAAATTTTTCCATCCACCCCATCCTCCTGTTGGTGATGTAACTCCTCTACCGGGACCTATCTACACATCTGGTGGGAATGTGAGAGGATCCACCCCTTCTGGACTCAGGTATTTAAATGTTATAATAAAATTTATGAAGAAACACTATCAACCTCCCCAAAGATTGCCCTCCTCTCCATACTCCCGGGTCTATAACAGCACAGAAACGGAACCTTCTACGTTTCTTTATGTCTTCAGCGAGACAGCTCATTCCATCATATTGGAAGACAACCACCACTCCTCCCTTGTCACGTTGGGTCTCGATTATGAATGACACCATGAGAATGGAGTTGATGTTGGCTCTTGATAACAACATTTATGATAAGTACAAGGTGCAGTCGTCTTTTATGGCTCTGCTTCTCTGCCTCAGATACCCTCACGAACATACTGTCAAACTCATCAGGGTTATCCTAACACGCATCCTAACCACAGGGTGCACTGGTGCACACACCCACTAGTCCCCCACCCTCTACCCTAACATTTACTTCTCTATGCAAATGTCTCCTAAGCAGCCCTTTCGCTCCTCTGTGACTTTCTCCCTTTCCCCCTTCTTTATTTCTCTATCTCTTTCTTAATTCATGCACCCCTCTGGGTCACTCCTTCCCCTCTTTTTTTCTTTTTTCTCCCTTTCTTTCTCTCCTTTCCCTGACTTGGTTTTCCCCTTTTATTTACTAAAATTTACATATGTTGTTTTTTGTTATGAACATCAAGGCTCATTAGCTAGAATTATCCCTTGTAACAGAGGACGGTCTTTCACCCTAGTGCAACAATGTTTGAGAATAGGAGTCAAGCTGTGGGCGATAGCCATTGGGCTGACTCATTACCCATGTTTACTTGCTACTGTCTCTGGATTGTGATTTTTCATGTTGTTCACTGTGATATATGTGAAATTGATAATAAATATATTTTCAACCCTAAAAATGAACGCCCTACCTTGCTTACTCTACATACTGCAAATGGTCCCAATCCACATATCTGCTACCGTTTTCAATAACTTCAAAAGTCTATGCTCTAAATTCCTCTGGGGAAATAAAAGACCAAGAATTAGCTACCAGCACCTCTCTCTACCAAAACAGAAAGGAGGGATTGAACTCCTAGACCTAAAAAATGATTACATTGCCTGTCACCTTCCCAGAGTTCTTGACTGGAACATCCACCAAAAATACAAAGACTGGGTTACCCTTGAAGCCTCATTCACCTCCTCCCCCCTTCATCTATTACCCTGGAACATCCCAAAACACATACCGCCTGAAATTCGGAATCATCCCTTAATCGGCTTAACAATCAAATGCTTCTACAACACCTGCAAGTCAACCACCCTGTCCTCTACACCAAGCCCCCACACCTCCCTCCGTCTTAATCCTGACTTCCCCCCCGGAATGCACAATAACTTCCTAAATGACATCTGGCCACACAGAAATGTTCATATACACCACTTCTTCTCACAAGGCAAGGTTCTGCAACATGAGAAGCTACCATCAAAGGACGTTGGCATCTATGTCTCCCCATGAAATCACACACTACTCTCACACTACTTACTTGCACTTGACAAGAAAATTAAGGTCTCCAGACCCCTTTCCCCCTTCAAAACATTATGCACAAAATAATCCCCTAAAAGTCAGTTTTACCTGATCTCCACATAGCACTACCTTTTATTCTCGGAAGTCCCCTTTAACAGTGGCCGGGCTTGTAAAACATGGGAAAACGAACTTTCCTTAGCCCTGTCGCCAGAAGAATGGGAAATAATCTACCTGAGCATTCAGAAAGGATCCATAAACATTTCCACACAGGAAAACGGATACAAAATCCAAACACATTGGTACCAGACACCTTCCATTATCCACAAATTCAACCCAGACATTCCAGATGTATGCTGGAGATGCAAACGGGATGAAGGAACCCTCCTGCACATTTGGTGGAGCTGTCCCCTCATTCAAGCTTTCTGGAGCAAAGTCCACCAAATTATAAAAAAGTCACTACCTACAGTCACTACCTATACACTGAACTTCTCTCTAGAGCAATTTCTCTTACACATTACCACCTTATCGAACAACACTTACTTTAAATCCCTAGCCATGCACATGGTAAATGCGGCAAACCAGTGCATCCCAGTACACTGGGGCACCACACATGCCCCATCAATCAAAGAATGGCTAAACAGAGTCTCCAGGATAGCTGAAATGGAACGTTTCATCAGCATTGCTCACGACACACCAGTTAAATTCTCAACCAAGTGAGCATGCTGGACCCACTTCCAGACAACAACAGACTACAAAGACCTGACCATCAACATCACACAACCCATCTGAAGCTCTTTCCCCACACCCACGCAAACCCAGACTCGACTTGGACAAACCCTCACAACCAGTTTTAATAACAAAAATAATGATCTACCCCCACTAGTCACAACCACGTAACAATCATCAGTCCCCCTACCTCCCCTTGCCAGAGGAATGAGAGATGGACAACACCCACCTTTCCCCCCTCCACCCCTTCTACACCACCCCTGTCTTCCCCCCTGCCCCCCTACTATCTTCATCCCCCTATCCCCGTCACCGAAACGATACCCCCCACCATATACACACTTCTTCCTAGACCCCCAAAACACCACCTTAGACAGAAACCCATACGCTGATCCCATCCTGAAGTTTTTCACACAATCTGAATCTTTCTTAAGACACCTTGGCTTAACCTGAACATACCTAATATTTCTATAACAGCTATCATATTGACTCAGCTCTACACACCCACAAGTCCTACCAAAATCCAAGAAACCCAATCAGTTTCTATCTCCATTGATTCAAGGTTCACTCCCTTCAGCGCAACTATAATTGACATCTTGAAGTTCATAGTCTATAAGTTTAGCCGGTAATATACCCTGTTAACTGCCATCTGATTTGTATTATGTGTTTCTGTTATACTCTCCATTTGCTTGTACCCTTTTACTTCTAATCAAAGCCTTATAAGGAAAAAAAAGAACTCAGCAGAGCTTTACCGTATTTACTAAGCTCTGAGGAAAATGAGTGTAACTGAATTTGCAAGGTGCACAGTCTATTTGCCTTTAGTAAATCCACCCCAATAGGCACCACTGCACACTCTGCATTTATGTGCAGTTTGGAGTAAACACTACAATGCCCCTCTGATAGCGATTAAGTCGGGTACACACTACAGTTTTTTTTTCGTGCAACCTCATAGGTTGCATGAAAAAAAACTGACAGCTTCAGTAGGGAGTCACTGTACTAATCATGCAAGGTTAGTCCAGTGATCTCCTGCTGAGCTGTTGTATTCTGACAGGGGGATGCCAGAACACTCCGATCAGCGCTCTCTGCAAATGGCCTGCTTCTGTTGGGCAGACTGACATACGCAAGGGCAGAATGACAGCCGGTATTTTTTGTACCGGCAAATGTCTCCCGACATTCTGCCCATGTGTACAGGGCTTTAGGCACCATTGTTGCTACACATAGAAACAAAAAGCTCTGGTGAGTCTAATAAATTACTTTTTTTACACCCTGATGTTTACCAGTCTAGGAAAATGCACATTTTTGAGAAATTGTGCATCTTACCAAAACTCCTTTTAGCTTTGTAGTGTATTAATGTATTAGGTTGTAGTAGCATTTAATGACAAGTGCAGTTTATGTATTAATTAGCATTTTTTACTTAGCTATCCATATGTATGTGCAAATTAAACAAAAGTAAAGGTTTACTTAAATAAGGGGGAAGTGAAGTGAGTTTGTTTTAAGCATTCAAATATATTTAGCAGAACTATCTATTACATAAATGTTCCCTTCACATTTTTGGATGCTTGAAGTGAACACAAGTTCATTTCTTTCATTTTCTTTCACATTACTTTAGTAAAGGACCCCCAAAGACTTAAAAGCAAACAACTGGTTTCTTTTGTAATGACAGTGCAGTGTAATATAATTTCTGCTTACTAAGGCAAACAACCTCTTACCACTAAAGGAATTAGCTGGTATATATTAGATTTGTAAAAACATTCATTGCTTTTTTGAATTGAATCACTTAACAGCTCTAGTGCTGATAGATAACACACATTCCAGTGGAAAAATGTAATACTGATTTTATCCAAATGCTTTTATTGAAAACAATAAATTATTCCATTGTAAGATCAAGGAGGGTTGAGATGCCTATATTCTCATAAGCTAAAGCAGACAATCAGTATGATAATTAGAGCATGTTAATTAGTCTCCACAAGCAATGAGAAAATGCAAATGATATACAGCGGGAAATTAACAGCAGTTACTGCTCAATATTGCATGACTTTTCCATTAAGAATAATATGAGAAGTTGTTAAATTATAGAGAATGAGAATAATAAGGATAGAATATTAAGAAGGTTTGGTTTCTGGTTGAGCTGCAGAGGGAATCATTAGGATATATTCAATGATGCACAATCTTCACTGGTAGGGAAAGAAAGACATTTAGAAGAATTTAGGAAATCTTAAATAATGCTTTTGTTTTGACAAGGTAAAACAAAGTCATATTTTAAGATTATCCAAAAGGAAATTATTCAATAAAAATTCAATGATGGTCTTTGAAGGAGCATAACTTATTTTTCCTTGATTGAGAAATGAATAGGGAAGAAATGCCATTAAACTAACGGTGATAGTTTTATGATTTTACTAAAATTAGACCTGCAGCAGAGCACAGACACAAAAGTCGTTATATCTTAATTGGCATAAAATTTGTTGAAATCGTATATTGCGGACATGACAAGAGTTTAATTTAACACTTTCTAAGATGGCAGTTATGAGCAAAACAAACACAACTTATAATACAATAACATTAAGGTCAAACTCCAAATAAAGTATGTTCTTTTGTTTGGAACTCTATTAGGTATCATTTTTAGCAAAACTTTATAATTCAGTAAGGTTGCTTCACTAAAAAAAAATAGGTAGTGAGGGAATAGTATAAGTTCAAGTGATAGTAGGTAATACATTCAATTGAAAATTCATGCTAGAAAAGTAAATGTGTACATAGCTTAGTATGTAAGATGTAATTTTGTGTTCCCTTCAATCATCTCATTAGGGATGAGCTTCGTGTTCGAGTCGAACCCATGTTCGACTCGAACATCGGCTGTTCGGTCGTTCGCCGAATTGCGAACGATATGGGCCGTTCGCGCCAAATTCGTGTGGCGCGTCACGGCCCATAATTCACTGCGGCATCGCAGTGCATTGCTGGCTGATTATTGGCCAAGCATGCACTATGACCCGCATGCTTGGCCAATCACAGCGCTGTCAGTAGAGAGAGCTGTAATTGGCCAAAGCCAGGGTGGCTTTGGCCAATTATGGCTCAGGGGATTTAGTACACACCCCACACTATATAAGGCCGCCTGCACGGCGGCCCTGTGTAGTGTGTGTTCCGGTGTGCTGAGAGATAGAGAGAGAGAGAGAGAGACAGTGTCATTTGATTTGAGTTAGATAGATTAGGCAGAACAGTCAGTCAGTTAGCTGCACTTACAGTGTATTGTGTATATATATGCATCCCAGGTGTTGCATATATATATATACACTGTATTCAGTTTAGCTAGATCCGTTCCTGTTATCTTCTATCTAGACTATTTACATTTAGTGCAGTGTGTCCTGCTCACAGTGTTCAGCTAGATCCGTTCCTGCTATTTACATTCAGTGCAGTGCGTCCTGCTCACAGTGTTCAGCTAGATCCGTTCCTGGTATTTACATTTAGTGCAGTGTGTCCTGCTCACAGTGTTCAGCTAGATCCGTTCCTGCTATTTACATTCAGTGCAGTGCGTCCTGCTCACAGTGTTCAGCTAGATCCGTTCCTGGTATTTACATTTAGTGCAGTGCGTCCTGCTCACAGTGTTCAGCTAGATCCGTTCCTGCTATTTACATTCAGTGCAGTGCGTCCTGCTCACAGTGTTCAGCTAGATCCGTTCCTGGTATTTACATTTAGTGCAGTGCGTCCTGCTCACAGTGTTCAGCTAGATCCGTTCCTGCTATTTACATTCAGTGCAGTGCGTCCTGCTCACAGTGTTCAGCTAGATCCGTTCCTGCTATTTACATTCAGTGCAGTGCGTCCTGCTCACAGTGTTCAGCTAGATCCGTTCCTGGTATTTACATTTAGTGCAGTGCGTCCTGCTCACAGTGTTCAGCTAGATCCGTTCCTGCTATTTACATTCAGTGCAGTGCGTCCTGCTCACAGTGTTCAGCTAGATCCGTTCCTGCTATATACATTTAGTGCAGTACGTCCTGCTCACAGTGTTCAGCTAGATCCGTTCCTGTTATCTTCCTACTGACAGGCAGGCTTGTCTGGTTACAGTATATAAAGCTACCTGAAGAAAATTACAGGTGTTCTTTTTGATCCTATTAGTACCACGGTCAGGCAGCTAGACTATTTACATTCAGTACAGTGTGTCCTGCTCACAGTGTTCAGCTAGATCCGTTCCTGTTATCTTCCTACTGACAGGCAGGCTTGTCTGGTTACAGTATATAAAGCTACCTTAAGAAAATTACAGGTGTTCTTTTTGATCCTATTAGTACCACGGTCAGGCAGCTAGACTATTTACATTTAGTACAGTGCGTCCTGCTCACAGTGTTCAGCTAGATCCGTTCCTGCTATTTACATTCAGTGCAGTGCGTCCTGCTCACAGTGTTCAGCTAGATCCGTTCCTGGTATTTACATTTAGTGCAGTGCGTCCTGCTCACAGTGTTCAGCTAGATCCGTTCCTGCTATTTACATTCAGTGCAGTGCGTCCTGCTCACAGTGTTCAGCTAGATCCGTTCCTGGTATTTACATTTAGTGCAGTGCGTCCTGCTCACAGTGTTCAGCTAGATCCGTTCCTGCTATTTACATTCAGTGCAGTGCGTCCTGCTCACAGTGTTCAGCTAGATCCGTTCCTGCTATTTACATTCAGTGCAGTGCGTCCTGCTCACAGTGTTCAGCTAGATCCGTTCCTGGTATTTACATTTAGTGCAGTGCGTCCTGCTCACAGTGTTCAGCTAGATCCGTTCCTGCTATTTACATTCAGTGCAGTGCGTCCTGCTCACAGTGTTCAGCTAGATCCGTTCCTGCTATTTACATTCAGTGCAGTGCGTCCTGCTCACAGTGTTCAGCTAGATCCGTTCCTGGTATTTACATTTAGGCCCAATTTTTTACTAAGGCCCAATTTTTCTGCCCCTGTCTAACAGGGGCGTGTAATTACAATTTTTGATGCAATACTTTGCAGCAGGGCTCGTTCCTGCGTTCCAACTAGAGTGTCTGTGAGGGGTTGCAGTGTTGTGGCACCAGCACCAGTGCCTAAGGCCTAATTTTTCAGCTCCTGTTCAACAGGGGCATGTAATTACAATTCTTGATCTAATATTTCACAGCAGGGCCCTGTGAGGGCTTACAGTGTTTTGGCCACAGCAACACCTAAGGCCCAAATTTCTGCTGAGTATATAGGGCAGGACCCTACTTTCAAACATCTAACTTACAAACGACTCCTACTTGCAAACGGAAGGAGACAACAGGAAGTGAGATGAAATCTACCCCTAAGGAAGGGAAATTCTCTCCTGTAAGAGTTAATATGGGAAAACAATTTCTCCTTTCCACTGATGCTTTCCAATCCTTGTTCCACAAAAAAACCCAAATTTTCAAAAAACATTTTTCATTGGGACAAAAAAGTGAGGTGAAATCTTCTGAAGAGGAGGAAAGACGCAAAACAAATGTCACAGGGGTGATAACCCTTCCCTATGTTTTCCAAAAAGCTTAGAAAAGATTTTTTGGCTGGAGCTAAACACATTAAAAATGTTCAAAATTACAAACAGATTCTACTTAACAACAAACCTACAGTCCCTGTCTTGTTTGCACCGCCTGTATACTGCTGTTCAGAGTATATAGGGACCTTTCCTTATTTTAATTTGGGTGCGGGGTTCCCCTTAATATCCATACAAGACCCAAAGGGCCTGGTAATGGACTGGGGGGTACCCATGCCGTTTGTCTCACTGATTTTCATCCATATTGCCATGACCCGACATGACATTAAACCCGCAAGCAGTTTTAAATGAGATTTTTTCCTTTAAAAATGACATTTGGTGCAGGGACTGTTCTAAACATGGGAAACACGCGTCACTTTACAGGCATACTATAGACACCCCCCAGGTACGATATTTAAAGGAATATTTCACTTTTTTTTTTTTACTTTAAGCATCATTAAAATCACTGCTCCCGAAAAAACGGCCGTTTTTAAAAGTTTTTTTTGCATTGATACATGTCCCCTGGGGTAGGACCCGGGTCCCCAAACCCTTTTTAGGACAATACCATGCAAATTAGCCTTTAAAATGAGCACTTTTGATTTCGAACGTTCGAGTCCCATAGACGTCAATGGGGTTCTAACGTTCGTGCGAACTTGCGGTCCGTTCGCGGGTTCTGGTGCGAACCGAACCGGGGGGTGTTCGGCTCATCCCTACATCTCATCATGCGCAAGCAAACATTTTCCTTACACATTATTGAAGATTCGGATTTAGCTTATTTATGCTCATGAAAATTTCCTTTATGAAATTACTTTTTTAGTAGAAAATCAACCACAAGCAATGCAAATAGTTTCTTACTTAAGATTACTTTAACATACCAAGTGTGTATTATGTGTGTGAGCTATATTTGCGACTATACAGAGCCTTGCAAAAGTATTCACCCACTTGGCTTTTTTCATGTTTTGTTGCCTCACAACCTGCAATTAACATGGATTGTTTGAGGATTTGCATCATTTAATTTAGAGAACATGCCCACAACTTTGAAGATTTTTTTTTTATTGTGAAGCAAACAACAAATAGGACAAAATAACAGAAAAAGTCAATCTGCATAACTATTCACCCCCCTAAAGTCAATACTTTGTAGAGCCACCTTTTGCGGTCTATCACAGCTCCAACTCACTTTGGATAAGTCTCTATGAGCTTGCCACATCTTACCACTGGGATTTTTGCCCATTCCTCCTTCCAAAACTGCTCCAGCTCCTTCAAGTTTGATGGTTTGAGCTTGTGAACAGCAAACTTTAAGTCTCACCACAGATTTTCTGTTGGATTGAGGTCTGGGCTTTGACTAGGCAATTCCAACACATTTACATGTTTCCCCTTAAACCACTCAAGTGTTGCTTTAGCAGTGTGTTTGGGGTCATTGTCCTGCTGGAAGATGAACCTCCGTCCTAGCCTCAAATCACACACAGAGTGGTACAGGTTTTGTCCAAGAATATCCCTGTATTTAGCACCATCCATCTTTCCCTCAACTCTGACCAGTTTCCCAGACCCGACTGCTGAAAAACATCCCTGCAGCATGATGCTGCCACCACCATGTTTCACTGTAGGGATGGTGTTCTTTGGGTGATGTGATGTGTTGGGTTTGCACCAGACATAGGGTTTTCTTTGATGGCCAAAAAGTTAAATTTTAGTCTCATCAGACCAGAGCACCTTCCTCCATACATTTTGGCAGTTTCCCACATGCCTTTTCGCAAACTCAAAATGTGCCACTTTATTTTTTGCTGAAAGTAATGGCTTTCTTCTGACCACTCTGCCATAAATCCCAACTCTATGGAGCGTATGGCTTATTGTCTTCCTATGTACAGATACTCCAGTCTCTGCTGTGGAACTCTGCAGCTCCTCCAGGGTCTCTGTGAAGCCTTTCTGATTAATGCCCTCCTTGCCCGGTCCGTGAGTTTTGGTGTGCGGCCGTCTCTTGGCAGGTTTGCTGTTGTGCCATATTCTTTCCATTTGGTTATGATAGAATTTATGGTGCTCCTAGGGATCATCAAAGATTTGGATTTTTTTTAACCTAACCCTGACTTGTACTTCTCAACAGCATTGTCCCTTACTTGTTTGTCGAGTTCCTTGGTCTTCATGGCAGTGTTTGGTTAGTGGTGCCTCTTGGTTAGGTGTTGGAGCCTCTGGGGCCTTTCAAAAAGGTGTGTATATGTAATGACAGATCATGTGACTCTTAGATTGCACACAGGTGGACATCATTTCACTAATTATGTGACTTCTGAAGGTAATTGGTTGCACCAGAGCTTTTTATGGGCTTCATAACAGGGGTGAATACATACGCACATGTCAATTATCATTTATTTATTTCTGAAAAATAGTTTTATTTATATATTTTTTTAATTTTACTTCACCAACTTAGACTATTGTGTTCCGATCTATCACATATAATTCAGATTAAAAAAACATTGAACTAAAGGCTGTAATGTAACAAAATAGGTAAAAAGCCAAGGGGGTGAATACTTTTGCTAGGCACTGTATTTAATGAATGTATACCACAGATTCACAAGGATTTAACACCATATGCCAGAAAGTATTAAGATACTTATTTTACAGAGTGCTGCTATGGAATCATCGAAGACTGTATTTCAGAAAACCCCAGCTCTACTTGAATTTCATATGTTTTATGTATTAGAGATCACAGGCCATGTTATAATGATGAGAAATGCTAATTCCCCCCATCAATATCATTTTCCATATATAGCACAGTGGCCAGAATATGTGTCATTTGTTTTTTGACATGGTATGCAAGGGTTTATATATAACATTTGAAAATGGTCTGCATAATAAAAATGGGCACAGATGTAAGCTAATCCTATTTTTGGAACAAGGAAGATAATTGCCAAAATATTATTGCTTTAAAATTCTTAGAAATTAAATACATACATAATATGAATATCAGAAACAAATTAGTTTTGGGTAGAAAACTGGATTTACAACCATAAGGCTAATCTGAAATGTTTAAAATGTTGAAACACCAGAATGGCATCTCCAACATAAATTTTCATTGAAGTCTCCAAACAGTAAATGGCATTACAAATGTCCCTAAATCACCCAACAGCTTACAAGTGATTTATGATTGCTGTGTGAAGCATGTTCATAAACAATAATTATTTACGCATTTTAATGCCTCATATGCAGCATGTAAGTAAGCTACCACTGTACAAGGTGTTTTTTTTAATATGTTAAAATAAACATTTATTCTGCATATAAGTCAAAATATTATTATCCTCTGATAAATAATAAGACCCTGAATAGTGGTTGAGCATGTTGAGTGAACAGTGATTCATTCACTTGTCTAATTTTTAAATCCAGCCATACATGGAGCAAACTTTCTTTGGTTCAGCTAGGACCAGCAAAATTTTGATCTATGTATGGGCAGGCTGGTTGTAGAGAAGTCCATCTACCAATCAACTTCTGTACAATGCATCTGCATTATTTACAGGCAGCAGTGCTGATCTGTGTATTCTGATGGCGGCAAGTACAATATCTCCGGGGGGAGCATTACCCCATCCACATTGAGTGTGTAGATGGGGAAATTGAGTCATATTTTTTTATTTAACCTGCTGGTTGAACAAAAAAAAACTCATCTATGGCCTCTTTAACTTAACTATAAAAAATTATGTAGCACTAAAATATAGCCCAATGGTGACATTACAGACCCCACTTTCATTCAGAGTGTATTCAGTACACAACCGATATAACAATGTATCATCTAATTCCAATGCAAATAACATCAAACAATCGTGCACATTAACATATATTTCAATAAGTGTCCTTGAAGTGCCCAAACAATCAAAATCTTCAGTGATAGAGTCTGCTGTGCACCTCCATATGGAATAGTGCAGATATTCAGATACTTTGCAAATTACTGTGCATATCACATATGCTTCCACCCACAAGTCAAAATAGGTAGTTTCCCAGGTTCCCATGGATCACAATTATCCATGCGGTCCCTGTAATTCAGCATTCTCTATGAGCAAGGTGAGAAAAAGACTCCCATACAGGTCACAGCTCCCTGAATGGTAAATTCAAAGTTTCTTAAAAGCAAGGAGAGAAAAAAGCCACAAAGTGTGAAACCATACAACCAGCTTTACGGGGGAAAAAAAATCAGCCGAGTGGGAGAGGCTGCAGGTGCTGTGCATGCATGCTGACATGCTGAGTGGGAGATGCTGCAGGCACTGTACATGCTGACGTGCCGAGTCGGGAGACTGTTCCTGGTGCAGCCGAGCAGGAGGGCGGAGTGGCTGCCTAAAGGGCACAAACAGCAGGCTATGTGTGATTGTAAGGTGATTAAGCTGTTAGAAGAAGAGAGATTATTTCTGAGCTGCAGGAATGTGTGTGTGTAAGGATACCAGATTTAATGAAGTTACACTGGAGCAACTGGAGTAGCTGTGCTGAGAACACTGAGGACATCTTTTTTTTTTGAAAGCTTATGGTGTGCAAACACACCCAAAAACTTCACCCGGTGCCAAAAAAATGTTCATACACATAAAGAGTGAAACACAAAAAAGTGCAATGGGTACACAAGCCCTCTAAAATCAGAGGGCCTTGCCCTGAATCCCCCAAGGCTCCAGACGGGGACAAAGGTACTTACACATGGTCCATCTGGCCGAAACCAGATGGACCCTGTTCTCTGGAGGGCCTGCCGAAACAGACTCACCCAAGTACTAGGTGGCGCTCCCTCGAAGGGAGACCCCATGAGAGGGGGCGAGCCAAGCCAAAAGGCCATGTCCACCCCCTCCCAAGACTTTCAGGGCAGGCCTGAGGACCTGCAACCCTACTCATCACACAGTGCAACAAACCATGTACAAAACAAAAATACAAAAAGTGAAATACATAGGCTAATAAATAAAATAAAGTGGGGAAGGAATAACTGGAGAGGAGAGTGAAAAGGTGGCCATTGTGTAAAACAATGACCAGGCACTCCAGCCAGGAATAAAACATTCCTCTGGTCCTAGCCAAAAGGCCCAGCCCAAGAGGCACTGAGGACATCTTGCTCACATGATTGGGTGGAGTAGGCTGAGAGGTGAACCCATCAGTGATTGGCGGTGTTTGTTTCAGGAACACCAGGAGGACTGTGGCTCAGTGAGAGGATACCTGTGTGTACTGAGGGGCTACGAGTAATTTGGAGCAGTGTGTGTAGTGTGTGTACTGAGAAAAGGGAGTATTGCAAGTACTGAGAGTAAACTGGGAGTATTTTGAGGACTGTGAATACTTCAAAGTATTGTGAGTACTAAAGACTGTGAGTATTTGGAAATATTGCATGTACTGAGAGTAACTTGAAGTATTATGAGTATTGAGTAGGTGCGAGTACTGACAGTAAATGGGTGTATTGTGAGTACTGACAGTAACTGGGACTATTGTGAGTAACTGGAAGTACTGTGAGTACTGAGAGTAACTGGGAGTACTGTGAGTATGGAGGTCTGTGAGTACTTGGGAGTATTGGGTATTATACTGAGAGTAATTGTGAGTTTTATAAATACTGAAGTCTGTGAGTAATCATACAGAGAGCTGTGAATAGGAGGGGAGGACTCCGGGGGCCATGTAATCAAGGAGCAGGAGGAGGGGAATGCTGGACGCTGTGTGATTAGGGAGAAGGGGTAGAGGACGATGGGGGTTTTGTGATCAGGGAACAGGAGGAGAGGATGCTGGGGACCATATAATCAGTGAACAGGGAGAGAAAACACCATGGGTTGTGTGATCAGATAGCAAGAGGAGAGGATGCCAGGGGTCATGTGATCATGAATAGAATAAATTAGAGTCAAGTATGGTATTGGGACATTGTGGAGAAGAGTAAAAAATCTCCCAGTTTTTAAAAAAATATTTTAACAGTAAGAAAGCAAGGTCAGAGCATATAGGCCCCATAAAAGATGATCAAGGGAAGTTGGTTACAAACGCTACGTAGAAGCAACTGTTCTAAATTCTAAATGGGCTTAGTGAGCTTGTTCTAAGTGGGCTTGGCACTATATGACCGTATAGTGTGACCAAACCCCCAGCATTTTTGAATATGTTCAGGTGTTTTTAACTAGCCTTGCAGGATAAATGTAATTTTTGTATGTGTGCGCTGTAATCTGTTTTATACTAAATGCATTCTTCTCATCAGTGTCCGAAATAGATTTTTAAAAAAGTTAACACAAATAAATCTCCAGGACCAGATGGTGTACTTTTGAGAGTCCTCAAAGAACTAATAGGCTATTAGCCAGACCATTATTCCTAATTTTATGGACAACTTAACCACTTGCCGACCGCCTCACGTCTATATACGTGAACAGAGCGGCACGGGCAGGCAAAATCACGTACCTGGTACGTGATTGCCTTCCTGCGGGCGGGGGGGTCCAATCGGACCCCCCCTGGTGCCATCGGCGGTCGGCATTTGGTTGGGAGCGATGAGAGACGAGGGGGAGACCATCCGATCGTGGCCCCCCCCTCGCGATCGCTCCCAGCCAATGAGAAACATCCCCTGCCTCTGTATAGTACACAGAGGCAGAGGATGTGATGTCATCTCTCCTCGGCTGGCCAGTTTTTGTTACAGCGCCGAGGAGAGAAGACATGTAAGTGCACCAACACTCACACACAACACAGTAGAACATGCCAGGCACACTAAACACCCCCGATCCCCCCCGATCGCCCCCGATCCCCCCCCATCACCCCCCCCCCAGTCACAAACTGACACCAAGCAGGTTTTTTTTTCTCCTGATTACTGCATTGTGTCAGTTTGTGACAGTTAGCAGTGGTAGGACAGTGAGTGTTAGCCCCCTGTAGGTCTAGGGTACCCCCCTAACCCCCCCTAATAAAGTTTTAACCCCTTGATCACCCCCTGTCGCCAGTGTCGCTAAGAGATCATTTTTCTGATTGCTGTATTAGTGTCACTGGTGACGCTAGTTAGGAACGTAAATATTTAGGTTCGCTGTCAGCGTTTTATAGCGACAGGGACCCCCATATACTATCTAATAAATGTTTTAACCCCTTGATTGCCCCCTAGTTAACCCTTTCACCACTGATCACCGTATAACTGTTACGGGTGACGCTGGTTAGTTCGTTTATTTTTTATAGTGTCAGGGCACCCGCCATTTATTACCGAATAAAGGTTAAGCCCCCGATCGCCCGGCGGTGATATGCGTCGCCCCAGGCAGCGTCAGATTAGCGACAGTACTGCGAACACCCACGCACACACCGTACACGCTCCGTACACCTCCCTTAGTGGTATAGTATCTGAACGCATCAATAGCTGATCCGATCAGATCTATACTAGCGTCTCCAGCAGTTTAGGGTTCCCAAAAACGCAGTGTTAGCGGGATCAGCCCAGATACCTGCTAGCACCTGCGTTTTTCCCCTCCGCCCGGCCCAGCCCAGCCCACCCAAGTGCAGTATCGATCGATCACTGTCACTTGCAAAACACTAAACGCATAACTGCAGCGTTCGCAGAGTCAGGCCTGATCCCTGCGATTGCTAACAGTTTTTTTGGTAGCATTTTGATGAACTGGCAAGCACCAGCCCCAGGCAGCGTCAGATTAGCGCCAGTACCACTAACACCCACACACGCAGCATACGCCTCCCTTAGTGGTATAGTATCTGATCGGATCAATATCTGATCCAATCAGATCTATACTAGCGTCCCCAGCAGTTTAGGGTTCCCAAAAACGCAGTGTTAGTGGGATCAACCCAGATACCTGCTAGCACCTGCGTTTTGCCCCTCCGCCTGGCCCAGCCCAGCCCACCCAAGTGCAGTATCGATCGATCACTGTCACTTTTTTTGTAGCGTTTTGGTGAACTGGCAAGTACCAGCGGCCTAGTACACCCCGGTCGTAGTCATACCAGCACTGCAGTAACACTTGGTGACGTGGCGAGTCCCATAAGTGCAGTTCAAGCTGGTGAGGTGGCAAGCACAAGTAGTGTCCCGCTGCCACCAAAAAGACAAACATAGGCCTGTCGTGCCCATAATGCCCTTCCTGCTGCATTCGCCAATCCTAATTGGGAACCCACCGCTTCTGCAGCGCCTGTACTTCCCCCATTCACATCCCCAACCAAATGCAGTTGGCTGCATGAGAGGCATTTGTATGTCCTCCCAAGTACCCCTACCCAACGAACCCCCCCCAAAAAGATGTTGTGTCTGCAGCAAGCGCGGATATAGACGTGACACCCGCTATTATTGTCCCTCCTGTCCTGATAATCCTGGTCTTTGCATTGGTGAATGTTTTGAACGCTACCATTCACTAGTTGAGTATTAGCGTAGGGTACAGCATTGCACAGACTAGGCACACTTTCACAGGGTCTCCCAAGATGCCATCACAATTTGAGAGACCCGAACCTGGAACCGGTTACAGTTATAAAAGTTACAGTTACAAAAAAAGTGTAAAAAAAAAAAAAAAACACAAACAAAAACAAAAAAAAAAAAAAATAGTTGTCGTTTCATTGTTCTCTCTCTCTCTATTCTCTCTCTATTGTTCTGCTCTTTTTTACTGTATTATATTCTTATGTTTTATTGTTATTATGTTTTATCATGTTTGCTTTTCAGGTATGCAATTTTTTATACTTTACCGTTTGCTGTGCTTTATTGTTAACCATTTTTTTGTCTTCAGGTACGCCATTCACGACTTTGAGTGGTTATACCAGAATGATGCCTGCAGGTTTATCATCTTGGTATCATTCTTTTTAGCCAGCGGTCGGCTTTCATGTAAAAGCAATCCTAGTGGCTAATTAGCCTCTAGACTGCTTTTACAAGCAGTGGGAGGGAATGCCCCCCCCACCGTCTTCCGTGTTTTTCTCTGGCTCTCCTGTCTCAACAGGGAACCTGAGAATGCAGCCTGTGATTCAGCCAGCTGACCATAGAGCTGATCAGAGACCAGAGTGGCTCCAAACATCTCTATGGCCTAAGAAACCGGAAGCTACGAGCATTTTATGACTTAGATTTCGCCGGATGTAAACAGCGCCATTGGGAAATTGGGGAAGCATTTTATCACACCGATCTTGGTGTGGTCAGATGCTTTGAGGGCAGAGGAGAGATCTAGGGTCTAATAGACCCCAATTTTTCAAAAAAGAGTACCTGTCACTACCTATTGCTATCATAGGGGATATTTACATTTCCTGAGATAACAATAAAAATGATTTAAAAAAAAAAAGAAAGGAACAGTTTAAAAATAAGATAAAAAAGAAAAAAAAATAAAGAAAAAAAAAAAAAAAAAAAAAAAAGCACCCCTGTCCCCCCTGCTCTTGCGCTAAGGTGAACGCAAGCGTCGATCTGGCGTCAAATGTAAACAGCAATTGCACCATGCATGTGAGGTATCACCGCGAAGGTCAGATCGAGGGCAGTAATTTTAGCAGTAGACCTCCTCTGTAAATCTAAAGTGGTAACCTGTAAAGGCTTTTAAAGGCTTTTAAAAATGTATTAATTTTGTTGCCACTGCACGTTTGTGTGCAATTTTAAAGCATGTCATGTTTGGTATCCATGTACTCGGCCTAAGATCATCTTTTTTATTTCATCAAACATTTGGGCAATATAGTGTGTTTTAGTGCATTAAAATTTAAAAAAGTGTGTTTTTTCCACAAAAAATGCGTTTGAAAAATCGCTGCGCAATTACTGTGTGAAAAAAAAAATGAAACACCCACCATTTTAATCTGTAGGGCATTTGCTTTAAAATAATATATAATGTTTGGGGGTTCAAAGTAATTTTCTTGCAAAAAAAATAATTTTTTCATGTAATCAAAAAGTGTCAGAAAGGGCTTTGTCTTCAAGTGGTTAGAAGAGTGGGTGATGTGTGACATAAGCTTCTAAATGTTGTGCATAAAATGCCAGGACAGTTCAAAACCCCCCCAAATGACCCCATTTTGGAAAGTAAACACCCCAAGCTATTTGCTGAGAGTCATGTCGAGTCCATGGAATATTTTATATTGTGACACAAGTTGCGGGAAAGAGACAAATTTTTTTTTTTTTTTTGCACAAAGTTGTCACTAAATGTCATATTGCTCAAACATGCCATGGGGATTTGTGAAATTACACCCCAAAATAAATTCTGTTGCTTCTCCTGAGTACGGGGATACCACATGTGTGGGACTTTTTGGGAGCCTAGCCGCGCACGGAACCCCGAAAACCAAGCACCGCCTTCAGGCTTTCTAAGGCCGTAAATTTTTGATTTCACTCTTCACTGCCTATCACAGTTTCGGAGGCCATGGAATGCCCAGGTGGCACAAAACCCTCCCAAATGACCCCATTTTGGAAAGTAGACACCCCAAGCTATTTTCTGAGAGGTATAGTGAGTATTTTGCAGACCTCACTTTTTGTCACAAAGTTTTGAAAATTGAAAAAAGAAAAAAAAAAAATTTTTCTGGTCTTTCTTCATTTTCAAAAACAAATGAGAGCTGCAAAATACTCACCATGCCTCTCAGCAAATAGCTTGGGGTGTCTACTTTCCAAAATGGGGTCATTTGGGGGGGAGTTTGTGCCATCTTGGCATTTTATGGCCTTCAAAACTGTGATAGGTAGTGAGGAGTGAAATCAAAAATGTATGCCCTTAGAAATCCTGAAGGTGGTGCTGGGTTTTCGGGGCCCCGTACGCGGCTAGGCTCCCAAAAAGGGCCACACATGTGGTATCCCCGTACTCAGGAGAAGCAGCTGAATGTATTTTGGGGTGCAATTCCACATATGCCCATGGCCTGTGTGAGCAATATATCATTTAGTGACAACTTTTTGTAAATTTTTTTTTTTTTTTGTCATTATTCAATCACTTGGGACAAAAAAAATAAATATTCAATGGGCTCAACATGCCTCTCAGCAATTTCCTTGGGGTGTCTACTTTCCAAAATGGGGTCATTTGGGGGGGTTTGTACTGCCCTGCCATTTTAGCACCTCAAGAAATGACATAGGCAGTCATAAACTAAAAGCTGTGTAAATTCCAGAAAATTTACCCTAGTTTGTAGACGCTATAACTTTTGTGCAAACCAATAAATATACGCTTATTGACATTTTTTTACCAAAGACATGTGGCTGAATACATTTTGGCCTAAATGTATGACTAAAATTTAGTTTATTGGATTTTTTTTATAACAAAAAGTAGAAAAATATCATTTTTTTTCAAAATTTTCAGTCTTTTTCCGTTTATAGTGCAAAAAATAAAAACGGCAGAGGTGATCAAATACCATCAAAAGAAAGCTCTATTTGTGGGAAGAAAAGGACGCAAATTTCGTTTGGGTACAGCATTGCATGACCGCGCAATTAGCAGTTAAAGCGACGCAGTGCCGAATTGTAAAAAGTGCTCTGGTCAGGAGGGGGTAAATCCTTCCGGGGCTGAAGTGGTTACGGACTGGAATGGATAAATGCAGACGTGGTACCAATATTTAAAAAAGGGCTAAGATAGCTGTAAACTACAGGCAAGCCAGTCTAACACATTTTTATTGTTTAATAAAGGATTTGTCCGAAAGTGTCTCCTATCATTTTTACTATTTTTTACACTTTTTTGAGTGAAATGGTAGGGGTATAATGTACTCCATACCCATTTACATAGGGGGTGGATCTGGGGTCCCTTTGTTAAAGGGGACTTGCAGATTGTGATAACCCCCCACCCACAGACCCCCACAACCACCGGGGAAGGGTTGTGGGGACAAGACCCTTGTCCCCATCAATATGGGGAGGGGGACCTCAAAACATCCTCCCCATGTTGAGGGCATGTGGCCTGGTACAGTTCAAGAGGGGGGGGTGCTCTCTTGTCCCGTCTCTTTTCCTGTGGCCTGACAGGTTGCGTGCTCGGATAAGGGTCTGGTATGGATTTTGGGGGGGACCCCTATGCCATTTCTTTTTATTTTGGTGTGGAGTTCCCCTTAATATTCATACCAGACCCAAAGGGCCTGGTAATAGACTGGGGGGGACCCATGCCATTTTTTTCAATGAATTTTTTCTATATTGCTGGTATCTGACAATACATTACAGCCGCGATCAGTTTTAAATCACTTTTTTCCTTTAGAAATGTAATTTTTCTGTGGCACTGTTAAAAACATGGGAAAATGTGCTACTTTACAGGCATACCAAGGACACCCCCCAGGCACAATATTTAAAGGAATATTTTATTGTTATTGTTTAACTTTAAGCATTATTAAAATCACTGCTCCTGAAAAAACTTCAGTTTTTAAATTTTTTTTGCATTAATACATGTCCCTTGGGGCAGGACCCAGATTCCCTTGCTGTTCTTTTTCAATGATTTTTATCTATATTGCCTGGATCTGACAATACATTACAGCCGCGATCAGTTTTAAATGACTTTTTCTCCTTTAGAAATGTCATTTTGCTGTGGTACTGTTCTAAACACAGGAAAAATTTGCTAATTTACAGGCATACCAAGGACACCACTCAGGCATGATATTCGAAGGAATATTTATTTTTTTTGTTTCACTTTAAGCATTAATAAAATCACTGCTCCTTAAAAAACTACCATTTTAAAAACTTTTTTTACATTGATACATGTCCCCTGGGGCAGGACCTGGGTCCCCAAACACTTTTTATGGCAATAACTTGCATATAAGCCTTTAAAATTAGCACTTTTGATTTTTCATGTCCGTGCCCCATAGACTTTAACAGTGTTCCCTTGTTCGTACAAATTTTTTGCCTGTTCGCATGTTCTGGTGCGAACCAAACCGGGGGTGTTCAACTCATCCCTAGTAATCAGCTCAGATGTATGAAAGGTTATTATTTGCAGACCAATTTGCTCACAATCTACCAGCAAGTGAGCTGCCATATACATAAGGTAAGGTCCGTGGATGTGGTGGATGTGGTATATCTGGATTTTGCAAAAATATTTGATACAGTTTCTCATAAAAGCTAAATTTACAAATTGTTGGCATGGGCCATAGGGTATGAAAACTGGTTACAGTGGAGCATCCTATAAGTGGTGATAAATAGCATGCATTCAGAATGGTCTGGAGTGATAAGTGGAGTACCCCAAGGCTCTGTCCTGGGACCAATTCTGTTCAATGAATTCTTAAATGATATAGAGGTTGGCATAAATAGCCCAATCTCAATCAGTTTGCTGATGATCCAAACCTAAGCAAGGCAATAACTTCAGAGCAGGATATAGAAACCTTACAGGAAGCCTTAATAAAATAAAGGGGTGGGCAACTAAATGAAAATAAGATTTAATGTTGAAAAATGTAAAGTATTGCACTTGGGCACCAAAAATATAAATGCAAGTTACTTGCTGGGAGGAGAACCATTGGGAGATTCCAGGATGGAAAACAATCCGGTGTCCTAGTAGATCACAGGCTCAGCAATGGCATGCACTGCTGTCCAGTTCTGGTTACGAATCCTCAGAGAGGTTGTGCTGGAACTGGAGAGAGTCCAAAGAAGGGTGGCAAAGTTAATAAGGGGACTAGAGGACCTCTAGTCCCCTTATCCCTTGGGGAAGGGGACAGGAGGTTCCGTCCTGTCCCCTTCCCCAAGGGAACAGGACAGAACGTTATACAACCTGTTGGGAAAGATTAGCACGCCACCCCATACCGGCTGCTGTTGCCCGTTCGTTTCTGCTGTTTTAGTGTGGCGCCCTTAAGCGCCTTGTTACTGTGAGTACCCATTGCGAGATTTGTTTATGATTTTAATAAATTTAGTACATACTGCACCATGAAGTCCTTTTTGTGTTGATATATTGAGGTGCAAACGGGACTGCTGTGAGGAACAGAGGCACCAGTGCAAATCTATACAGGACCCTGCATATAACATCGAAACCCATAGAGTTTCTATGGCGCATTCAGACCAAGCTTAATTGCAAGGTCACACGCCCTAAGGTGAGCGGCTATCACCTGGGGGGGAGCACTTGTATGAGCACATAGCACTTTAGTTTGTGTTCACAATAACACATGAATTGATTGTGGAAGATCTGCGGACTGTTAATTTGATCATTGCACAGCAACACAGCACTGAATTGCAAAGAATCACATGGATGCAGCACCAAATCGCATGGATGCGTTTTTTTGTATTTTTTTATTTTTTATTGTTTGAACATTGCACTAACACCATATTGCATAGATGCAGCACTGAAATGCATGGATGCAACACTAAATCGGACTGTTAATTTGATTATTGCACAACAAGATAGCACTGAATTGCATAGAATCACATGGATGTAGCACCAAATCGCATGGATGCGTTTTTTTGTATTTCCAACTTTTTATTGTTTGAACATTGCACTGAAATGCATGGATGCAACACTAAATCGCATGGATGTTTGTTTTGAATTATCTATTAATGTTTGAAAATTGCACAAGCTTTGTGGAATATTTTCAATACACAGGCTGATTGGAGCACTTTTACCTATTTATTCATTCATTCAAGTTTATTGCACATTAATGTATAGTATTCATAGATTTTGTATATTTTGTATGTTAAGCACAATATCACTTTATTAATATTTAAGTAGAAATTTCTTACATTTTTTTTTTGATAAGCGCAGCGTGTGTACTATTTGGTTCTTTTGATCCTATTAGTCCTATTAGCTACAGTATTTACAGTTAGTGTAGTGCGTCCTCTGCACAGTGTGCGCCTAAAGCTACCTGAATAAAATTAGTGGTGTTCTTCTGATCCTATTGGTACAGTACCACAGGCAGCTGTAGTATTTACAGGTTAGTGTAGTGCGTCCTCTGCAAAGTGTGCACCTAAATTTACCTGAAGAAAATTAGTGGTGTTCTTCTGATCCTATTAGTACAGTACCGCAGGCAGCTGCAGTATTTACAAGTTAGTATAGTGCGTCCTCTGCACAGTGTGCACCTAAAGCTACCTGAAGAAAATTAGTGGTGTTCTTCTGATCCTATTAGTACAGTACCGCAGGCATCTGCAGTATTTACAAGTTAGTTTAGTGCATCCTCTGCACAGTGTGCACCTAAAGCTACCTAAACAAAATTAATGGTGTTCTTCTGATCCTATTAGTACAGTACCGCAGGCATCTGCAGTATTTACAAGTTAGTGTAGTGTGTTCTCTGCACAGTGTGCACCTAAAGCTACCTGAAGAAAATTAGTGGTGTTCTTCTGATCCAATTAGTACAGTACTGCAGGCAGCTGCAGTATTTACAAGTTAGTTTAGTGCGTCCTCTGCACAGTGTGCACCTAAAGCTACCTGAAGAAAATTAGTGGTGTTCTTCTGATCCTATTAGTACAGTACCGCAGGCAGCTGTAGTATTTACAAGTTACTGTAGTGCGTCCTCTGCACAGTGTGCACCTAAAGCTACCTGAAGAAAATTAGTGGTGATCTTCTAATCCTATTAATACCACAGGCAGGCAGCTACAGTATTTACAGTTAGTGTAGTGCGTCCTCTGCACAGTGTGCACCTAAAGCTACCTGGAGACAATTGCTGTTGTTCTGCTCCTATTAACACCACAGGCAGCTACAGTATTTACAGTTATGCCCTGTACACACAGTCGGATTTTCCGATGGAAAATGTGCGATCGGAGCGTGTTGTCGGAAATTCCGACCGTGTGTGGGCTCCATCGGACATTTTCCATCGGATTTTCCGACACACAAAGTTTGAGGGCAGGCTATAAAATTTTCCGACAGCAAAATCCGATTGCGTCAATTCCAACCGTGTGTGTAGAATTCCGACGCACAAAGTGCCATGCATGCTCAGAAGAAATTCCGAGATGGAACAGCTCGGTCTGGTAAATGTAGTGTTTGCAATGGATACAGCACTTTCGTCACGCTGCAATGTAAGAAATGGTTTAATACAGCGCACTCTCTTCTTCTTTATAATGTGAGAAGAATGAAGTAGTTTTGCTGCTCATATTCACACAGACGTCTCACAAACTTCTTTCTTTATTATTTATTGTGATTCCCTCAATATATTTTGATTTGTCACATCTGACCAAATTTCTTTTTTGTTGTTTTATTTATTTATTTATTTTTCAAGGCTATTTTTTTTTTGGGGGGGGTTGTATTTTTTTCAAGGCTGATCTTTGTTTTATTTTATTTTTAGTTTTACTCCATAATATTTTTGTGTGTGTTTTGTATGTCAAGTTACCACAACACCATTATTATCTTGTATTATTTAGTCTCAAGGAGATTGCTTGGTGTTGGTGTCCCTTGTTAATTTCACATTGTATTTTTGAAATGTACCTGAATCCTCACAAACAAACTGTCCTTTTTTAAGGAAAACACACATAGGCGAGTATAATTGAAACAAAAAATCCTTTATTAAGGGCTCAGAACCAAACAAAGAGGGAGGCAACGCTGGAGAAACATCATAAATTGGCGAAGCCTTGGACCCCAGGGCACACATCAATTATTTTACTGCAAAATTGGTGGCCTGAGGAGTCCTTATCTAAGGGAGTGCAGTCTGGTCAGGAAGACCCAGAGATCATGAAAGCAGCAGATGACATCTATGTCCCCAGGCTGTGGTACTACAAGAGGCTGCATCTTTTGCCAGACCAGACTGGACCCAGGGTCATCACTCTCTGGTCTTCTTTCCATGCTTCCTTCCCGGCTGTGGCTCTGGTGTTGGAGATGTGGCAGGAGGAGGAGTAGGACCTGGATGAGGAGGAGTAGTAGGACCTGGAGGAGGAGGAGGATGAGGAGTAGTAGGACCTGGAGGAGGAGGAGGAGGAGGACTATGTGTAAGGGTTACAAATGTGGGTAGCACATGTTATTTGGCCCCTCAACCCCTTATTGAGAGCTTCCAAAATTAAGGACTCACACAGGAGTCGTTGGCCCTCCTCCATCTGCAGCATTTTGCAGGCAGCTATGCCAGCAAAGTCCTCCTCCACACTGTGGGGGCTTCTCAGGGCCTCTGTAGCCTTCCAAAAGAGGCCTATGGCAGTCTCCTCCAGGTTACTCCTCTTCCTGCCACTTTGTCTTTGAAGGTGTAGGGGAGGGACCTGGATATCAGGCAGCCTGCTTGGCCCGGCCACCTCCTGGCTGAGACTTACCTGTGTATGAAAAAGGGACATGGTTGTAGTTTTTGCATCATCAATCACAATCATAAATTAGTACTCCAAACTAACATCTAGTTAACATAATTGATTGGACAACCATGAAGATTTAGAGGAATGCTATACCTGGTTCAAGCTGGGCTCCTCCCCATGTTGCTGCCTGGAAGGCCCAGTTTGGGCTTCAGAAGCCTCAGCTGGGGGGGAAGGAAGCCTGGAAGGAAGATTGGAGAGTGCTGGCATGGGTTCAGTCTGACCTGCCAGAAAATGCAGCCTGTCATAGTACCACAGCCTGGGGACATAAATGTCATCTGCAGCTCCTGATCTCTGGGAATCCTGGACCTTCTTGTGCTCCCTTAAATAAGTGCTCCTCAGGCCACCAATTAGGATCTTCAAATAGGTGATGTCTGCCGTGGGGATCACCGTCTTCACAAATTCCAGCAATTGATCCAGCGCTGCCTTCCTCTTTGTTTGGTTCTTATATAAAGGGTGGTTTATCTCCCATAGACAGGGCAGCTCCTTGAACATATCAATGAAGATTGGCATAAAGTCCTTATCTTTCAAGATATCCATTTTCACTGCAAGACACAACACAAGACAAACCCTAATGTCAGCCTAAAGGCTTCTAAACTTGTGCAAATACAGGCCTCAATCTAGAAGCAGTATAGGCCCAATGTTAAATCTTACCTTCGCAATCACGATCGGCGCCTCCCTTACTCCTTCCTCCACTCACAGATCGTACGTACTACACACGCGTGTTACGCTTTATAGACACTGCGCATGCACCCCTGAGGTTCTTTATAGTCTATTCCCCACCCCTTCTCGTTCGTCGCAATGGGGAAGAGCACATGGTGGAGTCAGAGCAGGTGTCTGATAATTACACCAACGAGGAGGAGGAGGAGGAAAGCCCAGAGGCAGAAACGTCCCGATCCAGAAGGAGACGATTTAAGGCATCAAATATGTCCTTTGGGGAGATGTTGGAGATGGTTGACATCCTGAAGAAGGCCGACTATGACGGGAAGTATGGACCTTACTCCAAACCCCGAAAGGCCAAGATCATGGCGAAAGTGGTCAAAAGTCTGCACCGGAATTTCGGGGTACGTCGATCGAAAGATCAGCTCAGGAAGCGGTGGTTGGACCTAAAATTAAGAGAGCACGAGCAGTACAGAAAGATCCAGAGAGTGCTGCAAAAAAGTAAGTAGTTGTGCTGTGTTCCTAGTCTTTTTGTGTTTATTACTTTCGTGCTGCTCCATGTGCTTTTCTTAACTGTTATCCAGTTTAAAATGTCAACTTTCATGTTCATGGGCACATTATTCGTTCGTATCAAACATTTTTCTTTCGGCCTATAAAACATAATTGTTTTGCCCATATGCATTTGCCCACATTTTTTAGGACCTACTTGAAACTAATTTGGTTGTGTATATGGATTTGTTACTAGAATTAAATGCAAACTAGATTCTGTGTAAGGAGAGGACACTCAGCAGCTGTTTACACATCTGGACGCTGGAGCTCTAGTGTGGGACACAAGAACACCCTTTTTATTAGGGGGACACACAGGTGCTCCAGTGTATACTATAGGGGTGTCTCCATCTGTTAAGCTTGTACAAAACAGGTAAGTATTGAAGCTTCACAAAGGACAAGAAAAATGCAACATCTTGGAACTCTGCCAAAACAGATAATTGTACCCCACTTCCAAGCAATGTTTCATATTTATAGTTCTGACATCAAATATCTGTGTGCTAAGTAGACCTATTTTTTTTACATAGGGGAGAAAAGACTCAGAGGACACCCCTCATCCGAGGAGACCAGAGACCCCCCACCTCTGGAAGAAAGGGAAATCCACCCAGAACAAGCACAGCAGGAGGAGGAAGACGTGGTGGAAATTGGCACCACAACAGGTGAGTGTCTGCGACCACAGGCTCAGGTAAGAGATGGATGCCGGCATATTTATAATACATGGTGTTTTTTGGTTTCTATCTTTTTAGGTGATCGTGATGTTGTGGATCCAGATCCTTTCACCTCGGAAAGCGCACAGATCCTGATCGGGGAGATCATGGGGTGTAATAGGGACTTGGAAAACATCAAGAAAAACATCAATGATGTTATTCAAAAAATGAAGATGAAATTTTGAAGATGCACACAGTGTGTCAACATGTGCTATCTGCCATCACGGGAGATCAATGGACGCATTTTAGGGGTGTAACCCCTTCCTCAATAATCAAATAGCTGTGAGGAAGGGGTTGCACCCCCAAAACACGTCTCTTGAACCCCCATGATGGCAGGTAGCACATGTTGACATTCGTAAATTTGTGTGCATCTTCAAAATTTGGCATTTCCTGGGATGACTTCACCCCATCTGAACACAATATCAAACACAGTTTGTAAATACTCATGTTTGATATTGCCTTCAAGTTCTACCAAATGTGAACTTTGTAAGTTCAAGATTTGTGTCTTTCTTGTTGGTTTTAAACATGCCTGTTTTATCTTAAATGGACATTTCTACTTTTTCTAATGTGACCCCAAAAATTGTTATACAACAAACATTTTAGTTTGTTTTAAAACCCTTTTCTAAATGCATATGTGATTGTGCTGGTATTAAAAAGATTGTTAATCAAGAATGTGTGGATTATTGTTTCAACGCTCCAACACTTTTGTGGTGCTCTAATTGGTGTTTTCTGTGACAATGGGTGTTATTTCCCAAGGTAAAATCCACTTTGCACTACAAGTGCAGTTTTAAGTGCACTTGTAGTGCAAAGCGTCTTTGCCTTTAGTAAACAGAAGGAGGGTGACCAACTCGTTTTAGGAGGAAAGCCGTGCCACATCCAATAATGCATAAACACAAGACAATGGATTCCCCTAGGTGGACTTTCCCGGCACTTGCATAGAAAAAGAAAAAAATATAGAAGTAGAAACTATTGTACATAGTAAAAGCATATAAATTTTATTCGGTTGGAAAATACAAATGTTAAAAACAAAGTGGATATCTAGAGTAACATAATAGTACTACATAGTAGACATGATGACCATCAAGCAATAGGCAATGATGAAAGGAACCAGAAGACTCTTTTCAAGCCCGACGCGTTTCGGGGTATTTAATATTTGTAGGGTGCTTCTTCAGGGGCATAGTTGAAAAAGAGGGGTTCATCTAAGTCAATTGAAAGAAATGAAAACAAGGGTCAAAAATTGGTAGGACTATCACTAGATATCCAGTAGGAGGTTTAAATGATCAATTGATCAGGTAGGTAGGTAGGAAGAATCTCATTTCACAGGTGCAAGTGCACACGTCCTCATTGGGGGGATCATGGTGTGCAATCGTGATTTACAGAAGATCAAGGAAGACATCAATGATGTGGAAAAAAGACTCAAAAACCTAATTGATGTTTTAGGCAGAATCTAAAACACCCCAAAATTATTCTAGTTTGTTTGTATTTTGATTATTTTCACACATTTAAAATATTTTTTAGAATTATTTTAACATGCACACAGTGTGTCAACATGTGCTATCTGCCATCACGGGATATCAAGGTATGCGTTTTGGGGGTGCAACCCCTTCCTCGCAACTAAAGTAGATGAGAGGAAGGGGTTGCACCCCAAAAACATGTCCATTGATCACCCATGATGGGAGCTAGCACATGTTGACATTAGGCATGGGATCAGGAGGGAAAAACCCATTTTGTGTGCATCTTCAAAATTTTGCTTTCATAGGGGTGACATCACCCCATCCGATGAAGGCAATATCAACACAGTTTGGACATACTAATGTCTTAGTATGCCTTCACTTTGTCAAAGTTGAACTTTCTAAGTTATTGAGTTGTGTATTGTTTTATGGTTTTAAACATGCCTGTTTTAACACAGAAAAGGCTATTTGTACTGTCAAAAACAAAAATGTTTTTTTCTAAAATATGTTGGTTTGTTCAAAAAAACTTTTCTAATACACATGTGAATGTGCACAGAGTAAAAAGTTTTCTACTCAACAATGTGTGGCCTCTTCTTTCAAGGCCTAGTATCATTTTTTGGACTAAGTTGGTGTTTACACTGAAATGGGGGTTATTTATTAAAGGCAAATCCACTTTTCACTAGAAGTGCACTTCTAGTGCAGTTTCATGTGCACTTTTGCAGTGCACTTGGAGTGCAAAGTGGATTTTCCTTTAGTAAATAACTCCCACAGTGCTTTATAATTTGCCACAATCATGCCATTTTCATGACTCACAAAAATGCATTCATGGTGCTGAAAATGATGTATATTTTTATCAGTAATATATTACATACATTAACAACAAAAACAAAGTGTGTGTGTAGGAGACCTACAACATAATAATAGTTCGCTGATGAACAGATTGTCACCTCATGTATCAAATAAATTACGTTTGTACTATTGAAGAAAATGGCCAAAAAGAAAAGCCCATTGGAGAACCTAGGAGACAGCTTAAAGAAACACAAGCAGTAAATCAAAGGAAATATTATTTCAGTTTAACTAAAACATTTTTTTAAATGTTTATTAAACATTTTCTGGCATATCAATGCCCCCCCTACCTGCAAAGTACTCCATGTATTTTATACGGACCTCGCGGGCGCTTTGGGGGGGCAAGCCAGGGCAGCCAGCTTCAAGTGCCGTCAGTGTTTGTTCGTTAAGTCCAGCCTCAGGCCCATATGGGGCAACATAGTTCATTGAATTTCTCCTTAAATAGCTGTGGAGAATGCAGCATGAAAGGATTATAGTTAAGTTTATATTCCGCCCATGTATGGGTGTAAGAAATAGGTGGACCCGGCTGGCCATTATCCCGAAAGTGGTCTCCACCACTCTTCTGGCTCTGGCCAGCCGGTAGTTAAAAATCTGATGGTCCGGCGTGAGGGTCCTCATGGGGAACGGCCGCATCAGTTGATTACTCAGCCCAAACGCTTCATCAGCGACAAAGACGAACAGGATTCCTTCCACATTCTCCTCAGCAGGTGGCAATCCCAAGCCACCATTCTGGAGCAGTCTGTAAAATTCAGTCTGGGCGATGACTCCACCATCTGACATCCGACCATTCCTCCCCTACGTACACATAGAGAAACTCATATGTCGCCAACACCACCGCCAACATCACAATACTATTAAACCCCTTATAGTTGTAATAGTATGACCCCAAGTTGGGGGGTGGGACTATGTGGACGTGTTCCCCATCAATTGCCCCTCCGCAGTCGGGAAAGTCCCACCGCTGGGCAAATTGGGAAACCACAGTCTGCTATTCCTGTGGCGTTGAAGGAAACTGTGGAGTCAAACAAGAAAAAAAAAATTAGTAATTTTGCACATAAACATAAGCAGATTAGACACAAACATTCTTGGCCAACATCAGTATTTATTTTAAAGATTATTTAAAAACAAAAATATAAGGTCAACTTATCAGATTCCTCACTCCCTCTGATGGCTCATTGTAAAAAATTGAGGGGAGGTATGTTTTGGACAGGTAACCCTCTCCACTTCATTGAGAACTGAATGCATAAATAATGTGTGTTACTTTGGCCAGCTCATCCTTACTTACATTATTGGCAGCCCACTGGACAGGTAAGAAGTGTCATAATACAAAAATATAAATATAGCACTTTTTTACATTCTGCGATTACCTATCAAGATAATAGGAGAACAAAACTTTAAACAGTACCATTTGAAAGTATTCTGGCAGGCCCTTTCACAACATGCTTTGGGGAATTCATACAGAAATCTGACCACAAAAGAGGTAGGTATAGTGTGTATGGGTTTGGCAAAGTCAGTAGATAGAGGGTTGGTATCGGTTGACTTAGCAGTTGGGGGGAGGCAGGGTTCCAAATGATTTGGGGACCCAAAAAAAGCCTCTGGCACTCTGCCTGAATTTAAGGACACAAACAACATTTAAACACATTTTAGGGGGTGTTTAGGGTAAATCAGTACTATGGAGCTGACAAAATACATTTTTAAGTGACTAGGCTAGGTGTGTATGGGCCCAGGATAACATGCTGGGGAGGTTAATGAAGGCAAATATGCATGAAGGAGAAAAAAGGAAGTTTAAAAAATTCAAGCATGCATGAGGACAAAGGGGACATTCACAGCATCTTACAATCATGGTATTTAGGGAATGATGAAAGAAATACAATAGATTAGCAAACATACATATTATGTGAGGTTAAAGGAGAAAACTTACCCTAATATAGTCCTTCTGCAGGACCTGAATGATGGCAGAACAGGTCTCTGGTATAATGATCCCCAGAGCCTGGGGGGAGATGCCTGTTGAGAACTTGATGTCCTGAGGACTTCTCCCTGTCAAAGAAAAAAGAAGAAACACCCGCGCAATGGAATACGTGCTAGCGGTATTAGAAAATATTTGTTAGAACTGCTGCCACTACCAATTACTTCCACTAGGTGGAGTGTAATATTGAAAACAGAAAAAAGAAGTAGATATGGCGCCGTTCCAGGCCTGATGGATTCAGGTGTGTGCTACTCCCTTATGGGAGAAAGGTATTGGGTGGGGAAAAAAAGGAAATGATGTAGGTAGTGCCTATTGAATAGATGTCTTCAATTGCTATACCAAATGCACAGTGCAACTGTGCATATCAATGTGAAGCCGTGTATAAACTCCTAAATGTGCATGAGTGTCCAGCTGTATACCTGACTCAATAAAGTGCAATGTGTAGGACACCAACTTATTTCATAAATAAATAAAATACCTTAAATTATTAAAGTGCAATGTTTAATGAGTGATCCATTTACTTGTCTAAGTGAACAGCCTCTACTCCTTCAGTAAATCAATCTCTTTTGTATCAGTCGCAGGGCTTTGTGTTACTGTGTAAGTGAGCAGCGGCAGTGATAGGGAGCGAGCAGCAAACACCGCATATGTGCAGTATGTGAGGAGTAGGGATGAGCCGAACACCCCCCCGGTTCAGTTCGCACCAGAACCTGCGAACGGACAGAAAATTCGCACGAGCGTTAGAACCCCATTGACGTCTATGGGACTCGAACGTTCGAAATCAAAAGTGCTCATTTTAAAGGCTAATTTGCATGGTATTGTCCTAAAAAGGGTTTGGGGACCCGGGTCCTGCCCCAGGGGACATGTATCAATGCAAAAAAACTTTTAAAAACGGCCGTTTTTTCGGGAGCAGTGATTTTAATGATGCTTAAAGTTAAAAAAAAGTGAAATATTCCTTTAAATATCGTACCTGGGGGTGTCTATAGTATGCCTGTAAAGTGGCGCGTGTTTCCCGTACTTAGAACAGTCCCTGCACAAAATGTCATTTTTAAAGGAAAAAAAGTAATTTAAAACTGCTTGCGGCTTTAATGTAATGTTGGGTCCTGGCAATATGGATGAAAATCAGTGAGACAAACAGCATGGGTACCCCCCAGTCCATTACCAGGCCCTTTAGGTCTTGTATGGATATTAAGGGGAACCCCACACCTAAATTAAAAAAAGGAAAGGCGTAGGGCCACCAGGCCCTATATACTCTGAACAGCAGTATACTGGCGTTGCAAACAAGACAGGGACTGTAGGTTTGTTGTTAAGTAGAATCTGTTTGTAATTTTGAACTGGTACATTTTAACTTAAAAATCTATTTTAAGCTTTTTGGAAAACATAGGGAAGGGTTATCACCCCTGTGACATTTGTTTTGCTGTCTGTGCTCCTCTTCAGAAGATTTCACCTCATTTTTTGTCCCAATGACAAATGTTTTTTGAAAATTTGTTTTTTTTTTGTGAAACAAGGATTGGTGATAAAGCATCAGTGGAAAGGAGAAACGTTTTTCCCATATTAACTCTTACAGGAGATAATTTCCCTTCCTAGGGGTAGATTTCATTTCACTTCCTGTTGTCTCCTTCCGTTTGCAAGCAGGAGTCGTTTGTAAGTTGGATGTTTGAAAGTAGGGGCCTGCCCTATATACTCAGCAGAAATTTGGGCCTTAGGTGTTGTTGTGACCACACCACTGTAAGCCCTCACAGGGCCCTGCTGTGAAATATTAGATCAAGAATTGTAATTACATGCCCCTGTTGAACAGGGGCAGAAAAATTGGGCCTTTGGTGGTGGTGCTAGTGCCACAACACTGTAAGTCCTCACTAGCTCTTGATGGGCGCAGAGACGGGCCCTGCTGTGAAATATTAGATCAAGAATTGTAATTACATGCCCCTGTTGAACAGGGGCTGAAAAATTGGGCCTTAGGCACTGGTGCTGGTGCCACAACACTGCAACCCCTCACAGATACTCTAGTTGGAACTCAGAAACGAGCCCTGCTGTAAAGTATTGCATCAAAAATTGTAATTACACACCCCTGTTAAACAGGGGCTGAAAAATTGGGCCTTAGGCACTGGTGCTGGTGCCACAACACTGCAACCCCTCACAGATACTCTAGTTGGAACGCAGGAACGAGCCCTGCTGCAAAGTATTGAATCAAAAATTGTAATTACACGCTCCTGTTAAACATGTTCTTACAAGCTATCAGCATGATCATTGAGGAGGAAGAGGATAATTACTCAGGATAGTTACTCAGCATCAGCATAGGCAGTCTTTGAAGGGATCTGAGATTTCAAAAAAAATTTATTCGGTTACATCAGCATCAGGTGCTTGGTAGCTGGTGGTGAGCCAAGACTGATAAGCCCAGGTACCTGCCCGAGAACCTCTGCACCACCAAGTTAAGGACGTGAGCCAAACAGGGCACATGGGCCATTTGTCCCTGTCAGAGGGCAGAGAGGAGGTTGGTGCCATTGTCGCAAACCACCATTTCTGCCTTAAGTTGGTGTGGCGTCAACCACCTCTGAACCTGCCCCTGCAGAGCTGACAGAACCTCTGCTCCAGTGTGGCTCCTGTCCCCCAAGCACACCAGCTCAAGCACCGCATGGCATCTTTTGGCCTGCATACTTGCCTAGCCCCTTGAACGGCTATGGAGCACCGCTGGTTCCGAGGACAAAGCACAGGAAGAGGCCATGGAGGAAGAAGAAGAGGAGGGGGTGGAGGAGAGAGGTGTGTCACAATCAGTAGTGGCATTTTGGAGGCGTGGTGGCGGAACAACCTCCAACACTACTGCACCTTGTCCTGCATCCTTCCCAGCTGCCAGCAGAGTCACCCAATGCGCGGTGAAACTTAGGTAACATCCCTGTCCATGCCTGCTGGACCATGAGTCAGCGGTAATATGCATTACCGCTGACCGCCCTGTCCAGTGAGGCCAAGACATTGCCTTCCACATGCCGGTAGAGAGCCGGAATCGCCTTCCGTGAGAAAAAGTGGCATTTGGGTACCTGCCACTGAGGAACCGCACATTCCACAAACTCACGGAAGGGGGCAGAGTCTACCAACTGAAAAGGCAGCAGTTGAAGTGCTAGAAATTTTGCCAAGCTAGCATTCAACCGCTGGGCATGTGGATGGCTGGGAGCGAACTTCTTTCAGCGGTGCAGCAGCTGGGGCAGGGAAATTTGCCTAGTACAATCTGACATCAGTGTACCGAAAGCAGATTGCCCCCCAAGTACTTGGCTGTGACACACCTAATTCTACACCTTCATTCCTCTCAGTGCAGGTCTCAGAGAGGACGGAAGGTATAGTGGGGTTGGAGATCTCAGCTGATGAGGAGCAAGGAGAGGTCCTCTTTGTTCTTTGGTGTGGGTCTTTTAGATACGCTTTCCAGCGAACTGCATGGCAGGTCAACATATGTCTGGTCAAGTATGTGGTGCCCAAGCGGGAGATGTTTTGGCCATGCGAGATACGCTTGAGACATATGTTGCAAATAGCAGCATGCGATCTGATGCACTCGTCTCAAAAAAGGCCCACACCAAAGAACTTTTTGAATAACATGCAGAGACTGCAGTGCCCTGCACATGCGGAGCTTTGGGGTGTGATGCAGTCAGTGTGCTGCCCTTAGGCTGGCCCGAGGAGGGCATCCTGCCTCGTTGGTGATGTGCAGCCTCCTCCTCCTCTCTCCTATCAGGCACCCACATTAAGTCAGTGACCTCATCATCCCCTCCCTCCTCATCACTGGAGCAAACCTGGCAGTATGCTGCAGCAGGGGGAGCATGACTGCCAGATTGCTGCCCTTCTTGGGCACCCCCTCTGTCCGTGCTCACTTTACTGCCTTCATCTAGCTCAGTATCATAATCAGAGCCTTCCAAACGCTGGGCATCCTCCTGGAGCATGTACCCAACACTGTGGTCGAGGGACTCCTCAGGAGCACATGGTGGGGCTAGGGAAGGAGTCACTGATGACTAGGGATGAGCCGAACACCCCCTCAGAACATGCGAACAGTAAAAAAGTTTGTTCGAACACGCGAACACCGTTAAAGTCTATGGGACACGAACATGAATAATCAAAAGTGCTAATTTTAAAGGCTTATATGCAAGTTATTGTCATAAAAAGTGTTTGGGGACCTGGGTGATTTTAATAATGCTTAAAGTCAAACAATAAAAGTGTAATATCCCTTTACATTTCGTAGCTGGGGGTGTCTATAGTATGCCTGTAAAGGGGCGCATGTTTCCCGTGTTTAGAACAGTCTGACAGCAAAATGACATTTCGAAGGAAAAAACCCATTTAAAACTACTTGCGGCTATTGCATTGCCGACAATACACATAGAAGTTCATTGATAAAAATGGCATGGGAATTCCCCACAGGGGAACCCCGAACCAAAATTTAAAAAAAAAATGACGTGGGAGTCCCCCTAAATTCCATACCAAGCACTTCAGGTCTGGTATGGATATTAAAGGGAACCCCGGCCAAAATTTATAAAAAAAAAATGACATGGGGTTCCCCCTAAATTCCATACCAGACCCTTCAGGTCTGGTATGGATTTTAAGGGGAACCCCGCGCCAAAAAAAAAAAAAAACCGGCGTGGGGTCCCCCCGAAAATCCATACCAGACCCTTATCCGAGCACGCAACCTGGCAGGCTGCAGGAAAAGAGGGGGGGACAAGAGTGCAGCCCCCCTCCTGAACCGTACCAGGCCACATGCCCTCAACATTGGGAGGGTGCTTTGGGGTCTCTTCTTCATTTTCTTCTCCGGGCCGCTCCGCATCCATGCTGGCATGGAGGGAGGCTCCCGCTGTGTGACGGCGTCTCCTCGTCTGATGGTTCTTAAATAACAGGGGGCGGGGCCACCCGGTAACCCCGCCCCCCTCTGACGCACGAGACATGACGGGACTTCCCTGTGGCATTCCCCGTGATGTCAGTCCCGTCAAATCACCGTGTGTCAGAGGGGGCCGGGTCACTGGGTGGCCCCGCCCCCTGTTATTTAAGAACCGTCAGACGAGGAGACGCCGTCACACAGCATGGATGTGGAGCGGCCCGGAGAAGAAAATGAAGAAGAGAGGAAGAGAAGAAGGAAGAAGAGAAGAAGTTGAAGAAGAAGATGAAGAGAAGAGCGGGAGCCTCCCCCCATGCCATGGGTGCGGAGCGACCCGAGGAGAAGAAGATAGAAGACGCCGCGGAGGAAATGCTGGACGAGAACGCCGGAGGAAGAACCAGAAGAACCAGAAGAAGAAGAAGATAGAAGAAAGAAGAAGCATTTATATAAAGGAATTGTCAAAAACTGTCTCTTGTCATTTTTAACATTTTTGACAGTTTTTTAGTGAAATGGTAGGGGTAATTACCCCCTTACCAATTCACACAGGGGGGGGCGGGATCTGGGGGTCCCCTTGTTAAAGGGGGCTTCCAGATTCCGATAAGCCCCTCGCCCGCAGACCCCCACAACCACCGGCCAGGGTTGTGGGGATGAGGCCCTTATCCTCATCAACATGGGGACAAGGTGTTTTGGGGGGCTACCCCAAAGCACCCTCCCAATGTTGAGGGCATGTGGCCTGGTATGGTTCAGGAGGGGGGGTGCACTCTCGCCCCCCCCTCTTTTCCTGCGGCCTGCCAGGTTGCGTGCTCGGATAAGGGTCTGGTATGGATTTTTGGGGGGACCCCACGCCGTTTTTTTTTTTTTTGCACAGGGTTCCCCTTAAAATCCATACCAGACCTGAAGGGTCTGGTATGGAATTTAGGGGGAACCCCACGTTATTTTTTTTTTTTAATTTTGGCCGGAGTTCCCCTTAATATTCATACCAGACCTGAAGGGCCTGGTATGGAATTTAGGGGGACTCCCACGTCATTTTTTTTTTTTTTTTATCTTGGTTCGGGGTTCCCCTGTGGGGAATTCCCATGCCGTTTTTATCAATGAACTTCTATGTGTATTGTCGGCAATGCAATAGCCGCGAGTAGTTTTAAATGGGTTTTTTCCTTCGAAATGTCATTTTGCTGTCAGACTGTTCTTAACACGGGAAACATGTGCCCCTTTACAGGCATACTATAGACACCCCCCAGCTATGAAATTTAAAGGGATATTACACTTTTATTGTTTGACTTTAAGCATTATTAAAATCACTGCTCCTGAAAAAACGTCCGTTTTTAAAACTTTTTTTTGCATTGATCCATGTCCCCTGGGGCAGGACCCAGGTCCCCAAACACTTTTTATGACAATAACTTGCATATAAGCCTTTAAAATTAGCACTTTTGATTTCTCTCATAGACTTTTAAAGGGTGTTCCGTGGCACTCAAATTTGCCGCGAACACCCCAAATTGTTCGCTGTTCGGCGAACTTGCGAACAGCCAATGTTCGAGTCGAACATGAGTTCGACTCGAACTCGAAGCTGTCTGCTGTCCCTAAGTCTACATTAAGGATGGAGTTATCCTGCGTTGCTACACAGTGGCATATACTATGGATGTGTGAGAACCCAAGAGGGGGTGAATGCAGTCACTATAACAGCACGGATTAAGGCACGCACTGAGGATTTACTCATTGTTAAATCCACCAGAATCCAAGCGGATCTCTTCACCGGCACCATAGCACCTTATAACTTAATTGCATATACTAATTCGAAGTTCACTTGTTTATTCACACCAGCACTTTAATTAGTACTATTGATTGTATTTTGTTATTGTTTATACGGTTAATGTACATAATGATTAGGAATATTGCACTTTAATAATGTAAGGTATTTTATTTATTTATGAAATAAGTTGGTGTCCTACACATTGCACTTTATTGAGTCAGGTATACAGCTGGACACTCATGCACATTTAGGGGTTTATACACGGCTTCACATTGATATGCACAGTTGCACTGTGCATTTGGTATAGGACTTGAAGACACCTATTCAATAGGCACTACCTACATCATTTCCTTTTTTTCCCCACCTAATATCTTCCTCCCATAAGGGAGTAGCACACACCTGAATCCATCAGGCCTGGAACGGCGCCATATCTACTTCTTTTTCTGGACTTTTCCCTGTCGCCAAGTACCGCAAGGTGGCCATGAGCCTCTGCTCGGGAGTGATGGCTTGCCACATGCAGGTGTCCTGCTTGGTAATATAAGGGGACAGCAAAGCCAACAAACGGTGAAAAACGGGGTCCGTCATCCGGAGATAATTCCTGAAATCATTAGGATTATTCTCACGGATCTCCTGCAACAAAGGCATATGAGAGAATTGGTCACACTGGAGTAACCAATTCTTCATCCATGAACTCCTCCTCGCCCTGATCATGGACTGGGCTTGGGTCAAAGTAAGAACTCCAACACCAAGCCCCTGCACAGCACAAACTCTGTGATGAGTATGTACCCGCAACATGGCTTCAAAACGGTCGGCTGGTCAGAACAAACTAACAGAAAGCACTGAAAAACAGAAAGGCCTGAGAAGAGCGAGCTGAAAATCAGAAACGAGTGAACAAGAACACACTGAAGATCAAATACGTACTAGAAAATACGCACTGAAAAACAAATGCAAAATGACTACACGCACTGAAAACCAGATACGAGCCCACAAACAGAAACTGAAGAGCAGTAACGATTGGAAAAGCACGAGGCTGAAAAGCATGAAACGGCTCTCACCAAACTTCTACTAACACGAGATTAGCAGAAGGAGCCCAAAGGGTGGCTCACTTGGTATTGAACTTCCCTTTTCTAGTGCCATTGTACGTGTTGTACGTCACCGCGTTCTTGACATTCGGAATTTCCGACAAGATTTGTGTGACCGTGTGTATGCAAGACAAGTTTAAGCCAACATCCGTCGGAAAAAAATATGGATTTTGTTGTCGGAATGTGTGATCGTGTGTACACGGCATTAGAGTGGTAAGGTTGTGGAACTCCCAGTGGAAGTGTCAATAGTTTTAAAAAACTCTTTAATGGGCATCTTATCTAACTCAATATACAGGGATATGGGAAATGATATTGACATAAACACACACATACACACAACCAACACAGGTAGAACCAGATGGACTGGTGTCTTTATTCAACTTTACCAACTATGTAACTATGACATGGAATATGTTTTGCAGTGGATGTACCAGAAAACAATTGTTACAGATTCAAACTTCACTAAGTAGAGCTGCAGCGATACTATCCAGCGTGCAGAGCCAGACCCTCCCTCTACACAGAGGAATCTCAGCTCCTTAACCAGTAACCACTGCCCAAGCTTGAACTCACACAGGACTGTGTAAAACAGCAGACATCTGATGTGCATGGCTAGTCCGTTCCATTGGGGTTTGTTATGTCACTACTGACTGAGATTTATTATTTTGCATTTGTTTATGTTAGAGGTAGGAAATATTCTATTGTTAGTGCTGCCCCTTTCCTTATTCAGTTGTCACTGTTTATTTTTTCACTAGGTGTAAGTAGCCGGTTAGGCCTCTGAGCAGGAAAGGTTTCTTTTGTGAGTTTGTGACAATAGGTAATTGATAATAATTAGTTGGCTTTAGAAGTGCATAGTAAATAGTATATATAAAATATTCAAATCTCTAATTCATCCATAAGATATACTTGCTAGGAGAACAGGTTATTCATTTACTTCTAAACATTTACTGTACATATATTAAACAATATTTACAATTCAAATGTGTTTTCTTGCTTTGTTGTTGACAGTGTCTATTGTTTTTTAACTGTAAGCTTCTAACTACATCAGTGAGTAAGGTCATTTTTATGTCAACACTTTACATTTTATTTGAAATACCAAGAATGACTACTCGGGTATTTATCATTTAATGCCTTGTTGGAAAGTGTTCACTAAAAAAGGAAGTAAAAAAGTCACTCTATCAAAAATAAATTATTTAGGAAATATGCAACAGATGGTAAGACTTACACTCATTCTATCAGATTAATAGTGTTCTGTCCACATTTCACATCTTTGCTTTCCCAAAAGATGTTGTTGGGTGGAGGCCATATTGACAGCTGGCATGTTCCTAATGTAGTTAGTTTGATATACCTCATCTATTAAATGTTGCACATTCTCCAAAATAACACATGACAAGTGCAATTGATCACCTGGGAAAGGGCATATTCAGCTGAAAGCTTTCATTTATCTTACTTTCTTCAAGTTTGTTTCAAAGAACGGGCAAATCTTAATTCCTTATGCTTTTGGTAACAATTGCTAATAATATTGTAATATCCGCCAGACTTTGCAAATCACTGCCGGAGTAAATCGTACTTTGAAAATTTGGTTCTGACATGCAGTGTGATGAAACTAAAGAAGAGTGATGAGGAAAATTTTGCAGCATATTGCTATACCTGATTTTACTACAGCCATTATCATCACCTTAAAAAAAGATAAATAGAAGTATGCGTTTCATTTAAAAATGTGATCTCAGATATTGTTTTAATAATTAGGTCATCATTGGTACGTGCAGGAAAACGAATTAGGCATTCAGTACAGTAATCTGTTCTATCAAATCCGTGATCTGTGCTGCCAAGGAGGATAGCTGTTAAATCTTTTTTTTTTTAATGACAATGTTCCTGCTACTGTAGGTGGCTCATTTGAAGCCCTTACCATTTACAATATTCCTTAATGATTTATGAGTAATTTCAGCTAACAAGTAAAGCCAATGAGTGAACTGCTAATTTTACCCGGCAAACAGTGCAATTCTGCTAAAGTCAAATAGTCAACACATGTTACCGTAACAACATCTCTCTGTAATTAATTGTAGCTAACGTTTATAAATGTCATCACATGTTTATGGGGTACTGCTTGAAGCACTGGTGATGAATTTACTTTTTTGCTTCTTTTCTCACTGATTAAGACCCCTATCACACTGGGATATCTGGCCGTTAGCACTAAAGCTCTGCTTGTTTTAGCAGCGCTTTTCAGCCGCTAGTGGGGTACTTTTTACCCCCAAAAATGGTAGCAAGTCCTGTTTTTGCGGCGCTTTCAAATCGATTTTAAGGCTTTTTGGAAGCACTGGCCATTCATTGCAACGGCTAGGGAGTTGTGGGAGCGCTAAATACAGTGCTCCCAACCCGTCCCAAACATGCTGCTTGCAGGACTTTTGGTAATGACCCACAAGCACCGCCGCAGTGTGAAAAGACACACTGCAATGAATGGGAGGCCTTTATCAGGTGCTTTTCAGAGGCTATTTCTAACACTAAAGCGCCTGAAAACTGTCTCAGTGTGAAAGTAGCCTTAGATTTCCAAGATAGGCTTGAAAAATTGACAATGCATTTTAATATTTGTGAGCAGCAGCAAGGAGTTGGTAGTGGGTGTGTTTGAAAATACCTCCCCAGCATTATAAGAAGAGGTGTTCCAAAAGATTATCAACAAAGGGAGTTAAGCTGGCTATAGATGGCTTGAATCTCAACCAGTTCAGTGGGGACCGGCCGAGCTTTCACCTGTTTTGTACCCAAGGCCATCCATCGATCAATTTGGGTACAAATAGCATGTTTGATTTTTACATGCGATTATTGCCAGTGGTTATAGCTGCTAGTAATATTCACCACCATGTTCTTCTGGCAGCGACGACTCTCTGCACCTCCCAACACAATAGCTCCGTGGGAAGGATTCCCCCATCAACACTGATTGTGACCCATGGTTGCAGGTAAGAAAATTTCATCATCTATGGTTTTAGATGGCCTACTGAGCCACAACAATGCATGAATGAAAAACTAAAGTACTGAGTAGATAGGCTTGATTAAATGTAAATTTTGTGACAATCAATAGCCGTGACAGTATTAAGGTTAAGCAAGTAATCATATCAATGTGTGTTACTATGTGTTTGCAACAATACATTAGCATGGATAAAAGCCACAGTTGCCCATTAAATAACAGGATCTGCTTTCTATTTTTCAATACTACACAACGACTGAACTAGACTTTTCCAATAATGCAAGTCTATAGGTCTCAAAGACACTAAAATCAATGCATTTCAATTGTGTCTTCTAAATGTTCACAGTTGATGAGTATGGAGTGTCGGTTCTGAAATATGAGGGTTGATTTACTAAGGTATCGCCACTTAGGGACCACCTACCGCAAATATACTGCACCAGATTGCTTCTTCTGGATAGGGGCGCACACATGCCCTCCGCTCCAACTGTCCTGCCATTCACTGCAGCACAAGCCGATCAGTGGGGCCCAGCCAATGATTCATGGCTGGCACCCGCTGATTGGCTGAGCAAATGACAGAAGAGAGCTCTGATGTGTGTTTTTTTCCTCCCTGCAAAGCAGTAAAAACCAGCACATTGCTTAGTTAAAATACAACACAGCAGACACAGTAAACACAGTAAACATTGTAGGCACACAGTTAACCCTGTGATGCACCCTAAGTGTTAACCCCTTCCCAGACAGTATCATGAGTACAGTGACAGTGCATATTTTTAGCACTGATCACTGTATTAGTGTCACTGGTGATGTCAGTGGCAGTTAGTCAGCCCCCCGCGTCAGTTAGTGTCAGATTGCCCACCACACTATCACAGTCCCACTATAAGTCGCTGATCACTGCCATTAGTAGTATAACACAAAAAATAATTTCAGTTTATAGTGTATACCATTGTTTGTAGAAAACTTTTATGCCGCCCAAATAATATACATTTATTGGGATTTTTTTATCAGTGTTACAAGGTCTCAGGTGTGAATGGGGAGTAGGTGTGTTAAATACTGGTCACTGGAAGTTCAACATGGCACCTCATGGCAAAGAAATCTCTGAGGATCTGAAAAAAAGAATTGTTGCTCTACATATAGATGGCCTAGGCTATTAGAAGATTGCCAAGATCCTGAAACTGACATGCAGCATGGTGGCCAAGACCATACAGTGGTTTAACAGGACGTGTTCCACTCAGAACAGGCCTCGCCATGGTCGACCAAAGAAGTTGAGTGCATGTGCTCAGCGTCATATCCAGAGGTTGTCTTTGGGGAAATAGACGTATGAGTGCTGCCAGCATTGCTGCAAAGGTTAAAGGGGTGGGGGATCAGCCTGTCAGTGCTCAGACCATACGCCGTACACTGCATCAAATTGGTCTGCATGGCTGCCATCCCAGAAGGAAGCCTCTTCTAAAGATGATGCACAAGAAATCCAGCAAACAGCTTGCTGAAGACAAGCAGACTAAGGACATGGATTACTAGAACCATGTCCTGTGGTCTGATGAGACCAAGATAAACTTATTTGGTTCAGATGGTGTCAAGCATGTGTGGCAGCAACCAGGTGAGGAGTACAAAGAGAAGTGTGTCTTGGCTACAGTCAAGCATGGTGGTGGGAGTGTCTGGGGCAGCATAAGTGCACTGGGTAACTACAGTTCATTGAGGGAACTATGAATGTCAACATATACTGTGACATACTGAAGCAGAGCATGATCCCCTCCCTTTGGAGACTGGGCCGCAGGGCAGTATTCCAACATGATAACAACCCCAAACGCACCTCCAAGAAGACCACAGCCTTGCTAAAGAAGCTGAGGGTAAAGGTGATGGACTGGCCAAGCAACCTAAACCCTATTGAGCATCTGTGGGGCATCCTCAAATGGAAGGTGGAGGAGCGCAAGGTCTCTAACATCCACCATATCTGTGATGTCATCATGGAGAAGTGGAAGAGGACTCCAGTGGCAACCTGTGAAGCTCTGGTGAACTCCATGTCCAAGAGGGTTAAGGCAGTGCTGGAAAATAATGCTGGAAAATAATGGTGGCCACACACAATATTGACACTTTGGGACCAATTTGGACATTTTCACTTACGGGTGTACTCACTTTTGTTGCCAGCAGTTTAGACATTAATGGCTGTATGTTGAGTTATTTTGAGGGGACAGCAAATTTACACTGTTATACAAGCTGTACACTCACTACTTTACATTGTAGCAAAGTGTCATTATTTCAGTGTTGTCACATGAAAAGATATAATAAAATATTTACAAAAACGTGAGGGGTGTACTCACTTTTGTATATTAATTTCATTTGGGTACAGCGTTGCATTAGTGCGCAATCACCAGTTAAAGTAGCGCAGTGCCGAAGAGCAAAAAATGCCCTGGTCATGAAGAGGATAAAATCAATTTTGTACCTTGCTTAGTGAATGAGGTGACTTTGTGTTGACTTCAATTATCCAATTTTCTGCAAGCAAAAATCAATTTTTTTCCCTTTTTTCTTGTGTATGATGTTGCATTCTTTGAACACAGTATTGTTACTTTGCTTCATCTCATTCACTAAGCAAAGTGAAAATGTGAACATGGTGGGGCGTGGCCTGGACGGGACCCGAGATGGCTGCTTGAAGAGACAGCTCCTGCACAGTGAGGATGAAAGAAGCCGAATCTGGAGTATTGGAGACACGACCCACGATGGGAAAGTCCAACAGGAGTACCTCCACACCCCGCACACGAAAAGAACCCGCACCGCAACTCAGCGGTAGCATCCCGGACATTTTCCAGACCCGCCAGTCGGCAGTATTAGAGGCGTCACAGGCCTCATCGCAGGCCGCGCACGCCACACAGGCCTCATCCCCGGACTCGATTAGGAGCGCCACGGACCTGCTAATGGATAGCGGCGACCACAACGATCCACACCCAAGCCTGCTAGTCCTCCAAAGAGACCTCCAAAAGGTCGCTTTAGACATCAAGCACACCATGATGTCAGCGATCTCTGACCTCAAAGAGGACATCCATGCAATAACCCATCGGATTAACGATGTGGAGGAGAACGCCAGAATGCAAGCTTCAGCTATCAGGCAAGTACAAAAAACGTACGATCTCCACTTGCCTCACATGTTTGAGTTACACAGACAGGTGGAAGACTTAGATAACAGAGGACGCAGGCATAACATTCGGGTGAGGGGGGTCCCGGAGGGGATTGACCAGGCTGCACTTCCCCATACAGTCAGTGCCATCTTTAATGACCTGCTTGGCCGCCCGGCAGACTCCCCCATAGAGATGGAGCGCCTACACCGAGCCTTGCGACCCCCTCCCCGTGACAACGAACCACCCAGAGGCATTATTTGCTGCATTGTCAATTTCCCTCTCAAAGAGGAAATCCTCCGGAAGGCGAGAGAAAAAGGACGTATAACCTTTAATGGAACTGAAGTGAAATTATTTCAGGACTTGTCATAAATCACACTGCAGAATAGACGCACCCTAGGCCCCCTGCTGGAGGTGCTTCATTCCCGCAATATTCAATACAGATGGAAATTTCCTTTCTGTCTTTCTGCATCAACCAGAGGTCGTACAGCTTTGCTAAGAACCCCGGAAGACCTGCCCAATTTCTGCGAGCAGCTGGACATTCCACTGATGGATATCCCTGAATGGCACTCATTCTATTTCCCCACAGAACCGTGGAAGCCAGTCTCTACTAGTTCTTCCCCCAAAGCTCAAAGGCAACACTCGAGACGCCGCAGGCTGGATCCTACATCTCCTGGAGACCGCCTATCACGCCGAGACATGCCTGCACGCAGCCCTGGGCGACATGACACCCCGCGCCGGAACCTCCCGTTAGCATGATAATCTCCTGAGTAGTCCATCCACACAAGCACGGGCAGCACTTACATTTTCTTTCCTTCCAGCATCGATTTAGCCTTATTACACGGTTGTAATTTTCCTTTTTTTTTATACCGACCCCGTTCGAACTCGACATACTTCAGGTTGACTCTCAGCTATTGCACCCTGCAGACTCTGATGAGGAACATCGAAGATCACTGGGACTTTCCACCTCTTACCTTCTACAGGAAGAAGGAGAAGCCTTATATGGACTCATGTATGTGTAACCTACTCATCCTATATCCAGGTATTGTTCACTTGCAAACACACACATGCTGATGGAGATGGCTTCTCTATCTCACTTTGGTCACCCTCTTGGAACATGGGTATCCATTCTCATGGAGAATTCGTATAGTCTTAGAGGATCACCAAACCAATTCCATCAACTCTGAATATTACCAACCCAGACAAAGGGTAATCTAAGTCACTCACATGCAAATAAATATAGTTAACTTGTGCACCTTACTCACGAACCCGAACGACCTGTCTCCAAGTCACACTGTCTACTACTCTAGGAGCTAAACAAACTCCTGTAGGGATAGAATAACCTTTAATGAGATAAAATACGGCTACTGCCCTAGACAAGCCAGCTCGCTCTCCTTCTCAAAGAGCAATTATAACTGAGTCTTAGGTTAGATTCACAAAATGTTTTCTTGCGGTACTGCTATCTGCTAACCCCACTTATACAACGTAAATTAGCCTTGCTGGGAAAGGAGACTGCACCGTGCTGTCCGGACTGTTATTGTTATGTTTATGTTTTTGTTTTATCTCAGTTCATTTTGGCCTAGGTAGTCCTGTTGCTCTCAGGTAGCATTGACCCAGGTCCTTATTCACTTCTATAGTTCCTAAGATCCAACCACTTTAGGTACAGTGGTCTGCTCATACCCCATACCCCCTACTTAAATGCCGTATGTCTTATGACTCCTGAAACCTAGACTACTGTAGTTTTTCTTACACCCCATGAAGCCAAGGCATATCTCTCCATTCGTCCTCACCAGTGCAACAGATCTCACCCCCGCTCAACCCTACGTACCCCACATAGTTGTCCGTACGGACTTGAGCTACCAACCCGGAATTATTACTAGGTGGATAGGCATGCCTAGGACTACCTCCGGTAACTGACTCACCCAGTTCATTAACTGGTGTCTTTTCCCGTTTACCTTTTTTCCCCCCTTCTTTTTTTCTTTTTTTCTCTTCCCCCTCGTTTCATACTACCCCCATCCAAACACCTAACCCTAATTCCCTTTTCTTCCCTCTCATACTTATTTTCCTTTTGCTTCATTTCCACAAGGGGGCCGCTCCTCTGCCCTGCTCCCCGTCGTCGCTCCTGGGACTCTCCCGACCAGGCAAACAGTATTGGAGTGCAGGATAGCACCCACATAAACTACTTTCATTATTCATTACACACACACCATGCAGAAGGTTACCACCAGCAATCATCAGCTCTCGCTCAAGTGCCTGTCACTTAATGTGAGAGGCCTAAACCTCCCTGAAAAGAGATCTCAAGTTCTCTCAGAGCTCACGAAACACAAAGCTCATTTCCTATTACTGCAGGAGATGCATTTCCGAACCAAAGCCATACCTAAACTGACAAACCATGTATACAAACAGGCCCTACACTCTACAAATCCATCTTCTAAGACAAAAGGGGTTTCTATACTTATCTCCAAACATGCAGACTTTCAATTGTCTGACACACTGATTGACCAGGAAGGCAGATACATCTTCGTTAAAGGCACATATGCGTCCAAACCCATTACAATAGCGAATATTTACTGCCCAAACGAGCATCAAGTCACATTCTTCCGGAAAATTTGTGACCTACTTTCTTCCTTCCAAACAGGCATTCTGATACTGGGAGGAGATTTTAATGTTCCATTGAACCCTTGTCTTGACTCCTCTACTGGCACTTCCACACTCCCATACCGGGCCTTAAAACAAATTAAACTCCAACTACAAAACCTCACTTTACACGACACATGGCGCACCTTATACCCGACAGATAGAGATTACACGTACTTCTCCCCCCCACACCAGAACTATTCTAGAATTGATTATTTATTTCTATCCCAAACAGATCTCTCATCTCTTTCGCAAGCTACAATAGAGCCCATGTTCCTGTCTGACCACCACCCCATTACGATAACCCTTACATTCCCAGATTCGCAAAAGACTACTAAAACTTGGAGATTGAACCCATCTCTCCTAAAAGATCCTGAAATAATCCGGCAACTGAACGCCCAAATCCAACTATACTTCCAGGAAAATTCAACCCCAGACATCACTCCGGTGATGCTGTGGGAAGCACATAAGTGCGTTTTAAGAGGCAAACTTATAGCCCTAGCTACGGCGGAAAAAAAGAGACACCAGGAACAGATCACGGCCCTTACCACAACAATCCACAGACTTGAAACAACACATAAAAAGTCCATCTCTCAATCCACATTACAAGCCCTCTCACAGGCAAGAGCCTCCTTGTTAGACGAACTAGGGAAACGCACTAGGCGAAGATATATTCTCGGTCAAAAAGTGTTCTATGAACATGGCAACAAAAGTGGGAGACTTCTCGCTTGCACAATCCAGGCAGCTAAAACATCCTCCACTATACATCACCTCCGCACTGCACAAGGCACACTTCTTTCCAAAAATGAGGAAATAGCTAAACACTTTGAGGAGTTTTACTCTAAGTTGTATAACTTACCACAAAATACACCAGATTCTCCTTCCGCACATGACCGGTCCTTACATATCCAAGAGTTCCTGACCCAATATTGCCCCAAGCCAATATCAGCACAAAAAGCTGAGGCCTTAGAACTCCCAATGACCATAGAAGAACTCAATTTTGCCATTAAACAAACGAAAGCGGGCCCTGATGGCTTACCTCTCATATACTACAAAACTTTCTTAGAGGCACTAGCACCCAAAATGTTGTCGGCCTTCAATTTTCTTTCAAACCCACTCGCTTCATCCGGACACATGTTAGAAGCCCAGATAGCAGTGATACCCAAAACAGATAAAGACCCAATGCTAGTTTCCAATTATAGACCCATATCGCTGCTCAATGTAGACATTAAATTATATGCCAAAATCATTGCAAATAGATTATTACCCCTGATCCCAGACCTAGTCTTGCCCGATCAAGTAGGTTTTATTCCGGGTAGAGAGGCAAGAGACAATACCATCCGCACCCTGAACCTTCACCACTGGCTCAATACATCTAATACTAAGGGATTTCTATTATCCCTGGATGCTGAGAAGGCGTTCGACAGGGTGGCCTGGGATTACATGCAAGAGGTACTCAAAGGGATTGGCCTTCTACCACGCATGTTTGCACACATTAATGCTCTATACACCAATCCAACAGCAAGAGTTAAAGCAAATGACCTCCTGTCGAACGCCTTCCACATCAGCAACGGTACCCGTCAGGGATGCCCCCTGTCTCCCCTAATTTTTGTCCTGTCTCTTGAACCCCTTCTCAACAGAATAAGGGCCAACCCCGATATTCTGGGTATCTCTATCAACCGCAGGGAATTTAAGGTAGCCGCTTTTGCGGATGACATCTTACTATCACTACAAACACCCCGCACATCTCTTCCTAATCTTTTGGTAGATATTAAACACTTTGGAACATTGTCCAACTTCAAAATTACCTATTCTAAATCCCAGGCCCTTAATGTCTCTCTCCCACCATCAGAAGTTATCCACTGGCAAGCCTCGTTCCCATTTCAGTGGAAAAACGACTATATCCCCTACCTAGGCATAAGAATCCCCCGGCATCTAACAGAGCTCTATGACCACAACTTTCTCAATGCCTTGACGAAAATCCAAACAGACCTTCAAAACTGGGGTGCCCTGAATGTCTCCTGGTTTGGTCGCTCGGCATTGATAAAGATGATAATTCTACCCCGACTTCTGTATCTCATGCAAACGATCCCAATCCACTTGCCCCCATCTTTCTTTATGGCCTATAAAAAAGCCTGTTCAAAATTTATCTGGAAAAATAGTCCCCCACGCATCAAATATACGAAGCTGACATGCACCAAAACGAAAGGAGGGATTGCTTTGCCAGACCTACATAAGTACTATTTAGCATGCCACCTCACTAGAGTGGTAAACTGGAAAACTCATAAATTAAGTAAGATATGGACCATTTTGGAAAATGCCTTTAGTAATATACCCTTGCACACCCTGACCTGGGTTCCAGCGAAACACTACCCCAAGACGTTAAAACACACCCGCTCATATACCCATCACTGCGAGCTTTCTTTACAGCTAAGAACTTATACCACATATCCACAACACCAGGACCGTTGACCACTCTTAGAGCCAACCCAGAGTTTCCTCCTGGAGAATCGAATACTTTCCTAATACAAGAGTGGCCACACGACGATATTTATACTCGTCATTTTTTTGTCGACGGGAGGATACGTACATATAACAAATTAAAATCCATCTCCCGCACGAAAGACTTCCCCTTCTGGTCCTACAGACAGCTAAGACACTTTTTCACATCGACCAACGCAAACGACATTTGGACAAGACCACTTACCCCATTCGAAACAATGTACTCCCAGTCCAAGGTCATTTAATTTCCATGATTTACTCCTTCCTCCAGGACGACTCGCTTTGCCCACAGACAGAAACCTCAAGAATATCTTGGGGGAAAGACCTACAAATCAATTTTTCTGATGATGACTGGGAATCTATCCTTACATATGCCCACAAGGGGTCATTGAATGTAGCAATTCAAGAGAATGGGTACAAAATAGCCACTAAATGGTATAGAACTCCTGCTCGATTACACCAATTTTCGCCCTCCATCCCCAACATTTGCTGGAGATGTAATAAGGCAATAGGAAACATGTTACACATTTGGTGGGAATGCCCATTACTTCAACCATTTTGGAAAGATGTACACTCCATTATTACACATGTAACAACCTACTCCCTAAACTTTAACCCGGCCCAATATCTCCTCCATCATTCAACCTTGTCCAAAAAAGTTTACAACAAATCATTAGCAATGCATATGGTGAACGCCGCCAGAGTGTGTATTCCCGCACACTGGCGCTCAATTACTCCCCGACCATTACAGAATGGCTAACCAGGATTGCAAATATTGAGGAGATGGAAGAACTGATTTATATATCCCAAGACCGCATCCAGAAATTTACTGCCATATGGGCTTGCTGGACCCATTTTAAAACCACTGATTACTATAGATCCTTCTTTCCGTTCTAAACTCCCTCCCTTTTCTAGCCTAATATCCATGATCGCCATGTCCCACGGGTGCGCCCGTGGGGCCTGGGTCGAGGAGCGGTCCCTCCTCTCTCTCTCTTTATCTGCCTTTTTCTCTTTATCTGCCACCTTTCCTTTTCCCTCCCCGTTCTCCTATACTTCTCTCCCCCAACCCCTAACCTTTTTCTTTAACAACCCCCCCACTCATCCCTTTATATTTTCTGAATTTGGGGTCATACTCCACGTATGACCGTCCTAACGTGCCTGAATCCCCCAATACAGACACTCGAACTTGTCTCCTTACATACAATCTACCCAAGGAACAGGACGGGTATTTGACCTTTTTGTACCAGAGGTACTGAAATATCTTCACTACAGTATTAGTACCAATGGTGCATTTCCTGTTACCAAGGTTGCCCCCTCTTGTGTATATACTTTAATCATTACATATGCACTATGTAAATTCAAACGTGTTACAACAATAATGTTTCTGATGTACCAACGTCTAATGAGTGTACTGTTTGATTCTTTATGATACACTTTCAATGTATTGTACCTGCTACCTTATTCTTTTTTCAATAAAATCTTTTTTTGTGGAAAAAAAAAAAAAAGAAAATGTGAACATTCTGTACTTCTTTTAACCACTTAACGAACGAGACCTTTTTTGACACTCGTTCTTTACAAGGTAAAATCATTATTTTTTGCTAGAAAATTACTTAGAACTCCCAAACATTATATATATTTTTTAGCAAAGACTCTAGAGAATAAAATGGTGGTCATTGCAATATTTTATGTCACACAGTATTTGTGTCTTTCAAACACAATATTTTGGGACACTTTTTAGAATAAAAAAATAAGAAAACAGAAAATTGCGCACACTCGTGGAATGGGGACAAGTTACGGTACTTAAAAATCTCCATAGGCGACGCTTTAAAATGTTTTAACAATATTAGAGTTACAGAGGAGGTCTAGTGCTAGAATTATTGCTCACACACTGATGATCACCTTGATATCCCACATGTGTGATGTGAACACCGTTTACATTGGCAGGTGTGACTTACGTATGCGCTTTCTTTGCTGTGTGAGTATGGGGGCGCTTTAAATTTTTTTTTTCTAATTCATTTTATTTTATTTTTTAACACTGTCCCTTTAAAAAAAAAATCTGATCACTTGTATTGCTGTCACAAGGAATCTAAACATCCCTTGTGACAGTAATAGGCAGTGACAGGTACTCTTTATGGAGGGATCGAGGGTCTAAAAGACCCCAAATCCCTCCTTTGCCTTTCAAAGTATTCAGATCACCAAAATTGGTGATTCTGAACACTGTCGCTTTTTTTAATCAGCACCATTGGCAGTTGAGTAAACCGGAAGTGACGGTGTGACCAGAGATCATATAGACTATGAGCGCAACATCTAGATATGGAGAAAACCCCAATTTTTCCCTGGTCGATCATGCAAGATAAGAAAGATAAATGTTTATTCCCGAGTGTAAAACTATGTCAGTATCCCATCATATCCCTAAAATCCATAAGGGGTTAAATCCCTTCATGGGTAGATCAGTAGTTGCCGTCATTGTATCCCTTAATGAATGATTGGGGGAATGGGTAGATAATCAGTTGCAGCCTTTGGTAGTTAATCTTCCAGGTTTCCTTAGGCATACGAAGAAAATTTTGGTAAAGCTGAGAGATTTTGAATGGAAAGCCAATTATAAATGAATTACCTGTGATGTATCAAGTCTCTATTCAAGTATTCCACATTCTCTGGGTTTACAAGCCGTTGATTTTTTCCTTAAAAAGTCAGGTAGACACTCATTGGCTCTTCATGAATTTATTCTACTCAGTTTGGAGTTTTTGCTTACACATAATTTCTTTATGTTTGAGGGGTGCTATCATCTCCAGAGATGCGGTGTCTCTATGGGGGCTAAATTAGCCAACCTTTACATGGGGTGGTGGGAGAGGACCCGCATCTTTGAACATGATAGTCCCCATCGTATGGACACAGCCTTTTACTGTCATTACATTGACAACCTGTTATTTATTGTGTCTGATCATCAGGTAGATATTAATGTGTAACTAAACTATTTGAATGACAACAAACTCAATTTGAAATTTACTGGACATTTTCATGTCAATTCTATTGAGTTCCTTGATGTACAGCTGTCTGGTGACGGTGAGGGCAATACAATTGTTACTGGCCTGTATAGAAAACCATCAGCTGGCAATGCACTGTTGAGAGCTGATTCTAGCCATCCGAGACACACCATCAGAGGTATACCTGTCAGCCAGTTTCTTAGACTGAAACGTGTATGTAAAAAAAAAATTCAGATTTTGTCAAGGAGGCAGAGGATATGGCACATAGATTTAAAAATAGAGGATATCCTGAAACAGTTCTCAACAGAGCATTTCACATTGCTAGTGAAGTTCCAAGGAGTAATCTGTTGTTAAATAAGAATCCCAGGGACTGTACAGGCAGGACTCATTCCCCTTCTGTAGCTGATATCCCCATATTTTCCACTTCATACAGCATAGAATTGAATAAAATTAAAAACACAGTTACTAAGTATCTTTCTGTCCTCCTCAATGATCCCACATACACGAAGATACTATCTAATGGCATAAAAACAGTTTCTCCCATTGGGTGGATCCTTATCGCCTAGTCTATTCACCACTGAGAAATCATGTTCTCATTAGTTGCACTTTAAAGGCAACTTCAAATGTGGAATGAGAGGATGTGTCTTTTGCTGTCACATTAAAAGGGGCCACTCTGTTTGTTCGACCACTATGGGCAGTTATTTCTTTGTTTATTAACTGCAACATGATATACTGTATGTCATCACCTGCGAGTGGTGTAGTATCCAATATGTGGGTCGGACGACACGCAGGTTGAAAGTTCATATTTATGACCATTTATGTGACATAGAAAAGAACCATTCTACCAATGTGGCCAAACCCTGGAATTTAGTCCACAACAAAGATGCTTCTAGTTTGTTTATACAGGGGATCGAACAGGTAGTAACGCCAGTCAGAGAGGCGGACAGATTCAGAGCGCTCTGAAAAATTGAAGTTTTCTGGATTTTTTTCCTTAATACAATAAAACTAGCTGTGTTAAACTTCGAATGGGATGTTTATTATTAATATGAATAGTTATTTATAGTATTATATAATTTTATGAAGTTGGTATATATTTAACAGCAGATGCCTTCCTTATCAATTAGTTCTATATTTGTTTATAGACTATGTTTCAATATTTATTTATTTATGATAGGGTATCCTTATGATCTTCCTAACTTTACAACAACAATAAACTATTAATTTATAAGCTAATACCTTCTTATATAATATTATTTAATATTATTTATTAGCATAGCGGTCATACAGGGTATCATTTCACGAGTAGAGCAAAATGTTACTATTAGTATCACTATAGTTGCTTTTGTTATTATTATTATATTTACCTTTTATGACCATTTTTCTATATTCATTAGTGCTATTACTAGTAATATAGCTATTATTGCTAATATATCAGGATATGGCTCTCTTTCTCATATATATATATATATATATATGTTTCTTTTCCCTTTAGGTCATTTATCATTTTGCATTTACGTGCTTAATCCATATACTTACATATAGGGATGAGCCGAGCACACCCCTGTTCGGTTTGCACCAGAACTTGCGAACAGGCAAAAAATTTGTTCGAACATGCGAACGCCGTTAAAGTCTATGGGACACGAACATGAATAATCAAAAGAGCTAATTTTAAAGGCTTATATGCAAGTTATTGTCATAAAAAGTGTTTGGGGACCTGGAACCTGCCCCAGGGGACATGAATCAATGCAAAAAAAGTTTTAAAAATGGCCGTTTTTTCGGGAGCAGTGATTTTAATAATGCTTAAAGTGAAACAATAAAAGTATAATATCCCTTTAAAATTTCGTACCTGGGGGGTGTCTATAGTAAAGTGGCGCATGTTTCCCGTGTTTAGAACAGTCTGACAGCAAAATTACATTTCAAAGGAAAAAAAGTCATTTAAAACTACTCGCGGCTATTAATGAATTGCCAGTCCGACAATACAGGCCAGGTCTGGTATGGATATTAAGGGGAACCCCAGCCAAAATGTAAAAAAAAATGGCGTGGGGTCCCCCTCAAAATCTATACCAGACCCTTCAGGTCTGGTATGGATTTTAAGGGGAACCCCGCGCCAATTTTTTTTTTTAAATGGCGTGGGGTCCCCCTAAAAATCCATACCAGACCCTTATCCGAGCACGCAACCTGGAAGGCTGCAGGAAAAGAGGGGGGACGAGAGAGCACCCCCCCGAACCATACCAGGCCACATGCCCTCAACATTGGGAAGGTGCTTTGGGGTAGCCCCCCAAAACACCTTGTCCCCATGTTGATGAGGACAAGGGCCTCATCCCCACAACCCTGGCCGGTGGTTGTGGGGGTCTGCGGGCAGGGGGCTTATCAAAATCCGCAAGCCCTCTTTAACAAGGGGACCCCCAGATCCCGGCCCTCCTCCCTGTGTGAAATGGTAAGGGGTACCCCTACCATTTCACTAAAAAAAGTGTCAAAAATGTTAAAAATGACAAGAGACAGTTTTTGACAATTCCTTTATTTAAATGCTTCTTCTTTCTTCTTTCTTCTATCTTCTATCTTCCTTAGGTTTCTTCCTCCATCTTCTTCTTCTTCTGGTTCTTCTGGTTCTTCCTCCGGTGTTCTCGTCCGGCATCTTCCTCCATGGCGTCTGCGTCTTCTTCCTTTCTTCTCCTCAGGCTGCTCTGCATCCATGATGGCATGGAGGGAGGCTCCTGCTGTGTGACGCTTCTCCTCTTCTGACGGTTCTTAAAAAACGGGGGGTGGGGCCACCTGGTGACCCCGCCCCCTCTGACGCACGGGGACTTGACGGGACTTCCCTGTGGCATTCCCTGTGATGTCAGAGGGGGTGGGGTCACCCGTTACCTAACCCTGCCCTCTTCTGATGGCACGGGGAATGCCACAGGGAAGTCCCCGTGTGTCAGAGGGGGGCGGGGTCACCAGGGGGCTCCGCCCCCATGTTATTTAGGAACCGTCAGAAGAGGAGAAGCATCACACAGCGGGAGCCTCCCTCCATGCCATCATGGATGTGGAGCGGCCCGAAAAAAAGATGAAGAGAAGAAGATTTAGAGAAGAAGATGAAGAGAAGAAGATGAAGAGGAGAAGCGTCACACAGCGGGAGCCTCCCTTCATGCCATCATGGATGCGGAGCGGCCCGAGGAGAAGAAGGGAAGAAGACACCAATGAGAACACTGGAGGAAGAACCAGAAGAACCAGAAGAAGAAGAAGATGGAGGAAGAAACCGAAGGAAGATAGAAGAAAGAAGAAGCATTTAAATAAAGGAATTGTCAAAAACTGTCTCTTGTCATTTTAAACATTTTTGACACTTTTTTAGTGAAATAGTAGGGGTACAACCCTTACCATTTCACACAGGGGGGAGGGCCAGGATCTGGGGGTCCCCTTGTTAAAGGGGGCTTCCAGATTCCGATAAGCCCCCCGCCCGCAGACCCCCACAACCACCGGCCAGGGTTGTGGGGATGAGGCCCTTGTCCTCATCAATATGGGGACAAGGTGTTTTGGGGGCTACAGCAAAGCACCCTCCCAATGTTGAGGGCATGTGGCCTGGTACAGTTCATTAGGGAGGGGCCGCTCTCTCGTCCCCCCTCTTTTCCTGCGGCCTGCCAGATTGCGTGCTCGGATAAGGGTCTGGTATGGATTTCTGGGGGGACCCCACGCCGTTTTTTTTTTTTTAATTTTGGCCGGGGTTCCCCTTAACATCCATACCAGACCTGAAGGGCCTGGTATGGAATTTAGGGGGACCCCCACGTCATTTTTTCTTTTAAATTTTGGTTTGGGGTTCACCTGTGGGGAATTCCCATGCCGTTTTTATCAATGAACTTTTATGTGTATTGTTGGACCGGCAATTCATTAATAGCCGCGAGTAGTTTTAAATGACTTTTTTTCCTTTGAAATGTCATTTTGCTGTCAGACTGTTCTAAACATGGGAAACATGGCATGCTTTACAGGCATACTATAGACACCCCCCAGGTATGAAATTTAAAGGGATATTACACTTTTATTGTTTCACTTTAAGGGTCCTTTCACACGGTGCGGATCCGAGAGGATCCGCCCCGTGAACATCAGCTTGCTCAGCGGGGATCGCTCCGTGCATCCCCGCTGAGCAGGCAGATGACAGGTCCATCGCTGCACACTGTGTAGTGACGGACCTGTCACAGTGCCGCTCTCCCCTATGGCCTCTTTCACACTGACGATCCATTTAGGTCAGCCTGTCAGTTTTTTAGGCGGACCTGCACGGACCCTCCATAGATCTCTATGGAGCGTCGGATGTCAGTGGTGACATGTCTGCTGACATCCGACCCTACGGTCCGTCAGCATCTGATCCCCCATAGGAGAGAGCGGCGCACTGACAGGTCCGTCGCTGCACAGTGTCATCTGTTTGCCAGGGTTGTAGGGGTCGAGGCCTGATTCTGCACGTAGTGAGGGGAGTGAGCTTGTCCAGGGTGGAGGACAGGAATTTATTGTACATGCCAGTGGCTTGGTTGGGGCAGGACAGGGGAGAGATTTTGTCATAGAGGTGGTCAGTAGCAGAATAGAGGGGAGAAGAGTTGAAGTTGCAAAAGTTTCTACAAGTGATGGTTAGGTGATTTGGGGGGAAAGGTGGTGGACGACAGGGAGAGAGAGAAACTAATAAGGTGATGGTCGGAGAGAGGAAAAGGATTGTTTGAGAAGTTGCATGGAGCGCATAGGTAGGAGAATACAAGGTCAAGGGTGTTGCCATCGGAGTGAGTAAAAGCCTGTACCCATTGCTTCAGGTCAAATGAAGAGGTTAGACTAAGAAGTTTAGAAGTAGCAGGAGTGTATGTATTAGCAGGAATGTTGAAATCACCGAGAAGGATTGTGGGAATTTCAGAGAAAGTAGGGTAGCCAGGCAGAAAACTCATCAAGGAAAGTCGATAATGGTCCAGGGGGATGGTAGATCACAGCAATTCTTAGTCAAAGAATAGACGTATACAGTGAGCTTCAAATGATGAGAGGGAAAGAGAGGGAGGGGAGTGAATAGCCTGGAAGGTGCATTGGGGAGATAGGAGGAATCCCACTCCACCTCCCTTGCATCCATAAGGCCTAGGGGAGTGAGTCCAGTGAAGGCCACCCTGGGAGAGGGAAGCAGGAGAAGGGGTGTCAGAATTGTGGAGCCAGGTTTCGGTGAGAGCAAGTAGATTAAAGGAATTAGTGACAAAGGGGGTCATGAACAGCGGTGAGTTTGTTGCAGACAGAGCGAGCATTCCAGAGGATGCAGGAGAGAGGGAGGCTGGCATTGGGCAGAAGAGGAATGGAGACTAAATTGCATAGATTGCGGATACTGCCAGAGGGTGAAGGGTCATGGTGATGGGTGTGTTGGGTACAGTTAAATAAGGGAGGCCTAGGGTTTGGGGAAATATCTCCATCGGTTAGGAGAAGCAAAAAAGTAAGGGAGGTAATATGAGAATATGATTGCTTCAGTATCCTGGGGGGTTTGTTAGCAAGTGGGCTTAGAGTTAGAAAGAGGTGATGAATGCAGTAATAGGGAGAGGGGAGAAGTGAGGGTGATATGTACAGATTGTGGGGTGGAGAATAGGAGTGAAGAAAAGAAAGTTTGAGGAGGGAGGCTGCAATTGTGAAAAGGAGAGGTATGAGTGCATGTTTCAGAGAGGAAGGTGAGATAATTTGGAAATTAGGTCATCTGCAGTCTGCTGTGGTTTGCTTTGTGCAGAGTGAGAAGTGCGGAAGAGAGGAAGTGCCACTTATTTAAAGAACCCCACTTCTTTGGAAGAACCCCCTGTATGTGTTCCCCCGTAAAGAAGGCTTTGTTTTTATACTGTGTTGGGTGTGGGTTGAATCTGGCAATTAATCAATCAGGAGGTAATATTAGGCACACAGCTAGCAGAACAAAACTTTTCACACCACAATCAAACTGCAAGAGGACTAAAGGCCAAAATTGTAAAGATAAAGGAACCCATAATTTAAGTAAGACTAAATAGCTAAATAAACATTGAAATAATGTGAGCATGGCTACAGATGGAGTTGAAGCAGCCGTGACAAACAGATTTACCAAATATGTATTTGAGCAGTCAGTCAATGTTCAGTTTAAAAGACATGGGAGTATAAACGCAGATTTACCAAATATGCATTTGAGCAGTCAGTCAATGTTCAGTTTAAAGGACGTGGGAGTATAAGCGCAGATTTACCAAATATGCATTTGAGCAGTCAGTCAATGTTCAGTTTAAAGGACATGGGAGTATAAACGCAGATTTACCAAATATGCGTTTGAGCAGTCAGTCAATGTTCAGTTTAAAGGACATGGGAGTATAAATGCAGATTTACCTGTGAAGGGAGAAGAAAATGTTCAGATGGATGGTGCAAGAGCGGAAGTGCCACTTATTTAAAGAACCCCACTTCTTTGGAAGAACCCCCTGTATGTGCAGCCCCCTGTAAGTGTAAATGGTTTTGCTATTTCATGTATGCATACATTCTTCATGGAATATACACGTTGATGTTTATAAGAGCTAATTTGTTTTGGTATAACGTTTATTGACCGTTTTGAGGTTTATTCATTTATTTCTTTATATAATATAATATATTTTCAAATTATGAACACTTTGATTACCACGTTTATGTGGTCCATCTCCATGTCTTCCATGGGCTATGTGTGCCTTTCTCTGACCGCATGTGTTTGCAATCAAAGACAATTAAGTTTATCATGAGATAATTTTTTCATCAGTATATATTTACTAACAATGTACATGGTTATTCAGCTATGACTAAGCACCGATGATGGTGTGAAACTACATCAGCTGTCTTGCCCCTGCTTCTGCTGTTACATGAACTTTGATGATCTTTTACAATAAAAGGCATTTTATTGGAGTGCGGCTGTCCAGATTTTTCTTTTTCACTATTATGTGCTAAGCCAGCACCTGCTACTTCCACACTGAGGAGGGTGTCATCTTCAGTCCACCACCTGGAGCGGTTCAATTTTTCTCTGGGATGCCATTAAAGTTCATGTGCGTGTAAAGGCATGTGTCCCAATCTTTTGACACTATAGTAGATGGATGATTTATATAGATATATATCTATATATATAACTTCAACTTCACCATCTGATAGCAGTAGAAAAGTTACATGTAAAAATGTAAATAACTAAAAGTGTTGGTTGCCCAACAACACCAGACCCAAAATGTATCTTTTACTAACTTCTTTCAAACAATGCACTGTTTATGTGAGCTACGACACACATTTTAGGTCCCAGGCAATATAGGGCTAAAATGTTGTTAAAACCTCTGTAGCCATAGCATCTCCTTTTTAAAAGCCCTTCATGAATCAATATTTAACTTCATCATTTGAAACATCCACATGCATTAAAAGCTGTCAATGCAGTATCACCTTAATATATCACTCTTTGACATATTAACATTTACAACCATCGATATATACTCTTACAGAATATGAACAAAGTTTACAACATAAAAAATACAAATTTTAGTCCTGATACATTTCTTAAATATGTGTTAATTTCTTCAGACAAATATTTAAGGAGATGTAAGAGTATCGATATAATAAATATTACACTAGAAGTAAACAAATCTATAAACACTTCCATCTTTTTTAATATTAATCTTTTACTTAAAAACACTTTTACTTTGCCAAATAGTAGGTAAAACATTTATATTTATTTATTACTGTTTATATTAATGAAAACCAGTAAAAGGGAATTCAAGAGGATTCACCATGTCATTTATACAGTATATATCCAACAAGAATTATACTTCCTACGCAATAAATATTCTAAAGTAAATATAGTTACTTGGGAAGTAAATCGGGTCTATTGCATTGTCATTATCCTTATAGGAAGTATACTTTAAAAAAAAAAATAAAACAATCACTACAAATACAGATTTTAGCAAACTAATTAAAAAAGTAAATCTAATGCTGCCATGTCTTCTCTATTATGTAAATGATGTGATTGGCATTTAAAGCGGTTAAATGATGGTAAGCTTGTGCTACTGTCACAATTAGAAGCCATGGCTGAGAGCTGATTTGTCAGTGTGCGGTTAGCATTCAGTGAGAACACTCTCAGCACATAACCTCAGGCCACCATGAAAGCATATGTGCAGTCGCTAGGCATTAAAGCCCACCCATCCTGTTGTCGTATATAATCGCTACACGGTCAGCAAGAGGTTAGGAAGAAAATACTACAAATGACTGCATGAGCACAATCATATTAAATATATATTTAATGCAAAAATAATACTGGCAGAGCTGTGTTTTTATTCAGATTTTTATTACACAAGACATTGCTAAAAACACCATGGTACAACGAATCCCGTTAGGACTTTAGTTTGCTTTGTTTATGCTATATTACATAGATCTATAGTTCATAATCATTTCTTAATATTCAGAAATAAAATGACCACTTTGAAGGATTGGTATAGCCACACCCTCTGTTTAGATTAATAAGCTCACAAACATTTTTTTGGGATAAGTCCTGAGATTTTTACAAAGATGTCCAAGAATCATAATTCAAAATACATTTCTCCATTAACATATGGCAAGGCAAGGTAGCTTGTAAACTTGAGCAGACAGCCTCTATATGAATCCTAAAAGGTATCACATATACAGTGGGGATGGAAAGTATTCAGACCCCCTTACATTTTTCACTCTTTGTTATATTGCAGCCATTTGCTAAAATCATTAAGTTCATTTTTTCCTCATTAATGTACACACAGCACCCCATATTGACAGAAAAACACAGAATTGTTGACATTTTTGCAGATCTATTAAAAAAAAAAACTGAAATATCACATGGTTCTAAGTATTCAGACTTTGCTGTGACACTCATATATTTAACTCAGGTCCTGTCCATTTCTTCTGGTTCATAAGAGCACAGTGGCCTCCATAATCCTTAAATGGAAGACTTTTGGGATGACCAGAACCCTTCCTAGAGCTGGCCGTCCTGCCAAACTGAGCTATCGGGGGAGAAAATCCTTGGTGAGAGAGGTAAAGAAGAACCCAAAGATCACTGTGGCTGAGCTCCAGAGATGCAGTCAGGAGATGGAAGAAAGTTGTAGCAAGTCAACCATCACTGCAGCCCACCACCAGTCAGGGTTTTATGGCAGAGTGGCCCGACGGAAGCCTCTCCTCAGTGCATGACACATGAAAGCTCGCATGGAGTTTGCTAAAAAACACCTGAAGATGGTGAGAAATAAGATTCTCTGGTCTGAGGAGACCAAGATAGAACTTTTTGGCCTTAATTCTAAGAGGTATGTGTGGAGAAAACCAGGCACTGCTCATCACCTGTTCAATACAGTCCCAACAGTGAAGCATGGTGGTGGCAGCATCATGCTATGGGGGTGTTTTTCAGCTGCAGGGACAGGATGACTGGTTGCAATTGAGGGAAAGATTAATGCGGCCAAGTACAGGGATATCCCGGATGAAAACCTTCTCCAGAGTGCTCAGGACCTCAGACTGGGCCGAAGGTTTACCTTCTAACAATGACCCTAAGCCCACAGCTAAAATAACGAAGGAGTGGCTTCACAACAACTCAGTGACTGTTCTTGAATGGCCCAGGCAGAGCCCTGACTTAAACCCAATTGAGCATCTCTGGAGAGACCTAAAAATGGCTGTCCACCAAAGTTTACCATCCAACCTCACAGAACTGGAAAGGATCTGCAAGGAGGAATGGCAGAGGATCTCCAAATCCAGGTGTGAAAAACTTGTTGCATATTTCCCAAAAAGACTCATGGCTGTATTATATCAAAAGGGTGCTTCTACTAAATACTGAGCAAAGGGTCTGAATACTTAGGACCATGTGATATTTCAGTTTTACTTTTTTAATAAATCTGCAAAAATGTCAATAATTCTGTGTTTTTCTGTCAATATGGGGTGCTGTGTGTACATTAATGAGGAAAAAAAAAGAACTTAAATGATTTTAGCAAATGGCTGCAATATAACAAAGAGTGAAAAATTTAAGGGGGTCTGAATACTTTGCGTCCCCACTGTATATCCGGGATTGACGCAAGTATGAACAGATTTCGGGCACTGCAGTTGTGCTTCAACAAGCACTGTCAAAGTAATACCCAATTATCAGTCCTTCTGGAAATAATACTCTTGTTCTCCCACAGAAGATTCACTGGCTCAAAAATATCATCAAAAAACTTTGCTTTATTTGGAATTTCTCCACATTAGGGCAGCATCACAATCGGGGGCATTTACTATAGCGCCAATATATGATCCCGCAGTCCCGGAAAATAGCACCCAATTAAGGCCAATTAGGACTTCAACTCTCAGAATCTGGGTGTACATGCAAATGAAAAGTTGCGCTATTGCCGACGAACATGCCAGTCAGATCGGCTAATGTGGGAATAGTGGAAGTCAATTGGGCTTGAACCTGCAAAATCCAAAGTTCTCACGGAAGGATTGTATGCAAGTTTTTTGCCATAAAAAGTGTATGGGGACCCGGGTCCTGCCCCAAGGGACATGTATCAATGGAATTTTTTTTTTAAACGGCCGTTTTTTCAGGAACAGTGATTTTAGTAATGCTTAAAGTGAAACAATAAAAATGAAATATTCCTTTAAATATCGTGCCTGGGGAGTCCCCTTAGTCTGCCTGTAAAGTAACGCATGTTTCCCGTGTTTATTACTGTACCGCAGCAAAATAACATTTCTTAAGGAAAAAAAAAGTCATGTTTAATTGCTTGGGGCTGTAATGTATTGCCGGATACCGGCAATATAGATTAAAAATCAAAGAAAAAAATTGTGTCTGTTCCCCCAGTCCATACCAGGCCCTTCGAGTCTGGTATAGATATTAAGGGGAACTCCACACCAAAATAAAAAAAATGGCGTGAGAGTCCCTCCCAAAACCCTTATTCAAGCAAGCAGCCATGGCAGGCCAGCTAAGAGGGGGACGAGCGAGTGCCCCCCCTCCTGAACCATACCAGGCTGCTTGTCCTTAACATGGGGAGGGTGCTTTGGGGTCCCCAAAAGTACCTTGTCCCCATGTTGATGGGGACAAGAACCTCTTCCCCACAACCTTGGTGGTTGTGGGGGTCTGCGGGTGGGGGCCTTATTGGAATCTGAAAGCCCCCTTTAACAATGGGGCTCCCAGATCCCGACCCCCCTATGTGAATGGGTACCCCTACCCATTCACCAAAAAAAGCTGTGAATTGCGACAAAAGACAATAGCCATTTTTTGACAATTCCTTTATTAAAAATGTCTTCTTCTTCCCCCCGCTTTTTCCTCCATCTTCCTCCGGTCTCCCTTCGGGTCTTCTCCTTCTTCCTCCAGCTTCTTCCTCCATCTTCCCCAGTCTTCTCCATCTTCCCCTGGCTTCTTCTCCCACTTCATTCTTCAGTCTTCTTTCTCCACCACCTATGCCGCCGCTGCTCCCACTGAAGATTCAAAAAATGAACCTCCCCGATGCTGCGATGGGGCAGATGACATCATTCTGCCCGGGGCATGATGGGTCAGTAATGTCACAAGGGGCGGGGTCTCCAGCTGAGATTTACGATGGCCATGCCCCATAGTTATATCTGAACTGTGTGCTATGGAAGCGGACAGATCGGCTAGCCGCAGCATCGAAGGGGGGTTGCTATTTTCATGTTTAGTGGGTTCGTGGAGGGAGCAGCGGTGGAGAAAGACCAGAAGACGAAGCGGGGGAAGAAGAAGCCGGAGGAAGATGGAGAGGACAGGAGGAAGATGGAAGAAGAACAGGGGGAAGAAGAAGCCGGAGGAAGATGGAGGAGACCAGAGGAAGAAGTGGAGGAAGAAGAAACTGGAGGAAGAAGGAGATAACCGACGGAAGATGGAGGAAGAAATGGAGGGGAAATAAGAACACATTTTTAAAAAGGAATTTTGGCTATTGTCTTTTGTCACATTTCACTACTTTTTTTGGTGAATGGGTAGGGGTACAATGTACCTGATACCCATTTACATAGGAAGGCGGGATCTGGGGGCCCCCTTTTCAAAGGGGGCTTCCAGATTCTGAAAAGCCCCCCACCCACAGACCCCCACAACCACAGGGCAAGGGTTGTGAGGATGATGTCCCCATGTTGATGGGGACAAGGTGCTTTGGGGAGGAACCCAAAGCATTTTTCCTGTGTTTAGAACATTCCGAGAGCAAAATTACATTTCTAAAGGAAAAAAGTCATTTAAAAGGGGGGGCGGGATCTGGGTGTCCCCTTGTTAAAGGGGGCTTCCAGATTCCGCTAAGCCCCCCGCCAGCAGACCCCCAAAGCCACACAAGGGTTGTGGGGATGAGGCCCTTGTCCCCATCAATATGGGGACAAGGGCCCAAAGCACCCTCCCCATGTTGAGGGCATGTGGCCTGGTATGGTTCAGGAGGGAGGGGGCTCTCTCATCCCCCCCTCTTTTCCTGTGGCCTGCCAGGTTGCGTGCTCAGATAAGGGTCTAGTATGGATTTTTGGGGGGACCCCAAGCAATTTTTTTAAAATTTTGGTGCGGGGTTCCCCTTAAAATCCATACCAGACCCTTTAGATTTTGAGGGGACCCCCACACCATTTTTTTTTATTTTGGCATGGGGTTCCCCTTAATATCCATACCAGACCTGAAGGGCCTGGTATAGAATTTGGGGGGACCCCCATGCAATTTTCTTTTCTAAACTTTGGTTCAGGGTTCCCCTTAATATTCATACCAGACCCAAAGGGCCTGGTAATGGACTGGGGGGATCCCATGCCATTTTTTTCAATGACTTCTTTTATCTGTATTGCTAGGACCGACAATTCATTATAGCCGCGAGTACTTTTAAATGACTTTTTATCCTTTAGAAATGTCATTTTGCTCTCGGACTGTTCTAAACACGGGAAAAATTTGCCACTTTACAGGCATACTATAGACACCCCCAGGTACAAAATTTGAAGGAATATTTGACTTTTATTGTTTCACTTTAAGCATTATTAAAATCACTGCTCCCGAAAAAACGCCTGTTTTTAAAACTTTTTTTGCATTGACACATGTCCCCTGGGGCAGGACCCAGGTCCCCAAACACTTTTTATGACAATACCATGCATATAAGCCTTTAATCACATCAACACTGGACACTTTCACCCCCTTCCTTCCCAGATCAATTTTCAGCTTTCAGCGCTCTCGCACTTTCAATGACGATTGCGCGGTCATGCAATGCTGTACCCAAATTAAATTTTTATCATTTTGTTCACACAAATAGAGCTTTCTTTTGGTGGTATTTATTCACAACTCCATGTTTTATCGTTTGCGATATAAGCGAAAAAAAAGCAGAAATTTGGAAAAAAAAACAATATTTTCTTTCTTTCTGTCTACTTTAAAAGAAATCCAATAAAATCGAATTTTGTCATAAATTTAAGCCAAAATGTATTCTGCTACATGTTTTTGGTAAAAAAATCCAGTTAAGTGTATAATAATTGGTTTGTGTGATCACGGACAGATGTACGCAAATGATCATGTACAGATGTGCGCAGGTGATCACGGACATATGTGTGCAGATAATCATTGGGACATGTGATGGTACTGTTACATATGAGGGGGACTGGTGTTTTTACTATGTGGGGACATGCATTTTGGGGACATGCGTTTTGTGAACATGTGTGTTATATTTGTGTGTTTACACTGTGGGGACACTAGACTGGTGATCAGTGAGTAAAAAGCTGTAAAAAAACAGCTCATACTCACTGATCACAAGCCGGCTGCAGCGATCCGCTCTCCTCTCCTCACTGACAACTTCTGTGTGAGGAGAGCCGATTGCCTAGCAACTGGCTCTGTATTTACATCACATGATGGCTATGTTTGGACACGGCCGTCATGTGATCAGGAGGGCCAATCACAGAGCCCTCCTGCTGATCATAGATGCGCCGTGTCTGGGTGACATGAGCGCATCGGGATCGTGCCGCTGCATGGGCACGCGCGCGCGATCCCACTCCTTCTGAGCGACATTCCTAAACGTCCACTCAGAAGGAGAGAGAGCGCCCACCCAGCCATTTATGTACAGTAGCCGGGTGGGAAGAAGTTAAAATGAGCACTTTTGATCATTCATGTTCGTGTCCCATAGACATTAACGGTGTTTGTGCGTTCGAACAAATTTTTTGCCTGTTCGCATGTTCTGCTGCGAACCGAACCGGAGGTGTTCGGCTCATCCCTATTGATAACACCTTTGAATTAGGCCCCATTTGCACTTGTGCGACCAATGCCTGTGTAATCTTACGATATATGTACCAAAAGTCACATCAAATTCAAACCAAAGTAGTGCAGGGACGAATTTGACCCATTTGCAGGATGCACAAGTGAGAATAGGACCGAATTTAAAGGTATTATCCACGAATATCATTTACACTGCTGTGACCTGAAAGTCACACTATTTTGCTGCCACTTTGCTGCTGCAACTTTGCCCCAACTTCTGGGAATGCCTGTGTAATATTGCGCCCTATGTACCTCAAGTCACATGAAAGTCACGCCAAAGTAGTACAGGGACTACTTTGAAGTTGTTGCAACTTGAAGTAGCACAGATATGAATGGTTATAATTGAGAATCATGGGGTACAACTTGTCATGCAAATCCGAGGTGCAAATTAGCTGGAAAAGTCGCCCAAGCATGAAACAAGTCACATATATATATATTTTTTTAATAGAAAGGAGCTCTCATTTATATTTGCATAGTCCTTACTGATTTACATCAGCAGAACAAATGCAGGAAGTGATGTTTGCACTTGGGCCAGAAGCAAATGTGTGGTGATGCCAAACAAATCAATGAACCCCACCCACACCAAATCTAACTACCACATCCACACCCACATGGAGTAAGCACAAGTACATATCTTACAGTTACCCAGCAAATGAGAAGCACCTCCTCTTTGCTAAAGAGGGACCTTGCCATGTCTATGGAGATCCTGACCAGCACAGGAACTTCTAGGTGATTACAATGACTCATTTCCAGGTCAGTAGGTGAAACCACGCTCTTTTGATCGCAGCTGCAAATATTTGATCGCAACCATGATTAGAATTTTTTATTTTTGTTTATTTGCAGATATATGAATCTGTATTTCTACATATAACGATATTTGAAGGCAAACTTAAGGGAGTTTGATAAGAAATGGTGTCCCTGGGACTGCAGCAGGTGGATTACAAAGACAAAGGCCCAGTTTGAGACCTGGTTCAAACTGACAGCGGGAATGAAATCGTCCCAGTTCAGCTGAACTCACACAATTTTTTTACCGCATGTCAGTCCTGACTGCGGGGTGGATTTTAGAGACATCTGTGCAGGTTTCTGCACACATGTGAATTAAAATCGCACCCTGAAGTCGCCATAAGTAGTACAGAAACTACTTTTGGAAAGTGCAGCGCCACACCGATTGGAATGGTGCAATTGCTGCCGATTTGGCATGCAATTTGACAAGTCAAATTGCATGCCAAATTGCACCAATGTGAACCAGGGCTGACACATACAACACTGCCTATCCACCAGCTGAATTCATTACCTGCAATTCTCCACAGCTGTTATATTCAAAGACTCCACCTAAACATCTTTATCACTTACTTGCAGGTGTGCTGAAGAGATTAGGCTTTTTGGTGCACAATTATATCTTATTTCTAAGTAACATATTGCACTTCCCCAAAACCACCACCCCCAAAACTAATTAAAAAGAAGAAAGAAAAGAGAAAAAACAAAAAACAAGCTCAATAATGTACTTTTATTTTGCCAACAGAAACAAAATTATGTACATTCATTTACTAACATAACAATTTTTTTTTACAGGATATATGGTGTTACATTTATCAAAACAGTTAGCAATTGGGTTTTAAGAGCCCTGCTCATAGAAGCTTACAATCTAAAATGTGTTCATCCTTAGAGTGGACACAGCTTTACTTTCAGTGTAGAACGGGCAACACAATTCATAGTACAACTACTCACCTACCAACCCACATCACATTTTTATCTGGAAGATTATAGAAGCAGTCATTATTCTTACAAAGCATTCCAACATAAAATTAAAAAAAGGCACATATTCAAACTATAACACCCACCACGACACCACAATCCACACATATACATTGGTGATCATGTTCTGCTGGAAGCTGCATTTCTGTGTACATGATTAAGTAATGAGTTTAAAGAGTAAAAGGTCAGCAGATGCTCCCAAACCATGAATGCATGGTCAGACAGGAAGAATACACACACAACAATGACAGCATGGCCATACAAATCCACTTTTGATGGAAAAAATGCACAAGAATTTCAGCAAACAGCCCTAGTTGGGCATGTGTCAATAGACACAATATTATTCCTTCTCCCCCACAAATCACAGCAAAAAACCTAACCTTCTAAGGCTAAACAACCCCCCCCACTGCAGCTTTTTATATAAGATAGGTTGTATTGTTAGCACACTGACACACGCCCAATAGAAGTACACGCCCACCAGTATCTCTCTATCTGCCTCTTCATGTATGTCTAAAGTGATTGCACCTGATGAGCAGGAACACATAATACTATTTGCAACTATTTGCAACTGTGTGAGCACTTGGCTATGTGCATCAAATCTCCAACTACAGGCCAAAAATCAAATCATTTGCATGCACATAAACAAAGCAACAGTTTTATAAGCATATGTACCTGTGCAGTGTAAACCCTACAATTTGACAGGCATCCCCCCCAGGCTCTGGGGATCATTATCCCAGAGACCTGTTCTGCCATCGTACAGGTCCTGCAGAAGGAGTATATGAAGGTAAGATTTTTATCCTTTTATATCACATTTTATGGTATTGAATGTTTGCTAATATATTGTATTTCTTTCCTCATTCCCTAATTACCATGATTGGATTATGCTGTGAATGCCCCCTTTGTCCTCATGCATGCTGGATTTTTATGTAATTATTATTTTAGGTCCTTCATACATATTTGCCCTTCAATAACCTCCCCAGCATGGTGTCTCTTGCCCTATATTCACCTCATGTAGTCACTTAACAATGTATTTTATCAGCTCCATAGTAGTGCTTTACCCCAAACACCCCCTAAAATGTTTGGAAATGTTATTTTTGATTTAAATTCAGGCAGAGGGCCAGAGGCTTTTTTTTGTGGTGTCCCCAAATTTTTTGTAACCCTCCCTCCCCCAACTGCTAAGTCAGCTGATCCCAATTCTCTATCTATCCTCAATCATCTATCTGCTGACTTTGCCAAACCTATACACACTATACCCACCTCTTTAGTGCTCAGATTTATGGATGAATTCCCCAAAGCATGTAGTGCAAGGGCCTGCCTGTATACTTTCCAATGGTACTGTTTAAAGTTCTTGTATCCTATTATGATCTTGATAGGTAATAGCAGAATGTCCAAAAGTGCTCAAATGTGTACAGTGTGTATTTATATCTTTGTATTATGACACTTCTTACCTGTCCAGTGGGCTGCCAATAGTGTAACTAAGGAGGGGCTGTTACAAGTAATACCCATTATTTAGGCATTCATCTCTAAATGAAGTGAAGAGGGTTACCTGTCCAAGAGTTCCTCCTCCCTATAATGTTAGAAATGGCCCATGAGAGGGGGGGAGGGGGAATATGATAGGTGTACCTTATACTTTGTTGTTGTTAAATTCCCCTTAATAAATGCTATCTGGAGGTTGACCCATAATGTTTGTGTCTAATCTGCTTGCCAGGTTTCTGTGAAAAAATAGTAATGTTTATTTTTTTTTCCTCAACAGTTTCCTTCAACGCCACAAGAATGGCAGACTGTGGCCTCCCACTTTGCCCAGCGGTGGGACTTTCCTAACTGCAGAGGGGCAATTGATGGGAAACACGTCCACATCATCCCACCACCCAACTCGGGGTCGTACTATTATAATTACAAGGGGTTTAATAGTATATTGATGTTGGCGGTGGTGTCGGCTAATTACGACTTCTTGTATGTGGACGTGGGGAAGAATGGCCGGATGTCCGATGGTGGAGTGATCGCCCAGACGGAGTTCTACAGGCGTCTCCAGAATGGCAGCTTGGACTTACCACCTCCAGAGGACAATGTTGAAGGTCTCCCATTTGTGTTCGTTGCTGATGAAGCATTTGCGCTGGGGGACCACGTGATGCGGCCATTCCCGATGAGGACCCTCATCCTGGAACAGAGGGTTTTTAATTACCAGCTGGCCAGAGCCCGAAGAGTGGTGGAGAACACATTTGGAATCCTGGCCAGCCGGTACCGATTATTTCTGACACCCATCCATATGGCGGAGTATAAACTGAACCATATAATACTGGCGTGCTGTGTTCTACATAATTTTTTAAGAAAACATTCAGCCAACTATGCTGGCTCAGTTGGGCCTGAGGCCGGAATCCCAAATACATCAACAATGACAGCGCTTGAAAGTGGCCGTCCTGGCTTGCCCTCCCTGAATGCCCGTGATGTCCGGTTACGATACCTGGAGTTCTTTGCGGGTAGGGGGGCTATCAATATGCCAGACAATCTGTGACACCTTTTTCAAATAAAAAACAACCAAAAGAAATTCTTGGTGGACATTTACTGCTTGTGTTTGTTTTAGCTGACCCTGACAGAAATGTGTTGAGTGCAGAAAATGTCGTGATTGGGTAACCTTATAAAGAATAGTGTTGGCTGGTACTTCCTAAATGCCAAAACACATTTCACTACAAGTGCACTTGCAACTGCACTGAACCTGCACTTGTAGTGCAAAGTGTATTTGCCCTTAGGAAATAACCCCCATTTTAGCATAAAACAGCTATTACATCACCCCAAAAGTGTTGTAGTGTTGAGACAATAATCCACACATTCTTGAGTAAGGCACTTTTTTATACCTGCACAATCACATGTACATTTACGAAAGGTTTTTAAAACAAACCAACATGTTTGTTGTATAACAATTTTTGGGAGGGCATTATCAAAAATCGAAATAACCATTTCAGATAAAACAGGCCTGTGTAAAACCAACAAGAAAGCCAAAAAACTTGAACTTACAAAGTTCACATTAGGTAAAACCTGAAGGCTATATCAGACATCAGTATTTAGGAACTGTGTTTGATATAGCGTTCAGATGGGGGGAAATCACCCCTGGAAAAGCCAAATTTGGAAGATGCACACCAATTTACGAATGTCAACATGTGCTATCTGCCATCAGGGGGGATCAAGGGACGTGTTTTGGGGGAGCAAGCCCTTCCTCAACGCTACTTTATAATTGAGTAAGGGGTTGCACCCCCAAAACGCGTCCATTGATCTCCCGTGATGGCAGATAGCATATGTTGGCACACTGTGTGCATCCTCCAAATTTGGCTTTTCTAAACATTGTAAAAATTTTAGTAAGATAAAACAGGTGATTTTGTGGGGTCCATCTCTTTTACCTGAGCCTGTGGTCGCAGACACTCACCTGTTGTGGTGCCAATCTCCACCACATCTTGATGGCAGAACTAGAAATAGGAAACATTGCTTGGAAGTGGGGTACAATTGTCTATTTTAGCCGAGTTCCAAGATGTATATTTTTTATTGTCCTTTGTCAAGCTGCAATACTTTACCTGTTTGGTACAAGCTTCACAGATGTAGCCCCCCTATAGTATACACTGGAGCACCTGTGTGGCCCCCCTAATAAAAATGGTGTTCTGGGGTCCCACACTAGTGCTCCAGTGTCCAGATGTGAAAACAGCTGCTCAGTGTCCTCTCCTTACACACAATCTAGTTTGCATTTCATTCTAGTAACAAACCCATCTACACAAACAATATTTGGCATCCAAGTAGGCCCAAAAAAAATGTGTGAAAATGCATATGGCCTAAACAATGGTGTTCTAGAGGCCGTAAGAAAAATGTTTGATACGAACGAATAATGGGCCCATGAACATTAAAGTTGACCTTTTTAAACGTTACAATTACTAAAAGCATATGGAGCAGAACGAACGGAATAAAGACAGAAAGAATAGGAACACAGCACAACTACTTACTTTTTTGCAGCACTCTCCGGATCTTTCGGTACTGCTCTGGCTCTCTCAACTTCAGGTCCGACCACCGCTTCCTGAGCTGATCTTTAGATCTTCCTTCCCCTGAAATTCCTCTCCAGACTCCGGACCACTTTACCAATGATTTTGGCCTTTCTGATGTTGGGGTGGGGGTAAGGCCCATATTTTCCGTCATAGTCGGACTTCTTCATGATGTCTACCATCTCCAACATCTCCCCAAACTACATATTTGTGGCCTTAAAACGTCTCCTTCTGGATCGGGACGTGCCTGGATCCGGGCTTTCCTCCTCCTCGTTGTTAGAATTATCACGCACCTGTTGTAACTCCGCCATCATGCTCTTCCCCCACTGCGCCGAACGAAAAGGGGTGGGGAATACACTAGAAAGAACGTCAGGGGCGGGCGGAGTTACACGCATGCGCAGTGTGTATAAAGCGTAACACGCGTGCGTATTACGTACGATCTGTGAGCGAAGGAAGGAGCATTGGACGTGCCGATCGTAAGAACGAAGGTAAGAGACAAACTTGTGCCTATACTGCTTCTAGATTGAGGCCTATATTGTAACAAGATTAGGAGAGTTTTGTCTGACATTAGGCTTTGTCTTGTGTTGTGTCTTGCAGTGAACATGGATATCTTAATGAGAGATACTGACTTCATGTCACTATTCATTGATATGCTAAGTGAGCTGCCCTGTCTGTGGGAGATTACCCACCCCCATTTCAAGAACCAAGCAAAGAGGAAGGCAGCACTGGAGCAATTGTGTGAAATTGTGAAGCAGGTGATCCCCACGGCAGACATCACTTATTTAAAGATATTAATTGGTTGCCTGAGGAGCACATATCTGAGGGAGCGCAAGAAGGTCCTGGATTCACAGAGATCCGGAGCAGCAGATGACATCTATGTCCCCAGGATGTTGTACTACGACAGGCTGCACTTTCTTGCAGGCCAGACTGAACCCAGGCCATCCCTCTCCAGTCTTCCTTCCACGCTTCCTTCCCCCCCGGCTGAGGCTTCTGACGCCCAACCTGGGCCTTCCAGGCCATATGTGGAGGAGCCCAGATTGAGCCAGGTATAGCATTCCTCTAAATATTTCTGCTTGTCCAATCAATGATGTTAACTAGATGTTAGTTGGGAGTACTAATTTAGGATTGTGATTGATGATGCAAAACATTACAACTATGTCCTTTTTTCATACACAGGGAAGTCTCAGCCAGGAGGTGGCCGGGCCGAGCCAGCTGGCTGATATCAAGGTCCCTCCACCACACCTGAAAACAGAAAGTGGCAGTAGGACGAGTGCCCTGGAGGAGGCGGCTATCAGATTCTTTTGGAGGGCTACAGAGGTCCTGGGAGCACCACACACCAGGCAGGAGAACATTGCTGCATTCATAGCATATAAAATGCAGAGGATGGAGGAGGGCCAAAAAGCCATGTGTCAGGCCCTCATATCAGAGGCTCTGGAGAAAGGTGTGAGGGGCCAAATTACACCTCACACACAGCTTTGGGATGGTCCTCCTCCTCCTCCTGCAGGTCCTCCTCCTCCTCCCTCTCCTCCAGGTCCTCCCAGTCCTCCTCCTCCTCCTCCAGGTCCTACACCTCCTCCTGCCACATCTCCAACTGCACAGCCACAGCCCGGAAGGAAGCGTGAAAGGAAGACTAGACAGTGATTGCCCTGGGTCCAGTCTGGTCAGCCAAAAGATGCAGCCTCTTGTGGTACCACAGCCTGGGGACACAGATGTCATCTGCTGCTATCCGAGTCTCTGTGAATCCCGGACCAGACTGCCCTCCCTTACATATGGACTCCTCAGGCCACCAATTTTGATGTTTAAGAATTGATGTCTGCCGTGGGGGTCCCAGGCTTCACTAATTTCTGCTGTTGATCCAGTGTTGCCTTCCTCTTTGTTTGGTTCTGATCCCTTAATAAATGATTTTTGTTTTGAATTATACTCTCCTATGTGTTTTACTTCAAAAAGGACAGTTTGTTTGTGAGGATTCAGGTACATTTCAAATATACAATGTGAAATGAACAAGGGACACCAACAACAAAAAATCTCCTGGGGATTAAATAATAAAAGATATCAATGGTGTTGGGGTAACTTGACACACAAAACACACACAAAAATATTCTGGAGTAAAAATAAAAATAACATTGAACAAAGATCAGCCTTGGAAAAAATCCAAACATTAAAGAAAAAAAAAGGCTTAAAATCCCAAAAAAAACCATAAAAAATATAAAACTGTCAGATGTGACAACTAATAACAATATATTGAGGGAATCCCACTAAAAAAACACAAAGAAAAGTTTGTGAGAAATGTGTGTGAATATGAGCAGCAAAACTACTTAATTCTTGTCACATTATAAAGAAGAAGAGAGTGCGCTGTATTAAACCATTTTGAACATTGCAGCGTGACGAAAGTGCTGTATCCATTGCGAACGCTAAGTTTACCAGAACGAGCTGTCCCGTGTCGGAATTTATTCTGAGCATGCGTGGCACTTTGTGCGTCGGAACAGGCCACACACGGTCGGAATTGACGCGATCGGATTTTGTTGTCGGAAAATTTTATCTCCTGCTGTCCAACTTTGTGTGTCGGAAAATCCAATGGAAAATGTCCGATGGCGCCCACACACAGTCGGAATTTCCGACAACACGCTCCAATCGGACATTGTCCATCGGAAAATCCGACCGTGTGTACGGGGCATAAGACTGGGCTGCCATTAAAGTTAATGTGTGTGTAAAGGCAGGTGTCACAATACTTTTGGCTAGATAGTGTATCTGGCAAGATTTACAAGATTTGGTGGAACCCTCCTACACATAAATACTACATTTAGACATAGTTTTAGGACCCAAGTCAGGAGTGTTTAACAACATAGGGAGATGAGACAACTTCTCTACATGAAGCAGCAAGCTTAGGATTCAAACCCAGACCCTCAGAAATGCTAAGCAGAAGTTATAACCTCTAAGCCACAGAGCTGCCATACGTGGACACCTCCTATACATAAATACACATATATTGCATTTCTTTGGACATAGGTGGTGGAATTACATTACTCAAGAGTTATTCTTCTTGATTTATTCTGTGATATTTAGTGGTTCTTGGTGGGTGAGTGTAGAACAGTAATGTTACCCTCTAATTGTTGGGAATTACATTTTGATTTCTGATGTTGGTACACATATCACATTTTTGGGGGTCAAATTATGATTATTTGGAAATAATAAAAAACACACAAAATTGTGACTCATTTTAAATTTGCATCAGCAATGGTATTGTTTGTGGTTTGTAAAGACACCTGTGTGAGTTTGGGTAAATATTTGTGTGAGATGGAGAGTAACAAGTGAAAGTGACAGAGAAAAATATATTTTACCAAAACATCAAAACATTCCACATTCTAGCATTTCAGGAAGTTTCAGGAAAAAAAAATATTTTTTTAAATAAACAATTTTGAATTAAAATAAGGGTCAGTGCCTATCTGCAGCCTCCTCATCTCCCATTAATACAGCCTGATCAATGCCCATCCATCTGCAGAACATCTCATCAATGCAGCCTGATCAATGCCCATCCATCTGTGGAATGTCTCATCAATGCAGCCTGATCAATGCCCATCCATCTGCGGCACATCTCATCAATGCAGCCTGATCAATGCCCATCTGCAGCACATCTTATCAATGCAGCCTGATCAATGCCCATCTGCAGCACATCTCATCAATGCAGCCTGATCAATGCCCCTTTTTAGCCTCAATGCTCATCTGCAGCTTCACCATCGATGCAGCATGGACAGTGCAGGAAATCACTGACCCATCATTTCCTGTTTATTCGGCTCTCACCCGGCTCTCAGTCGGCTCTTACACACACACAGTTTTACCTCCGCCATAGGCATTGGACCAGCTCCTGTGATAGACAGAACACTGGTCCAATGCCAATGGCGGAGGCGGGACTATATGTGTGTAGAGAGGAGCTGAGTGAGAGCCGAGTTAGAGCCAAGTAAAGAGGAGATGATGGCTCGTGAATTCCGGCGGCGTTCGTCCCCCTCCTTCCCCTCTGAGGTATGCTATCGGCATATAACATGCACCCGTGATTTGACCCCTATTTTCAGGAGAAAAAAGTGCGTGTTATATGCTGATAAATATGGTATTTATTTGGGGAAGTTATAATTGTACCATTAGAATCAATGGCTGAAACTTTCATTGGACTATATAGCGCCGATTTTCACTCTCAAAAACACATTTTAGCCCTGCGCTAATCTAGGTATTTACTATAGTGCTCTGTAAAAAATGAGTTAAAATGAGCATAGTTTGCAGGACTGAGCATGCTCAGTTGTGTTGGATCCTAGTTGTACAGAGATGGGGAATTTATCTCTTCTCAGACTTTTAAAGAAATTTCAGTGTAGAAATAATTTTTTCACCCAGTTTAAAGCAGATTATCTTTAAACAATATACTGCATATTTCAGTACCATTTAGGCAATTATATCATGCTCTAAACATTATTTCCATGTGCACTACTCCAGGTTTTAGCAGAGTAATGCCCCGTACACACGGTCGGATTTTCCAATGGAAAATGTCCGATCGGAGCGTGTTGTCGGAAATTCCGACCATGTGTTGGCTCCATCGGACATTTTCCATCGGATTTTCCGACACACAAAGTTTGAGAGCAGGAGATAAAATTTTCCGACAACAAAATCCGATCGCGTCAATTCCGACCGTGTGTGGCCTGTTCCGACGCACAAAGTGCCACGCATGCTCAGAAGAAATTTCGACACGGAACAGCTCGGTCTGGTAAAATGAGCGTTCGCAATGGAAACAGCACTTTCGTCACGGTACAATGTTAAAAAAAGGTTTAATACAGCGCACTCTCTTCTTCTTTATAATGTGACAAGAATTAAGTAGTTTTGCTGCTCATATTCACACACACTTCTCACAAACTTATTTTGTTGTTTTTTTCTTGGGATTCCCTGAATATATTGTTATTTGTCACATCTGACATAATGTTTTTTTTTTCTTTTAGTTTTTTTGTGCTTTAAAGCCATTTTTCCTTTAGATTTTATGTTTGTATTTTTTCCAAGGCTGATCTTTGTTTAATCTTATTTTTATTTTTACTCCAGACTATTTTTGTGTGTGTTTTGTGTGTCAAGTTACCACAACACCATTGATATCTTTTATTATCTAATCTCAAGGAGATTGTTTGTTGTTGGTGTCCCTTGTTAATTTCACATTGTATTTTTGAAATGTACCTGAATCCTCACAAACCAACTGTCCTTTTTGAAGTAAAACACACATAGGCAAGTATAATTCAAACCAAAAATCCTTTATTAACCACTTCAGCCCCGGAAGGTTTTACCCCCTTCCTGACCAGAGCACTTTTTACAATTCGGCACTGCGCTTTAACTGCTAATTGCGCGGTCATGCAATGGTGTACCCAAACGAAATTTGCGTCCTTTTCTTCCCACAAATAGAGCTTTCTTTTGATGGTATTTGATCACCTCTGCCGTTTTTATTTTTTGCGCTATAAATGGAAAAAGACCGAAAATTTTGAAAAAAAAAGATATTTTCTACTTTTTGTTATAAAAAAATCCAATAAATTCAATTTTAGTCATACATTTAGGCCAAAATGTATTCGGCCACATGTCTTTGGTAAAAAAAATGTCAATAAGCGTATATTTATTGGTTTGCGCAAAAGTTATAGCGTCTACAAACTAGGGTACATTTTCTGGAATTTACACAGCTTTTATTTTATGACTGCCTATGTCATTTCATGAGGTGCTAAAATGGCAGGGCAGTACAAAACCCCCACAAATGACCCCATTTTGGAAAGTAGACACCCCAAGGAAATTGCTGAGAGGCATTTTGAACCCATTGAATATTTTTTTTTTGTCCCAAGTGATAGAATAATGACAAAAAAAATAAAAATTACAAAAAGTTGTCACTAAATGATATATTGCTCACACAGGCCATGCGCATATGTGGAATTGCACCCCAGAATACATTTAGCTGCTTCTCTTGAGTACGGGGATACCACATGTGTGGGACTTTTTGGGAGCCTAGCCCCGAAAACCAAGCACCGCCTTCAGGATTTCAAAGGGCATAAATTTTTGATTTCACACCTCACTACCTATCACAGTTTTGAAGGCCATAAAATGCCAAGATGGCACAAAACCCCCCCAAATGACCCCATTTTGGAAAGTAGACACCCCAAGCTATTTGCTGAGAGGCATGTTGAGTCCATGGAATATTTTATTTTTTGACACAAGTTGCGGGAATGTGACAATTTTTTTTTTTTTGCACAAAGTTGTCACTAAATGATATATTGCTCACACAGGCCATGGGCATATGTGGAATTGCACCCCAAAATACATTTAGCTGCTTCTCCTGAGTACGGGGATACCACATGTGTGGGACTTTTTGGGAGCCTATCCGCGTACGGGGCCCCGAAAACCAAGCACCGCCTTCAGGATTTCAAAGGGCATAAATTTTTGATTTCACACCTCACTACCTATCACAGTTTTGAAGGCCATAAAATGCCAAGATGGCACAAACCCCCCCCCCAAATGACCCCATTTTGGAAAGTAGACACCCCAAGCTATTTGCTGAGAGGCATGTTGAGTCCATGGAATATTTTATATTTTGACACAAGTTGCGGGAAAGTGACCATTTTTTTTTTTGCACAAAGTTGTCACTAAATGATATATTGCTTAAACATGCCATGGGCATATGTGGAATTACACCCCAAAATACATTCTGCTGCTTCTCCTGAGTACGGGGATACCACATGTGTGTGACTTTTTGGGAGCCTAGCCGCGTACGAGGCCCTGAAAACCAAGCACCGCCTTCAGGATTTCTAAGGGCATAAATTTTTGATTTCACTCCTCACTACCTATCACAGTTTTGAAGGCCATAAAATGCCAAGATGGCACAAAACCCCCCCAAATGACCCCATTTTGGAAAGTAGACACCCCAAGCTATTTGCTGAGAGGCATGTTGAGTCCATGGAATATTTTATATTTTGACACAAGTTGCGGGAAAGTGACAATTTTTTTTTTTTTTTTGCACAAATTTGTCACTAAATGATATATTGCTCAAACATGCCATGGGCATATGTGGAATTACACCCCAAAATACATTCTGCTACTTCTCCTGAGTACGGGGATACCACATGAGTGGCACTTTTTGGGAGCCTAGCTTCATACGGGCCCCAAAATCCAATCACCGCCTTCAGGATTTCTAAGAGCGTTAATTTTTGATTTCACTCCTCACTACCCATCACAGTTTTGAAGGCCATAAAATGCCAAGATAGCACAAAACCCCCCAAAATGACCCCATTTTGGAAAGTAGACACCCCAAGCTATTTGCTGAGAGGCATGGTGAGTATTTTGCAGCTCTCATTTGTTTTTGAAAATGAAGAAAGACAATAAAAACATATTTTTTTTTCTTTTTTCAATTTTCAAAAGTTTGTGACAAAAAGTGAGGTCTGCAAAATACTCACTATACCTCTCAGAAAATAGCTTTGGGTGTCTATTTTCCAAAATTTGGTCATTTGGGGGGGGTTTGTGCCATCTGGGCATTCCATGGCCTCCGAAACTGTGATAGGCAGTGAAGAGTGAAATCAAAAATTTACGCCCTTAGAAAGCCTGAAGGCGGTGCTTGGTTTTCAGGGTCCCGTACGCGGCTAGGCTCCCAAAAAGTCTCACACATGTGGTATCCCCATACTCAGGAGAAGCAACAGAATGCATTTTGGGGTGTAATTTCACATATTCCCATGGCATGTTTGAGCAATATATCATTTAGTGACAACTTTGTGCAAAAAAAAAAAAAAAATTGTCACTTTCCCGCAACTTGTGTCAAAATATAAAATATTCCATGGACTCGACATGCCTCTCAGCAAATAGCTTGGGGTGTCTACTTTCCAAAATGGGGTCATTTGGGGGGGTTTTGAACTGTCCTGGCCTTTTATGCACAACATTTAGAAGCTTATGTCACACATCACCCACTCTTCTAAGCACTTGAAGACAAAGCCCTTTCTGACACTTATTGTTTACATGAAAAAGTTTTTTTTTTTGCAAGAAAATTACTTTGAACCCCCAAACATTATATATTTTTTTAAAGCAAATGCCCTACAGATTAAAATGGTGGGTGTTTCATTTTTTTTTTTCACACAGTATTTGCGCAGCGATTTTTCAAACGCATTTTTTGGGGAAAAAACACACTTTTTAAAATTTTAATGCACTAAAACACACTATATTGCCCAAATGTTTGATGAAATAAAAAAGATGATCTTAGGCCGAGTACATGGATACCAAACATGACAGGCTTTTAAATTGCGCACAAACGTGCAGTGGCTACAAACTAAATACATTTTAAAAAGCCTTTAAAAGCCTTTACAGGTTACCACTTTAGATTTACAGAGGAGGTCTACTGCTAAAATTACTGCCCTCGATCTGACCTTCGCAGTGATACCTCACATGCATGGGGCAATTGCTGTTTAAATTTAAAGCCAGACCGACGCTTGTGTTCGCCTTTGCGCGAGAGCAGGGGGGGGACAAGGGTGCTTTTTTTTTTTTTTTTTTTTTTTCTTTATTAATTTTTTGATTTTTTATCTTATTTTTAAACTGTTTCTTTCATTTTTATTTTTTTTTTTATTATTTTTATTGTTATCTCAGGGAATGTAAATATCCCCTATGATAGCAATAGGTAGTGACAGGTACTCTTTTTTGAAAAAATTGGGGTCTATTAGACCCTAGATCTCTCCTCTGCCCTCAAAGTATCTGACCACACCAAGATCGGTGTGATAAAATGCTTTCCCAATTTCCCAATGGCGCTGTTTACATCCGGCGAAAAGTCATGAAATGCTCGTAGCTTCCGGTTTCTTAGGCCATAGAGATGATTGGAGCCATTCTGGTCTCTGATCAGCTCTATGGTCAGCTGGCCGAATCACCGGCTGCATTCTCAGGTTCCCTGTTGGGACAGGAGAGCCAGAGAAAAACATGGAAGACGGTGGGGGGGGGAAATCCCTCCCACTGCTTGTAAAAGCAGTCTAGAGGCTAATTAGCCACTAGGATTGCTTTTACATGAAAGCCGACTGCTGGCTGAAAAGAATGATACCAAGATGATACCTAAACCTGCAGGCATCATTCTGGTATAACCACTCAAAGTCCAGCAACATACCAGTACGTTGCTGGTCCTTGTATTGTAAACTTTTTTTTCATGCAGCCTGTGGGCTGAACGAAAAAAAGATATTGATCGGTGGGTATGCCCACCATTAGAATACCTCCCTTCATCCGCCCACTTCTAATGATGGGCATACATGCACCATTTATATATGCCGAAGCATGGGGGCATCCTCCCGCAAAAGGCAGGAGCAAATTGCTCCTCCACCCACTACTGCCCCCACGCTTCGGCATATATGCTGAAGTATGTAACTGTGGTGGTGAAATCACCTCCGACAGCGCTGGAGTCACGGCTTTATATATCGTGGGAGCAAACGCTGTTGCTGTCAAGATAAATAAATCCGCGCTGCAACTGAATGGCGTACCTGCTAAGCAAATGATGGTTAACAAAAAAACAAAGTAACATTACAGTATAACAGTAATACTTACCATACCTGCAAAGCAAATACAAAAAAAACATAGTAAAAAATAAAACATTTAACGCAACCTGTGCCTACCTAAAATATATATATGCCGAAGCATGGGGGCATCCTCCCGCAAAAGGCAGGAGCAAATTGCTCCTCCACCCACTACTGTCCCACGCTTCGGCATATATGCTGAAGTATGTAACTGTGGTGGTGAAATCACCTCCGACAGCGCTGGAGTCACGGCTTTATATATCGTGGGAGCAAACGCTGTTGCTGTCAAAATAAATAAATCCGCTCTGCAGCTGAATGGCGTACCTGAAAACAAAAAAGTGGTTAACAATAAAAAAGTATAAAAAAATTGCATACCTATAAAGCAAACATGATAAAAACATAACAATAAAACATTGCAGTATAGAATACAATAAAAAAGAGTAGAACAATAGAGAGAGAATAGAGAGAGAGAACAATAAAACGACAACTATTTTTGGTTTTTTTATTTTATATTTTTTTTGTATTTTTATTTTTTTATTTTTTTTTATTTATTTTTTTTTTAACACTTTTTTTAGTAACTTTAAACTTTAACTTTTAACTGTAACTGTACCAGGTTTGGGTCTCTCAAAATGCGATGGCATCTTGGGAGACCCTGTGTTAGTGTGCCTAGTCTGTGCCGTGCTGAACCCTACGCTAATACTCCACTAGTGTATGGTAGCGTTCAAAACATTCACCAATGCATAGACCAGGATTGTCAGGACAGGAGGGACAACAATACCGGGTGTCACGCCTAAATCCGCGCTTGCTGCAGACACGACATCTTTTTTGGGGGGCTTGTTGGGTAGGGGTACTCTGGAGGACATAAGGAAAATGCCTCCCATGCAGCCGGCTTACTGCATTTGGATTGGGAAGTTGAGGTGGAGCACCATCTGGAAACAGAAGGGCTCTGACGATCTCTTCCTGGAATTTAAGGAAGGATCCAGTCCGTCCTGAAGCTCTGTATAGCACATGAGCATTCAGCAAAGCCAATTGAAATAAATAAACAGACACTTTTTTGTACCAGCGTCTGGCCTTACGGGCAACTAGGTACGGCGCCAACAACTGGTCGTTGAGGTCCACCCCTCCCATATTAAGGTTGTATTCGTGGACACAGAGGGGTTTCTCCACAACACCAGTTGCCGTAGTAATTTGGATCGCCGTATCTGCATGAAGGGAGGTAAGAACGAAAACATTCTTATTGTCCCTCCACTTCATAGCGAGCAAATTATTATACTGCAAGCAGGCTCTCTCCCCCAGCCTAAGACGGGACTCTACAAGCCGCTGGGGAAAGCCCCGGCGATTAGGTCGCACGGTGCCACATGCTCCAATCTGATGATCAAACAAGTGACTAAAAAGTGGCACGCTCGTATAATAATTGTCCACGTACAAGTGGTACCCCTTTCCGAATAAGGGTGACACCAAGTCCCACACTATCTTGCCAGCGCTTCCTATGTAGTCAGGGCAGTTTATCGGCTCTACGTGACTATCTTTTCCCTCATAAACCATAAATCTACATGTATAGCCTGTGGCCCTGTGATAGAGCTTATACATCTTGACCCTGTATCTGGCATGCTTGCTGGGAAGGTACTGTTTGAATGACAAGCGGCCAGAAAACTTAATCAGGGACTCATCAACGCAGACAACTTGATGGGGGGTAAACAAGTCTGCAAAACGTTGGTTGAAGTGGTTTACGAGGGGCCGAATTTTGTAGAGCCGATCGTATGCAGGGTCTCCACGAGGACGACAGAGTTCATTGTCGTTGAAGTGCATGAACCGCAAAATCTGCTCGTATCGTGCCCTGGTCATGGAGGCAGAGAACACGGGCATATGGTGAATTGGGTCAGTGGACCAATATGACCGCAACTCACTCTTTTTGGTTATGCCCATGAGGAGGGAAAGGCCCAGAAAGATCTTAAATTCGGAGACTGTAATTGGTCTCCAATCTCTGGCAAGGGAGAACTGGGGAATAGTGGCGATGTGTTGACCAGCGTACAAATTGCTTTGGTCCACAATAGATCTATAGAGATCTTCGGTGAAAAACAGCGAATAAAAATCCAGTGGCGTAAAGTCAACTGTTTCCACCTGAATTCCGGGTTGGCCAGTGAAAGGGGGAAGTACGGGTGCTGCAGAAGTGGTGGGTTCCCAATTCGGATTGGCGAATGCAGCAGGAAGGGCACTATGGGCACGACGGGCCTGTGTTCGTCTTCTTCTTGGTGGCAGCGGGACACTACTTGTGCTTGCCACCTCGCCAGCTTGAACTGCACTTATGGGACTCGCCACGTCACCACGTGATACTGCAGTGCTGGATGTACGACCAGGGTGTACTAGGCCGCTGGTGCTTGCCAGTTCACCAGAAGGAGTAGCGGCACTAGTACTTCTCTGCTCCATACGAGAGCCCTGCGGTTCTTGCACTTCAAGGACAGAAGAAGTTCGGGGTCTGGTACGCCTGACCCTAGCAGGGACCACAACTCCGTCGTCAGAGCTATCTGTCATGGAGCCGCTGTCCTCTACAGGTTCGTATTCTGAGCCTGAACTTGACAGATGAGTGACTTCCTCTTCACTATCTGTCATACTCAGAAACGTGTAGGCCTCTTCACTAGTGTACCTTCGATTTGCCATTTTGGCCTCTAAATTTAGGGGTACACTAGTGAGACTCACAGGCAAAAAAGCTCCTGACTGTTAGCGACTGATTCAAAACGCTACCAAAAAACTGTTAGTGATCGCAGGGATCAGGCCTGGCTCTGCGAACGCTGCAGTTATGTGTGCTTAGTGTTTTGTAAGTGTCAGTTTTCGATCGATACTGCACTTGGGTGGGCTGGGCTGGGCTGGGCGGAGGGGCAAAACGCAGGTGCTAGCAGGTATCTGGGCTGATCCCGCTAACACTGTGTTTCAGGGAACCCTAAACTGCTGGGGAGTATAGATCTGATCGGATCAGATATCGATCCGTTCAGATACTATAGCACTAAGGGAGGTGTATGCTGCGTGCGTGGGTTTTAGCGGTACTGGCGCTAACCTGACGCTGCCTGGGGCGACGCAGACCTTATCAGATCCTAAAAACTTAACTTCTATCACCGCCGGGCAATTAGGGGGTTAAACCTTTATAAGGTAATAAACGGCGGGTGCCCTAAAACTATAATATACAATAATAAACTATAATAAACTACAAAAAACAAACTATCTAACCAGCGTCACCCGTAACACTTATACGGTGATCGCTGGTCAAAGGGTAACTAGGGGGCAATCAGGGGGTTAAAAACTTTAGCAGGTAGTATATGGGGGTCCCTGTCGCTATAAAATACTGACAGCAAACCTATATACTCACCTCCCTAACTAGCGTCACCTGTGTCACTAATACAGCGATCAGAAAAACGATCGCTTAGCGACACTGGCGACGGGGGGTAATCAAGGGGTTAACTTTTATTAGGGGGGGTTAGGGGGGTACCCTGGACCTAAAGGGGGGTACCCTAGACCTAAAGGGGGCTAACCTAACTGCCCTAACACTTGTAACTGACACAAACTGACACCAATGCAAAAAAAAAAAAAAACTGCTATTGGTGTCAGAGTGACAGGGGGTACAGGGGGGTGATCGGGGGGTGATCGGGGGGTGACTGGGGGGTGACAAGTGTGCCTGCGTGTTCTACTGTAAGTGTAATGTTGGTGCACTTACTTGGATGTCTTCTCTCCTCGAGCCGGTCTTTTCGTCCCGGCGCAGTTTACATTACAGAGGGAAAGGAAGCGTTTTCATTCGCCGGGAGCGATCGGGAGGGGGTGGCCATCAATGGATGGCCTCCCCCTCACCTCCCATCGCCCGTGAACGAGAGCCAACCGCCTATGGCACCGGGGGGGGGTCCGATCGGACCCCCCACCCGCGGGAGGCAGATCACGTATGGGTACGTGATTTTGCCTGCCCGTGCCATTCTGCCGCAGTATATATGCGGTAGGCGGTCGGCAAGTGGTTAAGGGCTCAGAACCAAAGAAAGAGGGAGGCAACGCTGGATCAACAGGAGAAATTAGCGAAGCCTGGAACCCCCAGGGCAGACAACAATTCTTGAACATCATAATTGGTGGCCTGAGGAGTCCATATGTAAGGGAGGGCAGTCTGGTCCAGAATTTGCAGAGATCCAGAAAGCAGCAGATGACATCTGTGTCCCCAGGCTGTGGTACCACAAGAGGCTGCATCTTTTGGCCGACCAGACTGGATCCAGGGTCCTCACTTTCTGGTCTTCCTTCCATGCTTCCTTCCTGGCTGTGGCTCTTCTGTTGGAGATGTGGCAGGAGGAGGAGTAGGACCTGGAGGAGGAGGAGGACTGGGAGGACCTGGAGGAGAAGGAGGAGGAGCAGGAGGACCTGCAGGAGGAGGAGGAGGACCATCTGTGAGTTCGCAAAGGTGTGTCTGAGATGTAATTTGGGCCCTTATACCTTTATTAAGAGCCTCCAATATGAGCGACTCACACATGAGTTGTTGTCCCTCCTCCATCCTCTGCATTTTTGAGGCAAGGATGGCAGCAAAGTCATCCTCCACGGTGTGTGGTGCTCCCAGGGCCTCTATAGCCCTCCAAAAGAGGCCTATGGCAGCCTCCTCTAGGGCACTCCTTATCCTGCCACTTTCTCTTTCCAGGGGGAGTGGAGGGACCTGCAGATCAGGCAGCCGGCTCGGCCCGGCCACCTCCTGGCTGAGACTTCCCTGTGTATGAAAAAGGGACATGGTTTTAGTTTTTGCTTCATCAATCACAATCCTAAATTAGTACTCCCAACTAACATCTAGTTAACATCATTGATTGGACAAGCAGAAATATTTAGAGGAATGCTATACCTGGCTCAATCTGGGCTCCTCCACATGTTGTTGCCTGGAAGGCCCAGGTTGGGCATCAGAAGCCTCAGCTGGGGGGGAAGGAAGCGTGGAAGGAAGACTGGAGAGGGATGACCTGGGTTCAGTCTGGCCTGCCAGAAAATGCAGCCTGTCATAGTACCACATCCTGGGGACATAGATGTCATCTGCTGCTCCGGATCTCTGCGAATCCTGGACTTTCTGGCGCTCCCTTACATATGTGCTCCTCAGGCCACCAATTAGGATCTTCAAATATGTGATGTCTGCCATGGGGATCACCTGCTTCACAATTTCCAACAATTGATCCAGCGCTGCCTTCCTCTTTGTTTGGTACCTGTAATGGGGGTGGTTGATCTCCCACAGACATGGCAGCTCCCTTAACATATCAATGAATATTGACATGAAGTCATTATCTTTTAATAAGATATCCATGTTCACTGCAAGACACAACACAAGACAAACCCTAATGTCAGACCAAACTGTACTAATCTTGTTACAATATAGGCCTCAATCTAGAAGCAGTATAGGCACAAGTATGTCTCTTACCTTCGTTCTTACGATCGGCGCGTCCAATGCTCCTTCGTCCGCTCACAGATCGTACGTAATACGCACGTGTGTTACGCTTTATACACACTGCGCATGCGTGTAACTCCGCCCGCCCCTGACGTTCTTTCTAGTCTATTCTCCGCCCCTTTTCATTCTGCGCAGTGGGGGAAGAGCACATGGCGGAGACACAGCAGGTGCATGCTAATTACAGGAACGAGGAGGAGGAGGAAAGCCTGGATCCAGACACGTCCCGATAAAGAAGGAGCAGATTTAAGGCCACAAATATGTCCTTTGGGGAGATGTTGGAGATGGTGGACATTCTGAAGAAGGCTGACTATGATGGAAAGTATGGGCCTTACCCCAACCCCAATATCAGAAAGGCCAAGATCATTGCGAAAGTGGTTAAAAGACTGCACCGGAAATTTGGGGTACGACGATCGAAAGATCAGCTCAGGAAGTGGTGGTCGGAGCTGAAATTAAGAGAGCCCGAGCAGTACAGAAAGATCCGGAGAGTGCTGCAAAAAAGTAAGTAGTTGTGCTGTGTTCCTATTCTTTTTGTCTTTATTACGTTCGTGCTGCTCCGTATTGTTTTCTTAATTGTTATACAGTTTAAAATGGAAATTTTAATGTTCATAGGACCACTTGAATCGTTCGTATCAAACAATTTTATTTCGGCCTTTAAAACACCATTGTTTAGGCCCTATGCATTTTCCAACATTTTTTAGGGCCTACTTGTCTGAAAAAAATTTGGTTGTGTAGATGGCTTTGTTACTAGAATGAAATGCAAACTAGATTCTGTGTAAGGAGAGGACACTGAGCAGCTGTTTTCACATCTGGACACTGGAGCACTATAGTGTGGGACATAAGAACACAATTTTTATTAGGGTGGGCACACAGGTGCTCCAGTGTGTACTATAGGGGGGGCTCCATCTGTGAAGCTTGTACAAAACAGGTAAAGGATTGCAGGTTGACAAAGGCCAGTAAAAAAGCTACATCTTTGAACTCTGCTAAAATTGACAATTGTACCCCAATTCCAAGCAATGTTTCCTATTTATAGTTCTGCCATCAAATATCTGTGTGCTAATTATACCATTTTTGTTTAACATAGGGGAGAAAAGACTTGGAGGACACCCCTCATCCGAGGAGACCAGAGACCCCCCACCTCTGGAAGAAGGGGAAATACCCCAAAAACAAGCTGAGCAGGAGGAGGAAGAAGATGTGGTGGAAATTGGCACCACAACAGGTGAGTGTCTGCGACCACAGGCTCAGGTAAGAGATGGATGCTGGCAGATTTTTGATACCTGTTTTTGTTTGGTTACTCTCTTTTTAGGTGATCGTGATGTTATGGATCAAGATCCTTTCACATCAGAAAGTGCACAGATCCTGATCAGGGAGATCATGGGGTGTAATTTTGAATTGGAAAACCTCAAGAAAAAAATCAATGATGTTATTCAAAAAAATAATAACATCATTGATATTTTGGGGCGAATTTAAAAGCCCACAAAATCACTTTATTTTATTGTGTGCTACAATAGGAAAAAATTTAGATCAATGTTTTGAAATTACAAATTTGGAGGATGCACACAGTGTGCCAACATGTGCTATCTGCCATCACGGGAGATCAATGGACGCGTTTTGGGGGTGCAACCCCTTCCTCAATAAAAGTAGCTGAGAGGAAGGGGTTTCTCCCCCAAAACACGTCCCTTGATCCCCTGTGATGGCAGCTAGCACATGTTGACATTCGTAAATTGGTGTGCATCTTCCAAATTTGGCTTTTCAAGGGGTGACTTCACCCCATCTGAACGCAATATCAAACACAGTTCCTAAATACTCATGTCTGATATTGCCTTCAAGTTTTACCAAATGTGAACTTTGTAAGTTCAAGATTTTTGTCTTTCTTGTTGGTTTTACACAGGCCTGTTTTATCGTAAATGGACATTTCTATTTTTGCTAATGCCACCCCAAAAATTGTTATACAACAAACATGTTGGTTTGTTTTAAAAACCTTTGGTAAATGCACATGTGATTGTGCAGGTATTAAAAAGATTGTTAATCAAGAATGTGTGGATTATTGTCTCAACGCTACAACACTTTTGTGGTGATATAATTGCTGTTTTGTGAGAAAATGGAGGTTATTTCCTAAGAGCAAATCATCTTTGCACTACAAGTGCAGTTTCAGTGCAGTTTCAAATGCACTTGTAGTATAAAAAGCGTCTTAGCCTTTAGTAAATAACACCCAACAGTGCTTTGTATACGTTTACACAATCACGCCATTTTTAGGACTGCCCACATTGCTGTCATGGTCAGCTAAAACAAACACAAGCAGTAAATGTCAACAAACATTAGCTTTTTCTTTTTTATTTGATAAATGCTTCACAAATTGTCTGGCATATTGATGGCCCCCCTACCCGCAAAGAACTCAAGGTATCTTAACCGCACATTACGGGCACTCAGGGAGGGCAAGCCAGGACGGCCACTTTCAAGTGCCGTCAGGGTTGGATCATGTATAATTCCGGCCTCAGGCCCAACTGAGCCAGCATAGTTGGCAGAATGTTTGCATAAAAAGTTATGGAGAACACAGCACGCCAGGATTAGATGATTAAGTTTATACTCCGCCATATGGATGGGTGTCAGAAATAGGCGGAACCGGCTGGCCAGGATTCCAAATGTGTTCTCCACCACTCTTCTGGCTCTGGCCAGCTGGTAATTAAAAACCCTCTGTTCCGGGGTGAGGGTCCTCATCGGGAATGGTCGCATAAGATGGTCCCCCAGCGCAAACGCTTAATCCGCAACAAAGACGAATGGGAGTCCTTCCACATTGTCCTCTGGAGGTTGCAAGTCCAAGCTGCCATTCTGGAGACGCCTGTAGAACTCCGTCTGGGCGATGACTCCACCATCGGACATCCGGCCATTCTTCCCCACGTCCACATACAAGAAGTCGTAATTAGCCGACACCACCGCCAACATCACAATACTATTGAACCCCTTATAGTTGAAATAGTACGACCCTGAGTTGGGTGGTGGGATGATGTGGACGTGTTTCCCATCAATTGCCCCTCCGCAGTTAGGAAAGTCCCACCGCTGGTCAAAGTGGGAGGCCACAGTCTGCCATTCCTGTGGCGTGGAAGGAAACTGTTGAGGAAAACAAAAATAATTTACTATTTTTGTACATAAACATGGCAAGCAGATTAGGCACAAACATTCTTGGGCAACCTCCAGATAGCATTTATTAAGGGGAAATTAACACCAAAGTATAAGGTACACCTATCATATTCAACCTCCCCCCCTCTCATGGGCCATTTCTAACATTATAGGGGGGGATCTTGGACAGGTAACCCTCTTCACTTTATTGAGAGATGAATGCCTAAATAATGGGTATTACTTGTAACAGCCCCTCCTTAGTTACACTATTGGCAGCCCACTGGACAGGTAAGAAGTGTCATAATACAAAGATATAAATACACACTGTACACATTTGAGGACATTTGGACATTCTGATATTACCTATCAAGATAATAATCGAATCCAAAAACTTTAAACAGTACCATTTGAAAGTATACAGGCAGGCCCTTGCACTACATGCTTTGGGAAATTCATCCATAAATCTGACCAGTAAAGAGATGGGTATAGTGTGTATGGGCTTGGCAAAGTCAGCAGATAGATGATTGAGGATCGATAGAGAATTGTGATCAGCTGACTTAGCAGTTGGGGGGAGGGAGGTTTTAGAAAAATGATTTGGGGACACTGCAAAAAAAAGCCTCTGGCACTCTGCCTGAATTTAAAGCACAAATCACATTTCAAAACATTTTAGGGGGTGTTTGGGGTAAAGCACTACTATGGAGCTGATAAAATACATTGTTAAGGGGCTACATGAGGTAAATATAGGGGCAGGAGAGTATGTTAGGGAGGTAAGTGAAGGCAGATATGTATGAAGGACTTAAAAAATAATTATCTAAAAACCAGCATGCATGAGATCAAAGGGGACATTCACAGCATATTACAATCATGGTAATTAGGGAATGAGGAAAGAAATACAAGATATTATCAAACATTAAATACAATAAAATGTGATATTAAAGGATAAAAATCTTACCTTCATATACTCCTTCTGCAGGACCTGGATGATGGCAGAACAGGTCTCTGGGATGATGATCCCCAGAGCCTGGGGGGAGATGCCTGTCGAGAACTTGAGGTCCTGCAGGCTTCTCCCTGTCGCCAAGTACCGCAGGGTAGCGACCAGCCTCTGCTCCGGAGTGATGGCTTGCCTCATGCAGGTATCCTGCCTGCTGATATAGGGGGTCAGCAAAGCCAACAGACGGTGAAACACGGGGTCCGTCATCCTGAGAAAGTTCCTGAAATCATCAGGATTATTCTCACGGATCTCACGGAGCAAAGGCATATGAAAGAACTGGTCACGCTGGAGCAACCAATTCTTGGTCCATGAACTCCTCCCCACCCTGTTCATGGACTGGACTTGTGTCAAGGTCAGGACCCCAACACCAAGCCCCCGCACAGCACGAACTCTACGAGGAGTACGTATACGAAACATGGCTAGAAAACGGTCGGCTGGTCAGAACGAAGTAACAGAACGCACTGAAGAACAGCAAGGCCTGTGAAGAGCGACCTGAAAAACAGTAACGAACGAACAAGAACACAATGACTACTTAAAGTCACGCGGAACTTGCTTGCACGCACTGAAGAGCAGATACAAACCCACAAGCACAAACTAAACGGCAGAAAACGATCTGAAAACCACGAGTCTGAAAAAGCGTGAATCATCTCTCACCAAACTTTTACTAACACGAGATTAGCAAAAGGAGCCCAAAGGGTGCCGCGCTTGGTTCTGAAATGGCCTTTTCTAGTCTCATCGTACGTGCTTGACGTCACCGCGTTCTTGGCGATTGAAAATTCCGACAACTTTGTGCGACCGTGTGTACGCAAAACAAGTTTGAGCCAACATCCGTCGGAAAAAATCCTAGGATTTTGTTGTCGGAATGTACGAACAAAGTCCGACCGTGTGTACGGGGCATAAGGGTTTGGGCGCTTGTTTTCAGAGAGCTATAGTAAATTTGATTTTGGGAATATTCTTTCACCAACACTATAGTGAACAAAGTTTTAGCGCTAATTAGCGTGATTAGTACTTAGTAATTATTTTTTTCAAAACTCTTTATTACAAAATTTTTACTTACAAATTCTTTTACATAGTTTACATTATCTTTTCTCTTTCTTTTCTTCCACAATATTAACATATATATCTATTTTCATACCCATTCACTCTTACAACTCATTCTTCCATCTCATCCATCTTATGGTCACTAATACCTTCCCCTTTTTACTCATTTTATACTATATTTTCAGGTCTTCCTATATCTGTTGTTAAGTGTGATTTGTTCCACTTTGCCCAAATCTTATCATATTTCTGCATATTTCCTCTTTGTTCATACATTATTCTCTCATGTGGTACAACTTGGTTTACTGCTCTCACCCATTGGTTTATTGTAGGTGGATTTGGCTGGATCCATTTTTCCACTATTTGTTTTCGAGCCAGGAATAATACTTCTTGTAAGTATATCCTAGTATATCCACACCCTCTTTCTTTTACCACCCCCAGCACACATAGTTCCACAGTGGCCGTAATAGATTTATTTATGACTTTTCCTGATTTCTTGACCACCTGTTGCCAATACCTCCCTATACTTCCACACTACTAAAATCCGCCCCTCCTTCCCCACATCTTGTGCAGTCTGGCGCCTGCATCTTCCCCATCCTTTACCCCATTCTGTTCGGTGCCAAGTATGTCTGATGTTTTATATTTAATTGAATTATCCTGTTGTTCATTGCCGGCAATACTTTCAAGTGCGAGGAGCAGATTTCATCCCAGTCCTGATCACTCATTCCCGGGATGACCCTTTGCCATCTGTCCCTCACACCCACCGGGTCCCCACTTATTTTACTCTGTAATAGGTGTGAATACAGCTTAGATATCAATCCCCTTGGTCCTTGAGATCTTAATATGCCTATAAGGGGATATTTGGAATTTTTTAGTTCTTTTCTTCCAAACTGTACCTGTAATAAATGTCTTAGCTGTAAATACTTATTGTTTGCTCTGGAGGTTATATTGTTTACACAGGTTCTCATATGACACTATTAAATTGTTATTGTACATCTGGCCAATATTTGTTACTTTTTTTTGTTTCCAAAAATTACTGTGTTCAAATATTTCTAATTTTTCGAACGTTGGATTATTCCATAAGACCATTTCTGGTGGGGTGTCCTTAAATCCCGTCAGTTTTTTTACCTCCTTCCAAACTGACCTGGCTAGTGTTAGAAGGGAAATTTTTACTCCAACCTTTCTTAATTCTGTTGTTTCTAATCCTACCAGTAGATCTCCTACCTGCATTTTATTTAGCAAATATTTTTCCACCCTCATTTCTTGTTCCTGAACTACCCAGGTTCTTAGATGTTTTAATTGCCCCGCCAGATAATATAAATATAGGTCTGGTATTGCCAACCCTGCTGCAGTGTTAGGTCTTTGTAGCGTAGATAGTTTTAATTTACATCACCCATTTGCCCAGATGAACCTAGTTAGCTGGGAGATTAATTTTTTAAATATATATTTTGGTATCCAACGATGCCAAGGCACTCGACTCCGGGAAGTACTCCCTCAGCTGAACCATCAACTGAGTTCTCCTAATATTATTTGTAGTGGACTTCCCCGGCATAAATCCTGTTTGAACTTCTGATACAATGGATAAGATTACCCCATTAAGCCTCTTTGCCAATATCTTTGCCAATACTTTATAGTCAATATTTAACAACGATATTGGTCTGTAGGACGCACAATCTTTTCTGTCTTTTTCTGGTTTTGGTATCGGTATTACTGTTGCCTCGTACATGGAGGAAGGCACCCCCCCCGATCAAATACCCCCCTATACATCTTAGTCAGTATCGGAGCAGTAATTTCCACATACCACTGGTACATTTCCAACGGGATACCGTCTGGTCCCGGCGATTTGCCCTTTCCCATAGACTTAATAGCTTCTTTTACCTCCTCTACTTCAATATCTTTCTCCAGTTCCTCTTTTTGTTCTTCTGTTAACTTCAGAAACTCCAAGTCCTCTAGGTATTTCTCTATCTCCTCTCCTGTGCACGTCAGTGTTGATGTGTACATTTTCTCATAATATCTAAAGAAAGTTTTCACAATGTCCTCCACTGTATTAACCATCTCCCCTTTCTCATCTCTCACCTCTGTTATAGCTAATGTAGATACTTGTTGTTTTATCAGGTAATTTACTATTTTATTAGCGCGATATCCTCTCTCAAATTTTTTTGCTTTAACTGGAACCTCTTACGTTTATTTTTGATTATTATTATTATTTTATCTGGTTCATAGTTGAGGTGTTCTTAATAAACTCTGCTTCGACCTTCTTTCATACATCTTCCATTTCCTCTCCTTCTTGTCTATTAGCACGTTTAATGTATGATATTGTGGATCTTACTATCCCTCTTAAATATGCCTTAAAAGTATCCCACGTTACACCCTCCATTATACTGTCACCATGGGCCTCCAGAAACATTACCATTTGCTCTGGTATACGATCATTTGATCCAATCAGGGCTAACCAATAGAGCTGTATTCTATATCCCAGCCGCCTTCCTCTGGGACCTATCTTCAACTCAAAGGTCAGCCCAGAGTGGTCAGACACCCCCTTAAGCATATATGTAACCAAATGCACCATTGGGAGTATTTTCTCGTTCCCCAGTGCCAGGTCTATCCTAGACATGCTCCCCCTACCTGGTGCATGCCACAAATAGGCTCTGACCCCTGGGTTTCTAATCCTCCATAGATCAAACCATCCTACCTCTTTCAAGAAGTTTTCCAGTGTTTTAGACCCTTCTCCACTCCCATGGCTTTTTTTCCAAAATCTATCCATCTTTGGGTCCAGCCACATATTAAAATCACCCATACATATAACATGTGCCTCTGGGTATTCTGACATGAATAACATTGCTTCCTTCAATACTCCTAATGTGGCTGGAGGTGGGTTATATATCCCCATAATAACAACTGGCAGTGAGTGCACCAGGGCAAAGACAAAAACGTAGTGCCCATCTGGATCCCTCCTTACCCTGATGCACTCCCACGCCACCGTCCGATGCACCATTAGAGAGACCCCCTCTTGAAAAAGTTGTATGACATGAGTGGTAAGACCATTGTATCCATGGTTTTTTTAAGTAATCAAGTCTCTCCTTAACCATATGTGTCTCTTGAATACAGATTATTTTGGCCTGTATTTTCCTAATTTCTGTAAATACCTGTGCCCGTTTCACTTGCGTGCCCATACCCCTCACATTCCATGATAAAAAAGTACAATTGCTAGCCATTTTTACCCATTCTTAATCATTCTTTTACCAGGAAGCCTGATTTCTACTTCTCCTCTTTTCCTTTAGCAACCATATTTTCATTTTCCCTCCATTCATACATCCTACACATCCTTAATTTTAGGGCATTACCGACATATCGCATCTGCTCTTATATAGGTAATTCATCTTGTTTAAGCCTGTCTACTCCTCAACCCCCCCTTCCAGAAAAAAGAAAAGAGGGGTGCAAATATTAATATACCCCTCCCCATTGCTAGGGAGGGTGGGAAGGGGAGGGGAAAGAAGAAGAGAGAAAAAAGCAAAAAAAAACCCCATGACATATAGCATTCCCCCCTCCCCTCACCCGATCCCCCCCATACCCCCCTCCCCCCCCTCTACTGTGTTCCTGTGCTTAAATTATATATGTGTATATATGTGTAAATACATATCGCTCTCCCCATTGTGTACCTCTTGCCCATGATACCTTTAATCCCTCTTCCTCTTCTATTACACCCTCTGTTACTCCCACCCCTTCCTTATTTCTTTCCATCCCATCTGTTGTGTTCACTAATTACTTAGTTGATAGTTCCTTTATTTATCATGACACCTCTAATATTCCCCCCACGTGCTTGTGATTCGTGTTTCAAGAGGAAAAAGAAAAAAAAAAAACACTTTATCACTCAAAATATTAATATCAAACATCACCCTTATCCATCCCCTTTCAGGGGCACATCAAAACGCCCGCTCTGTAATGCGGGGGGTTCAATACGTTCTCCCACATCTCCCCTATTTCCCCTACTTCAAACCTCCGGCAGGGGACACAGGGGGGAGGAGGAAGAGAAACAAAAAAAAAAACCCAGCCCATCTCCTCTCCCTACCCCTCCCCCCCTCCCAACATTAACCAAATATGCTTCTTCCCCTCTTATTTTTCCAATATTTTGTCCCGACAGCGTCTTTTTCCTAAGTTATCTCACGATTTTCCATTTCTTATTATTTAGATACAGTTTTAACTGTCCGAATCCATTCTTTAGCTTGCTCCGGTGTGTTGAAAAACAAAGTCTTTCCTCCTTCATTCACTCTCAACCGGGCTGGGTATGCCATAGAATACTCTATTCCTACTTCTCTCAATTTCTTTTTAACCTTATAAAAGGTTGCCCGCTGCTTTTGTAGCTCTAGAGAAAAGTCCGGGAATATTGACACTTTGCTATTCTCATAGTGAATCTCTCCCTTTTGTCTTGCTTTCCGCAGAATTGTATCTCTGTCTCTGCAATTCAAAAGTCGCGCCAGCAGTGGTCTAGGGGGAAACCCAGGCTTTGGTACTACTGCGGGGACCCTGTGCGCCCGTTCCACCGCAAATGCTTATGATACCTCCATATCTGGGAATGTATTTCTCAACCATTTTTCAATAAAGTCCCCCGTGTTAAACCCCTCCGCTTTTTCCGGAAGACCTATTATTCTTATATTGTTGCGGCGCATCCGATTTTCAAAATCGTCTGTTTTCTGCTGCCATGTACCAATCTGCTTTTCTACTGTTGTTATCTTTTTGGGTATATGAATTACTGTATCTTCCAATTGAGATATCCTATTTTCAACTTCAGCCATCCTGTCTCTAATACTATGCATATCTTGCCTGATCAGTCCTATATCCGTTTTAATCTCATCCATTTTACCTGTCAGTCCCGTGCTGCTTGCTTGTATGGCTGCGATTAGTTGTCCGCTCATCTGCTCCAATGTCAGCTTAGCTGCTTTCTCTGGCTTCTCAGACTGGGACTGGAGCGTGCTGGCATTCTGGACATTGCTGCTCATCTCGCCGCTGGACTTGTTTGTTTTTCCGGGTCGTTGGTCTCGGTAGTAGTGGATACTAATCAGGATACTGTTGGAGACTCAGGCTGAACTCAGAGCTTCCGCCGCTCACATCCGGTTGTATCAGCGGAAGTCACGCCCCGACCGTGGTTAGCACTAATTAGTGTTGTGGCGCTATAAAAAAATGACACCAATGTGTCACATTCACCTCTGCTGTAATTTCCCACATATAATAATGCCTTAGTAGTGGCAATGTTATCCAAATATCACACATACAGTATAGGGAAGAGCTCGATGTTTGGGTCGAACATAAGTTCAACTTAAACATCGGGTGTTTGCCTGTTTGCTGAAGAACAAACATTATGGGGCATTCGCGGCAAATTTGAGCACCACGGAATGCCCCATAATGCACTACGAGATTGCAGTGCATTGCTGTATGATGATTGGCCAAAGCATGCACCTGACCTGCATGCTTTGGCCAATCCCACCACCCTCTGCTAAGAGAGCCATATTTGGCCAAAGGCAGGGTGCCTTTGGCCAATCATGGCTCAGGGGGACTAAGTTCATGCCCCACAATATATAAGGCTGCCTACACAGCAGCCCTGTGTAGTGTTGTTGGTGTGGACAGAGAGATACTGTAGCTGGATTTAGATTAAGCAGCCAGGTTATTCAGTTAGTGGCAGTGTATTTGATATATATATATATATATATATATATATATATATATATATATATATATATATATATATATAAAATGGATATATATATATTGTGACAGTAGGAGATGCTGTCAAGGTAAAATTGATAGTTTGGGGGACACAGGGTATGCACATTTGCTTGGTGCAAGGCTACAGAGCATAAATGTGGACTGGAGAAAACTGCTTTCGCAGCTTTCTCCAGGTTTTGGTATTCGGTCATGGGGCCCTGTAGTTTGGAGATTCCATAGTGTCTTAGGTGGGATGAAATCCCCAGTCCTGGGTCCAGATTTTGAGATCCACCAGCATATTGACTGGTCAGGTGTGTGTTGGGCTATTTGTAGACACCTGACCATAGTTCTGGGCTCCACCCTCCCGAGGAGTCCAGGCAAGCAAGGGAGAAGTGTGCATGTTTGAACAGGTCTGTCTGTCAGAGCAGACAGAGGGTCCAAGCCTGTGGGCTGGAAAAGGAAGCTGGAAAAGATTGCTGAGGTACTGGGTTTACAGGAACTCTGTTATAGAGCCGAGAGGGCTGAAGCATAAGTCTGAGCAGCAGTGCTGCTAAAGAGAGCCAGGTGGCTTGGTATTTTTGATTGAACTTACATTGCTGCTGTGGAAAGCTGAAACCCCTGTGTGGGCAACTCTTCTGTTATCGGACATTTTCTTTCTTTAATAAAAGTGGGCCTACAAGCCCTTAAAACTGCATATCTGACGTGGACTCAACTCACTGGTAAGCTCTACCTTTAAGCTAAACCAACCCCCAATGTTAAAAAAAAAAAATATATATATATATATATATATATATATATATATATATATATTACACTCTGCATCCAGTGTAGCCTATATCTACAGTGCATTCCATGGTGCACTATTTCTAATATACGTCACATATACTACTACTTTATTGGAGGTGTTCACAATAGCCATTGTGCAGTTGCTACTATACTTCTGGTGGTGTACACAGTACACAATATAGTGCAGTTGCTACTACACTTCTGGTGGTGTACACAGTACACAATACAGTGTAGTGTGGTGTTGCAAAACAAAATATACATCATGTCTGGAAAGCCACCAAGGAGAGGCACAAGCTCACAGGCCACTAAAAGAGGGCAAGCAGCCTCTGTGTCTACATTCAACAGTGCTGGTCGTGGACATGGTGCATTCTCTGCAGGTGACCATGGGGCACGCTTGTCCTTTTTTTTTCTGCTGCTGGCCACCCTACTGCATCACACCGCAGAGCTCTGAAGGTGCAGGGCGCTGCTGACTTCCCGCTGATTTTGAAAAGTTCCTTGGTGTGGGCCTTCTTTGACACGAGTGCAGCAGATCGCACCGTTGCTGTTTGCAATCTATGTCTGAAGCTGATCAAGCGTAGCCAGAACAGCAGCCTCTTGGGCACCACATGCTTGACCAGACATATGACGACCTCCCATGCAGTCCGTTGGCAACAGACCCACATCAAAGCAAAAGGCAGACTTCTCCTTGCTCCTCATCTGGGATCTCCAACCCCACTATACCTCCAGTCCTCTCAAGAACCTGCAAGAGGAATGAAGTTATAGCAATAGGTGTCCCAAGTACTTGCAGCCAATCTGCTAGCAGTACACCACCATTTGAATTTAGTAGGCAAATTTCACTACCCCAGTTGCTGAACCGTAAAAAGAAATTTGGTCCCTGCCATCCACATGCTCAGCATCTGAATACTAGCTTGGCCAAACTGCTAGCATTGCAACGGCTACCTTTTCAGCTGGTAGACTCTGCCCCCTTTCGTGAATTTGTGGAATGTGCTGTACCTCAGTGGCAGGTTTCAAAATGCCATTTCTTTTCATAGAAGGCCATTCCGGTTCTCTACCGGCATGTGGAAGGCAATGTTTTGGCCTCCTTGGACAGGGTGTTCAGCAGTAAGGTGCATATTACTGCTGACTCATGGTCTAGCAGGCATGGGCAGGGATTTTACCTTTCCTTTACAGCACACTGGGAAACTCTGCTGGCAGCTGGGAAGGATGCCTGACAGGGTTCAGTATTGTTGGAGCTTGTTCCACCACCATGCCTCCAAAATTCTAGTGGTGATTCTGCCACAGCTCTCTCCTCCACCCCTCCACTTCTTCTTCCTCTATGGCCTCTTCTGCAGATTTGTCCTCTGAACCAGCGGTGCTCTGTAACTGTTCAAGGGGATACGCAAACACTCAGACAAAAAGATGCCATACGGTGCTTGAGTTGGTCTGCTTAGGGGACAGTAGCCACACTGGGGCAGAGATCCTGTCAGCTCTGCAGGGGCAGGCTCAGAGGTGGTTGACGCCATGCCAGCTTCAGCCAGGAATGGTTGTATGTGACAATGGCACCAACCTTCTCTTCACTCTCCAACAGGGACACTTGACCCATGTTCCATGTTTGGCATATGTCCTAAATTTGGTGGTGCAGCAGTTCATGAGCAGGTACCTAGACTTACAGGATCTCCTGAGGCAGGCCAGAAAAGTGGTGGGAACTCAAGGTTGGGCGCGATTTAATACTTGGTTACCATTTTTCTAGGCCAGAAAAGTCTGTTGTAATTTCCGCCGGTCATACAATGCCATTGCTCGGCTGGCTGACATTCAAAGGGAATGCAACCTGCCCACCAACCACCTCATTTGTGACATGCCCACCAGGTGGAACTCAACGATGACAATGCTGCAGCAGCTGCACACACAGCAGAGGGCCATCAATGAGTACCTGTGTGAGTATGGCACTCGGACAGGGTCAGGGGAGCTTAGCTTCTTTTCGCCACTTGGAGACCTTTCCAACAGAGCATCCACTGGGTTACTGGGTCTTGAGGATGGACCACTGGCCAGAACTTGCTCAATATGCAGTTGAGTACTGGTCTGTCCTGCATCCAACGTTCTTTCTGAACGCACATTCAGTGCTGCTGGAGGGTTTGTAAGGGATCATAGAGTGCACCTGTCCACAGACTCCATTGATAGGCTCACATTCATAAAAATGAATTAGTCTTGGATATCAAGCACCTGATGTTGATGTAACTGATTGATTTTTCTATGGATGTGAGATCCCTTGAAGACTGCCTGCTGAGTGACTATCCTATTCCTCCTCAATCTTGATGATGCTAGCTTCCAACAATATTTTTGGTTTAGGGCACCACCACCACTGCCTAAGGCCCAATTTTTCTGCTCCTGTTTAACAGGGGCATGTAAGTACAACTTTTGATCTAATGTTTCACAGTAGGGCCCATTCCTGTACTCACCAAGAGTAACTGTGAGGGCTTGCAGTGTTGTGGCACCACAACCCAAGGCCCAATTTTTCTGGCCCTGTTTAACAGGGGCATGTAATTACAATTTTTGATCTAATATTTCACAGCAGGGCCCGTTCCTGCGCCCAACAAGAGTATCTGTGAGGGGTTACAGTGTTGTGGCACCACCACCACCCAAGGCCCAATTTTTCTGGGAGCAATTGATTTTTCGGGAGCAGTGACTTTAATAATGCTTAAAGTGAAATATTCCTTTAAATTTCATACCTGGGTGTGTCTATAGTATGCCTGTAAAGTGGTGCATTTTTCCCGTGTTTAGAACAGTCCCTGCACAAAATGACATTTCTAAAGGAAAAAAAGTCATTTAAAAGTACTTGTGGCTATAATGAATTGTCGGTCCCGGGAATACAGATAAAAGAAGTCATTGAAAAAAACAGCATGGGATCCCCCCAGTCCATTACCAGGCCCTTTGGATCTGGTATGAATATTAAGGGGAATCCCAAACCAAAATTTAAAAGAAAATAATTTGCGTGGGGGTCCCCCCAAATTCCATACCAGGCCCTTCAGGTCTGGTATGGATTTTAAGGGGAACCCTGTGCCAAAATTTAAAAATAAAATGGCATGGGGTCCCCCCAAAAATCCATACCAGACCATTATCTGAGCACGCAACCTGGCAGGCTGCAGGAAAAGATGGGGGGACGAGAGAGCACCCCCCTCCTGAACCGTACTAGGCCACATGCCCTCAACATGAGGAGGGTGCTTTAGGGTAGCTCCCCAAAGCACCTTGTCCCCATGTTGATGGGGACAAGGGCCTCATCCCCACAACCCTTGACCGGTGGTTGTGGGGGTCTTCAGGTGGGGGGCTCATCAGAATCTGGAAGTCCCCTTTAACAAGGGGACCCCCAGATCCCGGCCTCCCCCCTGTCTGAAGTGGTGACGGGGTACAAATGTACCCCTACCAATTCACAAAAAAAGTGTCAAAATGGTACAAAAGACAAGACACAGCTGATGAATGGAGATGAATGGACTTCGTGGGACATTTTTAGTTTTTAATAAAGGACTTTTCCCAAGCTGTGTCTAGTCTTTTGTACCATTTTGACACTTTTTTTGTGAAATGGTAGGGGTACATTTGTACCCCATTACCATTTCACACGGGGGGAGGCCGGAATCTGGGGTCACCTTGTTAAAGGGGGCTACCAGATTCCGATAAGTCCCCTGCCTGCAGACCCCCAACATGGGGACAAGGTGCTTTGGAGGGCTACCCCAAAGCACCCTCCCCATGTTGAGGGCATGTGACCTGGTATGGTTCAGGAGGGGGGGCGTTCTCTTGTCCCCCCTCTTTTCCAGGTTGTGTGCTTGGATAGCATGAGCTTGATGAAAGAGCGCAGCTACCGTGACATCGTAGCCCGCACGCTCATGAAACGCGTGGCATTCCAGTGACGTCACAGTTCCGCGCCTGCCCTCCACCAGCGTTCCAGGCCTCACTTTGAAGTTCATCATCACTGCAGCCAGCTCGAGCGGTGTTCAGCAAAGCCCCACGCACAGCAGGCAGCAGTGACACCCATGACTGATCTGATGGACTCCCTCCTTGGATTTTAACCACATCACATGCTGTTTTTTATTCTACAAAATGTGAGTTGCTTGCACATTGATTTTAAATAAATTGGCTTTCATACTGCACTTAGAGGCGCCTCCTCTCCTTGTGTTTTTTCCTGCAGATTTAGGAGCTTGGTTTCAGCTCTCCCTGGAAGGCAGCCCTCTGTGTGGACTTTTAAATACCATTTTGCCTTTGTTTACATAGACTCTATGGACTATATCAGTTACAATTTTTCAGTCTGTCACTAACATAATGGTAATATGAGGCTTCCGGTTTTTGCGCCTTTACTTGCATGCATGAACAACAAGGGAGCCGCTGAAAATATCCGAAGCTGAACAGCTGTGAGTGAGCTGTACACAGCGCCTGTGCAATGAGCATGACATTGTGCCAGACACTGCCGCACGCTCTCGATGCTCATGCTACTCTGCAAGGGGCGGGTGTATTACTGTGATATCGTGTAAGGGGCGGATGCTACAGAAGAGGCTGAATATTAAATTACTGTAATCGCCCATGAAGATTGCAAAACCTGCCCTTAATGTGTTTAAACATGCCGTAATATACCCACCCCTTGCGGAGCAGCACAAGCATTGGGAGCGTCTGGTAGAATGAGGTGTTCATTTTGGTCTCCATTGCACAGGCGTGATGTACAGCTGACTCACAGCTGTGTATGTTCGGCCATTTTCGGCGGCTAGGGAGGTTCGGTAGTGCTTCGTACTGCACAAGCGCTGTGCCTGTGCAGTACAGGGGGGTCATTATCCACCGGGGGAACTTTTTGGGGCATCGCAGTGCATTGCTGGCTGATGATTGGCCAAGCATGCACTATGACCCGCATGCTTGGCCAATCACAGAGCCGTCAGTAGAGAGAGCTGTAATTGGCCAAAGCCAGGGTGGCTTTGGCCAATTATGGCTCAGGGGGTTTAGAACACGGCCCACACTATATAAGGCCGCCTGCACGGCGGACCTGTGTAGTGTGTTCCGGCATGCTTAGATAGAGAGAGAGAGAGAGAGAGACAGTGAGTTAGCTAGATTAGGCAGGACAGTCAGTGAGTTAGCTGCACTTATAGTGTGTGTGTATATATATATATATATATATATATATATATATATATATATATATATATATATTGTATTCAGTTTAGCTAGATCCGTTCCTGTTATCTTCCTACTGACAGGCAGGCTTGTCTTGTTATAGTATTTACAGCTACCTGAAGAAAATTGCTGTGTTCTTTTGATCCTATTAGTACCACAGTCAGGCAGCTAGACTATTTACAGTTAGTGTAGTGCGTCCTCCTCACAGTGTTCAGTTAAAGCTACAAGTTAATTTAGTGTGACCTCTGCACAGTGTTCAGCTAAAACTACAAGTTAGTGTAGTGAGACCTCTGCACAGTGTTCAGCTAAAGCTACAAGTTAGTGCAGTGCGTCCTACTCAGTGTTCAGCTAAAACTACAAGTTAGTGTAGTGAGACCTCTGCACAGTGTTCAGCTAAAGCTACAAGTTAGTGTAGTGCGTCCTGCCCACAGTGTTCAGCTAAAACTACAAGTTAGTGTAGTGAGACCTCTGCAAAGTGTTCAGCTAAAGCTACCTGTAGAAGGTTGGTGGTGTTTTCCTGATCCTATCACTACCGCAGGCAGCTAAATAAGCTACAAGTTAGTTTTTTGCGAGCTCTGCACAGTGTTCAGCTAAAGCTACCTGTATAAGGTTGGTGGTGTTCTCATACTACAGGCAGGCAGTTGATTTTGCTAGCTGCAAATATATAAATATATATATATATATATATATATATATATATATATATATATATATATATATATATAAACATCTCCTGCTTGGGTACCACATGCTTGGCCAGACATATGCTGACCTGCCATGCAGTTTGTTGGCAAGCATATTTAAAAGACCCACACCAAAGAACAAAGAGGACTTCTCCTTGCTCCTCATCAGCTGAGATCTCCAACCCCTCTATACCTTCAGTCCTATCTGAGACCTGCACTGAGAGGAATGAAGGTGTAAAATTAGGTGCATCACAGCCAAGTACTTGTGGGCAATCTGCTATCGATACACTGATGTCAGATTGTACCAGGCAAATGTCCCTGCCCCAGCTGCTGCACCGCCAAAAGAAGTTCGCTCCCAGCCATCCACATGCCTAGCGGTTGAATGCTAGCTTGGCAAAATTGCTAGCACTTCAACTGCTGCCTTTTCAGTTGGTAGACTCTGCCCCCTTCCATGAGTTTGTGGAATGTGCAGTTCCTCAGTGGCAGGTACCCAAACGCCACTTTTTCTCACGGAAGGTGATTCCGGCTCTCTACCGGCATGTGGAAGGCAATGTCTTGGCCTCGCTGGACAGGGCGGTCAGCGGTAAGGTTCATATTACCGCTGACTCATGGTCCAGCATATAATGCCAGTGCTTGGCTGGCAGACCTCCAAAAGGAGTTTAACCTGCCCAAGAACCGCCTAATCTGTGACATGCCCACCAGGTGGAACTCAACGTTGGCCATGCTGCATCGGCTGCACACGCAACAGAGGGCCATCAATGAGTACCTGTGCGACATTGGCACCAGGACAGGGTCAGGGGAGCTTGTTTTTTTTTCCCCACGCTGGTGGGCCATGATTAGGGATGCATGCACTGTCCTGTCACCATTTGAGGAGGCCACGAGGATGGTGAGCAGTGACAGTGCATGCATCAGTGACACTGTCCCCCTTGTCCACCTGTTGGAGCACACGCTGCGTGGAATAATGGACAGGGAACTTGAAGCAGAACAGAGGCAGGAAGAGGAGGACTTCCTTAGCTCTCAAGGCCCCCTTTATCCAGACAGTGTTCCTGCGTGCCCGCCGATCACACAGGAAGAGGACGAGGAGGAGGAGGAGGAGGATTGTGTCAGTATGGAGGTGGAGCCTGGCACTCAGCATCAGCAGCAGTCTTTAAGGGATTAGTCCCAAGAAGTACATGGACTTGTACGTGGCTGGAAGAAGGTGGCTGCGGACCATGTCGTCCTTAGTGACCCAGAGGACTCCAGACCGAATGCCTCAGCAAACCTACGCTGCATGGCCTCCCTGATCCTGCAAAGCCTGCATAAGGATCCTCGTATTTGTGGTATCAAGGAGAAGGACCAATACTGGCTGGCAACCTTCCTTGACCTACATTACAAGGGTAAGGTTGCGGACCTTATCTTGCCATCGCAAAGGGAGCAGAGGATGAAACATCTTCGAGAAGCCTTGCAGAAAGGTCTGTGCAACACGTTCCCAGAGACTGGGAGGTTACAAACTCCTGTTTCTGGACAACGGGTTGCTGAGGCTTCGGTCAGTCAAAGAAGGAGTGGTGGAGAAGGTGGCCCTCTGACCGATGCGTTCAGACAATTGTTTGGTCCGCAGCCCAAGGGTATGATCAGTTCCAGCAACCTTTGCCAGCATCTGTTTTACATGGTGCAGGAATACCTAGGGGCAAGATCTGACTAGGACACCTTTCCCACCGAAAATCCTCTGGGTTACTGGGTCTTGAGGATGGATCACTGGCCAGAACTTGCACAGTATGCAATTGAGCTACTGGCCTGTCCTGCAACCAGCATTCTTTCGGAATGCACATTCAGTGCTGCTGGAGGCTTTTTAACCGATCACAGGGTGCGTCTGTCCACCGACTCGGTCGATCGACTGACCTTCATAAAAATGAATCAGTCAGTGATGTAACCGAATAATTTTTTTTTAAATCTCAGATATCTTCAAAGACTGCCTATGCTGAGGGACTATCCCTGAGTAATTATCCTCTTCCTCCTCAATGATCACGCTGATAGCTTGTAAGAACATTTTTGGTTCTGGGCACCACCACCAGTGCCTAAGGCCCAATTTTTCAAACACTGTTTAACAGGGGCGTGTAATTACAATTTTTGATGCAATACCTTGCAGCAGGGCTCATTTCTGCGTTCCAACTAGAGTATCTGTGAGGGGTTGCAGTGTTGTGGCACCAGCACCAGTGCCTAAGGCCCAATTTTTCAGCCCCTGTTCAACAGGGGCATGTAATTACAATTATTGATCTAATATTTCACAGCAGGGCCCGTTTCTGCGCCCACCAAGAGTGAGTGAGGACTTACAGTGTTGTGGCACTAGCACCACCACCACCAAAGGCCCAATTTTTCTGCCCCTGTTCAACAGGGGCATGTAATTACAATTCTTGATCTAATATTTCTCAGCAGGGCCCTGTGAGGGCTTACAGTGTTGTGGCCACAACAACACCTAAGGCCTAAATTTCTGCTGAGTATATAGGGCAGGCCCCTACTTTCAAACATCCAACTTACAAACAACTCCTACTTGCAAACGGAAGGAGACAACAGGAAGTGAGATTAAATCTACCCCTAGGAAGGGAAATTCTCTCCTGTAAGAGTTAATATGGGAAAAACGTTTCTCCTTTCCACTGATGCTTTATCACCAATCCTTGTTTCACAAAAAAAACCCAAATTTTCAAAAAACATTTGTCATTGGGACAAAAAATGAGGTGAAATCTTCTGAAGAGGAGCACAGACAGCAAAACAAATGTCACAGGGGTGATAACCCTTCCCTATGTTTTTCAGAAAGCTTAAAATAGATTTTTTGGCTGTAACTAAACATGTTCAAAATTACAAACAGATTCTACTTAACAACAAACCTACAGTCCCTGTCTTGTTTGCACCGCCTGTATACTGCTGTTCAGAGTATATAGGGCCTGGTGGCCCCACGCCTTTCCTTTTTTTTAGATTTAGGTGCGGGGTTCCCCTTAATATCCATACAAGACCCAAAGGGCCTGGTAATGGACTGGGGGGTACCCATGCTGTTTGTCTCACTGATTTTCATCCATATAGCCAGGACCCGACATTACATTAAAGCTGCAAGCAGTTTTAAATGACTTTTTTTCCTTTTAAAAATTACATTTTGTGCAGGGACTGTTCTAAGCATGGGAAACACGCGCCACTTTACAGGCCTACTATGGACACCCCCCAGGTACGATATTTAAAGGAATATTTCACTTTTTTTTAACTTTAAGCATCATTAAAATCACTGCTCCCGAAAAAAAGCTGTTTTTAAAAGTTTTTTTTTTTGCATTGATACATGTCCCCTGGGGCAGGACCCGGGTCCCCAAACCCTTTTTAGGACAATACCATGAAAATTAGCCTTTAAAATTAGCACTTTTGATTTTGAAAGTTCGAGTCCTATAGACGTCAATAGGGTTCTAATGTTCGTGCAAATTTTCGGTCTGTTCGCAGGTTCTGGTGCGAACCGAACTGGGGTGTGTTTGGCTCATCCCTAGCTACTGGCTATGAACTTCCTTGTTGTAGTCCGGTCGTACGATATCACGTACGAATCCGTCGGACTTTGGTTGATCGTGTGTAGGCAAGTCCGTTCATTCGGAAAGTCCATCGAAAAGTCCGCAGGACAAAGTATGTCGTAAAGTCCGGTCGTGTGTGCGCGGCATAAGCCTTTAAAATGAGCACTTTTGATTATTCATGTTCGTATCCCATAGACTTTAACAGTGTTAGTGTGTTCTGACAAATTTTTTGCCTATTCGGTATGTTCTGGTGCGAACCAAACTGGGGGATGTTCGGCCCATCCCTACTGGTCATGAGTGGGGATAAAACCTTCTGATGCTCAAGTGGTTAAGAAGTTATTTTCTGAGCTTGAATCAACAAACCATTTTTCCATGATATTCACACAAAGTGATACAAAAAGCTACATTTATAGTAGAGGAAATAATTAAACTGACATATTTACATACAGTTATGTAAATTTACAAAATTTACATAACTGGACCTCGCATGCTAAAAAATAGGCCAATTAAATTCTGATGCTGCCCAAATCTAATGTCTAATATGATATTTAAGAGGTATAAGAAACATAAATGCCAATTATAAAAATCACTTATTTCCTTTTTATTAAAGGAATATGGTGGTGATCTGACATAAAACAGAAGGCTGCATGCTGATATACTTGCTTATAGTACCATTTATCATCCTTATCTGTAAACAACAATCACAAATGTCATGATGTCTAAGATATTTATTTCTGTACAGTTATAGCTCTTTGGCAGACTTTCCAGCACTTGTTGTGTTGGCAGTTTTGCAGTTATCACTTGAACTGTCATGGAGATAGACTGCTGATGGGTTCTTTGAGCTGCCTTATCCTCCTGGATGCCATTTTCATTTGACTTTTGGATGTCACAGTCTGTGACTTATCGTTAAATATGTTCAACCTGTATATTCTTGTTCACTTGTGAATTTGTTGTTTTGCAACCACCTGTGGGATTTAAATGTGCAATGAATCATATGTTAGATTTCATATAGCCAATTCTATACAGGAAATGTCGTTTGCTTCCTGACTTTCCTTTTCTAAAGAAAGATGAAACTTTTAAAATGATTACTAAAACAAAATAATAGTTTTCTCTATCAAAACTCTGGTTAATTTATTTATTATGAACACTTGGATAATGAAGCATTTATGGAGCACAATAAAGGAAGCTATACTAGATTTGAAAATGCAAAATTAATGCCTATTGTTAACGTTTTTCTGCTTTGAAATGAATATTTGATCTTAAATACAACCTGTCTTTTTTGTTCATTCAATTTAAATATATACCAACTAAAGTATAAAATTTAGTTAGCTGGGGGGGGTGGTGACTGTGATCCAAGATGGCCACATCTTAACTGGGCTCTGCATTCTATCTCATTTGGCCGTTTCCATTGACACAAGCTTGCCGCTAACTTGCAGCATCTTACCCTTACCCTGTACAGATTTCAAGCAAAAGGAAGGATTGCGTCCAGCCGAAGAAACTTTTGGCATATTTTACTCACACCAAATGTAGACCTCGACAAAATGGCGCTGTCGTGTCTGGGCTACACAGAGATTGACGCCTGACCCTTCTGCAGCTCTGCCTTCCTGATACTCGCGCCCTGTCTATTGCCAGGTTTAGCTTTTCAACCCCATCTACTAGGGCCCCTGTGAAGTCAAAGCCCAAGATGATGGCACCATTGACCTCTGCACAGAAAGTAGCACATGGGGCGATAAGCAATCATGGTGAGATCATGGATGATTCAGAGCCTCACACAGACCCCTTTGCTGACTTCTCCACTGCCAACACCCCTATTCTTGACACCACAATAAAGTAAATGTTGGTCTCCCTTTGTGCGTCATTACATGCAGATATTACTAACTCCCTACGCCAATTTTATGATGATATAGGAGATGTGGAAGACCGGATGGACTACATGGAAATCAAGATGGAAGAATTTGCTTCTTCCTCCAATGCTTTGTTGGATTCACATACTGAAAAGGAAGATGATATTGTTTGGCTCAAGGCAAAACTGGCAGATTTGGAAGACAGATCTTGCTGTAAAAACCTACAAAATGAGAGGGATCCAGAAATCAATCCCCCTGGAACAATTGCTTAACTATGTCCAAGAGCTGTTCCGTGTTACCTTTCCAAACCTACAGCCATGATCAAAAGTTTTGAGAATGATACAAATATTAATTTTCACAAAGTCTGCTGCTTCAGTGTTTTTAAATTTTTTGTCAGATGTTACTATGGTGTACTGAAGTATAATTACAAGCATTTCATAAGTGTCAAAGGTTTTTATTGACAATTACATTAAGTTTATGCAAAGAGTCAATATTTGCAGTGTTGACCCTTCTTTTTTTAAGAACTCTGCAATTCGCCCTGGCTTGCTGTCATTAAACTTCTGGGCCACATCCTGACTGATGGTAGCCAATTCTTGTATAATCAATGCTTTGAGTTTGTCAGAAATTGTTTTTTTTTTCTGAAACTGCCTATTGAGGATTGACCATAAATTATCAATGGATTAAGGTCTGGGGAGTTTCCTGGCCATGGACCAAAAAATGTTGATGTTTTGTTCCCCGAGCCACATAGTTATCACTTTTGCCTCCAGTTAACCCTGGCCATGTAAGCAAATGGGGGGGGGGGGGAATAGAGTGGATTACATCAGTGACTAAATATGGCCAAAGCCATATTAGGGCAATGATGTCAACACTATCCTTGCCCATTAATTTATATTACTACGATTATTATACAGAATTCATATAGTGCTAACAATGTAGATGGGGACAGTACAATTACAATACAGTTCAATACAGAAGGGAGGGCCCTGCTCATGGAGGTTACAATCTAAAGGGAGGGGGAGGTGGTACAAAAGGTAATAGCTGTGGGGGGTGATCTGATGGTGGTGGCTCGGGTACAGTTTTTAGGTAAAGGTGGCATAAGCTTCCCTGAATAAGTGAGTTTTCAGGGATTGCCTAAAGGAGGACAGGGTAGGGGCTGACAAGACATACTGGGGCAGTGAGTTTTAGAGGATGGGAGCGGCTCCGGAGAGGTCCTGGAGGTGAGCATGGGAGGAGGTAACAAGGGAGCTAGAAAGCAGGAGGTCTTGGGAGGAATGGAGAGGATGATTTGGGCAATATCTGCAGATGAGGTTGGTGATGTAGCTGGGGGCAACGTTGTGGATGGCCTTGTATGTTGTGGTAAGTATTTTGGATTTTATATGGTGGGGTAGGGGAATCCAGTGAAGGGATTGGCAGGGAGGGGCAGTAGTCAAAAATTGTTTAGTAAGGTGTATTAGTCTAGCAGCAGCATTCATAATAGACTGTAAGGGGGATAGCCTATGTAAAGATAAGTCAATGAGGAGAGAGTTGCAGTAGGGAGGGAGGAGAGGCGGCGGATTGAGTGGAGCTCAGTTGTGAGTAGTTAGGAAGCGCCATTAGCGAGGTGATCGTCAGGCATCCCTACTCCACACTCCCTGGGTCCGCCGTGACCATTCACTGTTTCTAGTGTCTCAAGCTTTCGCTGCATGGGTTACGGCATTTATCCTACTTGCTGTGAAGTGCTGTGACTACATTTATCCTGCTTGCTGTGAAATGCTGTGAAGTGTCATGCCCATTGTTTTTATGGATCATGTGAGTGCATTGGTTTTAGTTTCAGTTTTGGTGATTAAATCTTTTAAACGATAATACACTATTGGGAGCATTTTTTTTCTTTATGTGGAACCATCATCCCAAGAACGGTGTTCGGCACATTGAGCAGTGGATGACTGTGCTCACATGGTAACCCCCATGATAGTGGGTTAAAGTCTTGTCCGGCCAAACACGAGAGTGTAAGGCCTCAACAGCTGGTGAGTTTGCCATCCGTAAGAGAGTGGATACATGTCACTGAGGTGTGGTGGACAGCACGGCACAGGATTGTGAAATAGAGACACTCACTTTTTGGAACATTTCTCCTTTCTTTTGGCACGATTACACATATATATGTGGACTTTTCATCATTATTTGGTCTCATCTGGCTTTTTCTTTCAAGTACTGTTTTACATCATCACTATATGCTGAAGCATAGATACTAAGGCAAATCAATTTCCAATTTATATATTATTTTTTCACTATGACATTCAATGGTGTATATATATATATATATATATATAATTTTTTTTGCAATGTGTTATCTAATGATTGTCACTTTATAATTTTCTTGAGTACTTTAGGTATTCAGTCTCCTGAGGGTGGTGTTATACCACACGAGGAGATTGCATTTTACACTTACACTTTTGTCACTTTTAGTGTTGATTACACTTTATATTATCCCACCATACCTGCATGGGTGTGTTGGATCCTATAGGACCAGGTTGAACACTTTTTATTCATTTACTTCATTGAGAGTGAATTGATTGTTCATTCCACTCTAATTACTAGGGATATAGCGCCACTAGTCATCCATAGGGTGTTTTTCAGATTTTAATAATTTTTTTGGTTTAAGTTGCAGCTCACAAGTGATTGACTATTCAGGGCGCAGTGGTGGAAGGACAGGTGTGGGCATTATCTATTTTTCCTGGTCATCCTCAGTTTAAGGTGGGAAATAACCAGGGAGTGAATAAGTTGTTTTGTGGTGTCGTTAGTCAGAAAGGGGTAAATTCTGGAAATGTTGCGGAGGTTAAGGCAGCAAGATGTACTGTAGCCAGTAATTGGATGTGGTGGCTAAAGGAGCGGTCAAAGCCTAGGATTACACCCAGCACCCTGGCATATGTGGAGGGACCTATGGTTGTTCTGTTGATTCTAATGGTAAAGTCATTGGTAGGAAATTGGGGAGGAGGAAATATTACAAGCTCAGTTTTAGAAAGATTGTGTTTGAGGAAGTGGCGTGACATCCATACTGATACATTACTCAGTAAGCTTGTGATATGTGTGGAGATTGAGGGGGTGAGTCGAGGAGTGGAGAGATAGATCTGGGTGTTGTCTTTATACAGGTGGTATTGAGGCCATGGGAGGTTATCAACTGGCCTAGAGAAGTGGTATAGAGAGAGAATAGGAGGGGCCCAAGGACGGAGCCTTGGGGTACCTCAACATAAAGAGGAAGAGGAGCAGAGAAGATGGTGTTGTATGTGACACTGAAAGTGCCCTGAAATAGGTAGGAGAACCATGAAAGAGCGGAATCAAGGAGGCCAAGGGGGTGGCGTTTGTTGAGGAGGAGCGGGTGGTTAACTGTATTGAAGGCAGCAGAAAGGTCCAAGAGAATGAGTATGGAGTACTGGCCATTGCTTTTAGCAGTTAGAAGGTCATTGGTGAATTTTAATAGGACAGTTTCAGTGGAATGTTGTGGGTGGAATATAGCCAATGAAAGCTTGGGGAGCTGTCACTCAGCTAGTGTTACCGTTGGGAATTTCTCATGGTTGTGTATCTTTATTTCTAGGTGACTTATTAAACTTTTGTGAATGTGTAGGGGTACTATGTACCCCATACTCATTTATGTGGAGGGTGCGGATTCCCTTATTAATAAAGGGTACTTCCAGAACAGAGAAGTGTTTCTAAACCCAATAAATAAATAAATTTTTTCCGATCTTGATCTTTAAAGGTGACCATACACTGCAATCAGTTAGATCGTAATTAAATTAGATTTCCTATCCCATCAGGCATTATAAAACTCTGACATTTACAGACATGACTAGGCATGATGGGAATTGTAGCTCCTGAACAACCGGAGGGCCGTCGTTTGAAGACCCCTGTGCTAGACCATTTATTATCTTTCTCTCTTTCTCTCTTTCTCTCTCTCTTTCTCTCTTTCTCTCTCTCTTTCTCTCTTTCTCTCTTTCACCACACCACACCACACAGAAGCATGAAGCAATATACATTGGCCCAAAAGTGAATCTGTACACAGGAAGTAGGTGTGCGTTTTGAGGCCAAATCACTTAGACATACACACATGACCCATTCAAACATCACTCCATGTAAAAATACATTAAATTATCTTAATTTGCAAATAAGGATCATCTCTTGCTCAGAGAACAGTGAGCAGGGCATGGTGGTGGGAAGAAATTGGCAGCAGTACAAGCAACTTCCTGTAGACACAAAACAAAGGGTTCCCCTAGGTGGACTTTTCCGGCACTTGCAAAGGCAAAAAGTGGGGTATGTAAAAATACACAACGTTTGTATATAATAAAAAGCATATAGTTTTATTCCAAATCGAAAAGTACAATTGATAAAAACAAGCAATAGATATCTAAGGTAACATAGTAAGACTACATAGTAACCATGATAAGCAACACGAAAAAAGTAGTGATGAAAGGGTCTTCTCAAGCCCGACGCGTTTCGGGGTACTTATTATATGTACGATCCTTCTTCAGGGGCATGGTTGAGAGAGAAGGGTTCATCTAGGCTAGTTGAAAAGGGATGAGAAAAAAAGGGGGGGGGGGTTAAATGATTGGTGAAGCTAGCAATAGTATTAGATGAAAGGTTGGGATGATCCATTGATCACCTACCTGGAAATATATGATTGTTTGCTTGTGAAAATTTCTAAAAACAAAGAGGACCACGAAACAAGGGCAGGGTATGGCAATAAGCAGTAATGTTGTAGCTAATGTGGATGTTGGTACTTAGATGGTGAGAGATGCAGGTTAGAAGGCTGCAATCGCCATGGAAACGTGTGACAATACTCCCGTCCCGCCCGACCCGGGCGCGTGCAAGCCAGAGCGGCGTGCTGAGGTCACAGGAAGGCGTCTCTAAAAAATAAGAAAAATATAAAGGGGACCTTAGAAGAGGGTCCATAAAGGGTAAGTTGAAGGTAGTGGATGCATATGTAAATAGAATGAGGTTGGTAATGGGGAGAATGTAAAAGATGATATATATGCAAATATAAATGCATCAAATAGGGGCTAACAAAAATCCAACTAGTATTGTACTGAAGTGACAGAGTACATATGTATATATATATATATGGGTTATAGCTTAAGGGTTCAACAAATGCAAATATAAATGCATCAAAATAAGGGCTAACAAAAATACAGCTAGTATTGTACTAAGGTAGCAGAGTACATATGTATATATATATATAGGTTATAGCTTAAGGGTTCAACATAATATGGAATGAAAGTAAACATATAATTAATTACATACCACAGAGTAGATGTGATATGCATGAATGTAGGAGAGTTCCACATTAGGTATTAAAAAGCAGGTAGGGTGATATAGTAAGGGACATAGCAATGATATATGAAGTGTGAGCAAGGCAACTGTGTTAATGCAAAGCACATGTAAGTATGCTCCTAGGAGCCCACAGGGACCACAGTAAAGACAAGCCCAGAACTAGTGAGGTGTAGCTATACAGCTGAGCGGTAAGATAGTGAATATATCTGGAACTGGAATGTCAGAGTAAGAAGGAGTAGGGAGAAGTAACTGAAAAATCATACCTTCAGTGGGAGCAAGAGTGCTTCACGATAGCCTCACATCCATGCGTCCGGCATAGGTAGCGCCTTGGCAGGGAATGAATGAGGCTGGTTAAAGTAGTGTAGGGGTTACAATCAGCTGGCGTCAGAATGAGGCACAGCTGTGTTGTGGAGAATGTAAGCGGAGACGTGCTATACTGACCCCCCGAGGCGAGGATGCGTGGCGCCGCCCCAACAGCGCGTGCGCGAACGTCACGGCGTTTGGAGCAGCGTCGCGCACACCCGCCCCACCGGCACGGAAGTACCACTCCGGCGAACAGCGCATGCTCGCCGGAGTAGTAACATGGAGGCCGTGGGTGTGAGATGGAGAAACGCCCACGTACCTCCCTAGGCGCCGCCCAAGAAATCTTGTGGCGGCTTTCCGTGCCGGGCAGCCGCTCTGGCCATCCGCGCCTCGGGGGGGGCGGGGGGAAGGGGGATGTGTCACAGTGAAAACCACACAGAGGAGAACATATGAGAAATCATATACCAACAAGATGGAATGAATTCTACCCGATCCCAATTGTTTGTGTTCCTCTAAGCGTATTACATAGTGTGACAGCAATGGGCAACAGAAAACTTCGAAACATATGGGAAATATACATGTACAAATAATAGCTAGGGATGAATGGCATACATACATACATATTAGCTAAGGATAAATAACAGACATGAATATATCAAATGGGGGAGTTTCCCCGAGGGGAAACAACCAAGCTGATTGTATGTCCAGATACATGGTCCCCTGGGGTACCAACTGAAAAATGAATAGGGAAATGAAAACATTGACAAATAATTACTATAATACATATAGTTCATATAATGGTGGGGAAGAATGGGGAGGGGGGGAAAAAAAAAAGGGGGGGGGAGAAAGGGGGGAGGGGAGGGGGAGGGGGGGAAAGCATGTATGTGACAGACGTACAGCTTGGTGTACAAAGATAATCAAGAAAAAACACAGAAAAAAACGGAAAGAAAACGGAAAAAAAACAACAGCCAGCTACAGCAAATCCATAAATAGTTGGAAAACCAAGAATGTATTCTAAGGTGGCCGTGACCCTATTTTTCCATACCCCCAGAATTGAAGCCTTGTAGGAAGGGTTTAAAACAAACCGCTTCATTTCGGCCTGGGGGTGTGGTGGCCTTAAGTAAATGGATCCATTTGAGTTCTCTCTGGAGTAAAATTTTATTCCAGTCGCCCCCTCTGGGGCTAGGGTGTATGCGGTCCAAAATTAGAAATTTAATGGGGGGAAATTTGCCTCCATGGACCAAGGTTACATGTCGGCCGAGAGGTAGGTCAGGGTCAGCTGTTTTCATGGACAGAATATGCCTATAAGCTCGTTGCCAGAACTCAAGTTTGGTCTTTCCTATATAGAAGCAGCCGCAGTTGCACTGGAGTAGATAAACCACTCCAGTGGTTCTGCAGTTTGCAAAGTGTTTAGGAAAGAAGGGTTTCCCGTTTGGAAGAGTAGGTTTTTTTTGGGTAAGCATGTAACCACAGTAGTGGCATGAGCCACAAGCAAAAGTACCCCTATATTTACAATGGGTGGTCGATGGTCTGAACTCACTCTTGGTGATACGGTCACCAATGGAGGTAGCTCTTCTAAAGGTGAAATAAGGCTTTTCTGGAACTAAATGGCCCAAACTGGGGTCAAGGGCCAGTAAGTGCCAATATTTTTCAATTATTCTTTTAGTTTGGCGATGTTGTTGGTGATATGTTGTGATGATACTAAGAGTCTTTTTGTTGTTTAGTGGGATGGAGGAGCATTTGTCTAGGTTTATTGTTAGCTTTATGAAAAGCTTTTTTGAGGGATTTGTGAGAATAGCCGCGTAGTAACAGTCTGTCTCGGAGGGCAGCCGCTTCTATAAGAAAATTATTGTTGTCTGTACAGTTGCGCTTAATCCTGATGTATTGGGAGTAAGGAATGGAGTCAATTAGGGGTTTAGGATGAAAGCTAGCAGCGTGCAATATGGTATTGCCGGCAGTGTTTTTTCTAAATAATTTGGTGGAGAGCTTGCCCTGTCCATCCTTGAAAATCTCAATGTCCAAAAAAGTAACATGAGTATCATTAAAGGACATAGTAAATGTCAGATTAAAGTCATTCTTATTCATCCGAAGTATGAACTGCTCGAGTACATCCGAGGGGCCCTCCCACACGACAAAAATGTCGTCTATGTATCGATACCAACCTTGGATATGGTTGGTATAGTGAGTAAGATTCCCGTCTGAAAAAAGGGCTTTCTCCCACTCCCCCAGGTACAGGTTAGCATACGATGGGGCACAACATGTCCCCATCGCTACTCCCTGCACCTGGAGGTAGTGGGAGCCGAGAAAGGTGAAAACATTGTGGGTGAGGATGTACTCGAGCAGCTCAATGATGAATTCATTATAAATGGGATCAGAATGCGATTTTTGCTGAAGTATATGTCTAATTGCTGCCAAACCCAATACATGTGGAATAGAGCTATAGAGTGTCTCCACGTCAATGGTGACAAGGAGGGCTCGATCCGAGACTAAGAGATGGTCCAAGATTTGTAAGAAATGGGTAGTGTCCTTTACATAGGATGCTAGAGATACCACGAGAGGTCTGAGGTGTTCGTCAATAAGTTTACTGGCATTTTCGCTTATTGAGCCCACACCGGAAATAATCGGCCTACCCGGTGGGTCTCTAAGGTTCTTGTGCACTTTGGGGAGTGCATAAAACGTAGGGGTCTTGGGAAAATTATTTCTTATGAAAGTCCAGGTAGCTTTACTAATAGTGTGGTTAAGGAAAGCCGAATCGACCAATGCGTAAAATTCTTTATTGTACTTCTCAACAATGGAGACTGGCATGCGACGGTACCAGTCTGCATTGTTGAGAATTTTCTTACACATCATAATGTAGTGGTTATTATCTAACACCACAACATTACCACCCTTGTCAGAGGGTTTTATGGTGATGGTGTCATTTGCCTTTAGAGAGTTTAGTGCTTCTAGTTCTTTTGGGTTGAGGTTAGGGGGTCCCTGTTGTTTTATTCTGAGTTTCTCCAAATCATTGTTGACAAGTTTGAGAAAAGTTGCTGCATTAGGACATGTGCTCGGTGGTGGGCAAAGGTCCGATTTTTTCTTTAATTTGGAGGCGCTCGGGTGTGGGTGAATATCTGGGTCGTCTATTTGTTGAAGGATGCGTGAAAGGTCAATTTGATCTATCAGATCAGATGTATCGCTCTCCTCCAATAGTGCGACAAGCTGGTCCAAAGCTCGATTTTCCTGGGGAGTAAGGGTGATTTTGGCATCCTGTTTCTGATAGAGTTTTCTAAGAATAATTTTTCGGATAAAGAGTTGGAGATCTTTATAAAATTCGAATTTGTCTAATCTATGGTCTGGACAGAAATTCAATCCTTTTTTCAGGATGGAAATTTCGTTGGTGGTGAGGGGGTGGGAGGATAAGTTGATGATGCTCAAGTCATCATCCAAAAGAGTGCAAGTGTTGGAAGAAGAATTTACAGTGTCATTTGTGTGTAGGTGTTTAAATTCGGTGGGGGTGGTTTGAGACCGGCCAAAACTAAGTCTAAAAAAGAAGAGTCATTGCGACTAGGTTCGTGTATATTGGTGGTGCTTTGAGGGGGAAGAGATGAGTGTGCATGTGTAGAGTGGTTGGACAAAGGTCCTTTAGTGATGTTGTCGGGATGTGCAGGGGGAGGGGGATTGGACTTCTTTTCTGCACTAGATTTTTTGGACTTCTGGTCTGGAATGGGATCGCCAGAGAGTTGGCGTTTAGTGCCCAAAGAGGGTTTGACTTTGGGGGTGATGAGCGGGGGGATATGTGACGAAGATTTGTTGGAAGGGGGATTTTGAGGTGTATGGGAATTCCTAGTTGTCCTATTGTTCTGGTTCCATTTGTAGGCCTTACCGGCCTCAAATGCATTTTTGTCCCTGTGAGTTCTTCTTAGTTAGAATGTTTTTATTAAAGGATTCGAGATGAATTTTGAGTTTGTTCTCTTTAGTGGAGACTGAGGGATGTGCCTGGAATTTTTTTAGTTGTTCACAAATCCTAGTAATCTCAGTGTCCAATGCCGAAGATCTTTTTGTATATTCGTCTATGAGTATCTGCATGAGGTTACGTGAGCATGTCTGTAGAGCGTTTTCCCATGTGGACTTGAAAGCCGCATCCAGGTCCTCCAAAGTTGGGAAGATCTGGATGCGGAGGCCCAACGGATTCATATTGCACTTCATATAATCTTGAAATGACCTAACGTGCCAAAAAAAAAGAGGACTTCTTCTCTAAGTTCTTGGCAAGTTTAAAAAACAGGGAGGAAATCTCCGCTTCGGTTCGATCGCTATCACCAAATTTGTCTAAATACTGTTGCATTAAAGTTTCCCAATCTTGACCCAAAAATATATTTTCAAAGTGAGAGGTCTCCGTTTCAGAGGTCATTTTGTAGGGGTATAGAGAGAGTTGGGAATACAGTGAAAGGTGAAAAGATTTCTTCTCCAGGGGGGGGGGGGAGGGGGAGGGGGGGAAAGGGGATACGATCCCCTGGGGATATTTTTGATTTAGTATACAATTTATGTAATAACCTAAAATATGTTGGTCAAATGGGGAATGGTATTTGCTACCAGAGAAACATTAAACAGAAAAAGGAGGTGACCAACTAGTTTAGGAAAGAGAGCCGTGCCACGTCCGATAATCTATAAACACAAAACAAAGGGTTCCCCTAGGTGGACTTTTCCGGCACTTGCAAAGGCAAAAAGTGGGGTATGTAAAAATACACAACGTTTGTATATAATAAAAAGCATATAGTTTTATTCCAAATCGAAAAGTACAATTGATAAAAACAAGCAATAGATATCTAAGGTAACATAGTAAGACTACATAGTAACCATGATAAGCAACACGAAAAAAGTAGTGATGAAAGGGTCTTCTCAAGCCCGACGCGTTTCGGGGTACTTATTATATGTACGATCCTTCTTCAGGGGCATGGTTGAGAGAGAAGGGTTCATCTAGGCTAGTTGAAAAGGGATGAGAAAAAAAGAGGGGGGGTTAAATGATTGGTGAAGCTAGCAATAGTATTAGATGAAAGGTTGGGATGATCCATTGATCACCTACCTGGAAATATATGATTGTTTGCTTGTGAAAATTTCTAAAAACAAAGAGGACCACGAAACAAGGGCAGGGTATGGCAATAAGCAGTAATGTTGTAGCTAATGTGGATGTTGGTACTTAGATGGTGAGAGATGCAGGTTAGAAGGCTGCAATCGCCATGGAAACGTGTGACAATACTCCCGTCCCGCCCGACCCGGGCGCGTGCAAGCCAGAGCGGCGTGCTGAGGTCACAGGAAGGCGTCTCTAAAAAATAAGAAAAATATAAAGGGGACCTTAGAAGAGGGTCCATAAAGGGTAAGTTGAAGGTAGTGGATGCATATGTAAATAGAATGAGGTTGGTAATGGGGAGAATGTAAAAGATGATATATATGCAAATATAAATGCATCAAATAGGGGCTAACAAAAATCCAACTAGTATTGTACTGAAGTGACAGAGTACATATGTATATATATATATATATGGGTTATAGCTTAAGGGTTCAACAAATGCAAATATAAATGCATCAAAATAAGGGCTAACAAAAATACAGCTAGTATTGTACTAAGGTAGCAGAGTACATATGTATATATATATATAGGTTATAGCTTAAGGGTTCAACATAATATGGAATGAAAGTAAACATATAATTAATTACATACCACAGAGTAGATGTGATATGCATGAATGTAGGAGAGTTCCACATTAGGTATTAAATAGCAGGTAGGTTGATATAGTAAGGGACATAGCAATGATATATGAAGTGTGAGCAAGGCAACTGTGTTAATGCAAAGCCCATGTAAGTATGCTCCTAGGAGCCCACAGGGACCACAGTAAAGACAAGCCCAGAACTAGTGAGGTGTAGCTATACAGCTGAGCGGTAAGATAGTGAATATATCTGGAACTGGAATGTCAGAGTAAGAAGGAGTAGGGAGAAGTAACTGAAAAATCATACCTTCAGTGGGAGCAAGAGTGCTTCACGATAGCCTCACATCCATGCGTCCGGCATAGGTAGCGCCTTGGCAGGGAACTTCCTGTAGGGGCGTGATGTCATTCCTGTGTGCTGGCCACCACTTCCGGGAACCAGATATGCGCCATGGGTATATACCTCTGCGCACACAGCAGTTGCGCAGCTCACATACACAGCGGTCGCGCATCTAGATGCATTTGGCACTTCTAGCTGCAGGAACCCAATTTTTATGGAAATTAATAGTAAAGCAGATGCAGATTTCCAGAACAGAACTAACAAATGTTTATAGTGAAAGGCAACTGGTGTTTTCTATTAAACAAGGTCTAAATGGGCCATTGACATGCATCACAGTTGAACTTAGCAATGTGTCTTTGCAAAGTTAAGCTAAATGAAATCCTTTCTTATTTTTTGCTTGAGGATAGAGTGCAGAGGGATTAGAAGTCTTGTCAGTTTTTGGGGGTGTCTGCACCTCTGATAGGGTGAAGACACCTCCCAAATTTTGCCAGTTTCTTCTTCAAATTTATTCACTTCACGTCACATAAACAAACAGGAAGTGAGGGTAAAACCCTACCAATGTCTTTCCTTGGGGACACACAGGTCAATCTAAATAGTTTCTCCATTAGGTAAATTGCACTCCAGTATTTTGCTGTGTACACCTCAAATTATTAGGTATCTTGGACTTTGGGGGTTATTTACTAAAGGCAAACCCACTTTACACTACAAGTGCACTTGGAAGTGCAGTTGCTGGAGATCCGAGGGGGACATGCAAGGAAAATAAAAAGACAGCATTTTTGCTTCCACATGATTGGATGATAAAATCACCAGTACTTCCCCTCAGATTTAAAGTGAGCACACTTGTATTGCAGAGTGGATTTGCTTTTAATAAACCCCAAAATACCTAATAATTTGAGGTATACACAACAAAGTGCTAGAGTGAAATTTGCCTAATGGAGACACTAATTAGATTGACCTGTGTGTCCCCATGGAAAGACATTAGTAGGGTTTTTCCCTCACTTCCTGTTTGGCTATGTGATAGAAAGTGAAGCCAATTTTGAGAAAAGGGACACAAAACCCAACTTAAAAGAGACAAGCAGGATTTCTAACACTCACTTGGTTTCGCTCAAATGCCCACAATTAGAATAGCATTGTCTTGAGCTAGATTTTAGCTCAGTGCTCTTAATCAGTGCTTCTCAACCCTGTCCTCAAGTATCCCCAACAGGCCATGTTTGCAGGTTTTCTTTCATCTTGCCCAGATGCTTTAAATCAGAGTCAATGGCTTGGTATTTTGGACAGCTATCTTAGCTAAGATAAATTCCCAAAACATGTCCTGTCGGGGGTACTTGAGGACTGAGGCTGAGAACCACTGCACTAAAATGGAAAATTAAATACTTGCCTCTCTGTAATTGTCCTTTCCTGGTACCTATCCATGGCAGCATATGCACAATCCATGCATATGCTGCCATGAAGGCACCAGGAAAGTAGCTTTTAGACAAATCACACCTTTTTTTTGTTTTGCCATGCCACTCAGCCTAGTTAAGCTGCAGCTGGGAAATTTGTTGAAGGTGGTGTAAAATACATTACTTGGATTGAGCAATCATCTACAAAACAAATTTTAACAAAACACATAGCGGCTGATTTACGAAAGCCGTGCTCCATCAGTAGAGGTGCACGACGAGGCACAGTGCACATTTTTATATTTACGAAATGGTGCGCTGGGAAGAGAGCGCAAATTCCCCATTTACTATAGTGATCTCATTGCACGGGAGAATGCAATGAGTGCGCCACTATGGACATGGTGCATGGCATCTTCAATTCAATATTAACAGAAGATGGAGGTGCCAATATTATGGGGTGATGTGAGGAAGTTTAGTAACAACTAGACATGTGCACACTGAAATATTTCGTTTCGGAATTTCGTTTTCGTCTGAAAAATAAATTTATTTAGTTACTCCCGAAATTCGTTTTTTTTAATTTCGTTTTTCGTTAAAAATTGCATTCGTCCGAAAATCCAAATTAAGGTTGAATCTGTCATTGAAGGCTTATGGTGTCTGTCGAATGTTCAAAGAAGATTCGACGGAGCAGCTAAACTGTACAATGCCGTATAGTTTACCTGCTCCGTCGAATCTTCTTAGAACTTTCAACAGACACCATAAGCCAAAGTACGTGTGTACTTAGTTCTAGCTATTTTACTGCTCCACCTCTTTGGTTACAATCAGCCAATAACATTAATCATCATCATTATTTTTATTTATCTTTTCTCCCCTACGTCGAATCTTTCCTCCCCTACGTCAAATCTTTCCTCCCCTACGTCGAATCTTTCCTCCCCTACGTCGAATCTTTCCTCCCCTACGTCGAATCTTTCCTCCCCTACGTCGAATCTTTCCTCCCCTACGTTGAATCTTTCCTCCCCTACGTCGAATCTTTCCTCCCCTACGTCGAATCTTTTCTCTCTACGTCGAATCTTTTCTCTCTATGTAGAATAATCTTGGACTAATAGAGTTAAGGTTAGGCACATTCGACCACAGGTTTGATGGACACAGATTGTTATTGTCATCATCATGTCGAATCTCCTATCTATATCGAACTGTTGTAGCAACGAAAACGAAAATAAAGCATTTGTTTATGTCGGATCTTTCGTTTTTCGGACTCTGCACTTTCGTTATCGTTTGGTAAAACGATAACGAAAATACCTAAAATTCGGACGCAAATGCATTCGGAGGAAAACGAATGCACATGTCTAGTAACAACTGCCCAAGTAACAAATATGCCCAAAATAGAATGAGAAAGTAACTTTTTCAGAGCAAGCCTGCTGTGCCTGCAAGTACATTTAGTACTGCGTGAGATCAATGTAAGCACTGTGCATGCGCAAGCGGTTCTTGCGCTCATTTAAATGCGTTTGTTCACTGCACGGCCAAAATCTTAGTCAATGTCAAGCAAAGTAAATGCAATTGCTTGGGCTAAACGGGCACACCTCTAAACTTGAAATTTTTTTGTTTTATGCTGGTTCACCTTTATGTATTTTTTGCACACAGGTCATGTTAGCATGTTACGTTGCCAACATGTGACATGCACCTTGTTAAAATTATGTAAAAATACTCTCGCTCCTCCTAAAAGGGCATTTAACCTTCCCCCCTCTAATGGGTATGATTTCTTTGGGCTAGCTTTTGCTTTTAAATGGGAACTCCACACTCCATTCCCCAATGCCCTTGTCTCCCCCTTTAGCCCCTTGGATTTCCATGGGCTAACTTTTGCTTTAAAGGGGAACTGCACACTCTATTCTTCAACGCTCTTGTCTCCCCCCTCTAACCCCTTGGGTTTCCATGGGCTAACGTTTGCTTTTAAAGGAAGACTCCACACTCCACTCCATTCTCAAAAGGCTGTGAGCTGTCTTCACCAATCCAAACCACATCCTTTTTCAGAGCATACAACAGGGCAAGAAAGGAAAGGGGCGAAAAGAGCGATCGCCCAACCCCCTCCTGAACCATACAAGGTCACATGCACTCAACATGGCTGGCTGCCTTTGGGGCATGTTGGGCTCAGCCCAATACCAACCACAAATTACCTTGTACCCACTAGTTTAAAGGGGCTTACCACATTGCGTAAAGCCTCCTGTCTGCAGCCCCCCACAACCCCAGCCTAGGGTTGTGTGGAAGAGGCCCTTGTCCCCCTGAATATGGGAACAAGGTGGTTGACTTTTGGGGTGCCCATGCCCCTACTGCCCCCAAGCATCCACCCCCCTTTCATGGGCTGGCTTGCTGTGTTTTTGGTTAGGGGTTTGTTAGTGTGTGGGAGGGGAACAATATTTTTTGAGTTTGGGGTGGGATTTTTCACGTGGGGGTTTCTCATTTTAAGCCTTAACAGTGGGGGGGAGGGGTCAGGCTGTTTTTTGTTAAATTCTCGCAGCTGCAATGTAGATTTGTAACTTTTCTCTAAAGCCATACATCTTTGAAGCAGCATTTTGGATACATGCTACAGATGCATAATTTTACAGGCAGAGTAAGCCCCCCAAGTTACTAGATTTTAAGCAAGTTTGCATTTTTAAATGCACTTCTCCTTGTTTCACTTTTGGGGTGACATTGATTTATGTCCCTCAGGGTTGAACCTGGGCCCCCATACCCATTTAAAAAAAGGAAGGGGATGGTGTGGGTAAAAGGGTGGACAGGATATTGGCAATAGAATCATAGAAGATGTATATAAAAATATAATTTTTTTTGGATAAATATATACAAAATAGAATATACAATAAACATATAAAATCATGAAATTGAAATACATGTACAATAGAAATCGTCTGCTAATTGGATGTTGAGAGCACACAGCATTACTAGACTGGAAGTCGATTGAATATGGTGGTCAAAACAAGTCCCAACATGTTTCGGAAACAGAGAAAAGCCAAAAGGCTAAACAGACTCTGTATTAATTTCCTTCTTCAGGGATTAGATGGAAGCATGCTGGTAACATTAAGACACATATTCCTAGACAGTGTTGCACAGCACTATTTGGATAGATGGTCCCTCACCCCTCAGACGGAAGGCTAAAATTGGCATGGCAATATTCAGCAGATGAAAAAATAAAGGCACTTTATACTTTTAAAGGATTTTGGAAGATTCCCTGAACACAAATAGTAGGTGGTTGAGGATGATGTTTTCCCAGTGGGAGCGGCAAATCAGGGTACACAAGGACACCCTCAAACGGGCAAACCAACAAGTGCCTTAGACAACCGTTTAGTAGCCTGCAATTGCATGGATACCAAGGCTGTGCCATACCCATTTTAAGGCCAATAACTAGAAAAGCTACAATTTTTGGGGAAATTGTGTAAAGTGTTCTTGCCTCCACCAGTAGTCTACAACTGGAGTGGGCGGAGTAACTGGGAGGAGTGGCTTGAGTAACTGTTGTGTGGTTGGAGTGGCTGGAGTAACTGTGGAAAGGTTGGACTGGACAGAATAACTTTATGGAGTGGGCAGACTAATTGTGTGGAGTGTTTGGAGTGAGTAAAGATAGTAAACATTACACTAACCAATTGATAAAATTTAAAAAGTGCACATGACAAGCTTGATAGAGTGAGAAATGCATTTCAACTTTTATTTATTTATATAGCACATTTAATTGAAACGTTGCTGCCCAAAGTGCTTCACAGTTACAATAAAACATACATTTATAAAAACATTAGCAGCATTATCAAGCCTAGCAGATGAAGGTATGACCACATGCATTTGGGGGTCTCAGAATCTTGATGTAGAATGGAGGTGAAGTGTGCTATCTGTTTGATGATAATCAGTGTTTACAACCACTGTTTCCTGGCAACGCTCATGTCCTGTTTATGCTTCACAACCACTGCTCAAAACACAATAGACAGGATCATGATAGCTGTAATAACTGTGCAGTACTTCAAACGATCGTATTTTAAAAACTTTAAATTCTACAGTGAAGAGCTTTATAGTGTGAGAATCACAAGACCCAGACCTAGATTTTGATGCATAGTATGTCTCTGAAATATTTAAAATGAAGGCACAGTCGCAGTTTAGATATTGCCCTTCAAATTTGAAGTGGCTAGAGTGGCGTTTCAATGAATGTCAATGGACGGCATGAGTTGCAAACAAATGGTCATATTGTGAAAACTATTCCATGGACATGTTTAGTGGCAGCAGGGATAGCTGAACATTTTGATATAAGATTTGTGTAGGTGGGCTTGAAAATGAGGGAGCGGTGGCAGTTTAGAAATCATGACATGATTTTTCAGCTTTTGTCAGCTTCCACTCTAGTTTTGAACATTTTGCCATTCATTCCTATGGGACCAATTTCGCTGCAAAAACGATGATATTTCGTGAAGCATTCGGCAAAACGTTCCACAAAGTAATAGCACACCAATCGGGAACAATCTGCATAGTTCGTATATTACTGTCTATGTAGTGTAAAAGCTGTGGGAGGAGTTAGGGTGGTAAATTTGGCTATAATAAGAATAATAATAATATATATGTGAGATAACAGTAAGTGGTCTTGCTATGCAAGAACACTTAAAAAGCCAGTCAAGTGGGGACCAGCAAAATTAACAAGGCAGTTCCTATAGACTGCAATGGTATTTGTTGTATAACTTTTTGCCCATGTTAGGCTCTTTGTTTGCCCCCCTGGGCGGGGGGTGTTTGTCCCATCTGTAATTTTGTAGCATGCTAGATGATGTGCTTAATTTTGGACAGGGGGTGGCTTATTTTGTGCTAGCTGCATTTGGGTTGTGGGCACTGCTCAGGGAATGGCACTTGGATGTTTCTGGGCATGCATAACAGGTGTGCCCACTTTGAAGTTCTGTCTCTACACTGGGTGAACTTGCATTTTTGTGTGTTTCATGGACTGTGCATGTGTTTTCAATTGCCTCATTAGCACACAATCATATGTTATATAAAGCATGCAGATAGTATTCCTTACCTTGCCCTGAAAAGTGGCAAGATTGTGTGTGGGGCTGGCAAGAGAGTACATTTGGGTTTTCTTATAGAGTTTGTAACACACTTATTTTGTCTTTGTATTTTGTTTCTTATGTCTTTGCAAAACAGATGTGTTTTAGAGCAAGTTTTTTTTACTTTGGTTTATTGTATTTTTTGGGTGGGTGGGAGATATTTTCCCCTGAAATATTTTTTATGTTGTCAATGTGTTTCGTTTGTAGGTTGTTTCACTTTGATTTAGTTGTCCGTGCTGCATTATTTTGCAAAATCTTCCTCAAGATGTTGTGACTAATGTTCAAATTGTTAATAGATGTCCGTTTGTGGGCGCAGTCCTTTTAACTCCTGTTAATTTGAAGGGCAATATCTGCAAAATGGTCAGACCTCAAAACCATATTCTGTTAGTGTCTCAAATTAACATACATGTGTTTTTTGTTTTCCTTGCTCTTTTCCAAGTCCTGTTTTGTTGACCAATAAAATTTGTAGCAACTGCTTTGTGCACCGAGGTAAGTAGCTGTGGCGCATATCTGGTACCCAGAAGCGGTGGCCAGCACACAGGAATGACATCATGCCCCTCCAGGAATTTGCTAGTACTGCTGCTAATTTCTGTCAGGGCTGGGCTCAGCACTTCCTTCTCTGAGCTGGCCGCTCAGCTGTCGGCTAATTGCCAGCTCCCACAGTTCTGCTCTCTCTCCACAGTTACCCAGCTGTTGTTGATTCTGCTCGTCAGTCCTGCCTACTTAAAGCCATCCAGCTTGATCTCTGCCTTCACCTTTGTCAACATCACAGAGACTTTCTCCTGTGTTCCTGTTGAAGACTTGCTCGACTGATGTCCCTTCTGGCTCCTGATCCTGCTTGCTGTACTGCTACGTTTACCTCTGGCTCTCTGACATTGGCTTGGCTGACTACCTGATCCGGTTACTGAACTCTGGCTGGTTTTGACCACGCTTACTCTGTTTACCTTTTTATTATTATTATTAAACAAGTGTGATTTAACTATACTTCTGTCTCGGTCTGATTCATGGTTCCTGATAGTAGGCGAAAGCCATGAATTCAGAAGATACAGTCAATCCACTTGTTGGTAATATTTTTCCAGATTGGATGAGCAAGATCACCGCATGGATCAGTTTGCCGTAGCATTACAAATGCTCCTGAGTCGCACAGCTCACCTGGAATCTCCCATTGTGGCTGCCCTGGTACAACCTGAGTTGCAGGCCGTCTCTGCTGCTGTTCGTGTCTCTCTGCAGGCACCCGCCTCAAGTATTACCCCTATAAGAGGTACGTCTGGTTCCGCTCTGCTTCCCCAACGATTTGGGGGCGATCCAGTTCAATGTATGGAAAGCAAAAATAAAAATTAAGTACAGCGCTAAGTTTAGAAAGAAAGTGAAAAGCAGCCAACACACCTATAGACTCAAGGCAGATAAAAAACAAAAAAAACAAAAGTGTGGCGCTATATATCACATCCACAGCCGTGTGTATTACAATAAAGACATATAAAAATAGTGAATACTGCCAAAAAATGTATGATCATAAAATGGATAGTGTCAAATAATTAATCAGTGTTGATCACATATAAAGTAAATACACAATAATGCTTAATCTTCAGATGTGCCAGTGATTAGTAGAAACCCATGCTGGTTCCATGAGCCAGACACCAAACATAAAAAACATAAAACTTTAAAAGTCCATAAAAAATGTGTAGAAAAATAGTGAAGAAAACATCAACAGAGTTCAAAGGGGGTGATGCATGGCCAGATGGTATTCACAGAATTTTAGTCACACCAAATCTGGCGAGTGGGCAGAAGTCGCACCAAAGTCACACCAAATCTGGCGAGTGAGCAGAAGGGAAACCACAAGTGTGCATAGATTGTACATCAGTGCCGGAGCCAACACCAGGAGTAGAGGAGGCTTACCGGAAAAAATTGACCTGAAATAGCGTACGCCAGACAAGTCAAAAAAGCATAATAACCACTGGTTCTGGGAAATGCGTCTTGTCAGATGTCATCAACAGATGGTGGAAAGAAAAAGGGGGGGGGGGGGTCCGCACGGCTTCCTCTCCCATAGGTAATCCAGCATAAGCCAAACGTGTAGTTTCATATGCCATGCAAGGAGCAAACAAAACTCACATAGCGTAATAACGTTTTAAAACACTGGTTTAGTTTATTAAAATAATAAAAAACAAACTCACATTTGGAAGATCAAAACAGAGCTCAAATATCAAATAGCGGCGATCGTGAGGGGTCCACCCGACATGTTTCAGCTACGCCATTTTAGGTCAATTTTTTCCGGTAAGCCTCCTCTACTCCTGGTGTTGGCCCCGGCACTGATGTACAATCTATGCACACTTGTGGTTTCCCTTCTGCTCACTCGCCAGATTTGGTGTGACTTTGGTGCGACTTCTGCCCACTCGCCAGATTTGGTGTGACTAAAATTTTGTGAATACCATCTGGCCATGCATCACCCCCTTTGAACTCTGTTGATGTTTTCTTCACTATTTTTCTACACATTTTTTATGGACTTTTAAAGTTTTATGTTTTTTGTTTGGTGTCTGGCTCATGGAACCAGCATGGGTTTCTACTAATCACTGGCACATTTGAAGATTAAGCATTATTGTGTATTTACTTTATATGTGATCAACACTGATTAATTATTTGACACTATCCATTTTATGATCATACATTTTTTGGTAGTATTCACTATTTTTATATGTCTTTATTGTAATACACACGGCTGTGGATGTGATATATAGCGCCACACTTTTGTTTCTTTTGCGATCCAGTTCAATGCAGAGGGTTTCTCAACCAGGTTGAGATATACTTTGAGATGCTGCCCCAGGCATTTCCCACGGACAGAAGCAAAGTAGGTTTCGTGATATCTTTGCTTTCGCCTGGGCAAACCCTCTATGGGAGATGCAAAAACCTGTTGTCTTGAGTTACCCTGAGTTTGTGGCCTCCTTTTAAAAGGGTATTTGACGTTCCCACACACTTCGCTTCTGCTGCTAAGTGCCTCATGTCCATCAAACAGAGTACGAGAACTATGCCATTGAATTCTGTACTCTGGCAGCAGAGGTTGCTTGGAATAATGAGGCCCTCGTGGCTTCCTTTTCTCATGGTCTCTCGGATTCCATCAAGGATTAGATAGCAGCCTGAGATATACCTACTGAGCTGGAGAAGTTGATCACATTTGCCATCCTCATTGACTCCAGACTCAGAGAGGTACTCTCTATTAAGGAGCACTTGCGGAAGCCTCTTGTATGTTTGCCTCCGAGCTTTGCAGTCCCACCCATGCCTCCCTCACCTCCCATGCCTCCTGGTACTGAGTCTGTCAGTGAAGATGAACCCATGCACTTGGGCTTCATACGTCTCGCATCTCGGGAACGCCCGAGCCTTGAGGTCCTGTCATGGACAGACCTTAGGTGGCGTTGTTTCATCCCCAGTTATCCAGAAGGATAAGCCCCTGGTTTCGGTCACCCTTTCTTGGGCTGAGTCGTTCATCGAGATACAGGCTCTAATTGACTGTGGGGCTGCAGGCCTGTTCATTGATGCTGCCTTTGTATCGCAGCACTCAATTCCACTGCAGCTACGTGACACTCCACTTGCCATTGAGGCTCTTGATGAGAGACCTCTACAGCCTGCCCATGTGACTCATGAGACGGTTCCATTGTCCATGGCCGTAGGAGCTCTTCACCATGAGATAATCCAATTCCAAGTTATTTCCTCAACTAGGTTTCCGCTGGTTATTGGTTATCCTTGGTTACAGAGGCACAACCCCTCTTTTGATTGGCTCCATGCTGAGGTTCTCTCCAGGTCACCTCAATGGAGTGAGACATGCTTCCAGAAGGTAGCCAAGGTCCTGTGCACCTCTTCACTCTCCTCCCTGTCGGAGAAGTACCGCGATTTTAGCGATGCCTTTGACAAAGGTCAAGCAGGTAGTTTGCCTCCACACCGGCCTTATGATTGCGCAATTGACCTTCAGCCTGGTGCCATACCCCCTCATGGCTGGGTTTACCCTTTGTCGGTCTTGGAGGATAAGGCCATGGAGGAGTATGTTGCAGATGCACTTTCTCAATGTTTCATCCGCAAATCCTTGTCTCCTGCTGGTGCTGATTTCTTCTTTGTGAAGAAGAAGAGCGGTGAACTGAGACCTTGTATTGATTATAGGGGTCTCAATCATTTCACGATTAAGAATGCCTACCTGATGCCGTTGATTACAGAGTTATTTGACCGCTTCAAGGGAGCAATTGTTTTCATGAAGCTTGATTTGAGAGGGGCATACAATCTCGTGCGGATTAAGGAGGGCCATGAGTGGAAAACTGTGTTTAATACCAGAACAGGCCATTAGGAGTACCTCGTAAAGCCTTTTGGCCTTTGTAACGCCCCGGAAGTTTTCCAGGAATTTATTAAAGATGTCCTCTGAGAATTGTTGCAGTTATGTGTGGTGGTTTATCTCGATGATATCCTTATATTTTCCAAGTCCCTGGAGAGCCACCACACAGATGTCTGTCATGTGCTTCAGAAACTAAGAGAGAACAATCTCTACTGCAAACTGGAGAAGTGCGAGTTCCATCGTGAACAGGTTAAATTCCTGGGCTATGTCATTGTCATTGTCCCCGTTTATGGCGAATTATGGTTTCCAACCTTCCATGTTGCCTGACTCGTTTGTTCTGCAGAGTATTCCTGCATTAAAGGAACATCTCCGTGGTCTTCGTTCCACTTGGGCACAAGTCCAGGAGGCTTTGCATCATGCTAATGATAGATACAGACTCCATGCTGACCGCAGATGCCTGCCTGTGCCTTCCTCGCCAGGTTGGGGACAGGGTCTGGCTGTCATCTCGCAACCTCCAACCTAGTGACTTACGCATTAGACCTTCCTTCTATTATGCGTATTTCAAATGTATTTCATGTCTCCTTATTAAAACCTTTGGCCTGCAACCGTTTTACCACCTCGGTGCTATGTCCCCACCCTGTACAGGTTGAGAACCATGAGGAGTCTGAAGTAGAGTCCATTGTTGACTCCCGTAGGTTCCGTGGGTGCATACAGTACCTGGTGCATAGGAAAGGGGTACAGTCCAGAGGAAGGCTCTTGGGTCTCATCCTCGGACGTACATGCCCCTGTCCTCCTCTGTGATTTCCATAGACATTTTACCCTCAAGCCTGGTGGTCCTCCGAGGGGGAGGGGTCATTGAGGAGGGGGTACTGTCAGGGCTGGGCTCAGCCCTTCCTTCTCTGAGCTGGCCGCTCAGCTGTCGGCTAATTGTCAGCTCCCATCTCTCGCCATAGTTACCCAGCTGTTGTTGATTCTGCTCATCAGTCCTGCCTACTTAAAGCCATCCAGCTCACTTGATCTCTGCCTACTACTACATTTACCTCTGGCTCTCTGACATTGGCTTGGCTGACTAGCCGATACGGTTACTGAACTCTGGCTTGTTTTGACCACGCTTACTCTGTTTACCTTTTTATTATTATTATTAAAAAAGTGTGATTTAACTATACTTCTGTCTCAGTCTGATTCATGGTTCCTGATAATTTCTTCCCACCACCATGTCCCCGCTCATTGTTCTCTGAGGAAGAAATGATCCTTATTTGCAAATTAAGATAATTTTGTATTTATTTTTAATAATACAAAAAAGATGCGGCGCTAAGAACAAATAAAGTGAATTGATACAATAATCAAATATTTGTGCAAGTTAAAAAATAACATAATCCAATGTCCCAAAATTAGGGATGAACAGATAGAATCCAAAAGGCAAAACAAAGAAGAGTCCGTGATGAATCGAGAAAAAGTGCAAAAGGGGGCCACAACAGAGATGAGGGTGCAGTAGAGAGAATCTTCTGTAGTTCCTCACACCCGAGGTGAAATATCAAATATGCTCACCAGATCCCGTTGACCGCCATTACAGGGGTCAAAAACAGCACAGGGAATTTTGGGGCTCCCCACAACCTCAGCTCAATAGCACCGATGGGCGACAGATGGTATCTGTAGTAGATAGGGAGGATTTAATGTATGTTTCTTTTTTCTTGAGATATATTGGTGGTGGAAACAAAAACCTTTCTCTGCTAACCTGCTTTTTCATCAGCAGTTAGAGCAGTTTTCTGACTTCTATCGGTGTGTGGTTAAAGCTTGTAAGAGGAGTTTTCATTCTGCTCTGATTGTCCTATAAGGCTGCAGGACCCTCTATCTGGACAGTGCTGATTGGCCCTGTGCTGATCACATGCACTCTCTCAGAAAAAAACTATTTAGCAATACACACCAAACTGAGCATGCACAGCTTGTCCTCTAGCCTTTGTTTTATCAGGAGATGGTTTGGTTTGGGGACTCCATACGGCAGGTCTGAGCTTATCCCCACAGTGGTTTTCTCATCCCTTGTGACGGCTGACTGCTTGATTGGTGATCCACATCCACCCTGTGTGCAGCAATTCTTAGATCTAAGAATTGCTGCACACAGGGTGGATGTGGATCACCAATCAAGCAGTCAGCCGTCACAAGGGATGAGAAAACCACTGTGGGGATAAGCTCAGACCTGCCGTATGGAGTCCCCAAACCAAACCATCTCCTGATAAAACAAAGGCTAGAGGACAAGCTGTGCATGCTCAGTTTGGTGTGTATTGCTAAATAGTTTTTTTCTGAGAGAGTGCATGTGATCAGCACAGGGCCAATCAGCACTGTCCAGATAGAGGGTCCTGCAGCCTTATAGGACAATCAGAGCAGAATGAAAACTCCTCTTACAAGCTTTAACCACACACCGATAGAAGTCAGAAAACTGCTCTAACTGCTGATGAAAAAGCAGGTTAGCAGAGAAAGGTTTTTGTTTCCACCACCAATATATCTCAAGAAAAAAGAAACATACATTAAATCCTCCCTATCTACTACAGATACCATCTGTCGCCCATCGGTGCTATTGAGCTGAGGTTGTGGGGAGCCCCAAAATTCCCTGTGCTGTTTTTGACCCCTGTAATGGCGGTCAACGGGATCTGGTGAGCATATTTGATATTTCACCTCGGGTGTGAGGAACTACAGAAGATTCTCTCTACTGCACCCTCATCTCTGTTGTGGCCCCCTTTTGCACTTTTTCTCGATTCATCACGGACTCTTCTTTGTTTTGCCTTTTGGATTCTATCTGTTCATCCCTAATTTTGGGACATTGGATTATGTTATTTTTTAACTTGCACAAATATTTGATTATTGTATCAATTCACTTTATTTGTTCTTAGCGCCGCATCTTTTTTGTATTATTATTTATGGTGGGATTTGGAGACTTGATCTCGATGCAGGCTGCTTAGTTTTCACTACATTTTATTTTTGGTTCACCTTAAGCGCAGCTTTTATTTCTGTTTTTGCTTGTATTTATTTTTACATGGGGTGGTGTTTGTGTGGGAGGAAACCAGAGTAAACCCACGCAGGCACAGGGAGAACATGCAAACTCCAGGCAGATGGTGCGACCCTTTTTGCTGCTAGGTGAAAGTGCTAACCACTTCACCACTGTGCTGCCCAAATATATATCTATAGATGTAGGTTCTTGTGTCCACCAGCAGAGAGAAGTTAGGTAGATGCCACACTCCCAATTCTGAAGGCATAATAATGGTCTAGCACAGGGGTCTTCAAACTATGGCCCTCCAGTATTTCAGGAACTATGATTCACATCATGTCTAGTCATGTCTGTGAATGTCAGAGTTTTACAATGCCTCATGGGATGTGTAGTTCTGTAACAGCTGGAGAGCCGTAGGTTGAAGATTCCTGATCACTCTAGCATGTCCTGAAAAAAGGTGGTTTCTCATGTGCCCTATATAATGCCCAAAAAATATAGTTTGGAAAATACAAGTGGGTCATGGCACATCTACATTCCAAATTTGGCAATTAAGATGGTCATGCTCTATGCAATCTGATTGGCCAATCTCTGTCCAACTTGATATTTAGGAAAAATAGGTAATAGGAAGACGCACTTGAACAATTAATTCAAATTATAGAAAAATCAATCAGGCTCTTGCACTAAATCTAATTTATTTAAGATCTAACTGTTTGCAGTGTATGGTCACCTTTTAAAGATCAAAATCTGAAAATATACATGTATTGGGTTTAGAAACACTTCTCTGTTCTTTGTAATGTATTGAAAGATTTGGGTAAAAAAAGAAAAAAAAACATTTCAAATATATTAGAAGTGATAGGAATGAGATTAGCATCAAAATTCAATGTTAATTAACTGAGAACACCTACTAATTGCCTAACAAGACACATCCAATGAGATGAAATTAACCAATTGGATTGGGCGTGCGCTATTATCAATGAGAAAACCACAGTTACCCTAGTGCCAGTTGCAGTTTACATACGCAAGTATTTATTATCTCTTTTTGCGCTTCAAAGTGCGCTGGCTCGCATGTTCGGTTAATGACTTTTCCAGGGCACCAATTAATATATGAACATTCGTCTTAGTAAATCACCTTCAATATGCACATTCCACATAAATATTTTAATGCTTTAAAATACTAAGACTGTAGAATTATCACATAATTTTTAAATCACACAAACATAATGCGATTTTTCAGAGCAATGTCTGGTAAACAGGGGTACCAAATGTGAGAGAAAAGTGCATTGTTCGATCATTGACTTATATAGTACTATAGTGTAAGATAAGATTGTAAGTACCTAAAATCACTAATGACAGTTGACTTTTTTATTTATTTTTTGTATTTCAGAGCTTGTTATTAAATTGTCTCTACCAGCTGTGTGTTATCTGTTTTACTGTGACTAACATTATTTTATGATCTATATGCTATTTCAATAAAGGGGATTAAAATATTAAAAGATGTTTAACATCTTCACATAATTTATGGTAGAACATGAAATTGATATAGCTTCCCATCCAGCCTTTTTTCTAAGTTCTTTAGTGTAGGTGTTTGACTAGTTAAATAGTTGATTTATTAAAAATTGAAAAGCACCCAGATGAAATCACTTAAAAGAAAAAGAAAATTAAATTGGACATTAGACGTGCTAGACATATTATTTACTACAAGAATAGTTCAGCTGGGAAATCAGAGTGAATAAAATAGACCAGGAATAGGAGTAAAAGGAAATTAAATATGAAAATTATGCTGGTGACATGTATTTGTCGGAATACTTAGAAGTTGTGCAGTGGTTCACAGGGAAACTGAAGGTGTAAAAACATAGTTGGACATATTCAGAAAGGCAGTGCACTGGATATTTGAGGGCAGTCACTCAAAGCAACTGTCATCTATAAAAATTTCTTATTCGAGACAATTCTTTACTTTTTGATGGAGGAGTAATAATTTTGGAATGTAAAACTGTTATTAAGTAATTTTGTGATTGCTTCCCATTTGCTTTTTATGCTCACACATATCTGCATCTATTTCTTTACAAGCTTTATTAAACAAACTGAACAGTACATTGGAAGTATAAGGATGTGAAAGGATAATTGGATTATTAGCACGTGTAGAGAATTTTACATGTGCATACCTATCTTCTTTATATTTAAAGCTGAACTCCAGGCATACATTAATTCATTTAAAGCAGTATTTAATCCATAAGCAAATATTTATTATATTGCAGCTTACCACTTCTTAGATGTGATGACTGCAGTTGTCTTCTTTTTAAGGCATTCTTTCTTCTATTTTCAACTGGTGATCCAGCCAGTAAATCTGTTTTTTTTGGAGAACAAGCTCTCCAACAAATGTATTGGTTTACAAGGATGAGGCAAACTATTTATCATTGGCAGAGGTGCTTACAATGGCCAGCTTTTATTTGTGTAAAACTTTCCTAAAATGAAAAAACTGTTTGCTGTAGCTGCTTATAAAGATTTAGCAGGAGTTTGGCCTCATTTTGTTAGTATATTTGAATCTGCCATTATATTTAACACTATCCCCCCACCAAGACTGACAATGCTACTGGCATGTTACTGGCCAGATCAACAGGTAAAAAAAGAGGGGAAAAAGCCTAAAAAAAAAATTAATACAGCCACCACATCTAATATTTTGTAGGCTTCAATATAGTACATCTTTGGTTTTGAGTTTAATACTGCTTTAAATGTATTCCTCAACAGCCCCAGAGGATTGCGTGTATCAAACAGCTTTGCAAACTCAGATATTACCATATAAAAGTGGAGGGAACATCATCACTGTTCTGCATGCTGTGGGAAACAGCCTTAGCAACTGTTCCTACTTCCTTATTACATACAATACCCAGATGATGGTACCTATTTTTTGTTTATATCCCACTTTGGGACTCTAATTTTGAAGCAAACTCACCACTTTTTGCTACTGTTCTGCACACGTATACAGTAACTACAGGTTGTCTGCATAAAATTACAGGAGGAAGCAGATACAAGGCCAGTTATCTTGCACAAGGAGAGAGACCAGCAATGACTGTTCTTTTTACAAGAAACTCTTGTACAGAGGCAGAGTTTCAACTAGATTGCTGCACACATCTAACAGAAATATACAAAACACATCAAGATTCGAGTAAGTATACACAAGCCTCTTGTATTTAGGCAATATTTGCTAACGACAGAGTTCGGCTTTCACAACTTCAGCATTCTTGCCTAACGTTGGCCATATACATTACAATATGATGGTACAATCCCCTTAAGATTTACCAATAAATAAATGCTTTGAAGGCTTATCTGAGTGGATATAAGTAATAAGGATTGTTTATGTATTCCTTTACACGGCATACAGTAGTTATTTGTGAACTAAAGGAGAATGAATACAGACCATACAATTAGATTAAAATGTGTGTGGCCAGCTTTAGAGTTCAGTTTCCTGCTGATGTCACTAACAGAAGGTGGGTTCTAAGAAACTTGGGTCTAAAGATTTTATTTTTTTGGTTTTGGATAGAGGAGGGGAGGGTTGATACCATTCAGGTTATTTTTTTGCTACCTACACTTAATGTCCTGGAGGGGAATTTCTATCTTAGACTATTGTCACTTGAACATTTGTACTTGTTGGATGATCTACCTCACCTCTTGCTCTGATGACAATTCTACAATATTGGATTTCCATGATGACAATGGTCACCAAGACAAATAAAGAGATGAATCTTCCAAGTGGGGACACAGGCAGCAATAATATTTTTGCCTTTACATACACTTTAGTAGCAAATACATTATATATTGTGGAGCCAAACTTAAATATTCAATTTATGTGCTAAGTGGTAAATCTAAAGCAGATTGTGGCAAGATTTAGTTGGATTCTCCCAGGTGCTACTGTATTGGGGAGTGGACGGTAAAATAAAATGTCCGGGATTTTTTGAGCTAAACGGTTTTTCACACAAAGGCAAATTAATAGATGTGAGCACAATTCAGTTTTTAAGTGTAAAACTTTAAAACTAGCACTTTTTTTTTTAATTTTTAAATTGGCATTAACACCTATCACATTATACAAATGAACACTGTCAAATTTGTTGGAGCGTATGTATGTCACTGCTATATATTGAATACCAAAGGGAGCCAATTCTTTAAAAAAAAACATGAGTGAATTGCCTTTAAAAAAAAATTATTTAAAATGTCACTAGTCCAAAAATATTTGTCAGTAGAAAAATAAGAATTTGCAACTGTCTGACACCTGTTAAGCATTAGCTCATTCCAAACTAAATTAAGACGTCTTTATTAAATTGACTGTCTAATAACTTTTGTTTGGTTTCTCCTTATTTCACTATTCCATATATAGAAGCATGCATCCATATACACTGTCACCTATTGGTTTAACATTCAATTGTCACACATTGTACAATTTAATTTTCTTATTAGCAGTATCACACACTTCCGTTCTCATTCCCCAGGTTCTCTCTCACAACTAGGCATTGTCATTATTCCCCTTATTCTTTCCCTGTTACTCAGCTAGTGTCAGTTATGCAAAAACTCCTTCTCCAATCCCCTGGGACTTTCCTTAATCTCTCTCCACCCCCCCCCCCCCGAACACTCAATCAGTGCCAGCCATGCCAGGTTCCTCCTCCAATTCCGTGGAACTTTCCTTACACCCCTCCTCAAGTCACACAATCAGTGCAAGTCTTGCCAGACTCCTCCAATTCCCAAGGGCTTTCCTTCCCCTGTCTCTTCTCTCTCAATCAATGCCAATCATGCCAGACTCCTCCTCCAACTTGCTGGGAACTTCTTTCTTCTTCCTCCTTTCTTTCCTCCCCCTGTCACTCAGTCAGTGCCAGTCATGCCAGACTTCTCCAATTCCCCAGGACTTATCCCCCCCAGCACTTTTTTACCCATTGAAACCCTAATGTGCAGCATTGCCATCCTCCATTGCTGCTCTACAACTGCTGAGTTGTTGCTCAGTTTAATTCTGGTTCTAATATAGGTGATCTTCTCAATTTGGTTACTTTGTACTTACTTTACTTCATGACTGTCTTTTTCATCATAAACATGGCACAAAATATGGTTGTCATTTCAATCCATGTATGGCCAGCTTTACGGTATATTTTAACATTCATTTTAGTAGCTAATTAGTCTTAGTTCAGCAGCTGAATTTCTCAGTGTTTTATAGTATTTTTGACAGTAGCTAATTAGTTTTTGTTCAACAGCTTGGTTTTGAGTGCTTTGCAACTACTTTCAGCTTGATATTTCAGTACTTGTTTGCGCATTTTATTTTATTGTAATGCACATCTTCTTTTCTTCTTCATTATTAATTTGTATCCCTTTTTAATCCAATTGAAACAACTGTAGTTCATGTGAAATGTTGTTGTGTGATGTTCTAGAATTTGCTGTATATACTCATATGCATGCATACTTTGACATAATTTTTCATCATTATGACCATGTTTTATGTTTATTCTTGCAGCCCTAATGAAGGGAGGTGATGCCTCCTCCGAATGACGTTGGATGTTTTATATTACTTTTTTTTACCAAAAATGTAAATTCTCTTAAACATAAAATTCATCTGGTTTTGGTCTGGCGCTGTTTATTTTTAAAGCGGGGGTTCACCCACACCGCCAAAAAAAAAAAAATATTAAAAGCCAGCAGCTACAAATACTGCAGCTGCTGACTTTTAATACATGGCCACTTACCTGTCCCGGGGTCCAGCGATGTCGGCAGGGGACGCCAAGAACCCGCTCGGTTCTCGGCAGCTGCCGCCGCCATCCTAGGTGAGGGGATCGGGAAGTGAAGCATTGCGGCTTCACTTCCCGGTTCCCTACGGCGCATGCACGAGTCGCGCTGCGCGTCCCTAGTGGTCTCCGCTCTCTGCTGGGAGCTGTGTGTTCCCAGCAGACAGCGCGGTGGGGACGTGAAGAGGCATAGACTCCCATGGGAGTCTATGCCGCTAGTGGGTGCAATTACCTGTCTTAGACAGGTAGCTGCACCCCCCTCCCCCCTGAAAGGTGCCAAATGTGACACCGGAGGGGGGGAGGGTTCCGAAAAGCGGAAGTTCCATTTTTCTTTAACCACTTCTCTACCCGCCCATAGTCATATGATGGCCTGAGATGGGATCTCCCATCCTGGGTGGCCGTCATATGATGTCCTGGGCTTCCCGGCTGTCTCGGGGGCGCGTTGCTCGGGACCCGGTGCGTGTGCCCGGCGGCGATGTCCGTCGGGCACCCGCGATTGCCAGTTAACCGAGCAGGACCATGGATCTGTGTGTGTAAACATTCATTTTAGTAGCTAATTAGTCTTAGTTCAGCAGCTGAGTGTGTAAACACACAGATCCACGTCCTGTCAGTTGAGAGGAGACCGATCTGTGTTCCCAGTACAGAGGAACACTGATCGGTCTCCTCCCCTTGTGCGTCCCCTCCCCCTACAGTTAGAATCACTCCCTTAGGAAACATATTTACCCCTCGTGTCCCCCTAGTGGTTAACCCCTTCACTGCCTGTCACATTTATACAGTAATCAATGCAATTTTATAGCATTGATCGCTGTATAAATGTGGTCCCAAAAATGTGTCAAAAGTGTCCAATGTGTCCGCCATAATGTCGCAGTCATGAAAAAAATAGCAGATAGCCGCCATTACTAGTAAAAAAAAAAAAAATTTTTTTTTAAAAAATGCCATAAATCTATCCCGTATTTTGTAGATGCTATAACTTTTACGCAAACCAATCAATATACGCTTATTGCGTTTTTTTTTTTTTGTTTTTTTTTTACCAAACATATGTAGAAGAATACGTATCGGCCTAAACTGAGGAAAAAAAAATATATATATTTTTTTTTTAAATTGTTATATTTATTATAGCAAAAAGGATAAAATATTGTGTTTTTTTTTTCAAAATTGTGAGCTTTCACCAAAAGAAAGCTCTATTTATGGGGAAAAAAGGACGTCAATTTTGTTTTAGTACAACATCGCATGACCGCGCAATTGTCATTTAAAGTGCGACAGCGCTGAAAATTAAAAATTGGTCTGGGAAGGAAGGGGATGAAAATGTCCTGTATTGAACCGGTTAATGTGTAAGGCTATTTCTCTTCAATGTTGTATCTTAATGTGTTGGCAATGTACCTGCTCATAATCAAAAGAACTGGTAAAATAATAACTGGCAATTTAAGAAATAATAGAATTACCAGTATTTAATAATATAGGTAAAGAAATAGTTAAATCACACATTACACAGGTTAAACACAGAATAAACAATTATCAGTGCTGACAGTGAGCTACATCAGCTAGGATAATGTTCTTTTTTTCCTTGACTTTAGAAGATACAGAACAGTGAAATGACAGTTTTTTGCTTTTATCATACTACAAAAAGAGCAGATTACTATCCAAAGAACGAGACATGAAAGTAAAGAAGGCTTTAGATGTGTTATATTACTACTGTCACCTGTTTTCTTCAGATTATGCAAAGCCAAAAAAAGAATATCAAAAACAAACTAAGCATCATAAAATGTTTAATTTTATTATCATTTGAACTATATGGAAGTTACATACTAACTGTCAGAATTACCAATTACATTATAATGAAACGTAATCAATATGTTTTTTAGGATAATTTAATGCAAAAAAAATATTAAGACCATGACAAAGTTTCAGATAGGTTGCTTATATCTTGGATTTAACTAAAAGTGAAACAAATTGTTACCCCAGCTCCACTGCTAATATAAAAGTCAACGGACTGTGATCTGGTGCTTTAGCCAGGGCATTCAGGCCCCACAGATACGATAATTAAATCAGGAAGGCTGGCAACTCGGATGATCTTGAATAAAATTACTTTATTAGCTATATGGGTACATGGGTACAGGCTATAAGCTAACATGTTTCGGCTAAGAAGCCTTCATCAAAGCATTGCTACAGCGTCAGCATATAGCCTGTCCCCGTGTACCCATGTAACTAATAGAGTACTTTTATTCAAGAGCATCCGAGTTGCCAGCTTTCCTGATTTAAGTTGACTAAAAGTAAACCTTTCTACAGTATATAAAGACTATTTGAATTCTATAAACAGAAATAACAGGCAGGCACCCCTGGTATTTATGTTTATCTCTCAGTGGATTTGACTTATTAAAAGAGTAAATGAGGTTCACTGAGTAAATGTGTTCTTCACTTTTCAACATGAATGTTAGCCAATAATGTGAAGCTGTGTTTACTTTGAATATCATAAGGGAATTGCTTACTGAAGGGAGCACTGCTTTACTTAAGCTCAGTGGGCATTCAGGGACCTCAGAACCTGGAAAACTGAGATAATTCTGACTTAGGGGCAGAAAGGCTAATGACTCCTCAACCTCCTCAAAGATATCATTTGAAAAAGCTTAGAATCCAGAGATTGCAAGAGATTTAAAAAATGTATAAAAGAAACCTTCTGAATTCACAGACTTCACACCCTGTTCCCTGATGTCCTTAATTAGGCCATTGAATCCTTGCAGTCCTTATCAATATACTTCTCTAATCCTATTATCCAGGCCCGGACTGGGACAAAAAATAGGCCCTGGTAGACGGGTGTTCACGAGGGCGGTTGGTGACGGGATAATCACGGAGTTGGTCCTCCACACTGTAATGTAATGGGGTACTGTGATATAAAGAGGACTGCACTTTAAAGGAAACTGTAATGATTACAGTGCCCTTTTTACAGTGCAGTACTCTTTTGATCACAGTGTCCTTATCAATCACAGTCCCCCATTACAGTGCCCCTTGCAGTCATGCCCCTCCTTTTTCTCTCTAATCACAGTGGCCCCTTTTAGAGCCCTTTCACACTGGGGCGGTTTGCAGGCGCTATTGCGCTAATAATAGAGCCTGCAAACCGACCCGAAAGTGCCGCTGCTGTGTATCCAGTGTGAAAGCCCCGAGGGCTTTCACACTGGAGCGATGCGCTGGCAGGACGGTAAAAAAAGTCCTGCCAGCAGCATCTTCGGAACGGTGAAGGAGCTGTGTGTATACTGTAAAGTAGATCTCTCACTCTCAGGGCCCCTGGGGCTCTCTCTACCTCTAGGTTCTGGCGTGTAGTCGCTTCGCAGCAACTGGTCGGGCATGGTGTGGCCCCTAAATGGTCCTCCCCGAGTATCAGTTTTGGCCCCTCCCATGCTCCTCAAACCTTCCATCCAGCAGTGGCCAGGCCAGCCATCTGTGTGCAATTATCAGTAAGAACTGTGCACTGCTCCGGGGGGATCGGGGCTGGATCGGCTGGGAAGGGGATCACCTCTGATGACTCCTGCTGTACAGATCTCCGGCTCCTCCCACCCCTGCTCTGCTGATAGGATGACATCGTCGGCAGGGCAGTAGAGCCTGGAGAGGAGACACAGGCATAGCCGCATAGCGGGTGGTGAGCGGCGACCGTGGCCTGTGTCACCCTGTCCAGACCACGGTGGCTGATTACCTTCTGTCGTGCAGACCAGTCATCAACAGACATCAGACTGCAGCCCCAAGGTTGTGCCCGGCAGCCCTGGCCCAACGGGCAAATGCCTGGTGTGCCCTATGGCCAGTTTGGACCTGCTATTATCACACTGTCTAGCTCATTTGTCCATCCCTTCATTTCAGTGTCCCTTTATATGCTTTGGTTTACTTTTTTTTTGCTACCCAATCTTCTCAGTTTAGCTGGGTCATCTGCATATTCAAGGTGGATGAACAAATCCTCCAAGCTGCACTATTATATTCTGACAGCAGGACTCTTTTGCTGTCAGAATATGCTGATCTGTGCTGCAGCCAATCCGTCACAATGTTTCCAACATTCCTGTTAGAGGAGAGTCAATCATTAGATTTCTGAACTGGCCAAACTTTTAATCATCATCATGGCCAGCCTTAGTTGCCCTGACAAACCTCTAACTATCATTTAGACCACATCACACATTCCTTATCCCATAACACTTTTCAGTGCATAATTAGTAATTTGCAATGAATTCGAATAAAAAGCTGCTGCATACTGGCTAGAGCACACAGTAATTCACACTTCTCACTTGTAAGTTAGCACCACATGCTTTGCACATTGCTCTCATCTGAACCCTTTATTGTTAACTAAATCGAAAAAGGAGAGTAGGGCGGATTTTTGCGGTGTCAGATATAGAGATATACAATTGATTTCTTATGAATAAAATATAATATTTATTATCAAAATATACTTAAAAAAGAAGACAAACAAAACATACTGTAACTGGACAGTATGGAATTACAAGCATTTGGTGGTCAGCATCATATACAGAGGAATATTGAATCACAGGAAAGAATATTGCACACTAGCCCGACATGTTTCGCTACTCAAACTTCCTCAGGGGATGTGCAAGAGGTTTGTTATGCTGAGACCACTAAATAAATGAAAAAACAGAATTATATATACAAAGTATTGATTGGAATATGAACCTAGTTGCATGAGAAAAACTAGACACTTACCCCATGTGGTAATAGTACCCATGAGCCACCTGGCTGAGCCCCTGACTTAGTCCCAAAAGGCCGGATCCAAGGGGGTCAATTTGGGAAGGTCATAGAGGGCTGATAAGGAGACACTGAGGGACAATAGAATTATCAAAGGATTACATTTCTGGATTGAATATGTAAAAGGTAATTTGGTGTGGAGGAATGGGGGAGGGGGGAGGGGAGAAGGGAGAAGGGATGAGGAGGGGGGAGGGGAAGGGGTTAGGGAAGGGAAAAGGGACATCTCCTACTAAAAGGATTTATATGTGTATATATATATATATATATATATATATATATATATATATATATATATATATATATATACTTACACTGAGTTTTATATTCGTTTGGTTATCTAATGGTCCATAGAACACAATGATGTTTGAAGGGTTTTGGTCAGACCCTATGTGGAGTTTGCTGCTGGGGCAGACTGAAAAATCATGATAGGGGATATTTAGTATATAGTTGTAATGTTTATAATATTAAAGGTGAAAAAGTGAATGGATAGAATTACATGATAACTACAAGTGAGTTATCAGGTATGCCTATAAAGAGAATGAAGGCACTGCAAGATTTGGCTGACTATCCCAGAATGGTAGCTGAGCATCAGCAGAGAAATTAATGAATGAAATAATAAATAAAGTAGGTTACAGGAGACAAGCTCTCCATACTTAAATGGCTTGATACAAACAAGGTAATATATTGTGGGTCAACTGCAAAAAGCGATGCCACACAGCTAAATAGGGAAATAGACACCGATCTTCATAGACACTATTAATATAGACCAGCAGCCTCCAAGTAAAGACAAATTAGTGCAAAATTAAGGGATACCATAAGGATAGTTAAGAAATCATAAGTCCAAATCTACAGCGTCTTACCTCTCTGTTCAGTGGTCACAGATCCAGTGTCTCCCTCCGGCTCAGGCTGAACTAACAGCCTGAATAGCCCTCCAACGAGCCGGCATGTGACGTCACCGGCTCGAGGCGGACGTGAAGACGCCTGTGCGCATGCACACGAGCCGCTCTCCACCCTCTAACTACAATTACCATGAGACCCCGCAGTGAGGAGGAGGGTCCAGGCTCATCCACGTTCAGGAATGCCCCTGGATCCTTCAACCAATCCCCGCAGCGCTCAGGCATGCAGTGCTGTTGCTAAGGGGGTAAAATCCCATATGGCCTGGCCGTTATAAGATTTCAAGAGGGCTGCCCGGCGATGCCAGACGTATAGGTGGGCCTGCTTAAGGATGGATATAGCAGGCCCTGGGCATCCGTATGGCCTGCCAGTACAGACGCCCCGGGGTGGTGTATGTGGGAACATAGAAACGGGCCGGTGGACCAAGTGGTTCTGGGTATGAGTGGAAATTAAACACATATGGGGGTATTGGGACAGGACCACATATAGCCCCAATAAGTGGAGTGTCCAAACATGCAAATAGGTTTATTAACATAAATCCAAAACGCTAATTACAAAAATCACATAGTTACAAAAATTTCTTATGTCAATTTAATCTTAAACCAAAAAGTAAATATAGCATTTAAATCCATCAAATGACCAAATATTAATATAAAAATAAAAAAGCATAAAAAAAAGAGAAATACATAAAAACACATATATGATGTAAACCATGTGTCTACATATTCTCTATACTCTCTCCTATAGGGAATATGTAGACACATGGTTTATGTGCATGCGCACAGGCGTCTTCACGTCCGCCTCGAGCCGGTGACGTCACACGCCGGCTCGTTGGAGGGCTGATATAAACCAGCTATTCAGGCTGTTAGTTCAGCCTGAGCTGGAGGGAGACACTGGATCTGTAACCACTGAACAGAGAGGTAAGACGCTGTAGATTTGGACTTATGATTTCTTAACTATCCTTATGGTATCCTTCAATTTTGCACTAATTTGTCTTTACTTGGAGGCTGCTGGTCTATATTATTAGTGTCTATGACGATTGGTGTCTTTATCCCTATTTAGCTGTGTGGCATCGCTTTTTGCAGTTGACCCACAATATATTACCTTGCTTGTATCAAGCCATTTAAGTATGGAGAGCTTGTCTCCTGCAACCTACTTTATTTATTATTTCATTCATTCATTTCTCTGCTGATGCTCAGCTATTATTCTGGAATAGTCAGCCAAATCTTGCAGTGCCTTCATTCTCTTTATAGGCATACCTGATAACTCACTTGTAGTTATCATGTAATTCTATTCATTCACTTTTTCACCTTTAATATTATAAACATTGCAACTATATACTAAAAATCCCCTATCATCATTTTTCAGTCTGCCCCAGCAGCAAACTCCACATAGGGTCTGACTAAAACCACTCAGTGTAAATATATAAATATATATATCTCTCTATCTATATCTATCTATATATATCTATCCTTTTAGGAGACGTCCCTTTTCCCTTCCCTAACCCCTTCCCCTCCCCCCTCCTCATCCCTTCTCCCTCCTCCACCTCCCCTCTCCCCTTTCTCCCTCCCTCATTCCTCCACACCAAATTACCTTTTACATATTCAATCCAGAAATGTAATCCTTTGATAATTCTATTGTCCCTCAGTGTCTCCTTATCAGCCCTCTATGACCTTCCCAAATTGACCCCCTTGAATCCGGTCTTTTGGGACCAAGTCAGGGGCTCAGCCAGGTGGCTCATGGGTACTAATACCGCATGGGGTAAGTGTCTAGTTTTTCTCATGCAACTAGATTCATATTCCAATCAATACTTTGTATGTATAATTTCATTGTATATTTTGTGAATTGTTGTTATAATTCTGTTTTTTCATTTATTTAGTGGTCTCAGCATAACAAACCTCTTGCACATCCCCTGAGGAAGCTTGAGTAGTGAAACATGTTGGGCTAGTGTGCAATATTCTTTGCTGTGATTCAATATTCCTCTGTATATGATGCTGACCACCAAATGCTTGTAATTCCATACTGTCCAGTTACAGTATGTTTTGTTTGTCTTCTTTTTTAAGTATATTTTGATAATAAATATTATATTTTATTCATAAGAAGTCAATTATATATCTCTATATCTGACACCGCAAAAATCCCCCCTACTCTCCTTTTTCGATTTAGTCTTCATTGGGATGAGGTGTCTTTAGAAAGGGTGTTGTTTTCACCAACCGGACCAACAACTAAGATTCCTTTATTGTTAACTTTTTATTACCAGCATTAATTTCACAAAATATTTTTGAACATATACATTTTTTTTGTCTTTTTGTATTTTTATTCTCCCATGTATGTTATTGCATGTGTGTATATGTGTTTATAAATGTACAGTATGTGTGCATAAGTGTAAGTATGTATGTACTGTAGGTTTGGTTTTGTATATGTATGGATGCAATTGTACAGTATAAGTAGATATACTGTATATGTTCTGCCCATATTGTTCATAGTGCTATGTGCTGTTACAGTTTATACTGTAATGTTAGTTTATGTTGTTGCCATCTAGTGGTCAGAGATGGTATTACTTTGCCAGACAGGTTGTAGTCTTCTCCTCATAGTAAAAGGCAGTAACCTTTAACCTGGAACTGTATTTCCTTCATTTCATTACTGCTCCTGGATCTAATACACTGCATGTAGAAGAGCTCCTAAACCATTCCTGGACTAATGATGGAATTGTCTGTGAGTACTCTTACTGATAGTGTGAGGCTGCTGTATATTATTTAATGTACTGACACATATGTTTTGTTTATGCTTATGTTGTAGTTTTACAAAGTTATTCGGGATAAAGAATGCATATAGATCTGATGTCTCACGTTTCTTGACTTCTGGATTATTGTTAAGATGTCTGACTAGTGTTATACAACAGTTCAATAACACGAAGCAGAACAGTAAAAAGACATCCACGTAGCAGTCTGGAATAAACTGAGATGCCATTACTGCAGCATGAGTCTCAGATCAGGAACAAAGTACCAGGCTGATGGCATGCTACCACCGACACAGCAAGGTAGGGAGAATATTCCCAGCGCCCAGCAAGATGATGCACATTCGCATGTGTCCAGATCTTCACGGGCTAGCAAGATGTCCTCAGCAGTTAAAGCTCGCCAAGGCAGAAGCTGCCCGCATCCAGCTACAGTACGCAGAAAAAGAAGCTATGATGATACAGGAGTTAGCAGCAAAGAAAGCTGCCATTGCACGAGAAGAAGCAGAATTAAAATCAAAATTGCTCATCCTGCAGCGACAGACTGCTGCTGCAGCTGCTGAAGCAGAGGCCACTGCCTACATGGGAACAAGTCGTTCTGGAAGTGAAAAATCATATAAAGACTCAGAGGTTCCAGGAAAACCTCTATTCTCTGCAGATCGTAGAAGTGAGTACATCGAGAACCTTACTACTGCGCATGCAAAGGAACAGTCTCTTAAACCTGAAGCAAAGGAATTCAGGCCGAAATCAATAAGCCCCCTGAGCAAGCCCAATCAACCACATGAGGTCAGCGGCTGCCAGCAAATCAAGAATGAAGCACCAGAAACCCCTAAGAACAAAAAACAAGTGTTCCAATCACCTCAACCTATAGAATACATGTGGGAACAACAATGTGCAGTGGATGTCACCAAATATCTCATCCGCAAAGAAATGGTAAGCTTAGGCTTTCTCCAATTTGATGACTGTCCTGAAAACTATTGGGCATGGAAATCTTACTTTCTGAATGCCACTGAAGGTCTGAACTTTTCACCAGCAGAAATTCTTAATTTAATGATAAAATGGCTTGGTACAGAGTCAGCAGAGCATGCTAAGAGGATGAGAAGAGCAAACCTGTTCAACCCTGCAGCAGGACTCAACATGACCTGGAAAAGACTAGAAGAAACGTATGGATCCCCAGAGGTAATAGAAGGAGCACTGCTGAAAAAACTTGAAGTCTTTCTCAAGGTGGGCTACAGAGACAACGTGCGGCTACAAGAAGTGATCTTCTACTAGAGATAGAATATGCCAAAGAGGATGGCTACTTGCCAGGACTTTCATACCTAGATACAGCTAGAGGCACTAATCCCATAGTAGAGAAACTACCCTCAAATCTGCAAGACAAGTGGATGTCTGTGGGAGGTAAATTCAAAGAAGATTATGGAGTCGCTTTTCCCCCTTTCTCTGTGTTTTCTAGGTTTGTCAGACAGCAAGCGAAAATCCGAAGTGATCCCAGTTTCACCTTCACCACCAGCGGCAATCAATCACACAGACCTGAGAAACCTCACAGACCTCACGGTAGGACCTCTGTATCCACACACAAAACAGCTGTACCTTGAGAAGTCACAGACTATCAAAGCACCCACAAGGTACACACCATAGAAAACCCTGATAGACATTGCCCAATACACAAAAAACTACATCCACTAAAGAAATGCAAAGGCTTTAGAAGCAAACCTATTGCAGAGCGGATGTCCTTCCTTAAACAGAACGGCATCTGTTTCAAGTGTTGTGGATCTACTTATCACGTTGCTAAAGACTGCAAAATACCAGTAGAATGTACAGAATGTGGCAGTGACAGACATATTGCAGCTTTGCACCCAGGCCCTGCTCCTGCCCCACTAGAGACTGTAGAACCCAGGAAAGATCAGGGCAGGGAGCAACAAGAGACCCCACTCTCCTCAGTAATGTCTAATTGCACTGAAGTATGTGGACAAGGCAAGAGTGCACGTTCATGCTCCAAAATCTGTTTAGTGACTGTGTATCCCACTGGCAAGAGAGAAAGGGCAGTGAAAATGTATGCATTGCTAGATGAACAGAGCAACAGATCCCTTGCAAAGTCAGACTTCTTTGATATCTTTAATCTTAAGGCAAGTGCAGTTCCATACCCTCTAAGGACATGTGCGGGGACAATTGAAACCACAGGGAGAAGAGCTTCTGACTTTACCATTGAATCCTTCAATAAGAAAGTGCAGTTTCCACTTCCTACCCTAATAGAGTGTGGCATGATACCTGATGACAAAACTGAGATTCCCTCTCCAGAAGTAGCCCATCACCACCCTCACCTCCGCTCAATTACTCACCTTATCCCAGCTGTTGAGCCAGATGTATCTATCCTTCTACTTCTTGGGAGAGACATCCTTCAGGTTCACAAGGTGAGCCAGCAAATCAATGGACCTTATAATGCCCCCTATGCACAGAGACTGGACCTGGGGTGGGTCATTGTAGGAGAAGTTTGCCTGGGGACAGTGCACCAGCCTGACAATATTACCACTTTGAAGACATCTGTGTTAACAAATGGACGCACATCCTTACTCAGTCCCTGTCACAACAGCTTCATTGTCAAGGAAAGCTTTGGCAGGTTGACACAACACTGTGACGCCTCTACTCTATATGGTAAAGAAGAAGTCAATTCCAACATTGAGACAGACAATCTAGGGATTACAGTGTTCCAGAAAACTAAAGATGATGATAAACAGGCCCTCTCTATAGAGGATCAGACCTTCTTGCAGATTATGGATAGAGAGGCTTACCAAGATGACAATCACAGTTGGGTGGCCCCTCTTCCCTTTCGCACACCCAGACGTGTTTTGCGTAGTAACAGGGAACAAGCCATTAAGCGTTTGCATTCACTCAGCAAAACTCTGCAGAGAAAGTCCAAGTCAAGCCCTAAACCAGCCCACACGATTCCTCGTTTAGAGTTGTGTGCTGCTGTACTTGCAGTCGAAATGTCTGAGCTAATCACAGATAAACTAGACACTGACTTTGATGTTGTGAAATTCTTCACTGATAGCAAGACTGTCCTAGGGTACATTTTCAGCACCACTAGGAGGTTCCATCTGTATGTCTCCAACAGAGTGAATAGAATCAGGCTATCTTCACACCCAGATCAGTGGTTCTATGTATCTACAGAGCAAAACCCTGCAGATTATGCCACTAGACCTACTCAAGCAGCATGCCTTCAGAACTCTATATGGTTCTCAGGCCCATCCTTTCTGTACCAACCACACTGTGAGCAGATAGACACTGCTAATGTTTATCCACTCATAGAGCCCGAAGCTGACCCTGAAATCAGATCATAAATTACGAGTTTCAGTACCAAAGCTTCTGAAGCCACACTTCACTCACATTGCTTTGATATATTTTCTTGCTGGAAGATATTAGTTAACACCCTAGCCAGACTCATCCATGTCACTAAAACCTTCCGGAGAGAAACCAATAGCGATCAGGTCAGGAGGTGGGAAATGCTTCCATGAACAGGTCAATCTAGTAGAACTTGCTCAGGCAAAGTCTGTTATAATTTCTTCTGTTCAAAACAAACATTTCCAGAAGGAAATTGACTGCATCAAAAAACAAAAGACATTCCCAAAACAAAGCCGTCTTAGGAGGCTTAGCCCCTTTTTAGACAAGAATGGGTTGTTGAGAGTAGGAGGATGTTTGTCTCTTGCTGAACTTTCAGAAGAAGAGAAACAGCCTGTCATTATACCTTATGATCACCATGTTGCGACACTGCTTGTTAGGTACCATCATGAACAAGTAGTTCACCAAGGGCGACACATCACAGAAGGTGCAATTAGATCCACAGGTCTCTGGATTCTTGGTGGCAAATGATTGGTATCAGCTGTTATACACAAATGTGTCATCTGTCGCAAACTGAGAGGAAAATTACAAAGTCAAAAGATGGCAGAGCTACCAGAGGACAGAGTAATTGCTCAACCACCTTTCACCAATGTGGGCCTAGATGTATTTGGTCCATGGTCTGTTTCAACCCGTCGCACTAGAGGAGGCAGCGCGGACAGTAAACGATGGGCAGTCCTTTTCACTTGTTTGTCCACCCGAGCTGTACACATAGAGCTACTTGAAGCCATGTCAACATCAAGCTTTATTAATGCCTTGAGGAGATTCTTCTCAATTCGTGGCCCAGCAAAACTGCTCCGTTCTGACAGAGGGACAAACTTTGTGGGAGCCTGCAAAGAACTTAACATTTGTGACAGCGAATCACAATTGCAAGACTTTCTCCAAGACAGAGGATGTACATGGGTCTTTAATCCTCCACACTCCTCACATATGGGTGGTGTCTGGGAGAGACTTTTATAGGTATTGCCAGGCGAATCTTGGACGCTATGTTGCTACAAACCAATCCTGCTCACTTGACCCATGAGACTTTAAGCACCTTTATGGCAGAGGTTACGGCTATTATGAATGCCAGGCCTATAGTTCCTGTGTCCTCAGACCCAGATACACCTATGGTCCTTACCCCAGCAATGTTGTTCACTCAAAAGATGAACTCTTTGTCTGCTCCATCTGGGACCATAAGTACAACACAAGTTCATGCAAAACAATGGAAGCAAGTACAATGCTTGGCAGACACTTTTTGGAAAAGATGGAAGAGAGAGTATCTGGCAAATCTGCAATGCCGTAGGAAATGGACTGAGGATCGCCCAAACGTAAAAGTGGGTGATGTTGTTCTGTTGGACAGCCAAGAGGGCAGGAACGAGTGGCCCGTAGGACTTATTGTCAATGCTCTACCAAGCAGGGATGGCAAGGTTAGAAAGATGAAGGTCAAAACTGTAAAAAATGAGACCGCCAGAATTTATCTCAGACCTATAACTGACATTATAGTTTTGATCTCTGACTAGCTAGGATTCCATTTTCCTGTTTATATGTTTTTTTCTGCATAGCAGTAGTTATTTAGGTAATGACATAAATTATGCCAGACAGGGAGTGTTCTGCCCATATTGTTCATAGTAATATGTGCTATGTGCTGTTACAGTTTATACTGTAATGTTAGTTTATGTTGTTGCCATCTAGTGGTCAGAGATGGTATTACTTTGCCAGAACTTGACAGGATGTAGGATTCTCCTCATAGTAAAAGGCAGTAACCTTTAACCTGGAACTGTATTTCCTTCATTTCATTACTGCTCCTGGATCTAATACACTGCATGTAGAAGAGCTCTTAAACCATTCCTGGACTAATGATGGAATTGTCTGTGAGTACTCTTATGCCCCGTACACACGGTCGGATTTTCCAATGGACAATGTCCGTTCGGAGCATGTTGTCGGAAATTCCGACCGTGTGTGGGCACCATTGGACATTTTCCATCGGATTTTCCGACACACAAAGTTGGAGAGCAGGAGATAAAATTTTCCGACAACAAAATCCGTTGGCGGAAATTCCGATCGTGTGTACACAAATCCGACGGACAAAGTGCCACGCATGCTCAGAATAAATAAAGAGATCAAAGCTATTGGCCACTGCCCCATTTATAGTCCTGACGTACATGTTTCACGTCACCACGTTTAGAATGATCGGATTTTCCGACAACTTTGTGTGACCGTGTGTATGCAAGACAAGTTTGAGCCAACATCCGTCGGAAAAAATCCTAGGATTTTGTTGTCGGAATGTCCGAACAAAGTCTGACTGTGTGTACGCCCTATTACTGATAGAGTGAGGCTGCTGTATAATATTTAATGTACTGACACATATGTTTTGTTTATGCTTATGTTGTAGTTTTACAAAGTTATTTGGGATAAAGAATACATACAGATCTGATGTCTCACGTTTCTTGACTTCTGAATTATTGTTAAGCTGTCTGACTAGTGTTATACAACAATTCAATAAAGCGAAGCAGAACAGTATATATGTACAGTGCTGTGAAAAAGTATTTGCCCACTTTCAGATTTTTTATTTTTTTGCATTTTTCTCACACTTAAATAACTCAGATCATCAAACATATTTTATGATTACACAAAGATAACCTGAGTAAATACAAAATGCAGTTTTTAAATGATGGTTTCATTTATTAAGGCAAAAAACTGTCCAAACCTGCCTGTGAAAAAGTAATTGTCCCCGAAACCTAATAACTGGTTCTGCCACCCTTGGTGGCAACAACTAAATCAAGCATTTGGGATAACGGCCAATGAGTCTTTCACATTGATGTGGAGCAGTTTTGGCCTACTCTTCTTTGCAGAATTGTTTTAATTCAGCCACATTGGAGGGTTTTCCAGCATGAATGGCCTGTGTAAGGTCATGATACAGCATCACAATTGGATTTAAGTCCGGGTTTTGACTAGGCCACTCCAAAACCTAAATTTTGCTTTGTTTGAACCATTTGGAGGTGGACTTGCTGTTGTGTTTCGGATCTTTGTCCTGCTACATAACCCAAAATGCACTTGAGCTTGAGGTCACAAACTGATGGCCAGATATTCTCTTTTAGGATTTTCTGGTAGAACTCAGAATTCATGGTTCCATCAATTATGGTAAGTCGTCCAGGTCCCGAAGCTGTAAAGCAGCCCCAGACCATCATGCTACCACCACCATGTCTGACTGTTGGTACGATGTTCTTGTTATGAAATGCTGTATTAATTTTATGACAGATGTAACGGAACGCACACTTTCTAAGAAGTTTAATTTTTGTCTCATTAGTCCACAGAATATTTGCCTAAAAGTCTTGGGGATAATCAAGATGTTTTTTGGTAAATGTGAGATAAGCCTTTGTGTTCTTTTTGGTCAGCAGTGGTTTTGGCCTTGGAACTCTCTCATGGATGCCATTTTTTCCCAGTCTCTTTCTTATTGTTGAATCATGAACACTGATCTTACCTGAGGCAAGTGAGGCCTGCAGTTCTTTAGATGTTGTTTTGAGTTCTTTTATGACCTACTGGATGGGTCGTTGTCATGCTCTTGGAGTAATTTTTGTAGGCTGGCCACTCCTGGGAAGGTTCACCACTGTTCCAAGTTATCTCCCTTTGTGGATAATGGCTCTCCCCGTGGTTCACTGGAGTTCCAAAGCCTTAGAAATGGCTTTGAAACCCTTCCTAGACTGATACATGTTTGTTTCCAATCTGTTCTTGATTTTTTTTAGATTGTGGCATGATGTGTGGCTTTTTGTGATCTGTTAGCATGCTTCACTTTGTCAGACAGCTTCAATTTATGTGATTTCTTGATTCAACAGGTCTGGCAGTAATCAGGCCTGGGTGTGGCAAATGCAATTTAATTCAGCTTTCCAAAAAATTGTGGTTAATCACAGTTCATTCATGATTCAGCATGGGAGTGGGGAATTACTTTTTCACAAAGGGCCAGGCAGATTTGGACAGCTTATTTCCCTTAATAAATGAAATAATAATTTAAAAACTGCATCTTGGATTTACTCGGGTTATGTTTGTGTAATATTAACATTTGTTTGGTGATCTGAATCATTTAAGTGTGAGAAAATGCAAAAAAAAAACAGGAAGGGGGCAAATACTTTTTTACAGCACTGTATGTGTGTATGAGTGTGTGTGGAGGTACAAATATGTACGTGGTATAACTGCACGATTAATCATTAAGAATTGAGATCACAATTTTTTTCCCCCTCGCGATCTTTATAAAGCATTTTCCAGATTCTTTCTATGCAGAGAATTCTCGGCTCAAGCCGTCAGCTGTCAAAAAAAAACAGGCAGTTTGCCAAGTATCACAACATTCCTCAGCCATGGAGCTAACTATAAACATTGTAACCTTTTGTTCTTTAGTTCAAATGAATGCACTTCGGTCTGTAAATGAGGGAAATTTAACCACTTAAAGACTAAACCTTTTTCTGACACTTGTTGGTTTCAAGTTAAAATAATTTTTTTTGCTAGAAAATTACTTAGAACCCCGCAACATTATATATATATATATATTTTAGCAGAGACCCTAGAGAATAAAATGGTGGTTGTTGCAATATTTTATGTCACACTGTATTTGCGCAGCGGTCTTTCAAATGCAATTTTTTTTAAAAAAAAACTTTAATAAATTTTTAAAAAAGTAAACAGTAAAGTTATCCCAATTTTTTTGTATAATGTGAAAGATAATGTTACACCTCGAGAATCGTGATCTTTATTCGAAGCAAAAAAATTGTGATTCTCTCTTTGGCCAGAATTGTGCATACTAATACATGGATGTATGAATATATGCATGTTTATATGCTTTATGCTTTCTATTAGTACATCATACTTTATGTTTTTCACTTTACTCCATGCAAACAAAGTTCAGAGTCATCTACTATTCTAGTTAGTCTTATTTCATAATTTTCATGCTTTGTTTGTTTTTCTTGTAAATTCTTCACCTGCAGTCCTTCCTTATCCTATCAGATCCCAGTTCCCTCCAGTCACACACACTGCTCTACGGTTTATTGCGTAATTTTAGCCATATGTCACATATGTGAAATAAATTGAGGGTTTTTTTTCTCTCAATTTTTTGTGTCACACTGGCACATTGATATGTATATGTTTCTGCTTCGCTTCACGATTTATAGACATTGTTGCCCCATCTGTATTAGTTTTCTTTCAGCAATGATCCTGTATACCCCCCCCCATTTCATTATATTTCTACTTCCTCTTATTTTTCCTTCCTGGCCAATCAGTACATACCTTCTCAGTCTATTACCCATGTCTATTAATAAAAATATGTGTGGTTAAAGTTCTTCTTACTCATGTCAATATCAGTATCAGTGTCTTTCCATTTATGTACCAGTATGTTTACACAGCTCTCCTTCACCTCTCTGCAGCTCCACTCCTTCTTTCATTCTCATCTGAGACCCACCAGTACTGTTCAGTCCTCCCCTTGTCCATCATCTATGTCAACACCAGCACACTACCCCATAGTCCTTATGCAATGGGTATCCTCCCCCCATCCAAATGTGATGCTTTTTCTTCTATTTAAATTCCCACAATGAAAAATCTCTCTCCTTTGCTGTGCTCATTTAAACTGGTTATATACTAGAAGAATTTCAAACTCAAATTTATTTTTAAAAAATTCATAGGAAAATGTGTACAAAAATTCTCAGAACATTTGACTGTTGTTTGAAAGTAGTTCAATGTTTCATTTACTATTTACATTTAATTTAGGAATGAATAGACTTTACCAAACAACAACCATAACTGTTAGAAATTTGTACATATGAGAAAACGTTTCCATCCTGTTTTATAAAACTTTTCTTGTGACTGTGGTCGAAAACAAACGTCGATTTGACCCAATAATGATTAGGAAAATGAATGCATGTTCTTACAACAAAAAATGTTGAAAAAAATTCTACTAGTGTATACCCAGCTTCACACTGACCTAACCTGCCCTTCTGAAATGTTTCCAAGCAGTGTAACACAGGTATGTGTCTCTTTATGTTCTCTTTCATATGCTTTCTTATTCACTGATATACATTCACCCCATCATTTCCACTGTGAGTTTGACATTTCCTTTCAGTACAGATCTGCTCACCTGAGTCCATTTAATCACAGTCTAAATACCTGAGGGATGCTTTCCCTCATTTTATAAAATCTTGCAGTGATAAAAATGTATTGAGGGGTGTGGCTTAGCGATGGCCAAGCGAGGAAGTGTTTTCTGAGTGCTCCTGATCTTCCCATTCCATCCCGCTAAATTGACGGCTTCACCCGGGTAACTGGGAGGCATGATAGCTACCAAAAGATACAGGACAAGATCAACCGATCACTCACCCCTCGGAGCGGTATCCAGCACTATTTCCGAGACTCACAGAGGATATCGCCGGGCGCCATTGTCTCAGCGCCACGTGCACAGTATATGGCAGAGGAGGCTGTCAAGCAGTATGCCTGATGACCTCCGTGCCATCTTACAGGCCCTCCCTACCAAGGCTGACATTGAGACCCTTATCCTCCGTGTGGAGGAAGCACATAGTCAGGATATTCAGGAGGTCAGGGAGGAGTTATATGCCAGTTAGACCAAGTTGGCTTTGTCCCAACCAGGGAGGCAAGGGACAACACAATTAAAGTCCTTAACCTCCTACATGCGGTCAATAAAGATAAAACTCCCTGTGTCTTCCTAAGCACGGACGTGGAGAATGCCTTTGACAGGATGAACTGGCAATTCATGCCTTCTGTTCTAAAGCATATAGGGCTGGGCAACACCATGTTAAACTGGATAAACTCGATTTATGCTGAACCCTCAGTTCGTGTCCGAGCCAACAGGGTTCTGTTGGACTCCTTTGAGATCAAGAATGGAACACTCCAGGGTTGCCCATTGTCCCCGCTCCTTTTCACCCTGTCACTGGAATCTTTCCTGCGCACTGTGCGCGCCAACCTGGACATCACTGGAGTGTTTATGGGAGAAGCACAGCAGGAGATTGCCGTATATGCGGACGATATGCTGTTCTCACTCCAATGATCTCCCTTCCAAACCTCTTATGAGAATTCAAAACATACTGTAGCCTTTCGAACTTGAAGATTAATTTCAACAAGTCCGAAGCCATGGGTGTAGGTTTACCCCCGCGCCTTAGCACAACTCTCCAATCCAGCTTTAAATTCAAGTGGACGAACACTGCTCTGAAGTATCTGGGTACATACATCCCCCCCAAAATGTCACAGATATCCACCTGAATTTTCCTCCGCTACTGGCAGTAGTGAGGACACTGCTCGCCAAGTGGCATACGGGGTTACATTCATGGTTTGGTAGATGTAATATACTCAAGATGTGCATTCTTCCTAAATTTCTCTACCTTTTACAAGCCCTCCCGATCCAAATCCCCACTAGCTATTTTGACCAGACTGAAGCTCTTTTTTTTACTTTGTATGGGCACACAAGAGGCCTAGACTTAATAGACCACTACTTACGTTACCCAAACAGCATGGAGGTCTAGCAGTTCCGGACCTTCGTAAATACCACCAAGCGACTCATGTAACCAGACTGATTGACTGGAATCGTCATCAGTCCACTAAATTATGGCCCCGGCTAGAACAATCCCAGTGTAGCATACCTCTGAACAGAGCTCCCTGGTGCTATAACTTGTTACCAAGAGACATGAAAACCCGCCCCCTGATAGGTATGACTTTACGAACCTGCTCATCCCTCTTTAACAGATCCCGTCGTACGACACCTGATTCCCCGCTTCGTCCAATATTGGGAACCCCGAAGTTTGCCCCCCGGTTACACGGACCCTATCTTTTGCTCCCTGAGAAGCTCAGGTCGCTTTCAAGCCTCCCATTTTCTCGTAAATGGTAAATGGGTGACCACATCCGAAGGAATTATCAAAAACTGTCTCTTGTCATTTTTAAAATTTTTGACAGTCTTTTAGTGAAATGGTAGGGGTAAGTACCCCCTTACCATTTCACACAGGGGGGGCGGGATCTGGGGGTCCCCTTGTGAAAGGGGGCTTCCAGATTCCGATAAGCCCTGCACCCGCAGACCCCCACAACCACCGGCCAGGGTTGTGGGGATGGGGCCCTTGTCCTCATCAACATGGGGACAAGGTGTTTTGGGGGGCTACCCCAAAGCACCCTCCCAATGTTGAGGGCATGTGGCCTGGTACGGTTCAGGAGGGGGTGCAGCACTCTCGCCCCCCCTCTTTTCCTGCGGCCTTCCAGGTTGCGTGCTCGGATAAGGTTCTGGTATGGATCTTTGGGGGGACCCCACGCCGTTTTTTTGTTTTTTTTTTTGGCGCGGGGTTCCCTTTAATATCCATACCAGACCTGAAGGGCCTGGTATGGAATTTAGGGGGACCCCATACGTCATTTTTTTAAAAATTTTGGTTCGGGGTTCATTGTATCCTGAGTGAGCCTAGGAGTGGCCCCAATGCTTATTTTGACACCGTTTAATTACTGTGTCACAGGACTGAAGGTGAGCGCAAGCACATGTGGGGTGTCACGGGAGAGCACAGTTTTCACGTGTTGTGATTTATACACCCATCAGAAGAAGCATGATGTTTATTCATTTTATGGACAATATTTATTCACGTTTTTTTGTGATTTGTATTTATTAATTGGGATATACACTCATTTGTCACTGGAAAGTGTTTTGATATTTATATTTTAGCACGTTGCACTTTTATTAGTTACTACCACGATTGCACCTTTATATGCACTTGGTGGTTTATCATTTATAGTTATTTGCATTATATTTTATCTGTATGGTTTTATTTATCACATTACATGTATTTTATATGTGAAAATATTTTTTATATATTTTATATGTGACACTATACCAGCGCGGGCACATTTACTATTTTTTATCTATCTACACGCAATGAAACGTGGTTCAGTGCTTGCAGCTTAAATAGTTTACTCCTTAGAGGCATTAGTCCATCTGTGGCTCGCAAGACACCTATATTTTGTTCTTAATAGCTGGTGAGTTTGAATTTCAGAAGAGAGTGGAATCACGTCACTGAGGTGTGGTGAAATTTGCGGATCACAGCAGAATGATTTTGAGGACACCTGCACTTTCTTCTTGGAGTGGTGTTTTCTTATCACACATTATCATCACTGTTTTTGTGGACTATTTTTGGATTTTTTTTTATTTCACTTTGGACTTTATTTATTTATTATATTGTTGAGTGCTAAGTTATGATGCATCACCTTTGAGATTCAGCACATCTCTAACTCACCCCAAGGTACTAAGAACGGTGGGGTTTCAAGCAATTTTTTTTTTCCATCATTGTTATAGTTAGCGCCGCTATCCATTGGAGGGTGGATTCTGTTTATTTATTACATGTGTGTCTAGTTTTTCTGTTGCATTTATCTCACGAAATAGATGCCCTTTCACAAAACGTACAAGTTGATAAAACTATGATGAGATAATGCACAGTGAAAAACACATTTCAAATCCAACAGTAGATTGAGAGATATTAGCAATTGTATTTATATGCAGATCTAGCCTTTTCTTGTGAAGTGCCTGCTGTCCGTATCTTCTGAGCCTCCTTGTTGTTAAGTAAGGTTGCCCTGACCTTGTTTTAGGCAATTCCTTGCCTTAAAATTTATTATACATTATTGACTATCTAGAATAGGTGCAGCAATGATGTAGCATGCACATCATTGGAAGTCAAAGGTTTATGGTCACCATAAATTTCAAAAGGTGCCCATATAGTTTAAACAGAAGTATCTAAATGTATTCTCCAAAGGTGAGAATATTATTTGAATTTAAGAGCTACAAAACTGTGGAATCATCTTTCATTAGAACTGATTTAAACAGACATGAAACAAACTATAGAAAAAAACCGATATCCGTTTTAAACAATATTTATTTTTTTCTATATGTTTAGAAGCTTGAAAAACTAATATTTTGCACACACACATACTGTATGTAGATAGATAGATAGATAGATAGATAGATAGATAGATAGATAGATAGATAGATAGATAGATAGATAGATAGATAGATAGATAGATAGATAGATAGATAGATAGATAGATAGATAGATAGATAGATAGATAGATAGATAGATAGATAGATAGATCTATATATATTTTTAAATATACTTGCAAAAGACCATTTTAAAAGCAACATTTAACACAGGCTTTTTTATGACACTAGGCTTGCAAAGTATAACCAGATTTCTAATTAAAAAAAAGAAGCCTTTCACTGTCAAGTTTAAAATCCGAGCAGATTCCTTCTCTGCTAACAGGACAGAGAGGAAGGGCCCTAATCTGTATCATTCAGCTGCTTCCTATTTATATGGCATATCTGTGTTTATCAAGACTAGTAGCCCTACAAAGCAGGGAATTCATGATGCTTTGATGTTGCCACACTATATAAAATGTACTTCTGTTTTTTTCTGTCTTATCTGAAAGCTTAGTAATTTTCCAAGACTGGAAATTTTCTGTTCTATTGCTCCACTATGTATTATTTATTTTCAATAAAATTATCGTCCTATACTTCTATTGTTGTTGGCCTTTTTGTCTGGTCCAAAGCTGTTAGTTCTCTGTCGGTAAATTGTGCATTGTCTCACAGTGTACAATTTAACCACTTGCCTACTGGGCACTTTTACCACCTTCTTGCAAAGGCTAATTTTCAGCTTTCAGTGCTGTCACACTTTGAATGACAATTGCGCAGTCATGCAACACTGTACCCATATGACATTTTTATGATTTTATTCTCACAAATAGAGCTTTCTTTTGGTGCTATTTAGTCATCACTGTTTTATTTTTTAATTTTTGCTAAATAAACAAAAAAAGAACATCTTGAAAAAAATAAATAAAATGTAATAGTTTGTTTTAAAATTTTGCAAACAGGCAATTTTTCTCCTTCACTGATGGGCACTGATAGGCGGCACTGATAGGCGGCACTGATAGGCGGCACTGATGGGCACTGATAGGTGGCACTGATGGACACTTATAGGTGGCACTGATGGGCACTTATAGGCAGCCCTGATGGTCACTAATGAGCCTGCACTGATAGGTGTCCCTGATGGGCACTGATAGGTGGCACTGGTGGGCACTGATTGGCAGCACTGGTGGGCACTGATTGGCAGCACTGTTGGACACTGTTTGGACTGCACTGATAATCAGTGCCCTGATTATAAGTGCATGTGTCCCTAACACAAGCTGGTTACCGGCACCCGTCTTCTCTCCTCACACTGTAAGCGTGAGGGGAGAAAAGCCGATAATTAGCTTGTGTTTACATCCTGTGATCAGCTGTCATTGGCTGACAGCTGATCACATGGTAAAGGGCTGCTGTGATTGGCCCTTTACCCTGATCTGTAATCAGCTGAGTTCAAAGAACTGGACAATCACAGAGTGCACTGCCCGCGTGCCACAAGGGATGCCCACCTGGGACTGGAAGCCTGCACTGTAGCCGTCTTTCGGCTGTAGTGTGGACGGCAAACGGTTAAATCAATCTGTTTTTTTTCATTGCTGATTTTTTATTGTGTATACTCTAGGTTTGAAAGTTATGATGCATCATGGAAAAACATTATGCTGTTGAACTCTATAAGACCATTTTTTTCATTCTAGATGTGTGCTGAGGCCAAGAAAGGGTTGGGAACTCAACAAGGAGCATTTTTTTTTCTGGTTTTCTATGACAAATAAGCAAATGTGACTGGGTCTTAAGACTGAATTAGAGAAATTGTTGGTGGAGAAGGTTGTAGTTGCTCAGAGATGTCCATTAATCCCTAGCAAGATGCTAGATTAAAGTAGTAGTTTAATATATTGGTGAAAGTTGGTTTATTTGTGATTGTACTCTCTAAAGTGTTGCAGAAATTGTTTACTTCAGAAGATGTAAAAAAGCAAATACACTATATTTGTGCCAAAAATGAGCTACTACAGCATAACTTAAATGAGAAAAAGCATACAGGAAAATAAAAGTTCTTGCTTTCATACTTAATTTTATTTCTTTTCAATGAAAAAATTATATCAGAATATTCGTTATTAAAGTTCTATTCGGACTATAAATTAACCTCTTAGTGCCGACAGTACGCAACTATGTGTACCAAAATGTAAACAAACATGTGCCGAGAGCACATGCCCCCCGCGCTCCTGACACAGCTACCTATGCCTAACAGAAAGCTCCCGATCGTTACTTGAGATTGGAAGCTTTCCAAGCATGTGACCGCTGTGACAGCCAATCATGGTGGTCACATGATCATAAACCCTGCCCCACATCCCAGCATCAGAAACCCCTTAAAGGGCTGGGAGGAGCTGGAGTTAAGGGGTTAAATAAAAGCACCTTTTGGATATATTGCCATCCTTTTACATGCTAAAAAGGATGGCAATTCAGTAACGTGATGTCAAGTGTATATTTTAAAGTATATATATTCTGTCTAAATGAGCCAACGGTTAGAGATTAATTAATTATTTATGCCCTATATTTTAAATATTTTTGAAAAGTGGATTTATAGATATTTCACTGACTTGGGATGGTAATACTTAATTGAAATAAGGAATATATTCAAATTATAACTGAAAATGTCTCAAGTGAAGAAACCCTTAAATCAATTTAATTTATTATAGTATGTCCACCGGCTGATGCCGCATCTAATTTATAAGCTTTCCAAACCAAATGATTAGTCCATTTAAAAATAAATTGATAATGTCAAGTTTATTTAACTGGCAATTAAATTAATGAATCTTATTTAAACCTAGGTACCATTTTAACATGTTGAATTGGGTAAGCGTTTGTACACAAGTAATGGAAGAAAGTCAAGAAATCAAGTAGAATTCAAATCTAATCTGAAAAAGATTGTTAAATTTAGCACTACAATTCTATTTTAACCTGAAGGATCCACAACTAACAATGTAAAAAAGTTATTGTCCTCAGTTTTTTACCTAATTGATGCCTACAGTAAGTAGTGATAACCTGAATGTACATCGTTTCAGTTCCAGGCTGGTTCAGCAAGCTCTACTGAAGTTTGAATGATGAATTAGAACCCATATAAAGTCATGGAGGGCTGGGGCACATGTACCAAATCAAATTTATTTTTTACATTCCATTTGGCAGGATGCAGCTATTTCTATAATGCTTAATGTGATACATTAAAATACTTTTCTTTAAATAACATGCCCTTACAATGATGGCCTTAACTTCTGTATGAGATATACAACCTACTCCAGCAAAACTAACATTTTAAAAGAAAAAAAATTTTGTTTAAAGTGGTTGTTAACCTCGGACATGAAATCTGAACAAAACACATATTTCTATAATGTTTACATGCCTCTCTCCAGAGCACAAAATGTTTTTTCTCTCTGCTGTCTGGTTCCTCTGTTATCTGCCTGAGTAATTTCTGAAAAGTTTTCTTGACACCAGGAGGTAAAAAGGTGACTATGGAGAAATCTCCAGCTGATTGACACCCTCAGCACTGTTCCTGTGTGCTGTGTGAAAGGGGTGTGTCCCTTGGCTCCAATCAGCTCTCAGAGCTCCTGTAGAGTGTATAACTATAGATCCCTGCCCCCTGCTTTGTGAGTCTGTGAAAAATCCTTTTCATCTCTGAGTTTTACAAGGATGTACAGTAGAGGAAAATGGCTGCAAATAAACAAGTACAATGTGTGTAGGAGTATTTGTTTCACCTCTGTATAACCTGTGTCCAGTCACTTCACAGGGTATAGGTAAGGGTTTACAACCACTTTAAATTACCAGTAATCCTTGGCTCCTAGGTCCTTTGTTCTGGTGTTAAAAACTATAAGGTAAACAATTGACATCATGGAATTTTTTTTAAAAAAGGACTTGTCAAAAAGTGTGGTGTCTTTATTTGCTGTTTACTTTTATTTTGCAAGGAGTAGGGGTCATATGTACCCCTACTCATTCACATAGGAAGGGACTGGTATCTGGGGGTCTTATAATTCTTAAAGGGGGCTTACAGATTCTGATAAGCCCGTGCCAGCAATCCTCCACAGACAGAGGGCTGATTTGTAAGGAGGAAGCTCTTGTCCCCTTTTTATGTTGGTGGCATGTGACCTAGCATGGTTTAAAAGGGGGTGCTTGCTTGTTCTCAACTTTTACTAGCCTGCCAGCTGCATGTTTAGATAAGGGCCTGGTATGGATTTTGGAGGGACCCCCATGCTTTTTTTCTTTTTTTGTGTGGGGCCTCCCTTTAAAATCCATACCACACCCAAGGGTGTAGTATGGAATTTGAGGGGAACACAAGTTGTTTTTGTTCTTTTGTTTTGTTTTTTACTACCCCCATGCCTATGATTATATTCATATGACAGTTGAATAGATCGGGCAGGGATACATCACTCGTTGCTAGGCTATTTGCTGAACCCTTGAACAAGCAAGACCCAGAGCTCATATCTAACAGTAAGCAAAAAAATAGTTTAGCTGGATTACAGTGAAGATTCAAATAAAGAAGGTTCACACAAGGTCCATTTAGGTGTTAAAACACTGTTACTGAAATATATATATGCATACAGTATAATACATTGTGAAGGGGAGTCTTCCTTATGTCTGGACCTTCCCCTTTAAGAATGGGTGGTTTTAATAAGCGATAAAGAGATAGGTATCCCCTGGATGAAGAACCATTTAGGTTTCAAAACTTATTGGAAGTAAACTATGAAAACAAGTGTCCCAGGAGTTGCCATTAGGGATGGTCAAACGGTTCAAAACTGATTGCGGCTGTAATGAATTGTCGGGTCTCGGCAATATATATAAAACCCACTGAAAAAAATGGCATGGGTTCCCCCCAGTACATTACCAGGGCCTTTGGGTTTGGTATGAATATTAAGGGAAACCCTGAACCAAACATTTAAAAAAAATGCATGGGGGTCCCCAAAAATCCATACCAGGTCCTTCAGGTCTGATATGGATGTTAAGGGGAACCCTGTGCCAAATTTAAAAAAAATGGCGCAGGGTTCCCCCCAAAACCCATACCAGACTCTTATCTGAGCACGCAACCTGGCAGGTCACAGGAAAAGTGGGGGGGTGAGAGAGCACCCCCTTGAACCGTAACAGACCACATGCCCTAAAATAGGAAGGGTGCTTTGGAGTAGCCCCCCCAAAGCACCTTGTTCCCATGTTGATGGGGACAAGGGCCTTATCCCCACAACCCTTGCCTGGTGGTGGGGGGCTTATTGGAATCTGGAAGCCCTCTTTAACGGGTTCAATACAGGGCATTTTCACCCCCTTCCTTCCAAGACCAATTTTTAGTTTTCAGTGCTGTCGCACTTTAAATTGCGCGGTCGTGCGACGTTGTACCCAAACACAATTTACGTCCTTTTTTCCCCACAAATAGAGCTTTCTTTTGGTGGTATTTGATCACCTCTGCGGCTTTTATTTTTTGCGCTATAAACAAAAGAAGAGCGACAATTTTGAAAAAAACACTATTTTTTACTTTTTGCTATAATAAATATCCCAATTTTTTTTTTTTTTAATTTTCTTCAGTTTAGGCCGATACGTATTCTTCTACATATTTTTGGTAAAAAAATTGCAATAAGCGTATATTGATTGGTTCGCGCAAAAGTTATAACGTCTACAAAATACAGGATAGATTTATGGCATTTTTAAAAAATAATAATTTATTTATTTTTTTACTAGTAATAGCGGCGATCGCGATTTTTGTTTCATGACTGTGACATTATGGCGGACACATCAGACACTTTTGACACATTTTTGGGACCATTCACATTTATACAGCGATCCGTTCTATAAAATTGCATTGATTACTGTATAAATGTGACAGGCAGTGAATGGGTTAACCACTAGGGGGAGACGAGGGGTTAAATATATTTCCTAGGGAATGATTCTAACTGTAGGGAGTGGGGACGTACAAGGGGAGGAGACCGATCAGTGTTCCTCTGTGCTGGGAACACAGATCGGTCTCCTCTCAACTGACAGGACGTGGATGTGTGTGTTTACACACACACATCCACGGTCCGGCCCGGTTAACGGGCAATCGTGGGTGCCCGGCGGACATCGCGGCCGCCGGGCACACGCACCGGGTCTCGAGAAAGGTGGCGCGCCCCCTAGATGGCCGGGAAGCCCAGGCCATCATATGACGTCCACCCAGGATGGGAGATCCCATCTGTGGATGTCATTTGACAATACGCGGGTAGTGAAGTGGTTAACAAAGGGACCCCCAGATCCTGGACTCCCCCCCATGTGAGTTGGTAACGGGTACATTGTACCTGAAGGCTCTGGTATGGATTTTAGGGGGGACCCCTACGCCATTTTTTTTTCAATTTTGGCGCAGGGTTCCCCTTAATTTCCATACCAGATCTGAAGAGCCTGGTATGGATTTTGGGGAGACTCCCACGCATTTTTTTTTTAAATTTTTGGTTTAAGGTTACCCTTAATATTCCTACCAGACCCAAAGGGCCTGGTAATGGACAAGGGGGGAACCAATGCCATTTTTTTCAAGGCGTTTTACCTATATTGCCGAGACCCGACAATTCATTACAAGCCGTGATCAGTTTTAAATTACTTTTTTCCTTTAGAAATGTCATTTTGCTGTGGTACTTAATGTGTATTCTGTCCCACTGGTACCCAGAAAGTCCATTCTTTTTTTTTTTTTTTTTGGAGACTAGTTTGGGGAACTATCTCTCTAATATATTAAACAATCTGATTGTACAATCTCCTTTAGATCTACCATCAACTATGACAAATGTGACAAATTCAGCAAAATGCACAGTAAAAACTGTGCAAACTGCAACATGCCAAAATGTCCCATGAGCTACTTTGCCACAGGTAGGGCAGCACATTGACATCAATGGGCTGTGCTATGCGTGTCATGGGAAAAATGAGCCAAAAAATATGCACTCCAACTACAATAGGTGGGATGGGGCCTGAAAATTAAATTGGTGTGTTTTCACAAGAGCAATGAGGCTTTATTCACATCTGTGCTTTTCCGAATGCATTTCCAAAACGCTGCAAATGTGCATCATTACAAGATAAAGGTACCCCAAGTGTGGCAAATGCACCAAAACATGCGTTAAACACACCATGCTAAACTCCAAAAAAAGATTTGGAGCTTCTGTGGGGCAAATGTTGCATAGCCCATTCAAGTGAATGGGCTGCTCTATGCATGACAAGTGATATACACGCCAAAATGCCCCAAAAAATGCTTGCATGAATGTGAGTTTCAGTTACGTGGAGATTGCCTGACAACTGAGTGTCTCCATCCACTCCCTCCTATGTACTTGTATAAATACACTACACTATGCAATATGATTGTACAATCTCTGCACAATTTCCTTTAGAATTACTAGAACTATGGAATAGGGGGACCCATCTGAACAATCAATTAAATTTGTATCAAATCAGACAGACTCTTGCATTACATAGCTGATGGAAGATCTAAAGGAAATTGTACAATCAGACTGTACAGAAAGTAGGTGGAAGGTGGTATTGTAATGAGAAAGGTGTGGTATGGAGTGGTGAACACACCCTGTTACACCCTCTTCTGCGATGCAACAAGGAAGAGAATGCTACTGGGAGATTACATACAGGAAGTGAATGCTGAAAGATGATCTACAAGAAGTGATGGAATCTGAAAACCATTTTAAAAATCCAAATAGCCAGATGAGATTTAAATATCTTCTATAAACAAGGCAAGTGGGAGAAAAGTACATTGGGATAGCTGGGCTATTAGAAAACACTTCTATTTATTATGGAAAGTGAAATTCTGCCCGAAAAGGTGGACGTAGCCTTTAAATCTATTATTTTAGTTTCCTTTTTTTTCTTGTAATTTAAATGAATGCATGTGTGTTTGTAAGTTCCAAGATGCCTACAGTATGCCTTCCTAAACAATTAGAGCTAAACCCTCAAATATAGGTAGGTAAAAATTGGCCAGTTTCACTACAGTTGCATATCATCTACAGCAGTAGGGATGAGCTTCGAGTTCGAGTCGAACTCATGTTCGACTCGAACATTGGCTGTTCGCAAGTTCGCCGAACAGCGAACAATTTGGGGTGTTCGCGGCAAATTCGAATGCCGTGGAACACCCTTTAAAAGTCTATGGGAGAAATCAAAAGTGCTAATTTTAAAGGCTAATATGCAAGTTATTGTCATAAAAAGTGTTTGGGGACCTGGGTCCTACCCCAGGGGACATGGATCAATGCAAAACGGCCGTTTTTTCAGGAGCAGTGATTTTAATAATGCTTAAAGTCAAACAATAAAAGTGTAATATCCCTTTAAATTTCGTACCTGGGGGGTGTCTATAGTATGCCTGTAAAGGGGCGCATGTTTCCTGTGTTTAGAACAGTGTGACAGCAAAATGACATTTTGAAGGAAAAAACTCATTTAAAACTACCCGCGGCTCTTGCATTGCCGACAATACACATAGAAGTTCATTGATAAAAACAGCATGGGAATTCCCCAAAGGGGAACCCCGAACCAAAATTAAAAAAAAAAAAATGACGTGGGAGTCCCCCTAAATTCCATACCAGGCCCTTCAGGTCTGATATGGATATTAAGGGGAACCCCGGCCAAAATTAAAAAAAAAAAAATGACGTGGGGTTCCCCCTAAATTCCATACCAGACCCTTCAGGTCTGGTATGGATTTTAAGGGGAACCCCGCGCCAAAAAAAAAAAAAACAGCATGGGGTCCCCCCAAAAATCCATACCAGACCCTTATCCGAGCACGCAACCTGGCAGGCCGCAGGAAAAGAGGGGGGGACGAGAGTGCGCCCCCCCTCCTGAACCGTACCAGGCCACATGCCCTCAACATTGGGAGGGTGCTTTGGGGTAGCCCCCCAAAACACCTTGTCCCCATGTTGATGTGGACAAGGGCCTCATCCTCACAACCCTGGCCGGTGGTTGTGGGGGTCTGCGGGCGGGGGGCTTATCGGAATCTGGAAGCCCCCTTTAACAACGGGACCCCCAGATCCCGGCCCCCCCTGTGTGAAATGGTAAGGGCGGGGGGCTTCCGATAAGCCCCCCACCCACAGACCCCTCCCCCCTTCCAGATTCCGATAAGCCCCCACCCGGTGACCCCGCCCCCCTCTGACGCACGGGACATGACGGGACTTCCCTGTGGCATTCCCCGTGACATCGCAGGGAAGTCCCATCAAGTCACCGTGCATCAGAGGGGGGCGGAGTCACCGGGTGGCCCCGCCCCCCGTCATTTAAGAACTGTCAGACGAGGAGCGCCGTCACACAGTGGGAGCCTCCCTCCATGCCAGCATGGATTGCGGAGCGGCCCGGAGAAGAAAATGAAGAAGAGAAGAAAAGAAGAAGAGAAGAGAGGGAGCCTCCCCCCATGCCATGGGTGCGGAGCGGCCCGAGGAGAAGAAGATAGAAGACGCCGCGGAGGAGATGCTGGACGAGAACGCCGGAGGAAGAACCAGAAGAACCAGAAGATGAAGGAAGATAGAAGAAAGAAAAAGCATTTAAATAAAGGAATTGTCAAAAACTGTCTCTTCTCATTTTTAACATTTTTGACAGTTTTTTAGTGAAATGGTAGGGGTAAGTACCCCCTTACCATTTCACACAGGGGGGGGCGGGATCTGGGGGTCCCCTGGTTAAAGGGGGCTTCCAGATTCCGATAAGCCCCCCGCCCGCAGACCCCCACAACCACCGGCCAGGGTTGTGGGGATGAGGCCCTTGTCCTCATCAACATGGGGACAAGGTGTTTTGGGGGGCTACCCCAAAGCACCCTCCCAATGTTGAGGGCATGTGGCCTGGTACGGTTCAGGAGGGGGGGCGCACTCTCGTCTCCCCCTCTTTTCCTGCGGCCTGCCAGGTTGCGTGCTTGGATAAGGGTCTGGTATGGATTTTGGGGGGACCCCACGCTGTTTTTTTTTTTAGCGCGGGGTTCCCCTTAAAATCCATACCAGACCTGAAGGGTCTGGTATGGAATTTAGGGGGAACCCCACGTCATTTTTTTAAAAAAATTTTGGCTGGGGTTCCCCTTAATATCCATACCAGACCTGAACGGGCCTGGTATGGAATTTAGGAGGACTCCCACGTCATTTTCTTTTTTTAAATTTTGGTTCGGGGTTCCCCTTTGGGGAATTCCCATGCCGTTTTTATCAATGAACTTCTATGTGTATTGTCGGCAATGCAATAGCCGTGGGTAGTTTTAAATGATTTTTTTCCTTCAAAATGTCATTTTGCTGTCAGACTGTTCTAAACACAGGAAACATGCGCCCCTTTACAGGCATACTATAGACACCCCCCAGGTACGAAATTTAAAGGGATATTACACTTTTATTGTTTGACTTTAAGCATTATTAACCACTTGCCGCCCGCCCTATTACAGAATGACGGCGGCAAAGTGGTTTGATATTCCTGATCGGACGTCATATGACGTGATCAGGAATATCTAGCCGCTGCGCGCCCCCGGGGGCGCGCATCGCGGCGATCGTTGTTGCGGGGTGTCAGTTTGACACCCTGCAGCACCGATCTAGGTAAAGAGTCTCCAACGGAGACTCTTTACCACGTGATCAGCCGTGTCCAATCACGGCTGATCACGATGTAAATAGGAAGAGCCGTTGATCGGCTTTTCCTCACTCGCGTCTGACAGACGCGAGTAGAGGAGAGCCGATCGGCTGCTCTCCTGATGGGGGGGTCTGTGCTGATGGTTTATCAGCACAGCCCCCCCTCGGATCCTACCCAGGGCCACCAGGGATGCCGCCCAGGACCACCAGGGAAGCGATCCACACTGGACCACCAGGTATGCCCCTAGACCACTAGGGAAATGTCACTGTGTGCCCAGGCAGCTGCCAATCTGTGCCCAGGCAGCTGCCAGTCAGTGCCCACTGCAATGCCTACCACTGCCAGTGCCACCAGGGATGCCCATCAGTGCCTCATTTTAGTGCCGCGTATCAGTGCCCATCAGTGCCACGTATCAGTGCCCATCAGTGCCCAGCAGTGCCGCCTATCAGTGCCCATCAGTGTCCAGCAGTGCCGCCTATCAGTGCCTAGCAGTGCCCAGCAGTGCCACCTTTCATTGCCCAGTGTCGCCCATCAGTGCCCATCAGTGCCAACCAGTGCCACCCATCAGTGCCGCCTATCAATGCCCATCAGTGCTGCATATGAGTGCCACCCATCAGTGCCGCCTACCAGTGCCCATCAGTGCCGCATTTCAGTGCCCATCGTCAGTGCCTGTCAGTGCCCGCTCATTGGTGCCACCTCATCGGTGCCGCCGTATCAGTGCCTGTACTTATTTACAATTTTTTTTAACAGAAACAAAAGCAAAACTTTTATTTTTTTCAAAAATTTCAGCCTTTTTTTATTTGTTTAGCAAAAAATAAAAACCACAGGAGGTGATCAAATACCACCAAAAGAAAGCTCTATTTGTGGGAACAAAATGATAAAAATTTAGTTTGGGTACAGTGTAGCATGATCGCGCAATTGTCATTTAAACTGCGACAGCGCTGAAAGCTGTAAATTGGTCTGGGCAGGAAGGTGTCTAAGTGCCCTGTATTGAAGTTGTTAAAATCACTGCTCCTGAAAAAAAGGCCGTTTTTAAAACTTTTTTTTTGCATTGATCCATGTCCCCTGGGGCAGGACCCAGGTCCCCAAACACTTTTTATGACAATAACTTGCATATTAGCCTTTAAAATTAGCACTTTTGATTATTCATGTTCGTGTCCCATAGACTTTAACGGTGTTCGCGTGTTCGAACAAACTTTTTTCCTGTTTGCATGTTCTGATGCGAACCGAACAGGTGTTCGGCTCATCCCTATACAGCAGGCTTAAATGTGGAGACCAAGGGCTTGTGCACCCGTATGGAAGTCTCTGAAAAGTGATCCATAGTGGACTGATTTACAAAGAGCAGTACAGGAGTAGCTGACAGGCATTCAGGAATAGATGCTGCCACATTCTGAATGCCTTGCTTTGTTTACATCAGAGCAGGGTTTTTGAATGGGAAAACCACTTGAGATGGTAAAGTTCAGCAGATGTACTGCCTGCCAACCAGGAAGTATATTTTTGAAGCATCATGCCTGCAGCATCTTTCCCCCCCTCACGGGGTTATTCATGGTAATGTAAAAAAATTAAAGTCTACAAATGCTGTAGATGCTTACTTTTAATAAACAGATACTTACCAATCCAGGAGTCCAGTGCTGTCTTCAGCAAGGCCAGTTCTTCACTGGTCTTTAGGTCTCTGGCACCGTCATTTTGCCTGTGGGAACCTGGCTTTGACTTCCTGTGAAACAACCAGCTCCCCACTGTGCATGCGTGATATGCGCTGTGCTTGAAGACTGACCCCACAGTTTCCTTGGACTGTGACATGTCCCTTGAGAGTGGTGGGGGTGGGGCGAATTCCGCTCCTCTCACCTAGGTGTGAAAAGTGGAAGTGGGAGTGGGTACCTGTCAAAAAGAGGTCCCCACTTCTAGAAAAAAATTATTGGATGAGTGGAACTTCCAGTTTTAAGTGAAGTTCCCCTTTAATTATCTGAAATATCATGTATCTATCAAAGGGGAAGTCCAAGTCCAACGCACGCAAATTCACTAGTTTTGCTATCGCGCATAACTGGTGTTGTCCAACTCAGAAGCCCACAAGAAAGAGTGAAGACACTACAAATGATTGATCCTGAGCATTGTCATTCTAAGAAAAAATAAATGTGCCTTTGGAAACTTGTTGATATGACCAAGAATGATTTAATTAGAAGCAGGAAATAATGAAAGATTAAACTGTTTGACATTACTGGAACGTGTGCAGTGACTCCTTTGGGTCAGGTTTTTAGGTTTCAATCCTTTTTATTCAATAACTAGTCTATATACAGTAACTCATATTATACAAATGGAAAGTAATCTCTTATGCCCCGTACACACGGTCGGACTTTGTGCGGACATTCCGACAACAAAATCCTAGGATTTTTTCCGATGGATGTTGGCTCAAACTTGTCTTGCATACACACGGTCACACAAAGTTGTTGGAAAATCTGATCATTCTGAACGTGGTGACGTAAAACACGTACGTCGGGACTATAAACGGGGCAGTGGCCAATAGCTTTCATCTCTTTATTTATTCTGAGCATGCATGGCACTTTGTCCGTCGGATTTGTGTACACACGATCGGAATTTCCGACAGCGGATTTTGTTGTGGGAAAATTTTATATCCTGCTCTCAAACTTTGTGTGTCGGAAAATCCGATGGAAAATGTGTGATGGAGCCTACAGACGGTCGGAATTTCCGACAACAAGGTCCTATCACACATTTTACATCGGAAAATCCGACCTGTGTGTATGGGGCATTATTATGTTAGTCTATTAAATGTAATTCATATATTTTACTGTATTGCTTACATTTTGCAAAAAAAAAAAAAGAACTTTAAAGTGCCCTCTTCTCTATTAACTCTCTAATACATCTAATACAGAAGATACATAAAGATGAAGCTGGTGTGTGTGTGTGTGTGTGTAGATATATATATATATATATATATATATATATATATATATATATAATATATATATATACACACACACGGGTTTAAAACTTTAAAGTACTCTTTAAAATCTAGAAGACTTGGAGACTGAATTGAGAATTTTTATACAATAAATAAAATGAATGATCATTTCAATTATCCAATCATGTGGAAAGGTAATTTCTGTTTACTTATTTTGGCTACACATGATTGGATATTCAAAGTGAACGTTCACACAAAATTCTCCTTGATCAATCAGCCCAATGATTTATCCATGTTTGAAAATGTAATGTGTATTTTCACTTTTGCAGCCAAATTGGGAAAAAAATCTATTTTATATTTGTTCATATTCACATAGCATAACTTTAAAAAAATAGAAAATGCTGCTTACCTTTTTAATTGCTTACAAATTCTACCTAGCTTCTCCATTTTGCTGTATGTAATGTTAAGCAAGGACTGGGGTGATATATTTACCATAAATGGCTCTATCTGTCATATTTAAATATGGTCATAAGGAGTGCACACGAGTCTGTCTTAAAAAATTGGTTAGAAATCTCAACACTTGTTATACATTGTATGTTATTGCAGCTGTTCATATATGTGTTCCCTTCTTGCTCATTGAAAGCTATTTTGAATAATATCAAGCTTCCTATAAGGCCTTTTGTAGAAAGCTGCTCCAAAAAATTAACTAGAAAGGTAATAAAAATGGAAAATTGTATCATACTTAACCGTAATTTTCCTTTCCTGGTGCCTATCCATTGCAGCATACCTGTGATATGCTCCACCCTGAAGTCCTCCCCTCAGGATAGTTAATACATTATAAAAGTGACAACCATACCCCCCAATAGCATTCTCCTATTATATTGAATACCATGGGAGGGCATGTATGCTGCCATGGATAGGCACCAGGAAAGGAAAATTACTGTAAGTATGATACAATTTTCCATTTTCCTGGTGCCTCCATGGCAGCATACCGTGATAAAATAAATAGCTAACAACCAGGTGGGTAATGATCATAAAGAAAAAATTTAATTAAGGAAATGCAAGGGCTGACTCAATCGCCCTTCTTCCAAACTCCACTGAAGTGAGCGCCCCTGGATCAATCCTGTAGTGCCCCATGAACGTGTTTGGGGATGACCAAGTGGCCTCTGCAAATGGTTTCTAGAGAGACATTAGCCCTCGCCACCCATAATGAAGAGACTGCCCTCGTTGAAATAGCTTTCACCGCTGGAGGATCCATCCCTCTAGCCCTATACACTTTTTGGTTGAGCTTGCAAATCCAGGAGGCGATAGTTCTTGATGCGGCTTCCTTCCCTCTATTCCTGCCCCAAGGAAGTATGAACAATTTGTTTGATTTTCTAAAGGGACTTGTGACTTGCATCTTAGCACCTTGGAAATGTCCACTTCTTGTAGTGAACCTGAGAGTGGATCTGTAAAGGTAGGAAGTGCCCTGGCTTCTGAGAGAATAGACCGACAAGAGACTTTTGGGACAAACCTCTGTACTGTGTGCAGTTCCACCCTATCGAAAGATATGTGCTCATCTTCTGCCCCCAAAGCATATAATTTTGAGGCCCTTTCCTGAAGTTACTGCAATTAGAAAGACCTTTTTGAGCATCAGGTTCCATAGGGAAGCGGATTCTATTGGGACGAAAGGCTGAGGCATCAGACAGTCCAGGACACAGGGCAAATCCCAAGCAGGAAAAAAACCTTTTACTGGAGGCCGGATTTTTTTGATTGCCCTGAAGAATTGAATGATAAGTGAGTTTTCTGCCCATCTTTTCTGGGTGGCTGCTGATATAGCCGCCACCTGAACCTTAAGTGAACTGAGACTGAGACCAAGGTCCAGGTCAGCTTGTAGAAAATCCAAGAGAAGTGCAGTGGATGGCATTGTGGGATACGAACACTTGTCTGCCACAAACAATTTGAACTTATTCCAGATTTTTGAATAAACATAATTCGTAGTTCTGGCCTTCAAAAGAGTTGAGATCACATTTGCAGAGCAACCTAAGGACTGGAATGTCTCCCTTTCAACATCCAAACATACTTGTGAGGAGCTGGATGCACAAATCTCCCTTGGGAGAGAAGTTGAGGAAACACTGGAATCTTGAGCAGATGACACGTACTGGGGCCCATTGTCCAAGGAAACCACGGCCTCCTCGACCAGTAAGGGAGAATTGCCACAACTCTGACTGGTTCCTTCATCAACCTGAGCAGAAACTTTGAGATTAAGGGCTTGGGAGGGAACGCATAAGCTGTTTTGCAATACCACGGGCTCGAGAGGGCATCTACTGCTTCTGCTCGAGGATGAGGTGGGCGGGAGAGAAATCTCGGCAGTTTGATATTCATTGGTGAGGCAAAAAGTTTGATTTCCGGTGGATTCTAAAGTCTCATGATCCAATTGAACACCGAGGGGTGAAGAGACCATTCGTTGTTGTCCTGAAAACAATGAGACAGATTCGTTCAGATGGGCTGGAAGGTAGACCACCTTCAGATCCAGCAGATTTCTCTCTGCCCACAACAAAATGGGCTCCACTTCTCTTAGTAAAGGGATGCTGTGGGTTCCCCCTTGTCTTTGGATATACGACACTGTTGCTCTGTTGTCCAGGTGTACTAGGGCTTGCTTCTGGTGTGGATGTTCTCCCAGATTCACTAGGGCTAGATAGACCACCCGTAATTCCAAGACATTGGAGACTACCCCAATCGTGGGAAAATCCCACCTCCCTTGTACTGCAAGGTGATTGCAGTGTGCTCCCCAACCCATCAAACTCATATCGGTGGTAAGGATGGTCCAGGAGGGGCATTGAAGAAGACGAGGTCTTGAGATTAAGTCCTTCTTTGACCACCAAAGGAGACTCCTCCTCATGGAAACTGAGATCCAAATTAGTTGACACAGTGACTTCCTCCTCCACTGAGCCAGGAAGCCTACTTGAAAAATCCTTAGATGCCAATGAGCCCAGGGTAGCATCGGGATACAGGATGACATGGTCCCGATTAGACTTAAACAATCTGATGCTGACAGCTGAGAAAGTGTTTTTACATGACACATTTTTTGGACAATAGCCGTCACTTTCTGGGTGGGAGACACACTTTTCCAGCTGAGGTGTTGAAAAGAGCACCAAGGTAGATCAGTAACTGTGTTGGAGTCAGGAGACTTTTTTCTGTATTCACCAACCACCCAAACTCCTTCAGGGTGGATAGGAGAATCTCCCTGTATTCCAGAAGCTGCATTGGACTGGGGCTAGCAGTAGGATGTCATCCAAAAAGTGAAAAACTCACAGCCCTCTTTCCCTGAGTGGTGCCAGGGCTGCAATTAACACCTTTGAGAATATCCTTGGGGATTTGCACAGACCGAAAGGAAGGCACTGGAACTGGAGGTGTATGGGACCCAGTGCCACCCTTTGAAATTTCTGAAAGGCAGCGAGAATTGGAACATGAAAACATGCAAGTCTACCAAGATCATCCAGTCTCCCGGTTGGACCATCTGGATGATAGTTTGTAAGGATTCCATTTTGAAAGAGTCCAAATGAATAAAACAATTTAATCTCTTCAAATCCACTACTGGTCTCCATTCTCCACTCTTTTTGGGGAAAAGGAAGAGAGGACAATAGAATCTTATGAATCTCTTCAAAGGAGGGACAGGGATTACCTCTTGCTGAACCTGCAGGAGGTGAAGGTATTTCTGCAGTCTCCGCCTTTTGAGGAGAAGCTGGTCGTTTTGTCAGAATGAATGAGTCTTGTGGGGGATGATATAGGAACGTCCAAAAATTACAGTAGATAATACCCAGGGATCTTTGCACCGGCTGGACCAGCCTTCGGCAAACCTCTTCAACCTGGTCCCTACTGGAGGAAATTGGAGTGGCCTCCTGTCAAAAAGTTTTCGTCGCCTCCTGGGAGTTGGAAAGACTCCTCTGTTTGTTTGACTTCAGAAAAGTGGCTTGAGTATTTCTCCAATTCTTTTTGGGGTCCCTACTTTGACTGAACTGAGAGAAGTTCCTGTTCCTGGAGGACTGAAATTTAGAAGAAACAACTTGAGAACACCTAACCCTCCTGTCCTGGGGAAGTAATCTCGATTTACCCCCAGTCACTTGAGAGATTGCCTTCTCCAGCCTATCCCCAAACAAATCTTTCCTTGCAAAGGGGATTTTGCACCAGTTTTGTTTTGATGCTGCGTCGGCTGCCCAAGCTTTCAGCCACAGAGCTTGTTTGTCCATAATTGTGTGCAACATCGCTCTAGCTGAATACCTCACCGCTTCAATTGCTGCTTCCCCTACGAAGTCTGCAGATAATTTGAGCTCCTCCAGTGCTTTAATGATGTCATCTTTAGGTACGTCTTGATGAATGGCTACCTCAATATTCTCAGTCCAAAGCCTGATGTCATTAGAGACTGAAGCTAATGCTACAGCTGGCCTGCAGGCTCCTCCTGCCAACTGGTAGACTTTCCTTAGGTCCGAGTCGATGTGCCTATCCAACGGATCCTTAAAGGAGGCTGAGTCCTCCATTGGTAGGGTGAGTTTTTAGCTAGGTGCACCACTGCAGCATTGACCACTGGAGAAGTGTCCAGGAGAACAGAGTCAGATTCTGCTAAAGGGTATGACTTTTGAAGTCGGTTTAAGGAGAAGCGCTTCTCCGTCTTCTACCATTCCCCATCTATAAGATCTTTTAACTCCTCCATAAAGGGAAAAAAAGGCAAGTTTTTTCTTTAAAAATGGGAACAAGGGCTTTCTTAGGCGGTTCCGCAGCAACAAATGGCTGTACTAAAGAAAAGTTAAAGCCCGAGGGTTCCGATTCCTCCGCAGAATCCTCTGATTCATCTTTGTCTCCTGTGGTCAGGGGAAGTGGCTCTGATGTGGCCACTGTAGGACCCACGGTTGATGGTCCTGGAAGGGTTGACTCCGAAGGCTGAACCTGCCCACTAGCTATGCCCTGTTGCGAGGGAGATGAGTGCATTAGCTCGGCTAAAGAGTCCTTGACCACTTTTTTTATTAAATCCGTCACCTGCTGAACTTCAGCTTTTTCTTGTTCAGCATAACCCCAGAAACAGTCTTTGCAGATTAGCTTATCTGCCATAGGGGTTGCTCCACATGCCCAGCATTTTTTCGTACTTTCCCGCCTGGGAGGGCTGGATGAGCGATATCTTTTAGAAGCTGACCTCCCATCGGCATGGTGTTGAGAACTAGTCGATCGACTGTGATCTGAACTTGGCCGAGAGTGACCGCTGTGATGACCAGAAGTCTTGTTAGACATATCTTGGCGTATAGGTCTGAAATGAGAGTAACAGCGTAAAGGCACTCTTTTGTTTAAAAAAAATATATATTTTTTCCTTTTTTTTTGTATTAGGTGCGTGTCCTTACCTAAGAAAACGAGGGTCTTGGTCTGACGGCGGCTGACTCATAACTGTGGGGGCAGGCAGACGGCGAAAAATAGCAAAGTAGAATACTAGAGCAAAGAAAAGGGAAAGCCATACAATAAAAAGTAGAGCCTTTCCCCTTACACTTAAGCATAGCTACACTAAAAATATATATTTTTCTCTTTCTTTTTTATTTTAACACATTTACGCAAAAAAAAAGAAACATATAGCCAAAGAAATATATACTATACATTTAAGCATCCAGAACTATGAACATATCTTTTTTTTTTTTTTATTACTCCCCTTTTAAAACATCAAAAAATAGCTTACCATATTCGACCAATATTGCTGCTATAGGAGCATACCAAGGGCAGGACTTGAAAAGACTGAGCCTAAAGCTAAATAATGCACTGAACATCTAAATAGGGAAAGGGGAAGCAGACCCATCCGTCCCCCTCTTCCCCGCTCCACCCCCTGACGATTCAGCCTCAAGTGAGGGAAGGCCCACAGGGCTTTACCCACAAGCAAGATGGTGCCACAAGCATCAGCCACCTGTGCCTGCTCCGGACGGCCGGGAGCACCGCGCGGCCAATCAGAGGCTAATCAGAGATCAGAATACCGCCCCTTCAGCGGTGCTTTCATGCCCTGGCGCTCACCGCACACAGGCTTCAGAGGACAGAACACAGGAATAACAGGACAAAAGGAAATACAGGCATAATATACAATAGGCTTAGGAAAAGGAAGCCCTTACCTGTCCCCACCATTGAAAACCAACTTAGCCCAATATGTAGGACTGTTGTTCCAAGTTTGGAAGCTGCTGTTGCCCCAAAAGACCCTCAGAAGGGGCTCCCCTCTTATCAGCGCTGTTAACAGTCCAAGATAAGGGACCGCATCTGGGAGAGGCCTGAACCCAGATGGAAGCTGCACATGGCAGAGGAAAAGACATGCACTGACACTATCCATGAGGTATGAGGAAAAAAAGGAGAATGCTATTGGGGGGTATGGTTGTTACTTTTACAATGCATTAACTATCCTGAGGGGAGGACTCCGGGGCGGAGCTTATCACAGGTATGCTGCCATGGAGGCACCAGGAAATGTATTTTAAATTATTTTCAGGTATGCGGTGTGAAAAGGAACACATAACAGTGTCAAAATTCTTTTCAAAAGTGGAAATGCACTTTAAAATACACTTTACTATTAATACTCTAATCTCAAAGAAAAATGACTACAGTATCTTAAATATTTTATGTAACATGATTTTAAGGGAGACAGATAAATAAATATTTTCTAAATTAGGATTTATTTTCTTACTGTAGAAGTAAATATAATAGATATATTTTATATTTTACATCAGCAGTTTTAAAACTATTGAAGTTAGCCCACCTGAGAGGTGCTCTCTGTACAAACTAGTGAAGTATGACAGACTTTTCATGTCAGCATTTTCTTTTTCTTTTATCTAAATTGTTGCTTTGAGATATAGTTTTGCAATTGCCTTGACATACAATAAACTAGAGAACTATTTATCTTGGAAATTTGTGCACAGTCTGGAAGTGCCAGATCTCCATTGCTCACTTAATTCAAGTCAGCAATGTTACTACATTTCCTATTAGTGCTATTAGATCACAGGTGGTAGAGAATCCTGCCCCAGATTCCCTGCCAATAAATACAAACAAGATCCCAATTGAATCCTGCTCAATCTGCTTGAGCAAAGAAATCATGTACTTTGAAGGCATCACATTTGGTAAGTGGTCTGAAGAACCTGCCAGTTAACTGAACGGAAATGTAGATCCACAGAGATTACATGGTAACCTTTGTGTTTGATTAACTTATAGTAAAAAAAAAAAAAAAGAAAAGAAAATTAATGTGAGCACTGCTATAATAATGAAAACAAATGTCTGTCTTCTGTCAGCCACAGTTGCTTATTTTTAAAAGAACAAAATCTGGGGCTACCTTTTTATGCATGCTCCTCTACACAGTAGTAACCGATGCATGAGTTTTGAATTGTCAGTGGTGCATAACATAATAGTTAAGATAAAAAGGATAGCTCTGGAGCTTACACTTTTACACTTTTAAAATAAATCAACAGGTAAAAGCGGTATTAAACCCAAAACCAGAAATGTAATATATTCCAGCTTATCGATCATTAGATGTAATGGCTACAGCAGTTTTCTTTTCTATGGCTTTTTTCCCTCTGTTTTCACCGGGCGATCTGGCCAGTAACACACCCCCTGTATTAGTGAGACACAACTTTGGAGGAATGAGCATAAGAGGCACAGCAGAAAGCAGCATTGTCAGTCTGGGGGGAGGGGGTAGAATTAAATGTATTAGATTTAGATGCACTAACTGATTGAAGCCAAACTCCAGTTCATGCTTTGTAATCAGTTACAGCAAACAGCTTTTAACTTTTGGGATGAAGGTTTTGCATGAATAAATAAAAGCTGATAATTTTAATCACCCCTGCCAGTGTTAAGTGGTTTGTCTCATTCATGTAAACTGATACATTCTGCTGGAAAGCTTGAGCTTGTGAAAAACAACAGACTTGATGGTTGAATCACCATATGAAAATAGAAAGAAAGCATAAAAAAGAAAACGTATGCAGCCATCAAATCTAAGAATTGGTAAGCTGCAATATAATGAATGTTTGCTTTTGGGTTTAATACTGCTTTAAGAAACCACATTATTATATATTTCCATTTTAGGTCTACTTGTATAACACATTAGAAGTAAGATTTGATGTTTTAATTGTTATTGACTTCCAGAGAGATATTAATCCATATTTTTGATGGTAAAACCCGTTTACAACCTAGCCCTAGGAATTAATTTACTTTTGAAACACTGTAACAAAGACATTTTAAAATGATAGGCTTCTTTTTTCAAATCATATTCAATTATAAGGGTGCAAAGTGTAGCAGAGATACTGAAAATATTTATCTTATTGAGTTGAAATATAAGCTTCTTATTAAGAAAGGTTGATAACAAGCCAAGGTTCATGAAGTGCACCACTGAGTTATCAAGATCAAATATATAGTTACTGATTTAAAGTGGGGAAGTTTCCCATTGGAGTTACACTACAGTTTGCATGTGATGTGTACCATCATTATTTCTCCACCTGAGTATTGCAGAAATCCACATTGAATTTCTGCCTTCGAACTCACAGCTGTTTAATTTGCTTTCTTAGGGCTCATTGAGCTGTAAGAGATTATTGGAGTTCTTGATGTTCTTTAACAGGCACAACAAAGCAATGCACTGTCCATTGCTGCTTTTTGTTCTTTTATCTAAATGTGGTTTTTTTGCTGTGCAGTTCTCTAGATTCTCTAACAACATTAAAAAAATCTGGTACATTAATGACCATAAAAGTAATTTCGTTTTTAGGCTGTGATGTGTAATTATATACAGCCAGCTATGTTGTGCTGTTTTAAAGGATAAGTTCACTTTTGGAACATGTTACTTGTTCTCCCTGTCACTATTTGGAAAAAAGCATGGCCATTCGGGGCTCCGCCCACCTCTAGTCATTCATTTACACATTCCTGTGAATGACTGCCTACAAGTACCATCATCCATTGTGGCTGATGGAATGTAGTTTTCAATGAACTGGTAAATGTGTTCTCGTAGTTCATTGATCTCTCAGGTAACTGCCTACCCGTATGAGGAACAAGCAGGCAGCTATCCTGAGAGTATGCAGGATCTGGACATTGCACCTGTGTTCTGCTGATTGCAGGTGCAATGCTCTGCAGGCTCCTTAGAAAAAAAATGTTTAACCTGCAGAATAAACTTATCATTTAAAATGGGTTGCTAGTTGTTGCATAATAAGGAGCACAAATATGCATATTCATATAGCAACTGAATAAAAAAACACGGCTGTCCCACAGCCAACCAATCAATGACAGCTGCAATCACTGGGGTACTTCTACGAGTCTGAAAACTAGCAAAACAATCTCTATGGGGAAACTAATCTCTTCATTGCTGCCATAGCCAAATCCAAGGTGTTTCTGGAAGCTCAACAGTTCCTTAGGCAGCCCAAAACATTGATAATTTTTTCCCATTCTATCAGTATTCAAACAAAAAATGGTTCACATTCATTCATTATGGATGAGGGAATCATTCCCACTGTGATATTGTATTTTGACAGTGGGGAGCCTTTCCCATTATCAGTATACAATGATCAGTGTTACCGACAACACTGATTATTCTGGAAAAAACAGACTGGCTAGTGGTACAGAAGGTGATTGAAAGATTAACTTCTGTACAACTGTCCCCATACATGGTTCAAAATTTGGTTGCCCTCTCCTGAACCAGCCAAAATTCGATCCATGTTTAGCTGGCTTTTTTTTTTTTATAATCAAATTTTTTTTATTTTCTATTGTACTTTCCACAATTCACAATTATTCATCCTTAATTTCATACTTTACAGTAACTACATAAGAATAACATATTAGACATTACCAAGAAACCAACTGGTTACATCGTTCTCTTACGACTAACCCTATCCCCTCCAAAAAAACAAAAAAACAAAAACAAACAAAAAATAAAAAAGGGGGGGGGGTACCGCTGTCTGTCTCCCCCTCCCACACCTGACATGTATTCGACCACCAAATAACCAAGTATATCCTGTGACTGATGAAATTCCCAATAATTGTGCGTATCAATCTGTGTATCCAATTCCTCATTGACACTCCCAACACCTACAAACCAACACGTTAAAAAAAAAAAAAACACCCCACCCATACATTCCTTGTGATTATTTTTGTTATTCCATAATTGTTCCTAACTTCTAATAAAAATAGAAAAAAAAAAGGGAAAGAAACCCCAACCCATACACACCCTGTGATTATTATTAGCTATTTTATAATTGTATATATTGCCCATTCATGGCCTTGTTCCTCACTTCTAAAAATGAGAAAAAAAAAAGAAGAAGAAAAAAAAACAAATATTGTAATAAGAAAAAGAAATAATTATTTCAAGTGTTCCAATTAGCTGGCTTAATGCTACGGTGAACTGATCAATGCAAGGGCATGTGTGTTAACATAGTAATGCAAACCACAATTCGTTTTTTAACCTGTGAAAGAATTCCAATTCGTAGTACTCCTGTCCCTTATCAACTCTGTGACCCTGTCCTTGTTTGTTCTCCAACAACTGCTGCGCGTGCTTGCTTTAGTCTTTATATCACCACTGCCAGCTTTAACCTCTGTGGTATATACAAGATATCAAGGTAAAATTACAAAGTTTGTTACCAGCTTCTATAGTTATCAGAATATATACACCTAGAAAAATGGTCCCTGCAATCTTGTCACATTTAAAATAGCCAATGTTGTCATTAACCAAAAAAAAAAAACACAAAATTACACACTGCACATAAGAACAATATCTGATACCCAAAATGATACAGTTGTATGAACTGGTCACTGTCCCGGTGCAGAGTATGCAAATGATACAGAATTAATATAGGGTAATGAAAATCAATATTGTTTCAGCTTGATCACACTATACAGTAAGTTAACACAGAAGGTATTGTCAGTCATGGGGATGGATTATTTACATTGTAAACAGTTCAGACAAAGCACATCTGAAGAGAATAAGATGATCAAATGACTCATGAGTAGCAGAGACATCTATTTCCAAAGCATGGTAGGATTCAGGGCCAAAGGAAGGGCAGAATACATGCATACGAGGACTCTAGCTAGTGGATCCGCATCATTCCAACTAGTGCTGGGCCAGTGTAACTATATGTGAGGTTTGGAATAGTATAATAATTAAACACCATACCTAGTGCAAGTGTTAAGCACCAGGATAGTAGACATACCAAAAAGGTTGTGACTATGTAATTGTAGTCTGCTGTAGATAGGGTAGTAAAAGTGAACTTACCTCAGAAAGAGAGTGTGCTACACATGTGCCTTGTGCTCCTTCAGCATCTGCCAGAGAGGTCCAAGGAGCCAGCACATGAGCGGTTGTGGAGAGGCTAATGGCCAATCACGATAATAATCGTAATGGCCATCAGCTGGCACAGTGGAGGGGAGGAGTGGACCAGCATGTTACGCTGAACCAAGTCCTTCCAGAGTCCCCCTGGCAAGACTGAGAGTGGCACGGACCCACCCACTGCCGACGCATGAGTGGCACCACCTGCGCTTCAAGTTGGAGCACACAGAGGTGTGGACACCGGAAGGGTCCACATGCCAAGTAAGGGGCGTCCTGAGCCACCCCACCAAAACAATGGGGAAACTGGCAGGGGAATACCGCATGTCGGGAGTGAAGCAGGCCAAGCCCAGACCCGAGCCTGCGTGGATGGAAGAAAGAGAGACGTCACTGTGTCATGAGTGGAATGTCATAGAACAGGGGACACAAAATAGTATTAAACGTAATTACAAAGGCAACATACATACATGACATGAATGAAATGGGGGTGGGCAAAAAAGAAAGGAATTGGATTATATGGCCCTACTGGACCTTGTGGAGAACAATGCACATTTTCTTGATACAGATCGGCACACATACCTAATAAGATATAGGGCTAATCAAATTGTTACTTATACATAGTAATTGAGAAATGCCTTCTTAACAGCATAAGTTGATGTTTAACAAAAATCCAAAGAGGCAAGGCAGGTAAATAAAAAAAATCCATACAAGTGGAGATGTATCCATACAACTAGTGCAAGGAATTAGATTTTGGGCATTTGTCCTTATGTATTATAGCACTATGCCTACCTAGGGGGAGAGTGCTTTACTATGTAAGGACAAATGCCCAAAAATCAAATTCCTTGCACTAGATCACATTGGCCTCACCTCACGTGGGGGCGACTACAACAAATTGCTATTGCAGACTGAATTAAAATGGATATTTTACCTGGGGGCCACTACAGCTCCAGGACTCAATGAGGCCTTCAATTTTAGACCTTATCTTCCAGGGTTTGAGTCTGGAGTTTGTGAGTTGGACCTTTAGGCCAAACATCTTCATACGGTCTCTCATCTTCATATGGTTTTCCAAAATAATATATCTGAGATAAATGGTCAATTTCATCACATTTGTTGTGTTAGTAATCAGTACTGTGAGATACACACACATCTCCACTTGTATGGATTGATTTTTTTTATTTACTTGCCTTGTCTTTTTGGATTTTTGTTAAACATCAACTTATGCTGTTTATGCTGTTTAGATGGTATTGCTCAATTACTATGTATAAGTAACAATTTTATTGGCCCTATATCTTATTAGGTATGTGTGCCGATCTGTATCAAAAAATTGTGCATTGTTCTCCACAAGGTCCAGTAGGGCCATATGATCCTATTCCTTTCCTTTTTTGCCCTCCCTCATTTCAATCATGTATGTTGCCTTTGTCATATGTTTAATACTATTTTGTGTCCCCTGTTCTATGACATTCCAATCATGACACAGTGACGTCTCTCTCCCTTCCATCCACCCAGGTTCGGGTCTGGGCTTGGCCTGCTTCACTCCCGATGCGCGGGAGTCCTCTAAGTGCAGTAATTTGTACACTTTAATAAAAATTTTAGGGATTTTATGCTATGGTAAGCCTTTTATATTTTGGGAACTGTCAGAGAGATCTCCAGATGGTGTAGGCTCTGGCTGGGTTTGAAGCCACAAGCGCCACTGACCTTCTGTGATAGGAGGTTTGTGCAAGCTGGTAAGCGAGCACTTTATCTATGATAGAGGTGTCATCTGAAGTATCACATACTGTATGGTGTAGATATAGTTAAGGAATACATGCCTCACATTTGGATTTATTTGATCACTTGTGTTTGGAGCATTTATTTTCTTTTTTAACTACAGCACAACTTCTTATTTGAACATAGTGATAGAAGGATCTTGTATTGCCCTGTCTTCTTACCCATGCTGGTTGAGGGTCTCTGGGTTGTGTGTCTCATTAGGAGAGAAATGGAGAAATAGAGCCTAATTGTGCACGTGTCCACAGCCATTGTAGTATGAGGACAGAATAAGATTCAGGGTTCCACCCTCCCAAAAAGACCATTATGCTGCCAGGGAGCAGCAAGTACATTAACTAATGGGGGCTGTGTGTCTGCACTGACCAGGCCGACACCTGGAGCTACTGTTGCTACAGGAGCAGCATGTGAACATTGTCATGCTCTGGATGGAAAGATTTATTTTATTTATTTATTTAAAGATTGTGCTCTATGGGGCTGAGAGAAACAGTGAAACCTAAGGGGGGATACTTTTTAGCCAGGAGGTTATGTTTTGCTTTTGAATGCTGAATGAAGCTGAACTCCTGTCCTTCTGGTAGGAATGTTTACTTAATTAAAGTGGACAAGTGATGCCCTAAAGTGTACTCCAGTGACTGGACTGAAGTCAATGAAAAAGTGCTATTGTTGAGCTGGACTTCCACAAAATATATAGTAAAAATGTAAAATGTTATTTATTGAACAAACAAAACTTACCAAGAAATTCGTATAGAGGTACATACAAAATGATGAAACAACATTTAATTATGAACACATTAGCTTCTGGCTTGACCCTGTGTTGCTCCTGTCATTCTCTATATCCCTTGGCTCTGAACACTTGTTTTTTCTTTTTTTTTTTTCTTTTTTTCTTTTTTCACTTTCAAACATAAGCTAAGTAGAAGTCTTTATAGCCTCTTTAACCTGTGATTTTTGTTTCACTCCTTATTTTTTCTATCTTTTACTTTCTGCATCAGCAGCTTCATACTATAATTTTATTCATACTGTTTAAAAGGCTGTTGTTTTCACACCTTTTTTAAAATATCATTCATCCATTTTGTGTGCTTGTACTTTCTACACAATGAAGTATGAATCAATGCTTTTGCTCTGTTATATATATATATATATATATATATATATATATATATATATATATATATATATATACAGAATAAGGTTTTTGTTTTTATACATCCTTTAAAAGTAATCTTTTATGGGAAAAACATTGAGGTAGCAGTTGCTGGCTTCTCCTTTCTCCTTTTGAAAATTCTAGTTGCCTGGCTATCATAGTGTATTTAAAGGGTACATGTGGCCAGGCTATTGATAATTTATTTATATATTCTTAAAAAGTTAAAAATAAAAAAATAAAATATTGTCCCCTGGCCTTTTCCCCCATGACATCTATAAGTTCCTGAGTGTTTATTCAGTGATGTCTCAGTTCTTGACTATATAAATTTCAGCTTTTGTGGTCCAACATACATAGAATTTTAAGGCTTTAATTTGATAGTGGATTTATATATATATTTTTTTATTTTCTAAGTTTTAGTTAGGAAGAAATAGTGAACATTTTGAAAAATATGTACTATTATATAATTCTTTCCAGCTTGACATTTATGCAGTTAGCACAGACACTGATATTTACCCCAAAATATACATTTCAAAGTCTGATGATTAAAATGATAATACCCCTTTCAATACTGCATTGTGAGGCATGCAGAAAGAAATCATGAATTGTTAGCAAAAAATTCAGATAATATCAATTTAGTTTGAAAAGGACACAAATTACCACAGCATAGACTTTTTTACAGGTTTGCAATTGCAAAATTACCAAGTGACTTTGCGTTCGCTTACTTGAGCATTTGACACTTATGCAGTAAAATATATTGAAGGGTTTGCAGCAATAAGGAGGTGAATCCAGTTATACAAACATTTGAAAAACTTTTCTCAACTTGGGTTTTAAGTGTTTTACCCACTTGCTATCCATGCATTGGCACATTTCAGCTGATACCAAATGTTTAAGTTTGAATTGCTGTATTCTACCATTCAATATTCTGTACAGGAAGCTCCATCTGTTAAGGAACATGGGTAACTAGCCCTTAGAGCTGCCTCTTTTTTGCATCTATCTATCTAATCTATCTAATCTATCTAATCTATCTAATCTATCTAATCTATCTAATCTATCTAATCTATCTAATCTATCTATCCCAATTAGCCATTTTTGCTCCCCGATGTCATGTGACTCGTTAGTGTTACAAGGTCTCAGGTGTGAATGGGGAGTAGGTGTGTCAAATTTGGTGTTATCAATCTTACTCTCTCATACTGGTCACCGGAAGTTCAACATGGCACCTCATGGCAAAGAACTCTGAGGATCTGAAAAAAAGAATTGTTGCTCTGCATGAAGATGGCCTAGGCTATAAGAACATTGCAGAGACCCTGAAACTGAGCTTCAGAACGGTGGCCAAGACCATACAGCGGCTTAACAGGACAGGTTCCATTCAGAACCGGTTTCATCCTTGACGACTAAAGAAGTTGAGTGCACATGCTCAGCATCATATCCAGATGTTGTCTTTGGGAAATAGACATATGAGTGCTGTCAGCATTGCTGCAGAGTAGAGATGAGCCGAACACCCCCCTGTTCGGTTCGCACCAGAACTTGCGAACAGGCAAAAAATTTGTTTGAACACGCGAAGACCGTTAAAGTCTATGGGACACGAACATGAATAATCAAAAGTGCTAATTTTAAAGGCTTATATGCAAGTTATTGTCATAAAAAGTGTTTGGGGACCTGGGTCCTGCCCCAGGGGACATGGATCAATGCAAAAAAAGTTTTAAAAACGGCCATTTTTTTGGGAGCAGTGATTTTAATAATGCTTAAAGTGAAACAATAAAAGTGTAATATCCCTTTAAATTTCGTACCTGGGGGGTGTCTATAGTATGCCTGTAAAGGGGCGCATGTTTCCCGTGTTTAGAACAGTCTGAAAGCAAAATGACATTTCAAAGGAAAAAGTAATTTTAAAACTACTCACGGCTATTAATGAATTTGCCGGTCCGACAATACACATAAAAGTTCATTGATACAAAAACGGCATGGGAATTCCCCACAGGGGAACCCTGAACCAAAATTAAAAAAAAAAAAAATGACGTGGGGGGTCCCCCTAAATTCCATACCAGGCCCTTCAGGTCTGATATGGATATTAAGGGGAACCCCAGCCAAAAGTTTTTAAAAAATGGCGTGGGGTCCTCCTCAAAATCTATACCAGACCCTTCAGGTCCGGTATGGGTTTTAAGGCGAACCCCACGCCAAAATTTAAAAAAAACAGCATGGGGTCCCCCTAAAAATCCATACCAGACCCTTATCCAAGCACGCAACCTGGCAGGCCGCAGGAAAAGAGGGGGGACAAGAGAGTGGCCCCCCTCCTGAACCGTACCAGGCCACATGCCCTCAACATTGGGAGGGTGCTTTGGGATAGCCCCCCAAAACACCTTATCCCCATGTTGATGAGGACAAGGGCCTCATCCCCACAACCCTTGGCCAGTGGTTGTGGGAGTCAGCGGGCAATGCCACAGGGAAGTTCCATCAAGTCCCCGTGCATCAGAGGGGGGCGGGGTCACTGGGGTCACCGGGCCCTTGTCCCCATCAACATGAGGACAAGATGTTTTGGGGGCTACCCCAAAGCACCCTCCCAATGTTGAGGGCATGTGGCCTGGTACGGTTCAGGAGAGGGGGGCGCTCTCTCATCCCCCACGCCGTTTTTTTAAAAAATTTTGAACTTTTATGTGTATTGTCGGACCAGCAATTAATTAAAAGCCGCGAGTAGTTTAAATGACTTTTTTTCTTTTGAAATGTCATTTTGCTGTCAGACTGTTCTAAACACGGGAAACATGCACCCCTTTTACAGGTTTACAGGCATACTATAGACACCCCCCAGGTACGAGATTTAAAGGGATATTACACTTTTATTGTTTCACTTTAAGCATTATTAAAATCACTGCTCCCATAAAAGCAGCCGTTTTTAAAACTTTTTTTGCATTGATCCATGTCCCCTGGGGCAGGACCCAGGTCCACAAACACTTTTTATGACAATACCATGAATATAAGCCTTTAAAATTAGCACTTTTGATTTCTCCCATAGACTTTTAAAGGGTGTTCCACGGCATTCGAATTTGCCGCGAACAGCTCAAATTGTTCGCTGTTCGGCGAACTTGCGAACAGCTGATGTTCGACTCGAACTCGAAGCTCATCCCTACTGCAGAGGTTGAAGGGGTGGGGGGTCAGCCTGTCAATGCTCAGACCATACGCCAGGCACTGCATCAAATTGGTCTACATGGCTGTCGTCCCAGAAGGAAGCTTCTTCTAAAGATGATGCACAAAAAAGCCTGCAAACAGTTTGCTGAAGACAAACAGACTAAGGACATAGATTATTGGCACCATGTCCTGTGGTCTGATGAGACCAAGATAAACGTATTTTGTTCAGATGGTGTCAAGCGTGTGTGGCGGCAACCAAGTGAGGAGTACAAAGACAAGTGTGTCTTGTCTACAGTCAAGCATGGTGGTGGGAGTGTCATGGTCTGGGGCTGCATGATTGCTGTCGACACTGGGGAGCTACAGCTCATTGAGGGAACCATGAATGCCAACATGTACTGTGACATAATGAAGCAAAGTATGGTCCCCGCTCTTTGGAGACTGGGCTGCAGGGCAGTATTCCTACGTGATAACGACCCCAAAAACAACTCCGAGATCACCACTGCCTTGAGCCACCCTCAAACGGAAGGTGGAGGAGCGCAAGGGCTCTAACATCCACCAGCTCCATGATGTCGTCATAAAGGAGTGGAAGAGGACTCCAGTGGCAACCTGTGAAGCTCCGGGGAACTCCATGCCCAAGAGGGTTAAGGCAGTGCTGGAAAATAATGGTGGCTACACAAAATATTGACACTTTGGGCCCAATTTGGACATTTTCACTTAAGGGTGTACTCACTTTTCACTTTTGTTGCCAGTGGTTTAGACATTAATGGCTGTGTGTTATTTTGAGGAGACAGCAAATTTGCACTGTTATACAAGCTACTTTACATTGTAGCACAGTGTCATTTCTTCAGTGTTGTCATGAAAAGGTATAATAAAATGTTTACAAAACTGTGAGGGGTGTAGCTGTCCAGCGATAGACTGCTGTAAGAGTGATTTGCTGCTGCAGGCAAAGGCAGAGAAGGGCAGCTTCATCTCTGCCCAAGCCCAGGGCCGGCGCCAGCATAAGGCAGTTAAGGTGGCTGCCTTACGGTGACAGGAGAGGGGGGATGCTGAAATATGAGGGTCCCTCAAGTGCTTATGCTCACACCTTCTCAGCACAGCAGACATTAGACCTGGCCGGACACTGTGAGCTTTAGCTGCTGCCTCCAAACTTACTTTCTCTGGCTCCCACACCCCCTTCTCCTCCCTCCTAGATGAAAGGCAGAAGATGGCCTTTCATTTTGGTCACTTGCTGTTTCGGCTTCTCTCCAAAGAATCCCCTCCCCATGTGGGCAGAAGCAGTGTGGAGAAGGAACTCCCCCTTACGGGACTTTAATGGCCCAAGTAGTAGGCATGCGATTTGACATGCAATTTGACATGTCGGGTTGCATGTTGAATCGTACCAATGTGAACAAAGGCAGAAAGTAATTCCAGCAGCACTTCCCTTTTGCCTTTAGTAGCATCTATATGGATGGTATGTATTATACAGTGCCTTGCAAAAGTATTCACCCCCTTGGCATATTTTGTGTTTTGTTGCCTCACAACCTGGAATTAACATGGATTGTTTGAGGATTTGCATCATTTAATTTACTGAATATGCCCACAACTTTGAACCCCCTAAAGTCAATACTTTGTAGAGCCACCTTTTGCAGCTATCACAGCTCCAAGTCGCTTTGGATAAGTCTCTATGAGCTTGCCACATCTTACCACTGGGATTTTTGCCCATTCCTTCTTGCAAAAGTGCTCCTTCAAGTTGGATGCTTTGTGCTTGTGAACAGCAATCTTTAAGTCTGACCACAGATTTTCTAGTGGATTGAGGTCTGGGCTTTGACTAGGCCATTCCAACACATTTACATGTTTCCCCTTAAACCACTCAAGTGTTGCTTTAGCAGTGTGTTTGGGGCAGTGGCGTAGCGTGGGTTGTCAGCGCCCGGGGCAAGGCAAGTAATTAGCGTCCCCTGACCTGTGTCCACTATACTATACTGTCCACTACACTATACTGCCCACTACACTATACTGACCACTATACTGTCCACTACACTATACTACCCACTACACTGACCGCTATACTGTCCACTACACTATACTCTACTAACCACTACACTGTCCACTATACTGACCACTATATTGTCCACTATACTATACTGCCCACTACACTATACTGACCACTATACTGTCCACTACACTATAATGACCACTACACTGACCACTATACTGTCCACTACACTATACTATCCACTATACTGACCACTACACTGTCCACTATACTGACCACTATATTGTCCACTACACTATACTGTCCACTACACTATACTGCCCACTACACTATACTGCCCACTATACTATACTGTCCACTACAGTGGCGTAGCGTGGGTTGTCAGTGCCCGGGGCAAGGCAAGTAATTTGAGTCCCCTAACCTGTGGACTTTTAGCACTCCCCGAGTCCTGTCCCTTCCCTTCCTACAATAGTACTAACCAACCTGATTCCTATACTGACCACTACACTCTACTTTCCACTACACTGAACACTATACTACACTGACTACTATACTGTCCACTACACTATACTGCTCACTACACTGACCGCTATACTGTCCACTACACTATACTGACCACTATACTGTCCACTACACTATACTGCCCACTACACTGACCGCTATACTGTCCACTACACTATACTGTCCACTACACTGACCACTATACTGTGTACTACACTACCCACTACACTATACTGTCCACTATACTGACCTCTATACTATCCACTATACTGACCACTACACTGACCACTAAATTTTCCACTATACTATACTGTCCACTACACTACCCACTACACTATACTGACCTCTATACTGTCTACTAAACTATACTATCCACTACACTGTCCACTATACTGACCACTATATTGTCCACTATACTATACTGTCCAATACACTATACTGCCCACTACACTATACTGACCACTATACTGTCCACTACACTATACTACCCACTACACTGACCGCTATACTGTCCACTACACTATACTATCCACTATACTAACCACTACACTGTCCACTATACTGACCACTATATTGTCCACTATACTATACTGTCCACTACACTATACTGACCACTATACTGTCCACTACACTATACTGACCACTATACTGTCCACTATACTGTCCACTACACTATACTGTCCACTACACTGCCCACTATACTGCCCACTACACTATGCTGTCCACTATACTGCCCACTACACTATACTGACCACTATACTGTCCAATACACTATACTGTCCACTACACTATAATGACCACTACACTGACCGCTATACTGTCCACTACACTATACTATCCACTATACTGACCACTATACTGTCCACTACACTATACTGACCACTATACTGTCCACTATACTGTCCACTATACTGTCCACTACACTATACTGTGCACTACACTGCCCACTATACTGCCCACTACACTATACTGTCCACTATACTGCCCACTACACTATACTGACCACTATACTGTCCAATACACTATATTGCCCACTACACTGTAGAGCCACCTTTTTGCAGCTATCACAGCTCCAAGTTGCTTTGGATAAGTCTCTATGAGCTTGCCACATCTTACCACTGGGATTTTTGCCCATTCCTCCTTGCAAAAGTGCTCCTTCAAGTTGGATGCTTTGTGCTTGTGAACAGCAATCTTTAAGTCTGACCACAGATTTTCTAGTGGATTGAGGTCTGGGCTTTGACTAGGCCATTCCAACACATTTACATGTTTCCCCTTAAACCACTCAAGTGTTGCTTTAGCAGTGTGTTTGGGGCAGTGGCGTAGCATGGGTTGTCAGTGCCCGGGGCAAGGCAAGTAATTAGCGTCCCCTAACCTGTGGACTTTTAGCACTCCCCGAGTCCTGACCCTTCCCTTCCTACAATAGTACTAACCAACCTGATTCCTATACTGACCACTACACTCTACTTTCCACTACACTGAACACTATACTACACTGACTACTATACTGTCCACTACACTATACTGCTCACTACACTGACCGCTATACTGTCCACTACACTATACTGACCACTATACTGTCCACTACACTATACTGCCCACTACATTGACCGCTATACTGTCCACTACACTATACTGTCCACTACACTGACCACTATACTGTGTACTACACTACCCACTACACTATACTATACTGTCCACTATACTGACCTCTATACTATCCACTATACTGACCACTACACTGACCACTAAATTTTCCACTATACTGTCCACTACACTGTACTGCCCACTACACTGACCGCTATACTGTCCACTACACTATACTGTCCACTACACTGACCACTATACTGTCCACTACACTACCCACTACACTATACTGACCTCTATACTGTCTACTAAACTATACTATCCACTACACTGTCCACTATACTGACCACTATATTGTCCACTATACTATACTGTCCACTACACTATACTGCCCACTACACTATACTGACCACTATACTGTTCACTACACTATACTACCCACTACACTGACCGCTATACTGTCCACTACACTATACTATCCACTATACTAACCACTACACTGTCCACTATACTGACCACTATATTGTCCACTATACTATACTGTCCACTACACTATACTGACCACTATACTGTCCACTACACTATACTGACCACTATACTGTCCACTATACTGTCCACTACACTATACTGTCCACTACACTGCCCACTATACTGCCCACTACACTATACTGTCCACTATACTGCCCACTACACTATACTGACCACTATACTGTCCAATACACTATACTGCCCACTACACTATACTGACCACTATACTGTCCACTACACTATAATGACCACTACACTGACCGCTATACTGTCCACTACACTATACTATCCACTATACTGACCACTATACTGTCCACTATACTGACCACTATACTGTCCACTACACTATACTGTCCACTATACTGTCCACTATACTGTCCACTACACTATACTGTCCACTACACTGCCCACTATACTGCCCACTACACTATACTGTCCACTATACTGCCCACTACACTATACTGACCACTATACTGTCCAATACACTATACTGCCCACTACACTATACTGACCACTATACTGTCCACTACACTATAATGACCACTACACTGACCGCTATACTGTCCACTACACTATACTATCCACTATACTGACCACTACACTGTCCACTATACTGACCACTATATTGTCCACTACACTATACTGTCCACTACACTATTCTGCCCACTACACTATACTGCCCACTATACTATACTGTCCACTATACTGCACTGACTACTGTCCACTACACTATCCTACCTACAGTATTTCTATACTGACCACTACACTGCATGACTCTAGCTGCTCTTCTACTCACTCTCTATCTGGTTTTCTGCTCCCTCTTCCCAGACTGTGTTCCCCCCCCCCCCCCCCGGGCCAGCAACACGACTCTCATCACGAGGGAGTCTCACCTTTTCTTCTTTGTTTTCCATCGGTCCGGAGGGGAGCAGGAGGAGGAGACAGCGGCGGCTCACAATCTTGAATTTTCGTGTCCCCCGCGCTCCATGTTCAGTCTCCGGCGCCTTGTGATTGGGTGTATGGGGTCATGTGCGGCGGCGGGGCTGGCCTGTTAATGATCGCGCTTGCTCCTGGAGTCCCGCCTCTGCACATGACCCCATTTACCCAATCACAGGGTGCCGGAGACTGAACAAGTGCAGAGGCGGGACTCCAGGATGTCCCGCAATAATGGACAGGCCAGCCGCGCCGCCGCACATGACCCCATACGGCCAATCACAGGGCGCCGGGAGACTGAACATGGCGACCAGAGCGTGGGGACACAGGGCACTGAATTTAGGAGGAGGCAGCCAGCATTGCGCCCCCCTAAATGTTGCACCCGGGGCAACGGCCCCCTCCGCACCCCCCACGCTATGCCACTGGTTTGGGGTCCTTGTCCTGCTGGAAGGTGAACCTCCGTCCTAGCCTCAAATCACACACCTAGTGGTACACGTTTTGCTCAAGAATATTCCTGTATTTAGCACCACCCATCTTTCCCTCAACTCTGACCAGTTTCCCAGTCCTGACTGCTGAAAAACATCCCCACCGCATGATGCTCCCACCACCATGTTTCACTGTGGGGATGGTGTTCTTTCAGGAAAGTGATGTGTTGGGTTTGCGCCAGACATGTCATTTTCTTTGATGGCCAAAAAGTTCAAGTTTAGTCTCATCAGACCAGAGCACATTCCTCCATACATTTTGGGAGTCTCCCAGGTGCCTTTTTGCAAACTCAGAATGTGCCATTTTGTTTTTTGCTGAAAGTATTGGGTTTCTTCTGGCCACTCTGCCATAAAGCCCAACTCTATAGAGCGTACGGCTTATTGTCATCCTATGTACAAATATTTGAGGTTCTGCTGTGGAACTCTGCAGCTTCACCAGGGTTACCTTAGGTCTCTGTGCTGCCTCTCTGATTAGTGCCCTCCTTGCCCGGTCCGTGAGTTTTGGTGTGCGGCCGTCTCTTGGCAGGTTTGCTGTTGTGCCATGTTCTTTCCACTTGGTTATGATAGATTTGATGGTGCTCCTAGGGATCATCAAGGATTTGAATATTTTTTTATAACCTAACCCTGACTTGTACTTCTCAACAACATTGTCCCTTACTTGTTTGGAGAGTTCCTTAGTCTGTATGGCAGTGTTTGGTTAGTGGTGCCTCTTCCTTAGGTGTTGCAGCCTCTGGGGCTTTCAAAAAAGCGTGTATATGTAATGACAGATCATGTGACACTTAGATTGCACACAGGTGGACATCATTTCAATAATTATGTGACTTCTGAAGGTAATTGGTTGCACCAGAGCTTTTTATGGGCTTCATAAGAAAGGGGGTGAATACATATCAGTTTTTTTATTTCTGAGAAATAGTTTTATGTATATATTTCTCTAATTTTACTTCACCAACTTAGACTATTGTGTTCTGATCCATCACATATAATCCAAATTAAAAAAAACATTGAACTAAAGGCTTTAATGTAACAAAATAGGTTAAAACCCAAGGGGGTGAATACTTTTGCACGGCACTATATACTATGGTCCCCTGCCTATACATTTTTATATATACACCTATTCACTGTATCTATAGGGTATCCTCAAATAGAAGGTGGGGGAGCGCAAGGTCTCTAACATCCACCAGCTTCGTGATGTCATGGAGGAGTGAAAGAGGACTCCAGTGGCAACCTGTGAAGCTCTGGTGAACTCCGGCCCAAGAGGGTTAAGGCAGTGCTGGAAAGTAATGGTGGCAACACAAAATATTGACACTTTGGGCCCAATTTGGACATTTTCACTGAGGGGTGTACTCACTTTTGTTGCCAGCAGTTTAGACATTAATGGCTGTGTGTTGAGTTATTTTGAGGGCACAGCAAATTTACATTGTTATACAAGCTGTGCACTCACTACTTTACATTGTAGCAAAGTGTCATTTCTTCAGTGTTGTCACATGAAAAGATATAATAAAATATTTACAAAAATGTGAGGGGTATACTCACTTTTGTGAGATACAGTATTTATTAATAATATTTATGTACAAGTTAAATGCTTTCACACATTGTTATTGCCCACTCCTCAGGAATGCCAATGCATAGAGACTGAACAACCCCCACCCTTGCGTGAGAGGGGAAGCTAGCTCTCATTAGAAGAGTCTGTAAGACAATAAGGCTCAGAACCAGCCCTTTTGAAGATAAAGTGGGGGTCAGATTTTAAGAGTAAAAGCTAGGAACAGAAGCACAGTAGGGCAGATTTGCTTCAGACACACCACAAGGAAGCTTTACACACACACAAAGACACACATCTTGTTCAATCTTCATCTTAAGAATATAACTACATTATTGATGTTATTTTACATTCTATGTTTTGATATTGTTCTTGTAATATTTTGCTATTCTATTATTAAATCGTTTTTTGAGTTTTTACACAAGAACTGAACAGACTTTCTTGGAACTTTTTCTCATCAATATGAGTTATTGAATATTGATAATTATACAGAAATATGATTTTAACAGACAGTATATATTATGGTCCCTGCCTATGCATTTATATATACACCTACTCACTGTATATATGTCAAAACAAAATATACAATAACTCTTTGGTATATCTTGCTATATATACACTATACACTCATCCTTTCTTATGTTTAGATGAGCATGAGGATTTCCTCAGTGTTATAAGTGTTTTATAAGAAGCCCTCTCCAGTTCCTGTGTGCCCCTTGTGGCTATGCTTCACTCTATGCTGGTCTCACTGGTTGCTCACTGCTGTTTCCATCTGGAGGCATCTGGATGCGTCAATCGGATCATTGTTGGCACATGGTGGGGTCCGTGCGACTTGCCATGGTGATAGGGTTGCCACATCATCCCTTTAATCCAGGACACATATTCATTACACAGGTTCTGAGGCTAACGCAGATAAGGCACCAGTTAGTTTAATTACCACCTTAATCAGCCACAGAACCTGTGTCACCCTACATGGTGACCCTATCACTGTAGTCCCTGGACCTCTCTAGTGTATTGTCTATCAGTTTTTTTGCCATATCTATGTAATTCAGATGTCTATAGCCACCTATTGATTCAAATTTTAATTGTTTATATATATATATATATATATATATATATATATATATATATATATAGTCTCTAACATCCACCTGCTCTGTGATGTCGTCATGGAGTGAAAGAGGACTCCAGTGGCAACCTTTAAAGCTCTGGTGAACTCTATGTCCAAGAGGATTAAGGCAGTGCTGGAAAATAATGGTGGCCACACAAAATATTGACACTTTGGGCCCAATTTGGACATTTTCACTTAGGAGTGTACTCAGCGGTTTGACATTAATGGCTGTGTATTGAGTTATTTTGAGAGGACAGAAAAATTACACTGTTATACAAGTTGTACACTCACTACTTTACATTATAGCAAAGTGTAATTTCTTTAGTGTTGTCACATAAAAAGATATAATAAAATATTTACAAACCTGTGAAGGGTGTACTCACTTTTGAGAGATATTGTATATACATTCCAGTTGTGTTGTGATAAACTTCTGCAGATCCACTGCAAGCTGTTTGCACTGACTTCAGTGTACCATCACCAAGACAAAGCACACGCCATCTGCTTACCAAAAGATTTAACACATGCACTTGTCCTCTGCCGGATATTTACAGCCACTTTACTCAAAAAGTGACAGCGCATTTATAGTAGCTTTATCCCAGTAACGGCCTTTCACCACTCTGCCTGGTCAGGTACCAACCACAGCAACCCTGTGTATGCAAAGAATAAAGCATGCAATATGCATTACCTGGACATACTGCACTGCTTTAAGAAAGTAAAGTACTTACAGCAAACTTTACTGGTGTAGCGCTACCGCTGCAGGAGACGCTAAGGTATGCTTGTTGTGTACTCTGCCTCTCAACCAAAATATCAGCCTCTGCCCCTCTTGGTACACCTGGCAATAGTGTAAGTGCAATGACCAATGAGAAAAACACATGCTATGATAAAACACAGAAAATGTCTTTACTGTAATATTTCTGTAATTATTTATATATAAATAAATCATAATATAACTTTATATCAGTTACCTTTACTCTGGTTGGCTCTATGAGTCCAGGCAGAAGGAGAGCAGAGGAATGACCCTCTTTGTTTTTAGGCCTCTCTTTTCTGTCCCCTGACACCACAGGCCCAACTTTAAACACTTCAAATTCAAATCGGCATGTAATGGCTTAACTTCCTAGATAAACTGTCCAACACACCCACTGCATATACAGAGCCCTGAATATGTGTGTGCGGGTCCGTATGGCACTAGTAGCTTCAGTCGTTTGAAGACACAATGTCTTATCTTTTCTTCAAGCTAGCCACTTTCATTAGTGCACTTAAACTCCTGAATAGCAGGGCCAAACAACACAACTTGCCCGGATTATCAAGTGAAGAAAGCAGAATCTTTCTCAGCAAGATGAAAGGACAATGGTGTCTGTATACAGTGTCCCTGGAAATGGATGACCTTATCCTTTTAGCCCTGTGGCACTACAAGTGTCAACAAGATGACTAACAGCAATGATGTCTGTATACAGTGTCCATTTAACTTCTTCAGTGGTGCAGTGTCCCTGTTTCCTGAAAATGGGCAAAAGCCCTCTCACCCAACTCTGTGGTCAAGGCCAAAATAAACGTCCTGGAACAGCAGGCTCTCCTGGTGACCCGACTAGTTACCCCACACTGGAATGCTTCACCGTTGTTGCAGGTGCTCTTGGATGTGCACCTGGGATCCCCTGTCTCAGGCTGGATGTCCCAACTGGCAGCAGAGGCCTAAATCATGCAGTGAAATCACCTGGGAGGCAGCATCTCTCCCTCAGGTCTGATCTCTTTCTCCGTCTCGTGCTGTCTGAATTCTCCTAAGTAAATCAAAATGGAGTCTCTCCTTTCCTGTCCTCAGAGCATGCTGGTCTTTTGTAGTTCCATACAGTTAAATCTGGATGTGAAACTTGAGTCCTGGAACTACAATTCCCTTTATGCTTTGGTAATCACTCCGCTGACAGGATGTGATGACACAGATTCATAGCTGGCACTAGGGGGAAACAGTCTCATTTCTCATTGCAACAATGTTGCAGAGTGTCTTTTGATACTGCAGGTAAGATAGCCAGCTCCCTGCTACACTGGGGTACAGAAACAAATTGTTTGCTTGTCCTGGTATTGCACTATAGTGTGTTTTATTCTTTTCATTTACAGGGTTCCCTGTGGTTGGTACTGGACCTAGCTACTATACCTGCAGTGTTGCCTTTTGTGTAAAGTGGTTGTAAATATCCAGCAGATAGGGATGAGCCGAACACCCCCCTGTTCGGTTCGCACCAGAACATGCGAACGGGAAAAAAATTCGTTCGAACACGCGAACACCGTTAAAGTCTATGGGACACGAACATGAATAATCAAAAGTGCTAATTTTAAAGGCTAATATGCAAGTTATTGTCAATAAAAGTGTTTGGGGACCTGGGTCCTGCCCCAGGGGACATGGATCAATGCAAAAAAAAGTTTTAAAAACGGCCGTTTTTTCAGGAGCAGTGATTTTAATAATGCTTAAAGTCAAACAATAAAAGTGTAATATCCCTTTAAATTTCATACCTGGGGGGTGTCTATAGTATGCCTGTAAAGGGGCGCATGTTTCCCGTGTTTAGAACAGTCTGACAGCAAAATGACATTTTGAAGGAAAAAACTCATTTAAAACTACCGCGGCTATTGCATTGCCGACAATACACATAGAAGTTCATTGATAAAAACGGCATGGGAATTCCCCACAGGGCAACCCCGAACCAAAATTAAAAAAAAAAAATGACGTGGGAGTCCCCCTAAATTCCATACAAGGCCCTTCAGGTCTGGTATGGATATTAAGGGGAACCCCAGCCAAAATTTAAAAAAAAAATTGACGTGGGGTTCCCCCTAAATTCCATACCAGACCCTTCAGGTCTGGTATGGATTTTAAGGGAAACCCCGCGCCCAAAAAAAAAAAAAACGGCGTGGGGTCCCCCTAAAAATCCATACCAGACCCTTATCCGAGCACGCAACCTGGCAGGCCGCAGGAAAAGAGGGGGGGACGAGAGTGCGCCCCCCCCCCCTCCTGAACCATACCAGGCCACATGCCCTCAACATTGGGAGGGTGCTTTGGGGTAGCCCCCCAAAGCACCTTGTCCCCATGTTGATGAAGACAAGGGCCTCATCCCCACAACCGTGGCCGGTGGTTGTGGGGGTCTGCGGGCGGGGGGCTTATCGGAATCTGGAAGCCCCCTTTAACAAGGGGACCCCCAGATCCCAGCCCCCCCCCCTGTGTGAAATGGTAAGGGGGTACTTACCCCTACCATTTCACTAAAAAACTGTCAAAAATGTTAAAAATGACAAGAGACAGTTTTTGACAATTCCTTTATTTAAATGCTTCTTCTTTCTTCCTTCATCTTCTTCTTCTTCTGGTTCTTCTGGCTCTTCTGGTTCTTCCTCCGGCGTTCTCGTCCAGCATCTCCTCCGCGGCGTCTTCTATCTTCTTCTCCTCGGGCCGCTCCGCACCCATGGCATGAGGGGGGAGGCTCCCGCTCTTCATCTTCTTCTTCATCTTCATCTTCTTCTTCATCTTCTTCTTCTTCTTCTTCTTCTCTTCTTCATCTCTTCTTCCTTCTTCATTTCTTCTGCGGGCCGCTCTGCATCCATGCATGGAGGGAGTCTCCCGCTGTGTGACGGCGTCTCTTCGTCTGACGGTTCTTAAATAACGGGGGGCGGGGCCACCCGGTGACCCCGCCCCCCTCTGACGCACGGGACATGACGGGACTTCCCTGTGGCATTCCCCGTGACGTCACAGGGAAGTCCCGTCAATTCACCGTGCGTCAGAGGGGGGCGGGGTCACCGGATGGCCCCGCCCCCCGTTATTTAGGAACCGTCAAACGAAGAGACGCCGTCACACAGCGGGAGCCTCCCACCATGCCAGCATGGCTGCGGAGCGGCCCGGGGAAGAAATGAAGAAGGAACAAGAGATGAAGAAGAGAAGAAGAAGAAGAAGATGAAGATGAAGAAGAAGATGAAGAGAAGAGCGGGAGCCTCCCCCCTCATGCCATGGGTGCGGAGCGGCCCGAGGAGAAGAAGATAGAAGACGCCGCGGAGGAGATGCTGGACGAGAACGCCGGAGGAAGAACCAGAAGAGCCAGAAGAACCAGAAGAAGAAGAAGATGAAGGAAGAAAGAAGAAGCATTTAAATAAAGGAATTGTCAAAAACTGTCTCTTGTCATTTTTAACATTTTTGACAGTTTTTTAGTGAAATGGTAGGGGTAAGTACCCCCTTACCATTTCACACAGGGGGGGGGCCGGGATCTGGGGGTCCCCTTGTTAAAGGGGGCTTCCAGATTCCGATAAGCCCCCCGCCCGCAGACCCCCACAACCACCGGCCACGGTTGTGGGGATGAGGCCCTTGTCTTCATCAACATGGGGACAAAGTGTTTTGGGGGGCTACCCCAAAGCACCCTCCCAATGTTGAGGGCATGTGGCCTGGTACGGTTCAGGAAGGGGGGGGGCCGCACTCTCGTCCCCCCCTCTTTTCCTGCGGCCTGCCAGGTTGCGTGCTCGGATAAGGGTCTGGTATGGATTTTTAGGGGGACCCCACGCCGTTTTTTTTTTTTTTTTTTTTGGCGCGGGGTTCCCCTTAAAATCCATACCAGACCTGAAGGGTCTGGTATGGAATTTAGGGGGAACCCCACGTCAATTTTTTTTTAAAATTTTGGCTGGGGTTCCCCTTAATATCCATACCAGACCTGAAGGGCCTTGTATGGAATTTAGGGGGACCCCCACATCATTTTTTTTTTTTTTTTTTGGTTCGGGGTTGCCCTGTCGGGAATTCCCATGCCGTTTTTATCAATGAACTTCTATGTGTATTGTCGGCAATGCAATAGCCGCGGGTAGTTTTAAATGAGTTTTTTCCTTCCAAATGTCATTTTGCTGTCAGACTGTTCTAAACACAGGAAACATGCGCCCCTTTACAGGCATACTATAGACACCCCCCAGGTACGAAATTTAAAGGGATATTACACTTTTATTGTTTGACTTTAAGCATTAATAAAATCACTGCTCCTGAAAAAACGTCCGTTTTTAAAACTTTTTTTTGCATTGATCCATGTCCCCTGGGGCAGGACCCGGGTCCCCAAACACTTTTTATGACAATACGCATATAAGCCTTTAAAATTAGCACTTTTGATTTCTCCCATAGACTTTTAAAGGGTGTTCCGCGGCATTCGAATTTGCCGCGAACACCCCAAATTGTTCGCTGTTCGGCGAACTTGCGAACAGCCAATGTTCGAGTAGAACATGAGTTCGACTCGAACTCGAAGCTCATCCCTACCAGCAGATGACAAGCGCATGTGACCTCATAAGTTTAAGGTGTCAAATTTTTTGGTAAACAGATGGTATGTGCTGTGTCTTGGTGATGGTACACGGAAGTTAGTGCAAACAGCAACACCAAAATGCACCTTCGCCTAAGTAGACAAAAATCCTTGCACCGGTCCTGCCCAAGCCTCCATACTAGGAGGAAGTGCCATGATGTCACATCACTTCAAATATAAACACAATACAGAAACATTGTTTTCACAATGATCTTCTACAAGCACTCCTATGGAATGATGTGTAGCAAACTGAAAAGCCCAGCAACTCCAGGGATGATGGATCAGTTCACACTGACAGCAAACGGTTCCAGGCTACATTCTGGTTGGCACCCATAGTAGCTGCTAAATCCCAGTGTGATCTTAAAATGACAATGGGAAAAATAGAAGCTATCCCTATGCCATTTCAAAATGTCAATAACCAAACTCAAAGGAGTTAAAACAAGCCTTTACTGACCTGTTTCAGGCACTGTGGATCAATTTATTCTCAAAATTCACAGAGGAAGCACTAAAAGCCTTCTCTAAGCCAAATGAGATCACCCTGTTCCACCCTTCAGCCTCTTAATCACTGAAGTATGCACAGATCAAGTGTTTTTTGGGCTGGGGAATAAAGGAGCTGAGCTGCTAAAAGAACCAAATAGAACGACTTCAATGCACTGTGAAGAATAATTGCTCCACATTCCTGAAGCTACAGAGGTCAGCAATGACTAGTTTTAAAGCTCATTTACTACTTATTAGAATAAGTAAATACTTAAATAAATGTCCATAACATGTTCACTTTAAGCTGAGTACACAGGGGCCGAATATCGGCCAGTTCAGCAGAAACCAGTCAACATTTGACCAGCCTGTCTGACAAAAGCTAGCATAACATCTGGCTTCTGTCAAACATACATGCTGGAATAACAGCAACCGACTGCCATCTGATCAGTGTGTCCTGGTAGGGGGGGGGCAATAGCACAGCAGGGCAGATCGCATTTTCCAGAAATATGATGTTCTTCATATTGCTAACATACATTAATTATAATACAAAGGCACAATATGACCTATAGCTAATAAACCACTATGCCTGTTGATTATAATACAAACACAGACCAAACTCACTGGTAGAGCAAGGTATAAATAGCAAATATATAATTATAAAAAATATATAAAAAGTATAAATAGCAAAATAGGTTTATTAAAATACTAAAAGTAAACAAAAATGCACCATATGTATTTTAGAGCCTTTAAAACAGCCACTCATAGGCAGTGAGCAAATCGCTCACTGCTGAATAGGATCACAAAATTAAATAGCAATGCACCTTCAGGAGATGCCATGACACATTTCATGTGTTTTCCTTTATTCTCAGAGGCTACACTAAGCCAAAAGCACTCAATCTTGTCATATCATGGAACCTAAAAGGCTTTAGGCCTGACAAGTAGCTACATTAGAGATCAAACAGAACCAGTGGGACCAGGCCATCTAGGCACTATAGCATATACATTTGTAAATGCTTTAAATAACTTTATTTCATTATTCCTCTTAGATTTCGGTAGTGTGCTTAAGCTGCGTTGTTCAAAGTCCTTTTAAGTGTGGGAGGTTTTTGATTCCTTTAAGAACTAATTTATAGAGAACTAACTTTATTGAGCTAAGCACTACAAGTATATGCAGCAAATCCATGCCTGGGAACCGCCCCTCTATGATGTGTTTCACCCTTGCAGACTTAGCTGTAGAGGTCTCCACAATGAAATCTACAAGGAGGAAATATGTCAGAAGGATGGTCTCCAGGTGGGGATTTACAATATGTACTACTTAGCTCAATAATATGGGTTTTACATGTGACATCATCACCATGCAACCCACTGTTTTGCACTTAAATCTCCATATTGTGGGTGCGTGGGCTCCTTTGGTTGGTACCTGGTGTATTTTGCAGTTGAGGGAGAGAGAGGAGACTTTAGAGTGGAATCTGTTTTGGATCTCATGAACTTTTAGAATTTGAATTGTCTTTGTGTGTAGTGATCCATATAAATGAATGAGTATCTTAGCACAGTATTTTAAATGTATACCAACCAAAAACAACTATCTGTTGACTGGCAATAATGATTAAATAGGGACCGGTACCAGGTAAAACATTTCCAACCAACTTTCATTTATATGTTTATACACATAATTTGACTATTACATTACCATATAAGTCAAAATATTGTATCGATGAATTAATTACGCCCCAGAAATTAACAGCTTCCATTAGTCCCAATTATGTATATGAACAAAAACTGGTTGGCAGTTTTTTTTATGTAGTGTTTGAAAAACAGAGGATTTCACTTTTTTTTTTTTTTTTCATTCATTATGCTATGATCCAGTCTGTGCCACACCCTGTAGCCATTGGTAAATCAAATCACAGCCACCATACAATATTTATTTTTATGTGAAAACATTAAATTGGTAGTAAACCTATTTGTTTGTATTTTTACCTACAGGTAAGCTTATAATAAGGCTTGCACCCTTTAGGAGATATCCTAGTGAGCAGCAGCCGGTGACGTCACTGCCGCATGTGCTCTGAAGAAACAGCATATCCGTGCCATTGATTCAGAGCTCTGTGCCCCAGCATGCATGGGAGTGGCATCATTGCAGCTCACACATTCAAGCAGCCGCAGCCCGTGAACCCAGAAGGAAGACTGGGTAAAGATGGAAGCCCTGTCAGCAGTGACAGCACACCGTTGGAAGGATTTGTTTCAAGGTAAGTCTTTCATAATGTGCTAGTATGCAATGCATACTAGCACAATATGGCTTTACCTTGCAGGGAGAGGTTTTTTTTTTTCTAAGTTCACTACTGCTTTAACAAATTTATTTTCATTAATTTACAGGTACCTTTCAACATGAAGGCTCCATAAAAGGTATGCTTTTTCAGTGATTAATTAAAAGGTATGCCAGTGGTTGTAAATATAGAAGTTCTTTTTTCTTTTTTTTTACCTTAATGCAAAAGGTAAAAGGTAAAAAAACCTTCTGTGTTAGCTCCCTCCCAGCCTCCCCTTATACTTATCTGAGCCCAATCTCAATGTGCCTGCTGGCCATGGAGGCAACAGTGGAAGCCATTGGCCCACAGCCTGTGAGGAGAGACTGCGAGCCATGCTGTATGTGTCTATGGATGCACACACAGAGCCTCGGGATCGAGCCTGCACAAGTTCCCCCAGAGTAAGTGGCAGGGATGAGGAGCCAGAAACACCAGTGGGGCAACCCAGAAGAGAAGAATCAGGGATTTTCTGTGCAAAACCATTGCACAGAGCAGGTAAGTATGACATGTTTATTATTTAAAAACAAATCCCTTTACAATCACTTTAAGACAGATGGCATTTCATTAACCAATTAACCACTTACCAATCCCTAACTAATTAATCACAAAGATTCCAGGTTTAGTCATATATGATGAATGAATGCTCTTTTGGTTGGACGATCTGCACATTGTTTAAATAGTTCATTATTTTAGAATCTTTTTTCTTCTAGATTATTATTTTCAATGTTTAAACATGTCCATATCTCACATGGGCAAGGCATTTTTTGTATATTGTTGTTGTATATGTTTGCTAAGTTATTGCATTTACCTGTCATTGGAAAAATGTAAAGCATCTGTACTACTGTTTCATCTCACTATTTATGCTGCTTCTTTAGTACAGTAACAATTGTAACAATAACAAACTGAAACTGTAACAGCAACAGGGGGTATCATACTGTTTACAATCTTTTGCATCCATTTTATTAAAATTACCTATGTACTTGGTTTACATTAGAATATACATGACTTCAAGTAGTTTTCATGCCTAGTGGTTAGTGTTATGCCCCGTACACACGGTCGGACATTGATCCAACATTCCGACAACAAAATCCTAGGATTTTTTCCAACGGATGTTGGCTCAAACTTGTCTTGCATACACACAGTCACACAAAGTTGTCAGAAAATCCGATCATTCTGAACACGATGACGTAAAACACGTACGTCGGGACTATAAACGGGGCAGTAGCCAATAGCTTTCATCTCCTTATTTATTCTGAGCATGTGTGGCACTTTGTGCGTCGGATTTGTGTACACACGATCAGAATTTCTGACAACGGATTTTGTTGTCGGAAAATTTTATAGCCTGCTCTCAAACTTTGTGTGTCGGAAAATCCGATGGAAAATGTGTGATGGATCCCACACATGGTCGGAATTTCCGACAACAAGGTCCTATTACACATTTTCCGTCTGAAAATCCGACCGTGTGTACAGGGCATTAGTGTTATCTTACATCTCAAGTGGGCAACTATATCTGTTTATGTCATTAAATACCCTGCAGTGATTATTTGGGTAATGAATTCCATAGAGATCATGGATAAGGAAGTTTTTACGATATGCTTTTTTTTCTATAATGAAGTAAAAATACCTCTTTTTGTTATCATATTTCAACTGTTTTTATGCTCTTTCCAAGTTGTGTTGGTAAAAGACAGGCTCAGTTTCAAAACTTGTACAGCAAAGCAAGTATTTATAAAGAAATCCAGGTACAACAAAGGCTGGACAGTGAACGAAAAGAAAAAACAACATGAGCACAAAACTATAGAAAGTACATTTTGAGTCATGGTACTGTTTGTTAAAGTGGTAAGGGAGTCGGTTTACAAACCAAGCAAATCAGCAAACTGCAACATATTTTTATATGCCTCTGTATATACATTTGTAGTGCTACCCCCGGTTGAGGCGCTTAACCACTTGACGACCGCCTCACGCCGATGTACGTCGGCAAGGTGGCACGGACAGGCAAATCACGTATATATACGTGATTTGCCTTCCGCGGGTGGGGGGTCCGATAGGACCCCCCCCAGTGCCCGAGGCGGTCGCCATTTCTTCCCGGGCGATGAGAGGTCAGGGGGAGGCCATCCATTGTTGGCCACCCCCTCCCGATCGCTCCCGGCGAATGAAAACGCTTCCTTTCCCTCTGTAATGTAAACAGAGGGAAAGGAAGTGATGTCATCCCTCCTCGAGCCGGTCTTTTCGATCCGGCGCCGAGGAAAGAAGACATCAAGTAAGTCTGCAGAACACTACACTAACAGTAGAACACGCCAGGCACACTTGTCACCCCCCTTCACCCCCCGATCACCCCCCTGTACCCCCTGTTACACTGACACCAATAGCAGTTTTTTTTTTGCATTGGTGTCAGTTTGTGACAGTTATAAGTGTTAGGGCAGTTAGGTTAGCCCCCTTTAGGTCTAGGGTACCCCCCTAACTCCCCACTAATAAAGGTTAACCCCTTGATTACCCCCTGTCGCCAGTGTCGCTAAGTGATCGTTTTTCTGATCGCTGTATTAGTGACACAGGTGACGCTAGTTAGGGAGGTAAGTATATAGGTTCGCTGTCAGTGTTTTATAGCGACAGGGACCCCCATATACTACCTGCTAAAGGTTTTAACCCCCTGATTGCCCCCTAGTTAACTCTTTCACCAGCGATCACCGTATAAGTGTTACGGGTGACGCTGGTTAGCTAGTTTGTTTTTTGTAGTTTATTATAGTTTATCATAGTTTTAGGGCACCCGCCGTTTATTACCTTATAAAGGTTTAACCCCCTAATTGCCCAGCGGTGATATAAATTACGTTTATAGGGTCAGATAAGGTCTGCGTCACCCCAGGCAGCGTCAGGTTAGCGCCAGTACCGCTAAAACCCACGCACGCAGCATACACCTCCCTTAGTGCTATAGTATCTGAGCGGATCGATATCTGATCCGATCAGATCTATACTCCCCAGCAGTTTAGGGTTCCCATAAACACAGTGTTAGCGGGATCAGCCCAGATACCTGCTAGCACCTGCGTTTTGCCCCTCGGCCCAGCTCTGCCCAGCCCACCCAAGTGTAGTTTCGATCGATAACTGACACTTACAAAACACTAAGCACACATAACTGCAGCGTTCACAGAGTCAGGCCTGATCCCTGCGATCGCTAACAGTTTTTTGGTAGCGTTTTGATACAGTCGCTGACAGTCAGGAGCTTTTTTGCCTGTGAGTCTCACTAGTGTACCCCTAAATTTAGAGCCCAAAATTGCAAATCGAAGGTACACTAGTGAAGAGGCCTACACGTTTCTGAGCATGACAGATAGTGAAGAGTAAGTCACTCATCTGTCAAGTTCAGGCTCAGAATATGATCCTGTAGAGGACCCCGATCTTCTTCTGTCCTTGAAGTGCAAAAACCGCAGGGCTCTCGTATGGAGCAGAGAAGTACTAGCGCCGCTATTCCTTCTGGTGAACTGGTAAGCACCAGCGGCCTAGTACACCCTGGTCGTACATCCAGCACTGCAGTATCACGTGGTGACGTGGCGAGTCCCATAAGTGCAGTTCAAGCTGGTGAGGTGGCAAGCACTAGTAGTGTCCCACTGCCACCAAGAAGACAAAGACAGGCCCGTCGTGCCCATAGTGCCCTTCCTGCTGCATTCGCCAATCCGAATTGGGAACCCACCACTTCTGCAGCACCCGTACTTCCCCCTTTCACTGGCCAACCCGGAATTCAGGTGGAAACAGTTGACTTTACGCCACTGGATTTTTATTCACTGTTTTTCACCGAAGATCTCTATAGATCTATTGTGGACCAAAGCAATTTATATGCTGATCAACACATCGCCGCTAATCCCCAGTCCTCCCTTGCCAGAGATTGGAGACCAATTACAGTCTCCGAATTTAAGACCTTTCTTGCTTGAATAAAAAGAGTAAGTTGCGGTCATATTGGTCCACTGACCCAATTTACCATTCGCCCTTGTTCTCTGCTTCCATGGCCAGGGCACGATACAAGCAGATTTTGCGGTTCATGCACTTCAACGACAATGAACTCTGACGTCCTCGTGGAGACCCTGCATACGATCGGCTCTACAAAATTCGGCCCCTCGTAAACCACTTCAACCAACGTTTTGCAGACTTGTTTACCCCCCATCAAGTTGTCTGCGTTGATGAGTCCCTGATTAAATTTTCTGGCTGCTTGTCATTCAAACAGTACCTTCCCAGCAAGTGTGCCAGATACGGGGTCAAGATGTATAAGCTCTGTGACAGGGCCACAGGCTATACATGTAGTTTTATGGTTTACGAGGGCAAAGATAGTCACGTAGAGCCGACAAACTGCCCTGACTACATAGGAAGCGCTGGCAAGATAGTGTGGGACTTGGTGTCACCCTTATTCGGAAAGGGGTACCACTTGTACGTGGACAATTATTATTCGAGCGTGCCACTTTTTAGTCACTTGTTTGATCATCAGATTGGAGCATGTGGCACCGTGCGACCTAATCGCCGGGGCTTTCCCCAGCGGCTTGTAGATTCCCGTCTTAGGCTGGGGGAGAGAGCCTGCTTGAAGTATAATAATTTGCTCGCTATGAAGTGGAGGGATAAGAAGAATGTTTTCGTTCTCACCTCCCTTCATGCAGACACGACGACCCAAATTCCTACGGTGACTGGTGTTGTGGAGAAACCCCTCTGTGTCCACGAATATAACCTTAATATGGGAGGGGTGGACCTCAACGACCAGTTGTTGGCGCCGTACCTAGTTGCCTGTAAGGCCAGACGCTGGTACAAAAAAGTGTCTGTTTATTTATTTCAATTGGCTTTGCTGAACGCTCATGTGCTATACAGAGCTTCAGGACGGACTGGATTCTTCCTTAAATTCCAGGAAGAGATCGTCAGAGCCCTTCTGTTTCCAGACGGTGCTCTACCTCACCTTCCCCAACCAAATGCAGTAGGCCGGCTGCATGAGAGGCATTTTCCTTATGCCATCCCGAGTACCCCTACCCAACGAGCCCCCCAAAAGAGATGTCGTGTCTGCAGCAAGCGCGGATTTAGGCGTGACACCCAGTGTTATTGTCCCTCCTGTCCTGGCAATCCTGGTCTTTGCATGGGTGAATGTTTTGAACGCTACCATACACTAGTTGAGTATTAGCGTAGGGTTCAGCAGTGCACAGACTAGGACACACTTTCAAAAATAAAATTTTCAATAAAAAAAACAAAAATAGTTGTTGTTTTATTGTTCTCTCTCTCTCTCTCTATTCTCTCTCTATTGTTCTGCTTATTTTTACTCTATTCTGTGTTTTGTTGGTAACCATTTTATTGTTTTCAGGTACGCCATTCAGTTGCAGCGCGGATTTATTTATCTTGACAGCAACAGCGTTTGCTCCCACGATCTATAAAGCCGTGACTCCAGCGCTGTCGGAGGTGATTTCACCACCACAGTTACATACTTCAGCATATATGCCGAAGCGTGGGGGCAGCAGTGGGTGGAGGAGCGATTTGCTCCTGCCTTTTGCGGGAGGATGCCTCCATGCTTTGGCATATAAATATTTTAGGCACAGGTTGCGTTAAATGTTTTATTTTTTACTATGTTTTTTTTTGTATCTGCTTTGCAGGTATGGTAAGTCTTACTGTTATACTGTAATGTTACTTTGTTTTATTGTTAACCATCATTTGCTCAGCAGGTACGCCATTCAGTTGCAGCACGGATTTATTTATCTTGACAGCAACAGCGTTTGCTCCCACGATATATAAAGCCGTGACTCCAGCGCTGTCGGAGGTGATTTCACCACCACAGTTACATACTTCAGCATATATGCCGAACCGTGGGGGCAGCAGTGGGTGGAGGAGCGATTTGCTCCTGCCTTTTGCGGGAGGATGCCCCCATGCTTCGGCATATATAAATGGTGCATGTATGCCCATCATTAGAAGTGGGTGGATGAAGGGAGGCTTTTAAAAATGTATTTATTTTGTCGCCACAGCACGTTTGTGCGCAATTTTAAAGCATGTCATGTTTGATATCCATGTACTCGGCCTAAGACCATCTTTTTTTTTTCATCAAACATTTGGGCAATATAGTGTGTTTTAGTGCATTAAAATTTAAAAAAGTGTGTTTTTTCCCAAAAAAATGCGTTTGAAAAATCGCTGCGCAAATACTGTGTGAAAAAAAAAAATGAAACACCCACCATATTAATCTGTAGGGCATTTGCTTTAAAAAATATATATAATGTTTGGGGGTTCGAAGTAATTTTCTTGCAAAAAAAATAATTTTTTCATGTAATCAAAAAGTGTCAGAAAGGGCTTTGTCTTCAAGTGGTTAGAAGAGTGGATGATGTGTGACATAAGCGTCTAAATGTTGTGCATAAAATGCCAGGACAGTTCAACCCCCCCCAAATGACCCCATTTTGGAAAGTAGACACCCCAAGCTATTTGCTGAGAGGCATGTCGAGTCCATGGAATATTTTATATTGTGACACAAGTTGCGGGAAAGAGACACATTTTTTTTTTTTTTTTTTTGCACAAAGTTGTCACTAAATGATATATTGCTCAAATATGCCATGGGAATATGTGAAATCCCGCGCACAGGACCCCGAAACCCAAGCACCGCCTTCAGGCTTTCTAAGGGCGTAAATTTTTGATTTCACTCTTCACTGCCTATCACAGTTTCGGAGGCCATGGAATGCCCAGATGGCACAACCCCCCCCCCCCCAAATGACCCCATTTTGGAAAATAGACACCCCAAGCTATTTGCTGAGAGGTATAGTGAGTATTTTGCAGACCTCACTTTTTGTCACAAACTTTTGAAAATTGAAAAAAGAAAAAAAAATACATTTTTCTTGTCTTTCTTCACTTTCAAAAACAAATGAGAGCTGCAAAATACTCACCATGCCTCTCAGCAAATAGCTTGGGGTGTCTACGTTCCAAAATGGGGTCATTTTGGGGGGTTTTGTGCTGTCTTGGCATTTTATGGCCTTCGAAACTGTGATAGGTAGTGAGGAGTGAAATCAAAAATTTACGCCCTTAGAAATCCTGAAGGCGGTGATTGGATTTCGGGGCCCCGTATGAAGCTAGGCTCCCAAAAAGTCCCACACATGTGGTATTCCCATACTCAGGAGAAGCAGCTAAATGTATTTTGGGGTGCAATTCCACATATGCCCATGGCCTGTGTGAGCAATATATCATTTAGTGACAACTTTGTGCAAAAAAAAAAAAATTGTCACATTCCCGCAATTTGTGTCAAAAAATAAAATATTCCATGGACTCAACATGCCTCTCAGCAAATAGCTTGGGGTGTCTACTTTCCAAAATGGGGTCATTTGGGGGGGTTTTGTGCCATCTGGGCATTTTATGGCCTTCAAAACTGTGATAGGTAGTGAGGAGTGAAATCAAAAATGTACGCCCTTAGAAATCCTGAAGGCGGTGATTGGTTTTCAGGGCCCGTACGCAGCTAGGCTCCAAAAAAGTCCCACACATGTGGTATCCCCATACTCAGGAGAAGCAGCTGAATGTATTTTGGGGTGCAATTCCGCATAGGCCCATGGCCTGTGTGAGCAATATACCATTTAGTGACAACTTTTTGTAAATATTTTTTTTTTGTCATTATTCAATCACTTGGGACAAAAAAAAAAAATATTCAATGGGTTCAACATGCCTCTCAGCAATTTCCTTGGGGTGTCTACTTTCCAAAATTGGGTCATTTGTGGGGGTTTTGTACTGCCCTGCCATTTTAGCACCTCAAGAAATGGCATAGGCAGTCATAAACTAAAAGCTGTGTAAATTGCAGAAAATGTACCCTAGTTTGTAGACGCTATAACTTTTACGCAAACCAATAAATATACGCTTATTGACATTTTTTTTTACCAAAGACATGTGGCCGAATACATTTTGGCATAATGTATGACTAAAATTGAGTTTATTGGATTTTTTTTATAACAAAAAGTAGAAAATATCATTTTTTTTTCAAAATTTTCAGTCTTTTTCCGTTTATAGCGCAAAAAATAAAAACCGCAGAGGTGATCAAATGCCATAAAAAGAAAGCTCTATTTGTGGGAAGAAAAGGATGCAAATTTCGTTTGGGTACAGCATTGCATGACCACGCAATTAGCAGTTAAAGCGACGCTGTGCCAAATTGGAAAAAGACCTCTGGTCCTTAGGCAGCATAATGGTCCGGGGCTCAAGTGGTTAAGTTTGTTCAGTCCATTACTCTGCCTCTCAACCCCAATAACAGTCTCAACCCCCTCTGGCACACCTGGCAATAGTAGTGCAAGGAACAATGAGAAACACACACGTTATGATAAAACACAGAAATTGTCTTTACTGCAATATTTCTGTGGGAAAGTAACAAACAGTAACAGTATATATATTCAAGTAATCAACTGGAGAGCAATAACTGAAATTTAGAGCAATATAGCTCAATACTATATTCAGACTGCTTTCAGGGGATTCCAAACCTGAGAATGCCCCAAGAGCAGAGGCACACTTAAATGGCAAATAAATCACAATAAGACACTTTATATCAGATTGGTTACCTCTACTCAAATTTGGCTCTATGAATCCAGGCAGGAGGAGAGCAGAATACTAACCCTCTTTATGTCATACCTCTCTCTTCTGTCTCCTTACACCACAGGCCCAACTACAAATACTGTATTAAAATAAATATTTAGTGGCTATTTAGTGGCTTAGCTTCCCAGATAAACTGTCCCGCATACCTACTACATATACAGAGCCCTGAGTATGTGTGTGTGTGTGGACCCATATGGCATTAGTAGCTTCAGTGTCTTTGAAGAAAAATGAGGCCTTGTATCTTCAGCTAGCCACTCTCATTGGTGCACTTAAACTCCTGAATAGCAGGGCCAAAACAACACAACTGGCCCGGATTATCAAGTAAAGAATGCAGGATCTTCTTCAGCAAGGTGAAAGGAAAATGGCGTCTGTATACAGTGTCTCTGGATCTGAATGACTTTGTGTCCTGCGGCACTACAGGTGTCAGCAAGGTGACTAAGAGCAATGATGTCTGTATACAGTGTCTATGCAGCTCTATCTGTGTGCAGTGCAATAGTTTCCTGCAAATGGGCAAAAGCCCTCTCACCCTGCTGTCAGGGCGCAAATGAACATCCTGGAACAGGCAGGCTCTTCTAGAGACCTGATTGGTCACCTCACCCTGAAACGCTTCACACCGTTGGTGCAGATGCGTCTGAATATGCACCTGGGATCCCTATCTCACTGACTGGATGTCCTGACTGGCTGTGGATGCCTAAAATCACATGGTGGAATGACCTGGGAGGCAGACCCTCTCCCCTAGGTCTAATCTCTTCCTCCCCCTCATGTAGTCTGAATACCCTCAGATAATCAAGATGGAGTCTTTAGTTTTCTGCTTCCCAGAGCAGGCTGGCTCTTGTAGTTCCATACAAGTTAATATGAATGTGAAACTTGAGTCCTGGGACTACAGTTCCCTGTATGCTTTGCTCCCTGGTGGTAATCACTCTGCTGACAGGATGTGATGACAGAGTCTTCACAGGCACTAGAGGAAAACAGTCTCATTGCAACAATGTTGTAGAGTGTTTTCTGATACTGCAGGTAAGATAGCCAGCTCCCTATCATCATATTTCTGCATTTTAAGGACAATCATACAATGTACAGTGAGCATCAATATGGGCAGCAAAGTTGGTTGATGATATAAGAACAGAAATGCTAGAAATTTTATTGAAATTCATGCTATTACTTTTTTGTTATAATGCAATTGGTGGGCAATTTTCAGCTATGTATATATATATATACCGTATTTCAAAATTCACGCCAATAGATTTGCGCTTACTCTGAATAGTCAGGAAGATATAAGCAGCTAACACCACAACTAGAATCGTTGCCACATAAATAGATAATAAACAAAAAATGTGTAGCGCTATTAAGACAAGATACCTTAAACTGATAAGTTAAAAAGGCCTATACCCAAAGTGTAATATACACCAATAAAGGTAGCACATATAAAATCAAACTGGGAATAAATGTGTCAAATGGACAGTCAGTGAGTTGGAACTGGATGGGTCACTACCCAAAACGTGAGGTGAGGAGCGCCTTCACCAGCATACAGCAGAAAAAGTCTCAGAGGTTGATATTCTGCAGCCACTTAAAAAGTCTCATCAATAAATAGGATGTTCCATCTATGAACCACACTATTCACCACTGTGTCTTCAGAAACATGCAGTGCGCTTAGATGTAATAGATGGGGGCTTACCGAAGGGTTTGAACCCAAAAACAGCATATACTGTTAGGGTCAAACCGACTTTTATTGCACCCTGGCAATGGTGAGAAGATCTTGGCAGCCTGGAGATATTGAGCGGGGCTGTTCTAATGATGCATCTTCTCCATAGGTATTACTGGATCTCTCCACGCAGGGTTCATAAAAGGCACAAAAAGGGACTGTGCACTTCCAAATAGTAATTCACCATATCAGCTACAGCCTGACAATCAGCTGCAGAACCAGAGAGGGCACAGTAGATTTTATCATGGAGAGGAGCCAGCTTATTAAAGATTCGATTTACCACAGCTTCCCCAGCGGATACTCTTGAGTCGGATCCAATGATGATTCCTCCATTGAGTGAGCCAGAGAGCCCCCAGGAACATTCCATACCACAATCATTGCTATTGAGTTCAATGGAGGAATCATCATTGGATCCGACTCAAGAGTATCCGCTGGGGAAGCTGTGGTAAATCGAATCTTTAATAAGCTGGCTCCTCTCCATGATAAAATCTACTGTGCCCTCTCTGGTTCTGCAGCTGATTGTCAGGCTGTAGCTGATATGGTGAATTACTATTTGGAAGTGCACAGTCCCTTTTTGTGCCTTTTATGAACCCTGCGTGGAGAGATCCAGTAATACCTATGGAGAAGATGCATCATTAGAACAGCCCCGCTCAATATCTCCAGGCTGCCAAGATCTTCTCACCATTGCCAGGGTGCAATAAAAGTCGGTTTGACCCTAACAGTATATGCTGTTTTTGGGTTCAAACCCTTCGGTAAGCCCCCATCTATTACATCTAAGCGCACTGCATGTTTCTGAAGACACAGTGGTGAATAGTGTGGTTCATAGATGGAACATCCTATTTATTGATGAGACTTTTTAAGTGGCTGCAGAATATCAACCTCTGAGACTTTTTCTGCTGTATGCTGGTGAAGGCGCTCCTCACCTCACGTTTTGGGTAGTGACCCATCCAGTTCCAACTCACTGACTGTCCATTTGACACATTTATTCCCAGTTTGATTTTATATGTGCTACCTTTATTGGTGTATATTACACTTTGGGTATAGGCCTTTTTAACTTATCAGTTTAAGGTATCTTGTCTTAATAGCGCTACACATTTTTTGTTTATTATATATACCGTATTTATCGGCGTATAACACGCACTTTTTTCCCCTTAAAATCAGGGGAAAATCGCAGGTGCGTGTTATACGCTGATCCCCTGCGATCCCAAGCTGTCACATTTTCAAAATCGCCGACCGCGATTTGAAATTGGCACCGCCAGCGCCGAAATACACAGAGCCGGTCCTCGGCTCTTCCCGGCGGCTCTCGTTCACTTTCGGCTCCACTCGTAGTCCCGAGTGAAGCTATCCGAACCTACTCGGCTAGGTTCAGATAGCTCCACTCGGGACTACGAGTGGAGCCAAAAAGTGAACGAGAGCCGCCGGGAAGAGCCGAGGACCGGCTCTGTGTATTTCGGAGCCGGCGGCGCCAATTTCAAATCGCGGTTGGCGATTTTGAAGCCCAGAATGGCAAGGCTGCACTGGGGCAAGGCTGCACTGGGGCAAGGCTGCACTGGGGCAAGGCTGAACTGACAAGGCTGCACTGACAAGGCTGCACTGGGGAAGGCTGCACTGACAAGGCTGCACTGGGGAAGGCTGCACTGACAAGGCTGCACTGGGGAAGGCTGCACTGACAAGGCTGCACTGGGGAAGGCTGCACTGACAAGGCTGCACTGGGGAAGGCTGCACTGACATGGCTGCACTGACGGGCAAGTTTTTTTCCCTTCAACTTCCCTCCTAAAAGTTTTTTTTTCCTTAAAATTCCCTCCTAAATTGGGGTGTGTGTTATACGCCGGTGCGTGTTATACGCCGATAAATACGGTGTATATATATATATATATATATATATACACAAACATACTGTGATATGGAGGAGACTGGGATAACCAGACAGGCAAAATTGTAAAAGCAAACAGTCTTTTGTTGTAAAAACAGCAAAACAAGGTAGCTTTTCTTCAGCATAGAGCAAACAAAACAGTTCATACACTTTTGGTACAAAACAAAAATTCCGCTCACCACCAGTATAAACCGGTTCCGCAACAGGGTTTACAAATCCCACCTGCTCATGGGGTCCCCAAGAGGTCACAGAGCCAAGCATAGTCTCAGCAAAGTCAAAATATCAAAGTTGTAATGTAAATTTAAAAAGACCTTTTTAAAGTCCCATGGGTATAAATGAGTCTTGCAAACATCAGCTCACAGTACACTGTGTCCAGCTCCACAAAACACCTCATAGACACTTGTTAACTGTTTCCTGCTCTTTTCAAACCTGTCTTGGGTTAATCCTGAGCGATCAAAGCTACCTCTCTTGTTGTCCCCCATAACCACTTGCCCACTGTGCACTTTCACCCCTTCGCACAATTGCGCAGTCATGCAGCACTGTACCCAAGCAAAATTTTTAGCATTTTCTCACACAAATAGAGCTTTCTTTTGCTAGCATTTAATCACCACTGTTTTTTTTTTTTTTTTTTGCTAAATAAACTAATAAAGACCAAAAAATGTAAAAAAAAAATACTTTTTCATAGTTTTGTTATAAAATTTTACAAACGGATAATTTTTCTCCTTTACTGATGTGCTCTGATGAGGCTGCACTGGTGGGCACTGATAGGCTGCACTGATACACTGCACCGATGAGCACTGATGAGATGGCATTGCTGGGCACTGATAGGCTGCACTAATGGGCAGTGATGAGGCGCCACTGGTGGGCAATGATGAAGAGGCACTAATGAGGCTACATTGATAGGCAACACTGATGGGCACTGATATGTGGCACTGATGGTCACTGATAGACGGCACTGATAGGTGACATTGATTAGGAGGCATTGGTGGGCACAGATTGGCAGCAGTGGTTGGCACTGTTTGGCAGCAGTAGTGGGCTCTGGCAGCAGTGGGCACTGACAGCAGTGGTGGGCACTAATTGGCAGCAGTGGTGGACACAGATTGGCAGAAGCCGATTATCGTCTCTTTTCTCCTCTCCTCCACACACTGACAGAGTGAGAAGGAGCGGTGAAGAGAGCCAATTGTCAATTGTCACATCAATTTCACACTTCAGCTGCTCTAATCATGTGTAAATTTTTTATCCATGATATTAATACATACATGAGGTTATTTATATTCATTTACTTTTATTACCAATCCTTTGGCGATTTGGTCCACATATATATATTCTCTATTGACATTGTGATCAGCTATGATTGGACACAGCTGATCACCTGGTAAAGAGCCGCTGATTGGCTCTTTACCTCAATATGTGTTCGGCAGTGTCCGCAGCAGGCGTGATCATGGGAGGCCATCAAATGACTGTCTTCCTGTGCTGAATGCATGCACTGTAACCACCATTCGGCTATAGCGTGGTCGACAAATAGTTAAAGGGACTACAGTCCAAACAATGGTGACATATATTTCCCATCGAGGACCCATACCTGGCATCTGTGCTATATATAGATATAGATATAGATATAGATATGGATATAGAGAGAGAGAGAATATATAGTTACACTCTTTGCACAAAACACATTGCGTATGATTTAGCAACTAAAATATATCATTAATCAAGTAATTTTTTTCATTAATTAGTTATTGGTTTGGCATTCTGTTTGATGAAGATAAAACACCCTAGCAACACTAAGTGCAAAAATCCTTTGTCCAGAGACCAAGCCTAAGTGATGTACAATGTACAATATGGCTCATTTAATGTCCCTTGTGAATGTGTTCAGCATTCCTGTAAGCAATTTAAATTGTAATGTTCCATTAAGCCACCTGAACTGAATTTGCAGAACAGCTCCAAATAGCCGTACTTACTATTAGTATACCATTGTTCTGAAAGTTCATGCAACTCTTGAAAATATAACAATGTCCAGCATGTATATATGCGAGCATGAGCGTACAACATACTGTATGTACTGTAAACAATCTGAAGTAGAACAATCATCTTTTTTGGCAACATATTATACTGGTATAGCAAAGGAATAAAAAAAAACTACAAAAGTAGCACTTATAAATTATGCCTGTATTAAGTGTAAAATATAATATTTACTGTATGAAAGACTGGAAAACCACAGATAAATAAAAGTATTTTTCAGTTTATGTAAAATTAAGCTTGATTAACTCCATGTCTATTGATTTTTTTCCTGTTTCTATAAAACGTATCTAGACTGGTAAGAAATTTAAGTATTTTTCTGGTAAATAAATCTAAAGCTTAGAATAGCAGTCATTGTAATTTGAGAGGTGTTCCTGGAAAGGAGACACCATATAGTCTTTGTTCAATTTGCAGATGTATTTAACAGAACATTGTCACTGTGTACTACAATTTCAGTAATTCTGCATTACAAGAACTGCAGCTTAATACTGCTTTAAAATATACAACCTAAAAAATGCAATAATAGGCTTTATCATCTATCATGCATTTCTATGTAAATTGATATTTTCACGAGCAAAGGTGTAAATATAAATCAATACAGTAAAGCATATAAATAATATAGAAATACTTAAAATATTAACTGGTAAAGCTTTAATAAAATATTATCCTACTGAAGACCATCTCCAGGCAAATTCTAATCCCTCTCCCTTCCTTCCCTCTCACCTTCCTCCAACTGATCACTGGCAAAAAAAAAATCTAAATTTACTCACCTAAAGCTACAGTCACATGACAGTCCAGTCCTGGGTCTTCTCTCCTCTTCTTTTTACTTACTATACTTTATGAGGCAGAGTCCTTTTCAGTTGTCCACATCACTGTGTATGTCATCTGGAAATTTCCGCCAAAAGGGGAACACTGTCAACATAAGGGGCTGTAAGGGACAGCCAGCATGGACACATCTACAGAGCTAGTTTAAAGGTACCAGTGAGAGACTGAGACAACAGACTTAAGTAAGTATATATTGTTTTATAAGGTAAGAAAAACAAACAAGATAGGTTAGATAAAATGGGAGGGGATCATGTTTTGCCTGAAGATAGGCTTAAAAAATTATGATTTTCAAAATGGTTAAATAGAGGGCATAACAGGAAGTATACTTTATACAATATGCTTCGTAAACATATGAGAATTTGTGAGAATTTATGAATTCTCATAAATTAGCAACCTATGGGTAATAGGGGTGCAACGGATCAAAAATCTCACGGATCGGATCGATCCTCGGATCAGAGTCACGGATCGGATCGATCCTCGGATCAGCATAATAAAAAAAAAACAAAAAAAAACACACAAATCTTGTTACACCCACCGGAGTTTTAGATTTAAAAGCCATTTTCAACACAAAACCAAGCTTCTATGCATAAATACAGTATTTGTGCATATAAGCTCAGTTTTGTGTTGAAAATGGCTTTTAAATTTAAAACTCCGGTGGGTGTAACAAGATGTCCGCTTGCCCCCTTCTCACTCTATCATTATTGTACTGTGCAGGAGTGTGGGGTGTAGCAAGATGGCGGCGATGAAATGTCACTTCCTGTCGAGACAGCGGCCACTTCTGGGTGTACCAAGATGGCCGCCGCTCCGGAGCTAGGCCGAAGCCAGGGCCTTTCCTATGGCTGAGGCCCGAAAAGTGCTCCGCGGATCGCGGGTGTGCCGATCCGCGGAGGGTGATCCGTACGGATCACGGATCGGCAACGATCCGTTGCACCCCTAATGGGTAACCTATCCAGGCAAAAACTCTTATGCCGCGTACACACGGTCGGATTTTCTGACGGAAAATGTTCGATGGGAGCTTGTTGTCAGATATTCCAACTGAGTGTAGGCTCCATTGAACATTTTCCATCGGAATTTCCGACACACAAAATTTGAGATCTGGATCTCAAATTTTCCGACAACAAAATCCATTCTTGTAAATTCTGATCGTGTGTACACAATTCTGACGCACAAAGTTCCACGCATGCTCAGAATCAAGTACGAGACGGAAGCACTGGGTCTGATAAAACTAGAGTTCGTAATGGAGATGGCACATTCGTCATGCAATTTTTAAAATCTTTTAATGCAGCGCAATTTCTTCTTCTTTAGAATGCTAGAATAATGAAGTTGTGTTGCTGCTGATATTCACACAGAGTTCTGAAAAAATTATTTCTTTATTATTTCTCGTGATATCCTGAATATTTTATTTTTTGGTTTTCGTCAGATCTCCATAATAATGTATTTAATTTTTGTTTTATAGTGTATGTTTTTTTTTTTTATCAAGATCTCCTTTTTTTTATTTAGTTTTTTTTTCTAGTGCTCTCCATAATATTGTTTTTAGTTTTGTGTGTCAAGTTGCCACAACAACATTTTTATCTTGTATTTTTTAACCTCAAGGAGGTTGTTTGGTGTTGGTGTCCAAACTGTCCTTTTTGAAGTAAAACGCAAGTATTTGTGTGTACAAAATAGACATTTATTATGGGTCATAATAAAATAAAGAGGAAGGCAACGCTGGAGAAACTTGTGAAATTGGCGAAGCCTTTGTACCCCAGGGCACACATCAACTATTTTACACCCAAAATTGGTAGCCTGAGGAGTCTATATAATAGTGAGTACAATCCGGTCCTGGACTACAAGAGATCAGGAACAGCAGCAGATGACATATATGTCCCCAGGCTGTGGTCCTACAACAGGCTGTGTCTTTTGTCAGACCAGACTGAACCCAGGCCATCACTTTCTTGTCTTAATTCCACTCTTCCTTACAGGCTTCTTTCCAGGCTGTGGTGTTGGAGGTGTGGCAGGAGGTGTGTGTTTCGGTTGTGAGTTGGCCCCTCAACCCCTTATTTAGGGTCGTCCACATAATTTCCTCACAGATGAGGCATTGGCCCTTCTCCATTTCCTGCATTTTGCTGGCAGTCATGCAGCCAAAGGCCTCTTGAGGAGTGGGGGTGGCTCTGAGGGCCACCTAAGCCTCCCAAATCAGCCCAAGTGCTGCCTCCTGCACATCACTGCCCTTCCTGGGCCTTTTTGTTGGAAGGCGGAGGGGAGGGACCTGGGATTCTGTCAGGCTACTACTGGGCCCGGCCACCTCCTGGCTGCCACTTTCCCTCGCCACCTCTTGGCTGCCACATTCCACACCCTCCTCCTGGCTGAGGCTTTCCTGTGTATGAAAAAAGAACATAGTTTTAGTTTTTTGTTCATCAATCACACACAATTTTCAGCTCATGACTGTTGCAAATTGAATTTTAATGAATAGAAAAGACTATTATTCTGAGCCCAGCATTTTTCCTTCTTGTCCCAAACATTTTTGGCCACTACTGTCTATTGATATGCAAAACACTTTATTAAATCAGCAATTAGTGAACAATAATAACATCTAGTTAACATCATTAATTTTACGACCAGAAATATGTTGAACAATGCTATACCTGACTCAAGCCGGCTCCTCCTTCTTCCTGGCTGGAAGGCCCAGGTTGGACGTCAGAAGCCTCGGCTGGGGTGGAACAAAGCGTGGAAGGAAGAGTGGAGAGTGATTGCCTGACTTTAGTCTGGTCTGACAGAAATCACTGTCTCTCATAGTACCACAGCCTGGGGACATAAATGGCATCTGCTGCTGCTCCTGATCTCATGGAATTCTGGACCTTATTGCGCTCCCTATTATAAGTGCTCCTCAGGCCACCAATTGTGGCTTTTAAGTAGGGGATGGTTGCCATGGGGACCACCGGCTTCACCAACTCCAGCAGTTTCTCCAGCGCTGTCTGCCTCTTTTGTTTATGATTATAATGCAGGTGTTTCACCTGCCACAGACAGGGCAGCTCCCTGTACTTGTCTATGAATAGGGGGAGGAAGTTGTGATCATTGAAGCCATCCATTTTCTCTGCAAGACACAACACAAAACAAACTCTAATGTCAGGCTAAACTCTCCTAATCTTGTCCCAAAAAAGGCCTCAATCTATAAGCAGCATAGACCACTGAAGCCCCAAGTCCAAATTGTACCTTCGTTCTAATGTTCGGTGCTTCCAATACTCCTTCCTCCAATCACAGATCATACGTACGAGGCATGCGTGTTACCCCTTGTCTTTCGGCGCAGTGGGAGACCACATGGCGGAGACAGAGCAAGTGCATGCAGACAGCAGCAACAACAATAAAAAGCCCCGAGCCACGAATGTCCCTATCCCGGAGGAGATTTAAGGCCTCAAACATGTCTTTTGTAGAGATGGTGGAGATGTGGACATCTTGAAGAGGGCCGACTATGAAGGGAAGTATGGACCATACCTAAACCCTAATGTGAAAAAGGCAAAGATCATGACTAAAGTTGGGAAGAGTCTGCACAGGAATTTTGGGGTTTGATGATCCAAGGAGCAATTGAGGAAATGCTGGTCTGATATTAAATTGAGGGAGCAGGATCAGTACAGAAGGATCAAGAAAGTGCTTCTAAAAAGTTAGTATTAGTCGTGTGTTCCTATTATTTTTATTATTATTATTATTAGTTGCATGCTGCTCCATGTGCTTTTCTTTACTGTTGTACAGTTTAAAATGGCAACTTTTAGGTTTGTGGGCACAGTAATCATTCGTAGTAAACGTCGTTCGTTCACCCCTAATACGATGTTTGGGGCAGATCCAGGTTAACTACATTTGTTCATGCCTATTTGTATTAAAAAAAAGTTTAGTACATTGTTGTCTAGATTGGTTTGTAACCAGAATGAAATGAAAACTCGATTCAGTGTAAGGAGAGGACGCTCAGCAGCTGTTTACACATCTGGATGCAGGAGCACTAGTGTGGGACACCAGAACAAACTTTTTAGGGTGTCCCACACAGGTGCTCCAGTGGATACTAGGGGTGTCTCCATGTGTGAAAATTATACAAAAAAGGTAGGTATTCCAGTTTTAGAAAAGTAAAAAAATAATGTCTTCAGCTTGGAACACTCCCAAAAAAGACAATTGTACAACATTTCCAAGCAATGTTTCAGATTCCTATTTCTGACCTCAAATATCTGTGTTCTAAGTACTCCTTTTTTTTTTCACATAGGGGAGTAAAGACTCAGGACATCCGAGGACACCAGGGACCCAAAATGTCCTAAAGAAGGGGAAATACCACCAACACAACCAGAGGATGTGGAGGGGGGAGAGGTTTATGAAGTTGGTGAAATAGTGACCACAACAGGTGAGTGTCTGAGACCCAGCTTCAGGTAATAGATGTATGCCTGCATACTTTTAATACATGGTGTGTTTTTGAATTTTAGGTGATGTGGATGTTGTGGAAGAAGAAACTCATTTCACAAGTGCAAGTGCACACGTCCTCATCGGGGAGATCATGGTATGCAATTGTGATTTACAGAATATCAAGGAAGACATCAATGATGTTGAAAAAAGACTCAAAAACATCATTGATGTTTTAGGCAGAATCTAAAACACACCAAAATTCTTCAATTTGTTGAGATTTTCAAAATATTAAAAAAAATGTTGAAGTCTATTGAAAGCCAAATTTTGAAGATGCACACAGTGTGTCAACATGTGCTATCTGCCATCACGGGATATCAAGGTACGCATTTTGTGGGTGCAACCCCTTCCTCACAACTAAAGTAGCTGAGTGGAAGGGGTTGCACCCCTGAAACACGTCCATTGATCCCCCATGATGGAAGCTAGCACATGTTGACATTAGGCATGGGATCAGGAGTGAAATCCCCACTTTGACTCTCAATTTGTATGCATCTTCAAAATTTGGCTTTCACGGGGGTGACATCACCCCATCTGATTAAGGCAATATCAACACAGTTTGGACATATTAACCACTTGACAACTGGGCACTTAAACCCCCTTCGTGACCAGACCAATTTTCAGCTTTCAGCGCTCTCACACTTTGAATGACAATTACTCAGTCATGTAATACTGTACCCAAATGAATTTTGTGTCCTTTTTTTCATACAAATAGAGCTTTCTTTTGGTGGTATTTGATCACCTCTGGGCTTTTTATTTTTTGCGCTATAAATGAAAAAAGACTGAAAATTTAGAAAAAAAACGCATTTTTCTTCGTTTCTGTGATAAAATTTTGCAAATTATTAATTTTTCTCCATAAATTTTGGCCACAATTTATACTGCTACATATCTTTGGTAAAAATAACCAAAATTGGTGGATATTATTTGGTCTGTGTGAAAGTTATAGAGTCTAAAAGTTGTGGTGCAAATCATAAAAAATTGATCACACCTGATGTACTGGTGGCCTATCTCATTTCTTGTGACCCGAACAAGTCAGGACAGTACAAATACCCCCCAAATGACCCCTTTTTTGAAAGTAGACATTCCAAGGTATTCAGTAAGATGCATGGTGAGGTTTTTGATGTTGTCATTTTTTCCCACAATTCTTTGCAAAATGAAGATTTTTTTTTTTTCCTCCCATAAAATTGTCATTGTAATTGGTTATTTCTCTCACATGGCATGTGTATACCACAAATGACGCCCCAAAATACGTTCTGCTACTCCTTCTAAGTATGGCGATACCACATGTGTGGGACTTTTTCACAGCCTAGCCACATAGAGAAGCCCAACATGCAGGGAGCACCATCAAGTGTTCTATGAGCATAAATGACACATCTAACTTGTTAACCACCTATTACACTTTTGAAGGCCCTGGAGCACCAGGACAATGGAAACGCCCACAAAATGACCCCATTTTGGAAAGCTAACACCCCAACGTATAATCTATGAGGCATAATGAGTAATAATTTAGTGAAGTATGGTAACGGCGGAAACAGTTAACTATACAGAGGCCTGGTTGGGAAGGACATTGGGGACAATAAAAAGTAGTGTCTCTTCTCACTCCTCCTTTGGTGCACACCCGGCATTTTTTCTGCCGTTTTTGGCCTGTTGGTCTGGGGGGGATTTTTTCGGGAAAGTGGCGTTCGGACAATCTACTAATCACATCGGATCGAATGGTTTCTGGTGGGCCGTTCGGGTATATAAGGGCAGTGATGATTTCCTCCTGGTATCCAAGGAAGGATTTGGGGCTTGCAGTGGATTTATGATAAATAACATAGCTGTTATATATGGCCAAATTGAACAAATATATCGAAACTTTTTTATACCACTGGTATGTTCTTCTCGTGGCAAGATAGGGTTCGAGCATCTGGTCGTTGAAGTCGACACCCCCCATATACTTGTTGTATTCAAAGATGCATGTGGGCTTTTGGATTACCCCATTCCTCCTGGTTATCTCCATGACGGTGTTATTGTGGATTGATGAAAGCACGTAGACGTCCCTTCTGTCCCTCCACTTCACAGCCAGAATTTCCTCATTCCTCAAGCTCGCCATTTCCCCTCTTCTTAGCTTTTTGTTCACGAGGCTTTGAGGAAAGCCCTTCCGGTTCTTCCTTATGGTGCCACATGCTGGAGTCTTCTGTCTGTGAAGATTTCGGAACAGGGGCAGACTAGAATAAAAATTGTCCACATATAGATGGTAGCCTTTTTCCAGGAGTGGGTTTATGAGTTCCCAAACGACTTTCCCACTCGATCCGATATATTCTGGGCAATTAGGGGGATGTAGCTGGGTGTCCTTCCCTTCATATACCATGAAGGCATAGGTATATCCTGTAGCTCGGTCGCATAATTTATACATTTTCACCACATAGTGGGCCCTTTTGGTGGGAATAAATTGTTTTATGCCTAATCTGCCACTAAATTTGACCAGGGACTCATCCACACATATGTGCTGGTCTGGGGTAAATAACTGGGGGAAGATATCAGAAAAATATTTTAGTAGTGGGCGAATTTTATATAGCTTGTCAAAATGTGGGTCATTTCGGGGAGGGCACTGGGTATTGTCATTGTAGTGTAGGAATCTCATAATCATGAGATACCTGGTTCTGGGCATTACAGAGGAAAAGATGGGCATGTGGTGGATGGGGAGGGTAGACCAATAGGAACGTAATACATTTTTTTTGGTTAGTCCCATACAGAATGTGAGGCCCAAAAAAATTCTAAACTCCTCCACTGTTAGGGCTCTCCATTCGTAGGGACGGGCATAATAGGACGTTGGGTTACTTGCTATGTATTGTTGGGCATATAGATTGCACTGGGCCACAATCGATGCAAGCATGTCCTCAGTAAAAATAAGGTTGAAAAAATCTAATGGTGAAAAATTTTCTGTATCCACCTGGACTCCTGGCTGGGCAGTAAAAGGGGGAATGATAGCTTCTCCTGAATTGGGTGGCAGCCATAATGGGTTCTCAAGGGAGTAGGGAAGGCTGGCATGGGACCTAACCCTTTGGGCCTGAGGTGACACCCCACTGGTACGTGGACTTTGTCGAGGTACTGCGGTGCTGGTGGATGGCATTGCGGTGCTGGTGGATGGCATTGCGGTGATAGTGGATGGCATTGCGGTGATAGTGGATGGCATTGCGGTGATAGTGGATGGCATTGCGGTGATAGTGGATGGCATTGTGGTGATAGTGGATGGCATTGCAGTGCTGGTGGATGGCACTGCATCCTCACTAGTACGTCTTTGTCTGGTGGGCGGACTCTCATCCTCCTCTGAGGCTGTCAGTGTACCACTGCTGAGGACAGGCTCGTAGTCCACGTCAGACTCAGAATCTGAATAGGAATCTGAAGCGGAGAGCTCCCCGTTGCTCTCGTCGGCCGCAAGAATATTATATGCCTCCTCGGCTGAATATACTCTTTGTGACATAGTGATGAAAAATGGCAGATATGTGACACTGATGACACGTGACACTGGCAGATTGCACTGGTGATAGATGGCACTGATACGTGACACTGATGTGGTAGGTGACACTGGTGACACTGATGTGGCAGGTGACAGACAGGTGGCACTGACGACAGATGGCACTGATACGTGGCACTGATACGTGGCACTGATACGTGGCACTGATAAGTGGCAGGTGACACTGACAGGTGGCACTGATGTGGCACTGATGTGGCAGGTGGCACTAAGGTGGCAGGTGGCACTGATGTGACAGGTGACACTGACAGGTGACACTGATGTGGCAGGTGACACTGACAGGTGGCACCAACGACAGATGACACTGATGACAGATGGAAGCACTGTGGCACTGATGTGGCACTGTATGGGCACTGTAGGGTGTTTCACTGAAGGCTCGCAACTCACAGTAATGACAGATCGCTCTCTCTCCTCACACACGGTCTCTGTGTGAGGAGAGAAAGCCGGCAATGAGAGATGATCTCATGTGTTTACATTTGAGATCATCTCTCATTGGAAGCTCGGATCGCGCTGTAAACGGCCGCTGTGATTGGCCGTTTACGGCGATCTGTGACTGGCTGTGTCCAAGGGACACGGCCAGAGCAGAATTTCCCCGATGCGCGCTCCCGGGAGCGCGCATTGCGGAAGTGAACAGGAGGCCGTCCAGGGACGCCCTCCCGGCAATTGGAGTCCGCGCTGTAGCCGTCTTTCGGCTATAGCGCGGACGCCTAGTGGTTAATGTCTGATATTGGCTTCAATTTATCAAAGTAGAACTTTGTAAATTCCTGAGTTGTGTATTATTTTATGGTTTTAAACATGCCTGTTAAACACAAAAAAGTCTATTTGTACTGGCAAATGCAAAAATGTTATTCCAAAAATATGTTGGTTTGTTCTAAAACCTTTTCCTTTTTTTTCTAAAGCACATGTGAATGTGCACAGAGTAAAAACATTTTAAATCAACAATGTGTGGCTTCTTCTTTCAATGCGCAATAGCAGTTTTGGTACTAAGTTGGTGTTTACAGTGACAATGGGGGTTATTTACTAACGTCAAATCCACTTTGCACTACAAGTGCACTTTCAGTGCAGTTTCAAGTGCACTTTTGCAGTGCACTTGGAGTGCAAAGTGGATTTTCCTTTAGTAAATAACCCCCACAGTGTTTTATAATTTGCCACAATCACGCCATTTTCTTGACTCCCAAAAATTCATTCATGGTGCTGAAAACTATTAATCTTTGTTATCATTAATGCATTACATACATGAACAACAAAAACAAGGTGTGTGTGTAGCAGACCCACAACTTAATAGTTCGCTGAAGAAGAGATTGTCACCTCATGTATCAAATATATTACATTTGCACTATTGAAGAAAATGGCCAAAAAGAAAAGCCCATTGGAGAACCTAGGAGACAGCTAAAAGAAACACAAGCATTAAATCAAAGGAAATATTATTTCAGTTTTACAAAAAAAATTATTTTTAAAATGTTTCTTAAACATTGTCTGTCATATCAATGGCCCCCCCTACCCACAAAGTACTCTAGATACTTTTCACGAACTTCGTGGGCGCTTTGGGGGGGGCAAGCCAGGACAGCCAGCTTCAAGAGCCGTCAGATGTGTTGGATCTGGTAATAAGCTGGCCTCAGTCCCAACTGAGTCCACATAGTTTGATGCATTTTTTCTTAAAAAGTTATGTAATATGCAGCATGCAAGAACAATGTGATTGATTTTGTATTCCGCCATGTTTATTGCAGTGAGGAATAGGTGGAACCAGCTGGCCATTATCCCGAAAGCGTTCTCCACCACTCTTCTGGCTCTGGCCAGCTGGTAGTTAAAAACCCTCCAGGGTGAGGGTCCTTATGGGGAACAGCCGCATCAGGTGATCACCCAGCCCAAACGCTTCATCAGCAAAAAAGACGTCTTCAGCAGGTGGCAATCCCAAGCCACAATTCTGGAGCCGTCTGTAAAACTCAGTCTGTGTGATGACTCCACCATCCGACATCCAGCCATTCTTCCCCACGTGACAAACTCATATACTATTAAACCCCTTGTAATTATAATAGTATGACCCCGAGTTGGGGGGTGGTACTATGTGGATGTGTTTCCCATAAATTGCCCCTCCGCAGTTGGGAAAGTCCCACCGCTGGACAAATTGGGAAGCCACAGTCTGCCATTCCAGTGGCATTAAAGGAAACTGTGGAGTCAAACAAGAAAAAAAAATAGTTACTTAGCACATAACATTGCAAGCAGATTAGACACAAACATTCTTGGTCAACATCAGTATAACATTTATTTTAAGGAGTATTTAAAGTATAAGGTCCACTTATCAGATTCCTCACCCCCTCTGATGGCCCATTGTAAAAATTTTAGGGGGGCAGATGTTTTGGACAGTTTTTTGGATGTTTTGTAACCCTCTCCACTTCATTGAGAGCTGAGTGCATAAAAAATGTGTGTTACTTTGGCCAGCCTCTCCTTTACTTACACTTTTGGCAGACCACTGGACAGGTAAGAAGTATCATAATAAAATAAAAATAATACACACTGTTCAAATTTTAAGCACTTTTTGACATTCTGCAATTACCTATCAGGATAATAGGAGAACAAAACTTTAAACAGTACCATTTGAAAGTATTCCGGCAGGCCCTTTCACTACATGCTTGGTGAATTCATCCATAAATATGACCACAAAAGAGGTAGGTATAGTGTGTATGGGTTTGGCAAAGTCAGCATATAGAGGATTGGTATTGGTTGACATACGGTTGGGGGGAGGGAGGGTTCCAAATGATTTTGGGACCCCAAAAAAAACCTCTGGCACTCTGCATGACTTTAAGCACACCAATAACATTTAAACACATTTTAAGGGGTGTTTAGGGTAAAGCAGTACTATGGAGTGGCAAAATACATTGTTAAGGGACTAGGCTAGGTGTGTATGGGCCCAGGATAGCATGCTGGGAAGGTTAGTGAAGAAAAATATGCATGAAGGACAAAAAAGGAAGTTTAAAAACTTCCAGTATGCATGAGGATAAAGGGGACATTCACAGCATATTACAATCATGGTAATCATGGTAATTAGGGAATAATGAAAGAAATACAATACATTAGCAAACATTAAATACATAGAATGTTATGGTAAAGGAGAAATCTTACCTTAATATAGTCCTTCTGCAGGACCTGAATGATGGCAGAACAGGTCTCTGGAATAATGATCCCCAAAGCCAGGGGGAGATGCCTGTCGAGAACTTGATGTCCTGTAGACTTCTCCCCGTCACCAAGTACCGCAACGCGGCAACTAGCCTCTGCTCGGGAGTAATGGCTTTAATGGAGTAACTCCTCCCCGCCCTGTTCATGGACAGGGCTTGGGTCAAAGAAATAAGAACCGCCAGTGAAAATGGTGGAGATGGGAGGTGAGGACGTGAGAACTTAACATCCGTCATGGAGGGAGGGGCCTGAGTGTGTCAGCTGGATGCCACCTTGAGGATTGCTGTGGAAGCCGCCGGCAGCCCCCCGGCCAAAGCATCGGGAAGAGAGATACCGTATGCCCGCAGAGGGAATGACAGCTAGGCTGGGATGCAAGCACAGCCTAAAGGAAACCCACCAAGAGGAACATCTAGGGATACCAGAGAGCGGCAGAAACAGAGAGGTAGAGCGTGAGTAAAAAAGCAAAGCAGTAGCGAATCCCCGGACCCCCCCCCCGCTCCTCTGGCCGGACGGACCTGCCACCCCCAGCAATGAGGGAGCGTAAACATCTAGCTTCTCATGCTGGAGCCCATGTGGATCACCTGGAGACACAGGAATGACAAGGGGTGGAGAGGGTAAGGATCGGGTGGAAATGAGCCGTGTGGACCAACAGTAAATGGAGGCAAAAGCACTGAAGGGCAGAAACAGAAGGTACTGTGTAAAGACTTGTTGTAAAATACCTTGTGGTTATATCCCGGTTGTAGGGTATGGTAAACAACCCGTGAGACTCTCTTAAAAGGGATAATAGCAATATACGGGTGCACAGTAGAGCATAATGATCCATGAGGGGACCTAGATGTTAAAATTGCCTGGAAGACTGTTGAATAACGAGAAAGCAGGTGAAAGCTACATAAGGTAAAGAATAACAAGAGACAGATTTAAAGGCCTGGTGAAATATAGGGGAACATATGTGATTACTAGTACGGAGAACTAATGTATGAACTTTGAGGGAGCATATACATGGTTAAAGGACAATTGGTTAAATCTGTTTCAGAGCTGAACCCGGGGGGTGTGGGGGAGAGGGGAAGGACTATGATTAGATGAGCTAAGCGCACTAGAGGTGTAACGTTTGAAACTATCACCGGATTTTAAGTAATCAATAACTATACAGCTCAGTGGGACTGACAAGTTGGGAACCCAGACATCTGAAGTGCCCCCGTGTAGGGGAAAACTCCCGTGCAGCCCCTGTGCCCCCCCCCTGCCCCCTTTAAACAGGGGAGAATAAAGATTTAAGGCTGGGGAAGCGGATAAGAGGGAAAAAAAGGACAAGATGAGTAAAAATACAACTAAAATAACAAGAGGGGGCGCCCCAAAATCCCCGAAAGACAAACCAGCAGTCAGCACGCTTAAACAATACATGACACAAGGAGCCAGTCCAAGAAATACGGATTCAGAGAGAAAGGGACAAACTAAAGTGGAAAAAAGGGGGCAGATAAGACAACAGGAGAGACCCCAGAACACTCCAGGGAAGACTTTGCAATAGAAGGGGAACTGGAATGCAGTGGAGTGGAAGGAAGATCAGCTGAAGCTTTCCCCCCTACAAAAGGAGAGATGAGCGAGATGCTGCAGAGGCTGGAAAAAACAATAAAGACAGATATCAGCATGTTGAGAGGGGACTTGGGGAACCTACTGGAAAGAGTAGAAAAAACTGAAAAAACAGCAGAGAATCAAAGGCAAGAGCTGGAAGCCCTCAAACAGCAAATTAAAACAACACAACAAACCCAGAAAAAAATCCTATATAGATTGGAAGACCAGGAGAATAGGGGTAGAAGACAGAATATCAGTCTACGGTCAGTCCCAGAAAAGAGGGAGAAGACCTGAGGAAAATGATCTCTTTGGTGCTGGGCCCCCTTATAGATAAAGGAGTGGAGGAACCCCTAAGAATAGAGAGAGTACACCGAGTAGGCTACCTTCGGAATTCAGACACAGAGAGACCACGGGACATAGTAGTTAGATTTAGATTTTACGAAGACAAATTGGAGATTTGGAAGAAACTAAGAGGAAAACCACCTTTGGTATATGAAGGAGCCGAGCTCCAGGTGTACGCTGACCTGTCCCAAGAAACCCTGGCAAGAAGACGAATACTTAAACCTCTTTTGGAAAGGATGAGACTGCAAAATATCAGATACAGTTGGGGGTTTCCAGCCTGTCTAATAGGATATAAGGAGAGGAGGACGGTGAGAATGCGCTTCGCCGAGAAGAATTACAGGCACCAGATATGCCAGGCTGCATGAGGGAAGACTAGGGCTTCCCTAGAAAGGGGATACCACCTATAAGTTCCTATAGTAATATGGTCCTCGGTTGGGGGGGGGCGGAGGGGGTGTAAATGTAGAAATACTAATAGAGGCGACACAGATCATGATAATGGAGGTCGGCTGGCCCACCCTATCCTTAAATCTCAACCTGAGTAAAAGGGTGGAGGGGCACACTCGGTACCCCACCTTAGGACAAAGAGACTCGGTGAGAGCTTTGATTTTCAGGGCCCTCAACGACCTAGGGGCCCATATGGGGCCAAGCTGGGGGGTGGATTGGGAGGGGGAGGGGGACAGAGGGGGGATATAATGTGCAAATGCTATGATAGAACAGGAATAACCCGATATAGGCTAGAGGAACAAAGCAGGCAGGAACAGGAGGAAAATGACAACACTTACATTTTTAACATACAATGTAAAGGGATTAAACTCACCTTCCAAAAGACATAAAATCCTAAAAGAACTGAAGGGCTACGGGGCAGAAGTGGTGTCCCTACAGGAGACCCATTTGACATATGATTCAAATATTAGACTATGGTCTAGGGAATTCCCGAATTGGTATTATGGGGATGCGACATCAAAGAGATCAAGGGGAGTGACGATAGAGCTGGCGAAAGATGTGCACTTTAAACTAGGGGGTATGATGCAAGACCCAGAAGGGAGATTTTTGTTTCTTAAAGGTATACTTGGGGAAACAGAATGTACCCTAGCGAATATATACGCTCCTAATAAAAATCCAACAAAATTCCTGATAGATACATTGGAGAAACTAATGGACTTCAGGAGTGGGGGATTAGTAGTAATGGGAGATCTCAATATATGTTTGGACCCAGAAGTTGATAGTACATCCGGGGCACAGGGGACGAATAACGGTCAGTTGAAGAAGATAATACAGAAAATCTATAAAAGCCAACTAGTAGATATATGGAGGATTATAAATGGTAAAGCACGAGACTATATGTTTTACTCCCCTGTGCACTGGACGTATTCTAGGATTGATTACATACTAGTAGACCATAGACTTTTGGACAGGATTGTAGGCTCAAAATAGGAATTATCACACCATCAGACCACGCCCCTACAGAGATGGAAATGCGAATATCCAGGATCCAGAGACAACATTCATTGTGGAGATTAAACGAAGACCTCCTGCAAAATGAAGATACCTCAAAGAAGGTAGAGAGAGAGCTAAAACACTACTTTGCAACAAATGAAACAGGAGATATCTCAGGGTCGGTGGTATGGGAAGCCCATAAAGCCTATATAAGGGGAATAATAATACAAGAGGGAGCAAGGAAAAAAAAAGAAATGAAAAATAAAATGGGAAACCTCACGATAGAAATATTTAATTTAGAACAAGAACACAAAAAACACAGAGGACACCACCAAGCAACGTATTTAAGGCTGGTAAATAAACAAGAGGAATTAAAAAAGCTCATGGAACAAGAAACAAAGGAAAAATTCTTCAAAATAGCCAAAGAAAGTTACCAGTGGGGGAACAAGACGGGAAAACATCTATCCAGAATGCTCAGAAGGAATAAATCCCTAAACTTTATAGGAAAGATACAAACCAAACAGGGAAGGGTGGTCTATGAAACTAAAGAGATAGGTGAAACATTTAAAAACTACTATAGTGAATTGTATGCGGGGGAGCTGAACGGGGGTCAGACAAGTGAAAAAAAAAGCAGGAAGATAAGTGAATTCTTAAAAAACGCCAAGCTACCTAAGATCACAGAGAGCTCCAGAGAGTCCTTAGAGAAACCAATTACGGAAGAGGAGATAATAAGAGCATTAGTGTATACAGCGCAGGGGAAAAGCCCAGGCCCAGATGGGTTTACTATATACTACTACAAAAAATGTAAAGATATATTGGTACCTAAGATGTGTCAGTATATGAATGGGTTGGGAAGAGACTTTGAACTGAGTAGCGAGGCGCTGCTGGCCACAATTACTGTAATCCCAAAAGAGGTAAAAGATGAGACCCTATGTTCTAGCTATAGACCGATATCGTTACTAAACGTAGATACAAAAATATACGCAAAGGTTTTAGCTATGAGGATGAAAGAATTAATGAACACCTTGGTCCATGCGAACCAAGTGGGCTTTATAGCAGGAAGGGAAGGAAGAGACAATGGGGTGAGAACCCTACTCTTACTCCAGAAGATGAAGGAGGAGGGACCCCCGGGTATACTTCTGTTGAGTGATGCTGAAAAGGCTTTCGACAGAGTAGACTGGGGGTTCCTGTTTCAAACGCTAGACATAATGGGAGTAGGTCCAAAGATGATAAGATGGATTAAAACACTATATAGACAACCAAAGGCAGCTATTAAGATCAACGGATCCCTGTCAGCATTTTTTGAGATGAAGAGGGGGACAAGACAGGGATGCCCCCTGTCCCCCTTGCTCTTTGTTCTAGCCCTAGAGCCACTCCTCGCAACAATTAGAAATAATCCTGACATAAAGGGATTTAAGGTTGGAGAAGAAGAACACAAATTATCCGCATTTGCTGATGACGTGCTCTTCTATATAAGTAACCCCGGGAGCACAATGCCGAGACTGATTCAAATATTAAAACAATATGGTGAGATAACAAATTTCAAAATTAATATGGGGAAGTCGGAAATTCTGAATATAAACGTGAGCAAATTAGAGGAGGAAAAGCTGAAGAGGAATTTTTAATTCCTGTGGAAAAAAGAGATAAAGTATTTGGGAATAAGACATCCCCCTATTAGACGAAATAAAGAGGGAGGGAAAAAAGATTCAGACTAAACCACTATCCTGAATGGGGCGTATCAATGCCATAGAAATGATCCTTCTTCCAAAGATTATTTATAAATTCCAAATGCTACCAATTAGATTACCACAGGTCTACATCAGAAAGCTAAAATCAATAATATCTAACACCATATGGAAAAATAAAAAGTTGAGAATTTCTTTAAAGACCTTAAAACAAGACAAAGATAGAGGGGGTCTAGCGGTTCCTGATATTCAAAAATACTACAAAGCAATAATTTTATCAAGAGCGATAGCATGGGCAAGGGATAACCAAGAAAATAGATGTGTAATTATAGAAAATTTTACAGTAAGACACGATTAGGATCTATTATTTGGAACCCTCCTGATCACAGAACGATAGATGAGAATACACATTTTTTGACACGGGTGGTCTTAAAGACATGGGATGTAATGTATAAGCAATTGAACAGGGCATATAATTCACCCTTAATAGAATTAAAAGATAATGAATACTTTGCACCAGGGAAAACAAGCATAGTAGGGAATTGGATAAAAAATGATAAGGTACAACTTAGAGAGATATTAAAAAAAAGAAAAATAGTCACATTTCAAGAGTTAAAACAAAACACAGAAGTATGGGTGATTGATGCATGGAGGTACATGCAATTAGATCTCTTCGTGAAGAAACTACCTCAACCGATAAGATCAGGAGAAGAATTGACGGCTTTAGAAAAGTTATGTATCTCAGAAAACATAAAAAAGACTATATCAAAGCTATGCAAATTGTTAATGATAGAGGAAGAAGCAGAAGTACCTACATTCATCAAAAAAATGGGAAAGGGAATTGGGGACACAGAAAGATTTAAGCACTATTAGAAAAATGTTAGACCTTGCCCATAGCTCAGCAGTGGATATAAAAACAGCTGAGATGAATTATAAATGCTTAGCGAGGTGGTATGCAACACTAGACAAGACCTGTAAATTTTCAAGAAGGGAAGTCGGCAGACTGCTGGCGGGGATGTGGAGACGTGGGCACAATGGCCCACTTATGGTGGAACTGTCCGACTATTAAAAAATTCTGGGAAAAGATTTTAGCAATTATTAAAAAAATTACAAAAACAGAGGTAAGGGAGGACCCATGGATGGTACTCTTCCACGGCATAGAAGGGAATGTGAAACAGTACAGAGCCTCCCTGGTCCCACATTTACTAAATGCAGCAAAAAGGTTAATTCCTAAAAACTGGCGGGGAAAAGAAAGTCCCGAGATATGGGACATTTTCTTTTGAAATGATGAGAAGCCACGGTAATGTAAAGATGAGAAGAGACATTTATGAACGGCTAAGCTGATTTAGGTCTCTCTAAAACTTTCTGAGGTGAAAAAAAAAAAAAAAAAGTAATAAGAACCCCAACACCAAGACCCTGCATAGCACAAACTCTACGAGAAGTACGTAACTGCAAAATGGCTTCAAAACGGTCAACTGGTCAGAACGAACTAACAGAATGCACTGAGAAACAGTTTGGACCATCAGCCTGAACTGCAGACCTAAAAATGCATGCAATCATTGATTATGAATGGAGCATTTGAAAGATAGGATGTGACAGCCATTGACAGCTACTATAGGGAACTAACAGCTTTCCAGAGAATGTGGACAAAGAAAAGATCTGATAAGAATAAGTTCACTTTAAAAAAAAAAAGTAATAAATGCACATTTTTTTGAAGGAGACTGGAAAGCATTGCACCCACGGTCAGCAGATCATAGGTACCATGCAGTACTTCTACACAATGTCAGCGTAAGCTGTCTGCCCACACATTCTACAGGCAGGTGGTTTCACAAAGACAGGAAGGAACAATGAACTACCTAGAGTGCTCAACAGTGTCCTGGTAGTTCATTGAGAACTACAAGCCGACAGCTGCAAAAGCTGTCATTACTTGTAGTACATTCATTCACAGAATTCTGTAACCCTAAAATTGGGTGAAACATAACATGTTTCCAAAGGTGAACTTATGCTTTTAGTGCTGTTTCCAATGAATGGGTATTTCAGAGAATTTCAGGAAGTGGGTCATACCAAGACAGGGCAGCAAAAAAAGATTCCAATGCACAATGAAAAGACCTGAGTGACCCAAACATAGATCACTCTTCAGAGAGCACCACACATTACCACCCACTCGTTCCGGTATCACTGTAAGAGGCCTTACAGTGATACCGGAAGGAGTGGGGTGGTAATCAGGGACAATCAGTGGCTGCACTGACATACAGTGATATCAGTGCAGCATACCATCGTGCATGATCACTATCACAGCAGTACAATGTCACTATAGTAACACCACACCTGCTCTGGTGACAGTATGTATATGTATGCATGTGTGTGTGTGTATATATATATATATATATATTTTTTTTTATATATATATTTTTTATATATATATATATATATATATATATAGTTGTGCTCATATGATTACATACCCTGGCAGAATTTATGATTTCTTGGCTATTTTTTAGAGAATATGGATGATAACACAAAAATGTTTCTTTCACTCATGGTTAGTGTTTGGCTGAAGCCATTTATTATCAATCAACTGTGTTTACTCTTTTTAAATCATAATGGAAACAGAAACTACACAAATGACCCCGATCAAAAGTTTACATACCCCAGTTCTTAATACCGTGTATTGCCCCCTTTAACATCAATGACACTTGAAGTCTTTTGTGGTATTTGTGGATTAGGTTTTTTATCTTCTCAGATGGTAAAGCTGCCCATTCCTCTTGGCAAAAAAGTTTGAGATCTCCCCAGAGTGGCTCAATGATATTGAGGTAAGGAGACTGAGATGACCACTCCAGAACCTTCATTTTAATCTGCTGTAGCCAATGACAGGTCAACTTGGTCTTGTGTTTTGGATCATTGTCATGTTGGAATGTCCAAATACGTCCCATGCGCAGCTTCTTGGCTGGAGAATGCAAATGTTCCCCCAGTATTTCTTGATCACATACTGCATTCATCTTGCCATCAATTTTGACCAAATTTCCTGTGCCTTTTGTAGCTCACACATCCCCAAATCATCAGCAATCGGCCTCCATGTTTCACAGTAGGAATGGTGTACCTTTCATTGTAGGCCTTATTAAATCTTCCAAATGTAGCATTTATGGTTGTGGTCAAAAAGCTCAATTTTGGTCTCATCACTCCAAATAACTTTGTGCCAGAAGGTTTGAGGCTTATCTCTGTGCTGTTTGGCATATTGTAAGTGGGATACTTTGTGGCATTTGCATAGTAATGGCTTTCTTCTGGCGACTTGACCATGCAGCCCAACTTTCTTCAAGTGCCTCCTTATTATGAATCTTGAAACCGTCACTCCACATGTTTTCAGAGAGTCCTGTATTTCACCTGAAGTTATTTGTGGGTTTTTCTTTGCATCCCAAACTATTTTCCTGGCAGATGTGGCTGAAATATTAGTTGGTCTACCTGACCGTGGTTTGGTTTCAACAGAACCCCTCATTTTCCACTTCTTGATTAGAGTTTGAACACTGCTGATTGGCATTCTCAATTCCTTGGATATCTTTTTATATCCCTTTGCTGTTTTATACAGTTCAATTACCTTTTTCCACAGATCCTTTGAAAATTCTTTTGCTTTCCCCTTGAATCAGTATCCAGAAACGTCAGTGCAGCACTGGATGAAAGACGCAAGGGTCAGTCGGGAGTCCAGAAACTCATTGACCTTTTATACCCACAAACTAATTACAAGCAAACAGATCACATGTGAGGATGGTTACCTTTAATAGCCATTCAAACCTCTTTGTGTCAACTTGTGGGCATGTTATCAGGCTAAAATCACCAGGGTATATAAACTTTTAAACAGGGTCATTTTGGTAGTTTCTGTTGCCATTATGATTTAAAAAGAGTAAACACTGTTGATTGATAATAAATGGCTAAAGCAAAACACTAACCATGAGTGAAAAATGTTTTTGTTTTATCATTCATATTCTCTGAAAAATGGACAAGAAATCATAAATTCTGCCGGGTATGTAAACTTATGAGCACAACTTCAAAAGAGCCAACTTCCCTAAACTACGAACCTTGCTAGAAGGCATAAATCAGGATAAAATCTTAGGAAAAAAGAACACAGAGGAGAGATGGGTTTGCTTTTAAAGCATATTAAATAAGGGCATTAGACGGACAAAAGTTCTGGATGGCTTAACTCCAATGTAAAAATGCATATAAAAGCAAAGGAGAAGGCCTTCAAAAAATACAGTACAAGGTTGAGGGATCATCCTCAGCATTCAGACTTTAAAAAGAATGCAACAAGAAATGTAAGGGTGCAATAAGGACGGCTAAGATATAACATGAAAGACACATAGTGGAGGAGAGCAAAAAAAATCCCAAGAAATTCTTTAAGTATGTAAACAGTAAAAAAGGGAGGACAGACCATATTGGCCCCATAAAGAATGAGGAAGGACATCTGGTTACAAAGGATGAGGAGATGGCGAAGGTATTGAATTTATTCTTCTCCTCAGTCTTCACAAGGGAATTGGGGGGCTTCAGTAACCAAAACTGCAATGTTTATCCTCATGACACATCACAGGAAGCACCTCCATGGTTAACAGAGGACAGAATTAAAATTAGACATGGGAAACTTAACATTAATAAATCACCGGGACCAGGTGGCTTACACCCGAGGGTACTTAAGGGAACTCAGTCAAGTAATTGCCAGACTATTGTTCCTAATTTTTACTGACAGTCTACTGACTGGAATGGTACCAGCTGACTGGAGAAAAGCCAATGTAGCACCAATATTTAAAAAGGGCCCACATACATCCCTGGGAATTACAGACCAGGTAGCCTAACATCAATAGTATGTAAACTCTTGGAGGGGGTGATAAGGGAATATATACAAGATTTTAGTAATGAGAACGGTATCATTAGCAGTAATCAGCATGGATTCATGAAGAATCATTCTTGCCAAACCAATCTATTAACCTTCTATGAGGAGGTGAGTTGTCATCTAGATAAAGGAAGGCCCATAGACGTGGTGTATCTGGATTTTGCAAAAGCATTTGACACACTTCCCCATAAATGTTTACTGTACAAAATAAGGTCTATTGGCATGGACCATAGGGTGAAAACTGGCTTCAAGGGCAAGTTCAGAGCGTGGTGATAAATGGGGAGAACTCGGAATGGTCAGGGGTGGGTAGTGGGGTCCCCCAGGGTTCTGTGCTGGGACCATTCCCATTTTAATTTGTTCCTAAACGACCTGGAGGATGGAATAAACAGTTCAATCTCTGTATTTGTGGAGGATACTAAGCTAAGCAGGGCAATAACTTCTCTGCAGGATGTGGAAACCTTGCAAAAAGATCTGAACAAATGAATGGGGTGGGCAACTACATGGCAAATGAGGTTCAATGTAGAAAAATGTAAAATAATGCATTTGGGTGGCAAAAATATGAATGCAATTTTATACATTGGGGGGAGAACCTCTGGGGGAATCTAGGATGGAAAAGAACCTGGGGGTCCTAGTAGATGATAGGCTCTGCAATGGCAAAGCTGCTGCTAACAAAGCAAACAGAATATTGGCATGCATTAAAAGGCGATTAATTCCAGAGATAAAAGGATAATTCTCCCGCTTTACAAGACTCTGGTCCGGCCGCACCTAGAGTATGCTGTCCAGTTCTGGGCATCAGTCCTCAGGAAGGATGTACTGGAAATGGAGTGAGTACAAAGAAGAGCAACAAAGCTAATAAAGGGTCTGGAGGATATTAGTTATGAGGAAGAGTTGCGAGCACAGAACTTATTCTCTCTGGAGAAGAGACGCTTGAGAGGGGATATGATTTCAATTAACAAATACCATACTGGTGACCCCACAATAGGAATAAAACTTTTTTCACGGAAGGAAGTTTAACAAGACTCATGGCCACTCATTAAAATTAGAAGAAAAGAGGTTTAACCTTAAACTACGTAGAGGGTTCTTTACTGTAAGAGCAGCAAGGATGTGGAATTCCCTTCCACGGGCGGTGGTCTCAGCGGGGAGCGTCAATAGTTTCAAGAATTTTTTAGATAAGCACCTGAACGACCACAACATACAGGGATATGCAAGGTAATACTGACATATAATCACACACATAGGTTGGACTTGATGGACTTGTGTCTTTTTTCGACCTCACCTGTGTGTGTGTGTGTGTGTGTGTGTGTGTGTATATGTATATATATGTATATATGTATGTGTATATATATATATATATATATATATATATATATATATTCACTTGTAGAGGAGAACCGCACTCTGCTTACAATTTAGTGCCAGCAATCAGGTCTTCCCACCGACCTTGTATATAGAAAAAAAGTCCAAGAGGTTGCTGCACTTAAAAACTTCTTTGCTTTATTTCACAATATCTTCAGGAGAGATTTACAAAGCAAGTATAATCCTTTCAAGCAGTATAACAGGCAAGAATTGCCTACACAATTTCAGACATGAGTAGATTCAGATATGGATGGATGGATGGATGGATTACGTCTCTAGTCAGCTTACGCCCTTCCTAAGATCCATTGAAGCACATCTGAGGGTTTCAATCCAATCATTCATTTAAATACAGGTTTAGTGAAGTGCTTCAAATATGGAATCAATATGGCTAATTAGTTCAAATCGCATACCATTTAACATCTATATATGCATATATTTATCTATAACATGCCATTAAAGCAAGGATAAGCAACAGGTGTCAAATCTCTCATTCTCCTCACTCGCATTTTAATATATTCGGAATACCTATAAAAATGCGGGGAAATGGTACATTCATGAGTAAAAACAAAAAGATATCCCCATCATAAAGTTATTTTATCTGGCTACTTTAAAATGCTTATTCCAACAATTAAACAAATAAATAAAGATCCAAATCAACATTTAAGCCATATGGAGCAATCGTATTCAAAAAATGTATCCAGTATACTTCTCTTTTTCTTTGAATCAATTCACGGTTGCCCCCTCTCCTATTTTTTTCAATACCTTCTAGGACCATATATTTTAATTGTGATACATTGTGGCCAAATTCCAAAAAGTTTCTCGCCAGCGGTAATTGGGTTAGTTTATCACGTATTGAGTATTTGTGTCTCGCTATCCTATCTTTTATTTTTTGTGTAGTCTCCCCTACATAAACTAAACCGCACGGGCACTTTATGGCATAAATTACATATGAGGATTGGCATGTGTAGTAACCCCGTATGGGGATATTGAAACCCCTATGTGGATGTGTAAAGTATTTACCTTTAATCATAGAGTTACATTGTATGCATGACAAGCAGGGATACGATCCCAGATTTTTTGGTCCCAGAAAGGTTAGTTTGGCTGCTGCAGCCACAGGTTGATCAGATTTAATCAATCAATCTCGTATCGTTCTACCTTTTCTATAGGAGGACATGGGTGGATTCCAGAATTCCTGTACCATGGGGTAACTGGATCTTAAAAGATTCCAATGTCTTTTGACAATTTGGTTGATTTTGTTGGAGAAGGGATGATACTGCATAATAAAGGGGATTCTCTTGTTTTCCTTTCGGGGTGATCGATTATAATCTGTATTAGAATAATCAATATTAACTAAAGCTTGCGGGTATCTTCTACTAGTAAGTTTGTTTTTTATTTCATTAAGTCTCTGATCACGGCACAGCGGGTCACTCACGATCCGCTGTACCCTCATCATCTGACTTTTTGGGATGGATGAAAAAACATTTGGGGGATGAAAGCTATTAAAATGTAGCAATTGGTTATGGTCCGTGGGTTTTACATATAAGTCGGTAGTAATCTGCCCATTGTTCAATTTAAGAAGAGTATCAAGAAAGGAGATCTCATTTTTACCAATTTCAATGTTAAACTTTAATCCAGGTACTAAATGGTTAATGTATTTATCAAATAAGTATAGGCTTTCCATGTTACCATTATATATAATATAATTTTTTTATTTTTTTTTTTAACATGCTGTAACCAGAGCAGCTGTGGCTATTGATCAAAGACACTGGCTGTTGCACTGGCATACAGTGATTAATAGAGCAGTACACTGTGACACTGTGTTGCTCATGAGTGAGGGGGTTAGCTTTTTTTATACTGTGAATGATTACTAAAGTCCTGATGACTATAGTAAGCATTTTCTCCTCACAGCCAATCACCGTAAGTGGAAACAGCTCAAAGGCTGCACATTGCAGCCTTTGTTTACAGGATTGACTGCTGTGATTGGTCACAGAGATCAAATGGCATCAAATTTCATTGGTCCTGTACCCTAATCTGTGATCTGTTGTGTCACAGAGTATGCCACATGAGGCACTGAAGTAGGAGAATGTGTTAATTTACACTCCTGAATTCAAAAGGGCCTTCCTCTGCCATTTATGTACAGTAGATGAGTGGAAGGCCATTAACAATGATCAGTAATGCATAATATCTCCAATAAAAGCTCCTAAACCACTTCAGCCCTGGAAGATTTGGCTGCTCAATGACCAGGCCATTTTTTGCAATACGGCACTGCGTTGTTTTAACTGACAATTGCGCGGTCTTGCGACACTGTACCCTATGTCAATTTCAGGGAAGGGGTTAACACTAGGGATGATCAAGGGGTTAACTGTGTTCCCTAGTGTGTGTTCTAACTGTAGGGAGAGGGGACTGACTATAGAAGATGACAGATCATGGTTCCTAGCTATTAGGAACTAATGATCTGCCTCTCCTCACAGAACAGGGATGTGTGTGTTTACACACACGAGTCCCTGTTCTGCCTCTCGTGCCCGAGATCGCACGTGGCTGGCGATCATCGCAACTGCTGGTCATGAGCTTCGGCACCCCTGCAGTGCAGCGGGCTCACGCGTGCCTGCTATTCCGCAGTATAATGACGGCGGCTGGTTGGCAAGTGATTAAAGTGGTTATGAACCTCTGACATGAAATATGAACAAAGTATATCTGTAAGGGATACCACATGCAGGTATGCAGCAAGGAAGACCAGATTAGTGGACTGTACCTTAAGAAATTAGAAACCTGGCTGAATAAGGTTAAATGAAGTTTATTGAGACAAATAATACACTTCCAACACCAGTAAACCACAAACAATGTAAAATCACAAATAAATATAACAATACAGAAACCCAAAGGATAACCTAACTATGTACTGGACAGGAAACAAGGGGAGAAGAGAGCAGAGTACAGGGAGCAGGTCACAGGACCAGAACTCAGGATTGGGTACAGGAGCAGATACAGGAACCAGAAACAAGGGTCAGAATCAGTCAAAGAAGCAGGTAATGGATCCAGGAACAAGGATCAGGCAGGGACAAAACTCAGAGGAAGAACACTGAAGCACTGAACCTCGGTTACAGGTGGGATTAAACACAGCCCACGTCAGGTGCAGCCAAACTACTCAGACAGACTGGCTGCAGGGAAACACCAACTTGTGGACACCAGCAGTATGCCCTTCCACTCCAGGAACAATGGTGCCACCAGCAGGGGACCCAGGTACTGACACAAGTCCTGACAATATCTGACTACAGTGTGTACTTGTCTCAATTAGGAGCCCTAAGCATAATTTTTGTCTGCTGCTTCATTCCTCTGCTATCAGCATGAATCACTTGTGACAAGTTTTCCTGACACCAAGAGAAAAATGGTGACAGAGGAGGGACTTTCATCTGATTGACAGCCTCAGCTCTGTTCTTGTGAGCTGTATGGAGGGGATGTGTCCCTTCTCTCCAGTCAGCTATCAGATCTCTCCTCACTGAGCTCTGCAGAGTGTAACTTCAGCTCCCTGCCCCTTTTTTCTGAACTCCCAGACAAGCTTTAAAATTCAGAACTTTGAATGTAAAAAAGAAAGGGCTGCAGATAGACAGGAACAACTTATGTAGGAGGGTTTGTTACATCTCTGTGTATCACTTGATGCTAGTCACTTCACTGAGTATATGTAAGGGTTTATAATCACATTTGATGATAATAGTTGATACTGTGATAATTACTGTAATTGTAATAATAAACATTTAGTTACAAGTAACACATACAAAGTCATTTTTTTTAATCTAAATAACCTACTGGAGCAAATTGCAGTAATTTTAGCCAATTTGGGACCTTGGGAGTTGGTCCCAATGTGTTAACTTCTACACATTGCTTCTCTTCCCTTGCTGCTGTTCCCCCACCTCTGCTACAAGCAATTCATACCTGTTATGGAAGCTGGGACTTCTTATGTTTTACAGTAAAGGCTGCAGCTGTTCCAATGTAAACTGACACATGCAGATAGTTTTCAAGTGTCATTGAGTAGCACAATGTAATAGTATGCTTGTTACATTATATTTTTTGTTTAATTCTCTCCAAATGACTTTTAAACTAAATATGACATCAGTTAAAGCAATCCTAAAAGTAAAAAAAAAAACAGTTTCTATTTAACTTCTCATAAAAGTAGAGTTCCACCCAAAATGGGAAGCTCCACTTGTCTGCCTCCTTCCCCCTCCGCCGCCACATTTGCCATCTTTTGGGGAGGAGTGGTACCTGGTTTTGACAGGTACCCACTCCCACTTCTGGCTTAGTACACTGCAATGAACAGAGCTAGAAGTTTGGACCCTCTTCACAGGTCTCAGAAGACTGTGACCAATTTACAAAGCACGCGCAATAGGAAACTGGCTGTGAAGCTGCAAGGCTTCACTGCCAGTTTCCCCCTAAGCAAGATGGAGATGCCAGCACCCAATAGCCGATTGAAGAATGGACTTGGGTGAGGACACCACAGGATGCCTGGACAGGTAAGTGCCATAATATTAAAAGTCAGCAGCTACAGTGTAATGTAAAATGCATTTTGCAAGACACTATTTCCAAAAGAAATAGTGTAGCTGAGTAGAAAGTTGGGCATCCTTAAGGAATGCCTATCACAGCTCCCTTAGTGCTTTAAAATCCTGCCGCACCAAAATACTATGTTGGTGGGGGGCATTGGAGGAGGAAAATGACTACTTAACTAGAACACTATGACACGCTCAATCTTTATTTGAAACCATGCCAGAGTGTTGAGATTCAGTTCTGAGGGTCAGAGACTCTATCAGAATCAGACTTACTATGGGTGAAGTGGACTCTGCACAGAAAACAAGACCAGAGAAACTTCTTAAAGCTGAAGTGTGGGCAAAAACATTATTGGGGAATTAGCTAGGTACCAATAAGGGGCCCGTAATGATGTGTGCCCCAGTGATTAAAAGCTGCTTCTTTCTTCATATGCAAGGGCTACTAACATGCAGCTTCTGATGGTGATGTTACAGTAGTTCCAGTGGTGAAATAGACATTTGGGGCTGGAGCGCAGCAATCAAAGTAGGTTATTAGGTGTGCAGCTCTTCCATTCAGAAAATGTATTGCATTGTTTTCAAGAATAATATGTTGTCTGTAGTAGGACAAACATCACAATCTCCCCTTGTCCACTGCATGGCAGTGAATGTAGCAGGCATTTTCTTAAGGTCAAAATTGTTGCATTAGATACTGTGAATGGTGCATGTTTCAGTTAAAGTACAAGGTGATCGCTACTCTTGAGCTAGAAAATCTATGTGCAGGGCAAGGCTGAGAGCGCCATTAAAGTTATTGCCAAATAAACAAGCCTATAGCAGAAATATTAAAGGTTTGTAGTCCATAAGTGGTATAAAGGTAAAAAATATGAACTGGTTGAATGGTGACAAGAGTACAACTGAAGTTCTTTTCTGAAGACAATATAAGTGTGGGAGATGTAGTCTGAACTTTCCATTATCAAGATAATCTGCATTACTGAGTAGTTGTAAAATATAAGTCAATAACATAAGTGAATTTGTGAAAGAAATATAAATAATTATTCATGTTTTGTTGAGATAGAGGTACTAAAAGTGGTCACAGACATAAGTCCAGGAAAGATGGTGAATAATGTTCAATTGGTATAATTACAGTACATTCTTCTCCTCATTACAGTTTTTGAGTAATTGAGGAAAACAGAAATCTATATGATAAGCAAAACAGAAAAACAATGTGTCTTTAGAGAGGCAATCTACAGAGAAAGATAAACATTCTAATGCCCCGTACACACGGTCGGATTTTCCGATGGACATTGTCCGATCGGAGCGTGTTGTCGGAAATTCCGACCGTGTGTGGGCGCCATCGGACATTTTCCATCGGATTTTCCGACACACAAAGTTGGACAGCAGGAGATAAAATTTTCCGACAACAAAATTTCGATCGCGTCAATTCCGACCGTGTGTGGCCTGTTCCGACGCACAAAGTGCCACGCATGCTCAGAAGAAATTCCGACACGGGACAGCTCGTTCTGGTAAACTTAGCGTTCGCAATGGATACAGCACTTTCGTCACGCTGCAATGTAAAAAATGGTTTAATACAGCGCACTCTCTTCTTCTTTATAATGTGACAAGAATTAAGTAGTTTTGCTGCTCATATTCACACACACTTCTCACAAAGTTTTATTTGTGTTTTTTTAGTGGGATTCCCTCAATATATTGTTATTAGTTGTCACATCTGACAGTTTTATATTTTTTATGTTTTTTTTTTTTTGTTTTTAAGCCTTTTTTTTTCTTTAATGTTTGGATTTTTTCCAAGGCTGATCTTTGTTCAATGTTATTTTTATTTTTACTCCAGAATATTTTTGTGTGTGTTTTGTGTGTCAAGTTACCCCAACACCATTGATATCTTTTGGTATTTAATCTCCAGGAGATTTTTTGTTGTTGGTGTCCCTTGTTCATTTCACATTTTATATTAGAAATGTACCTGAATCCTCACAAACAAACTGTCATTTTTGAAGTAAAACACATAGGAGAGTATAATTCAAAACAAAAATCCTTTATTAAGGGATCAGAACCAAACAAAGAGAAAGGCAACACTGGATCAACAGCAGAAATTAGTGAAGCCTGGGACCCCCACGGCAGACATCAGTTCTTAAACCTCAAAATTGGTGGCCTGAGGAGTCCATATATAAGGGAGGGCAGTCTGGTCCGGGATTCACAGAGACTCGGATAGCAGCAGATGACATCAGTGTCCCCAGGCTGTGGTACCACAAGAGGCTGCATCTTTTGGCCGACCAGACTGGATCCAGGGCAATCACTCTCTGGTCTTCCTTTCACACTTCCTTCCGGGCTGTGGCTGTGCAGTTGGAGATGTGGCAGGAGGAGGAGTAGGACCTGGAGGAGGAGGAGGAGGAGGACCTGGAGGAGGACTGGGAGGACCTGGAGGAGAGGGAGGAGGAGGAGGAGGACCTGCAGGAGGAGGAGGAGGACCATCCCAAAGCTGTGTGTGAGGTGTAATTTGGCCCCTCACACCTTTCTCCAGAGCCTCTGATATGAGGGCCTGACACATGGCTTGTTGGCCCTCCTCCATCCTCTGCATTTTATAGGCAATGAATGCAGCAATGTTCTCCTGCCTGGTGTGGGGTGCTCCCAGGACCTCTGTAGCCCTCCAAAAGAATCTGATAGCCGCCTCCTCTAGGGCACTCGTCCTACTGCCACTTTCTGTTTTCAGGGGGGGTGGAGGGACCTGCAGATCAGCCAGCCGGCTCGGCCCGGCCACCTCCTGGCTGAGACTTCCCTGTGTATGAAAAAGGGACATGGTTTTAGTTTTGGCATCATCAATCACAATCCTAAATTAGTACTCCCAAATAACATCTAGTTAACATCATTGATTGGACAAGCAGAAATATTTAGAGGAATGCTATACCTGGCTCAATCTGGACTCCTCCACATATGACCTGGAAGGCCCAGGTTGGGCGTCAGAAGCCTCAGCCGGGGGGGAAGGAAGCGTGGAAGGAAGACTGGAGAGGGATGGCCTGGGTTCAGTCTGGCCTGCCATAAAGTGCAGCCTGTCGTAGTACAACATCCTGGGGACATAGATGTCATCTGCTGCTCCGGATCTCTGTGAATCCAGGACTTTCTTGCGCTCCCTCAGATATGTGCTCCTCAGGCAACCAATTAATATCTTTAAATAAGTGATGTCTGCCGTGGGGATCACCTGCTTCACAATTTCACACAATTGCTCCAGTGCTGCCTTCCTCTTTGCTTGGTTCTTGAAATGGGGGTGGGTAATCTCCCACAGACAGGGCAGCTCACTTAGCATATCAATAAATAGTGACATGAAGTCAGTATCTCTCATTAAGATATCCATGTTCACTGCAAGACACAACACAAGGCAAAGCCTAATGTCAGACCAAACTCTCCTAATCTTGTTACAATATAGGCCTCAATCTAGAAGCAGTATAGGCCCAAGTTTGTCTCTTACCTTCGTTCTTACGATCTGCGCGTCCAATGCTCCTTCCTCCGCTCACAGATCGTACGTAATACGCACGCGTGTTACGCTTTATACACACTGCGCATGCGTGTAACTCCGCCCGCCCCTGACGTTCTTTCTAGTCTATTCCCCGCCCCTTTTCGTTCGGCGCAGTGGGGGAAGAGCATGATGGCGGAGTTACAACAGGTGCGGGATAATTCTAACAACGAGGAGGTGGAGGAAAGCCCGGATCCAGGCATGTCCCGATCCAGAAGGAGACGTTTTAAGGCCACAAATATTTCGTTTGGGGAGATGTTGGAGATGGTAGACATCATGAAGAAGTCCGACTATGACGGAAAATATGGGCCTTACCCCCACCCCAACATCAGAAAGGCCAAAATCATTGGTAAAGTGGTCAGGAGTCTTCAGCGGAATTTCGGGGTACGAAGGTCTAAAGGTCAGCTCAGGAAGTGGTGGTCGGACCTGAAGTTGAGAGAGCCAGAGCAGTACCGAAAGATCCGGAGAGTGCTGCAAAAAAGTAAGTAGTTGTGCTGTGTTCCTATTCTTTCTGTCTTTATTCCGTTCGTTCTGCTCCATATGCTTTTAGTAATTGTAACGTTTAAAAAGGTCAACTTTAATGTTCATGGGCCCATTATTCGTTCGTATCAAACATTTTTCTTTCGGCCTCTAGAACACCATTGTTTAGGCCATTTGCATTTTCCCACATTTTTTTTGGGCCTACTTGGATGCCAAATATTTGTTTGTGTAGATGGGTTTGTTACTAGAATGAAATGCCAACTAGATTGTGTGTAAGGAGAGGACACTGAGCAGCTGTTTTCACATCTGAACACTGGAGCACTAGTGTGGGACACAAGAACACCATTTTTATTAGGGGGGGCACACTGATGCTCCAGTGTATACTATAGGGGGGGTTACATGTGTGAAGCTTGTACCAAACAGGTAAAGTATTGCAGCTTGACAAAAAGAGACATCTTTGAACTCGGCTAAAATAGAAAATTGTACCCCACTTCCAAGCAATGTTTCCTATTTCTAGTTCTGTCATCAAATATCTGTGTGCTAATTATACCATTTTTGTTTTACATAGGGGAGAAAAGACTCGGACACCCCTCATTCCAGGAGACCAGAGCCCCCACCCTCTGGAAGAAGGGGAAATACCAACCCAAGAAGAAGAGCAGGAGGAAGAAGAAGATGTGGTGGAGATTGGCACCACAACAGGTGAGTGTCTGCGACCACAGGCTCAGGTAAAAGAGATGGATGTTGGCAGATTTTTTTTTGTTTTTTTTGTTCTTTATCTCTTTTTAGGTGATCGGGATCCAGAACGCTTTACATCTGAAAGTGCCCAGATACTGATCGGGGAGATCATGGGGTGTAATCTCCAATTGCAAAACATCCAGCAACAAATCAGTGATGTTATTAAAAAAAATAATAACATCATTAATGTTTTGGGGCGAATTTAAACCCCACAAAATCACCTGTTTTATCTTACTAAAATTTTTACAATGTTTAGAAAAGCCAAATTTGGAGGATGCACACAGTGTGCCAACATGTGCTATCTGCCATCACGGGAGATCAATGGACGCGTTTTGGGGGTGCAACCCCTTCCTCAATTATAAAGTAGCGTTGAGGAAGGGCTTGCTCCCCCAAAACACGTCCCTTGATCCCCCCTGATGGCAGATAGCACATGTTGACATTCGTAAATTGGTGTGCATCTTCCAAATTTGGCTTTTCCAGGGGTGATTTCCCCCCATCTGAACGCTATATCAAACCCAGTTCCTAAATACTGATGTCTGATATAGCCTTCAGGTTTTACCTAATGTGAACTTTGTAAGTTCAAGTTTTTTGGCTTTCTTGTTGGTTTTACACAGGCCTGTTTTATCTGAAATGGATATTTTGATTTTTGATAATGCCCCCCCCCAAAAATTGTTATACAACAAACATGTTGTTTTGTTTTAAAAACCTTTGGTAAATGCACATGTGATTGTGCAGGTATAAAAAAGTGCCTTACTCAAGAATGTGTGGATAATTGTCTCAACACTACAACACTTTTGGGGTGATGTAATTGCTGTTTTATGCAAAAATGGGGGTTATTTCCTAAGGGCAAATACACTTTGCACTACAAGTGCAGGTTCAGTGCAGTTGCAAGTGCACTTGTAGTGAAATGTGTTTTTGCATTTAGGAGTTACCAGCCAACACTATTCTTTATAAGGTTACCCAATCACGACATTTTCTGCACTCAACACATTTCTGTCAGGGTCAGCTCAAACAAACACAAGCAGTAAATGTCCACCAAGAATTGCTTTTGGTTGTTTTTTATTTGAAAAAGTTGTCACAGATTGTCTGGCATATTGATAGCCCCCCTACCCGCAAAGAACTCCAGGTATCGTAACCGGACATCACGGGCACTCAGGGAGGGCAAGCCAGGACGGCCGCTTTCAAGCGCCGTCATTGTTGATGTATTTGGTATTCCAGCCTCAGGCCCAACTGAGCCAGCATAGTTGGCTGAATGTTTTCTTAAAAAATTATGGAGAACACAGCACGCCAGTATAATATGGTTCAGTTTATACTCCGCCATATGGATGGGTGTCAGAAATAGTCGGAACCGGCTGGCCAGGATTCCAAATGTGTTCTCCACCACTCTTCGGGCTCTGGCCAGCCGGTAATTAAAAACCCTCTGTTCCGGGGTGAGGGTCCTCATCGGGAATGGCCGCATCAGGTGGTCCCCCAGCGCAAACGCTTCATCAGCAACGAACACAAATGGGAGACCTTCAACATTGTCCTCTGGAGGTGGCAAGTCCAAGCTGCCATTCTGGGGACGCCTGTAGAACTCCGTCTGGGCGATCACTCCACCATCGGACATCCGGCCATTCTTCCCCACGTCCACATACAAGAAGTCGTAATTAGCCGACACCACCGCCAACATCACTATACTATTAAACCCCTTGTAATTATAATAGTACGACCCCGAGTTGGGTGGTGGGACGATGTGGATGTGTTTCCCATCAATTGCCCCTCCGCAGTTAGGAAAGTCCCACCGCTGGGCAAAGTGGGAGGCCACAGTCTGCCATTCCTGTGGCGTGGAAGGAAACTGTTGAGGAAAAAACAATAAACATTACTATTTTTTCACAGAAACATGGCAAGCAGATTAGACACAAATATTATGGGTTAACCTCCAGATAGCATTTATTAAGGGGAATTTTACAACAACAAAGTATAAGGTACACCTATCATATTCCCCCTCCCCCCTCTCATGGGCCATTTCTAACATTATAGGGGGGAACTCTTGGACAGGTAACCCTCTTCACTTCATTGACAGATGAATGCCTAAATACAGGGTATTACTTGGAACAGCCCCTCCTTAGTTACACTATTGGCAGCCCACTGGACAGGTAAGAAGTGTCATAATACAAAGATATAAATACACACTGTACACATTTGAGCACATTTGGACATTCTGCTATTACCTATCAAGATCATAATAGGATACAAGAACTTTAAACAGTACCATTGGAAATTATACAGGTAGGCCCTTGCACTACATGCTTTGGGGAATTCATCCATAAATCTGACCAGTAAAGAGATGGGTATAGTGTGTATGGGTTTGGCAAAGTCAGCAGATAGATGATTGAGGATAGAGAATTGGGATCAGCTGACTTAGCAGTTTGGGGGGGATGGTTACAAAAAATTTGGGGACACCACAAAAAAAAAGCCTCTGGCCCTCTGCCTGAATTTAAATAAAAAATTACATTTCCAAACATTTTAGGGGGTGTTTGGGGTAAAGCACTACTATGGAGCTGATAAAATACATTGTTAAGTGACTACATGAGGTGAATATAGGGCAGGAGACACCATGCTGGGGAGGTTATTGAAGGGCAAATATGTATGAAGGACCTAAAATAATAATGACATAAAAATCCAGCATGCATGAGAACAAAGGGGACATTCACAGCATATTAGAATCATGGTAATTAGGGAATGAGGTAAGAAATACAATATATTAGCAAACATTCAATACAATAAAATGTGATATTAAAGGATAAAAATCTTACCTTCATATACTCCTTCTGCAGGACCTGTATGATGGCAGAACAGGTCTCCGGGATAATGATCCCCAGAGCCTGGGGGGAGATGCCTGTCGAGAACTTGAGGTCCTGCAGGCTTCTCCCTGTCGCCAAATACCGCAAGGTAGCGACCAACCTCTGCTCCGGAGTGATGGCTTGCCTCATGCAGGTATCCTGCCTGCTGATACAGGGGGTCAGCGAAGCCAACAGACAGTGAAACACGGGGTCCGTCATCCTGAGAAAGTTCCTGAAATCATCAGGATTATTCTCACGGATCTCACGGAGCAAAGGCATATGACAGAACTGGTCACGCTGAAGCAACCAATTCTTGGTCCATGAACTCCTCCCCACCCTGTTCATGGACTGGACTTGTGTCAAGGTCAGGACCCCAACACCAAGCCCCCGCACAGCACGAACTCTACGAGGAGTACGCATACGAAACATGGCTAGAAAACGGTCGGCTGCTCAGAACGAAGTAACAGAACGCACTGAAGAACAGCAAGGCCTGTGAAGAGCGACCTGAAAAACAGCAACGAGCAGGCAAGATCACACAGAAAACTCCGATACGAACTGACTGCACGCACTGAAAAGCAGATACAAACCCACAAGCATAAACTGAACGTCAGAAAACGATCTGAAAGCCACGAGTCTGAAAAAGCATGAATCGTCTCTCACCAAACTTTTACTAACACGAGATTAGCAAAAGGAGCCCAAATTGTGCCGCGCTTGGTTCTGAACCGGCCTTTGTTTGAAGTTTGAGCCAACATCAGTCGGAAAAAATCCTAGGATTTTGTTGTTGGAATGTCCGAACAAAGTCCGACCGTGTGTATGGGGCATTAGAGGTAGAGGTGGTGTTTGTGTAGGGAGGCAGGGGGGATAGTCCTAGTTATATTATTTAGTAGGTTTGTACTAACCTCTGAGGAATTCAACACACAGCGCAGCACTTTTCTTGTTAAAGTGGTGTTCCGGACTAAATTATACTTTTTAAATAAAAATACCACTATAATACACAAGCTTAATGTATTCTAGTAAAGTTAGTCTGTAAACTAAGGTCTGTTTTGTTAGTTTATAGCAGTAATTTGTTATTTTATAAACTTACAGCAGGCCGTGGCCATCTTAAGTGTGGGCATTTGAAGCCAGACTGTATTTCTTCCTGGATCTCATCCTTGCAGATCTCGCACATGCTCAGTGCAGCACAAGCAGTATATTAGGTTTCAGGTCAGGTTTCCATAGCAACGGCAGTGTCAGAGGAAGTTGCTGGCCTTTCCCAGAAGGCATTGCAAACAGGAAATGATGCGATGGGCCCCGGCCAGGGAGGAGGAAGTGAAAAATGAATACAGCAGATGTACAGTAGGTGCTGAGAAAAAAAAATAAAAAAATATACAATTTGTTTACAGTGCACAGTTTAGTGAGGGATGCTGAAGAGTTGTAAAAGTGGGTGGAACTCCACTTTAATGACTAGAAACACACATCATGGATAGCAGGGTCAGATTGGAGAAGAGTATGTGTGGTTGCAATAGGTTTGTTTTTTTTTTGTTTTTGTTTTTTTATATATCACACAGCACTAAAAGCCTGCTGAGTGGCTAAATAACGAACATAGTGGAAATTTCAACATTTCAGAGTAAAGGAGTTTCACACATTAGTAATGAGAAATGTTGGACTTCAACACTTTAAACTCATTATTTACCAACTACATATTCAGTCAGTAAAGAACAGTGGTATAGGTTCTTCAGTTCAAATTTCAACCAGGACACTACTTGCATGGAGTTTTCATGTTTTCTCTGTGCTTCTGTGTGTTTCCTCCTACTTCAAAAACATGCTAGTAGGTTAATTGGCCCTAGTATGTGTATGTATGCATGTGAGGTAGGGACCTTTATAGTGTAAGATTTTTAGGAGCAAGAACTAATGTGAATGCACCACACATAAAGTTCTGAGTAAATGGTTAGCGCTATATACTGTAAATATCTAAATAAAGAAAAAACAAAGGAACAATGTGGGACTTTTAGGGTACTTGTACTTCAGCCTCAGGAATAATCATGAACAATCTTCCTCAATCCTCCTTAAAAACATGTATATTTCTGGCATGCAATCAACATCCCTTGATCTCCACCACGCTCAGTTCCTTCAAAATAGCGTGCCGTAAACATCACATTTCCTCCACACCAGGCCCAATGACACCAATCCGAAACAATCCAGATTTCCTATTGGGTCTATCGGCTACATTCCTTACAGACTACTGGCCCCACACTGCTTTACGGGCAGAACATTTCTTCTCCGGACAAACCTTTCTAAACATTCCTAACTTACCTACACATACGTCTGGACGTCCCTTCCCATTATGGACATACTTTCAAATACGTCACTTTCTTAACCACCCGCACAAAAGCTCCGAATATTCCAGACAACTCACACCTTTTGAACTACTGTGTACCAAAACGGAACCGCAAAGACATGTGATCTCAGATATATACGCTCTCCTTTTCTCTGAACACAATCCTAAATCTAACATAGCCACCCGCAGTTGGGAAAGAGAATTATCGATAAACCTATCAGAAGAAGAGTGGGAAAATATATACTCCCATATGCACGAAGGATCAATTAATATGTCGGCGCAAGAAAATGGTTTCAAAGTATTCTCTAGGTGGTACAAGACTCCGCTTAAACTTCACAAAATTTCCCCCAATATCCCCTCCACCTGTTGGAGATGCTCAGAGGGAGAAGGTTCCCTTATCCACATATGGTGGTCCTGCCCATCCATTCAACCTCTCTGGAAAGAGGTCCATCGCATTACCACTAACATTACCACATACCAAATTTAATTCTCTCCAGCCCAAATGCTGCTACACCATTCCTCCATCCCAAAAAAGGACTACCATCGCTCTCTTGCTCTACACCTGATAAACGCTGCTAAAATGTGCATTCCGACTGTCTGGAAGTCCTCCAAACCCCCCACTATAGCTGATTGGCTCAAACGAATAACTAAAATAGCAGAAATGGAGGAACTGATCCATCAAGCCAAAGATACGCCCTCCAAATTCAGGAATATCTGGTCTTGCTGGCAACATTTCCAAACCACAGATGAATATGCAGGTCTAATGTCCTAAGGACTTACGCTGGCTTTCGTGGCCCAGTCGGAGGAGGAAACGTTAATACCTACTTTATCAAACTAACTCCCCCAACCTCGCCAATTCCCTCTATCATTCCCTTCTTTACTATCCTCCCCCACCTATGGGGTTGCTAGGGATGACGTTCCCATTCTCCCCAACCCACCCTACACATTCTCCTTGGAACTACTCTTTCCAAGCCCACAATCTCCATATCCCAATCTACATATTTTATGCCTTTCTAACTAACCCCTCAAAGGATTGCTAGTGGTCCGGTGACCGCAATCCTACCACACATTAACCCATTTAGAGGTAATGCTCAATCATCAACAAACTTCTATACACAGATAACCCATCGAGCCTAGACAAACAAACATCAGTTTAGCTTCAGACTAATCCAAATGGTGATTAAAAAAAGCATACATCACAATCCTGACATCAAACACCCTTAGCACCTCTCCCATTCAATTATTACAAATGCATAGGTTTAGAAAAAAAGCCAAAATATTGGAAGATTACAATATTACAAAGGGATGGGATATCAATTGATGCTGTATCTCAATGTGTTTTTCATATTAAGCTTCCTCAGGATATCTTTCCGGTGCTGGTGATGAAAGAGACATGTGCCTTTACAAAGAATCACTGCCAGAGCTTAAAGTGATTCTAAAAGGCAGAATTGTTTTTTTACCTTAATTCATTAAGGTAAAAAACCTTCTGGGTGCAGCTCCCCCCCAGCCACCCCTATACTTATCTGACTTCCATCTCAATCCAGCGATGTGCATGAGAGCAGTAGCTCTACTGAGTCTTTCTCTCCTGACTTACACAGCAGTGGGAGCCATTGGCTCCTGTTGCTGTCATTCACAGCCAGTGAGCCAATGAGGAGAAAGTGGGGCCATGCTGCGCTCTGTGTGTGAATGGACAACGTCCATTCACAGGAGAGAAGATTGGGAGTGAGCCTGTTTGAGTATTCCCATAGCGAGAGGCTTGCTATTGGGGGCACTTGGCAGGTAGGGGGAGCAAGGCCTGCCAGTGGGGGACCCAAAAAAAAGAGGATTGGGCTGCTCTACGCAAAACCATTGAACAAATAAGTGATTAATCATGTGATAATATTCATTATGTAAATTTACATATGATGAAATGATTATTTGTAATGGCAAAAGTCTCTTTCATCACCAGTACCTGAAAGGTCACCTTTTTTTGGCTTTGGCTTTTTTTGGCTTTGTTATTTTAAACCTATGCATTTGTAATAATCGAATGGGAATGATGCTAAAGCCTAGTACACACTGCTATATATATTTTTTAAACTGACAGCTTAGGTTGGAGCCGCTGCACTAACAATCTGATGTTAGTACAGCAATCTCCCCTGATGTTCCCTTGTGTTCTGACAGAGGAATGCCCCCCTTCCAGAACACTCCGGTCAGCATTCTCAGCCATTGGCTGAGCGCGCTGATCTGGAGGTGGTTTGCAGACCTTTTTTGGTCATGCCCCTTCGACAGAAGCTGGCTTCTGTTGGACCGGCTGCAGTACACATGGGCTGAATGTCGGCCAGTTTGTGTTGAACGGGCCAATGTTGGTCGACATTCGGCCCGTGTGTATGAGGCTTAAGAGTGTCTGATGTCAGGATTGAACTGTGTGGATTTATGATGTATGCTTTTTTTTAATCACCATTTGGATTTTAACATGTTTTATACACTAAAATATACATGGTTTTAAGGAAGACAGTTTATGCTTTTTCCTTCTGTTGAAGTACGAGCACCTTAAAAGTCCCATATTGTTCCTTTGTTTATTCTTTATCTACTGTTTTTAGGGATGTAGTGCTGAGAAAACCTATTCATGCCACATTTTATCTAGTGCCATATAAATATTTATAAACAATAGATAATAGTGATGAGCCATGAGTGGCGACTGCATCTTTTTATAATTAACCTGCCCCTCAATCTGTGCACATCTATTTGAGAAAAGAGGAGTGCAAACCACATTGATAAGCTGAAAGGTGTAGTCACCCATAACAATGACCCTTTACTGATGTGAGATCAGTGAATGATGAATTATAATTCTTATAAATTTCTGACTGTACTTTTCCCATAGCTTTTACCCTTGTTGAATTAATTGATAGTATTTTTGTAACAGGGTATATCCAAACATATTGCTTCTTTACTTGCTCAATACAAAGAAATATTTTATAGTTTACCAAAATCTTTAGTTAGTCAGCCATAACTGATAACATTGTACTTTTTGTTCTCCCAAGGGGCACTTAAAGTGAAATTATAATGAAACAAAACTACAGATGGCTCAATGGTAATTCATTGAAAATTGCACCATAAATCCTTTTGCTTCTTTAGAGTGGGTACAAAATTATTAGGTTTAGAATACTAATTAAGAAATTATAAACATATTTTTACTACTTTATGTTCTTCCACAAATAAAATGATGAGCATGAGTTCGCACCAACACTTTGCAGGCTGTCCAACATTTTTTTTGTTGGATAATGGTAATATTTTCCTAAATGTTTATCACACATCTGTGTTCTGTCTAGAACATATGTTCTTTTACCTAGTGTGTCAAAACATATAGGAATGGAGCAGCATCCTTATCCATACAGAACAACACAAGTATGAGGTTCTGATTTCACAAACCTAGATCTGTTAGCCCTAGGACAGTATAAAGCTATCAGTTGATGAGAGAGTGGGATGTCCCTCCAGCTGGTTTATCACAAAGCACACAATAATTCTGGTTGTATAATCATGTTACCTATCATGATAAGATTATGATGATATACTTTCAGGTTCTTTTGAGGAAAAATTGATTATTTTTCAGATAAATTTACCATGCATTCTTACTTCATTGAAACTGACATTTATACAGGAATAAAAACAATTCATACATATCAGAACAGGATGAATATATACGGCATCGTATACCTATGGCAACCAACTGTTATATTCTTTTTTGTTTGTTCGTCTTATTGTCTCAATGCAATAAAAACCATTGAAACACATATCAGAACAGGAGCTGACAAGTTAACACCTTGGCAAATGATCCAAATTCGAATTGATCATTCCAAAGTTTTCTTTACAAAAGAATGTCCGAGCCCCTAGCGTTTATGCGGGGCTCCATGGGACAGTACAGAGGGTGTTGGTATCTTCCACTGTTCCCCCCCTCTCTGTTTTAATTTTAGGTTGCCCCAGGTGATGGCAGAAATTTGAGCGGCGTAGCAACGGTCCCCAGATTAGCTGGATCGGGTGGGATTGAGCCAGGCTGTGGCTATATATAGCTGGCGGCTTTCCCGCTCCGGTCACCGCCTGAGGAGACATTGCTGAAGACAGACCCGTGCTGCTCCACAGCATACCTGAAGGATGGAAGAGCTGCTGCGCTGCCTTATCCACAAGGCTGAGAGCCGTGGAGGGGCGGAATGGTTAAGGCGGTGTCTAGAGGAAGATGCAGTTCCGTCGGCGTCAGCCTCGGCTGACATGGAGCATGCCCAGTCTGTGCCTATGGAAGTCATTATGGATGACAGTCTCCCAGCTCCCCCTGCTGGTGCAAAGAGAGGTCGCAGAGGTAACAAGGGAAAGAGGTTTAGAAGTGATATTTCTCCCTCTCCCCCTGTGAGAGAACAATTAATTCAGGAAAGGTCACGCTCCTCAGACAGAGCCAGAACAGATTCACCTCAGGAGGCTTCTGCGGGCTTATCCTGTGAGGTGGCAGCTTCTGGGCAGCCTGTCAGCGTGGACCATTATTCTGGTGAGAAAAATGATTTACATTTAATAGAATTGGGTAAAGTAGTTGGTTTTTAGCCAATGTACTTGCAAAAATGGGTGAACCTGTTAATATTGGTAATGTGTGGAGTGGCGGTGGCTCTGGAGGTTTAATATTATCTGATAATGCTGTTCTTTCACAAGGTAACCCCGCCATTCCATTAAGTTTTAACCACCTGAGTGAAAATAAATTACCTGTACATAATACTAATATAAATGTAAATCCCTCTATGCCTGTTTCTGTTGCTAATTCTACATTTTATTTACCTGTTAAAACTCTGGTTTCTGAATCCTGTTTTAAAGAAGCTCTCCCCTGTGAATTATCCCCTCTTGGTTATCACTTATCTACTGCTGTTAAAGAGAAAATTTGGTGTGGAGAATTCATAGATATTTTATCATTACTCCCGTCATCTAAAGAATTTTTATTAAAATCTGATAAAAGAATAGACGATAGGAGGAGGGCAATTCCCCAAACTTTTCAAAATTGGCTTCAGGCCTTTTGCATTTTTGCTTCTGTTATGGGGGAACGTTTTCCGGATAAATGTTCAGGCTTATTTCAACACCTGGATATAGTGGCGGAGGCATACCGCCATTTTGGCGCAATTGCATGGTTTACCTATGATGAGAGCTTTAGACAGAAGCTCTCTGTTCACCCATCTCTAAGATGGGGGGTTAAAGATATAGGTTTATGGTTGAACCTGATGCTGCCAGTGAGCCACTCCGGTCACCGCCTGAGGAGACATTGCTGAAGACAGACCCGTGCTGCTCCACAGCATACCTGAAGGATGGAAGAGCTGCTGCGCTGCCTTATCCACAAGGCTGAGAGCCGTGGAGGGGCGGAATGGTTAAGGCGGTGTCTAGAGGAAGATGCAGTTCCGTCGGCGTCAGCCTCGGCTGACATGGAGCATGCCCAGTCTGTGCCTATGGAAGTCATTATGGATGACAGTCTCCCAGCTCCCCCTGCTGGTGCAAAGAGAGGTCGCAGAGGTAACAAGGGAAAGAGGTTTAGAAGTGATATTTCTCCCTCTCCCCCTGTGAGAGAACAATTAATTCAGGAAAGGTCACGCTCCTCAGACAGAGCCAGAACAGATTCACCTCAGGAGGCTTCTGCGGGCTTATCCTGTGAGGTGGCAGCTTCTGGGCAGCCTGTCAGCGTGGACCATTATTCTGGTGAGAAAAATGATTTACATTTAATAGAATTGGGTAAAGTAGTTGGTTTTTAGCCAATGTACTTGCAAAAATGGGTGAACCTGTTAATATTGGTAATGTGTGGAGTGGCGGTGGCTCTGGAGGTTTAATATTATCTGATAATGCTGTTCTTTCACAAGGTAACCCCGCCATTCCATTAAGTTTTAACCACCTGAGTGAAAATAAATTACCTGTACATAATACTAATATAAATGTAAATCCCTCTATGCCTGTTTCTGTTGCTAATTCTACATTTTATTTACCTGTTAAAACTCTGGTTTCTGAATCCTGTTTTAAAGAAGCTCTCCCCTGTGAATTATCCCCTCTTGGTTATCACTTATCTACTGCTGTTAAAGAGAAAATTTGGTGTGGAGAATTCATAGATATTTTATCATTACTCCCGTCATCTAAAGAATTTTTATTAAAATCTGATAAAAGAATAGACGATAGGAGGAGGGCAATTCCCCAAACTTTTCAAAATTGGCTTCAGGCCTTTTGCATTTTTGCTTCTGTTATGGGGGAACGTTTTCCGGATAAATGTTCAGGCTTATTTCAACACCTGGATATAGTGGCGGAGGCATACCGCCATTTTGGCGCAATTGCATGGTTTACCTATGATGAGAGCTTTAGACAGAAGCTCTCTGTTCACCCATCTCTAAGATGGGGGGTTAAAGATATAGGTTTATGGTTGAACCTGATGCTGCCAGTGAGCCACTCCGGTCACCGCCTGAGGAGACATTGCTGAAGACAGACCCGTGCTGCTCCACAGCATACCTGAAGGATGGAAGAGCTGCTGCGCTGCCTTATCCACAAGGCTGAGAGCCGTGGAGGGGCGGAATGGTTAAGGCGGTGTCTAGAGGAAGATGCAGTTCCGTCGGCGTCAGCCTCGGCTGACATGGAGCATGCCCAGTCTGTGCCTATGGAAGTCATTATGGATGACAGTCTCCCAGCTCCCCCTGCTGGTGCAAAGAGAGGTCGCAGAGGTAACAAGGGAAAGAGGTTTAGAAGTGATATTTCTCCCTCTCCCCCTGTGAGAGAACAATTAATTCAGGAAAGGTCACGCTCCTCAGACAGAGCCAGAACAGATTCACCTCAGGAGGCTTCTGCGGGCTTATCCTGTGAGGTGGCAGCTTCTGGGCAGCCTGTCAGCGTGGACCATTATTCTGGTGAGAAAAATGATTTACATTTAATAGAATTGGGTAAAGTAGTTGGTTTTTAGCCAATGTACTTGCAAAAATGGGTGAACCTGTTAATATTGGTAATGTGTGGAGTGGCGGTGGCTCTGGAGGTTTAATATTATCTGATAATGCTGTTCTTTCACAAGGTAACCCCGCCATTCCATTAAGTTTTAACCACCTGAGTGAAAATAAATTACCTGTACATAATACTAATATAAATGTAAATCCCTCTATGCCTGTTTCTGTTGCTAATTCTACATTTTATTTACCTGTTAAAACTCTGGTTTCTGAATCCTGTTTTAAAGAAGCTCTCCCCTGTGAATTATCCCCTCTTGGTTATCACTTATCTACTGCTGTTAAAGAGAAAATTTGGTGTGGAGAATTCATAGATATTTTATCATTACTCCCGTCATCTAAAGAATTTTTATTAAAATCTGATAAAAGAATAGACGATAGGAGGAGGGCAATTCCCCAAACTTTTCAAAATTGGCTTCAGGCCTTTTGCATTTTTGCTTCTGTTATGGGGGAACGTTTTCCGGATAAATGTTCAGGCTTATTTCAACACCTGGATATAGTGGCGGAGGCATACCGCCATTTTGGCGCAATTGCATGGTTTACCTATGATGAGAGCTTTAGACAGAAGCTCTCTGTTCACCCATCTCTAAGATGGGGGGTTAAAGATATAGGTTTATGGTTGAACCTGATGCTGCCACAAAGGCCTCAATACACACAGAGACCTCCAGTAACAAATGTTCAATCAACTTTTCATATGTATGCTTTGCATATAACGATTCCCAATGCAGATTCCTATCAAACTGCAGGTATAAGCATGAATGCTCATTCTGTGCAGGTACGCATCCAGCATCCCGGTGTTTCAAAAAATCAGCTAATACATCTCAGTCAAGGGACATTAATGCAAAGGGCATGGACGCCAGTGAGATTGTCAAAAATGCAGTTCTGGCTAGATCAGTATCCAGACCGCAGGATGGCGGACCTTCTTTTATGAAGGTTTTAACTTTGGTTTCTCAATTCCTGCTTTTTCCGGACAAGGTTGTCTTTTAGTTAAAAATTTACGATCTGTACTTGCATGCCCTGATATAGTCAGAGAAAAAAATTTTAAGGAATTAAAAGAAGGCAGAATCGCTGGACCTTTTTCCTCTCCTCCTTTTAAAAATTTCTGTTTATCTCCTTTAGGCCTGGTACCAAAAAAAGAGCCAGGCTCTTTTCGGTTGATCCATCATTTATCTTTTCCTTGTGGAAATTCTCTAAATGATGAGATAGCTGAATTTGAGTCAGCAGTGTCATATGCTTCTTTTGAAGAGGCTCTTTGCTTATTAAAGCGTTTTGGAAAAGCATCTCTTATGGCAAAAGCAGATATAAAATCTGCATTTCGGCTTTTGCCAGTTAATCCTAGTGGTTTTAACTCCCTTGGTTTTTCCTTTGAGGGTAAATTTTATTTTGACAAATGCATGCCCATGGGTTTTTCCAAATCTTGCAGTTATTTTGAGTCTTTTTCGACTTTTTTACAGTGGGTTTTGTCACAAAATTCCCCTCAAGGTGGCATTATCCATTATATAGATGATTTTTTATTTATAGGCCCAGCTGAATCGCATATTTGTTCAGAAATGTTAGGCTGTTTTTTCAACATTTGCGATTCTTTTGGCATTCCCTTGGCCAATGAAAAAACTGTCGGTCCAATTTCGGTTATTGAATTTCTGGGCATCACAATTGATTCTGTAGCCATGGAATTCAGTTTGCTGACGGACAAAATTATAAAAATTAGGTCTTTGATAAAAAAAATTTTGTCAAAAAGAAGGGCTTTGTTGAGGGATGTTCAGTCCTTGTTGGGTCTTTTTTCTTTTTCATCCAGGGTCATCCCAGTGGCGAGAATTTTTTCTCGGAGATTTGCTTTAGCTATTGGGGGTTTTAAAAATCCTTTTTCTCATATATCCATTACACGGCCCATTAAGGAGGATCTAAAAGTGTGGGATCAGTTTTTGATCAACTTTAATGGTCAAGCCGTATGGCAGAGCGAATTTGTTAAAGATTCTGAGATTCGTTTGTTTACAGATGCATCTGGTTCAGTTGGTTTTGGTGCCTTTTTGGATGGCCATTGGTGTGCTGAAAGATGGCCTGATTCTTGGAGGTCACCAGAGATTAGTCGTAATTTAGTTTTATTGGAATTATTTCCAGTGGTGGTGGCTATTACCATTTGGAGTAGTTTCTTTGAAAATAAACGAGTTATGCTACATACAGATAATAAAGGAGTATTTTTTGCAGTAAACTGTTTGTCATCTAAGTCTGAGTTAGTGATAAAATTACTCCGTTTTTTTGTATTGCAATGCATGACTTTTAACATTTGGCTGAAAGCAAAACATGTTCCGGGTATTACTAATGAGATTGCCGATTCGTTATCTCGTTTGCAGTTCCAGAGGTTTCGGGAACTTGTTCCGGAGGCGGACCAGGAAGGTTTCTTTTGCCCAGATTTTCTCTGGGGCCTGATATGGGAGTAATTGAAGAAAATATAAGGAATTCCATTGCTCCTAAAACTTGGGAAGAATACTCACAAGCTTGGTTCAGATGGTGCAAATTTTGTGAAGAATATAATTTTTCGTATAATACAGTTACCGTGCAAATGTCGTTAGGTTTTGTTTCTTTCTTGATTAAAGCTAAACTTGGCCCTGCTTCAATTAACAAAATTATAGCAGGGGTTTCATTCTTTTTGAAAATGTCTGGACTTCCTGCCATTGATTCTTTCTTTCCAGTTAGACAAATGCTAAAGGGTTTTAAAAAATCCTCTCCGGCGTTAGATAGCAGACGCCCTATTTCCTCTAATTTATTGATGCAGCTTATGGCTACGCTGGAGTTAGTTTGTTTTTCCTCTTTTGAAACTTTGTTGTTCAGAATGGCTTTTGTTCTGGCATTTTTTGGTGCTCTGAGATTAGGTGAATTTACTGCACCTAATAAATCCTCTCCTTCCATTTTAGTTTTTTCAGACATCTCTGTTGTAGATGATTCGGTCAGTATTTTTATACGTAGATCCAAAATGGATAGATTAGGCAAGGGATGTTGGTTGACACTTTATAAAGCCCCTTTTGAAACCATGTGCCCAGTTTTTAGAGTTTCTCAGTATCTGTCTTCTCGACCCCCCCCCCCTTTTTGGGTTCATTTTTTTATTCATCTAAATTTATCTCCATTAACTAGATATCAATTCTCATCTGTCCTGTCTTCTTGCTTAAAAAAACTTAATCTTTCTGGTTTTCACTTTTCTTCTCATTCTTTTAGGATAGGGGCGGCCACGGAAGCCAGCCTTCTTGGGTTTTCTAAAAATGGTTTAAAGCAGTTGGGTCGTTGGGATAGTGATAGATTTAAACTGTATATTCATCCTGATCTGGTTATTGTTTAATTTCTCTTAGGTCCTTCCAAGCGCATCATTTGGATAATTGGACATTCATTTATATTTTGGGCCAAAAGGAGAGCTTCCGTCAAGAATGGCACAATCAATATTGGTCTGGATGAAAGATGTTTTCAAGTATTATGGTGGGGAATAAGAGGGCTTAGATGGAGGAATGTAAAGGACCAATTAATTTACTTGTTAAGTCAGTGGCCTTCTCCCGATGCTCTTATTGTTCATGCCGGGGGAAATGACCTGGGCAGGATCAAAACTTGGGAGTTGATTTGTGAAATGAAAAGTCTTCTTTTAAGTTGTTATTTCCTTCCACTGTAATAATTTTTTCAGAGATAGTGCCTAGACTCATTTGGTCAGAGTTAAGTAATCTTCATTATATAGATAAGATTAGGAAACGAGTTAATAGAACAATACGCAATTTGGTCATTTCCCAAGGTGGTTTTTCATATCGCCATGTAGATCTGGAGGGTTTCCTGCCTGGTTTATATGGTTTTGATTTTGTTCACCTATCAGAAGTTGGTTTAGACATTTTTATTGTAGGATTGCAGAATATGATTGAGCAGGCCGCGGAATTTTGGGGGATTCAGCTACTCAGTTCTTGAGTGGCTTTTAGCTGTTGGGGTTTGTCATCCAGTTCAGTTCTGGATGGACTATGTGATATCATTAATAAATTAAATATTTTATGGTATGGAATTTTAAGTTAAAGATTTGGTTATAAATGATTATTGTTCATTGGGTAACCCCTTAATAAATGCCGTGGCCATTATTGCCAACATGAATTTGTGTTGTGTCTATTTATTTATATATCCTTTTAGTCCTTTGTGCTGTCCCATGTTACCAGAAAAACACAAAGACCCAGCTACACACATGATACAATTTTAATTTCTTTATATGGGTTATTAGGGATGAAGTTTGGGTCCACCACTCCCATGGGTTTAAGAAGAATCCTGTGGGTTCAAGAGATTTTTTTTTAAACCATAATGCACTGAATAGTCTTATAACTTTTGGTTAAGCTAGCTCCCTTACTATTAAAGGTTTGAGGGGTGGGGGACACAGAGCAGCCATAGCGTCAGTAAATTGGAAAGTTTTGCAGGAAAAAGCTACAAATGACATAGCAAGATATTAAGGTCAGATAGAAAACTGTACTTTAATTCTGATTGCTAGCTCAATGGAAATCAACCTTTTTTTTATGCTTTATTTTTTGGCTCCATTTGTTGGAGTTCTTTTTGTCTTTAACCACTTCCCGCCTGCCATATAGCAAAATGACAGCTGAAAAGTGGTTTCATTATCCTGACTGGTCGTCATATGATATCCAGCCGGATAAGCCGCTAGCGCATGCCCACAGGGTGGCGATCAGTGGTGTGGTGTGTCAGTCTGACAACACACATCTCCGATCTAGGTAAAGAGCCTATTATGCAGGCTCTTTACCATGTGATCAGCTGTGTCCATTCACAGCTGATAACAGTGTAAACAGGAAGAGCCGTTTATTGGCTTTTCCTTCACTTTTGATAAATGCTAAATCAAAAATACTATTTTAATACATAATGCAATCATTGAAGATTATGCCTCGTGATAGCAAAGTGACCATGTGCAAAAATGATATATATATATATATATATATATATATATATATATATATACAGTATTTCACAAAAGTGAGTACGCCCCTCACATTTTTGTAAATATTTTATTCTATCTTTTCATGTGACAACACTGAAGAAATTACACTTTGCTACAATGTTAAATAATAAGTGTACAGCTTGTATAACAGTGTACATTTGCTGTTCCCTCAAAATAACTCAACACACAGCCATTAATATCTAAACCGCTGGCAACAAAAGTGAGTACACCCCGAGTGAAAATGTACAAACTGGGCCCAAAGTGTAAATATTTTGTGTGGCCACCATTATTTTCCAGCACTGCCTAAACTGTCTTGTCCTGGGATGGAGTTCACCAGAGCTTCACAGGTTGCCACTGGAGTCCTCTTCCACTCCTCCATGACAACATCACTGAGCTGGTGGATGTTAGAGACCTTGAGTTTCTCCACCTTCCATTTGAGGATGCCCCACAGATGCTCAATAGGGTTTAGGCCTAGAGACATGCTTGGCCAGTCCATCACCTTTATCCTCAGCTTCTTTAGCAAGGCAGTTGTCATCTTGTGTATGTGTTTGGGGTTGTTATCATGTTGGAGTACTGCCCTGCGGCCCAGTCTCCAAAGAGAGGGGATCATGCTCTGCTTCAGTATGTCACAGTACACATTAACATTCATGGTTCCCCCAATGAACTGTAGCTCCCCAGTGCCGGCAGCACTCATGCACCCCAGACCACGACACTCCCACCACCATGCTTAACTGTAGGCAAGACACACTTGTCTTTGTACTCCTCACCTGGTTGCCGCCACACACGCTTGACACCATCTGAACCAAATAAGTTTATATTGGTCTCATCAGACCAAAGGACATGGTTCCAGTAATCCATGTCCTTAGTCTGTTTGTCTTCAGCAAACTGTGTGCTTTCTTGTGCATCATCTTTAGAAGAGGCTTCCTTCTGGGACGACAGCCATGCAGACCAATTTGATGCAGTGTGCGGCGTATGGTCGGAGCACTGACAGACCCTTCAACCTCTGTAGCAATGCTGGCAGCACTCATACATCTATTTCCCAAAGACAACCTATGGATATGATGCTGAGCATGTGCACGCAACTTCTTTGGTTGACCATGGCGAGGCCTGTTCTGAGAGGAACCTGTCCTTTTAAATCACTATATGGTCTTGGCCACCATGCTGCAGCTCAGTTTCAGGGTCTTGGCAATCTTCTTATAGCCTAGGCCATCTTTATGTAGAGCAACACTCCTTGTTTCAGATCTTCAGAGAGTTCTTTGCCATGAGGTGCCACGTTGAACTTCCAGTTACCAGTATGAGAGAGTGAGAGCGATAACATCAAATTTAACACACCTGTTCCCCATTAACACCTTAGACCTTAACTTAGGGGTGTGCTCACTTTTGTTGCCAGCGGTTTAGACATTAATGGCTGTGTGTTGAGTTATTTTTAGGGCACAGCAAATTTACACTGTTATACAAGCTGTACACTCACTACTTTACAGTGCAGCCATTGTACAGTTGCTAATACAGTGCAGGTGGTTTACACAGTATCTACTACAGTGTGTACAGTTTCTAATACACTTCAAGCAGTGTACACAGTATCTAATGCAGTGTAGAGTGGTGTTGCAAAACAAAACATACATCATGTCTGGAAACGCCACCAAGGAGAGGCAGACACTCAATGCCACTAAAAGAGGGCAAGCAGCCTCTGTGTCTACGATCAACACTGGTGGTCGTGGACATGGTGCATCCTCTGCAAGTGGCCGTTATTGAGCCAGAACATGCAGAAGAGTTGGTGGAGTGGATAAAAAAGCCATCCTCATCCTTCTCATCCTCTGTGACCCAGGCTCAGAGTAGTTTGCCTTCTAATGCAGCTGCCAAAGCAGCCTATTCCACTGGCTCCTTGTCCACAGTCACTCCTTCTGTAGCCCCACCATCATGCATGGAGGAGTCCTCAGAATTATTCGACCACAGTGTCAGGTACATGCTGCTGGAGGATGCGCAGTGATTTGAAGGCTCCGATGTTTGTTCCCAGGTTGAGGAAGGGAGTAACGTGAGCCTAGAGAGAGGGGGTGCCCAAGAAGCACAAGAAACTGGTAGTCGTGTTTCTCCAGGTGCAGCATACTGCCAAGTTTGCTCCAGTGATGGGAGGGGATTATGAGGCCACTGACTGTACTTGGGTGCCTGAGATAAGAGAGGAGGAGGAGGCACAACTCCAACGAGGTATCACACCGCAGAGCTCTGCAGGTGCAGGGTGCTGCTGACTTCCCGCTGACTTTTAATAGTTCCTTGGTGTGGGCATTTTTTGACACATGCAGCAGATTGCACCGTTGTTGTTTGCAACCTATGTCTGAAGTGGATCAAGCATGGCAAAAACAGCAGCTGCTTGGGCACCACATGCTTGACCAGACATATGATGACCCAGACACATCAAAGAAAAAGGTGGACTTCTCCTTGCTCCTCATCTGGGATCTTCAACCCTACTATACCTCCAGTCCTCTCAAAAACCTGCACTGATAGGAATGAAGGTATAGCAATTGGTGTCACAAGTACTTGCAGCCAATCTGCTAGCAGTACACCACCATCTGATTTTAGCAGGCAAATTTCCCTACCTCAGTTGCTGAACCATAAAAAGAAATTTGGTCCCAGCCATCTACATGCTCAGTGTTTAAATGCTGGCTTGGCTAAATTGCTAGCGCTGCAACTGCTGCCTTTTCAGCTTGTAGACTCTGCCCCCTTTTGTGAATTTGTGAAATGTGCTGTACCTCAGTGGCAGGTTCCAAAATGCCATTTCCTTTCACGGAAGCCCATTCTGGCTCTCTACCGGAATGTGAAAGGCAATGTTTTGGCCTCGTTGGACAGGGCGGTCAGCAGTAAGGTTCATATTACGGCTGACTCGTGATCCAGCAGGCAAGGGCAGGGATGTTAACTTTCCTTCACGGTGCACTGGGTAACTCTGCCGGCAGCTGGGAAGGATGCAGGATAGGGTTCTGTGTTGTTGGAGCTTGTTCTGCCACCACGCCTCCAAAATGCTAGTGGTGATTCTGCCACAGCTCTCTCTTCCATCCCTTTCTCTTCTTCTTCCTCTATGGCCTCTTCTGCAGATTTGTCCTCTGAAAGTGCAGTGCTCCGTAAGCGTTCAAAGAGCTATGCAAGCAGTCAGGCTAAAAGATACCATGCGGTGCTTGAGTTGGTCTGCCTAGGGGACAGGAGCCACACTGGGGCAGAGATTCTGTCAGCTCTGCAGGAGCAGGCTCAGAGGTAGTTGATGCCACGCCAGCTTCAGCCAGGAATGGTTGTATGCGACAATGGCACCAACCTTCTCTCCACCCTCCACAGGGACACTTGATCCATGTTCCATGTTTGGCACACATCCTGAATTTGGTGGTGCAGCGGCTCTTAAACAGGTACCCAGGCTTACAGGATCTCCTGACGCCGGCCAGAAAAGTCTGTTTTCATTTCTGCCAGTCATACAATGCCAGTGCTTGGCTGGCTGACATTCAAAGGGAATGTAACCTGCCCACCAACCACCTCATTTGAGTCATGCCCAACAGGTGGCAATGCTGCCGTGGCTGCTCACACAGCAGATGGCCATCCATGAGTACCTGTGCGAAAATGGCACCAGGACAGGGTCAGGGGAGCTTGGCTTTTTTTTGCCACGCCAGTGGCTACTGATCAAGGATGCATGCACTGTCCTGTCACCATTTGAGGAGGCCACAAGAATGGTGAGCAGCGAAAATGCTTGCATCAGTGACACTGTCCCTCTAGTCTTCCTGTTGGAACACACGCTTCATGGAATCATGGACAGGGCACTTGAGGCACAACAGCGGGAAGAAGAGGAGGACTTCCTTACCTCTCAAGGCCCCCTTTATCCAGATAGCATTCCTGCGGGCCCGCCAAACATGCAGGAAGAAGAAGAGGAGGAGGATTGTGTCAGCATGGATGTAGAGGATAACACTCAGCAGCAGTCTTCAAGAGCTGGTTTTCAGTCCCCAGAAACCCAAGGAATTGTACGTGGTTGGGAGGAGGTAGTTACAGTTCATGTGATCCTTACTGACCCAGAGGACTCAGAATCGATTGCCTCTGCAAACTTACTCTGCATGGCCTCCCTGATTCTGCAAAGCCTGCGAAAGGACCCTAGGATTTGTGGTATCAAGGAGAAGGATCATTGCTGGCTGGAAACCCTTCTTGATCCACGTAAGGTTGCAGAACTCATCCTGCCTTTGCAGAGGGAGCAGAGGATGAAACATCTTCAGGAGGCCTTGAAGCAAGGTTTGATCAACGCATTTCCAGACCCTGGGAGGTTACAATTTCCTGGTGCTGGACAACGTGTTGGTGGAGAAGGTGGCCAGCTGACTGATTTCCAGACCGGCTCATGAAAATATACGTCCATATACGTTGATATACGTCAGCACTTTGAAGAGGGGTATGATTGTTATGGCAGCAGCTAGCTGCCATAAGCCCGGTATCCTGTTCTTCAGTGAGCAATCCAATTTCAGACAACAATGGTCTCTATGGCCGATTCGCAGTGAGATTTTTATCGGCATCGGGAGAGGGCCCCAGCTCTAGTAATTGGATCCTTCTCCCTGTTAGGCATGGAGATGAATGAGGGGAAGATGGCCCCCACCCGTCTCCATACCATTGCAGGATGAGCGAAAACGTGTTCAAACCACACATGTGAGGTATCGCTGCGATCGCTAGAGCGAGAGCAACAGTTCTAGCCCTAAACCTTCTCTGTAACTCAAAACATGCAACCTGTACAATTTTTTAAACGTTGCCTATGGAGAGTTTGTCGCCATTCCTGGAACGGGCGCAATTTTGTAGCATGACATGTTCGGTATCAATTTACTCGGGATAACATTATCTTTCACAATATAAAATATGGTGTGACAGAAAGTATTGCAATGACCGCCATTTTATTCTCTAGGGTGTTAGAAAAAAATATATAATGTTTGGGGGTTCTAAGTAATTTTTCTAGCAAAAAAAATGTTTTTAACTTGTAAATACCAAATCTCAGAAAGAGGCTTGGTCTTTAAGTGGTTAAACAATTTTTCAGTCCTCACCACCAAGGTCTGATCGGTTCAAGCAACCATTGCCAGCATCTGCATTACATGGTGCAGGAATATCCAGGGGCAAGGGCAGACTTGGAGACCTTTCCAACAGAGCATCCACTGGGTTACTGGGTCTTGAGGATCGACCACTGGCCAGAACTTGCTCAATATGCAATTGAGCTACTGGCCTGTCCTGTATCCAGCGTGCTTTCTGAATGCACATTCAGTGCTGATGGTAGGTTTTAAATGGATCAATGGACCTGTCCACAGACTCCGTTGTTAGGCTCACATTCATCAAAACAAATCAGTCTTGGATCAGCAGCTTTCAAGCACCTGATGCTGATGTAACTGATTGAAATGGCTATTGATGTGTGATCCCTTGAAGGCTGGTTATGCTGACTATCCTATTCCTCCTCAATCTTGATGATGCTAGCTTCCAACAATATTTTTGGTTTAGGGCACCACCACCACCACTACCCAAGGCCCAATGGGGGCATGTAATTACAATTTCTGATATAATATTTCAATGTAGGGCCCGTTCCTGCACCCAACAAGAGTATCTATGAGGGGTTACAGTGTTGTGGCACCACCACCACCCAAGGCCCAATTTTCCTGCCCCTGTTTAACAGGGGCATGTAATTACAATTTTTGATATAATATTTCAACGCAGGGCCCGTTCCTGCACCCAACAAGAGTATCTGTGAGGGGTTACAATGTTGTGGCACCACCACCCAAGGCACAATATTTCTGCCCCTGTTTAACAGGGGCATGTAATTACAACTTTTGATATAATATTTCACAGCAGGGCCAGTTCCAGCGCTCAACATGAGTATCTGTGAGGGGTTACAGAGTTGCGGCACCACCACCACCCAAGGCCCAATTTTGCTGCCCCTGTTTAACAGGGGCATGTAATTACAATTCGTAATATAATATTTCACAGCAGGGCCCGTTCCTGCGCACAACAAGAGTAACTGTGAGGGCTTACAGTGTTCTGGTACTACCAACACCTAAGGCCCAATTTTCTGAAGAGTATATAGGGCAGGCCGTATAGTATATATACTGCTGTTCAGAGTATATAGTGCTTGGGGGCCTGGGGGACTCCCACACCATTTTTTTAAAAAATTGGATGCGGGGTTCCCCTTAATATCCATACCAGACCTGAAGGGCCTGGTATGGATTTTGGGGGTGACATCCACTCCATTTTTTGGGTATTTTTGGTATTTTTATCTATATTTCCGGGATTCGACAATACATTACAGCCGTGAGCAGTTTTAAATGACATTTTTTTCCTTTAGAAATGTCATTTTGCTGTGGCACTGTTATAAACATGGGAAATATGCGCTACTTTACAGGCATACTAAGGACACCCCCAGGCACAATATTTAACCGCTTCAACCCCGGAAGATTTTACCCCCGTCCTGACCAGAGCACTTTTTGAGATTTGGCACTGCGTCACTTTAACTGACAATTGCGCGGTCGTGCGACGTTGCACCTAAACAAAATTGAGGTACTTTTTTCCCACAAATAGAGCTTTCTTTTGATGGTATTTGATCACCTCTGCGGTTTTTATTTTTTTTCGCTAACAAAAAAGAGCGACAATTTTGAAAAAAAAAAAACGCAATATTTTTTACTTTTTGCTATAATAACTATCCCCCAAAAATATATAAAAAAAAACTTTTTTTTTTTCAGTTTAGGCCGATATGTATTCTTCTACATATTTTTGGTAAAAAAATTGCAATAAGTATATATTGATTGGTTTTGCGCAAAAATTATAGTGTCTACAAAATAGGGTATAGTTTTATGGCATTTTCATTATTAATTTTTTTTTTTATTAGTAATGGCAGCAATCTGCGATTTTTATCGTGACTGCTTGGGAATCTAGTTATTGTTTATGCTTAATATAGAGTGGTGCATTGGTAGCACCTCTACCATGTGAGTACACTGATTTTATTTTATACAATACATTTCCCTTGAGGCCAGTGATGGTTCTACTGCTTGTCTGACCAAACTTAACTGTGCGGTCACAACCCCTAAGGTGAGCACAATCACATAGGGGGGAGCACATGTGTTAAGTCACTGAAAGTTGTAACTTTGAAGCACCATCACAAGTCACTGAGAAATTGCTTTGGAGCACTATATATGGCATCTATTGATCTTTTTAAGGACTGAATTTGATGCTTACCAATGAAGATTTTTTTTACTCATGTGTAAAATTTAATAGTTATTAGTTGTTCACAATTTTGACATTTTGCACATTAATAACCAATATCATCAGTACTTTATAGTGTGTATTTGACTTTATGGTTTGGAATCATGTTTGAATAATTATGCAGCATTGATGTAGAGTCGTTTACACTCTGTAGCACTACAATTTAATTTTATTACTTATTATTTGCATTGGCACTTAAGGGATTGAAATCATGTTTGGAACTTACTGCCGAGTGGGCACCAGCAATGAGGAGGGGGTGGATTATGAGGTAGCCCATACAGGGGGGCACCAGTTGGAAAGAAGGAACGTTTTGAGGGAGCGGTAGAACAATAGTGAGAAAAGATTTTGTCCAGGGGCAGGGTCAAATGACAGAGCGATCACTTGTAAACAAACCGGCATCATGTCATGTCATGGCAGCAGCACTGTGGGCTGGATCTGTAGTGCTCACAGCGCTGCTCTGCGACAATTGCATTCACATCCAGCCATCCATCCATCCATGCTCAGCCATCCCCCCATGCTCATCCATACTCTGTAATACTCTGCAATACCCTGCCATACTCTGCAATACCCTGCCATACTCTGCAATACCCTGCCATACCATGCAATACTCTGCAATACCCTGCCATACCCTGCAATACCCTGCCATACCCTGCAATACCCTGCAATACTCTGCAATACCCTGCAATACCCTGCAATACTCTGCCATACCCTGCCATACTCTGCCATACCCTGCCATACTCTGCCATACTCTGCCATATCCTGCCATACTCTGCAAAACCCAGCAATACTCTGCAATACCCTGCCATACCCTGCAATACTCTGCATTACCCTGCAATACTCTGCAATACCCTGCAATACTCTGAAATACCCTGCAATACCCTGCAATACCCTGCAATACCCTGCCATACTCTGCCATACTCTGCCATACTCTGCTATACCCTGCCATACCATGCAATACCCTGCAATACCCTGCCATACCATGCAATACCCTGCCATACCATGCAATACTCTGCAATACCCTGCAATACTCTGCAATACCCCGCAATACCCTGCCATATTCTGCAATACCCTGCAATACTCTGCAATACCCTGCCATATTCTGCAATACCCTGCAATACTCTGCCATACCCTGCCATACTCTGCAAAATGCAGCAATACTCTGCAATACCCTGCCATACCCTGCCATACCCTTCAATACTCTGCAATACTCTGCCATACTCTGAAATACCCTGCAATACTCAGCAATACTCTGCCATACTCTGCCATGCCATGCAATACCCTGCCATACCACGCAATACCCTGCCATACCATGCAATACTCTGCAATGCCATGCAATACTCTGCAATACTCTGCCATACTCTGCCATACTCTGCCATACCCTGCCATACTCTGCAATACTCTGCAATACCCTGCCATACCATGCAATATTCTGCAATACCCTGCCATACTCTACAATATCCTGCCATACCCTGTCATACCCTGCAATACCCTGCCATACTCTGCAATACCCTTCCATACTCTGCCATACCCAGCCATACTCTGCCATACCCAGCCATACTCTGCCATACCCAGCCATACTCTGCAATACCCAGCCATACTCTGCCATACCCAGCCATACTCTGCCATACCCAGGCATACTCTGCAATACCCAGCCATACTCTGCCATACCCAGCCATACTATGCAATACCCAGCCATACTCTGCCATACCTAGGCATACTCTGCAATACCCAGCCATACTCCCATGCTCATCCATACTCTGTAATACCCTGCAATACTCTGCAATACTCTGCAATACCCCAAAATACTCTGCAATACCCTGCAATACTCTGCAATACCCTGCCATACTCTGCCATACTCTGCAATAATATATATAAAACACAAAGCGCTGTGATGCTAAATAGCTGATAATTACACATGAAACCAAGTGAGGCTGCTATCAAAAGAGAGTGTTTTCAGAGTCACTTAAAAAGAATAAATAATGATATTTGAAGCGCTTCACAATGTGCATGAAAATGAATATATAAGAATAAATATAAATAGTCAAATAAATCCAGCGGTAAGTAAAAATTCCTATAAAATCCAGCAATCAAAATAGTGTAAAATTATTAAAAATTAGTGACACCAAATGTGTAAAAAATTCACATAAAAAATCCACATAAAAATAAATATATAGGGATGTATTCAGAAGGTTCAATTATACAGGTGTAGAATCCTGATTGGTATAGAGCTTTTGATCACTAGCAAAGCTGTTTAAAAACACTTGCTTAATTAAGGTGCTCATTGATAGTACCAATGTGTTTTTTGCTTCTATTCACAACGAATGTGGGAATCATAAACAGGCAGATAAGAGAAAAAAACCAATCATTGTGCAATAGTTAGGATACCAAGGTACACAGGCAAACTTCAATCCACTCACGTGTGCCTTATAATGATAAGGCATATGCAGGTTTTACTATAGCAGTCAGCCGCCTTAGACAGGAGCAGATTCAGTGCAGTACACTGTGTGAAACTGCTGATCTGCACAGAGCTTCCTTGGCTCCTCCAGCACAATCCGCCTCAGTGGGAGCCTTTCGCCGTGCAACGCTTTGGTTCTTCTGATGCTTCTTATATAAAGGGGGGCGGGCCACACGGTCTCCTCTGATGCACAGGGACTTAACAGGGACTTCCCTGTGGCTTTCCCCATGTTGTCAGAGGGGGGCAGGGTCACCCGGTTATGTAAACAGGTGACCATTTGGTTGTTTGGATGTTCTGCGAACAGCAAACAATATGCGGTGTTAAAGGTAAATTCGAAAGCCGCCGAACACTAACATGAAAAGTCAGAAGTGCTCATTTTGAAGACTTATATGCAAGTTATTGTCATAAAAAGTGTTTGGGGACCTGGGTCCTGCCCCAGGGGACATGTATCAATGCAATTTTTTTTTTTTTAAACTGTCGTTTTTTCAGGAACAGTGATTGTTTTAATGCTTAAAGTGAAACAATAAAAATGAAATATTCCTTTAAATATCATGCCTGGGGGGTGGCTATAGCATGCCTGTAAAGTGGTGCATATTTCCTGTGTTTAGAACAGTACTGCAGCAAAATTACATTTCTAAAGGAAAAATTGTCATTTAAAAATGATCATGGCTGTAATGAATTGTCAGGTCTCGGCAATATAACTAAAACTCATTGAAAAAAAGGGCATGGGTTCCCCCCCAGTCCATTACCAGGCCCTTTGGGTATGGTATGAATATTAAGGGGAACCCCGAACCAAGAATTTAAAAAAAATTGTGTGGGGGTCCCCCCAGAATCCATACCATGCCCTTCAGGACTGGTGTGGAAATTAAGGGGAACCTTGCGCCAAATTTTTTAAAAAATGGCGTAGGGGTCGCCCCCAAAATCCATACCAGACCCTCATCCAAGAATGCAACCTGGCAGGCTGCAGGAAAAGAGGGGGTGATGAGAGAGTGCCCCCCAGAACCCCATCTGACCCCAAAGCACCTTGTCCCCATGTTGATGGGGACAAGGGCCTAATCCCCACAACCCGGGCAGGGGGATTATCGGAATCTGGAAGCCCCCTTTAACAAGGGGACCCCTAGATCCCGTCCCCCATGTGAATTGGTAACGGTGTACATTATACCCCTACCATTTCACAAAAAAGTGTGAAAAATGGTAAAAAAGACAAGAGACAGCTTGGGACAAGTCCTTTATTAAAAAATAAAAAAATTAAAATGTCCAGCGATGTAAATTCACGCTGCCCGAAGGACTGAAAAAGAAAAAAAAAGCCGCAACCATTCCACCTCCATGGGAGGCTCCCGCCGAGTGACGCTTCTTCTGGGTGCCAGCTGTTATATAGCAGAGGGCGGGGCCACCCGGTGACGTAAACGGTTGACCTCGCCCCCCTCTGACGCCATGGGGAAGCCACGGGGAAGCTCTGTGGCGTCACATGGGGCGGGGTCACCCGTTTACAGTACTGGGTGGCCCCGCCCTCAGTTATATAACAGTTGTCACCCAGAAAAAGCGTCACTCGGTTGTGGCTTTTTTTTTTTCTTTTTCAGTCCGTCAGGCGGCACGAATTTACATTGCTGGACATTTTATTTTTTTATTTTTTAATAAAGGACTTGTCCCAAGCTGTCTCTTTTTTACCATCTTTAAAACTTTTTTTGTGAAATGGTAGGGGGACAATGGTACCCCATTACCAATTCACATGGGGGGGACAAGCGGACATTGTCAGTGTTCAAGAAACTCACTTTCAAGCTTAGAACCACCCTCTCTGTGAACACAGGGACTGCCCGCATATATTCCTAGCCAATGCACCAGAGAAGAATGAAGGGGTATTGGTAGCCATGAAGAACATTATCACCTTCCAGCCTTAAAAACTCTATCCTGGACACCGAGGGTTGTTTCATTATACTCACATGCAATAATAATGGATTGCCCCTCACATTGGTATCTGTCTATGCGACTAATACTCATCAACTCCGCTTCATACGCAGGTTGTTTAAACTGATCTCATCAGTTAAATATGGTCATTTACTTATGTGTGGTGACTATAATGTAACGGTCGACCCCCTGGCTGGACTCTTCTTCCTCTGACAAAGGAAGACTCAAATCTCTCAGATCCTTATTCCATGCGGAGCAGGTCTATGATGTTTGGAGGTGTCAAAATGCCTCTGATAAAGATTTCACATTCTATTCCTCCAGACATAATTCCTACTCTCGCATAGACCTTTTTGTTGATTTATGGTTACTCCAGAGAACCTCCTCCTCTTCCATTAAGGATATAACGTGGTCAGATCAGGCTGCAATACTATTAACACTGGAGGAGCAGGTGTCTCAGGAACGAGCATCGGTTTGGCAACTTTAGTAATCTACAGGACCCTCAAACTGCCAAAACCATCTCTCAACATCTCTGGGAATTCTTCCAGCTTAATACCCCATCAGAATCAGATCCATTGGTTCTGTGGAACTCACATAAAGCCTTTATGAGAGGTATATGCATTCAACAGAGCTCTAGAGCAAAAAAACAATACAACACTAAATTAACAAACCCTAAAATCCTATTGGAGATTTACACCCTAGAAACCCAAAATAAACTGCTCCCTACACCCTCAACCTCCGATTCCTTTTCTAAATTGAGACAGGAACTAAGCTCTTTACTCTCTGAACAATATGACAACCATCTAAGAAAATTAAAACTCACTTCTTATGCTCAAGCCAACAAAGCAGGGAAGTATTTGGCAAACAAAATCTAAATAAAACAACCAAAATCTCCCACCTAATTCATCCTACCTTCCATCACAAAATGACACATCCCCAAGAAATAGCGGATGAATTTGCAAATTATTATAGTGCCCTTTATAACTTGGTAGAAAATTTTGACACCCCTCAACCGTCCACCTCCGATATACAACAATTCCTAGATAAATTAGCTCTACCTACTCTCTGAGGGTCAACTCCAAGAACTTAATGCTCCTATAACCCAATCTGAAATGTCCAAAATCATAATGTCTCTCCCCAATGGGCAATCACTGGGACCCGATGGATTCCCTAATGAATACTATAAGCTATTCCACTAAATGGTAAGTCCCAACCTAGCAGACATTTTTACAAAAGCAATACTAGACTCCTCCCTTCCACCGAAGATGTTAAGAGCATATGTGGTTACCCTTCCCAAACCAGGGAAAGATCCAACCACCCCTGCTAATTTCCATCCCATATCTCTGCTGAATTCTGATGTGAAAATATTTGCTAAGCTTTTGGCCAAATGCCTTATGCGGCAATCCCATCTCTGATAAAAAAAAGACCAGATGGGCTTTGTTGCGGGGCACCAAATATCTGATGCAACTAGGAGGATTATTAACCTAATTAACTATGCTGAAAAAACCCGGACATCCTCTCTGCTTCTAGCTCTGGAGGCAGAGAAGGCGTTTGACAGAGTGCACTGGTGATACATGTCCATGGTATTATTGAAATTAGGTTTTTCAGGTGACATTCAGCAGTATTATCACTTTACTCTTGTCCATCAGCACAGGTATACACATCAGGTATTTTGTCTAAACCATTTATTATTTACAATGGAACTCAACAGGGATGCCCTTTATCTACTACTTTATTTAACCTAATCATAGAACCACTAGCAGAAGCTATTCGTTCCAACCCATCAATCAAAGGCTTTTCCTTTCAAAACTCCCCACACAAGATAAACCTTTTTGCCGATGACATCATCTTAATGTTGACCGATCCGGCAAAGTCTCTTCCTATAGCCTACCAAGTGCTGCAACAATTCAGTGATATCTCATACTATAAGGTAAATACCTTCAAACCAGTAATTCTAGATCTAAGGGTAAAACCTTCCACCAAACATGCCCTTAAGTCCCAACTCCCATTTCCATGGAGCACAGAAGGGGTACAATATCTGTGTATAACCCTCCCTGCCAACATGTCCCAACTAATTCCCTCTAATTTTAAACCTTTAATTACAAAAATGGACTGAATCTCACAACTTGAACTCTCATGGGGGGGGGGGTAGACTAGCAACATTTAAGATGAACATATTACCCCAACTTCTCTATCTTTTTAGAACTCTCCCTGTACCGATCCCACTTAAACATTTGACAACTCTGTCGAGCCTCCTCCGCAAATTTATATGGAAGGAGATGAAGGCGAGATGTGTAAGTTCTATTCTCATCAGGCACAGATCTCTGGGAGGTGCGGACATGCCAGGCCTACTGGACTACTACTGGGCAGTGCACCTCGATCATATTAAACACTGGTTCCTTAAAGGAGAAGCTCCCTTATGGGTAGAAATAGAAATGAACTTATCTCCAACCAGAGATCTTCGCTTGCTCCTCTTAAGTGATCTATGGAAACTATGGGACCTTGCTTCTCTTCCCCTCCCCACACAAGCCTCCTTTAAAGCCTGGAGACACCTGTCCAATAACCATGACTTTTATGACATACTACCTGACACATCACTCCCCATAAATATCTTAGAAGCCATGATTCCTATACTAGACACCAACCATCTTCGTAAATGTGGTATATCAGAGGTTAGACATTTATACAATAAAGACCAGATTAAAACCAAAGAAGCCATAGTGAAAGAATTTCGGCTACCCCAAGCAATAACATTCACAATCACTCGCATACTACATTTTCTTTTGAAACCCCCTTTAAAGAAATCCATCATGTTCCACAAAGCATGGAACTTATACACATCAACAGAGCAAAAAACTAAAGGCATATCCACATTCTATGATATATTACAAGACACATTCATGTTCAGTAAAACAAGCCACATGCAAAAATGAGAAAGTGATTTAGCATTCTCATTCACACCAGAACAATGGAAAAATGCCTTCTATTCTATCATCAAGGCCTCACACTGCGCCACCCATAGGGAAGTGACCCTAAAAATCATCAATAGATGGTATTATACTCCCTATAGGTTGGCAAAATTCTCCTCATCACGCTCTCCCTTGTGCTGGAGAAATTGTGGCCAAGTAGGGAACCTAATACATATACTGTGGGATTGTCCTGCACTAACATGCTTCTGGAAACAAATGTTCAAAAATATCTCCTCATGCGCAGGAGTGTTTTCTTCCACTTGCCCAGAATTAGCTATTCTTAACTTGGGGATAGGTAGATATCCCAAAGAGTGCAGACAAGTTGTTACACACATACTTCTCGCAGCTCGCTCTTTAATTATACAGCCGTGGAAGTCACTACTAGCTCCTAACCTCTCAGAAGTAATTAAAATGGTTAATCAAAACAAAATCTATGAGAAATTAATAGCCCTCAACTCTCTGTCATTCAACAAGTTTTACATATCATGGAACATTTGGCCGAATGAATAAGTAAGCTTTTACGAACAAACTTATTGAAATATTAAATTCTGTAATTATATGTGAGCATTGTAACTACTGTACTCATCCCAATCTCAATGATATTATAACTTTGATCCATGTACTATTCCTTTGTACTATTCCATTGTCAAACCAAATAAAAAATTACTGTTAAAAAACAAAAAGATTTGCCCCTATGGATATCAATAGGATTTGTTGCCAAGTAAAGGTTTTATACATTTCAAACAGTATTCTATGAAGCCCTGTAAATTTGTCTCGGGTAAATTCACCCATTCTTATATTTGTGTGATTCTGTGCTAGGAATGAGCCTATGAACAACATCATTACATTTGATTACATTTGCAACATGCATATGCTCCTGTTCCTTTGATCATTGTCATTACCTGTACATAAATCTAAGGTGTTAATACTTAAACTTTCCTATCATTGAATTAATATTACCTTATAGTTTTCAGCTACATAGTGCAGAATCAGGAGGAAATATATAAAATGCATTTTTAGAAGTAGAATATAATCTCCCATCTCTCAGCAAAACATGTTCATGGTATTACTGGGATTTTCATTTCTTTTGCTGTTTTACTTTGTGAAATGCTGAGTATTTTTTTTATTCTGAATTTATGGAAACATGATGTTTGCAAGATTCAGTACTTGATAAATAGTTGCCATATAAAGATTTCCTCTTCTGAGTTTTGCTTATGTTGAGTTTTATAAGATTGAGAAACATAATTCACAATTGAAATACTGCCTTTTATCTGGGTGTTTGAATTTAACAATTTACATTGCATGTAAAAACAAAGATGGCTAGGATTTATTTTATCACTTAAGGAATTACATATATGAGTTTTGCAAATAATCTATATTGACAAGCAATGACATTCAGCCACTTGGTAGCGCCTGCACTCAGGGCCATCATAACAGCATAATGGGCCCCTGGGCAAAGTAATGCACTAGGGCCCCTACAAGCCTGTCCCAATTTTCACACCTACTCTCAAGAATTAAAGTATAATTCCTCACTGTGCCCAACATTACGGCCTCACTGTGCCAACATTGCAGCCTCACCGTTTCCTCATTGCAGCTTCACTGTGCCCTCATTGCAGTCTCACTGGGCCCAACATTGCAGCCTCACCATGCCCAACATTGCAGCCTCACTGTGCCAACATTGCAGCCTCACTGTGCCCCCATTGCAGCCTCACTGTGCCCAACATTGTAGCCTCACCGTTCCCCCATTGCAGCCTCACTGTGCCCCTTGAAGCCTCACTGTGCCAACATTGCAGCCTCACCATGCCCCCATTGCAGCCTCACTGTGCCCCTTGCAGCCTCACTGTGCCCCCATTGCAGCCTCACAGTGCCCCTCATAGCCTCACTGTGCCCCCATTGCAGCCTCACTGTGACCCTTGCAGCCTCATTGTGCCAACATTGCAGCTTCACCATGCCCCCATTGCAGCTTCACTGTGCCCCCATTGTAGCCTCACTGTGCCCAACATTGCAGCCTCACCATGCCCAACATTGCAGCCTCACTGTGCCCAACATTGCAGCTTCACCGTGCCCCCATTGCAGCCTCACTTTGCCCAACATTGCAGCCTCACTGTGCCCCTTGCAGCCTCACTGTGCCAACATTGCAGTCTCACTGTGCCCCCATTGCAGACTTACTGTGCCCCCCTTGCAGACTCACTGTGCCCCTTGCAGCCTCATTGTGCTCCCATTAAAGCCTCGCTGTGCCCCTTGCAGCCTCACTGTGCCCCCATTACAGACTCACTGTTCCCCCATTGCAGACTCACTGTGCCCCTTGCAGCCTCTCCATGGAAGAGGAAGGAAAAGGAGAGCCGGAGATCACAGAGTGGATAGCACGCTGTTACAGATTACATGAAATTGCCTCCACTCTGCTCGCCATCACACACAGTCCCGCCTCCTCCTAACCCTGTCCCTGTGATAGACTGAACACATTCCAGCATTGGACCCGCATTCTATCTATCACAGGCGCGGGGTTAGGAGAAGGTGGGGCTGTGTGTGATGGCGAGCAGAGCAGAGGCAATTCCAATAGCTTTGCTATAGATCTGACCAGCCCTGATGGGGCCTCATGTGCATCTGGGCCCCCTGGGCTATGCCCAGGTGTGCCTGCTTGGAAAGACGGCCCTGCCTGCACTTATCACATTTCTTATGCACCAAATCCCAGAGTGCACTAATATTCAAATCTAGCCACTAGTGTCAAGGGCTTGCATACCTCCTCCCACCACTCACAATTTCCTGTTGGCCAGTAAGGCCTCCTATCATTATGATAGGCCAATAGGAAGGTACAGAAGTTTGGATGAATTAGTTAAACACCAAATAAAATGTTTAGAATTTTTTTCTAATTAGAGCTCTATCAAGCATCCCCTCCAGGGAACCCAGAATGGTTGAGAAGATGTTTGAATATTTACTTGACCTACTAACAGTCTGCTTTTGTAGCATTGTTAAATATTTTACTTCTTATTCAAGACCCTGTAGTTTAAAAAGTTTGAATCCCATCCTAAATTAACCAAACAAATAGAAAATGCACAGGGGGGCATGGTCTGGTCCTGGTCCATGATGGCCACCTAACTTCAGAGCTCCGACATCCCAGAGGTCCTAAACAGCTTTAAACAGAGTCTCTGCTCTTCAAATGACTGGGGGAACACAGCGTAGCATGTCCACTACTAGGTCCTGTTCACATAGGGACTAGAGCACCCAGCTCAGCGGCAATATCCCTGAGCTATTCCATACCCGACAACAGCGGAACAGCATGCCCGTATCACAGCCCTCCTCCCGGAGATCCCGCTCCTCCAGCAGAAGCCTGCTTCGTTTACAAGGCGCTCACCCTGCCCCAGCTCTCCCGAGTCCAAGGGAGAATAGAGCCTTAAATCTTTCTGATTTACATGAGATTGCTGCCTACATTAAGAGCACACTGTCAGCGGCCATCTCATATCTCAGAGGTGACATCTAGGATATCAGCGCCAGAGTGGGAGAAGTTGAAAGAACAGCAGCGCGCCATACACCTCCCTCGGCCAGATACAACAAGTAACAGAATCCCATGCTATACATTTGCAAGACCTCCACAGACACCTAGAAGATCTCGACAACCGTGGCAGGCGCCACAACTTAAGGGTAAGAGGCATGCCTGAAAGCATTGAGCCCAATAGGCTCCCCCAAGCAACAATAGCCCTCTTTAATGACCTCTTGGAAAGGCCCCAAGATGACCCCATAGAAATGGAGCGCATACAAAGAGCTCTCAGACCACAAGGCAGAGATACAGATCCCCCCAGGGACGTAGTATGCTGCCTTGTCAGCTTCCCTCAAAAAGAGAAAATCCTGAGGAAAGCACGGAACAGGGGCCGCATTATGTTCCATGGCGCAGAAATTATAATTTACGAAGACCTACTGAATATCACTCTGCAACACATAAAGGAGCTAAGACCCTCCTGGACCTCCTAGGCTCTAAATCAATCGCCTATCAATGGAAATTTGTTTTTTGCTTCTCAACCTTTAACCAGGGCCACACAGCAAATCTAAGAGTCCCCGAGGATCTAGAACACTTCTGTAGCACCCTAGAGATCCCCATGATTGACCTCCCTGACTGGTATAACAATGTCTGTCTGCCACCATTGCGACAGGCCTCCTCCATGGAAGACATCAGCGATACAGATCAACGTGGCCCGAGATGCAGACGCTCACTCATACCACACGACTCAACTCCAGTCGCACAAGAAGCTCTGAGAAATGACAGCCCTACAGCGTCTCCAGCACACAGAAGAGCACGTTTCTCCAACTAAAGGAAACCCCCGCTACTCTCCTGCAATTAACGGATCAAGGTTGGTACCTTCATATCATTAACTGTCTCTATCCACTAGCCAATGACCAACCTTTACCCTCCCCTGCACCTAAACTCCATGAAGATCCCCCCCAACAGGATGCCTTAAAATCTTGCCAATCCGTATCACGTCACAACCCTGACAGTAAGAGCTTAATGGCATCTGCAACACTCCAAACTTATTAACAAAACCAGTTTTGGAAGACTCCAAAAGTTCACCCATGCTCAGAAGAATGCAGTTCTCCACACAAAGATGTGATCTAGCAACTAGGAGGCCATAACCCATACATCCTAGAAATCTATTTGGGCCTACCCCCTACGGGTCCCGCACCACTGCTTTCACTTCCCAAAACAACCATCTACAAGCGTCCGAGAGGAGGTAAACATGGAGCAGCCACATGAGGGAACTCTCACCATTAGGGATGAGCTTCGAGTTCGAGTCAAACTAATGTTCGACTTGAACATTGGCTGTTCACAAGTTCGCCGAACAGCGAACAATTTGGGGTGTTCGCGGCAAATTCGAATGCCGTAAAACACCCTTTAAAAGTCTATGGGAGAAATTAAAAGTGCTAATTTTAAAGGCTTATATGCATGTTATTGTCATAAAAAGTGTATAATAATGCAAAAAAAGTTTTAAAAACGGACGTTTTTTCAGGAGCAATGATTTTAATAATGCTTAAAGTCAAACAATAAAAGTGTAATATCCCTTTAAATTTCGTACCTAGGAGTTTTTTCCTTCGAAATGTCATTTTGCTGTCAGACTGTTCTAAACACGGGAAACATGCGCCTCTTTACAGGCATACTATAGACACCCCCCAGGTACGAAATTTAAAGGGATATTACACTTTTGTTGTTTGACTTTAAGCATTATTAAAATCACTGCTCCTGAAAAACGTCAGTTTTTAAAACTTTTTTTTGCATTGATCCATGTCCCCTGGGGCAGGACCCGGGTCCCCAAACACTTTTTATGACAATAACTTGCATATAAGCCTTTAAAATTAGCACTTTTGATTATTCATGTTCGTGTCCCATAGACTTTAACGGTGTTCGCATGTTCGAGCGAACTTTTTTCCTGTTCGCATGTTCTGGTGCGAACCGAACAGGGGGGTGTTCGGCTCATCCCTACTCACCATCTTTACCCTTGCCACGCTAAATACCAACTTACTGCCAACCTTAAATCAAGGTTATTCTTGCTTGACGACGACCTCCTGAGAGGACCCCAGGACACTTGTTCAAGCCCCTGCTCTTTGACGCACACCACCTCTTATACACTACTAGAATGTGCAGACTCTTGAAAGACCACCAAATGAGAACTTTCCTCCCCACCAATTGCTCATTCTCTAGAGTAGTGGTGAACTAAGGGGGTATTACCTCCAGCCCTATATCATCCTCTACTGGACCCCCCATTAACTCCTACTTTTCCCAACCCTTGCCTTCCCCTTCCCTAGCCCTTTCTACCTCTCCCCCTTTTTTTTCCTCTCCCCTATCAACCCTTCTCATACTCACTATGTTACAAACCTCTCCCCCCCACTCTTACTTCACTACAGAACTGCACCTATACCTGTAAGTATGTCTACTTGTTTTAAAGCAAACTGTTTACTCTTACTTTAGTTGCAGCATGAGCACCCAAGAATACAATCCCTCCTGACCATTGTACCGCATACCTTGTTCTGTGGAGAAGCACAATTTGCTTAAAAAGCAGGGGGAGATTCCGAGGGAAAACATCGAAGGGGGTGATATTCTAACCATATAACACCTCCTAAACCCAACCTAACCCTAACTATCCCCACTGCTTATCCTTTACCAGACCTGAAACTTGTAAGCCAACCAAAAAACACAGAAGATCACCAGACCCAAGCAATACACTTATCGTAAAAATTCTCTCACAACCCACACCCTACCCCTATCTCCACCCTCTGACCCTCTCTTGGAATCTCTCCAAATTATTCCAGTTAATGTTTATGTTGGAATGTTTTTACATGTTTCAGAGTGTTCTTTACACTGCAAAGTTCACCCATACTTGTTTTACATGTTCCTATTTTTATTTTTTTTCTACATTTGTTATGTCTGACTTCAAACCTATACTGTCACGCCAAATCCCAGTCAGTCTTGATTACACTACCTCCCTGTAGCTTTTTTACTCCTTTATCCACCGCTGGGAAACCCACTAGTATGACACACAGGGGTTCACACCCCAATAACGGGAATTCTAATTATCACACCTGCCACCCTCACCATACCTCTACTCCCACTACAGAGCCAACACAGGGGACCCTGCATACTTTCACCCAAACTCCCCTTACAATACCATTAACAGACACTCCCCCTTATGAACACATGACCTCAACAATGTCGGAGATCCCACCCATCTAGAGACCACTATCTGTCACGCCCACATCCAGCAAACTCTGGTAGTTCCCGTTAGCTCATTCCGGACCCCCCCCCCCGCTAAGGTGAGCTAGCAGGACTATCCTCACCTCTGGACTTGACCTACATCTTCCCTACCACCCTCCCCTCACCCTCCTTCTTTACCTCTGCCTCTTCCTCGCCCCCCTTCCCCCACACCCTTCCACCCCCCCAACACCACCCCCACCCCCCCTCTAACCTCTCTGAGCCCTTCACCCTCCATCCACAATGGAACGAGGCAGGGCTGCCCCCTCTCACCCTTATTATTCATACTCACCCTAGAACCACTCCTACATAGCTTTAGACATAACCCAGATATTAGAGGTGTTCCTACTTCCCTCAAAGAATACAAACTTGCTGCTTTTGCAGATGACATCCTTCTTTTCCTCACAGAACCACATATATCACTCCCAAACTTCCTCTCAGAAATCCAATGCTTTAGATTAATCTCCAACCTCTAGATTAATTTCTCCAAATCCCACGCCCTGAATGTATCTCTCCCGAACCACATCCTCACCCAATGCCAAAATAATTTTCCCTTCAAATGGAAGGAGGATGCTATAACATATCTTGGCATCCAACTCCCCAGGTCTCTCAAACACTTATACAGTCAGGTCCATAAATATTGGGACATCGACACAATTCTAATCTTTTTGGCTCTATACACCACCACAATGGATTTAAAATGAAACTAACAAGATGTGCTTTAACTGCAGACTTTCAGCTTTAATTTGAGAGTAATTAATTTGAGAGTATTTACATCCAAATCAGGTGAATGGTGTAGGAATTACAACAGTTTGTATATGATCCTCCCACTTTTTAAGGGACCAAAAGTAATGGGACAGATTAACAATCATCCATCAAGCTTTAATTTTTCAATACTTGGTTGCAAATCAAGTCAATTACAGCCTGAAGTCTGGAACGCATAGACATAACCAGACACTGGGTTTCATCCCTGGTGATGATCTGCCAGGCCTCTACTGCAACTGTATTCAGTTCCTGCTTGTTCTTGGGGTGTTTTCCCTTGAGTTTTGTCTTCAGCAAGTGAAATGCATGCTCAATAGGATTCAGGACGGGTGATTGACTTGGCCATTGCATAACATTCCACTTCTTTCCCTTAAAAAACTCTTTGGTTGCTTTCGCAGTATGCTTCGGGTCATTGTCCATCTGCACAGTGAAGTGCCGTCCAATGAGTTCTGAAGCATTTTGCTGAATATGAGCAGATAATATTGCCCGAAACACTTCGGAATTCATCCTGCTGCTTTTGTCAGCAGTCACATCATCAATAAATACAATAGAACCAGTTCCATTGGCAGCCATACATGCCCACGCCATGACACTACCACCACCATGCTTCACTGATGAGGTGTTATGCTTTGGATCATAAGCAGTTTCTTTCCTTCTCCATACTCTTCTCTTCCCATCTCTCTGGTACAAGTTGATCTTGGTCTCATCTGTCCATAGGATGTTGTTCCTGAACTGTGAAGGCTTTTTTAGATGTTGTTTGGCAAACTCTAATCTGGCCTTCCTGTTTTTGAGGCTCATCAATGGTTTATATTTTGTGGTGAACCCACTGTATTCACTCTGGTGAAGTCTTTTCATGATTGTTGACTTTGACACACATACACTTACCTCCTGGAGAGTGTTCTTGATCTGGCCAACTGTTGTGAAGGGTGTTTTCTTCACCAGGGAAAGAATTCTTCGGTCATCCACCACAGTTGTTTTCTGTGGTCTTCCGGGTCTTTTGATGTTGCAGAGCTCACCAGTGCGTTGTTTCTTTTTAAGGATGTTCCAAACAGTTGATTTGGCCACACCTAATGTTTTTGCTATCTCTCTGATGGGTTTGTTTTGTTTTTTCAGCCTAATGATGGCTTGCTTCACTGATAGTGACAGCTCTTTGGATCTCATATTGAGAGTTGACAGCAACAGATTACAAATGCAAATAGCACACTTGAAATGAACTCTGGACCGTTTATCTGCTCCTTGTAAATGGGATAATGAGGGAATAACACACACCTGGCCACGGAACAGCTGAGCAGCCGATTGTCCCATTACTTTTGGTCCCTTAAAAAGTGGGAGGCACATATACAAACTGTTGTAATTCCTACACCGTCCATCTTGCTTGTTTCATTTCAAATCCATTGTGGTGGTGTATAGAGCCAAAAAGATTAGAATTGTGTCGATGTCCCAATATTTACGGACCTGACTGTATCTCAAGAATTATCTACCAATTCTACATAGTCTTACTAGTGATCTCAAGCAGTGGAATAAACCCACCTTTTCCTGGTTTGGCAGAGCAGCCATCCTAAAAATGAATGTACTGCCCCATCTCCTATATATTTTACAGGCAGCCTGACCCACATCCCCCTAGCCTTCTTCCGGACCTACAAGAGCCTGTGTACCAGATTCCCCTGGGCCAACTGGAGACCGAGAATTGGCTACTCCCACCTCTCTCTACCCAAGAATAAAGGAGGGATAGGCCTGCCAGTCCTAAGAAATTACTACAGGGCCAGCTACTTGACCAGAATCCTGGATTGGAACATCCACGACAAAATTAAAGACTGGGTTGAACTCGAAGCTTCCTTCACACCATCCCCTCTGCACTCATTGCCCTTGTTACTCCCGAAACATGTCACAACCGAAATCCGCTCCCATCCATTAATTCGCCCAACTCTTAGATGCTTCTATAAAACTTGCAAATCAACTCCCATATCCTCAACTCCAGGTCCACTCACCTCACTACGCCTCAATCAGGACTTCCTCCTGGAATGCACAGCAACTATCTAAAAGACACCTGGCTGCACAACAAAATACTAGCGCACCACTATTTCGCACAAGGCAAACCCCTAACACAGGAAAACCTCCCATTTAATGGGGATAACCCCTCTACCTCCCCCTGGACTTTCACCTTGCTCTCACACTACACCCACACACTTGAGAGGAAGTTCAGTGTCTCCAGACCCCTCACACCCTTTGAAACCCTTTGCACAATGCAATTACCCCAGCGCCACCTAATCTCCACAATGCACTCCCTCCTGTTTTCAAATATCCCTTCCAACACAAGATGAGCCTGCTCATCCTGGGAAGGTGACCTTTCCAGATCCTTTTCTCCTGAAGATTGGGAACAAATATATCTGAACACACATAAGGGTTCTGAAAATATATCCACACAAGAGAACGGATACAAAATTGAAGCCCGATTGTACCTCACCCCAACCGTTGTCCACAAATTCCACCTGGACCTCCCGGATATGTGTTGGAGATGCCATCTTGAAAATGGGTCTCTCCTGTACTTATGGTGGAGCTGCACTGCCATTCAAACCTACTGGACTGAGGTACACCAACTTATCACAAAAATAACCACATACCAACTAGATTTTTACCCAGCACAATTTCTCCTACACCATTCCACACTATCATACAGGAACTACTTTAAGTCCCTAGCAATGCACATGCTAAACGCCGCAAAACAATGCATTTCGGTCCACTGGGGTCCTACACAAACCCCATCAATTAAAGAATGGTTAGCCAGAATCAACAAAGTAGCTGAAATGGAGCTCCTCATCAGCATCACACATGACACACCCTCCAAATTCTCAACTAAATGGGCCTGTTGGACCCACTTCCAAACAACAGCAAAATATCGAGACCTTATCACTGCGAACAACCGAACGGCCCCAACTCATTCCAGTGCGCCCCAGGATTAACCTCATAACTAGGGATGAGCTTCGAGTTCGAGTCGAACTCATGTTCGACTCGAACATCGGCTGTTTGCCAGTTCGCTGAACAGCGAACAATTTGGGGTGTTTGCAGCAAATTCGAAAGCCGCGGAACACAAATTCGAAAGCCGCGGAACACCCTTTAAAAATCCATGGGAGAAATCAAAAGTGCTCATTTTAAAGGCTTATATGCATGGTATTGTCATAAAAAGTGTTTGGGGACCTGGGTCCTGCCCCAGGGGACATGGATCAATGCAAAAAAAGTTTTAAAAACGGACGTTTTTTTCGGGAGCAGTGATTTTAATAATGCTTAAAGTGAAACAATAAAAGTGTAATATTCCTTTAAATTTCGTACCTGGGGGGTGTCTATAGTATGCCTGTAAAGGGGCGCATGTTTCCCATGTTTAGAACAGTCTGACAGCAAAATGACATTTCAAAGGAAAAAAAGTCATTTAAAATAGATGACCCCGCCCCCCTCTGACGTCACGGGGAATGCCACAGGGAAGTCCCCGTCAAGTCCCCGTGAGTCAGAGGGGGGCAGGGTCACCGGGTGGCTCGCCCTCCGTTATTTAAGAACCATCAGAAGACGAGAAGCGTCACACAGCGGGAGCCTCCCATCATGGTGGATGCGGAGCAGCCCGAGAAGAAGAAGGGAAGAAGACACCGCGGAGGAAGATGCCGGACAAGAAGAAGAACCAGAAGAAGAAGAAGATGGAGGAAGAAACCGAAGGAAGATAGAAGATAGAAGAAAGAAGAAGCATTTAAATAAAGGAATTGTCAAAAACTGTCTCTTGTCATTTTTAACATTTTTGACACTTTTTTGTGAAAAGGTAGGGGTACTTTTGTACCCCTTACCATTTCACACAGGGGGGAGGGCTGGGATCTGGGGTCCCCTTGTTAAAGGGGGCTTCCAGATTCCGATAAGCCCCCTGCCCGCAGACCCCCATAACCACCGGGCAAGGGTTGTGGGGATGAGGCCCTTGTCCCCATCAACATGGGGACAAGGTGTTTTGGGGGGCTACCCCAAAGCACCCTCCCACTATTGATGGCATGTGGCCTGTGACGGTTTGGGGGGGCGCTCTCTCACCCCCCCTTTTCCTGCGGCCTGCCAGGTTGCGTGCTCAGGTAAGGGTCTGGTATGGATTTTTGGGGGGACCCCACGCCATTTTTTTTAAAATTTTGGTGTGGGGTTCCCCTTAAAATCCATACCAGACCTGAAGGGTCTGGTATAGATTTTGAGGGGGACCCCTCGCCATTTTTATTTTAAATTTTGGCCAGGGTTCCTCTCAATATCCATACCAGACCTGAAGGGCCTGGTATGGAATTTAGGGGGACCCCCCACGCCATTTTTTTTTACATTTTTGGTTCGGGGTTCCCCTGTGGGGAATTCCCATGCCGTTTTTATCAATGAACTTTTATGTGTATTTTCAGACCGGCAATTCATTAATAGCCGCGAGTAGTTTTAAATGACTTTTTTTCCTTTGAAATGTCATTTTGCTGTCAGACTGTTCTAAACATGGGAAACATGCGCCCCTTTACAGGCATACTATAGACACCCCCAAGTACGAAATTTAAAGGAATATTACACTTTTATTGTTTCACTTTAAGCATTATTAAAATCACTGCTCTTGACAAAACGGACGTTTTTAAAACTTTTTTTGGCATTGATTCATATCCCCTGGGGCAGGACCCAGGTCCCCAAACACTTTTTATAACAATAACTTGCATATAAGCCTTTAAAATACCACTTTTGATTATTTATGTTCGTGTCCCATAGGCTTTTAAAGGGTAAACACATTTTTTGCCTGTTCGCATGTTCTGGTGCGAACCGAACAGGGGGTGTTCGGCTCATCCCTACTCATAACTGGAAATAAACATCAAATTCATTTACTTCCAGACCTTTTCCACACTAACAATCAGAATTCCAAAGAGCCAACAACCTACCCACTACCCCAAACGGAGGGAGATAGAGATGGATACCCACCCCCTCTGTTTCATTGGCACACCCCTCTACAGCTGCTGCCACACCCACTAGCCTCCCCTTTCCCACTCCTCTCCCTACTTAACCCCCTCTCCTGCCCTCTCTCCCCCTCTCCCACCCCTAACACACACCTCCTACCGCAGACCCCTTTCCCCACTTGAGGAACCTAGTAATACTCACCATCATACAGAAACCCGCTACCTCACCAAGAAAAGTACTACCTACATTATACAAGCCTCTAACAGGACATCCCAACCCAGCTGTACAAAAATATGCCCCCCACATTGACCACTTACCTACAACCAGCGGCTCACCCCTTAAGCCTTTTTAAACACACAAGGTTTTAGATGGTCCTAAAAGCTTGTGACTAACAAATTAATTTTAGGACTCCATACCCTGGTCACCAGTACATTCATATTAGGAGTTTTCAAACTCTAAGCGCCCACACAGCAGGTCAGATATTGGTAAAATGGTTAAGAAATTAGTATTCCCTTTTCTTGGTGCAGTAATTTCCAGGAAGACAAAGTCTACTTACCTTTAGTAAATCAACACTCATGCATTATTTCTTGTCAGCACTATCACAATGAATTAATCTTGTCTGTCCAAGATTCAATGCACAAGACAGGCTATTGTGTTAAATCTGTTGTTTACTGTAAACTTGTTTCATCAATCCCATTTTTTTTCAAAGAGTGTTTTTTTCAATGAATTCTTTAACTACAATAGAATAACAGAGTTGAGCACAGTTAAGTTGACAAATGTGAAGTAAGTTTATTTTTACAGGAGTCAACATCTTCACAATAAATACTTAGTGCACTTTCTCTTGGAATTCTCGGTTCTGAGGTCATTTTTTCCTTTGCCTTTTCTTGTATTAATACTATGGGTGCCTAATAATGAAAGAAAGTTTACACAATTATTTAAACATGACCAAATTACTTCTAATATCAATATACACATATTTGACCCACACTATTAACATTCTACACAAGACACCATTTAAAGTCACACAGCTGAGGATTTGAAGGACGCTATCATGACTTGACTCCATAACATTCTTTCCTGTTCCCCTTTCCTGCTCCGGAGAAATTTTGGATTGTAGCATCTATTGGACACAATAGAATCTTCTTAGTAAGGACACTGGACAACATAAAGATTAATGAATTTGTGAATATATAGAAATGCTGTATTAACACATTCTACAAATGATAAGAAACATGGCACAAGCAATGAAAGTGGTTGTAAACCCTTTACAACCACTTTTTGCTACAGGTAAGCCTATAATTAGTGCTATAATTAGGCTCACCTGTAGCTACACTGGATATCTCCTAAACCACAGTTTAGAAGATATCCTCTGTATTTGCATGTGCCAACGTCATCGCTGTGGGGGGCTTCGATCTCAGGTAAGTAATTCATAATGAGCTAGTATACTATACATACTAGCTCAATATGCCTTTGTCTTGCAGGGTTTTTTTTGTTTTATTTTTTTAGGGTTTACAACCACTTGAAGGACACTGCAAAACTGTAAAGACAAATTAAGTTGTTAATATGAAGAAATAGTGCATTACAATTTGCTCAACAAGATTCAGGACATTTGGCTTTTCCTCCAGACTGTCCGTCATCGCTCCTTCTTCTGCAAGAGTCCTCAGAAGGGTCCACTGGAAAAGAAGTAAAGCTGTCAGAATATGATAACATGCAAAAAAAAAAAAACAATTGGTTTCACGAGATAAATACTGAAAATTTTGATGGAATAATGCTGGCCTTTTTTTTTACAAATGTTGTTTTGATGATTTGCAAAAAAAGTTTTTGATAAACACTATGAGCTATTTTACCATTGATCTTAAAGTGGTGGATAATGTTTTGTGAATTGAGCTTAACATTTGAAATAGTGCAAAAATGCCAAAAAAAGTGCAACAAAAACTTCTGCATCTACTATTCTCTGCTCTACTCACCCTCCTCTGCTGGCAGTTCTAGCAATGTCTCCTTCCCTACTTCCTCCCAACATAATAAGAAATTGGGAGGTAGTAGAGAAGGAGGTGTGGCTGGAATTGGCGCAGATGAGGGTAAGAGCAGTGGGATTATTGGAGCCTATGCAAATCTGCTTAAACACAAAGGCCTATGAAATTTGGAAGATAAATGATCCAATTGGTATGTATTTGCATCAGGAGATGTGCAGTTACTATTATGGAGAGCTAATTTAGACCTACTTAGAAGTAAGGGATTCTGGGTGAGTGGAGCAGAGATTTTTGGAGCCTATGAAAATCTGCTTAAACATTAGGGGCCATGGAATTTTACAGATATATGACCCAGGTGGTGTGTGTTTGGAGCAAGAGAAGCTTAGTATTAAGGGGTCACAATATTCTGATGAGTAAAATAAATCAATTAATTGATGCCCCGCAGTATTAAATGTTATGCACATAATATTGCAAAACATGCATTTTATATATTTCATATAGTGTTCTCTCTATAAAGGAACTCCAAAATTCACCATATACCATGTTAATTAACATTATATATCAGTGTCCCACGCTACCTCACTCACAACGTCACACCACAGAAGTGAGCTGAACACCATTTTGTAAGTTGATAAATGTCTTTTAATTCTTAAAGGGGGTAGTACATGTGATTTCTGCAGTGCACCAGTATAGCACACTATACAGCGTGGGTGTTTTTTTGGAGAATGGTTTTAATAAAATAGAATAATTAAGGCAGAAAGCACTATAATTGTTTATTCTTTTGAGCTTCTGTGAAGTTGGGCTTACTTACTTGAGGATTGGAATCCACCTGGATGGAGGTGGATTGAGGGAGCAGTGAGTCTTTGAGAGAAGACCAGTCATGGCAATAGGAGTTAATTTATGTAGAGAACACCATGAAAGGTATACAATCATGTTCTGCAGCATTATGTTCATAATATTTAATACTGTGCGGCACTGATATATTTATTTATTTTGCTGGTTGTACATGTGGGAACACATATAGTGTGAGCAGCAGTTACACATTTATACAGGAGAGGTGAAAGATTGTAGATTGTGAAGGAGTTTCTTTGATTTCTAATTCTGGTGGTGTATTTGATGCATTGTGATTTTTCATTTTTTTTAGTTGAAGAAATAGCACCGGGTATTTTATTTAGACAATACCCTGATATAACATTTCACATTAAACAGTCCCTCCTAAACATATGAAAAGCATTTATCAATGATAAGGAACATTGACAAAAAAGCAAGGCCAGTCCTTTAGACCCCAGATCTCTCCATAAAGAGGACCTGTCATGACCCATGCCATTACAAGAGTTGCTCATCGCTTGTAATAGCAATGATAAAAAAATAAAAAAAAAATAAAGGTACAGTGTAAAAAAATGCATTTAAATAAGATAAGTATTAAAATTAAAACATTTTAAAGCCCCCCTGAGATCCTGCGATTGCACACAAATGCGAATATGTACGTACAGTGTCTTGAAAAAGTAATCATACCCCTTGAAATTTTATACATTTTGTCATGTTACAACCAAAAACGTATATGTATTTTATTTGGATTTTATGTGATAGACCAACACAAAGTGGCACATAATTGTGAAGTGGAAATAAAATCATAAATAATTTTCACATTTTTTTTAAATAAATATATGTGGCGTGCATTCCTGAGTCAATACTTTGTAGTACCACCTTTCACTGCAAATTACAGCTGCAAGTCTTTTTGGGGATGTCTCTACCAACTTTGTAGAGAGTGAAATTTTGTTGCCCATTCTTCTTTGCAAAATAGCTCAAGCTCTGTCAGATCGGATGGAGAGCTTCTGTGAACAGCAATGTTCAAGTCTTGCCACAGATTCTAAATTGGATTTAGGTCTGGACTTTGGCTGGACCATTCTAACACATGAATATGCTTTGATCTAAACCATTCCATTGTAGCTCTGGCTGTATGTTTAGGGTAGTTGTATTGCTGGAAGGTGGACTTTTGCCCCAGTCTCAAGTCTTTTGTAGACGCTAACAGGTTTTCTTCTAAGATTGCCCTGTATTTGGCTCCATCCATTCATCTTCCCATTAACTCTGACCAGATTCCCTGTCCCTGCTGAAGAAAAGCATCCCCACAACATGATGCTGCCACCACCATGTTTCACGGTGGGGTTGACGTGTTCAGGGAGATGTGCAGTGGTCATTTTCTGCCACACATAGCATTTTGCTTTTAGGCCAAAAAGTTCAGTTTTGGTCTCATCTGACCAGAGCACATTCTTCCACATTTTTGCTGTGTCCCCCACATGGCTTCTCTTAAACAGCAAACGGGACTTCTTATGTGTCAGGAAATGTTCCATCCGCTGGTAATACCTGTTATTTGGCATGCAGTACTGAGGTCCACCAGCAGGTGTCTCCTGGCAGTTTGGAACTGTCAGGAGAGCTTTTCCCTGTTAATAGTATATCATCTTTGGGCCGCAGTACTGGCGTCCACCAGCGGATGGATCCTGGCAGTGTGGAGCAGACAGTACCTCCTGCAATCAGGTGTCACTTGAGGCCAATCACAAGCCTATAAATACCCGGCAAACATTCACATGTTTGCCTTGATTTCTTCATTGCCTCCTGACCTGCTAGCGATCTGATCCTGTGCCCTGAACCTGAACCTGATCCTGTCTCCCTGTCTCGGACCCTATCCTGTCCCACCTGTTACCTTGCATCCCTGCCTGCAGTCTGACCCATCCATCCTCTCCCTGTCCTGTGTTCCATACCCCATCTACTGACTTCCCTGTGTATGACCTTGGCCTGGCTTACGTTTATGTCTCTGGAACATCCCCTGCTGATCTGCTGTGTATGACCCTGGCCTGGCTATTGTTTATGATCCTGGTATTTCCCATTTATTGCACTTATCTGTCTGTTGTTATTTGTGGGTCTCTGTCTGTGGTTGGTTATTGCACTGTGTCATATTGGAGTTGGTTGTATTATATTACTCACTTTTCTTAATAAATTAATATATTTTCACTTGTATACGTTTTGGTGTCCTCTGTCGCAGATCACACGGTTCTGGTCACACCTGTTCATGACAGTAAATCAAGGCCATCCCTGACCAGAAGTGGCTGCACAGGGGAACCATTTTGATTCAGTTGGTTGCAAACATGAATGCCGATGAGGTGATTTATTTTTCTCTGCTGGCATCTGAAAGTGGTGATTATTGCCGCCAGGCTTTGAAAGGATGGTCTAGTGACCAGTTGTTTGCCACTATACGTTTGGCTCACTCCCTGGTCGATCAGGGTTATATATTGTTTGGGGAGGTGCAGCCTTTGATCAAGCTATGTACTGAGCTGGCCCTGCCCTGTATTCCAAAGGGCCGTGATGATTTCACTCCTCCTTTTGACATGAATCAGGTTGTATCCCTAGTTTGGCTTTTTGAAGATGATCCAGACGATTTTTGTGAGCACTACTCAGCCTGTTCCCCACAGGTGATTGCTGAGTGCATTGTGTCTGCTCAGTCTTTTGTTAGACAGGGAGATTTAAAAGCACAGTTTGTACAACCTATACTTTCAGCATGGTCTGACATGATGCAAGCAGCTCTAGCCAAACAAACCACCTCTGCCACCAAACACCAGCCTACCCAAATGTATGTTTCCCCATGTCAACCGCAGTTGCAGCTCAGTATACGCTGCTGCCAACCAAATACTCATATCCAGTTTCTGCTCCCTGTACCTATCCTGCATTCAACCCACCTGTCTCTTCCCTGCTGCCTGCAAACCCACACGAACTTCCTCCAGCTACTGTTACCTCTTCTCTGCCATGTCCCAATCCTCCTCTCCAGTCTGCTGCACCCCTCACCTACAGATCTTCAGTGGCTAAGCCAAAGAAAAAACAAAAGTTTTTTCCAACCAAAACGATCCTGCCAGTAACCCAACCTGACTCCGCACCAGCTAATCTAACCCATTCCATCATGCCAGTGTCCAGTCCTGCCTCCCCGCCAGCTGATCTGTTCCAGCCTGATGTCCAGGTGCCAGCCCTCCAGCCTGATGTCTGGGTGCCAGCCCTCCAGCCTGATGTCCGGGTGTCTGCCCTCCAGCCTGAAGTGTCCATGCCTGCCGCCCAGCCTGAAGTGCCCATGCCTGCCGCCCAGCCTGAAGTGCCCATGCCTGCCACCCAGCCTGAAGTGCCCATGCCTGCCGCCCAGCCTGAAGTGCCCATGCCTGCCGCCCAGCCTGAAGTGCCCATGCCTGCCGCCCAGCTTGAAGTGCCCATGCCTGCCGTGCCGCCACCTGTTGTTTTGCCTGCCGTGCCGCCACCTGTTGTTTTGCCTGCCGTGCCGCCACCTGTTGTTTTGCCTGCCGTGCTGCCACCTGTTGTTTTGCCTGCCGTGACGCCACCTGTTGTTTTGCCTGCCGTGCCGCCACCTGTTGTTTTGCCTGCTGTGCCGCCACCTGTTGTTTTGCCTGCTGTGCCGCCACCTGTTGTTTTGCCTGCTGTGCCGCCACCTGTTGTTTTGCCTGCTGTGCCGCCACCTGTTGTTCTGCTTGATGCCATAGACTATGGACAATTACAACCAATTGGAGCGTCCGGAGGCCGCTCCTTTGAGGGGGGGTACTGTCAGGAAATGTTCCATCCGCTGGTAATACCTGTTATTTGGCATGCAGTACTGAGGTCCACCAGCAGGTGTCTCCTGGCAGTTTGGAACTGTCAGGAGAGCTTTTCCCTGTTAATAGTATATCATCTTTGGGCCGCAGCACCAGCGGATGGATCCTGGCAGTGTGGAGCAGACAGTACCTCCTGCAATCAGGTGTCACTTGAGGCCAATCACAAGCCTATAAATACCCGGCAAACATTCACATGTTTGCCTTGATTTCTTCATTGCCTCCTGACCTGCTAGCGATCTGATCCTGTGCCCTGAACCTGAACCTGATCCTGTCTCCCTGTCTCGGACCCTATCCTGTCCCACCTGTTACCTTGCATCCCTGCCTGCAGTCTGACCCATCCATCCTCTCCCTGTCCTGTGTTGCATACCCCATCTACTGACTTCCCTGTGTTCGACCTTGGCCTGGCTTACGTTTATGTCTCTGGAACATCCCCTGCTGATCTGCTGTGTATGACCCTGGCCTGGCTATTGTTTATGATCCTGGTATTTCCCATTTATTGCACTTATCTGTCTGTTGTTATTTGTGGGTCTCTGTCTGTGGTTGGTTATTGCACTGTGTCATATTGGAGTTGGTTGTATTATATTACTCACTTTCCTTAATAAATTAATATATTTTCACTTATATACGTGTTGGTGTCCTCTGTCGCAGATCACACGTTTCTGGTCACACCTGTTCATGACATTATGGCTTTCTTTCAACAATGGCTTACTTATTGCCACTCTTCCATAAAGGCCAGATTTGTGGAGTGCACGACTAATAGTTGTCCTGTGGACAGATTCTCCCACCTGAGCTGTGGATCTCTCCAGAATTACCATGGGCCTCTTGGCTGCTTCTCTGATGAATGCTCTCCTTGCCCAGCCTGTCAGTTTAGGTGGACGGCCATGTCTTGGTAGGTTTGAAGTTATGCCATACTCTTTCCATTTTCGGATGATGGATTGAACAGTACTCCATGAGATGTTCAAAGCTTGGGATATTTTTTTATAACCTAACCCTGCTTTAAACTTCTCCACAACTTTATCCCTGACCTGTCTGGTGTGTTGCTTGGCCTTTATGATGCTGTTTGTTCACTAAGGTTCTCTAACAAACTTCTGAGAGCTTCACAGAACAGCTGTATTTATACCGAGATTTAATTACACATGTCTGAAGGCAATTGGTTACCCTATATTTTAGTTAGCAGAGTAAAGGGGGCTGAATACAAATGCTCGCCACACTTTTCAGATAAGACTTAGTAAAACATTTTGAAAACCATTTATCATTTTCCTTCCACTTCACAAATATGTGCCACTTTGTGTTGGTCTATCACATAAAATCTCAATAAAATACATTTACGTTTTTGGTTGTAACATGACAAAATGTGCATCACTTATCTCTCCTATGTTTCCTGATGGGGCCGTTAAAGTGAAACATACATTGGAGTAGAGCTACACGTGACGTCATCCCACAGGCGGGTTGGGGTCACACCAGGCTGAGCAGTGGAGCCCAAACCAACTGTGAAAGAGCAATTGATCTTAGCGCTGAGAGACAGCATGAGGCATTGTGAGTGTATTGCTTTTATGCATGTTTTTAATTAATATTAAAAACTGATGAGTAAAGAAGAACAATAGTGGTGGAACCCCTTAGGAGAGATAAGCAGTGCAGATCCTGGAGTGCAAGAGGATTGAGGTGGTGCTGTTAAATAAGCGAGGTGGAGGAGTGGGGGAACCCTCCCGTGATCCTAAGTGTGTTTTGACCCTAAACAACAATGGGTCTATATATCTGGTAAGTGGTTTGTGAAGGTGGAGGCTGCTCACAGTGAGTGAAGGCTTAAAGTGGAAAGTACAACAGTGGTTGTAAAGCACATGGGACACTAAGGCACTTTTTTTTTGCATAAAGCACTTTATTTACACTTTTTGGGGACTTTGTACATTGGTTTGATGTTCCATTATATAATCATGTGGCTTACTGGGATTTTTCACCTTCTGACCATTCCTCAAATATGGCGTGTAGTTGGCAGAGCCCTGTGGAGTTGACTTTGACAGGTTCCGACATCCAAAGTAATAAATGTGCACCCATACCTCTGCATTAAAAATGTACTCCCAAATGAATATTCAGTACTCCTTAAGCAAATCAACCCCCAAAATATTTTTGTACCTTTTAATAGATAGAGTAATGAATAAATTCCCTGTTATTTGTTTTGGTTTTGCTTTCTGTGTGCCTTTGGGCTGATTTTTCTTCAATTACTGTCCAGATATAGAACCAAAAGTGAGAGGAGATTTCTTCTAAGGAAGGAAATGCTCTCTTAGACAAAGAGTCTTCCCAATTTCAAAACAAAGGGCCAGTTTACTGTCTTTCAGACTTAGGAAGGCTAATCTTTAGGCCATTAGGAGTAGAAAATGCCCCTACATTAATGGGAGTGAGAAGAAAAAATTACATAGCACCCATGACCAGTAGAAGGAGAATAGGGCCCCATCACTGGTGTTAGAAGAGGGAATAGGGACCCATTGTTGGCATCAGTGGGGGGTATTTTGCCCTACTGTTGGTGTCAGTAGGAGGAATTATGCCCTAGTGTTGGTGTTAGTGTAAGCATTACTGCACTGGAAGCCATGAAAATCCAAGCAAAGGGCAGCATCTGGCCCATGGTATGCAGTTTGGAGACCATTGTTCTTAATTACTTTCATTGGAACAAGTGTTCCCGTTGCCATTGGAAAACTTCCCCCAATATTTTGGATTTTCTCTTTCAGCCCTGGCGACAATGGCTACTTATAAATATAAGATTAACTCCACTATTTTGCAGATTAATTAAAGCTATTAATTAATTTAGCTATTCTTATGCTATTCTATTCTTATGCTAAAAGTCAACAAAACATTGCCCATCTTGTTTAACTCATAGTATTGTATACTATACACACACCGGCCACTTGTTTAGGTACACCTTGCTAGTACTGGGTTGGACCTTCTTTTGCCTTCAGAACTGACTTAATTCTTTGTGGCATAGATTCAACAAGGTGTTGGAAACATTCCTCAGAGATTTTGGTCCATATTGACATGATAGCATCATGCAATTGCTGCAAATTTGTCGGCTGCAAATGCATGATGCCAATCTTCCATTATACCACATCCCAAAGGTGTTCTATTGGATTGAGGTCTGGTGACTGCGGAGGACATTGGATTACAGTGAACTCATTGTCATGTTCAAGAAACCAGTTTGAGATGAATTGAGCTTTGTGTCATGGTGCATTATCCTGCTGGAAGTAGCCATCAGGAGATGGGTACACTGTAGGGAAGGGATGGACATGGTCAGCAACAATACTCAGGTAGGCTGTGGCATTTAAATGATTCTCAATTGGTACTAAGGAGCCCAAAGTGTGCCAAGAAAATATCCCCTACACCATTAAACCACCAGCATGAATCGTTGATACTAGGCAGGATGAATCTATGATTTCTTGTGTTTTGGCAAATTCTGACCCTACCATCTGAATGTTGCAGCTGAAATTGCGACTCATCAGACCAGGCCATGTTTTTCCAAGCTTCTATTGTCCAATTTTGGTGGGCCTGTGTGAATTGTAGCCTCAGTTTCTGTTTTTTGAGTTACTGTTGCCTTTCTATTATCTCAAACCAGTCTGCCGATTTTCTCCCCTGACCTCTGACATCAACAATGCATTTTCACTTACACAACTGCCACTCACTGGATATTTTCTCTTTTTCAGACCATCCTCTGTAAATTTAGAGATGGTTGTGTGTGAAAATCCCAGTAGATCAGTAGTTTTGATAAAATGTAGACCAGCCTGTCTGTGGCAACAACAATCATGCCACATTCAAAGTCACTTAAATCCCCTTTCTCCCCCATTCTGATGCTCAGTTTGAACTTCAGCAAGTTGCCTTCACTACGTCTAGATGCCTAAAGGCATTGAGTTGCTGTCATGTGATTGGCTAATTAGCAATTTGTTTTACCAAGCAATTGAACAGGTGTACCTGATAAAGTGGCCAGTGAGTGTATATTTTGTGTTATTTTATGTTTGATATCTAAATGCATTGGTTTTACTTTCTAATATTTTATCAACAATAGAATATATTTAGCAGACATTGAACCTATAAATATATAATAATACTCTAACTTATATATTTAATTAGATTATCAATCTTATCTTTAATACATACCCTTCATTGGGATTAATGTCATATACAATTTTTCTTAAAACTGTAATGCATTGGATAGTTTATTCAACAAACTCTGATGAATCACATATTGTTCATTTGACTTTCCAGCTACTTCAAATAATCCTGTTTTTTTATTACATTACTGCTTAAGAAAAAAACATACCAGAGCAAGAATTTCTGTTGTTCTTACTGGAAAGTCTTATAAAATGTGCCTGCTTCAGATATAAGTGAAATATAATTAACTTTTATTTTTTAGGTCTTTTAAAAAATACTGGTATCTCTGCAGCTGCAAAACAGGATTTACTGGAAAACCTGTGAGCAAGTAATTGACTTCTACAGACTGCTTACTATCAACTGTCTAAATGAAAGATCGTTTCTCAAAATAACTGAAAGATTTGGTGTATATAATTTAATGTATTATATACTATATCAGTGATTTTAAATCTAAAAGCCCCACCTAGCCTGGTTCTAAAATGAATTTATAAATAGAGCAGAACAATGCACGCAGAATGGATATTAATGTTGTTTTTGGTAACAATAACCAATGGCATATCAAGTTCTAAAAAGCTTTTATGTAGTTGTGCTCCTGAGACTATCTATTTCAATTTTCTGGATAAGGTATGATTAAGGGAATACTTGTTTAAGGGAATATGGTTAAGGGAATAAATGACCCTATTTTTCCCAATGCAAAAGCTTAAGCCCAATCTTAAATCTTTAGTTTAAATCAGCTAAACACAATCCAGTTGCTTTAAATACAAAAATGTGCAATGTATGATTCTTTTTTTTTTCTGAAGCCACCACAGCCTGAGTAAGGAAGCCTAAATTCTGCCAAAAGCTGCAGATTGGAATCCCTGTTCTCTTGGATGGGCTCTTTCTTTTTCAAAAGCAGTGGTTTTATTACAAAAGTCCAACACTAACCTACTTAGCCAAACCTATAGATTAGCAATCAGAAAAGTTTATGTTCCACACTGTCCAGAAAGCTCTGACTCAACAGAGGGCTTGTCAGACCTCTGCAAAGATTTCACTGTTTCCCCACAGAGAGCAGGGGTTTCCCACTCCAGCATGCTGCCATAGGACAGATTCTCTATTCAGGCTGTGTCTGTGTCTGATTTTCAACTGCTTCAGATCCGCGTTATAGCTGAATGAGGGCTACAGCATGGACTTACATTGCTGGGAGGACATCTATTGACGTCCTCCCCTTTCCTCACTCCCCGCACGCCCTCGCGAGCATTGGGAAATTCTGTGCTGGCCGTGTCCCTTGGACACAGCCAATCACAGATCGCTGCTACTGGCCAATCTAAGCGGCCATTTACTGTGCGATTGGCGTGGCCAATGAGAGGTGATCTCAAATGTAAACATATGAGATCATCTCTCATTGCCGGCTCTCCCTCCTAACACAGAGCCCGCATGTGAGGAGAGAGAGAATCTGTGCTGAATCATGAGTGATTCCTGAGCATTACAGTAAAAAAACAGTAAACAAAAAAACATACAGTACCCAAACAGTGCCCAATGAGTGCCCAATCAGTACCATGGTGCCAATTATTATCAGTGCCATCTATAACTAGTGCCCATCTTTGCCATCTGTGCCCAGCAGTGCCCATCTGTGCCATCAGTGCCCATCTGTGCCATCAGTGATCAGTGCCCGTCTGTGCCGCCTCATCAGTGCACATCTGTGCCACCTCATCAGTGCCCATCTGTGCCACCTCATCAGTGCTCATCTGTGCCAATCAGTGCCCATCTGTGCCACCTTATAAGTGCATATCTGTGCAATCAATCAGTGCCCATCTGTGCCACCTAAACAGTGCCAAACTGTGCTGCCCCATCAGTGCAAATCTGTGCAATCAGTGCACATATGTGCCGCCTAATCAGTGCACATCTGTGCCACCTCATCAGTGCCCATCTGTGCCACCTCATCAGTGCATATCTGTGCCCATCTGTGTCACCTCAGTAGTGCACATCTGTTCAATCAATCAGTGCACATCTGTGCTGCTTCATCAGTGCCCATCTGTGCTGCCTAATCAGTGCCTATTTATGCCACCTCATCAGTGCCCATCTGTGCCACCTCATCAGTGCATATCTGTGCTACCTCATCAGTGCACATCTATGTCACCTCATTAGTGCACATCTGTGCAATCAATCAGTGCATATCTGTGCCACCTCATCAGTGCACATCTGTGTGATCAGTGCCCATCTGTGCCGCCTCACCAGTGTCCATCAGTGCAGGCTTAGAACAAATCTGTGCCACCTCATCAGTGCAGGCTTATTAACACACATCTGTGCAGGCTCATCAGTGCCACCTCATCAGTTCCACCTCACCAGTGCCCATCAGTGCAGGCTTAGTACACATCTGTGTCACCTCATCAGTGCAGGCTTATTAACACACATCTGTGCAGGCTCATCAGTGCCACCTCATCAGTGCCCATCAATGCAGGCTTAGCGCACACCTGTGCAGTCTCATCACCACCAGCAACCATGTCCAAAAGATACTTTTCCACTGAGGAGGCATATCAAATACCTTCCATGGCGGACGAGAGCAATGAGGAGCTCTCTTTTTCGGATTCCCTTTCAAATTTGCATGCTGAGTCTGACGTAAATTATGAACCAGCACTCAGTAGTGGAACATTGTCAGACTCAGAGGAGGAAGATATTCTGCCCACCAAATGAAGGCGTTCTGGTGAGGAGGCAGTGGCATCCACCAGCACCGCAGTGCCATCCACCAGCACCGCAGTACCTCGGCAAGAAAGACTAAGTATCAGAGGGGTGTTACCTCAGCCCCAAAGAGTTAGGACCCATGCCAGCCTTCCCTATGCCCTTCAGAACCCCTTGTGGCTTCCTCCTAATTCAGGAGAAGCTAACATCCCCCCTTTCACTGCCCAGCCAGGAGTCCAGGAGGACACAGAATTTTTCCCTAATCAATTTTTTTAATTTAGTTTTTACGGAGGACATATTATCATCAATTGTGGCCCAGTGCAACCTGCATGCACAACAATTTATTTTGAATAATCCAACAACTTATTATGCCCGTCCCTAAGAGTGGAGAGACCTAACAGTGGAGGGGTTAAAGGTTTTTTTGGGCCTCACATTTTGTATTGGACTCACCAAAAAAAATTAATTGCATTCCTATTGGTCATTCCACCCCATCCACCACATGCCGATCTTCTCCACGGTAATGCCCAGAACCAGATATCTCATGATCATGAGGTTCCTACATTTTAATGATAATACCCAGTGCCCTCCCCGAAATGACTCAAATTATGACAGGCTTTACAAAATTCGGCCACTACTAAATTATTTTCCAGAAATATTCCCCCAGTTGTTTACCCCGGACCAACACATATGTGTGGATGAGTCCCTTGTTAAATTTAAGCAATTTATCCCCAGCAAAAGGGCCCACTATTGGGTGAAGGTGTACAAATTATATGACCGAGCCACAGGGTACACATATGTCTTCATAGTGTACGAAGGGAAGGACACCCAGCTGCAGCCCCCTAAATGCCCGGACTACTTGGGACCAAGCGGGAAAGTTGTTTGGAACCTCATATACCCCCTACTCGAGAAAGGATACCACTTGTATGTAGACAACTTCTACACAAGTCTGCCCCTGTTCCACAACCTTCACCGGAAGAAGACGCCAGCATGTGGCACCATAAGAAAGAACCAGAAAGGCTTTCCTTAAAGACTTGTCAATATGAAGTTGAGAAGAGGAAAGACAGCAAGTCTGCGAAACAAGGAGATTCTGACAGTGAAGTGGAGGGGCAGAAGGAACGGCCCATCCAAAAGCCAACATGCATCCATGAATACAATTTTTTTATGGGGGGGAGTCGACTGCAATGACCAAATGTTCAAACCATACCTTGCCACAAGATGGACATACCATTGGTATAAAAAGTAGCAATTTATTTTTTTCAATTGGCCATATATAACTCCTGTATCATTTACCGCAACTCTACCCAAAACTCTCAACCCTTCCTTGGCTACCAGGAAGAAATTTACACTGCCCTTATATTCCGGAATGGCACTTTCCCAATAAAATCCCTCCCAAACCAACAGGCCAAAGACGTTAAAAAAGATGTAAGGTGTGTACCAGTGTAGGAGTCAGAAGAGACACATCTTATTATTGTCCCCAACCAGGCCTCTGCATAGGGGACTGTTTGCGCCGTTACCATACTTCAGGTAATTATTAGTGAAGTATGGTCAACGTAATTCTCAGTTTCTGCCATTTACCCCCACACCCCTTATGCCACTGCCTGCTCTGTAACTGACCCTGGCTTGTTATTTGACCATGTTTCTGCCTACCGATTCTGTACATACCTCTGCCTGATCTGGAACTGACCTTGAACTGTTTTACCGTGTTATTTGCCTGCCTTTTGGACTGATCTTGTACCCTGCAACTGGACTAGTGGGATTCAACATAGGGGTCTCACATATGTGAGGGGCTCCAGAATAGTTTTTCTGGATGAAGAAAACATTTTTTTTGTGTTCTAATTCCTAGATTAGGGTCTGGAGGCTTCAAAGAGATTTGGGTGGGAGAAGCCTCTACCCCTGTCCCTATTCTGTCCTGAATGCGGCCCTACTTCTGCATGCTGCCTGTAGGACTTACTGCCATAATGCCTCTGCCTGTCACACTGACCACAAAACATGGACCATGTTCCTGCCTACTACCAGGACCAATATTTTTGGCACTGCTGACAATGTCTCTGCCGGCACTAACCCTGCACTGTATATGGACAGTATCCCTGCCTGCTGCCTGGAGAACTGTGTTTGCTGTCGCTGACTGCTTGCTGCCTGGACCAGTGCTATCCACCCGTGGACAACTGCGCTACTAAAACCACAGGTAATCTTTTGTTTACCCTTTGCTCAGCAAAATGTATTTTGGGGTGTAATTCTCGGTATGTGCATGCTATGTGTCCCTGGAACACCTGACGGTGTTCCTTGCATGTTGGATCTCTGTATGTGTAAAAGTCTCACACATTAGGTATTGCCATACTCAGAAGGAGTGTGTCAGGGGCATGTCAGCAGTCGTCGGGTGAATCTGCGTGCACGTAGGTCCTCAAGCCAAAATCCCCACCAGGGGGCGCCGGCGCGCTCCCGCGAATGCGCGTACGCGCGTTCGCGGGTGCGCGCGCGCCCGTTCGCGCTAGCGCCGTTTGGCGCCAAGGGGCCTTTAAAAGGGTGACAGGTGCTCATGTTAGCTGCTGTTAGTCTGCAGCTCTGCACCTGAAAGTTCCTGTATCTGCCTGCTTGTTGCTTGATATTGACCCGGCTACGTCTGACTATTCTCCAGTCTCCTATCCGACCCGGCTTGTCTGACCTTGTTTCTCTGCTACCCGTTGCCGAACTCCTGCCTGTCTGACTACCCTTGGATCATCCCTCCTGTTTATATCCTGCCTGATCTCCTGCCAAATACGGACTGTGTGACCTTGCTTGCCTGTGTCCTGTAACGCTGCTTCCAGCCTGCCTGTTTGCATCCAGCTGCTGTCTCCGCATCCGGCTACCAGCCTACCTACCGGCCTGCACCAGTTACCTGCATCCACAGCTCAGCCATCCCTGAGGGACATCATCCCAGTTCCGGTGTCTGCTTCTGCTGGAACCTGCATCAGGCCCTCCTACCCACTGTGCTCAGGAGACCACTGTTCCCACTTCCAGCGGCTCCTGAACCAGCGCTTAAGAGAGGTCTCCTTCTACCAGTCAGGCTCAACTACCAGGTACATTACAGTACGAACAGCCATGACTGAGCCTGCAGGAGAGACCTCTCCCATTCAGGAGATCTGTACACACTTGGCGGCCCTCACCCAAGCAGTAAAGACTCTACAAGACAGTTATAACAGACTGGAAGGGCAAGTGTTAAACCTCAGTGGTTCCGGTGGTGTGGCCGCTGCACCCGCAGCTGCTCCGGTACAGGCTGCTGCACCACCCTCAGTGGTCATGCTCCCACCAGAACCAAGAGTACCTGTTCCTGACAAGTTTTCCGGTGACCGAACTAAGTTTGTGGCCTTCCGCAGCGCTTGTCAACTTTACTTTGGACTACAGCCACGGACTTTTTCTTTGGAAGCCACCAAAGTGGGGTTTGTTGTATCCCTCCTGCAGGGGGAACCCCAGACCTGGGCCCATCGCTTGCTTGAATCCAATGCCATACAGATCCAGACCCTACCTGCCTTTTTTGAAGCCATGGCCCAGCTTTATGAGGATCCTCAGCGGGCTGCCACCGCTGAGGCAGCTTTGATCACGCTCCAGCAAGGCCGTAGACCGGCCGAGGACTATGTCATGGACTTTCGACGCTGGAGCGCAGATACTCAATGGAATAACGCAGCCCTACGCCACCAGTTCCGCATGGGGTTATCTGAGGGTCTTAAGGATGAGCTTGCCCGAGTAGGAATGCCTGACACCTTAGAAGAGCTCATTGCCATCACTATCCAAATTGACCGACGCCTTCGTGAGCGCCGGTCTGAACGATCTGCCCAACAAACTCGGCCTATGTGGATGACTGCCAGAGCCCCGCTGCCTGCCTCTCGGTATCTACCTTCTGCCGGGCCAAGTCCAGTCAACCAAGCAACTGATGCCCCTGAACCCATGCAACTTGGACTTATGCGTACCACTCTGACCCCTGAAGAACGGGCACGCAGGCGCCAACTGAACCTTTGCCTCTATTGTGGCGGAACGGGCCATTACATGAACAACTGCCCAGTGAAGATCCGTAAGTGTTTTTCTTCAGCTCCAACCAGTTTGTCTGCTTTAACAGCCAATGCCACTTAACTTGTTCTCCCTCTCTCATTACAGCTCCAGGGAAGAACAATTCAAGTCAACGCCATTGTTGATTCCGGGGCATGTAGCTGTTTCGTTGACTCCACTTTTGCTACACAGCAAGAACTTCCTCTAAAAGACAAGACACATAGACTTTCAATTTTTCTGGCCGATGGGTCCCGTATAAAATCCGGGCAGGTCTCTCAAGAAACCCTTCCGCTGTCTGCTATCTGTTCATCCCAGCATCGAGAGATCTTAATCTTGGACGTCATCTCATCACCTCTTTTCCCAATCATTTTGGGTATGCCCTGGCTTCAAGCCCACAACCCTCTTGTCAATTGGGCCACGGGCGAGATTAAGTTTCAGTCACCCTATTGTCAAAGACATTGCCTACCTGAACCTGTTAATCCTGCCACTACCCTACTATGTATGGACACTGACCCAGATCTGCTTCAAAACGTACCAGAGGTCTATCAGGACTTTGCAGATGTATTCAGCAAGAAGGGAGCAGATTCTCTGCCACCCCATCGCCCCTATGACTGTCCAATTGAATTGCTTCCTGGAGCTGAGATCCCTTTTGGGCGCATCTTTCCGCTGTCCGAAAAGGAACAAGAGGCGCTTAAGGTTTACATCAATGAAAATCTAGAGAAAGGCTTCATTCGACAGTCCACTTCACCAGCAGGAGCGGGAATATTTTTTGTCTCTAAGAAAGATCTTACGCTCCGCCCTTGCGTGGATTATCGGGAATTAAACAAGGTTACGGTCAAGAACCGTTATCCGTTGCCCCTAATACCAGAACTGTTTCAAAAATTACGAGCCGCCATTATCTTCACCAAATTAGACCTGAGAGGGGCCTATAATCTGGTCCGCATTCGGGCCGGGGATGAATGGAAGACGGCTTTCCGGACCCGTTTCAGGCACTACGAATATTTGGTCATGCCCTTCGGCCTTTGCAATGCTCCTGCCACATTTCAGCATCTGGTCAACGATGTGTTTAAAGATTTCCTGGACATCTTCTTAATTGTTTACTTGGACGATATCCTTATCTTCTCCAGTTCACTTGAGCAACACAGGGAACATGTCCGTAAAGTCCTAGCGCGACTCCGCTTGCACAGATTGTACGCCAAAGCGGAGAAGTGCGAATTTGAACAAAAAGAGATTCAGTTTCTGGGGTTGGTCATCTCCCCAACCGGTATTAAAATGGATCCTCAGAAAGTGTCTGCTGTGTTAGAATGGCCAGCACCCATGGACAAGAAAGGCGTACAACGCTTTGTTGGCTTTGCTAACTTTTACAGGAAGTTTATCAGGGGGTTCTCTGCCATCATCTCCCCCATTACACAGCTAACCAAGCAGAATCTTCGTTTCCACTGGAACCAGGAAGCCCAGGAGGCCTTTGAAGAATTAAAAAGGCGTTTCACGTCAGCTCCGATTCTTAGCCATCCAGACCCATCTTTGCCCTTTATTCTAGAGGTTGATGCCTCCGAAGTAGCTGTGGGTGCTATTATTTCCCAACGTCAGGGCAACAAAGACCTGATGCATCCTGTTGGGTATTTCTCTAGAAAACTTTCGCCGGCTGAGCGGAACTACGATGTGGGGGATCGGGAGTTACTTGCCATCAAGACTGCCTTGGAAGAATGGAGATACTTGCTTGAAGGTGCAGTCCATCCAGTACTGATTTATACAGATCACAAAAATCTGGATTATCTAAGATCTGCTAAAAGACTGAAACCCAGACAGGCCCGTTGGGCCCTATTCTTCACACGGTTTTGCTTCCACATCACCTACCGGCCGGGATCCAAGAATACAAAACCAGACGCACTGTCACGCATGTTTGATAATCCTAAGGACTCTTCTGTCCCTGACACTATTTTGCCGGCAAACAGTTTTCTTCTCCTTCAGACAGATTTGCTATCCATGATTAGAGAAGCATCCCCAGAACCTTCAAGTCTTCAGGAGTCTTCCTTAACACCTCGAGATGGACTATTATGGAGGGGAAGTCAAATCTTCGTGCCAGAAAACGTTAGAGTCAAGGTGCTGACGCTTTTGCATGACCACCCACTTGCAGGACATTTTGGGGTCCGTAAGACCCTTGAGCTGGTGCAGCGCACTTTTTGGTGGCCTAACTTAAAGGAATTTTGCAAGAAATATGTCAACTCCTGCTCTGTCTGCATCCAGAACAAAACCCCCAGGAACAGAGCGTGGGGTCTACTAAGACCATTGCCTATACCAGATAGGCCCTGGAGGATGATAGCAATGGACTTTATAGTCGAACTGCCACATTCTGAGGGGTGTTCGGCGATCTTTGTGGTCGTCGACCGGCTATCCAAAATGGCCCACTTTGTGCCCCTAAAAGGAACACCTTCTGCTGTAGAGACGGCTCGTGTGTTCATTAAGGAAATCGTTAGGTTACACGGGATTCCCGCAAATATAGTGTCTGATAGGGGGGTGCAGTTTACTTCACGTTTTTGGAGAGCCCTTTGTGAAAATTTGAAGATTGAACTAGCCCTGTCCTCAGCATACCACCCCCAAACTAATGGGCAAACTGAATAGACAAATCAAACTCTGGAGCAATACATTAGGTGTTTTACATCTTTTGTGCAAGATGATTGGGTATCCTTGCTGCCACTTGCAGAATTCGCGTACAATAATGCCAGTCACTCTGCCACAGGTCAATCTCCTTTCTTTGCCAATTATGGGTTTCATGCATCTTTTTTACCAGATTTTCTTTCAGAATCTTCAGTTCCAGCGGTCCAGGACACAGTGCAGTTCTTCAGTCGTAATAATCGGATCTTGCAGGAGGCGGTATCCAAAGCGCAAGCGGATAATAAGAGGTTCTTTGATGAGAAAAGAAGGGGAGATCTAAACCTTCAACTTGGCGACAAGGTATGGCTGTCCACTAATAATATCAGATTGTCATGTCCTTCCAAGAAGCTTGCCCCAAAATTTATTGGACCTTTCCCTGTGAAAAGGAAAATTAACGAAGTATCGTATGAATTATGCTTACCTGATTCACTTAAGATACACCCTGTATTTCACGTATCACTCTTAAAGCCTGCTGTAGATGATCCTTTTCCTGGTAGGGGCACCAGGGTCCCTGAACCAGTTCTGGTGGACGGCAATGAAGAGTATGAAGTGGAATCCATCCTTGACTGCAGAAAGAGGTCTGGGCAAGTACAGTTTTTAATTAAGTGGAAAGGGTATGGTCCGGAGAACAACTCATGGGAACCTGACTGTAATATCCATGCCAAACGTTTAATTCATGCATACTTCTCTACCCATCCTGAAAAAAAGGCGTATCTGGGCATCCGGAGGCTGCCCGTTGGGGAGGGGCAATGTCAGGGGCATGTCAGCAGTCGTCGGGTGAATCTGCGTGCACGTAGGTCCTCAAGGATTATTTCCAAGCGTATTCAGCCAAAATCCCCACCAGGGGGCGCCGGCGCGCTCCCGCGAATGCGCGTACGCGCGTTCGCGCGTTCGCGGGTGCGCGCGCCCGTTCGCGCTAGCGCCGTTTGGCGCCAAGGGGCCTTTAAAAGGGTGACAGGTGCTCATGTTAGCTGCTGTTCGTCTGCAGCTCTGCACCTGAAAGTTCCTGTATCTGCCTGCTTGTTGCTTGATATTGACCCGGCTACGTCTGACCATTCTCCAGTCTCCTATCCGACCCGGCTTGTCTGACCTTGTTTCTCTGCTACCCGTTGCCGAACTCCTGCCTGTCTGACTACCCTTGGATCATCCCTCCTGTTTATATCCTGCCTGATCTCCTGCCAAATACGGACTGTCTGACCTTGCTTGCCTGTGTCCTGTAACACTGCTTCCAGCCTGCCTGTTTGCATCCAGCTGCTGTCTCCGCATCCGGCTACCAGCCTACCTACTGGCCTGCACCAGTTACCTGCATCCACAGCTCAGCCATCCCTGAGGGACATCATCCCAGTTCCGGTGTCTGCTTCTGCTGGAACCTGCATCAGGCCCTCCTACCCACTGTGCTCAGGAGACCACTGTTCCCACTTCCAGCGGCTGCTGAACCAGCGCTTAAGAGAGGTCTCCTTCTACCAGTCAGGCTCAACTACCAGGTACATTACAGTGTGGCAGAATGTATTTTGTGGTGTCATTTTTGCTATGTAAATGCTATGTGTTGGAAATATCTTATAAATGGATAACTTTGTGTAAAAAAAATGTGTTTTCATTTTTTTTTACACATTTTTCAAAAACTTCTGGAAAAAAATGAACCGTTCAAAAGACTTATTATGCCTCATAGATTATACGTTGGGGTGAAGGCTTTCCAAAATGGGGTCATTTTCTGAGCATTTCCATTGTCCTGGTGCTCCAAGGCCTTCAAAATTGTAATAGGTGGTTGAGAAATGAGATGTGTAATTTATGCTCCTAGAACACCTGAAGGTGCTACTTCAATATTGGGCCTCTATATGTGGCCAAGCTGTGTAAAAGTCTCACACATGTGGTAACATTACACTCGGGAGGAGTAGCAGAATGTATTTTGGGGTGTAATTTTTTCTATGTAAATGCTATGTGTTGGAAATATCTTATAAACGGACAACTTTGTGTAAAGAAAATGCGTTTTCATTTTTTTACACATTTTCCAAAAACTTCTGGAGAAAAATGAACCATTCAAAAGACTCTTTATGCCTCATAGATTATAGGTTGGGATGTTACCTTTCCAAAATTGGGTCATTTTGTGGGTGTTTCCATTGTCCAGGTGCTCCAGGGCCTTCAAAATTGTAGTAGGTGGTTGAGAAATGAGATGTGTAATTTATGCTCCTAGAATGCCTGAAGGTGCTACTTCAATGTTGGGCCTCTGTATGTGACCAGGCTGTGTAAAAGTCTTACACATGTGGTATTGGTATACTCAGGAGTAGTAGCAGAATGTATTTTTGGGTGTTATTTTTGCTATGTAAATGCTATGTGTTGGAAATATCTTATAAAAGACAACTTTGTGTAAAAAAAATGCGTTTTCATTTTTTTCCCACATTTTCCAAAAACTTCGGGAAAAAAATGAACCGTTCAAAAGACTCATTATGCCTCATAGATTATACGTAAGGATGTTAGCTTTCCAAAATGGGGTCATTTTGTGGGCGTTTCCATTGTCCTGGTGCTCTAGGGCCTTCAAAAGTGTAATAGGTAGTCAACAAGTTAGATGTGTAATTTATGCTCCTTGAACACCTCATGGTGCTCCCTGCATGTTGGGCCTCTGTAGTTGGCCAGGTAGTGAAAAAGTCTCACACATGTGGAATCGTAATACTCAGGAGGAGTAGCATAATGTATTTTGGGGTGTGATTTGTGGTATGCACATTACATGTGAGAGAAATAAGCTATTACAATTTTGTGAAAAAAAATTAAAAATAAAATCTTAATTTTGCAAAAAATTCTGGGAAAAAATTACAATTTCAAATAACTCACCATGACTCTTACTAAATACCCTGGAATGTCTACTTTCCAAAAAAGGGTCATTTGGGGGGCATTTGTATTTTCCTGGCTTGTTAGGGTCTTAAGATAGGCCACCAGTACATCAGATGTGATCAATTTTTTATGATTTGCACCATAGCTTGTAGACTCTATAACTTTCACATAGACCACATAATATCCACTAATTTGGGTTATTTTTACCAAAGATATGTAGCAGTATAAATTTTGGCGAACATTTATGAAGAAAAATTGCTAATTTGAAAAATTTTAGCACAGAAAAGAAGAAAAATGTGTTATTTTTTCAAAATTTTCGGTCTTTTTTGACTTATAGCGCAAAAAATAAAAAACCCAGAGGTGATTAACCAGTTGCCAACCGGCCCATAGCCAAATGATGGCCGCAGGGCGGTTGGATAACTCTGGGAGCACGTCATATGACGTGATCCCAGAAAACAGCTCCTGCACGCCCCCTGGGGCGCGCACACGGGAACATCCATGACCGCTGGGTCCAGAGGACCCGGCGCATCACGGCTCCGTCAAATGATGTCATGTCATGACACCGGTTCCTCTCTCCCCTCTCTGTATCGATCGGTACAGAGGGGGAGGGATTGGATGGGAGCAGCGCTGTGGGCTGGATGTGTAGTGGCCACAATGCTGCTCAGTGACATGTGCAGTCACATCCATCTATCCCTCCATGCTCAGCCATCCCCCCCATGCTCAGCAATACCCAGCACTACTCTGCAATACTCTGCAATGCCCTGCAATACTCTGCAATTCCCTGTGCAATACTCTGCAATACTCTGCAATTTCCTGTGCAATACTCTGCAATACACTGCAATTCCCTGTGCAATACTCTGCAATTCCCTGTGCAATACTCTGCAATGCCCCGCAATACTCTGCAATGCCCCGCAATACCCCGCAATACCCTGCAATACTCTGCAATACCCTGCAATACCCCGCAATACCCCGCAGTACTCTGCAATACTCTGCAATACTCTGCAATGCCCCACAATACTCTGCAATACCCCACAATACTCTGCAATGCCCCGCAATACTCTGCAATGTCCCGCAATACTCTGCAATACCCCGCAATTAGCTGTGCAATACTCTGCAATTCCCTGTGCAATACTCTGCAATGCCCCGCAATACTCTGCAATGCCCCGCAATACTCTGCAATGCCCCGCAATACCCCGCAATACACTACAATACTCTGCAATACCCCGCAATACCCCGCAGTACTCTGCAATACTCTGCAATGCCCCGAAATGCCCCGCAATACTCTGCAATACTCTGCAATGCCCGGCAATACTCTGCAATGCCCTGCAATACTCTGCAATGCCCCGCAATACCCTGCAATACTCTGCAATATCCCGCAATAATCTGCAATACCCTGTAATACCCCGCAATACTCTGCAATACCCTGCAATACTCTGCAATTCCCTGCAATACTCTGTAATACTCTGCAATACCCTGCAATACCCCGCAATACTCTGCAATACCCCTCAATATTCTGCATTACCCCGCAATACTCTGCAATGCCCTGCAATACTCTGCAATGTCCTGCAATACTGTGCAATGCCCCGCAATACCCAGCCATACTCTGCCATACCCAGCCATACCCAGCCATACTCTGCAATACCCTGCAATACTCTGCAATACCCAGCCATACTCTGCCATACCCAACCATACTCTGCAATACTCGGTGATACCCAGCCATACCCAGTCATGCTCTGCTATACTCGGCCTCTGTATGTGGCCCGGCTGTGGAAGTCTCACACATGTGGTATCGCCGTACTCAGGAGGAGTAGGAGAATCTATTTCGGGGTGTCATTTTTGGTATGTACATGCTATGTGTTAGAAATATTGTATAAATGGACAACTTTGTGTTAAAAAAAACGTGTGTTAATCACTTCCCGCCCGCCGTCCGTCATACGACGTCCTTGATTTTGTGCGGGGATATCTGAATGATGGGTGCAGCTACAGGCATTATTCAGATATCAGCTTTTTCAGCCGGCGATTCCCTACACCATGAGAATGATCATAGTGGCTGTTCCACTGCCTGATCATTCTTATGGGAGGCGAGATGGGATGTCCCCCTTCCTGCCACCCTCAGGTGCTTCTACCGACTCACTGCTACGATTGAAGCCAGGATCGTTTTATTTTATTTTTTTATTTCAGGCTACCCAGCCTAGAGGTGAGATGTGGGGTCTTATTGACCCCATATCTCACTGTAAAGAGGACCTGTCATGCCATATTCCTATTACAAGGGATGTTTACATTCCTTGTAATAGGAATAAAAGTGATCAAAAAATTTATTTTTTTTGGAAAAAAGCGTCAAACTAAAATAAATAAAGTAAAATTAACAATAAAAAAAAAAAAATTTTCCCCATGTCCCCGTGTGCTCGCATGCAGAAGCGAAAATGTTCAAACCACACATGTGAGGTATCGCTGCGATCGGTAGAGCAAGAGCAATAATTTTGGCCCTAGACCTCCTCTGTAACTCACAATATGTAACCAGTAAAATTTTTTAGAGCGTCTCCTATGGGGATTTTTAAGTAGCGAAGTTTGGCGCCATTCCACGAGGGTGTGCAATTTTGAAGGGTGACATGTTAGGTATCTATTTACTCGGCATAACTTCATCTTTCACATTATGCAAAAATATTGGGCTAACTTTACTGTTTTTTTTTTTTAAAGCACAAAACAGTTTTTTTTTTTTTTTTAAAGCGTTTGAAAATTGCTGCGCTAATACCGTGTGAGATAAAAAGTTGCAACAACCGCCATTGTATTCTCTAGGGTCTTTGCTAAAAAAACATTTATAATGTTTTGGGGTTCTATATAATTTTCTAGCAAATAAATTATGATTTTTACATGTAGGAGAGAAATGTCAGAATTGGCCTGGGTGCTCCAGAACGCCTGAAGGTGCTCCATGCATGTTGGGCCTCTGTATGTGGCCAAGCTGTGTAAAATTCTCAAACATGTGGTATCACCGTACTCGAGAATAATAGCAGAATGTGTTTTGGGGTGTCTTTTGTGGTATGCATATGCTGTGTGTGAGAAATAACCTGCTAATATGACAATTTTGTGAAAAAAATGACAATTTTGTGGAAAAAAAAAGAAAAAAAATCTTGATTTTGCAAAAAATTGTGGGAAAAAATGACAACTTTAAAAACTCATCATGCATCTTTCTAAATACCTTGGAATGTCTTCTTTTCAAAAAGGGGTCATTTGGGGGGTATTTGTACTTTTCTGGCATGTTAGGGTCTCAAGAAATGAGATAGTCCGTCAGTACTTCAGGTGTGATCAATTTTCAGAGATTGGCACCATAGCTTGTGGACTCTATAACTTTCACAAAGACCAAATAATATACACTGATTTAGGTTATTTTTACCAAAGATATGTAGCGGTATAAATTTTGGCCAAAATATATGAAGAAAAAATTACTAATTTGCAAAATTTTATAACAGAAACAAAGAAAAATGCATTTTTTTACAGAATTTTCAGTCTTTTTTATTTTATATCGCAAAAAATAAAGAACCCAGCGGTGATTAAATACCACCAAAAGAAACCTCTATTTATGTGAAAAAAAGGACAAACATTTCATTTGGGTACAGTGTTGCATAACTGAGTAATTGTCATTCAAAGTGTGAGAGCACTGAAAGCTGAAAATTGGTCTGGTTATTAAGGGGGTTTAAGTGCCCAGTGGTCAAGTGGTTAAATACCACCAAATGAGAGCTCTATTTGTATGAAAAAAAGGACAAAAAAATCATTTGAGTACAGTGTTGCATGACTGAGTACTTGTCATTCAAAGTGTGAGAGCACTGAAAGCTGAAAATTGGTCTGGACAGGAGGGGGGTTTAAGTGCCCAGTAAGCAAGTGGTTAAAGAAAGCAAACTGTAAGATTTTGCACACCTGGAATGTCCTGTGTGTATTAAGCCAATTTAAAGCTGAACTCTGGGCGCAACAACTTTAATTTACATATATTTTATATTAGCCATAAAGTAATAAATTCACTTTATGGGCATAAAATTCTATTGCAAACCCATATAATACCTTGTAAAAGTGACAGCGAGATCATCACTGTGCTATAACTAACCTGTGCAGAGAGCAGAGCTGATGGAGGGACCCAGCCGGTCTCACCCACTACAGGTAGCCTGTAGAAAACTACGGGAGAGTGCAGAGAGCAGCAGAGAATGGTTTTCAATACAGGAAGCTCCTGCACAAAGACAACATTTCATATTGGATTACTGCACATGTCTGGAAGAAATACACAAAGCACAAGTAAGAATACACGCCTCTTGTATTTAACTACTTGCCGACCTCCCTATAGCAGTTGTACTGCTACAGGCTGGAAGCTGTGGGCTGGATCACGTATATATACGTGATCTCACACTTTTGAGTTGGGTGCATGCATGCGTGCTGGCAGTGGCTCGTTCCTGCTGTGATTTACACATGGCTAAAGCTGATCAGCGGGTGCCGGGTACTCGATGTCCGCCGGCACCCACTGATCATCAGGCAGAGACACAGAACTGCGATATGCCCATGTAAACAAGGCAGATCGCCATTCTGACAGGTGGGGAAGGGATGGAGTTTTTGTCCCTGCAAAGCAGGGAATACATTCCTTCTCTTCCCCTAGTAAAATCACCTCACACAGTTCACATAAACACTGGTTAGGCACACAGTTAACCCTTTGATCACCCCTTCCCAACCAGTGTCATTAGTACAGTGAGAGTGCATATTTTTAGCACTGATTTATTTTATTTATGGTACTTATATGGTGCCGTCTGTTTATGCAGTGCTTTAACATATACATTCACAATAGTACCTGCCTGCCCTCAAGAAGCTTACAATCTAAGGTCCCTAACTTACATTTATACATACACATACTAGGGCCAGACAGGATCCAATTAACATGTCAGCATGTTTTTGGAGTGTGGGAGGAAACCGGAGTCCCCAAAAGGAACTCATGCAGGCACAGGGAGAACATGCACACTTCAGGCAGGTAATGTCATGGTTGGGATTCGAACCAGCGACCCTTTTGCTTCTAGGCAAAAGTGCAAACCACTACACCACTGTGCTACTATATTAGTTTGACTGGTTCCCAAAAAGTGTCAAAAGTGTCAGTTAGTGTCAGAATGTCCGCCGCATTATCGAAGTCCTGCTATAAGTCGCTGATCGCCACCATTACTAGTAAAAATAAATAAATAAAAATATCTCATAGTTTGTAGACGCTTTAACTTTTGTGCAGATCAATCAATATACGCTTGTTTGGATTTTTTAACAAAAATATGTAGCAGAATACATATTGGTGTAAATTTACGATGACATTTGATTTTTTTTTTGGATATGTTTTTAGAAGAAAGTAAAAAATATTGTGTTTTTTTTTCAAAATTGTAGGTTTTTTTTGTTTATAGTGCAAAAAATAAAACTTTTAGAGGTGATGAAATACCACTCAAAGAAAGCTCTATTTGTGGGAAAAAAGGACATGAATTTTATTTGTGTATAGTGTTGCACGACCATGCAATTTTCAGTTAACTACTTCTGCTTCGAAAGATTGACCTCCCTTCACGACCAGGCCATTTTTTTGCAATACAGCACTGCTTTACTTTAACTGAAAAATGCATGCGCTCCCTACCCTAGTACACAGTTCATGTACTAGGTATGTGATCCTGAGCAGAGTGGCCACCCTGCTGCATTATATGTGTGGAAGGCAGTTCTAAAGTGGTTAAAGTAACACAGTGCCATGGGGGCGTGGCCGGCTAGAGACCTGAACAGACGTGCCCAGTGAGAGCTCCTGCCGTTTTGGGGAATATCTTCATCCGTTTCCCCCTAGCAGGACCGCCTCACCACTTTTACCAAACCGGGGGTGCCCCTGCACACGGAGGTGTCACCTGCGACCGCTGACACATCGATCCCGAGAGCCGGCCGAATCTACTACTGGCCGCGGCTTCGGCCTTGACAAGGGGAGCGGTGGCCATATTGGTACACCCGGCCCGCACAGGCCGCATCCGGATCTTCCTGGCCGCTCAACACTTGCCTCTCCCCCTACACAAACACAGGGACGGCTTAGCCTGGGACCGCTGACACGGCGGTCCCGTGTTTCGGCCGTTTTAACTACAGGCCGCGGCTTCGGCCTTGGCAGGGGGAGCGGCGGCCATATTGGTGCACCCGGCCTACACATCCAGGCCTTCCTGGCTACTCCGCACCTGGATCTACTTCCACACAGACACCAGAGCAGCCCAGCCTACTGACCAAAGCCTGCATTCTCCCCTGTGCCACTCCTGCATGCCAGCCAGTAGGACTACCATCACACACAGTAAGTGGCGGCCATCTTACTACACCTCAGTAGCTTCCTCATCTCTCCTGTGCTCACTCCAGGGCCAATCTAAACACCAGGGTGCCCTGATATAGCAGACTGCGACCTCAGAAAAGACCTAAACCAATACTTACCCCCACTCGTGGGGTGGATTATAACACTAACCCTGGGGCCACGTGGAGCGGCCATCTTGCTTCACCCTGCTGCAGTGTATGCACTTGTTCCTTAACCCCTTTGCTCCTGGATCACTGTGTATCTACACTGTCACAAGAACTGCCCAGAGGACCCAGCTGCCACTTGTAACCCCTTTCCCAGAATAAATACTCCTTGGCTGACAGTTTGCTACCTCGCCATAGTTCTGCAACACGTTTCCATCTCATACTGTGATGCAAAAAAGCTAGCAGGGAACGCAGTCCTGGATCCAGAGTTGCAGGTAGTGACCGCCCTATCCCTCATACTAGATATCATGTTTCCTGGCTGACGATGGATGGCTGAAGAAATGGGCTACTGAGCTCTATGCTCTCCCGACATTATCAGGCTGTGTTGCAAATTACCTACACCTGGAATCTCTATGTCATCCTCAAGCTCTCACTCCTCTGACTCCGCTGAGCTGCAGCAAGGTACAATCCAGCGCTACCTACTACGTACATCATCGCTCGACTCCCGCACGGGAAAGGACAAGCTGGCGGCCAGTCGCACCCCAGGCAAATCTAAACCTCCTTCTCTGGCTCACATGGACTCCTCAAAGTACAAGGACGCTACGGGTGAGCCCTCGGCCCCTTCAATGGCCACTATGCCCCTTGACATCCCCTCCGAAGATGGCCCCACGGAGCTATTTCCTCCGGCCTCAGGCGGATCAGCCGGCTCTGCGACTACAGCCCTTCTTTCTGCCTTTAGGGCGGACTTTGAATCCTGCAAAAATAGAAGTGTATCGTAACACGGAGTGGCACCGTGGATATACAAAAAAATAAACCTGTGCCACGTCCTAAAATAACGTATTCAAAAAAACAAAACAGGAGGGGCTTTTGGACTTTTTAGGCACGACTGCAAATTACTAATGATAAAAAATATATTTATTTATTGAGAAACATACATAGCAAAAAGGACATTGATAAAAAACCACAACATGTGTTACATTATATATAATAACGCTAGCTATACAGCACCATCTAAAGTACACAATTCTTCGGACGTCTGGGTATTGACTCCAAATATTTGATTTGTCCGAGAAGATGGCTAGATAGCAAATCTGCAGTCAATTCATGTCATGTAGGTATTTCATGCTCGACATGTTTCGGGTGTCATCACGCTTCTTCAAGAGCGAAACGGTATGTGTTGTGGCTATCAAAGTACATAACATAGCAAATATATCATTAATACATATCCATAAAAACAGACATCTATGTTGACGCCATATATTATGAATTTAAAAAATGTATGCTAGTTCAGACAGAGCAGCGATGTGTTTGGAGACCCCAGAGGTGATGAAAAGCTGCTATGGGGGCGTGCACAACATAATCTTAAATAATACCTCAGAGGTGTAACGTAGTTAAAGAAGTTCATAGAGTAAATAGAACTTTGTGTATCCCCAATGCCTGGAAAAGAAGAGAAAGAAAGGGGAGGGAAGGAGAAGAAAGGAGAAAAGAGGGGGGGGGAGAAGAGGAAAGAAACAGAAAAATGAAAAAAAGAGAAAGGGAGAGGGGAGGTGAAAGGGAAGGGTCACAGAAGAGGAGAAAGAAAGGAGGAAGAAGGGGGTGGAAAACAGGGGGGAAAAGAAAGGGGAGAGGGAAAAAAGGCCGTAGGAAGAAAAGAAAAGGGGGGAAAAGGGGGGGAAGGGGGGGGGAAAGAAAAATAAAGAGAAGGGAAAGGGAAGGGAGGGAAGAGAAGGGAAAGGGAGGAGGGGGGGAGGGAACGGGGGGAAGGGGGAGGAACGAAAAAAATGACGCAGGAAGGGAGGGGAGGGGAAAAGAGGGAAAAAGAAGAGAATGAAAGAAATTGAAAAAAAAGGGGGGGGGGATAGGGGAAATGGAACCAGGGGGATGATATACATATGAAGGAAATACTTACCGTACATCTAAAGCGTATATAAAATCGTGAAAAAGTAGTAGCCCACAGATCAGGAAGAACCGGAGAACCGGCTATTTAATATATCTATACACGTCGGAATGGAGGTGAACTGGTGCTAGCTTTTGCATAGATCTATTCCTATAAGGAAAACAACTGGTTTAAAACAAGGGAGTACAAATGTAAGCATATAGATTTTTGGTGAAGTAGCCCCAGTCATAGTATAAAGTACTCACCAGTATTCATTTAAAGATGTTAGTTTCTATTCTATATGCACCTGGATACCGCATTGAGGCTCAGGCAGTCATAGATAGTTTAATAAGTGCCAACAGGCTCAGTATCAAAGGAGGTAGTCTATCAATACTATATCCTAAAATGTAAACAGAGATAAGGGAAGGGATAAGCTGGTATAAGGTTTGCAACAATCATATCCAGCGGTGACGGATTCCTGAAAATTTAGTGACGGGTTCCTCGTTTGGGAAACATGTGAGTCTAATGTACTTTGTCGAAGATGTGTACTAGGTGTGTTGTTGCCAAGAGTATTTTGAAGTGCTGGTTGTGTGTTCTCAACGGCAGTAGCTCCCTGAGTTGAGCGTCTGCCCATATCGCTGACTGTGGAAGATGGAGTCGCATTCAACGACAAAGTATGTGCCTGTGATTGTGAATTGAAAAGCTGGATTGCCTGTAGAGCCGTGGCCCCCAGGTATTTTCCAGGTGGATGTCCATTAGTGTCGACATTGGGAGAAGTGTCCTGTGAAGGTTTAGTGTGAAAAGAGGTGTTGTCAGAAGGAGGACGTTTTTTGAAATAAGGAGTATAAGACCCACCACCAAGATCCCGCTTACGTGCTCCTAGATGAGGGTGATGAGTAGTAGAGTTGCTTTTCCTAGAGGAAGGCTGTGAAGAAAACAAAGAAGAGTCAGATTCTGTATCATCATCTGTAGTATATGGTACATTCCCTTGATTTTTCAAAGTGCGATGTCTTATCCTAGACCCTTTGTTCTGAGAAGGCAATTGCCAATGATATGCAAAACCATCCACAAAGGCCAATCTGTCTTTAGAAAGTTTGTTTTGTTTTTTGTAGATAATGTCTCTAGTGATTTTAGTGACAAAGTCTCTAATGTCTTGCCATCGTTTAGTATATAGGGCATGGGTTTTAATGCACTCATTGGAGGATTGTAGCATTAAGATCTCTTGATCGAGTGTGGTAAGTTCAGATTCATATTTAGAGATGAGAAGTTTCATCAAATTAATACTGCAAGTTGTGAGTGCATATTCCCATGCTACCTTAAACTCGGGAGTTGTGGTCTGAAATGAAGGATATACTTGTATCCTCAGTCCCAAGGGGCTTATATTCTCCCGAACATACTTGTTAAGGAATTCTATATGCCAATAGAGATTGGCCTTCTTTTTCAGAAGGCGTTTCATTTTCGCCATATATTGATTGATTCCGATTTCTTGTTCCGTATCAACATTACAGTTAGTCTGAATTTCTGACATATATCCCGTCCATGCTGTACCTATAAAGTCCATAAATCACTCCTTTTAATGCTCAACCAATTAAGATAAAAAAAAGGAAAACTATAGATTCAAAGAGAGGATATAAGCTGTCTACTAGTATAAATGAAAAAATTTTTTTATCATACCAACCACTAGTTGGTTCCCATAATCAAATGGTCACCAGGGGCCCAGGTGCTTCCACCCATATCAATCAATGCAAAAATAGAAGTGTATCGTAACACAGAGTGGCACCGTGGATACACAAAAAAATAAACCTGTGCCACGTCCTAAAATAACGTATTCAAAAAAACAAAACAGGAGGGGCTTTTGGACTTTTTAGGCACGACTGCAAATTACTAATGATAAAAAATATATTTATTTATTGAGAAACATACATAGCAAAAAGGACATTGATAAAAAACCACAACATGTGTTACATTATATATAATAACGCTAGCTATACAGCACCATCTAAAGTACACAATTCTTCGGACGTCTGGGTATTGACTCCAAATATTTGATTTGTCCGAGAAGATGGCTAGATAGCAAATCCGCAGTCAATTCATGTCATGTAGGTATTTCATGCTCGACATGTTTCGCGTGTCATCACACTTCTTCAAGAGCGAAACAGTATGTGTTGTGGCTATCAAAGTACATAACATAGCAAATATATCATTAATACATATCCATAAAAACAGACATCTATGTTGACGCCATATATTATGAATTTAAAAAATGTATGCTAGTTCAGACAGAGCAGCGATGTGTTTGGAGACCCCAGAGGTGATGAAAGGCTGCTATGGGGGCGTGCACAACATAATCTTAAATAATACCTCAGAGGTGTAACGCAGTTAAAGAAGTTCATAGAGTAAATAGAATTTTGTGTATCCCCAATGCCTGGAAAAGAATAGAAAGAAAGGGGAGGGAAGGAGAAGAAAGGAGAAAAGAGGGGGGGGGGAGAAGGGGAAAGATACAGAAAAATTAAAAAAAGAGAAAGGGGGAGGGGAGGTGAAAGGGGAGGGTCACAGAAGGGGAGAAAGAAAGGAGGAAGAAGGGGGCGGAAAACAGGGGGGAAAAGAAAGGGGAGGGGGAAAAAAGGCCGTAGGAAGAAAAGAAAAGGGGGGGGAGGGGGGGAAAAGAAAAATAAAGAGAAGGGAAAGGGAAGGGAGGGAAGAGAAGGGAAAGGGAGGAGGGGGGGAGGGAACGGGGGGAAGGGGGAGGAATGAAAAAAATGACGGAGGAATGGAGGTGAACTGGTGCTAGCTTTTGGCCGGTCCGGATGACGTCACGTCGGCGCTGCCGATTGGATGACGACGGACGGGATGTGCACACAAATAGGACGGCGTCCTATCACAGTGTGCATCCCGCCCCAGCTCCAGGAAGACACTACACGTCGTAGATCTTTTTTCACCAGATTCAGGTACTTGCCTCTCCTTTCTAGTACTAGCCATTAGGAATCCATCACCGCTGGATGGGAGTGTTGCAAACCTTATACCAGCTTATCCCTTCCCTTATCTCTGTTTACATTTTAGGATATAGTATTGATAGACTACCTCCTTTGATACTGAGCCTGTTGGCACTTATTAAACTGTCTATGACTGCCTGAGCCTCAATGCGGTATCCAGGTGCATATAGGATAGAAACTAACATCTTTAAATGAATACTGGAGAGTACTTTATACTATGACTGGGGCTACTTCACCAAAAATCTATATGCTTACATTTGTACTCCCTTGTTTTAAACCAGTTGTTTTCCTTATAGGAATAGATCTATGCAAAAGCTAGCACCAGTTCACCTCCATTCCGACGTGTATAGATATATTAAATAGCCGGTTCTCCGGTTCTTCCTGATCTGTGGGCTACTACTTTTTCACGATTTTATATACGCTTTAGATGTAAGTATTTCCTTCATATGTATATCATCCCCCTGGTTCCATTTCCCCTATCCCCCCCCCTTTTTTTTCAATTTCTTTCATTCTCTTCTTTTTCTCTCTTTTCCCCTCCCCTCCCTTCCTCCGTCATTTTTTTCGTTCCTTCCCTTCCCCCCGTTCCCTCCCCCCCTCCTCCCTTTCCCTTCTCTTCCCTTCCTTCCCTTTCCCTTCTCTTTATTTTTCTTCCCCCCCCCTCCCCCCCCTTTCCCCCCCCTTTTTTTTCTTCCTACGGCCTTTTTTCCCCCTCCCCTTTCTTTTCCCCCCTGTTTTCCGCCCCCTTCTTCCTCCTTTCTTTCTCCCCTTCTGTGACCCTCCCCTTTCACCTCCCCTCCCCCTTTCTCTTTTTTTCATTTTTCTGTTTCTTTCCCCTTCTCCTCCCCCTCCCCTCTTTTCTCCTTTCTTCTCCTTCCCTCCCCTTTCTTTCTCTTCTTTTCCAGGCATTGGGGATACACAAAATTCTATTTACTCTATGAACTTCTTTAACTGCGTTACACCTCTGAGGTATTATTTAAGATTATGTTGTGCACGCCCCATAGCAGCCTTTCATCACCTCTGTGGTCTCCAAACACATCGCTGCTCTGTCTGAACTAGCATACATTTTTTAAATTCATAATATATGGCGTCAACATAGATGTCTGTTTTTATGGATATGTATTAATGATATATTTGCTATGTTATGTACTTTGATAGCCACAACACATACTGTTTCGCTCTTGAAGAAGCGTGATGACACGCGAAACATGTCGAGCATGAAATACCTACATGACATGAATTGACTGCGGATTTGCTATCTAGCCATCTTCTCGGACAAATCAAATATTTGGAGTCAATACCCAGACGTCCGAAGAATTGTGTACTTTAGATGGTGCTGTATAGCTAGCGTTATTATATATAATGTAACACATGTTGTGGTTTTTTATCAATGTCCTTTTTGCTATGTATGTTTCTCAATAAATAAATATATTTTTTATCATTAGTAATTTGCAGTCGTGCCTAAAAAGCCCAAAAGCCCCACATTTATCCCGCTTGCGGCAACACCAACTCCGCATAGAGGACAGCAAAAACAGGAGCCGCAGGAACAACATTAGGATACAGGGAGTGCCGGAAGCAACCTCAGGTACTGATCTAAAACTCACTGTCGTTTCTATCCTCAACCAGGTCCTGGGCAGGGAAGTTACATCCCCTATTGAACTGGACAGAGTGCATAGAGTGGGAGGCATGGGGGGAGACCGCAGCGACCGCCCCCGCGATGTCCTATGCCGGGTTCATTACTATACCCTCAAGGAAGAGATTATGCGTAAAGCCTAAAGTTTTTTCAAACACTGATTAGATATATGCCATGTTCTTCTATAACCTAAAATATTAAGTATTCAATATACTATGATAGACGGGTGTGATACATATACATTATATATGCCTGCTATGTTGTCGGGTTCACAACTCAGACCTCTCTAATCCGACCTCCCTCCCCAAATAGGTTTAGCACGATTTGTGCCTAGCACGTGATATTTCACAGAGTGTTTTGCTGCTGCGAACACATTAGATTTTGTTTTGAGACACCTTTCCCAGGTGTCCTCTAAATAGCCATTCTCCATTCCTCTTCCCCTTTTGCAACTACCTTCTCTTTTCCGTATCTTCCCCAACCGCCTCCCCCTCTTTTTCTAGACTTTCAAATTCTTTTCTATTTCTTCGCTCCACCATGGCCTATACAGTGTTGTCTCACCCTCGACTAAAATTATGTTCATACAATGTAAATGGACTCAATGTTGCCTCTAAACGGGGACAAATTCTATATCAAATGCATAAATGCCAAGTTAATGTACTCCTCTTGCAGGAGACGCACTTTCAATCAGCCTCCACCCCTTGCTCTAACAGATATTTTAACAGATGGATCCATAGTACTAATCCATCCCAGAAAACTAAGGGAGTATCTGTAGCTTTTTACAAAAGCCTCCCCGTTGATTTGTTAGATCATCTCTCCGACCCTCAGGGAAGGTACGTCTTTGTGAAATTTTTGCTGTGGGGAGTTAAATTTACGATAGCTAATATATATTTGCCAAATGTTAACCAAGTTCCATCAGCTTTGCAGTATCTGAAGATCCTATCTGAATTCATGGAGGGCAAACTCATCCTCGGTGGAGATTTTAATACTCCCCTGGAGCCAACATTAGATTCCTCCACTTCAAGGTCACGTATCTCATTCCCCAAATTGAGGGCCCTGAAACGCGTACTATACGACTTACGCCTTGTAGACGTTTGGAGGGTATTATACCCCAAGACTCGTAACTACACACATTTTTCTCAGGTACACCAGACCTATAGTCGCATAGACTATCTATTGAGTGACCACAGTTGCCTAGACTGGTCTCCTGAGTGTGAAATAGATTCTATGATCTGGTCAGACCACTCCCCTATATACTTGACATTCTCGCTCCCCTCCTCACCTATCAAGGAGTGGACATGGCACTTGAATGACTCACTACTAGCTAACTCGGACTGTATTACACGTATCTCGGAAACAATCTCTAACTTTTTTGGGGACCACACACAAGATACCACGTCATTCCCCATCCAATGGGAGGCACTGAAAGCAGTATTACGTGGAACCTTTATTCAATTAGGATCTCGTCTGAAAAAGGAACGCTCAGCCGCTATAGTGGATGCAATCCAGAAGCTCCGAAACCTGGAAACTGACCATAAGCGTTCCCCAACCACCAAAACGCTCACTGAGGTTTCCAAAGCCCGATTACATCTCAGAGGTCTATATGAGGACATTTGCGGACAAACTTGCTTTCCATCAATATAAATTCCAAGACAAGTGTGGCAGGTCACTGGCCCGCTCCCTGCACCCAAAAAAATCCTCTACCTTCACCCCCCATATCCAAGGACCGCATGGAGAATTAATCTCCTCACCTTCTAAGATTGCGCAGACATTCAGGGATTTTTATCAATTCCTATATAACATACCTGTGGCCCAATCGTCAGGCTCCCCCTCTACTACAGAGGAGCACAAGTCCTCTTATATCAGAGAAACTGCGCTCCCCACTTTGGATGAGGACACCATTACTGAACTTGAAACACCTATAACAGCAGATGAAGTTGCGAAAGCCATTGCAAGTACACCAACTGGCAAGAGCCCAGGGCCAGAGGGCTTTACCCCAAAGTTTTATAAATTATTTGCTCCCCTCCTTATTCCTTTCCTCACTAAAGTATTAAATTCTGTATCAGAGGGCTCAGTGTTTCCCCCACAAACACTTGAGGCTCATATTTCTCTTATTCCAAAACCAGAGAAGGACCCGACTTTATGTACAAATTATAGGCCAATATCCTTGATTGGGGTGGATTTGAAGATTTTCGCTAAAGTATTAGGTTACAACCATTGTTGCCCAGTTTGATCCACTTGGATCAAGTAGGATTTGTGAGTGGCCGAGAAGCAAGGGATAACACCCTGAAAACCCTTCTTTTATCCAACTATGCCCGAACCCACGATATTCCTTTATGCCTCTTAACAGTCGATGCAGAGAAGGCATTTGACCGAGAAGATTGGCAATTCCTTCAGTTATCTCTATAACAAATAGGACTTGGAGCCCACATGATCTCAAGGATAATGTCCCTATACTCCTCTCCATCCGCTAGGATAAGACTGAATGGTTCTTTGTCGTCGGCATTCTCTATCTCTAACGGGACACGACAGGGATGCCCCCTATCTCCCCTCCTGTATGTTCTCACCATGGAACATTTAGCCATTGCTTTGCGAAACAATCCCTCTGTGCACGGAATAACAGTCGGACCCACTCAAACTAAACTTGCTCTGTTTGCAGATGACCTTCTTCTATTTGTGACACATCCACACTTGCCTTTAACCTCGGTGATGCAGGAGTTCCAGAGATTCGGGGAAGTCAGTAACTTTAAGGTAAACTATAATAAATCGGAAATTCTCAATATTTCTCTGCCAAAGTCGGACCTACGCAGAGTTTCTACTGCCTTTTCCTTTAAAACAGGATCCACCTCCATCAGATACCTTGGTATTCAGAACCTGGAGAATGTATCCCAACTCTTTTCCAAGAATTTTACCCCCTTACTTCTCAGAACTCAGGCCGATCTGTCTAACTACACATTTAAACGGCTCTCCTGGCTTGGTAGGGTGAACACCTTGAAAATGGATGTCCTTCCCCGGTTCTTGTACCTATTTCAGACAATCCCTATATACATACCTAACTCCTATTTTCGGAAATTGCGCCAGCTATTCTCTAAATTTATTTGGAATTTAGCCCGTCCTAGAATTAGATACAAAACGTTATCTCTTCCGAAAGCGAGAGGGGGAGCTGGAGCCCCGGACGCTTCATTGTACCATAAGGCAGCAATACTTACTTGCATATTGGACTGGTTTCATAACCATACGACTAAGCTCTGGGTTCACTTGGAAAGCCATATGAACTCCATTGATCTCTCAGCTCTTCCATGGACCACACCCGCAATTCGTAGGGGTTCACTCCCCCTCTGTGACCTCACCCGCCAAACGATCCAAATTTGGGATCGCCTAAACTCTGGAGGTAACATATCCAATCCTTCGGGACCTATGACCCCCTTATTTGGGACCCCAGCCTTCCCACCGGCTATGCACGTGGCAAGCTTTGGACCTTGGCGGAAAGAAGACCATAGGAGGCTCAGGTTCTCCGTACAGACCCCACTCTAATGCCAGATACTCCCCCCGAATCGCTTTCTAGATACCCTATGCAATGGCTTCAGAAACAACAACTGACTTCCTATATCCAAACCTTCCAATCAATACAAGATATTCTAGCTGAACCCACAGGATTTGAGGATATGCTCCTCCAAAACGATCCTTCAACACACGTGGTATCACAGCTTTATTCCCTGTTGTTGAATACTCTTCACCCTGATCTCCCACCCTACACGAAGGCTTGGGAAAAAGATCTCCAATACTCCATCTCCCCCATTGACTGGCAAAAATGCTTTATTCTAACACACAAGCTCTCCCTAGCCACTAAAACTCAAGAAAAGGGGTTTAAATTGGTGACGAGGTGGTATAGATGCCCTTCGACAATACATCACTTCAACTTGACAAACCCAGATACTTGTTGGCGATGTTTAAACTCCAGGGGCACCATGCTCCACATTTGGTGGGAATGCTCACCCATACAAAAATTCTGGCAACAGATCTTCCTACTATACTGCAAGCTGATGGCGATGGCTCTCTCTCCTTCACCCGAGATAGCTCTCTTGTCCATGCTCCCGGGCACGCTCAAATCCATTAAAAAAGATGTATTACGCCATTTCTTGGCTGCTGCTAGAATGGTAATCCCAAGATATTGGAAGTCAAAAACTGTACCTTCCCTGGGGGAGTGGGCTATTGAGGTGGATCGCATCAGGGACCTTGAACGCCTGTTGGCTGAGGAATCTAATAAAGACAACCAGTTCTCTCTTACGTGGACTTCGTGGTCCATGTTCCGATACTCATCGGACTTCATCCCCTGGGCAGAGGGCAACCTGGACGGTACCGCCCCAAGACCATGCTGGAGCGACTCCTGTTCCTAACCTTTCTGTTTCTCTACTTTCCCCCTAATCCTTCTCCTTTTCATATCAATGTACTCCTTAAAATCCAGATTCAGAATACGACTTGCACAAGCTAACCCTATACAACATAACAGGTTCCTGGAATAAGTTGATTGTAAAAACACACAAAGTTTACATGTAATCCCCTCCCATATATGGTGAGGGCTCTTTGGTTATCCTTGTTATATCTCATTATGCTAAGTAAAACAATGTTTTTTCCTTGTGATCTGCACACATAACGTACTACAATATGTATCCTGCAAATACACTGGATCTATTGTTATTAACACTACTACTACTAATGATGTATATGTGAAGTACATTTTCTTGTATGCTTTTTTTCAATAAAATAAGATTGAATTAAAGTAACACAGTGCCGTATCAGAAAATAATGGTCATGAAGGGGGGTAAATCTTCCAGAGGTCACGTGGTAAAACAATATTTGCTAATAATATGCTAATAAATTCCACAAATGTATTAGGAGATAGATATGAATGTATTCAAGAGAAGAACTCAATACATACAACCTTTTTAAGCTGAATGCAAGGAAACAGCTAAATAAGTACCGTATTTATCGGCGTATAACACGCACCGGCGTATAACACGCACCCCAATTTAGGAGGGAATTTTAAGGAAAAAAAAACTTTTAGGAGGGAAGTTGAAGGGAAAAAAAACTTACATTTAAACGCCCATCATTGCAGCCTTGTCAGTGCAGCCTTGTCAGTGCAGCCATGTCAGTGCAGCCTTGTCAGTGCAGCCTTGTCAGTGCAGCCTTGTCAGTGCAGCCATGTCAGTGCAGCCATGTCAGTGCAGCCTTGTCAGTGCAGCCATGTCAGTGCAGCCTTGTCAATGCAGCCTTCCCCAGTGCAGACTTCCCCAGTGCAGCCTTGTCAGTGCAGACTTCCCCAGTGCAGACTTCCCCAGTGCAGACTTCCCCAGTGCAGCTTTACCCAGTGCAGCCTTCCCCAGTGCAGTCTTCCCCAGTGCAGCTTTACCCAGTGCAGCATTCCCCAGTGCAGCTTTCCCCAGTGCAGCCTTCCCCAGTGCAGCCTTCCCCCAGTGATCCCAGCCATTCTGGGCTTTAAAATCGCCGATCGCGATTTGAAAATGGCGCCCCCGGCGCCGAAATACACAGTGCCGGTCCTCGGCTCTTTCCGGCGGCTGTTGTTCATTTTCGGCTCCACTCGTAGTCCCGAGCGGAGCTATCCGAACCTAGCCGAGTAGGTTCGGATAGCTCCGCTCGGGACTACGAGTGGAGCCGAAAATGAACGACAGCCGCCGGAAAGAGCCGAGGACCGGCTCTGTGTATTTCGGCGCCGGCGGCGCCATTTTCAAATCGCGATCGGCGATTTTGAAAATATGACAGGTCGGATCGCAGGGGATCGGCGTATAACACGCACCTGCCACTTTCCCCTGATTTTAAGGGGAAAAAAGTGCGTGTTATACGCCGATAAATACGGTAGATTAAATACATATTAGAGAGCTGTTTTACTTGCCTAAGTATTTGTACAATAAATTCTGAACTTTACACAGATCTGTCTGGTAAGACAGCCAGGTTGGTGACCTAACTTTTCTCTACAGCGGTTTTTGAACACATACAGATCACCTCCCTGCTCCCAGCCTATGACAGAAAACAAATGTGATCACTTCCCTGACATACTGTATCTTCCTTTCAGCATGTCAGCATCTATGCATATAGCACACTTCATTGGCTCTTAATGTTGCCCTCCCTCTGTCTGTGTAAATGTTGGTGTGTAGGTGCAGGACAGTAGTTGCTTTCAAAAATATATTCTTAGATTGTTTATTACATATAGAACAGAATGGCTTTTATTGAGAGAACCAGAAAGAAATCCATGCAGGCAAATGTGATTATACAGATTAGCAAGACATATTGTTTTCTATTGGAAACTAAATATAACACTTGTATAATGTTCAATTAGCACTAGATACATGGAAATAAACAGGGTTAATACAACGTAAAAGCCATTAATTAAAGCTCTGTGCATGTTTATATTTATATATTATTATACTGACAAATGTTAATGTATCTTTGAAAACAATGTTATTAGTATTTTGTAATATATAAATGAAGTTTATATCATATTTATAACACAGACACTAGAGTGTGCGTATGAGTGTTTTTAAATGATTAGCCCTTTAGAGGGTAGCCACTTTTTTCAAACATTACTATTTTTAGGTTTATATTTGTACCCCCTCTCCCATGTGTGTTAGGGCCTGTATTGACAGGCTTTGGGCTTGTGTCAATGAAATCAATTTTACCTGTCTGATTTTATCAAACTGGGATGCATTACAGATCATAAAAAAAAGGAGAGAGGTTAAAAAATATACTAAAAATAAAAAATGAAACAGAAAAATATTTTTTTTCTTTCTGAACAATTTAAGTAAAATTTTTTTTAACTGTTTTTTAAAAAAAAAACTATAACTTATGAAGATTTCATATAACAGAATTTGTTGTCCAGCCTCCCTTGTGGTGTTTTTTCGTATGTGCCCTGTTTTGTTTTATGCCTTTTTTGAAGTTCTTCACCCGTTAATGTTTTGACTTGTCAGTTTTTAAACATACATGATAACCTATCTAACAACACTTATTTAGGTTGGCTCCATGAGATACCAGCTAATTTGACTATGAGGGAGGAGCCACCGCCCACACTCCTGCCCATCTCCCCTATAAATCAGGCACTAGAGAACATGCCCTCTTTCCTTATGGTTTGACAAAGGGGTGTAGCCCCAAAACACGTGACCACACCCCCTTACAGGGTGAGATCATTACCTCATCCCAGCTGAGATTGCCAAACCAGCTGAGGATACTGAGAAGCCACCGCTGTACCGTGTTACACACAGTTTAGCTTTTCCTGTCACTGCCTGTCTGCATCCACCCAGCCGCTTTCTGGCTGAACTCATATCAGAAGAGTGCCAAGCAAGCCAAGGACGCCGAGATGCCGATGCACACCACGCCGCCGATTTTTCCACTCTCCAGCGCTTCTCTCTCACCACCCAGCACCTTCCCGGCTTATCTCTACACAACACCAGACACTTGCCTGCCGATCTCTGCTTGAGATGTCAAGACCTCCACATAAGACAAGTTGACATTTCCTCCATTACATGTGAGTGCAATATTTATTCATTACCTAATAGTTGTTTCCAACACTCTACAGATAAATGCACCCTCTGCTTTTTTCTCTTTTCATGAATACAAGGCATGTTTATCTAAATTCAGTAGAGAGTTGAGAGAAAGCTCAATCCACTGGACCAGTGGGGATACAGACACCTGAACACATCATACAAGTTTGTGTTTAACGCTCAACTCTAGGTTTGATTAACCTTACAGGTTTCAAGCAAGCAAACATTCTCATTCCTCAGTATTATTTAATTTTATCCCCACTCTACTCTGATCACTTTAAATAGATCTGCTTACACCCCTTATTTATCATCAGCTCAAACAAATAAATGTATATACTGTATATCAAGAGTGCAGTGCTTCTCCCTTCTAATTAGAATGCAAAAAAAACACAAAAAAAATCAAATAAAAAACATCTATGCATGCTATCCCAATGAAAACTCTTACTTATATACATGACCAAATGTGATATCCATATACGCATTATATATGAACAAATAATCTCTGTTTTCAGCTGCGTAAGGATCTTAGACAGCTGGGGCAGAGAAGCAGCAGCACATTGATCTTCATAGTGAATAGCTGTGTATGTGTGTGTGTGTGGGGGGGGGGGACATGTCAGCACAAGCCTGATCATTGGAGGAGAGTAGGCTGAGTTCCAAGCACAACTAGAAAACTGACCAACAGGCCAATAAGGCCTATTTATATTAGTTTATATTTGCAGGTAGTAAAAAAAAAAAAAAAGCTGTTACATATATTACAGAAAATGCTATCAGTTTAAAGTTTTGTCTGCAAAGAGATTACATTGAAGTGTGAATAGTATCTCTTTTTATTATTTTGAATTAACAAATGCTTCATTCCTACACCCAAACCAAGCCATGTCTTTGCCCTTAAAAACAACACAGGCCCTTTAAAATGTACATCAGTTAAAATAACTATCCAAATTATTCTATTATTCACTTATCTCTAAAGCAATTTACACTTTAAAGAATCCTCCAAAATGCATATTTTAATATCTAATGTGGAAATATAAAATCAGTGCTTTTGAGTAACCTACTTTTAAAGTTGGCTGAAAATGTCTGCATATTTTTGTGCTCATGACAAATTAGACTTTATCACACGTGTGAGAATAATTCATGACTTTTTTTCATTAAAATTTTCCAGCACCTTAACAAGAAGGTTCTTGTTCATATCAGATCAGCCTAGTTAAGTGTTTTTGTGAGCTACACGCATGTAGTGAGGCTCAGACATAGTTTGTTTTCAGTTACAGTTATGTATTTCATGTTACAAGTGCATTTAAAATAGGTTGGGTAGCAAACCAGATGAGGAATATTTTTAGAAGTGGTTAATCTAGTATGCCATGAAAGTTTATTAAATATCAGAACTAGTAACCCAACAATTTTTAATGCACATAAATAAATAATAAGAAACAACTATGTTCAAACCTAAAAATACAGCAAATTGCATCAGTACATTGGCATGTTTGTTAGGTTTTTTAACCACTTCATGAAGTATAGTGTGTTCATGTCTTTTACAAGATGGGTTATTTGTTTATATATTACAGGAAATTGTTTATATTGAACCTTTCTAGATAGACTATGCACTAGGCGTGCGCACAGGGTATGCCGGGTATGCCTGGGCACACCCTAATGTGTGTCCTAAGATCTGCCTGTGAGACACTTTCCCATTGAGCAGTCAGCGAGGCATGTAAGAGCTGCTCAGTGCATGAAACTGTAATGTAATGTCACTGCTTGCAGACACCAGCAGTCAAAACTCGGCGCTGATGTCAGGGGTGGGTGGGACCGAACAGCTAGCCTATCAAACACAAGCCAAAGGGATGGGGGCTGGGCAGAGCCACATACACGGAGCAGCCCGCCCAGCCCTCATCCCATTGGCTTTTGTTTGATAGGCTAGCTGTTCGGTCCTGCCCACCCCTGACATCAGCACCAAGTTTTGACAGCTGGTCTCTGCAAGCAGTGACATTACATTACAGTTTCACGCACTGAGTGGCTCTTACATGCACAGCTGACTGCTTTATGGGAGGCTACCCCTCTCCTAGGTCAGTGCCAATCGGTGCCGCCTATCAATGCCAACCAATGCCACCTATCAGTGCCAACCAATGCCATCTATTAGTGCCACCTATCAGTGAAAATCAGTGCCCATCAGTGCCACCTGTCAGTGCCAATCAGTGCCACCTGTCAGTGCCCATCAGTGCCAATCAGTGCCACCTGTCAGTGCCCATCAGTGCCACCGGTCAGTGCCAACCAGTGCCAACCAATGCCACCTATCAGTGCCCATCAGTGCTGCATATCAGTGCCAATAAGTGCTTCCAATCAGTGCCACCTATCAGTGCCAATCAGTGCTGCCTATCAGTGGCTTGTGTTTGATAGGCTAGCTGTTTGGTCTCGCCCACCCCCGACATCAGTGCTGAATTTTGACAGCTGGTCTCTGCAAGCAGTGACATTACATTACAGTTTCAGTGCCAATCAGTGCTGCCAATCAGTGCCCATCAGTGGTGCCAATGAGTGCCCATCAGTGCTGGCTATCAGTGCCAACTAATGCCATCAATCAGTGCCCATCAGTGCTGCCGATCAGTGCCGCCTGTCAGTGGCTTGTGTTTGATAGGCTAGCTGTTCGGTCTCGCCCACCCCTGACATCAGCACTGAGTTTTGACAGCTGGTCTCTGCAAGCAGTGACATTACATTACAGTTTCACGCACTGAGTGGCTCTTACATGCATAGCTGACTGCTTTATGGGAGACTACCCCTCTCCTAGATCAGTACCAATCTGTGCCGCCTATCAATGCCAACCAATGACACCTATCAGTGCCAACCAATGCCACCTATCAGTGGCAATCAGTGCCCATCAGTGCCACCTGTCAGTGCCCATCATTGCCAATCAGTGCCACCTGTCAGTGCCAACCAATGCTACCTACCAGTGACAATCAGTGCCCATCAGTGCTGCATATCAGTGCCAATCAGTGCTTCCAATCAGTGCCACCTATCAGTGCCAATCAGTGCTGCCTATCAGAGCCAATCAGTGCCCATCAGTGCTGCCTATCAGTGCTGCCAATCAGTTTTGCCTATCAGTGCCAATCAGTGCTACCAATCAGTGCCAATCAGTGCCCATCAGTGGTGCCAATGAGGGCCCATCAGTGCTGGCTATCAGTGCTGCCTATCAGTGCCAACCAATTCCATCAATCAGTGCCCATCAGTGCTGCTGATTAGTGTCGCCTATCAGTGTCCATCTGTGCTGCCAATCAGTGCCACCTATCAGTGCCAACCAATGCCACCTATCAGTGCCAATCAGTGCTGCCTATCAGTGCCAATCAGTGCTTCCAATGAGTGCTGCCTATCAGTGCTTTCAAGCAGTGCCACCTATCAGTGCCCATCAGTGCTGCCTATCAGTGCCCATCAGTGCTACCAATAAGTGTTGCCTATCAGTGCCATCTATCAGTGACCATCAGTGCTGCCAAATCAGTGTTGCCTATCAGTGCTATCTATTAGTGACAATAAGTGCTGCCTATCTGTGCAGCATATTAGTGTGCATCTGTGCTGCCAATTAGGGATGAGCCGAACACCCCCCGGTTCGGTTCGCAGAAGAATTTGCTAACAGGCAAAAAATTTGTTCGAACACCGTTAAAATCTATGGGACACAAACATGAATAATAAAAAGTGCTCATTTTAAAGGCTTATATGCAAGTTATTGTCATAAAAAGTGTTTGTGGACCCGGGTCCTGCCCCAGGGGACATGTATCAATGCAAAAAAGTTTTAAAAACGGATGTTTTTTCTGGAGCAGTGATTTTGATAATGCTTAAAGTAAAACAATAAAAAACATTTTTTTTTTACATTTTGGCGTGGGGTTCCCCTTAATATCCATACCAGACCTGAAGGGCCTGGTATGAAATTTAGGGGGACCCCCCACGCATTTTTTTTTTTATATTGGTTCGGGGTTCCCCTGTGGGGAAATCCCATGCTGTTTTTATCAATGAACTTTTATGTGTATTGTCAGACCGACAATTCATTAATAGCCGCGAATAGTTTTAAATGACCTTTTTTTCTTTGAAATGTCATTTTGCTGTCAGACTGTTCTAAACATGGGAAACATGCGCCCCTTTACAGGCATACTATAGACACCCCCCAGGTAGTAAATTTTATAGGAATATTACACTTTTATTGTTTCACTTTAAGCATAATTAAAATCACTGCTCCCAAAAAAACGGCCATTTTTAAAACTACTTTTTGCATTGATACATGTCCCCTGGGGCAGGACATTTTTTATGACAATACCATGCATATAAGCCTTTAAAATTAGCACTTTTTATTTCTCCCATAGACTTTTAAAGGGTGTCCTGTGGCTTTCGAATTTGCTGCGAACACCCCAAATTGTTCGCTGTTCGGCGAACTGGCGAACAGTCGAACAGTCGATGTTCGCGTCGAACTCATGTTCAACTCAAACTCGAAGCTCATCCCTACTGCCAATCAGTGCCCATCAGTGCTGCCTATCAATGCCCATCAGTGCCCATCAGTGCTGCCTATCAGTACTGCATATCAGTGCCCATCAGTGCCTCCCATCCATGCCGCCCATCAGTGCTGCCTATCAGTGGTGCCAATTAGTGCCAATCAGTGTCACCAAGCAAAGCCTATCAGTGCCCATCAATGCTGCCAATCAGTGCCAATCAGTGCTGACAACCAGTACTGCCTATCAGTGGCCATCAGTGCTGCCAATCAGTGCTGCCTATCAGTTAGAACCACAAGCACACATGCACAATGTATTTTTTTCCAAGCATTAGGCCCCTTGCACATGGCTTTAGGTACAGTGTGTCCCTCCCTTTGTCCCTGAATACACAAATCCCTAAACTTGGGTTACCACCCCTTACAGCATTCAGTCCCAGCCATCCACAGCCTGCCAAAGATTTTCACAGGCTGCCTACAGTAGGGCTGAATATGGTATACAAATATCAGTATAAAATTATGTCTCTTGAGTCGATTAGATATCTTCCATTCCTCAAGTGCTAATCCCTTTAAAACATTTTAATTGTATAAAAAACTTGGTTTAAACTTTTCAATCTAAAAATGTATAATGCTTTTGCCATTTTTTTGCTAGGATTGCTTTTTTTAATTATATGAGTCCCCTTTAGATAAGGAACATTTTAAGTTTCAGGGACATGTCAGTTAAACAAGTAACCTTCTGTCTTTGCAGTCATAATAATAAAATCCACAAATTCCTTACAGGACAGGTAGGAAACCCTATGACAGAAGAACTTAACACATGCAACCTTTCTTTTTGCAAGGTTTATTGGGGAACTACAGGAAATTAAAAAAATGATGCCCATATGAAATATAATGAATGTTTTTTTACCTACTAAAGCATTTCTTTTTCTGCCCACCCAGTTCTTGGATTTACAGTACATAGTCCTTCAACACAGAACAGCTGAGCAAGTGACAGCACATTAGTTACAGTTATGGACTCTTGAAAGGATACACTGTTTTCCTCTTTCTATCTCCAGCGTACTGACTGAGCAGTGAAAGAGCAGCAGTACACTGGTGATGTCATGAAACTTCTAACTTTGCTCCCTCCTTCTATACATAGGTGGTTAATTATATGGTTGATTTTTTTTAACATCACTAAATCTTTTTGTAAACCCCATAGGTGTAGATCCTTGTCAAGGTACTGGTTTGATAAACAAGTAAGAGACAACTAGATACAAGTGGAATGGGGTAAACAATTTTATGAAAAACCAGAACCGGAGAGACCCTCTTTAAGTCGAACAATTCTTTGCTGTTGTGGGAATAGATTTGTATTGTTTCCTGATTATTGTTAACAGCTGGTGGTGTCATGAAACTTCTAACTTTGTTCTCTCCTTCTATACATAGGTAGTTAATTATATGGTTGATTTTTTTTAACATCACTAAATCTTTTTGTAAACCCCACAGGTGTAGATCCTTGTCAAGGTACTGGTTTGATAAACAAGTAAGAGACAACTAGATACAAGTGGAATGGGGTAAACAATTTTATGAAAAACCAGAACCGGAGAGACCCTCTTTAAGTCGAACAATTCTTTGCTGTTGTGGGAATAGATTTGTATTGTTTCCTGATTATTGTTAACAGCTGCTTAACTCTGTCTCATGAAGAGGAGACAATAACTGGGTACACATTAACCACCTTTAGTGATGAGCTAATCTGGAGGTTTAAAAAGGGCAGCAAAAAGTCTAACAAACCCCAACATGGCGAAACTAAACCTGAACCTGAACACCATAAAATCAATCTTGTTATTTTTTTCTGGACTTTTTCAAGGCCAGCTTGTGAGCTCTTGTTTAAAAATGACATTAATAGCTGTGCACTGCCATGGGGGACATGTACCAATGCAAAACAGTTTTTGAAAAAAAAAAAAAACGTTTAGTAAGGAGTGGGTCTTTTAATGGCTTAAAAGGCAACATTAAAAACAGAAAAATCCTTTAAAAAACATGCTAAATGATAGTGTCACAGTCTACAATAAGGCTCGGAGGCCAGTGGTTGTAGCACTGAGGCACATTACCCAACTGGATTACCAAACACAAGCAGATACCCCTATGGGATGATGTGGGATCACCCAAGGCGCCTGGTCTAAGCACTAGCTGGTCTTCACCAGAGCTCCTGAGGGTGGAGATGGGTTTTACTGCATGCTAGTGCCATGTCATGGCCCCTGGATTGCCCCAGCAGCAAGAGAGCAAGTTGGGTTAGGTGGATGAATCAGGTAGGAAACATGCATAAGTGTAATCAATATACAAGCCAAAAATTCAGTAATGAGTAGTAGCTGGATGGGTTCAGTCAGAAGCATAGTCAATGTACAAGCCAAAAGGACAGCAGCAAGTAGCAGCTGACTGGAATCAGGCAGAAGTGTAGTTGATGAACAAGCATAAGGGTTGATAACTGAATCTATTTAAAACCGAGCTCTTAATATTTCCTTCCCCACGTGCCCCTTCCCCTGACTTCCCTGTCAAGATCAATGGCACATCTATCAGTTCGTCCCCACATGCCAGGGTGCTAGGGGTAACCTTAGACTCTGAATTGTCCTTTCAGGCCCACATCCAATCCCTGTCCAAATCATGCCGCCTTAGCCTCCGCAATATTTCCAGAATATGCCCCTTTTTAACTAATGACTCCACCAAGCTTCTAATTCACTCCCTGGTTATCTCTCGCTTCGACTACTGCAACTCCCTCCTCATTGGATTATCTACATAAACTATCCCCCTTCAGTCCATAATGAATGCTGCTGCAAGACTTATCCACCTTACCAACCATTCAGTGTCCTCCACCCCTCTCCGCCAATCCCTTCCCTGGCTTCCACTCACCCAACAAATAAAATTCAAAGTACTAACAATAATTTACAAAGCCATCCATAACTCTGCCCCCAGCTACATCACTAACTTAGTCCCAAAATATCAACCAAGCCGCTCTCTTCAGTCCTCCCAAGATCTCCTGCTCTCTAGCTCCCTTGTCACCTCCTCCCATGCTTGCCTCCAGGATTTCTCCAGAGCTTCTCCCATCCTTTGGAACTCCCTACCCCAATCTTTCAGACTGTCCCGTAATCTATTCATCTTTAGATGATCTCCCTCTCTTTAAAGATACCTATCCTGCTTCTAACTAATACACTGTTTTACTTCCTTTATCAGCTCATCCCCCACAGCTATTACCTTTTATATCAATTAACCCTCCCTTTAGACTGTAAGCTCTAATAAGCAGGGCCCTCTGATTCCTCTTGTACCAAATTGTAATGTAACTGTAATGTCTGCCTTTATTTTTTAAAGAGCTGCGCAAACTGTTGGCGCTATATAAATCCTGTATTATAATAATAATAACAAGTGGGGACAGCAATAGATATGCAAGGAGCAAGATATAAGCTGGAGAGAGCACAATAATTGGGTAAGCAGAAAGTGTAAAGACATGGTTTCAAGAGAAAGTTCATAGGAGGAGCAAAGAATTCAAGTTCCAACAGAGATTCAACAGAGACAAGATATAAAACAGGAATGTGCATGGTAGCAGACAACTAGCTGTCCAACATTCCAAATGGTAACATGAGAAGAGCCTCAGTCAGACACTGCAGAGGTCCTAGGTTCAGATCCAGATCCTGTTATACAGATTCCCACTGACTTCAGTTTTTCAACAAACCAAGGGATGTCATTTAGGGGTGGTAGCACCTATTGATTCTATTTGATTCCAATGTAAAAAACCCCGGGCTTTTATCTTGTTTATCTCTGTATGCTGCCTAACCTGACTTTTGGAGCGTATCCTGGTTTTGTTTAGAAAATGAAACAAAACCTTTTTTTAAACATTCCTAAAACAGATGTGTTTTTAAAAAAAATATTGGAATGGGAAGCAGCTATAGATTTGTTAAGAGCTTACCATTTCGTAGCATTGCATATTGCACTTCAATAATTTAATATTTATTCCCAGTGTATATCCTTTATATTAGAGAAGAGACTACACTGTGCAAGAGTACCTTGACACTGTATTTTGGTTATCCCATATATTTGCAAATGATAGGTTCATGCAATATGCAGGACCAACATGGGAGAGCTCAAAGGGGAATGCATGTTTCCTTATGTTTTCTGTAGGTTTGCTATTGGTTACAGCAACAGCTTCTCCTGCGCAGCAACAAGCAGCTGATTGGAGGAAATTGGCGGTTTACATAGCCCGCCTTTCTGAAGAAGATAAAAGGGGCAGTCCGGCCGTTAGGCAAGCAGACCCTGTGAAACCAGACCGGGACTCGGAAGTATGAAGTGCCGCTCACCTGAGAGGAGGGAGAGCTTGCTCCGCAGCCTCATTGAAAAAGCCGAAGGCTCTGGAGGTGAGGAGTGGCTTATACAATGCCTGGAGGACGGACGTTCCGAGACTCTGCCCGGGCCATCGAATGTTACAGCCCAGGAAAAGATGGAGGAGCCAGAAGCGGGCATGCGCAGTCCGCGCCAGCAGCCAGGGAGAAGAAAGAAGAGGCAGAGAACGAAGGCTTCTCCTCAGCCCAAAGGAAAGGAGAGAGCTGGCAGCGTTCCTCACAGGAATGCACCTCCAATGGAAAAGAATACTGCTACTCAGCCTGCATCTGCTGCGGCCAGAAGTGAGCAAACTAGGAGTCTGCCTGTTGGTGAGACACTCTCTGATGTTAATGTGACTGAATTTAATGTTCGTGTTAAAACCTTATCTAGTATGTTACACAAGTTTAAAGGGGCACACACAGTTGGTGCTTTTGTTGAGGAGGCTGAAGGAGCACAGTATTCTGGTGCTTTGAATGATACTGATACTAGTAATGATTTAAAAGGGGCACAGTTACATGGTGCTTTTTTACAGCAGGATGAGAATCTTTTTCAACAGAATGCGATAGATGATATAAGTCCAATTTGGCATAATATGATAGAGAACCCCCTTGGTGAGAATTTAAAAAATAGTACAGGTAGCATGGCCCGCAAGCCGGTTCAGGTTCGCAAATCTGTTATGCCTTCTGCATGCTCTGGTCATTCTATAGTTGCAGAGTCCTCCTTTAAGGCGCCTATGCCATGTGAAATATCACCGCTAGGTTTCCACTTATCCACCTCTGTCAAAGAAAAAATGTGGGGGGGGTGATTTTATTGATCTGTTGTCATTATTGCCAGCTTCCAAAGAGTTTCTAGCTAAATCTGACAGGAAATCAGATGAGCACACAGAAGAGGATAGGCAGAGGGCTGTCCCCATAACCTTTCAGAATTGGCAGCAGGCTTTTTGCATTTTTGCAGCTGTGTTGGGAGAACAATTTCAACACGTGGACACAGTTTCTGAAGCCTTCCGTAATTTTGGTGGTACAGCCTGGTTCACCTATGATGAGAATTTCAGGCAGAAATTAGCAGTTCACCCTACCTTGCAATGGGGATGCAAGGATGTGGGTTTATGGTTGAATCTCATGCTACCACAAAAGCCGCAATTCACACCGAGAGCAGTGCCTAGCCCACAAAATGTCTTTCGTAAAGGCTCCTGTTTTGCCTTTAACGAAGGACAATGCAAATTCTTATCAAACTGTAGGTATAGGCATGAGTGCTCTTACTGCAATGGGAACCATTCTGCGAGTAGATGTTTCAAAAAATCATCAGCAGCTTCTCTCCCATCCTTTCCACGCGATGCTGGTGGAAAAGGCCAAGACGCCGGTGAGCCTGCTAAGCATGCAACCGTGGTTAGATCGTTATCCAGACCGCACGATGGCACGGTTGCTAACTGATGGTTTCAGGGACGGTTTCTTGGTCCCCTCCTTTGCAGGGACTGGATGCACTTTGGTTAGAAATTTACGCTCTTCTATGAGTCAACCTGAAATTGTACAAGAAAAAATCTCTAAGGAAGTGGCAGAAGGAAGAGTAGCTGGACCTTTTTCTTGCCCACCTTTTAAAAACTTCCATCTCTCCCCCTTGGGCATTGTTCCTAAAAGAGAACAGGGTAGTTTCAGGCTTATTCACCATTTGTCGTATCCAGAGGACGCTTCACTTAATGATGAGGTTGCAGAGGCTATAGCTCCTGTTTCATACTCTTCCTTTGATGAAGCACTGGAGCTTTTACGTCGCTTTGGGCATGGTGCACTGTTAGCAAAAGCGGACATCAAATCTGCCTTTCACCTGCTACCGGTGCATCCACAAGGATTCAATTCCCTGGGTTTCCATTTTCAGGACCAATTTTATTTTGATAAATGTATGCCCATGGGCTTCTCGTTATCGTGCTTTTATTTTTGAGTCTTTCTCAAAATTTTTGCATTGGGTTCTGTCTGAATGTTCCCCTAATGGGGGTATTCTACATTATTTAGACGATTTTTTATTTTTGGGCCCAGCAGACTCCCCCATATGTTTGGAGTCGCTGAACAAATGTTTTCATATTTGTGATTCCTTTGGTATTCCCATTGCTCATGAAAAAACGGTCTTTCCTGCATCCACTTTAGAATTTTTGGGGATCACTATCGACTCATCATTGATGGAGTTCAGATTGCCCGCGGATAAATTGCATCGTATGAGAATAATGATCTCGTTATTCTTGTCAAAGCGCAAAGTTTTGTTTAGAGGCCCAATCCCTATTGGGTCTGTTTGCATTTGCAGCTAGGGTTATTCCCATAGCTAGAATTTTTTCCAGACGTTTTGCTTTGGCTATTAAAGGTTTTAAGAACCCTTGTTCTCATGTTTGCATCTCTAATGCCCCGTACACATGGTCGGACTTTGTTCGGACATTCCGACAAAAAAATCCTAGGATTTTTTCCGACGGATGTTGGCTCAAACTTGTCTTGCATACACACGGTCACACAAAGTTGTCGGAAAATCCGATCGTTCTGAACGCGGTGACGTAAAACACGTACCTCAGGACTATAAACAGGGCAGTGGCCAATAGCTTTCATCTCTTTATTTATTCTGAGCATGCGTGGCACTTTGTCCGTCGGATTTGTGTACACATGATCGGAATTTCCGACAACGGATTTTGTTGTCGGAAAATTTTATATCCTGCTCTCAAACTTTGTGTGTCGGAAAATCTGATGGAAAATGTGTGATGGAGCCTACACACGGTCGGAATTTCCGACAACAAGGTCCTATCACACATTTTCCATCGGAAAATCCGACCGTGTGTACGGGGCATAAAAGTATCAAAGAAGATTTAAAAATCTGGGATTCATTTCTTTGCAACTTCAATGGGTCCACAGTGTGGCAACAATCCTTTACAAATGATTTTCAGTTAAATTTCTTTACAGACGCTGCTGGTTCATCAGGTTTTGGCACCTTTCTGGATGGCCATTGGTGTGCTTCTAGGTGGCACTCTAGTTGGTTGCAACAAGACATTTTGCACAATATAGTCCTCCTTGAGTTGTTTCTGGTTATAGTTTCAATTGTGATCTGGAAAGAACAGTTTGGGAATTGTAGGATTATTGTAAATACAGATAATAAAGGTGTACTATTTGCTATCAATATGCTTTCATCTAGATCAGAGCTAGTTATCAAACTTTTACTTTTTTAGTGTTGCACTGCATGAGATTCAATATCTGGTTAAAAGCCCGACATATTCCTGGGATTGATAATAACATAGCTGACGCCTTATCTTGTTTACTGTTCCGGAAATTCCAGGAGTTGGCCCCATCGGCGGATCAGTGTGGAACCCCTTGCCCGGATTTCCTCTGGGGCTTGATCTGGGACTGATCTCTGCACATCTTCGTAACTCGGTAGCACGTAAGACATGGCTGGAATATAGTCTGGCCTGGTCAAAATGGTTTTTCTTTTTGCTCTTGCAGGCGTATAGATGTCTTGGAAGTGAACACATATGTATCTTTAGCTTTTGTGTCTTTTCTAATTCAGTCTGACCTTAGTCCTGCCTCCATTAGCAAGGTGTTGGCAGGTGTTTCCTTTTTTCTAAAATTTGCAGGCATGCCAGCCCTGTCCTCCTTTTTTTAGGTTAGTCAGGTCCTCAAAGGATTCAAGAATTCACGCTCTACCCAGGATTCTAGACGTCCCATTTCAGTTAATCTATTAATCAAACTACTCTCTATATTAGAAGAGATTTGTTTTACTGAATTTGAACTTCTGCTTTTCAGGGCAGCCTTTTCTGTTACCTTTTTTGGTGCCCTTAGAGTTGGAGAACTTACAGCACAAAACAAATCATCTTCAGCCTTCCTGCTGTTTTCTCATGTGTTTATGGAATCAGATTGCTTACAATTTTTTATCTGCTGGTCCAAAACTTTTGGTTTGGGCAATGGTCAGTGGATATATCTGGGTAAATCTCCCAATAAGTTGGTTTGCCCGGTGTCACATACTGCCAGATATATGTCAGTAAGGCCCCCCTCTGATAGTTCCTTTTTTATCCACCAGGACTTGTCCCCTTTGACCCGATATCAGTTTTCTGCTGTGCTATCCTCATGCCTCAAGCGCCTTAACCTCCTAGGTCTCAGATTCTCATCACATTCATTTAGGATTGGGGCCGCCACCACAGCCAATTTGTTGGGATTCTCTCCTGAAGGTCAAAAAAGGGTTGGTAGGTGGGTTAGTAGTAGATATAAAATTTATGTCCGCCCTGAATTGTTAATTGTTTGATTTTCTATGTTCAGATTCTTCTAAATGCACAATCTGGATAGTAGGCCACTCCTACATTTTCTGGGCTGAAAAACAGGCTGTATCCAGGATTTTTATGAACAATTTAGGTTTGGATAGTAATGTCTTTATGGTTTTATGGTCTGGAGTTATTGGCCTCAGATGGTGCAAACGACGTTGGTAAAGTAAGAGTAAGAACATGGGAGCTCCTTTGTGAAATGAAGCAGGATATTTATTCCATTAAACTTTTGTTTCCAAGTACCAATTTGGCCTTCTCTGATATGATTCCTAGACTCCTTTGGTCCCCTTCTGGGAATTTATTTTATGTGGATAGGATTCGGAGACGGCTGAATAGGACCATACATAATTTTTTAGTGTCCTCGGGAGGTGTGTCCTTCGGCCACTTGGAGTTTGAAGGTTTCGTTCCTGGGTTATTTAGGAGGGATTTAGTTCACTTGTCAGACATAGGTCTGGACATATTCAATATGGGCCTGCAAAGTTTAATTGAAAGTGCTGCGATGTTGGGGGGACCTCAGCCAAGGGTTTCTCTCTTGGCCTCGGTCGGTGGGGAATAGTCATCCAGCATTGTCTGGATGGACACAATGTAAAACTTGAGTTGATGTATTATAGCCAAGATGGCTTTATAATTATTTGAAGTTGCGTTATTTCATTATCGGGTTACCCCTTGAACAACATTGTGGCCTAAATTTAATTTTCCATAATAAATAAATTGTTATAAAAAAGGAATACAATGGTTGTTGGTCTTTATTGTAGTATTATCTCCTTTGTGCTAGCCCATGACAGGTCCATGCAATATGCAGGGCCAACATGGGAGAGCTCAAAGGGGAATGCATGTTTCCTTATGTTTTCTGTAGGTTTGCTATTGGTTACAGCAACAGCTTCTCCTGCGCAGCAACAAGCAGCTGATTGGAGGAAATTGGCGGTTTGCATAGCCCGCATTTCTGAAGAAGATAAAAGGAACAGTCCGGCCGTTAGGCAAGCAGACCCTGTGGAACCAGGCTGGGACTCCCACCCGCACTCCCTAATTCTCATATCAGTCATGGTATTGTTTAGTGGGGGAATAGTCGTCCAGCATTGTCTGGATGGACACAGTGTAAAATTTGAGTTGATGTATTATAGCCAAGATGGCTTTATAATTATTTGAAGTTGCGTTATTTCATTATCAGGTTACCCCTTGAACAACACCGTGGCCTAAATTTAATTTTCCAAAATAAATAAATTGTTATAAAAAAGGAATATAATGGTTGTTGGTCTTTATTGTAGTATTATCTCCTTTGTGCTAGCCCATGTATACAACTGAGACCTCTGATTTACTGATAGGAGAATGTAGTGTGGTGTCTCTTAGGAGCAGCACCCTTGAAGCATGATTTACATTGTGTTGAAAACTGCTTCAAACATAACATTGGCTTTGCATGAAGAACATTGGTGAGAAGTGTAGTCTGCCCAGGATTAAAAACAGCTAAAAAGTAATCTAAAAATGAAATGGAAAAAAAAAGTTCCTATAATTGGTACCTAATTTTATAGGTCCTGCCATGGGAGACATTAACAATAAAAGTAATTTTGATTTTTGTATTTCATCATTGGTTTTTTTCCACAGAAAATGATTGGGCATTCAAGATAGGTTGAAATTACTCCTTAAGTAAGCTAGGGCTCGGTATCCATAATGTAATGGAGGTTGCTTAAATGGAACCTTTGTTGTCTCAGTAGCCAATCCTATTGAATGATAATAATAAAAGACAAAACAAGCAATATTACTTTTCATGGGTATCTACAGGGAATGCATACCAATAAGCAGGATTATTGCAATTAAGTATCAAATACAAATTGCTCTCTATCTTTATTTACAAACTTGAAATTCAGTTTTGTTTCATTAAACTTTTTGCTCTGCTAAAAAATTAACCAAAATGCTTATATTTATATAGACAGCTTCACAATTCCATTTGTTTACTAAGCAAACAGATTGATTAATGAGAACAAATATAATTATGTCCTTCATATTAGGAATTTAACCATAAATGTATTTATAGTATAGAACAGAACAGAAAAAAAAACACTAGAAGTGATGGCATGTTCAGTTACATGTCACCACTTTTCCAGGACTCTAGTAATCCACAAGTTTTCACCCATCTTTTAAGGGAGTTTTTGCTTCCTTGAGTATTTTTATTCATTTTTCTTATTTTTTTCAATGAAAAATTATTGGTGATCATTGGGTGTATTCTGATACATTGTATGTATAAACTGCAGTATACATGAAAAAAGATGTTTATTATATTTATTATTATGGTTATTAGAGCTAGTATGCAACAGCAATTATGTGGAGCTGTCATATAAAATGACTTTTTTGGTAGATAATAGCTACAGTATGCATCATTTTGGTGAGTTCATTTGACAAGATGCTAGGTGGTGCTGTGCAGATATAAAATTTCAATTTAATGCTCTGCAGCCATCCTACTACACTCTGCCCCCCTTGATATACAGTGGGGCAAAAACGTTTTTAGTCAGCCACCAGTTGTGCAAGTTCTCCCACTTAAAAAGATGAGAGAGGCATGTAATTGTCATCATAGGTATACCTCAACTATGAGAGCCAAAATGTCGAAACAAATCCAGACAATCACATTGTCTGATTTTTTAAAGAATTTATTTGCAAATTATGGTGGAAAATAAGTATTTAGTCAATATCAAAAGTTCAACTCAATACTATATATATATATCCTTTGTTGGCAATGACAGAGGTCAAACGTTTTCTGTAAATCTTCACAAGGTTGTCACACACTGTTGCTGGTATGTTGGCCCATTCCTCCATGCAGATCTCCTCTAGAGCAGTCATGTTTTGGGTCTGTCGCTGGGCAACACAGACTTTCACCTCCCTCCAAAGGTTTTCTATGGGGTTGAGATCTGGAGACTGGCTAGGCCACTCCAGGACCTTAAAATGCTTCTTACGAAGCCACTCCTTTGTTGCCCGGGCTGTGTGTTTGGGATCATTGTCATGCTGAAAGACCCAGTCACGTTTCATCTTCAATGCCCTTGCTGATGGGAGGAGGTTTGCACTCAAAATCTTACGATACATGACCTCATTCATTCTTTCATGTATACGGATCAGTTGTCCTGTTCCCTTTGCAGAAAAACAGCCCCAAAGCATGATGTTTCCACCCCCATGCTTCACAGTAGGTATGGTGTTCTTTGATTGCAACTCTGCATTCTCTCTCCTCCAAACACGACAAGTTGTTGGTTGGTTTCATCTGACCAGATGACATTCTCCCAATTCTCTTCTGGATCATCTAAATGCTCTCTAGCAAACCTCAGATGAGCCCGGACATGTACTGGCTTAAGTAGGGGGACACGTCTGGCACTGCAGGATCTGAGTCCCTGGCGGCGTAGTGTGTTACTGATGGTAGCCTTTGTTACGTTGGTCCCAGCTCTCTGCAGGTCATTCACTAGGTCCCCCCGTGTGGTTATGGGATTTTTGCTCACCGTTCTTGTGATCATTTTCGGGTCAGATCTTGCGTGGAGATCGAGGGAGATTATCAGTGGTCTTGTATGTCTTCCATTTTCTAATTATTGCTCCCACAGTTGATTTCTTCACACCAAGCTGCTTGCCTATTGCAGATTCGGTCTTCCCAGCCTGGTGCAGGTCTACAATTTTGTTTATGGTGTCCTTCGACAGCTCTTCGGTCTTCACCATAGTGGAGTTTGGAGTGTGACTGTTTGAGGTTGTGGACATGTGTCTTTTATACTGATAACAAGTTCAAACAAGTGCCATTAATACAGGTAATGAGTGGAGGACAGAGGAGCCTCTTAAAGAAGAAGATACAAGTCTGTGAGAGCCAGAAATGTTGCACTTTTGATATTGACTAAATACTTATTTTCCACCATAATTTGCAAATAAATTCTTTAAAAAATCAGACAATGTGATTGTCTGGATTTGTTTCCACATTTTGTCTCTCATAGTTGAGGTATACCTATGATGACAATTACAGGCCTCTCTCATCTTTTTAAGTGGGAGAACTTACACAATTGGTGGCTGACTAAATACTTTTTTGCCTCACTGTACAGTATGTGGGTGTAGTACATGGGCAAGGTTGCATTGTCCTTACATATTGTATGTGTAAACTGCTAAATTTGTGATAAACATCAAATTCATTATATTAGATGTATCACATATGCGTATCACATTGGAGCATGCTATTTGGTAATATGTATAATATACAGAATAATGTACTTTTTGTGCTCATATTCTGTATATTTTAACTATGCATCTTTGCAGTTATGGGGTCACTAGTCAGGTTAGACTCTTTGATCTGGCTAATTTGGTTTGACCCCCCTCTCCTACTGCATACAGATTGCCATACCCTGTTTCTCTAGAGCTGATTGTGTTTGGTTGTGCGTGGGAAAGACAGGCTGGAGTACCTTTGAGTAAGACATGCCATAATTGTGGCTGAAGTCATATGCATGCCCAAGTTGTGTGCTGTGAGCAATGATATCCCTCCTTGGGGCAATGTCAGGAAACCGGAGTGATGGTTGAGGTTCCCTGGCAGACCTGACAGTATACTAGTGCCAGATGGACCTCAGCGAGTTGGTGCAGGCATTTGCTCTTCAGGGACAACTGTTGGGAGAGCAGGCCAACTGTGTGCAGTCATTCGAGGAGAAACTAGGTTCTATCATGGAGATGTTATCCTCTTTGTCTACAGCACATGGGTCCAGTTCTGCTGTACATAGTGAACTAGGGAACCTGTTGCCATGTCTAACCCCCCAGGTTCCCCCACTTCTAAAATACCTCTCCCTGAGAAGTATGATGGTAACCTTTCTGATTGCAGGGGATTTCTCAACCATTGCCAGTTGCATTTTAGAAATCAACCTTTTGTGTTTGCCTCTGCTCAAGCCAAGGTGACATTTATTATTTCTTTGCTAAAGGGCAGAGAATTGTCCTGGGTGTCCCATCTTCTTGAGAAGGAGTCTCCTGTACTCACTGATTACCCCACTTTCGTGAAGACTTTCGGGGAAATATTTGATGTTCCAGGCAGAGTATTTGCGGCCGAGTCCATTATTCTCGTTTTACATCAGGGTAAGCGCACGGTAGCATCCTATGCCATAGTATTTTGCACGCTAGCAGCGGAAACCACCTGGGATAATTGCGCCCTTAAGGCTTCTTTCCGCAGGGGGCTAGCAGAACGCATAAAGGACAAATTGACTTATCGTGAGTTCCCAGTGGGCCTGGAGAATTTTATCAACCTGTGTATCCTGGTGGACACTCAATTCTCTGAGTTAGAGAGAGGGCGCCAAAGACAAAATAATCCTTACAGACTTGGTTATAAGTCTCCTCCTGGGCAAACTCTAGCCCCTAATGTCCCTCGTCCTGTTGGATCTGAGGAGGAACCCATGGATGTAGGGGTTGTGCATTTATCTGATAGTGAATCTACCAAATGCAGGACTCTAGGCCTCTGTCTATATTGTGGGAAGCTGGGTCATGTTCTGCATTCTTGTCCGGTTCCGCCGAAAAACTTCCGGGCTTAATGGGTGATCGAAGAGTCCCATTAGGCCATGCTGTTTTGTGTCCTCTGCTGGAGAGACTATTTGTTCCTATTTCCTCGTCCTGGAATAATCAGTGCTGTTCCTCAGTAGCCTTTATCAATTGTGGTGCTGATGGTGTGTTTCTAGATGCAGCGCTAGTTAAAAGACTCCAGATTCCTATGGTTTCTAAAAACCTACCGCTCTGTGTAACTACTCTCGGTGGAGTCCCTCTTGGTGATGGACTTATTACTCAGAAATCCAAGCCTCTATCTGACCTGTTGGGTGCTCTGCATCAGCAAGTTTTATCTTTTGACCTCTACCTAAATGGAGAACCTATCCTTTTAACCTTCTGGAGACAAAGGCTAGGAAGAAATGTATCGAAGACAATCTCAAGAAGGGTTTTATTCAGCCTTCCACCTCTCCTGTGGGGACAGGGTTCTTTTTTGTGGAGAAAAAAGGTGGAGGACTTAGACCCTGTATTGACTTCAGAGCTCTCAACTGAATTACGGTAAAAAAAAACAGTATCCTCTTCCCTTAATTACTGAGCTGTTTGACCGTGTCCAAGGATCAAAGATCTTTACCAGACTGGACCTTTGTTCTGCATATAATCCCATTGGAATCAAAGCAGGAGACGAATGGAAGACAGCTTTTAGTATTAGAAGGGGGCCTTATGAGTGTCTCATGATGCCATTTGGATGCCCCCGCCATAATCCAGGGGTTTGTAAATTATATTTCCAGGGATCTACTTGACTCTTTTGTTGTCATCTACTTAGATAATATACTTATTCAGCATCATCGGTGCCATGTACGCACTGTTCTCCAACGTTTAAGAGATCATAGGTTGTACACCAAACTTTCTAGGTGCTCATTTGAACAATCGGAAATACCTTTCTTAGGTTATATAATTTTGATTGAAGGATTCCAGATGGATTCCAAGAAACTCAATGCCATCTTACAATGGCCCAGATCTTCCACTTTAAAAGAGATGCAGGGATTTATTGGATTTTGTATCTACTATTAAAAGTTTATCAAGAATTTTTTCAAGATTCTAGCTCCGATCACTGCCCTCACTAAGAAAGGTACCAACTGCTTTCAGTGGTCTCCAGAAGCCTTGGAAGCTTTAGATCACCTAAAGGTGGCCTTTAGCTCTGCCCCTATTCTCCATCATCTTCAGCCTTCAGCTCAATATTTCTTGGCGGTTGATGCCTTCGAAGTAGGTGCCAGAGCAGTGTTATTCCAATGAGAACCTACTTCCAACAAACCACATCCGGTCACCTTCTTCTCCAAGAAGTTCTCTGTCGCAGAACAAAACTATGACATAGAGATTAGAGAACTTTTGGCTATAAAACTAGCATTCTCCGAATGGAGAAATTTATTGGAAGGTACGGAACTTCCTTTTGTGGTTCAGACTAACTATAAGAATCTGACTTACTTGGAGAAAGCCCAAAGACTGGATTCCAGACAAGCCCGCTGGGCATTATTCTGCGCTTGGTTTAACTTTGTAGTAACATACATTCTGGGTACTAAGAACACCAAGGCCGATGCCCTGTCTTGGCAGTTCCCTTGCGAGAATCTTCAAGCTCCTCTGGACCATATTTTTCCTCCTGAACAATTTATTGCTCAACTGGATTCTAATCTTACAAAGGAACGTGTTAGCTGCGCAATCCCGGGCACCTTCTAATCTTTTGGTTCCATCTAACACTTTGTATGTTCCTCAAGAATTACTTGAAGTTTTGCAATGGGCCCATGGACAAAAGATATCCAGGAATCCTGGTATCAAACAAACCTTCTTATGCCTGAAATCCCCTGTTTGGTGGCCTACAATAAGGAGGGATGTAATAGCCTTTGTTAGAGCTTGTACTGATTGTGAGGCCATCAAAATGCCTTGATCTGTTCCTCAAGGTCTACTACAACTGTTGCCTGTTCCTCGTGCTCCCTGAACCCATATTAGTTTGGATTTTATTGTTGACTTCCCTACCTCCCAGAGGGAATACCTTCATCTGGGTTGTAGTAGACAGATTTTCAAAGTTAGCACACTTCATTCCTTTGCCTTCCCTACCTTCTGCTGCAAGCTTGGCCTTATCCTTTATTTAAAATGTCATCCATTTACACGGTATTCCGGTTGATATTGTTAGTGACAGAGGCCCTCAATTCATATCTTTATTCTGGAAGGCAGTTTTTAAACATCTGGGTATCAAGAATTCCCTGTCTTCTGGATACCTTCCTAAGGGCTTATGTTAATGCTGAACAACCCAGTCAACCCAGTGGCCTATAAACTTAGTTTGCCCCCACACCTCCTGATTCCCAATACGTTTCATGTATCCTTGCTAAAACCCTTTTACAAGAATAGGTTTTCTCTACCCTCTAGACGTCCTTCTCCAGTCTCGGTTGATGACCTTTAAGAATACAAAATTAGTAACATTCTGGATGCTCAACATACGTGTAGACAATTACAGTATATGGTGGACTGGAAAGGCTACTCTATTGCTAAAAGGACTTGGGTACCTGCTTGTGATGTTCATGCCCCACAGCTGGTCAACTTATTCCATGATAAACATCCATCCAAGCCCAAATAGCCTGGGGGCATCTTTGTGTCTGGGGTACTGTCATACCTTGACTGGGAATTGATCCTGGGACCTGATGTTCTTGGGTTAGTTCTCCACTGCGCAACTCCTATATGTATAGAGCCCTTGGTGTCTATTGCTTCGTCGTATGGACTTTGGCTCCACCCAGTGGCCAGCTGTAGGCCATTAACTGATCTAGTAACCTAGATCTAGTAACCTATAAATATTTACTTCCCCTTCCTGTCTCTGCCCTAGTATAAGGTTCTATTTCCTGCTTTGCCGTATATCATATTGTATTTCTTGTTGCTGACTTCTGCTTGTTCTCGACTTCGCTTCTTGGACTACTCCTTTGGATTACGCTAATCCTTGTTGCCAACCCTGCTTGTCCCCGACGTCACCTTCTGAAATACCCCATGGACTTCTGCCTTGGTTTACTGACTTGGACCGTTGTGTATTGCACTTTCCTTCTGCCTGGCTCCCTGCTTAACCCACTACTAACTGTGAGTTACTTGATTTTTGTTGTCCCTTGATGTAGCCTGTTTGCACTTTCTATTATGGTCCCGGAATTCTAGCTGCAGGATCTCAACCATCCCTCCACCTGATACTGGGATAAGAAGACTACTGGTCAGGAAACTGGAGTGACGGTTGAGGTTCCCTGGAAGACCTGACAGTACCATACAGGAAAACATTTTGTCTTTGTTGGTCCAACTGCACATTGATGTAGCATAAACTGAACAATTTTGGGTAAAAGGATGGAACACCTCCCAGGAAGAGGATGTATGGTTTGCGTGATAATCCAAACCCATGGATGGTCTCTTGAGGGTGTATTGGGTCACACCAGTCAAGTGGATTTTTAATAAGGCATTTTAGATGTTAAGTACACCATTTGGCCTTAATAAACTTAACTTGTTTCTTGGTTTCCATAGAAAATTTTAGGAAAAGGAAAACAACTACAGTGGTTTTTGAAAAATGTGGGGGCAGGTGCTCCTGGAAATGGGGATTAGAAAGGTAGGATTTTTCTTCACCATAAGTAATAATCAATTGGGATTGGAAAAAGCCTAAACAAACAGATCAAGGCTGTGCGGAGTCATTGCTAGTCACATTTCACCCCATGCTGTACCAGGCCACTTTAATTATTTGAGAATAAAATTAAATGTAATGCTATAAGTCAGTATCATTAACAAAGATTTTTTTTCTGGAAGTTGACACTGACAGGGGTGTATTCAAAAGTCAGCTTGTAGTATTCTGAACAGACAATATGTTTCTGTAACTGCTTAAAAAATGTTACTGGAGTTTGGCTTTAATATGTTATACATCTATGTAGATCCCATCTAAATCTACTAGTCCATCTAACACTACCCTCTCCAGACAGTGCTTCTACTCAAGGGTGACTCCATTGCTTCATAGATTGAAGAGCTTTCATATCTCTGGCTGTGACTGTTTAGCCTTCACAAATTGCACTTTTTATTATGCTTATGCATTTATTGCTTTAATGGACAGCAGCCTATAACAAATAGACCACTGTGAGTGCATTTTGTGCATTTCTGATCTGCTTGCATCCTAAATTGATTTTGCACATGAAGCTAGAAGTTAGCACATAAATATTAATATATATTCACCAGAACAATTATTTTTAATAGATTGTGCAAGAAAAAAAACTGGCATTTGACAACCTCTTAATCATTTCTGTAATGATTCTGTAATGCAAAAACTCACTACTACTCAAAACTCACTGTATTAGTTATTTCATTTAAAGCCAATCATCAGTTTGCTAGACACAAACACCCTGAAATGATATGGCCTAGCGAAGATTCCTTTGATGCTAGCCCAGCTGAGGTCTTAAGAACAAATATTCCATGAAATAAAATTGTACAAACAGACTCCATATTAAATGAAGAAAAGAAGTATGTTAATGGCCAGGTCACCAAATTTAAGTATTGGTAACCTGGAAAAAAATGTTTGTTTTGGCATTTAATACCACTTTAATCTAACTTGCTTAGATTATTATTTTTATTTGAGTAATTTCTGTAAGTTGTTCAGTTTATGAAAACTTGATCAGCTATCAACATGTACAAAAGAGAAAAAGTCAAAAATAGAAAAAGTTAGACCTGTCAGCCTTGCCTCTTTTACAAGTTAGTAATTTTAGGTGTATTTATATTTAACATACTAGGGAAACAAGTGCATGCTGGTATTCATCAAACACTAGTTCAAATAAACAACTATAATTAGTATTTCTTAGGAGATAAAAATGAAAGAGGATACAGTATTGGCAAATTTAGTACAAATACTCTTATTAAATATTAATATCATTTTTTGGAACCAAATAAAATCAGGTTTATCACTTCAATGTAATACATGTAATGAAACAAGACTTTATACATGAGCATTTAGTTGCTTCACTTGGTACATTACATTTTGTCTTATCAAAGTCTATAGTAGTGTAATGTTTGCATTGTAACACATTCCTGAAAGCACTTTATTGCTACAAAACAGATATGGCTTGCTGATACACAAACTGAACAGATTTCAACACACTTGAAAGTTTATGGTGGTGTTCTACCTGTTGCCAGTTTTGATAAATATATAGCATTTATGCACATATCACTTTATTAGAAGGTGAGATACTGGTGGAAAGGTGTGTTATCATTTTCATGAATGCACTAAGATGATACTTTAATAATTATGGTTTATATTATGGTTTTTAGTTATACAGATGTCAACTAATAAAAGTTAGTTTTTTTTAATAACTAAATACTGTATCAAAGAGATGAATTGATGTCCACAAATAATTGGGTAAAGCTTATTCTATTTTTTTAACGTTGTACATACCGTATTTATCGGCGTATAACACGCACCGGCGTATAACACGCACCCCAATTTAGGAGGGAATTTTAAGGAAAAAAAAACTTTTAGGAGGGAAGTTGAAGAAAAAAAAACTTACATTTAAATGCCCATCATTGCAGCCTTCTCAGTGCAGCCTTGCCCCAGTGCAGCCATGTCAGTGCAGCCTTCTCAGTGCAGCCATGTCAGTGCAGCCTTCTCAGTGCAGCCATGTCAGTGCAGCCATGTCAGTGCAGCCATGTCAGTGCAGCCTTGTCAGTGCAGCCTTGTCAGTGCAGCCATGTCAGTGCAGCCTTCCCCAGTGCAGCCTTGTCAGTGCAGCCTTCCCCAGTGCAGCCTTGTCAGTGCAGACTTCCCCAGTGCAGCCTTGTCAGTGCAGACTTCCCCAGTGCAGCCTTGTCAGTGCAGACTTCCCCAGTGCAGCCTTGTCAGTGCAGCCTTCCCCAGTGCAGCCTTGCCCCAGTGATCCCTGCCATTCTGGGCTTCAAAATCGCTGACCGCGATTTGAAAATGGCGCCGCCGGCGCCGAAATACACAGAGCCGGTCCTCGGCTCTTTCCGGCGGCTCTCGTTCACTTTTGGCTCCACTCGTAGTCCCGAGCGGAGCTATCCGAACCTAGCCGAGTAGGTTCGGATAGCTCCGCTCGGGACTACGAGTGGAGCCGAAAGTGAACGAGAGCCGCCGGAAAGAGCCGAGGACCGGCTCTGTGTATTTCGGCACCGGTGGCGCTATTTTCAAATCGCGGTCAGCGATTTTGAAAATGTGACAGGTCGGGATCGCAGGGGATCGGCGTATAACACGCACCTGCGATTTTCCCCTGGTTTTAAGGGGAAAAGAGTGCGTGTTATACGCCGATAAATACGGTAGTTCTCTGATTATCATGCTTATGCATTAGCTTTAGTGCTTTTGGAATTGCTGACACAAATAAAGTAGTAGAAATAAGGAATTATGTTACTTTTTAACACAGACAGAATGCATGATATGAGTCTGTGACACAGAATGGTAACTTGCACTTCTTTAACATCAAGTTTACTTTAAAGTCTAATGGACACCCTCCACCCCTTTTTTTTCTCATTTTGGTACTGTTCCAATGTAGGTAATGATTTTTGTGAAATTGACAGTTGGCTAAAACCACACCCCTTGTCATAAGTGTCCTAACACACTCTTGTAGTACAGAGAAAAGTAGTTGGTCAAACTCTGGTGCCTATTGGACTGAACAGTCATATTTAGACAGAAGATGCTACAGGATGTAGAAGTGCAGTTATGAATACGGAGTCTGTTTGTACAATTTTATTTTATGCAATATTTGTTCTCAAGTCTTCAGCTGGGCTAGCATCAAAGGAATCTCCACTAGGACATTTAATTTCAGGGTGTTTGTATCTAGCAACCTGATGACTGGCTTTAAATGAAATAACTAATACAGTGAGTTTTGAGTAGCAGTGAGTTTTTGCATTACAAAAATGGTAAAGAGGTTATCAAATGCCAATTTTTTTTCTTGCAATGTCTATTAAAAATAATTGTTCTGGTTAATATATTTTAATTTTTATATGCTAACTTCTAGCCTCGTGTGAAAAATCAATTTAACCACTTAAGGCCTCTTTTTTAGTGTTGTTTACAAATTAAAAACTGTTTTTTTTTGCTAGAAAATTACTTAGAACCCCAAAACATTATACATTTTTTTCAAACACACTAGAGAATAAAATGACGGTTGTTGCAATACTTTCTGTCACACCGTATTTGCGCAGCGGTCTTACAAGCGCACTTTTTTTTAGAAGAAATACACTTTTTTGAATTAAAAATAAGACAACAGTAAAGTTAGTCCAATTTTTTTTCTATTGTGAAAGATAATGTTATGCCGAGTAAATTAATACCCAACATGTCACGCTTCAAAATTGCGCCCGCTCGTGGAATGGCGACAAACTTTTACCCTTAAAAATCTCCATAGGCGAAGTTTAAAAAATTCTACAGGTTGCATGTTTTGAGTTACAGAGGAGATATAGTGCTAGAATTATTGCTCTCACTCTACCGATCGTGGCGATACCTCACATGTGTGTTTGAACATCGTTTTCATATGCGGACTCTACTCACATAGGCGTTGCTTCTGCACATGAGCTTGGCGGGATGGGGTGCGTTTAAAAAATGTTGTTTTTTTCTTTTTACTTTTACCTTTTATTTTCTAAGGATTACAAGGAATGTAAAGATTTTTTCTATTACAAGGAATGTAAAGATCCCTTGTAATAGAAAAAAAGCATGACAGGACCTCTTAAATATGAGATCTGGGGTCAAAAGGACCTCAGATCTCATATTTACACTAAAATGCAATAAAAAAATGTCATTTAAAAAAATTATTTAAAAAAAATGGCCCTTTAAGAGCTATGGGCGGAAGTGACATTTTGACATCGCTTCCGCCCTGCAATGTCATGGAGATGGGTGGGGGCCATCCCCTCACTTCCGCCGCTGCCAACGGCTCTGGTAAGCGGCGGAGGGCACCGGAGCGTAGCAGGGGCCCATCTCCTGCCGTCAATAAAAGTGATTTTGCAGTGAATCTGCCACAGAGATCACTTTTATCTTGTAGCTGACCGTCGGCCGAACACGAGGATACCGGGGTTATGGTAGCTAGTTGCTGCCATAACAATGATATCCGTCTTCAAATTAAGGTGGTATATTGGCGTTCGGCGGTCGGCAAGTGGTTTAAATGCAAGCAGATCATAAATGCACAAAACGTACTCACAGTGGTCTACTTGTTATAGGCTGCTGTCAATAAATGCATAAAAAGTGCACTTTGTGAAGGCTAAACAGTCACAGCCAGAGATATGAAATTTGCATAAAGTTTCTCCTTGCTTATTTTTCAATTGCAATATATATTTCTTGATTTGATTTATGCATTGTTGTTTTTACACACATACCTCTTTATTTATTTTATTAACCAAATACGTTAGGTAAGAAATACAATGTTTAATTAATTAGACACACTAAAGGCAAGGAGAAAGACTAAGATAAATATTTTTATACAAGATGCATAATTATGCTTGTGCACCACCATACTTTATTTTAAGCAGGTAAGCAGAGGTTTTGCTTATTGTCTTTCAGATTACATTTTTGTCAATTTATTCAAACAACGTACATTTGTGATAAAAATGACATTTACATATATTATGAGCAGTAGCCTTAGTCTATTTTAATACTGACCTTAAAATTATAATTGTTACATTAAATTTACCCTTTAGTAAGGAATGGCTTTTAGTATAATCCCTAACTATTGCTGAAACAGTGTCCAGAACTTTACAAATGACAAAGATTTGACATTTGTAGAAAGCTGTATTTTTATCTTTATTTGCATTCCAGATAAGTTTTGGGCTGCTCATCCTGATTTTTACCTCTACATTTAAACTTGGCACACAATTATGCCATATTGTTACTAACTACATATATATACTACATATACTAAATATTCACATCTACTGTCATCAAATTTTAATAAAAATCTATTTAGTAATTCATTAACTGAAAAATTACAAACTGTTTACAGTATGGTGTTAAAGCATATGTCAAGGTAAAAAAAAAACCACATATTTAGTACATCTCTTGAATACATGCACAAGTCCCAATCTTGTATCCTTTTAAACATGTTATAAGAACAGAAAAATAACTCTTGATGTGTTAGCAATATACAGTAGTGTGTCTTCCTTTTTGACATGACAACACAGCTTCTAATTTCTAACAATGTCTAACAATTGTCAGTCTTTGCAAATTTATTTCTAACCTTGTCTCATCTCCAGGTATAGAGCACAGGAAGTTATTAGCTCACAAGATTTATAACAAAATTCACAGGTATTTTTCGTACTTATCAAACAGAAATTACTAAACTGAGTTATTTCAATGGTTTATTTAGCAGACCAAAAGGGAGAAAATCAGAAAAGTTCATTGTTAGACTTTGCATACAGTATCTCACAAAAGTGAGTACATCCCTCACATTTTTGTAAATATTTCATTATATATTTTCATGTGACAACACTGAAGAAATTACACTCTGCTACAATGTAAAGTAGAGTGTACAGCTTGTATAACAGTGTACATTTGCTGTCTCCTCAAAGTAACTCAACACAGCCATTAATGTCTAAACTGCTGGCAACAAAAGTGAGTACACCCCTAAGTGAAAATGTCCAAATTGGGCCCAAAGTGTCAATAATTTGTGTGGCCACCAATATTTTCCAGCACTGCCTTAACCCTCTTGGGCGTGGAGTTCACCAGAGCTTCACAGGTTGTCAATGAAGTCCTCTTCTACTCCTCCATGACAACATCACAAAGCTGGTGGATGTTAGAGACCTTGTGCTCCTCCACCTACCATTTGAGGATGCCCCACAGATGCTCAATAGGGTTAAGGTCTAGAGACATGCTTGTCCAGTCCATCACTTTTACCCTCAGCTTCTTTAGCAAGGCACTGGTCATCTTGGGGGTGTGTTTTGGGTTGTTATCATGTTGGAATACTGCCCTGTGGCCGAGGGAGGGGATCATGCTCCGCTTCAGAATGTCATGTTGGCATTCATGGTTCCCTCAATGAACTGTAACTCCCCAGTTCCGGCAGCACTCATGCAGCCCCAGACCATGACACTCCCACCACCATTCTTGACTGTAGGCGAGACACACTTGTCTTTGTACTCCTCACCTGGTTGCTGCCACACACGCTTGACACCATCTGAACCAAATAAGTTTATCTTGGTCTCATCAGACTACAGGACATGGTTCCAGTAATCCATGTCCTTAGTCTGCTTGTCTTCAGCAAACTGTTTGCGGGCTTTCTTGTGCATTATCTTTAGAAGAGGCTTCCTTCTGGGATGACAGCCATGCAGACCAATTTATTGCACTGTGGTCTGCATGGCTGCATTGTGGTCATATGGCCTGTGCACTGACAGGCTGACCCCCCACCCCTTCAACCTCTGCAGCAATGCTGGCAGCACTCATACATCTCTTTCCCAAAGACAACCTCTGTATATGACGCTGAGCACTCAAGCACTCAACTTCTTTGGTCGATCATGGCGAGGCCTGTTCTGAGTGGAACCTGTCCTGTTAAATCACTGTATGGTCTTAGCCACCATGCTGCAGCTCAGTTTCAGGGTCTTGGCAATCTTATAGCCTAGGCCATCTTTATGTAAAGCATCAATTCTTTTTTTAGAGAGTTCCTTGCCATGAGGTGCCATGTCGAATTTCCAGTGACAAGTATGAGAGAGTGAGAGTGATAACACCAAATTCAACACACCTGCTCCCCATTCACACCTGAGACCTTTGAACTCTAATGAGTCACATGACATCGGGGAGGGAAAATGGCTAAGTGGGCCCAATTTTGAGGGGACAAATTTACAGTTATACAAGCTGTACACTCACTACTTTACATTGTAGCAAAGTGTCATTTCCTCAGTGTTGTCACATGAAAAGATATAATAAAATATTTACAAAAATGTGAGGATTGTGCTCATTTTTGTGAGATACTGTATGTGATGGGAGGGCCCGTGGAACCCAGAATCCCTTGGAAAGTATGGGATGCCCTTGTTTCAGCTCCCCATACACCTCTTATGTCTAAGTCACCCTGTGCTATCCTGGCACAGGGTAAGTGAGAAAATATATCTTGGACTACTTACAATGGGACAGTGATATTTGTCCACAATATCTCCCAGGATGTATGTAGAGACTATTCTTGGTTTATTTGATTCGGAACTCAACATGTTAGTTAATTGAGAGAGCTGATCACATTGTCCTCTGTACAATGTAGGAGAGGGGCCGACTCCTAGTGGAGCTCTTGCTATTGTGAGAAAATGTCCTGTGGTTGTACTTATGATAATGTATAATGTACTGTGTGAAGCTCGGTGACAACAATTCTGACCTGTAGTGAAATCCTGATGGGCACAGAGTCATATCGGCTGCTTAAAGGGATTAGTTAATTAGCTCATGTTAATTTGTTACAGGTGTATTGTTAGAGTAATATGAGCAAGAGAGAGGGACCTCCTCTTCTACTGTATAAAAAGACTTATATTCTGGTTCTAATAAATGAGTCCATGTTAGCAGCTAAGCAAGTCTTGTCTTGTTTTGTGCTTATGAGTGGTTGGAATATCTGATATCTATATCCAGAGTGGGAGGAAGTGGTATACTGATGGAAGCACTCAAGCGGAGTGTGTGACGTTCCATGACACTGTACATTTTAACCAATTGTTGACACTGGATGTACTACATATACCCCAAAATAATTTCCTTCAGCCCCACTGTTTCCCACCTTGCACTTGCTGAAAATTCTTGAGTTCAAAATTATGGTCAGGATTTGCTGTGTAAGTGTAGCGTTTGTGTTTCCTTTGGTTAACTGTTATGGCTGCTGACCTCTACGACTTAACATTTTCCTCATTCTTCTAGTATTGTGAGCCTGATTTATTATCTTTGCCTGCTCATGCTTGGTTGTAACCTACACTACCATGACTGTATTTCGTTGTGACTTCTGGTACTACTGTGTTATTTGATGTTATTGTACCATGCCTATGCTTTCAATAAAGACACGTGCTAGTTGTCAAAAAATGTAGCAGCTGTAAAAGCTTTTGCTGTCAAAAAATAGACCATCTGGCACAGTTTTTAGAAGCACTATGTCAGGGAAGACAGGCTTTCCATGTAAGCACCCGGCATGCACGCATGCGTACTAGCACTTTAAGACACACACCTGTCACTAATACTGAAGTCAGGCGGGCTATTTAAACAGGGCTCCTACAGAGGTTCATTGCTGTTTGGTCTGCAGCTCCTGTGTTGTATCCTGTTTCCTGTGTGACCTCTGATTCTGATCCAGCTTGTTGTTACCTGTGATTGCCTGCTGCCTGTTCTGATCCCGGCTTCCCATAGACTCTGATCCTGCCTGCTGATTCTGTCTGCTGATCTTCCGGTACTACTTGGCTTGTGACCTGACCTCTCTTCTGCCTACCGTCTATGCCCGATCTGCCTGATTATTACCGACCCGGCCTGTCTGACCCTGCATCTCGCTCATCCAGCCTGCTACAGCTCCCAGCCCTGCAAGCCTGCATCTGGTACTGCTCTGTGGTTCATCCCAGCCTGCCACCAGTCAAGCACCGTGTCAGCTCATCTACTATCTGCCTGCTGATCACCGCTACTACACAGACTTTTGAACTGTTTACAGGCACTCATACCCCACCGTGCTCCTGTGGCTGCTGTATCACTACCAGTGGTCCGCGAGCCGGAGTTGTACGAGAGGCCTTCCTCTACACGTCAGGCTCACATCCCAGGTACGTAACAGTACCAAACAGCCATGTCTGAGCCTGCAAGAGGACCCTCTCCAGTAAATGAAATATGTCAGCACCTTGCTGCTCTTACACAGGCAGTTAAGTCGCTGCAGGAAGGATACGTGCGTCTCGAAGAGCGGGTACAGTCCCTGTCCAATCCAGCAACCATAGCTCCTGCATCTGATCCTGCCTCCTCCATCACCCAAGCTGGGGCTTTAGCCAGCCATACAGTAATGATGTTACCCCCTGAGCCTCGTGTATCTACTCCTGAGAGGTTTTCCGGTGATCGGAGTGAATTTAGAGCCTTTCGCAATGCCTGTCAGCTCTACTTTGCTCTCCAGCCACAGACTTTTTCCCTGGAAACCACCAAAGTGAGATTCATTATTTGCCTCCTCCAAGGGGAACCACAGTCTTGGGCCCACCGGCTGTTAGAAGAGAACAACGCACAACTAAACACCATGCAAATGTTCTTTGACGCCATGGCGCTGATTTATGATGACCCACAACGTACCACCACTGCTGAAGCCGCTCTTCATACACTCCAGCAAGGCCATAGAGCGGCAGAGGACTATGTCACTGACTTTAGACGCTGGAGTGCAGACACTAGCTGGAATGACGCAGCCCTGCGTCATCAATTTCGTGTGGGTCTCTCGGAAAGCCTGAAAGATGAGCTCGCTCGGGTCGGGGTGCCAAGCTCTCTGGAAGCCCTAATCACTCTGTCCATTCAGATTGACCGCCGCCTACGAGAACGCAGGTCTGAAAGAACCACACAGCACTTCCGTCCAGCCTGGATGTTACCTAAGATCCCTGCTTCTCCTAACCCGGCTCCTGGAAATTCCACCTTCCCCACTCCAGAGGTGCCTAAACCCATGCAATTGGGCCTGATTCGCTCTTCTTTGACTCCAGAAGAACGCCAACGCCGACGAGTAAATAACCTCTGCCTGTACTGTGGAGAAGCAGGTCACTTCGTACATACCTGTCCTGCCAAGCTGCGTAAGTGTCTTTCCCTTTCTTCACTCAAGCAGTCACCCCCGCCTGCCTTGTCTGCCAGCTCAGCGCATATCGCTCTGCCTGTTTCCTTCCAACTACCGGGAAGAACCGTATCAGTGACCGCTATTATTGATTCTGGAGCGTGTAGCTGCTTCATCGACCAGTCCTTCGCAGCTCAGCAACACATTCCTCTACAAACCAGAGGACAGGGACTCACTGTATTCATGGCCGATGGGTCTCATATTAAGTCTGGACTGGTAACCAAGGAGACCCCACCGATGCTGACCACCTCCTCCACCAACCACCGAGAGCTGCTGCGTCTAGACGCAATTTCTTCACCCTTATTTCCCATCATCCTGGGCCTACCCTGGCTACAGGCCCACAATCCACAGATAGACTGGAAATCCGGAAGTGTCAAGTTCCAGTCAGCATATTGCCAGAGACACTGTTTGGAAACTTCACCACCATCACCTGCTACCCTGCTGTGTATGGACGCTGACCCTGAATTATGTCAAGTAGTTCCGAATTCTTACCACGAATACCTGGACGTTTTCAGTAAACGAGGAGCAGACACCCTTCCTCCACACAGACCTTATGACTGCCCCATCGAGCTCCTTCCTGGGGCAGAGATTCCATTCGGGCGCATCTTCCCTTTATCTGAGCGGGAATCAGGAGTTCTGAAGGACTATATTGATGAAAATCTGCAGAAAGGATTCATCCGTCCCTCTACTTCACCGGCCGGTGCCGGTATATTTTTCGTAGAAAAAAAGGATCATTCCCTGAGACCATGTGTGGACTATCGTGACCTAAATAAAATAACAGTGAAAAATCGCTACCCCCTTCCTCTAGTCCCTGAACTGTTCCAAAGACTCAAATCAGCAAGCATTTTTACTAAGCTGGATTTAAGAGGGGCCTATAACCTGGTTCGCATACGAGAAGGGGATGAATGGAAAACTGCCTTCCGTACCCGATTTGGGCACTTTGAATATCTAGTTATGCCCTTTGGCCTTTGTAATGCCCCTGCCACCTTCCAGTACTTTATTAATGACATTTTCAAAGACTTTCTGGATATTTTTGTGGTTGTCTACCTTGATGACATCTTGATATTCTCTGTATCATTAGAGGTGCACCGAGAGCATGTTAAAAGCGTATTGTGCCGCCTCCGCAAATACGGACTTTATGCCAAAGCCGAGAAATGCGACTTTGAGCAACGGAGCATCCAGTTCTTAGGTCTGATCATTTCGACCGAAGGGATCAAGATGGACCCACAGAAAGTCTCAGCGATACTAGATTGGCCAGCCCCCACAGACAAGAAGGGAATACAACGATTCGTGGGCTTTGCCAATTTTTATCGCAAGTTTATCAAGAACTTTTCTGCTATCATTCACCCTATTACACAGCTGACCAAACAAGGTATCCGTTTCTGTTGGACTTCTGAGGCTCAAGCTGCTTTTGAAATCTTGAAGAGACGGTTTACCATTGCTCCTGTCTTAAGTCACCCAGACTCCACCTTGCCCTATATTGTGGAGGTGGATGCTTCAGAAAGTGCAGTTGGGGCCATTCTATCACAACGTCAAGGCCTGAAAGAAGTGACCCATCCAGTGGCATTCTTTTCACGCAAACTCACGTCAGCTGAAAGAAACTATGATGTAGGGGATCGGGAACTTTTGGCGATCAAAGCCGCGTTGGAGGAATGGAGGTACTTGTTGGAGGGAGCGGCCCATCCAATTCTGATCTACACGGATCATAAGAATCTTGAATATCTGCGATCCGCTAAACGCCTCAAACCACGCCAAGCTCGCTGGGCACTCTTTTTCTCAAGATTCTCATTCCATATTACGTACAGGCCCGGATCAAAGAACACTAAGCCTGATGCGTTGTCACGCATGTTCGAAGATCCAAGAGACATCCTAATACCAGACACCATTTTACCAGCTGGAAATTTCCTACTATTACACACTGACCTTATGTCTCAGTTACAGCAAGCTTCTGCAGAAACACCCAGTCCTCCAGGGGTCACACTACAAGCAAAGAATGGGCTATTATGGAGGGGTAAGCAGATTTTTGTACCTAAAAAGGTTCGAGCAATGATCTTAGGGGTTTGTCATGACCACCCTTTGGCAGGCCATTTTGGGGTTCATAAGACTGTCGAACTTGTACAACGCTCATTTTGGTGGCCAGGTTTGGAGAAAGACTGCAGAGCCTATGTAAATGCATGCACCACCTGCACCCGGAGTAAAAGTTCCCGTAACAAAGCTTGGGGATTACTCAGACCTTTGCCTATACCCGACAGACAGTGGAAGATGATTGCTATGGATTTTATAGTTGAACTTCCACCTTCTGAAGAATGTACCGCTATCTTTGTGGTAGTGGATCGCTTAACAAAGATGGCTCATTTCATTCCTCTAAAGAGTACACCATCGGCTGCAGAAACCGCTCGGGTGTTTATAAAAGAAATTGTCAGACTCCATGGAGTCCCCGCAAATATTGTGTCTGATCGCGGTGTCCAGTTTACATCCAGATTCTGGAAGGCCTTGTGCGAGACCCTACAGATTGAACTCTCATTCTCTTCTGCTTACCACCCACAAACTAATGGGCAGACAGAGAGGACTAATCAAACCCTAGAACAATACATCCGTTGTTTTACTTCTTTTGTCCAGGATGATTGGGTATCATTATTACCACTGGCGGAATTTGCCTATAATAATGCCACCCATTCTGCCACCAAGCAATCTCCGTTCTTTGCTAATTATGGATTCCATCCCACCTTCTTACCCAATCTTGTCACAGAATCTTCCGTTCCAGCCGTCCAGGATACTGTGGACTTTTTCTCTTGCAATAATATGTTGTTACAGGAAACCATCGCGAAAGCGCAGGAGGACAGCAAGAAATCATTTGACAAGAAAAGAAGGGGGGAACTGATCTTGCAACCAGGAGATCAAGTATGGCTTTCAACAACAAATTTGAAGATGCTATGTCCTTCAAGGAAGCTGGCACCAAGGTTCGTAGGACCATTTCCGGTAAGGAGAAAAATTAATGATGTTTCTTTTGAATTAACCTTACCTGAGTCTTTTAAAATCCACCCAGTGTTTCATGTATCCTTGCTAAAGCCTGTTGTGCCAGATCCATTTCCGGATCATAGACCAGGTCCTCCCGCACCTATTATTATTGATGGGGATGAGGAATTTGAGGTTGAGGCTGTTTTAGACTGCAGGAAAAGAAGGGGGCAGACACAATATTTAATCAAGTGGAAGGGTTATGGTCCAGAGGAAAATTCCTGGGAACCCGCACGAAATGTAAATGCCACAGACTTGATCCGTGCCTTCTTCCGCAGGAACCCGCAAAAAAGGAACCGGTTGGGCACCCGGAGGTTGCCCGTAGGGAGGGGGCAATGTCAGGGAAGACAGGCTTTCCATGTAAGCACCCGGCATGCACGCATGCGTACTAGCACTTTAAGACACACACCTGTCACTAATACTGAAGTCAGGCGGGCTATTTAAACAGGGCTCCTACAGAGGTTCATTGCTGTTTGGTCTGCAGCTCCTGTGTTGTATCCTGTTTCCTGTGTGACCTCTGATTCTGATCCAGCTTGTTGTTACCTGTGATTGCCTGCTGCCTGTTCTGATCCCGGCTTCCCATAGACTCTGATCCTGCCTGCTGATTCTGTCTGCTGATCTTCCGGTACTACTTGGCTTGTGACCTGACCTCTCTTCTGCCTACCGTCTATGCCCGATCTGCCTGATTATTACCGACCCGGCCTGTCTGACCCTGCATCTCGCTCATCCAGCCTGCTACAGCTCCCAGCCCTGCAAGCCTGCATCTGGTACTGCTCTGTGGTTCATCCCAGCCTGCCACCAGTCAAGCACCGTGTCAGCTCATCTACTATCTGCCTGCTGATCACCGCTACTACACAGACTTTTGAACTGTTTACAGGCACTCATACCCCACCGTGCTCCTGTGGCTGCTGTATCACTACCAGTGGTCCGCGAGCCGGAGTTGTACGAGAGGCCTTCCTCTACACGTCAGGCTCACATCCCAGGTACGTAACACACTATTCACCTTTGAGAAGGAGAGGTACAAAGTAACATTGATACTTTTGTACCTACTCTGTTTTATTCATCTGCCCCCATCAAATCAGTTTCAATCTAAATATAATATCAGTTAAAGCAACCTGACAAGTAAAAAAAAATTTTTTTTCTTTGAAATTAAACCATTTGTAACCCTTAGTGGTTTGGTCTTGTTATGGGTCTTTGCGATTATCCATCCATCTCTGGGACCTCCACACTGCCCAACATTGGTGATATTTACCATCCTTTTTGCTGATTTTAAATTCTCTATTTTGCATCAAACACTGCACAGCTGTATCCTTTGAGTGACACCATCCAGGAAACAGGCGATCTCGCTCTGAGGGGACATGCACCCGCACGTGAGCGGCAAAGTGTCTGAACAGCTGACATGCTAGCAGCTCTCACCAGTGAAGCCAAGCCCTTCCTCCTTTGAACAGCATCTCAGCGGGGCTGACGTCATCGCCCACTGCCAGACGGAGTCTTGGCTCTCTCCCCCTTTGCAGCCAAACCACTGTGTCTCTCTACGCCGGACCTGTGGAGCGGCACCCGGAGCCGGTAATTCATCCCATCAGGGCACGCACCTCACACCCAGCGGGGGTTCTGCAGGTCGCCTGAGTATCTAGTACACTTGGGTTCCATCACCAACCCCCTTTTTTCCCCTCCATCCCGTTACAGCTTGTGATGGTTTAATCGGATGGCTCTCCTGGTTTGACCCTTGTTGCTCCCTGGAAAGCTTGTCATTTTGCAACATGTTTCCAAGCTTTTCTTCTAAGCACTGTGGATCTATATGACTGTTTTCATGAACTGTCTTTTTCCTATGAACTGTTTTTATTAAACTATTCACATTATTCAGTTTACATGTCTGGATGTTGCAGTCTGATTTTTTTGATATCCAGAGCGCTGGACTAATTGTGTTTTGGTTTTGTTGTTTATCCATATCTATCAGCTATGGTCATTCCAGCTGGTATCTTATTCCCCCTCCTAGCCACCATATATTATATTTTAGCTCCCCGGGTGTCTATATATATTGGCGCTGGGAAACTTCTATTGTTTTGTGACTATAGGTAATCACATAAGCCTAAAAAACAATTTAAAAACAATGGTAAGTGCAGCACAAAAATATTGTTAAGAAAGAAAAAAGTCCAGTCCACATCGGTAAGAACTCCAACGTCCAGATAGATGGAAATGCAAGATCCCTCGTGAAGGAAAGAAGAATAAAATCTTCCAATGATATATGAGTGACAAAAAACCTTCATCGCATAAGCCAGAATGCACTTACCAAATAGAGTGGACCTCAGTGTGACAGAAGGTCAAATGAGCATACATTCCCACAGGGATGATGGTTACTTCCAGCACGGCATGAAAGATCCTCGATCCGGCTGAATAGAGCTCCTGTCCAACAATGAGGTCCAGTGGTGTAAGCCTCAAAACCGGCAGTGATATATGGTGTGGTTATATGGCCATCCTTCATCAGCAAACCAGCACATTCTGAAAGTGGGCATTGCTAGGTGAAAATGCTGCTCTTGCCTAAGGGGCCATTCGAGGTGTTGCCACTTTAACACAGGAAGGTGGGCCACAGGCTTGAACTGGCTTGATCATTAGGTTCAAATTAGAAGAAAAACAAAGACCACCTGGAGGTGCAGGGCCACAGTGCTGATGGGAAGATGCTGGAACAACCCAGATGACTTCTGATACAGGGTTAACTGATATAAGTTGAGATATAGAAAAACTAAGTCAAAGTCTGGCAAAGCAGCAGCAAACAGGTGCAAGGATGCAGGACACTTGGTTGTCTACCAGGGCAACAATGGGCAATATCAGACTGTTTTTTGTCACTCATATATCATTGGAAGATTTTATTCTACTTTCCTTCACGAGGGATGTTGCATTTCCATCTATCTGGACATAGGAGTTCCTACCCATGTGGACTGAACTTTTTTCTTTCTTAACAATATTTTTTACCATTAAAAAAATATTACTTACCATTGTTTTTATATAGTTAATTGACGGCTGGGCGGGCCTCTCATTGATCCAGGTGGACATCATATGTTACTATGGTAATATTATATAGCTCTAGTCGAAATGTGTTAAAAAATCGTAAAAACAAAAAAAATATGTCATTCAAAGTGTCACAGAGCTGAAAAATAAAAATTGGCCTGGGCAGGAAGGGGGCAAAATTACTCGGTATTGAACTGGTTAAACATAGATACATCTAAAAACTGGTACAGTAGTGTAACGACACCCCGAGTATGAAAGGGGTTAAAGTCGTTTAGAACATTTCATACCCAAACACAAAGGCAGCTACCGAACACTCCAATCAGCCGAACAAGGAACCCATACAAATAATCCACCCCAAAAACGAGACACAGCTCTGTCTTCAGGTTCCAAGCAGGAATCAACTCTTTATTATAACACATGGACACACAGATAAAATAACTCAGAGACTCTTTCCCCCCCATCCTTGGAAAAGAGGGCGGGTTAAACTGTCCAATGACAATGGACACACAGGTCAGGTGTGTTTAAAGTCTCATCAGTACACAGTGTTAGCAGGGAGAGCTGTTGGAAGAATCCCCCCTCCCTCCAATGCAATACACATCCTGTGATCCAAGGCAGACAAACACAAACCCTCCAATGCAATACACATCCTGTGATCCAAGGCAGACAAACATAATAGAACATTGGTTTGCAGGAGGCTGGCATTCAGTCCCCTCCAAAGCCTTTTTTCCGGCTAGGTTTGTCACATTTCTCCCCTTTTGGCAGGAGACTAACACAGGAGGAGACCCCAGACGGGTTGACTCTGAAGTTAGTCAGTAGTTCCAGTCCTCTAATGCTGGTATCCACACTGTACCCCAAACAAAAATTGTTCCAAACAGATCATTACTTACCCAGCCGACCTTTGCCTCTCTCGGAGAACACGCCCACCGTTGGGGAGAGGCCTGAACTGGCCCTTCTCCCTGTAGTCTTTTCAGCCACTGGAGAGAAGACAGGGTGACTGGGCTCACGCCATCATGCTGTTGGGGATCTGGGCACGGGTAGTCACTGGGTTGGCTTCAGTGGGACCTATCGGGCGTAAGCAGAAATGAGGGGGGCCAAATCATTCCCCAGTAGTACATCCGCTGGCAAATCCTTCATCACCCCCACATTCACGTGTCCCGAACCAACCCCCCAATCCAGGTGAACACGGGCAATGGGTAGCCGGAAAATGGTGCCTTCCGCTACCCTTACGACTACAGTGTCCCCGGTGTGTTGGCTCTCTGGGATGAGGTTCTTCCGTAGTAGGGTCATGGTGGCACCAGTATCACGTAGGCCATTGGCTACCTTTCCATTAACCCAGACGGTCTGCCTGTGTTGCTGCTGGTTGTCCTGGTTAGCTGCTTGTACTAGATCAGCCTCATGCAGGACGCCCCAACGTTCTTCCTCCTCAATGCAGTGGGCCGCAGGCATGGATGTGCGGGGATTCCCCCCTGCTGGCTTTCTCCACAAGTGGGACTGCCTGGCTGGATTCAACGGACAGTCTGGCTTTTTGTGCCCTAGCTGTTTACACCCGAAACACCTGAGGGGTTGTGAGTAGTCTTGGGAGTTGAACCTGGGCTGCCGAGAATAAGTGGCCACTGGAGGTGGTGCTGTAGGGCGGTACAACTGTGGTTTGTAGGCACCAGCTGGAGGGGGTGCCGCTGATCGATAATCCACCCGAGCTGTTGTCTTGACCACATGGTTATCCAGTTTGCGGGCGTCTGTGTATTCGTCCGCCAGGCGAGCTGCTTCAGACAAGGTGCAAGTTTTTCGGTCCCGGACCCACTCTCTGACTTCTGGGAACAGCTTGTCAAAGAAGTGCTCCAGCAGGAACAGCTGCAGCACATCTTCCCCAGATACTGCTTGGCATCCAGCGACCCAATGGGATGCCGTGCGGTGTAGGCGGCATGCCCACTCGGTATATGAGTCTCCAGTTTGCTTGCTCGTCTCTCGAAACCGCCTCCGGTATGCCCCCAGTGTGACGGCATACCTGCCCAAAAGTGCTTCTTTTACCAGCCCATAGTTCATATTATCCTTGTCTGGGATGGCCCTGAATGCTTCACTGGACAATTTCCGGACAATTTCCCAGACAAAATGGTAACCCATTCCTCTGTGGGCACCCGGTGTAGGGCACATTGCTGTTCAAAATCGGCAAGGTACCCATCAATCTCCCCTTCTGCTTCAATGAAATTTTTAAAAGCAGCAAAATGTACCTTTCTCCTTTCAGTAGGTGCTGTTGTGACTCCCGCTGCTGCAGCACCTCTTTGCTGTAGCCAATTTGCATCCACAGCCGCTATAACTCGGTCTATGATCTCCACTGTAGGGTTAGGGCCATAATGTGCCAGTCTTATTTTAACAGCCCAATCAAAACTTGCCTCTTCGGGTGTCCTGTCTGCTATGCTGGGTCTTTCGGTTATGCTGGGTCTTTCGGCTCTATCCATTTCGACTAGTTCTTCGATAATGTCCCTCTTCTTACGGTTGTTGGCCGATCTCCGGTTGTAGCTGTCCTTCTGGGCTGTGGGAATGATCCCGCTGCTTGCCACCAGTGTAACGACACCCCGAGTATGAAAGGGGTTAAAGTCGTTTAGGACATTTCATACCCAAACACAAAGGCAGCTACCGAACACTCCAATCAGCCGAACAAGGAACCCATACAAATAATCCACCCCAAAAACGAGACACAGCTCTGTCTTCAGGTTCCAAGCAGGAATCAACTCTTTATTATAACACATGGACACACAGATAAAATAACTCAGAGACTCTTTCCCCCCCACCCTTGGAAAAGAAGGCGGGTTAAACTGTCCAATGACAATGGACACACAGGTCAGGTGTGTTTAACGTCTCATCAGTACACAGTGTTAGCAGGGAGAGCTGTTGGAAGAATCCCCCCTCCCTCCAATGCAATACACATCCTGTGATCCAAGGCAGACAAACACAAACCCTCCAATGCAATACACATCCTGTGATCCAAGGCAGACAAACATAATAGAACATTGGTTTGCAGGAGGCTGGCATTCAGTCCCCTCCAAAGCCTTTTTTCCGGCTAGGTTTGTCACAAGTAGCTTGAAATATTATGCCATGCTTACCGAGAACCGCCTGTGTGTTATCACCTGTATATTCAGTTCCATTATCTGTATGCAATATAATTGTCATTTTGCCAAATGTATTGCTTACTTGATCCAAACACTGTTCAAGTTTCTCTGGTACTATACTTTTGTTGTGTAACAGATAAAGGGGGTTATTTACGAAAGGTAAATCCACTTTGCACTGCAAGTGCACTTGAAAGTGCACTGCAAGTTCACTTGGAAGTGCAGTTGCTCTAAATCTAATGCCGCATACACACAATTGGACTTTCCGGCATACTTGGTCCGGCAATCTTTTTGACGGACTTTGTACGCTAGGTGCGCCAGACTTAAACATGGACGGACTTGGACACACACGATCACTCCAAAAGTCCGATGGTTTTGAATGCGGTGATGTACAGCACGTACGATGGGACTAGAAAAGGGAAGTTCAAGCCCCACTACGCCACCCTTTGGGCTCCTTCTGCTAATCTCGTGTTTATCTCGTGTTAGTAGAATTTGGTTTGTTTCGAGCTTTTCACACTTCAGCTTAATTCAATCATATTCTGCAGTTCAGTTTGTGCTTGTGAGGTTTGTATCTGCTTTTCAGTGCGTGTTGGTCAGTTCGTAACCTGCCTTTCAGGCCGTTCTGGTCCGCTCGTTCCTGATTTTCAGGTCGCTCTTCATAGGCCTTGCTGTTCTTCAGTGCGTTTGTTCTAAGTTTGTTTGTTTGACCAGCCAACCGTTTTGAAGCCATGTTGTGTGGACGTACTCGTTCTTGAGTTTGTGCTGCGTGGGGACTTGGTGTTGGGGTTAATAGTTTGACCCGGGTCCAGTCCATGAACAGAGCGAGGAGGAGTTCATGGATGAAAAATTGGTTGCGCCAGCGTGACCAATTCTCGCACATGCCTTTGCTCCATGAGATCCGTGAGAATAATCCTGAGGATTTCAGGAATTTTCTCAGGATGACAGACCCCATTTTTGAATGTCTGCTGGCTATGCTGACCCCCTATATCAGCAGGCAGTATACCTGCATGAGGCAAGCCATCACTGCGGAGCAGAGGCTAGTTGCCACTTTACGTTACTTGGCGACTGGGAGAAGTCTTCAGGACTTGAAGTTCGACAGGCATCTCCCCCCAGGCTCTGGGGATCATAATCCCAGAGACCTGTTCTACCATCAGCCAGGTCAGGCAGAAGGACTAAATGAAGGTAAGTTTTATCCTTTAACATTACATGATATGTATTTAATGTATTGTCTAAATGTCCTCGTTACCTAATTACCATGCTTGGAATATGCTGGGAATGTCCCCTTTATCTTCAGGCATGGCTGTTTTTTTACATTAATAATTCTTTGGCCTACATGCATATTTCCCTTCAATAACCTCCCCACCATGCAATCCTGGGTCCATGTATACCTCTAGCCTATAGTCCTTTGAACAATGCATGTTGTCATCTCCATTGTACTGTTTTACCTTCCCCCACCCCCTCAAATGTTTGCAACTGTCAGGTGTGTTCTTGGGCCCAATTAGTACCCCTCCCCCACCCCCTCAAATGTTTGCAACTGTCAGGTGTGTTCTTGGCCCCAATTAGTACCCCTCCCCCACCCCCTCAAATGTTTGCAACTGTCAGGTGTGTTCTTGGCCCCAATTAGTACCCCTCCCCCCACATACAAATTGATCAATGGTCCATCAGTGGGGGTGAGTAATGTTATAATTGGCCTTTTTTTTTTAAATAACACATATTAATAATGTTCAACTACTGTTGTTCAATAATGTTTTTGTGTAATCTGATATTCAAGTTATGTTTAAAAGTACTTATATTTTTTTTTCTTGTTTGACTCCACAGTTTCCTTCAAACACACAGGAATGGCAGACTGTGGCCTCCCAGTTCGCTGACCATTGGGACTTTCCCAACTGTGTCGGGGCGATCGATGGGAAGCATGTCCGCATTGTGCCACCACCCCATTCGGGGTCTTATTTCTACAACTATAAGGGGTTTCATAGTGTAGTTTTGATGGCGGTGGTCTCGGCACAATTGGAATTTATGTTTGTGGACGTGGGGAAGAACAGCCGGATGTTTGATGGAGGAGTTTTTGCACAGACCGAGATGTGCTAGCGTCTCCAGACTGGTGGCCTGGGATTGCCACCTGATGACCAGAATGTGGATAGACTCCCCTCAGTTTTTATCGCTGATGAAGCGTTTGCTCTCGGCGAGCACTTGATGAGGCCGTTCCCCCAAAGGACACTCACCCCTGAGAGGAGGGTATTTAATGGCCAGAGCAAGAAGAGTTGTGGAGAATGCCTTTGGTATTCTGGCCAGCCGATTCCGTTTGTTCCTCTCCGCAATTAATCTAGCTGAATACAAAATAAATCATGTGATCTTTGCTTGCTGCATTCTGCACAATTTTTTGAGAAAACATTCTTTAACACATGTATCTTCTGTTAGGCCTGAGGCTGGACTCGGTGTTAATGTACCACTCACAGGCCTGGAAAGTGACCGTATTGGCTTGGCCCCCCAAACCACACGTGAAGTGCGTGACAGATATGTCAATTATTTTAATGGTCGGGGGGCCATTACAATGCCACAAGATCTTTAATTTTTTCTAGGAAAAAAATAAAAACGTTTGGCCAACAATCTCTTGTTTTGATTCCTGTTTGCATTCTGTTTTGTCTGTCTCCTAGTGCACTTGTAGTGGCAAGTGCATTTCCCTATTAATAAGTTAATAAGGCCCTTTGTCACTGTAACCACACAATTAAACTAAAAAAAGTTATTGATAAATAAGAAGCCACACACATTGTAGTAGTAAAAACATTTTACTGTGTGCACATTGAAAGTTACATTTTGTTTAAACCTGTTTTTAGTTTTGGCATATGTATTGAAAATATACATTTTTTTTTAAATTGTGCTTCACAACAGGGTTTTAAAAACCATAATAAGACCAAAAAATAAAATGAACTTACAAAGTTCAACATAATAATGGTGCTGGTGATGTCACCCATGTAAAACAAAAAAAATTGCAGATGCTCACAATTTCCACTCAAAAAAGGTTCAAGTCAACATGTGCTATCTCCCATCATGGGGGAGCAATGGACGTGTTTTGTGTATGCAATCCCTTTGTTCCTCTCACAAACTAACATTATTCTGATGAAGGGGTTGCAAACACAAAACAAGTAAATTGATATCCCCGATGGAAGATAGCACATGACGACACACCGTGTGCATCTGCCAAATTTTGACATTAGTATTTAGCAAGTTAAAACACTTTAGAAAAGTAAAACTTGACAATGAAATGAAGAACATGATTGATGTTTTTAGGCAAAAATTTATTAAATTCTGCCCAAAACATCAATCATGTTCTTCATTTCCTGTTGCATGCTGTCCAGCCGATTTCTCATGCTGTCAGTTTGGTCACGCATTTGGTCAATTTGGCCATTCCACACCATTATCTGGCCAATGTGTCTTTGTGCACTGTCTGTGCTAAAAGGCTCCGCCGCTTGGCCTTCCACAACCAGAACATCACCTAAAATTTGTGGAAAAAACATTTTTGTAAAATATGCACGCCTAAATAGATTACCTTAAGCTGGGGTGTCAGTCACTCACTTGGTGGGGTGCAAATACCCCACACTTCCTCCACCTCTCCATCCTCCAGTTCGTTGGGTGTGTGTGGTCTTGGGCTGGAGCTTGGGCTAGATTCAGCTTCAGGCTGGTGACTTGGGGGGGGTCCTGGGATCCTTGGACTGTTGTCTGTGTCTTTTCTCCCCTATGAGAATTATTAGACAAAAGGTATAGTTAAAACACAGTGATATTTCAGTCTTGAAAAAGGAATATGAAATGTTCGTTAGAAGTTGTGGACAACTGTCATTTTTTTCCAACAAAACTTTTGAAGACAGGATCTACATTCACTCTGCCCAAAAATGCCAAACAATACACATTTTCATGCAAGTTTCACAGATGCAGAGACCTCAAGTATCCCCTGGAGCCCCTATGTGTATTACCCACAAACATTTTCTCTGGTGTCACATAGTACACTAGTGCTCGTGAGTCCAGATGTGGAAACAGCTGCTGTGTCCTGTCCTTACATTACACTGAATCATTTTTAAGGAAGCATTATATTTTCCAACACATCTACAAAACATCACCACATTTTTGGAATACAACAAATTATCAAAACATTTGTATGTCCAAACCCTGTACCATCATATTTGTCGAAAAAAAAAAAAAGTCATTTTCTAAGTATCATGTTTTATATTAAGAACAGTGTTTACGAACGATGCTGTATAAACGAAAAGCATATGGATCAGCATGCAAGTTAAGTATCTCATTTGGAACACACAACATGTACTTACTTTTTTTAAGCAGTTTCTTTATTCGCCAATATTGTTCAGGCTCCCTACTTTGGAGGTCAGACCACCGCTTCCTCAATTGTTCTTTAGCCCGTTTAGTGCCAAATTTATGTTTAAGAGCGGTGATAACTGAGGACGTTATTTTGTCCTTCCGCATATTGGGTCGGGTGTACGGTCCTTTTTTGCCATCGTAGTCCTCCCTTCTCAATATGGACACCATCTCCACCATCTCTTCAAAGGCCATGTTGGTGGCCTTATATCTCCTCTTGGATCTGGATGGTTGTGGCTCCGGGCTTTCCTCTGCGCTAGTTCCAGAAAATCTCTCCGCCATCTTTCTCTGTATACTCCCACTGCTCAATGAAGAGTGAAGGGGCGGGGACAAATTGTACTAAAGAACGTCAGGGGCGGGCGACGTAGGTGTAGCATGACACATGCGCAGTGTATATAAAGCTATTACGCTGGCCTATGTATGTCCGAGCGGAAGTAGCGAGCGTCAGAAACGAAGGTAAGATTAAACGTGGGTGTGTGTTTGGTGAATGTGTTTGGTGTGTGTGTGTACCCTAGATTGAGCCAAATATAATACTGGGAGTTTAGACTGACATTACAGTTTTTATCTTGTGTCATGTCTTTCAGCAAAAATGAATCCTTTTAAGGATCAAGATTTTTTGGCACGTTTTATTGATTTGTATGAAGAAAACAGAAACCTGTGGGAGGTCAAGCACCCATTATATTCCAATATAGGGGCAAGGAAGGCAACACTGGGCACACTTTTGGAATTTGTGAAGACTTGAGTCCCCCAGGCAGACCTTAAGCTTGTGGACACTAAAATTGGTATCTTGCGCAACATGTATAGGCGGGAACACAGGAAGCTCCAGGAGTCACGCAGATCCGGAGCAGCACCAGACCAGGTGTATGTCCCCAAGCTGTGGTACTACCAAAAAATGCGATTTCTGGATGACCAGACAGAAGCAAGGCAATCACTTTCGAGCCTTCCCTCCAGCCTTCCCTCCACCTCCACCCTTCCCTCCACCCTTCCCTCCAGCCTTCCCTCCACCTCCACCCTTCCCTCCACCCCAGCTGAGGAGTTCCAAGAAGAACTGGGCCCTTTCATCATGAGGTAGATGCGCCCAGCTTTAGCCAGGTATACTTTTTTGGTGAATTTGGGATTGTGTAAATATTAATGTTGTAAATCTCTAAATGTTTTAAGTGCTTCAACAAAAATTACTTCATCACAATTATTAATATGTAGACATATCACTAGACAGTAGTGCGCAAAAATAGACTTCAAATATTGGTGAGCAGCTAGAATAATGGTGGGGTCAAAATGATAGCCTTTAATATTTGTTTAGAATTATATTTGCAAGTCATGAGCAGATAATTGTGTGTGATTGCGTAAGCAAAAATTACAAATACCGGTATGTCCCTTTTTTTTACCCAGGATGAGCTCAGCCAGGAGGAGTCTGTGCTCAGAGGTATAGAGGAGGAGGCCTTGCCCAGTGGGAGAGAGGAGAAGGCCGTGGCTGGGCCCAGTAGAAGCCTCACGGAGTGTCAGGTGCCTCCCCTCCACATTACCACCAAAAGGGCAAGAAAGATGACCCGAACTGAGGAGGAATCACTAGCCCTCATTCGCGAAGCCAGCCAAATCCTCAGCACACCACCCAATGCAGTAGAGGCGTATGGAACCTATATGGCCACCAGATTGATGGAACTCGAAAAGGGGCAACGCCTCCTCTGTGAGGGTCTGATTTTTCAAGCCTATCAGAAGGGCTTGAGCGGGGAGCTTATTGCAAAATCATATATAGCAGATGAAGCCACTCCTCCTGCTACTTCTCCTCCTCCTCCTGCCCCAAGTACACCACCAGAGGCACAGGCTCCAAGGAAGGCTGCAGCGAAGCGTGGAGGGAAGGCTGCAGGGCAGCGTGCAGGGAAGGCTCCACGGAAGACTCGAGAGTGATTGGCTGGCTTCTATCTGGTCTTACTTCTGACTGTGCTCCCTAGGCGAAAGTTACCAATTTTATAGTCCTCTAACTTGATGTGTGTCCTGGGGGACAAAAGGCTTCACACATTCCAAAAGTGTCTCCAGTGTTGCCTTCCTCATTTCTCTTTTGACCCAAATAAATGGATATTTTCGTTACCTTACATTATTGACTATGTGTTTTGATTCATAAAGGACATTTGGTTTGTGAGTATGCAGGTACAGGTCAAAAAGACTATATGTGAGTTATTTACAAAAGGCTAATTCATTTTGCAATTCAAGTGCAAAATGCTATTGCAAAGTGCACTTGATAAATTGCACTGCAAGTGCACTTGTTGGAAGTGCAGTCGCTGTAAATCTGAGGGGAAGATCTGAACTGAGGGGAAGCTCTGCTGATTTTATCATACAATCATGTGCAAGAGTATTTTTTTTGTTGGGGGGTTCCTTGCATGTGCCCCTCGGATCCACAGCGAATGCACTTACAAATGCTCTTTCAGGGCAATTCCAAGTACAATTTGCACTTGTAGTGAAAAATGATTTTGCCTTTTTAAAATAACCCCCCTATGTCTAATTAACAAGGGACACCAACCTCATTAAGATTCATTAAAACAATAAAAATTATTAAGGTTGTCATCTGCTCCAGCTCCGGATCTCTGGGAATCCGTGACCTTCTTGCGCTCCCTAAGATAAGTGCTCCTCAGGCCACCAATTTTGGTTTTTAAATAAGGGATGGTTGCTGTGGGGACCACCGGCTTCACCAACTCCAGCAGTTTCTCCAGCGCTGCCTGCCTCTTTTGTTTATTATTGTAATGTGGATGTTTCACCTGCCACAGACAGGGCAGCTCCCTGTACTTGTCTATGAACAGGGGGAGGAAGTTGTGGTCATTGAAGCCATCCATTTTATCTGCAAGACACAACACAAGACAAACCCTAATGTCAGGCAAAACTCTCCTAATCTTGTTACAATATAGGCCTCAATCTAGAAGCAGTATAGGCCCGAGTTTAGATCTTACCTTCGCTATCACGATCGGCGCCTCCGATACTACTTCCTCCGCTCACAGATCGTACGTACTACGTACGCGTGTTACGCTTTATACACACTGCGCATGTGTGAAACTCCGCCCACCCCTGATGTTCTTTCTATTCTATTCTCCGCCCCTTCTTGTTTGGCGCAGTGGGGGAAGAGCACATGGCAGGGACACAGCAGGTGTGTGCTAATTACAGCAACGAGGAGGAGGGGGAGGAAAGCCCGGAGCCAGAAATGTCCTGATCCAGAAGGAGACGATTTAAGGCATCAAATATGTCCTTTGGGGAGATGTTGGAGATGGTTGATATCCTGAAGAAGGCCGACTATGATGGGAAGTATGGACCTTACCCCAACCCCAATGTCAGAAAGGCCAAGATCATGGCGAAAGTGGTCAAGAGTCTGCAGAAGAATTATGGGGTACGACGATCGAAAGATCAACTCAGGAAGTAATGGTCGGACCTCAAATTAAGGGAGCATGAGCAGTACAGAAGGATCCAGAGAGTGCTGCAAAGAAGTAAGTAGTTGTGCTAAGTTCCTATTCTTTATGTTTATTATGTTCGTGCTGCTCCATGTGCTTTTATTAACTGTTATCCAGTTTCAAAAGGCAACTTTCATGTTTATGGGCACATTATTCGTTCGTATAAAACATTGTTTGTTCGGACTATAAAACACCATTGTTTTGGCCATATGCATTTGCCCACATTTTTTAGGGCCTACTTGTCTGAAACTAATTTGGTTGTGTAGATGTGTTTGTTACTAGAATGAAATGCAAACTACATTCTTTGTAAGGAGAGGACACTCAGCAGCTGTTTACACATCTGGATGCTGGAGCACTAGTGTGGGACACAAGAACGCCCTTTTTATTAGGGGTTCCCACACAGGTGCTCCAGTGTATACTATAGGGGTGTCTCCATCTGTGAAGCTTGTACAAAACAGGTAAAGTATTGAAGCTTGACAAAGGACACAAAAAATTCTACATCTTGAAACTCTGCCAAAATAGACAATTGTACCCCACTTCCAAGCAATGTTTCATATTTATGGTTCTGCCATCAAATATCTGTGTGCTAAGTATACCATTTTTTTTTAACATAGGGGAGAAAAGACTTGGAGGACACCCCTCATCCGAGGAGAACAGAGACCCCCCACCTCTGGAAGAAGGGGAAATCCACCCAAGACAGGCAGAGCAGGAGGAGGAAGACGTGGTGGAAATTGGCACCACAACAGGTGAGTGTCTGCGACCACAGGCTCATTTAAGAGTTGAATGCCGGCATATTTATAATACATGGTTTTTTTTGGTTTCTATCTTTTTAGGTGATCATGATGTTGTGGATCCAGATCCTTTCACCCCGGAAAGTGCACAGATCCTGATCGGGGAGATCATGGGGTGTAATAGGGACATGGAAAACATCCAGAAAAACATAAATGATGTTCTTCAAAAAATGAAGCCAAATTTTGAAGATGCACACAGTGTGTCAACATGTGCTATCTGCCATCACGAGAGATCAATGGACGCATTTTGGGGGTGCAACCCCTTCCTCAATAATAAAGTAGCTGTGAGGAAGGGGTTGCACCCCCAAAACACGTCCCTTGATCCCCCGTGATGGCAGGTTGCACATGTTGACATTCGTAAATTTGTGTGCATCTTCAAAATTTGGCTTTTCCTGGGGTGACTTCACCCCATCTGAACGCAATATCAAACACAGTTTGTAAATACTCATGTCTGATATTGCCTTCAAGTTCTACCAAATGTGAACTTTATAAGTTCAAGATTTGTGTCTTTCTTGTTGTTTTTTAACATGCCTGTTTTATCTTAAATGGACATTTCTACTTTTTCTAATGTGAGCCCAAAAATTGTTATACAACAAACATGTTGGTTTGTTTTAAAACCCTTTTCTAAATGCACATGTGATTGTGCTGTTATTAAAAAGATTGTTAATCAAGATTGTGTGGATTATTGTCTCAACGCTACAACACTTTTGTGGTGCTCTAATTGGTGTTTTCTGTGACAATGGGGGTTATTTCCTAAGGGCAAATCCACTTTGCACTCCAAGTGCAGTTTCAAGTGCACTTGGAGTGCAAAGTGTCTTTGCCTTTAGTAAATAACACCCAACAGTGCTTTGTAAGGTTACACAATCACGCCATTTTCAGGACTCACCACATTTCTGTCAGGGTCAGCTAAAACAAACACAAGCAGTAAATGTCACCAAAGATTTTCTTTTTTTTTTTTTATTTGAAAAAGGTTTTACACATTGTCTGGCATATTGATAGCCCCCCTACCCGCAAAGAATTCAAGGTATCTTAGCCGGACATCACGGCACTCGGAGGGGGCAAGCCAGGAGGGCCACTTTCAAGCGCTGTCAGGGTTGGTTCATTTTGAATTCCGGCCTCAGGCCCAACTGAGCCAGCATTGTTGGCAGAATGTTGCCGTAAAAAGTTGTGTAGAACACAGCACGCCAAGATAATGTGATTCAGTTTGTACTCCGCCAATATGTATGGGTGTAAGAAATAGGCGGAACAGGCTGGCCATGATTCCATACATGTTCTCCACCACTCTTCTGGCTCTGGCCAGCCGGTAATTAAAAACCCTCTGGTCCGGGGTGAGGGTCCTCATCGGGAATGGCCGCATAAGATGGTCCCCCAGCGCAAATGCTTCATCCGCAATGAAGACGAATGGGAGTCCTTCTGGAGGTGGCAAGTCCAAGCTGCCATTCTGGAGATGCCTGTAGAACTCCGTCTGGGCGATGACTCCACCGTCGGACATCCGGCCATTCTTCCCCACGTCCACATACAGAAATTCATAAGTAGCCGACATCACCGCCAACATCACAATACTATTGAACCCCTTATAATTATAATAGTACGACCCCGAGTTGGGTGGTGGGATGATGTGGACGTGTTTCCCATCAATTGCCCCTCCGCAGTTAGGAAAGTCCCACCGCTGGGCAAACTGGGAGGCCACAGTCTGCCATTCCTGTGGCGTGGAAGGAAACTGTGGAGTAAAACAAAAAAAATGTGTCTTTTTGCACATAAACATGGAAAGCAGATTAGACACAAACATTCTTGGCCAACATCAAGATACCATTTATTTATGGGAATTTTTAAAGACCAAAGTATAAGGTACACCTATCAGATTCCCCCCTCCCATGGGCCATTTCTAACATTATAGGGGGGAACTCTTGGACAGGTAACCCTCTCCACTTCATTGAGAGATGGATGCCTATATAATGTGTATTACTTTGAACAGACCCTCCTTAGTTACACTATTGACAGCCCACTGGACAGGTAAGAAGTGTCATAATACAAATATATAGATATAATAAGATATTATATAAGATAAGATATCATTTAAACAGTACCATTTGAAAGTATACAGGCAGGCCATTTCACTACATGCTTTGGGGAATTCATCCATAAATCTGAGCACAGAAGAGATAGGTATAGTGTGTATGGCTTTGGCAAAGTCAGCAGATAGATGATTGAGGATAGATAGAGAATTGGTATCAGCTGACTTAGCAGTTGGGGGGAGGGAGGGTTCAAAATGATTTGGGGACCCCCCCAAAAAAAACTCTGCCTGAATTTGAAGCACCAATCACATTTCAAAACATTTTAGGGGTGTTTGGGGTAAAGAACTACTATGGAGCTGATACACTATTGACAGCCCACTGGACAGGTAAGAAGTGTCATAATACAAATATATAGATATAATAAGATATTATATAAGATAAGATATCATTTAAACAGTACCATTTGAAAGTATACAGGCAGGCCCTTTCACTACATGCTTTGGGGAATTCATCCATAAATCTGAGCACAGAAGAGATAGGTATAGTGTGTATGGCTTTGGCAAAGTCAGCAGATAGATGATTGAGGATAGATAGAGAATTGGTATTAGCTGACTTAGCAGTTGGGGGGAGGGAGGGTTCAAAATGATTTGGGGACCCCCCCAAAAAAACTCTGCCTGAATTTGAAGCACCAATCACATTTCAAAACATTTTAGGGGTGTTTGGGGTAAAGAACTACTATGGAGCTGATAAAATACATTGTTAAGTGACTACATGAGGTGAATATAGGGGCAGGAGAGCATGCTGGGGAGGTTAGTGAAGGCAAATATGCATGAAGGAGCAAAAAAAAAATTACATAAAAATCCAGCATGCATGAGGACAAAGGGGACATTCACAGCATATTACAATCATGGTAATTAGGGAATGAGGAAAGAAATACAATATATTATCGAACATTATATATGATAAAATGTGATATTAAAGAATAAAAATCTTACCTTAATATACTTCTTCTGCAGGACCTGGATGATGGCAGAACAGGTCTCTGGGATAATGATCCCCAGAGCCTGGGGGGAGATGCCTGTCGAGAACTTGAGGTCCTGCAGGCTTCTCCCCGTCGCCAAGTATGACAGGGTGGCAACGAACCTCCGGAGTGATGGCTTGCCTCATGCAGGTATCCTGCCTGCTAATATAGGGGGTCATGCAGGTATCCTGCCTGCTAATATAGGGGGTCAGCAAAGCCAACAAACTGTGAAATACGGAGTCCGTCATCCTGAGAAAGTTCCTGAAATCATCAGGATTATTCTCACGGAGCAAAGGCATATGACAGAACTGGTCACGCTGAAGCAACCAATTCTTGGTCCATGAACTCCACCCCACCCTGTTCATGGACTTGACTTGTGTCAAGGTCAGGACCCCAACACCAAGCCCCCGCACAGCACGAACTCTATGAGGAGTACGTATACGCAACATGGCTAGAAAACGGTCGGCTGCTCAGAACGAAGTAACAGAACGCACTGAAGAACAGCAAGGCCTGTGAAGAGCGACCTGAAAAACAGTAACAAACGAACAAGAACACAATGACAAAGTCACGCATAGCTTGCTTGCACGCACTGAAGAGCAGATACAAACCATCCATGGATTTTGTTGTCGGAATGTCTGATCAATGTCCGATCGTGTGTACGGGGCATTACAGTGCCTCATTTTACTTCTGAGCCCATTCGCTATGTTTTGTTGCTAACCATTCTGTTCCAGTCACCTCTATACATGATCTTCATCATGGCTCTGTTCTTGACCCATTTTACCCACTGTTCCTAACGATATGGGCAGTTCGCGCCAAATTCGTGTGGCGCGTCACGGCCCATAATTCACTGCGGCATCGCAGTGCATTGCTTGCTGATGATTGGCCAAGCATGCACTATGACCCGCATGCTTGGCCAATCACAGCGCCGTCTGAACAGAGAGCCGTAATTGGCCAAAGCCAAGGAGGCTTTGGCCAATTATGGCTCAGGGGATTTAGTACACGCCCCACACTATATAAGGCCGCCTGCACAGCGGCCCTGTGTAGTGTGTGTTCCGGCGTTCATAGATAGAGAGAGAGAGAGAGAGACAGACAGTGTCATTTGATTTGAGTTAGATAGATTAGGCAGAACAGTCAGTCAGTTAGCTGCACTTACAGTATATTGTGTATACAGTATATATGCATCCCAGGTGTTGCATATATATATATATATACACTGTATTCAGTTTAGCTAGATCCGTTCCTGTTATCTTCTTACTGACAGGCAGGCTTGTCTTGTTACAGTATTTACAGCTACCTGAAGAAAATTGCTGGTGTTCTTTTGATCCTATTAGTACCACAGTCAGGCAGCTAGACTATTTACAGTTAGTGCACTGTGTCCTGCTCACAGTGTTCAGCTAAAACTACAAGTTAGTGGGGTGCGTCCTGCTCACAGTGTTCAGCTAAACCTACAAGTTAGTGGGGTGCATCCTGCTCACAGTGTTCAGCTAAACCTACAAGTTAGTGTGGTGCGTCCACCTCACAGTGTTCAGCTAAACCTACAAGTTAGTGCGGTGCGTCCTGCTCACAGTGTTCAGCTAAAACTACAAGTTAGTGCGGTGCGTCCACCTCACAGTGTTCAGCTAAACCTAGAAGTTAGTGCGGTGCTCCTGCTCACAGTGTTCAGCTAAAACTACAAGTTAGTGCTGTGCGTCCTGCTCACAGTGTTTAGCTAAACCTACAAGTTAGTGTAGTGAGACCTCTGCACAGTGTTCATCTAAAGCTACAAGTTAGTGCAGTGCGTCCTGCTCACAGTGTTCAGCTAGATCCGTTCCTGTTATCTTCTTACTGACAGGCAGGCTTGTCTTGTTACAGTATTTACAGCTACCTGAAGAAAATTGCTGGTTGTCAGACTTACCCGTATCAGACTGACGAACCCGATGTAGCAGAGGATGGCCTCCCGTACGTATCTGGTTCCCGGCCCCTGATAGAGTACACAGAAGGCACGGGAGCACAGAATGGTATGAGAGCCTGGCGGGTGGTTTGCAGGGATAAGGCCCAGGATCCTGACACAAGCTGGAAGGTGGTAATAGGTAGGCTGGAGATCAGCTAACAGGTGCAGAGCAGGCAGATCCGGTCACTAGCAAAGTTGGCAGCAGGCAGTCAGCACGGTACAAAGGGAGCAGGCAGATACAAAGTCCAGGTCACAGGCAGGTTTTGGCAACAGGCAATCAGCACGGTACAAGGGGTCAGGCAGGTTCAACGTCAGAGGCAGGCCGGGATCAGTTTGCAGGCGGATAGCAGAGAGAGAGAGTCCAGTAAACAAGCCGGGTCACAGGGAGATCAGAGCAATACACAGGAAACAGGAAGTTCGGAAACAGGAAGCTGATGATCGGACAGCACCGAGCACAGCATCCCATCAGCTTAAATAGGGCAACCGGCGCCAAACACTGCGAGCATGCGCTCGCCGGCGCACTCCAGAGTGCCCAGCAAGTGTCCTGAACCAAGAACCTCTCTGACACTGGTGTTCTTTTGATCCTATTAGTACCACAGTCAGGCAGCTAGACTATTTACAGTTAGTACAGTGCGTCCTGCTCACAGTGTTCAGCTAAAACTACAAGTTAGTGGGGTGCGTCCTGCTCAGTGTTCAGCTAAATCTACAAGTTAGTGCGGTGCGTCCACCTCACAGTGTTTAGCTAAATCTAGAAGTTAGTGCGGTGCGTCCTGCTCACAGTGTTCGGCAAAAAATACAAGTTAGTGCTGTGCGTCCTGCTCACAGTGTTCAGCTAAACCTACAAGTTAGTGTAGTGAGACCTCTGCACAGTGTTCATCTAAAGCTACAAGTTAGTGCAGTGCGTCCTGCTCACAGTGTTCAGGTAGATCCGTTCCTGTTATCTTCTTACTGACAGGCAGGCTTGTCTTGTTACAGTATTTACAGCTACCTGAAGAAAATTGCTGGTGTTCTTTTCATCCTATTAATACCACAGTCAGGCAGCTAGACTATTTACAATTAGTGCAGTGCGTCCTGCTCACAGTGTTCAGCTAAAACTACAAGTTAGTGGGGTGCGTCCTGCTCACAGTGTTCAGCTAAACCTACAAGTTAGTGGGGTCCGTCCTGCTCACAGTGTTCAGCTAAAACTACAAGTTAGTGCTGTGCGTCCTGCTCACAGTGTTCAGCTAAAACTACAAGTTAATGTGGTGCGTCCACCTCACAGTGTTTAGCTAAAACTACAAGTTAGTGTGGTGCGTCCTCCTCACAGTGTCCAGCTAAACCTACAAGTTATTTTTTTGCGAGCTCTGCACAGTGTTCAGCTAAAGCTACCTGTAGAAGGTTGGTGGTGTTCTCATACTACAGGCAGGCAGTTGATTTTGCTAGCTGCAGTATCAGTACATATATATATATATATATATATATATATATATATATATATATATATATCCCAGCTTAGTGCAGCTACAGGCCATTAGTATGTATGGAAGGCCAAGAAGGAGAGGCAGACAGTCACAAGCCAATAAGAGAGGGCAAGCAGGCTCTCTGTCTAGTGCTGGTCGTGGAGACGGTGCATCCTCATCAACATGTGGCCGTGGGACACACTTGGCCTTTTTTTCGGCAGCTGGCCGCGTTGAGCCGCAACATGCGGAAGACTTGGTCGAGTGGATGACCAAGCCGTCCTCATACTCCTCATCCTCTCTCACCCATGCCCAGGGTACTTTGTCTGGCAAAGCAGCGGCCTCTTCCCTTGGCTCAATGTCATCAGTGACTCCTTCCCTAGCCCCACCATGTCCTCCTGAGGAGTCCCTCGAACTGTTTGACCACAGTGTTGGGTACATGCTCCAGGAGGATGTCCAGCGTTTGGAAGGCTCTGATGATGATACTGAGCTCCATGAAGGCAGTAACGTGAGCAGGGACAGAGGGGGTGCCCAAGAAGGACAGCAATCTGGCAGTCATGCTGCCCCTGCTACAGCATACTGCCAGCTTTGCTCCAGTGATGAGGAGGGAGGGGATGATGAGGTCACTGACTCAACGTGGGTGCCTGATAGGAGAGAGGAGGAGGAGGAGGAGGAGGCGGCACATCACCAACGAGGCAGGATGCCCTCCAGGGGCCAGCCTAAGGGCAGCACCTTGACTGCATCACACCCCAAAGCTCCACATGTGCAGGGCGCTGCAGTCTGCGCGTTATTCAAAAAGTTCTTTGGTGTGGGCCTTTTTTGAGACGAGTGCATCAGATCGCACCGCTGCTAAAAAACATCTCCCGCTTGGGTACCACATGCTTGACCAGACATATGTTGACCTGCCATGCAGTTCGTTGGCAAGCGTATCTAAAAGACCCACACCAAAGAACAAAGAGGACCTCTCCTTGCTCCTCATCAGCTGGGATCTCCAACCCCACTATACCTTCAGTCCTCTCTGAGACCTGCACTGAGAGGAATTAAGGTGTAGAATTAGGTGTGTCACAGCCAAGTACTTGTCAGCAATCTGCTTTTGGTACACCGACGTCAGATTGTACCAGGCAAATTTCCCTGCCCCAGCTGTTGCACCCCCGAAAGAAGTTTGCTCCCAGCCATCCACATGCCCAGCGGTTGAAAGCTAGCTTGGCAAAATTGCTAGCACTTCAACTGCTGCCTTTTCAGTTGATAGACTCTGCCCCCTTCCGTGAGTTTGTGGAATGTGCGGTTCCTCAGTGGCAGGTACCCAAACGCCACTTTTTCTCACGGAAGGCGATTCCGGCTCTCTACCGGCATGTGGAAGGCAATATTCATGCCTCGCTGGACAGGGCAGTCAGCGGTAAGGTGCATATTACCGCTGACTCATGGTCCAGCAGGCATGGACAGGGACGTTACCTAAGTTTCACGGCGCATTGGGTGACTCTGCTGGCAGCTGGGAAGGATGCAGGACAAGGTGCAGTAGTGTTGGAGGTTGTTCCGCCACCACGCCTCCAAAATGCTAATGATTGTGACACACCTCTCTCCTCCACCCCCTCCTCTTCTTTTTCCTCCATGGCCTCTTCCTGTGCCTCGGAACCAGCGGTGCTCTGTAGCTGTTCAAGGGGCTACGCAAGTACGCAGGCCAAAAGTTGTCATGCGGTGCTTTAGCTGGTGTGCTTGGGGGACAGGAGCCACACTGGGGCAGAGGTTCTGTCAGCTCTGCAGGGGCAGGTTCAGAGGTGGTTGACGCCACGCCAACTTAAGGCAGGAATGGTGGTTTGCGACAATGGCACCAACCTCCTCTCTGCCCTCCGACAGGGACAAATGACCCATGTGCCCTGTTTGGCTCACGTCCTTAACTTGGTGGTGCAGCGGTTCTTGGGCAGGTACCCGGACTTACAGGATGTCCTGAGGCAGGCCAGGAAAGTCTGTGTGCATTTCCGCTGGTCATATAATGCCAGTGCTCGGCTGACGGACCTCCAAAAGGAGTTTAACCTTCCCAAGAACCGCCTAATCTGTGACATGCCCACCAGGCGGAACTCAACGTTGGTCATGCTGCAGCGGCTGCACACGCAGCAGAGGGCCATCAATGAGTACCTGTGCGACTATGGCACCAGGACAGGGTCAGGGGAGCTTGTTTTTTTTCCCCACGCCAGTGGGCCATGATCAGGGATGCATGCACTGTCCTGTCCCCATTTGAGGAGGCCACGAGGATGGTGAGCAGTGACAGTGCATGCATCAGTGACACTGTCCCCCTTGTCCACCTGTTGGAGCACACGCTGCGTGGAATAATGGACAGGGCACTTGAGGCAGAACAGGGGCAGGAAGAGGAGGACTTCCTTAGCTCACAAGGCCCCCTTTATTCAGACAGTGTTCCTGCGTGCCCTCCAATCACACAGGAAGAGGAGGAGGAGGAGGAGGAGGAGGAGGAGGAAGATTGTGTCAGTATGGAGGTGGAGCCTGGCACTCAGCATCAGCAGCAGTCTTTAAGGGATCAGTCCCAAGAAACACATGGACTTGTACGTGGCTGGGAGGAGGTGGCTGCGGACCATGTCGTCCTTAGTGACCCAGAGGACTCCAGACCGAATGCCTCAGCAAACCTACGCTGCATCGCCTCCCTGATCCTGCAAAGCCTGCGTAAGGATCCTCCTATTCGTGGTATCAAGAAGAAGGACCAATACTGGCTGGCAACCCTCCTTGATCCACGTTACAAGGGTAAGGTTGCGGACCTTATCTTGCCATCGCAAAGGGAGCAGAGGATGAAACATCTTCGGGAGGCTTTGCAGAAAGATCTGTGCAACGCGTTCCCAGAGACTGGGAGGTTACAAACTCCTGTTTCTGGACAACGTGTTGCTGAGGCTTCAGTCAGTCAAAGAAGGAGCGGTGGAGAAGGTGGCCGTCTGACTGATGCGTTCAGACACTTTTTTGGTCCGCAGCCCCAAGGTATGATCGGTTCCAGCAACCATCGCCAGCGTCTGTTTTACATGGTGCAAGAATACCTAGGGGCAAGATCTGACTAGGACACCTTTCCCACCGAAAATCCTCTGGGTTACTGGGTCTTGAGGATGGATCACTGGCCAGAGCTTGCACAGTATGCAATTGAGCTACTGGCCTGTCCTGCATCCAGCGTTCTTTCGGAACGCATATTCATTGCTGCTGGAGGCTTTGTAACCGATCACAGGGTGCGTCTGTCCACCGACTCGGTCGATCGACTGACCTTCATAAAAATGAATCAGTCTTGGATCACCATCAGCTACCAAGCACCTGATGCTGATGTAACCGAATATTTTTTTTTGAAATCTCAGATCCCTTCAAAGACTGCCTATGCTGATGCTGAGTGACTATCCCTGAGTAATTATCCTCTTCCTCCTCAATCATCACGCTGATTTTTTGGTTCTGGGCGCCACCACCAGTGCCTAAGGCCCAATTTTTCAGCCCCTGTTAAACAGGGGCGTGTATTTATAATTTTTGATGCAATACTTTGCAGCAGGGCTCATTTCTGCGTTCCAACTAGAGTATCTGTGAGGGGTTGCAGTGTTTTGGCACCAGCACCAGTGCCTAAGGCCTAATTTTTCAGCCCCTGTTCAACAGGGGCATGTACTTACAATTCTTGATTTAATATTTCACAGCAGGGCCCATTTCTGCACCCACCAAGAGCGAGTGAGGACTTAGTGTTGTGGCACCAGCACCACCACCACCAAAGGCCCAATTTTTCTGCCCTTGTTCAACAGGGGCATGTAATTACAATTCTTGATCTAATATTTCACAGCAGGGCCCATTTCTGCACCCACCAAGAGCGAGTGAGAACTTACAGTGTTGTGGCACCACCACCACCACAACCAAAGGCACAATTTTTCTGCCCTTGTTCAACAGGGGCATGTAATTACAATTCTTGATCTAATATTTCACAGCAGGGCCCATTTCTGCACCCACCAAGAGCGAGTGAGGACATACAGTGTTGTGGCACCAGCACCACCACCACCACCAAAGGCACAATTTTTCTGCCCTTGTTCAACAGGGGCATGTAATTACAATTCTTGATCTAATATTTCACAGCAGGGCCCATTTCTGCACCCACCAAGAGCGAGTGAGGACATACAGTGTTGTGGCACCAGCACCACCACCACCACCAAAGGCACAATTTTTCTGCCCTTGTTCAACAGGGGCATGTAATTACAATTCTTGATCTAATATTTCACAGCAGGGCCCATTTCTGCACCCACCAAGAGCGAGTGAGGACTTACAGTGTTGTGGCACCAGCACCACCACCACCAAAGGCCCAATTTTTCTGCCCTTGTTCAACAGGGGCATGTAATTACAATTCTTAATCTAAAATTTCACAGCAGGGCCCTGTGAGGGCTTACAGTGTTGTGGCCACAACAACACCTAAGGCCCAAATTTCTGCTGAGTATATAGGGCAGGCCCCTACTTTCAAACATCTAACTTACAAACGACTCCTATTAGCAAATGGAAGGAGACAACAGGAAGTGAGATGAAATCTACCCCTAGGAAGGGAAATTCTCTCCTGTAAGAGTTAATATGGGAAAAACATTTCTCCTTTCCACTGATGCTTTCCAATTCTTGTTCCACAAAAAAACCCAAATTTTCAAAAAACATTTGTCATTGGGACAAAAAGTGAGGTGAAATCTTCTGAAGAGGAGGAAAGACAGCAAAACAAATGTCACAGGGGTGATAACCCTCCCCTATGTTTTCCAAAAAGCTTAAAAAAGATTTTTTGGCTGGAGCTAAACACGTTAAAAATGTACCCATTAAAAATTACAAACAGATCCTGCAACAAACCTACAGTCCCTGTCTTGTTTGCACCGCCTGTATACTGCTGTTCAGAGTATATAGGGCCTGGTGGCCCCACATCTTTCCTTATTTTAATTTGGGTGCAGGGTTCCTTAATATCCATACAATATCCATTCCTTAATATCCATCCATATCCCTTAATATCCATACAAGATCCAAAGGGCCTGGTAATGGACTGGGGGGTACCCATGCCATTTGTCTCACTGATTTTCATCCATATTGCCAGGACCCGACATTACATTAAACCTGCAAGCAGTTTTAAATGAGATTTTTTCCTTTTAAAAATGACATTTTGTGCAGGGACTGTTCTAAACACGGGAAAAACGCGCCACTTTACAGGAATACTATAGACACACCCCAGGTATGATATTTAAAGGAATATTTCACTTTTTTTTTTACTTTAAGCATCATTAAAATCACTGCTCCCAAAAAAAACGGACGTTTTTAAAGGTTTTTTCTGCATTGATACATGTCCCCTGGGGTAGGACCCGGGTCCCCAAACCCTTTTTAGGACAATACCATGCAAATTAGCCTTTAAAATGAGCACTTTTGATTTCCAACGTTCGAGTCCCATAGACGTCAATGGGGTTCTAACGTTCGTGCGAATTTTCGGTTTGTTCGCAGGTTCTGGTGTGAACCGAACCGGGGGGTGTTCGGCCCATCCCTACCGGTGACTAAAATGCCAACCCATCCAGTGCAAAAATGTCAATATGTGCAGCAGCAGCTCACCACATGTACCCCTGTACATATATGTAACTAAATACTAAAAGAAAGGTAGCTATGCTTAACATACATTTTAACTGGACCTGAGGTCTTGCTTCTTACCCAATGTGTCAATGAAAACCTATAAATAAAAATTGAGCGTAGTATAATACACAGTGGTAGAAAATGCAAAAGACCACAAATTGTAATGTGGAAATGCAGATCAATATGATAACCCCCAAAAAGTGTATATGACAAACTTTATGATCCAATTGTGACACACTCTCATTAAGCCAAATATACACATACCCACAAAGTCCCATGCCTCAATGTCCTTGCATCCCGTGATCTAAAAAAAAAATCTTCCCCAATGCGAGTCAAGAAACGTGAATCCAGTCTGTCACACCAACTCTTTGTGAATACATCACCACCTTTAACACCATCTTGTGTTCCAGAATGCCCCTATGAGTTTGCCCATTTACCGGATTTGGTTGACCTCTTATATACGATAAGTAGGTCTACCAGCGCTCAAGATCTTGTTTTCCTCCTCTAGGCCATGGACACCCTCAGAAAGACATCTAATAAGACACTCATCAGTATTCACATCATATGTTCATATGGTACATAGGAGACACATACCCATAACATTATTATTGAGCAACACCATTTGCCAGTTGCTTCCTGAAGATGTCTGGTTAGCGTGGGACTTTCAGAAACATAATATCTGCTCAATAGAACGTACACTGGCTGCAGGCTGAGTGGTTTCCTAAAATCAACATTGTGCAGTTATTATGGGTACTGGGTGGGTGCCACATATTGTGAGTGCAAATCTTTTATATCTTTGGGCAATTTTTAATAAAAAGTGTTGTATACACCGGTTATATGTCCCTCTGAGGGTGTCCTTGGCCTGGAGGAGGAAAACAAGATCTTAAATGCTGGTAGATCTACTTGTCATATATAGGAGGTCACACAAATCCGATGAGTGGGCAAACTTAAAGGAACACTTTGGAGCACGAATTGGTTTTGAAGGTGGTGAGGATTTATTCACAAAGAGTTGGTGTGATGGATTGGTTTCAAGTTTACTGACATTGGGGAAGATTTTTTTGAGATCATAGGCTACAAGGAAATTATTATTCTACAGGATTTATATAGCACCAACAGTTTGTGCAGCGCATTACAATGTAAAGGGGGGACAGTACAATTATAATACAGAAGGGCTGGGAGGGCCCTGCTCTTGGAGCTTACAATCTAAAGGGAGAGGGCGAAAGGTAATAGCTGCAGGGGATGAACTGATGGAGGTGGCTCAGGTACAGTTCTTAGGTGGAGGTGGGATAGGCTTCCCTGAATAAGTGAGTTTTTAGGGATCGCCTAAAGGCGGATAGGTTAGGGGCTGACCAGACAGATTGGGGCAGGGAGTTCCAGAGGGTGGAAGAAGCTCTAGAGAAGTCCTTGAGGCTAGCATGGGAGGAGGTAACAAGGGAGCTAGAGAGCAGGAGATCTTGGGAGAAACAGGGAGGATGATTTGGGCGATATCTGAAGATGAGGTTGATGATGTAGCTGGGGGCAGTGTTGTGGATGGCCTTGTATGTTGTGGTTAGTATTTTGAATTTTATACAGTGGGGTAGTGGAAGCCAGTGAAGGGATTGGCAGAGAGGGGCATCAGTCACAGATTAGTTAGTAAGGTGTATTAGTCTAGAAGCAGCATTAATAATAGACTAAAGGGGAGGTAGCCTGTGCAAAGGTAGGCCAGGGAGGAGAGAGTTGCAGTAGTAGAAGCGAGTGCGTTATGACCTTTAGAGTCAAATATATTTTTATTAAGTTTGCAAGGTTATACAGAGCCATTTAACATTGGCAAAACATAGTATATAGCGATTAGCACGGTTGAAAATAATTTGTCTGTACACAAACTTATACATACAGGGAGCGGGGTATATAAGAATAAATGTATACCAGTTCGGTTCAGTTTCAATCCCATAAATAACATTTATACCATGCTATAATACAACGACTGTTCGTTAATTTCAACGTCTGCTATTTGTATCATTAAAGGTATGGGGAGGAGAGAGTATGGAAAGAAGAGAGAGAGACAGGAGAAGAGGAGAAGAAAGAGGGTGGAGGACGGGTAAGTGTAGGGGGTTCAGGTCAAGCTGGCAGGCCCTGGGGCAACACAATGGGAGCTCTGGGTTGAATTTATTTATTCAGGTGGTTTTAGCAGATTTTTCAAAGCATTGGAGGTGGTGTAATCAATCCATATTAGCCACATGGTTTGGAATTTATCATAAGTGTCATTATCTAAGGCAATCATCTCCTCCATTCGCATGATATCGTTGACAATGGAGACCCAAGAGGATAGTGGGGGGGTAGTAGTAGTTTTCCAGTAAAGTGGAATGAGTTGTCTAGCTGCTGAGAGGAAAAAACGAAGTAGGGATCGTTTCTGGGAGGGTATTGAACCCGGTAACATGGACAGCAGCGCCATTTCTGGTGTGGGCGTCGTGGGTTTATCGTAGAGGCTACTGTATACGGCAAAAACCTGTGACCAGAATGGCTGGATGGCGTTGCATTTCCACCATATGTGGAGATAATTCCCCTCCGGATCTCCACATCTCCAACAGGTCGTGGCAGTAGAGGGAAAAATATTGTGTAACGATTGGGGGTCTCTGTACCATCGCGCCAGGAGCTTAAAATTCTTCTCTTGTATATGGCAAGAGATGGAGGACTTGTGTGTGAAGTGAAAGGATTTCTGCCAGTCATCTGGTGAAAAATCCTTGCCTAGGTCAGAGGCCCATCTCCTCGTGTAAGGTGGCAGTTGTTCGTGGATCAGTGAGTGTAATAATTTGTAGATGGTGGATAGTAGATGCCTGGGTGTTTCCGAGAGAGAACACAGCTGCTCGTAGTCTGTTAGGGGTCTATGGGTGTGGGTAGAGGAGAATAGGTCAGAGCAAAAGGAGGAGATGCGTAAGGCTGTGAGCCAATTACCTCTATCTCCCGGGAGAACCGGTGCGCCCGTGCTGGGGTGTATGAATGAGTTGGCTGTAGGCCAGGTATCCCGTGAATATGGGCCCACCAGATTAGAGCCCATGCCCTGGGGGAGGTCTGGATGATCGAAGAGCAAAGTAAGTGGTGAGGGGTCAGTAGATAATATTGGTAATAATCCTTTTCTGTACCACAGGTGTAGTGCTGCAGTTGTTAATGGTGAGCAGTTAGTTAGGGTGGAGAGTCCTCGACCATATCCCCAGAGCAGAGCTCGGAGGTCAGAAGTGGAGAGGTCTTGTTCTATGGCAGTGGATGCCTTGGGGAACGGGCGAGGGAACCACTCGAGGATCCGAGATAGGACTGCAGCCCTGTGGTATATTTCTAAGTCTGGGAGGCCAACCCCACCCCGATTTTTAGGGTATGTCAGCAAGTTTAGGGAGAGTATCCATTTTTAATGTATTAATGCGGCCAAACCAAGGTAGTGGGGTCTGGTTCCATGTTTCTAATTCTTTCCGGATTCGGGATAGGAGCGGAGGGTAATTGAGATTGTAAAGGTCAGCTAGGTTGGATGGGATGGTGACTCCAAGGTAAGAAATACCCTTTGTTCCCCACTGGAATGGGAAATTGGTCCGCAATTGTGTGAGGATGGAGGGAGTTAGGGATATGTTAAGGGCTTCTGCCTTAGACATATTGAGATTAAAATTACTTAGGTCTCCAAATCTACGGAACTCCTGCATTAAGGAGGGTAGTGAGGTATGGGGTTGTTGGATGTAGACAAGGAGGTCATCTGCATAAAGTGAGAGTTTTACTTCCGATGATGGCGTCGGTATTCCCATGATGTTATTGTTTTGCCTAATAGCCGTGGCCAAGTGCTCCATCACTAGAACAAAGAGCAAGGGAGACAGCGGGCAACCCTGCCTCGTTCCATTGGATATCACTAGTGGGGCGGATGCGGAACCATTGACCAGTACAGAGGCGGTGGGCTGGGAATAAAGCGCCATCACCTTAGATATAAATGAAGGGCTGAGTCCAATCTGTTCTAGGGAAAGGCGTAGGAATTGCCAGTTAACCCGGTCAAACGCCTTTTCGGCGTCAAAAGAGAGGATGCAGGCCTTTAGATTGTGTTTGCGGATATAAGAGATTAGGTGGATCGTTTTTGTAGTATTGTCCCTGGCCTCCCTACCAGGGACAAAACCCACTTGATCTTTGTGTACAATGGAGGGTAAGAGGGGCGAGAGGCGATTGGCCAGGATCTTGGCAAAAAGTTTAACGTCGACGTTTAGGAGGGAGATAGGTCTATAACTAGTGCATTGGGAGGGGTCCTTTCCGGGCTTAGGTATTACTGAGATAGTGGCAGACAGAAGGGATTTGGGGGGGGGATGATCGTCATCTAGGTAGTTAAAGGCCGCTGCGAGAAGTGGGGCTAATGAATGGGCAAATAATTTGTAGAATCTGGGCGTGAAGCCGTCAGGTCCTGGACATTTACCGGATTTTAATCCTTTAATAGCCAGAAGGAAGTCTGAAGATGTCAGGACTTCCTCTAGAGCCGTGGAAGTGGGGGGATCTATTCGTGGGAGGGCTGTCTCTGAAATATAATTTTCCATGTCTGGGAGTTGTGAGTTTGGTCGTGGGGATTGTTGAGGTCGTGTAGGGAGGTTGTAGAGTTGAGAATAATAGTGTTGAAAAGCATCTGCTATGCCCTTAGGGGTCCTGATCTTTTGTTGGTTTGTGTTGCAAATGAACGGTATGGGGTGCCGAGGGGGACGCGGGTGTAGAACTTTAGCAAGGTGCTGTCCGCATTTATTGGCTAGCATGTAGTGACGATTATGTCCTTTGTCTCTAGCTATAAGGGTGTTTGCATCTAGAATGCGGAGTAAATCTCTGCGGGCGTTGGAGAGCTCCACAAAGGTACTATGCGCAAGGTCTTTCTTATGTGTGCTTTTGAGGGTGTGGATAGATGAGAGTAATTTGACTATGTCAGCCGATCTAGCCTTCTTTAATCGTGCGCCATGTTGGATGAAAATTCCCCGTAGCACACATTTCAGGGCCTCCCATTTGGTAAGGGGGTTGGTGTCATCTGAACGGTGGTCATGAATAAAGTTTCTAAATGCCTGCTGGGTGTCTGTCACACAAAGGCTATCTTTTAGCAGGTTGTCATTTAAGCGCCAGGTAAATGTTTTGTGTGCCTTAGGTGGGTGGGCTAAGCTTAAATGGGCAGGGGCATGATCAGACCAGAGAATGTTACCTAGGGAAGCTTGTATAGGGACATCAAGTAGGGATTGTGATACTAGGAAATAGTCAATGCGACTATATGAGTTATGGGCGACCGAGTAACAGCTGTAATCTCTCTCGAATGGATGCTGGACCCGCCAGACATCCACTAATTGGGCTGAGTGTAGAAGTGATTTGATATGTGTGAGAGTGGAGTGTGATATAGCTGACTTACCCGAGGAGGTGTCTACGGCTGGCGTGAGGGTCACGTTGAGGTCTCCTCCTACAATAAAACAGGGGCCCCCAAACGAGATTAGTTTGTCTATAAGCATGGAGAAAAAACTCCCTTGGTCTTGGTTTGGTCCGTATACATTAGCAACTGTAAAAATAGAAAAATTAGATTTTAGTTTAAGAAAGATAAAGCGACCATCAGGGTCTATTAGGGTATCTAATACTTCTGGTTGGAAGGATTTGTGGAAAGCTATAGATACTCCTTTGGATTTAGAGAGTGGATTAGCGCTATGGAACCATTTATGGAAGTGGGGGTTGTTTAAGGCTGGGATGGCCGAACCCTTAAAGTGTGTTTCTTGAAGTAGTAAGATTTGAGTTTTGGCTTTATGGAAGTGATACAGCACTTGGCTCCTTTTCTCAGGGGTGTTAAAGCCTCTGCAATTATAGGAGGCTAAGGTGATGTGATCTAGCGGTGGCATGAGAGCAACGGAGTGGAAACACGCCTAAGATCTCTCGTCAGAATTCTAATGGCCCCTACTAATGACCCAGGACCTGCCCTGCCTGGGGGAAGAGGGATAAAGGTAAGGAGGGGACAGAGGATAGGTAGGGAAAAAGAGTGGGGGTGGAGGGAGTTAGAGAAGCAGAGAAGGTGGACATAAACCGGCTCAGCCATGTAGAAACAAAACACATCCACCATGTCGACAGAGAGAGCCACCATGAAATACAGAGGTGGAAAAGGAGGTTAAAACCACGGAGTGGTAGCCTGAAAGAAATCAATGGGTGCAATCGCATGGTAACTGGATAATAAAAAAGAAAAAAAAACACTAAATAACGTAAACAGTGCAATAATACGCACTATTGGTCCTAAGTGGGGTATAAACGTGGTAAGCGCACAAAGCGCCCCCCGGTCCCAGGATCCCCACCGTACATAAAACCTGAACAACCTGAGGACATCGCTCACGAACATTTCTAGCTATAGGCATAATGTAGTGGCCCTAATATGACACGTCTGCCTTTCTTCCGAACCGCTGCCGGAATGCTTCATGAAGCACGGAAGTCCTCCATGTACTTGAATAACGTACAGGGGATCATGCTGGCGTGGGGGGGGGGGAAGGGGGCGACCACCCTTCTATATTCAAGGGGGACTAGGATAAAGCCCAGCGCGGAAGGAAGGCATCTGTGTAACTTTATAATTATAGTCAACTAAAACTTATCATCAACAGTTTTAAGACAGATGTATACCTCCCTTGTCACAGTTAAGCCCCCTTCATCCCACCCGACCCCAGCAACCGATATCTGTATACATGGTGAACTGAAAAAAGGAGATAAAAAAATTAACAAGAAAAAAAAACAAAAAACTGGTATGCATGAGAGGATGCGCTACAAAACCTGAAACAGAGAACTGAGAAAAAAAAAAATTAGAAAAACTTGTGCGCATCGTTCATAAAAATGTGATGTCGGTAGGTCTGGAGGTCCAGCAGTAAATTCGTCTCTCGTTGACAAGGCAAGAGAGAGGTGAAAAAAAGAAAGGAATGGAGACAGGTATCACCCTGTTGCAGGAGGGAACCTCAGCCGTCCGGTGATTTGTGAGGCGAGGATCTGGGGCGCTTCTGCCTGCCGGTCTTCTGCCATTGCGTGCTGAATGGAAGACCAGGCGTAGTAGTAGGGAGAGGCCAATCCGGTAGGGAAACCTGTGGAAGTTCCAGGGTGCTCAGGAATCGTGGTAAGTCTCCTAAGGTGCGAAAAATGGCCGTCTTGCCCTCGTGCTGAACTCGCAGTTGGAACGGAAAGCGTCATTGGTATCTGATTTGTCTCTCTTGCAAGATTGAGGTGAGGGGTTTCAGAGAGCGCCGCATGGCCAGTGTTTGGCGGGAGAGGTCTGGGAGTAGCATGACAGGGGTGTCATTAAGCCTAATGGAGTCCTGGGTGCTTGCCTCTCGCATGATGTTTTCTTTCACCTTGTAGAAGTGCACTCTACACAGGGTGTCACGGACATAGGCAGAGTCTGGATTGCGAGGGCCGGAGGTCCTGTGTACTCTATCTAATTCAATGTGGGTGTCTTTGGGTTGCTGAAGTATTTGATTGAAGATAGAGGTTACAGCCCCTGCCAGGTCTTTATGCTCGATGGTTTCAGGGATGCTGCGTATTCTGATATTGTTCTGTCTATTACGGTTTTCAATGTCGTCCTGGTGGTACATGAGCTGTTGGATTAGGACAGTGTGAGAGTTCAAAATTGCTTCATGGGAGTGCAGAGTAGTGCATACGCCCTCCGTGGTATTTTCCACGTCCTCAATACGGATTCCCATGTCCCTTTTAAGCTCCGCAATCTCCTGCCTATATGCTTTTTCCATACGGGTGGTGTAATGCTCAAAATCGGCTTTTGTTGGGAGCGAGCATATGTATGTATGGAGGGATCGCATCTGCGATTCTAATTCCCATCCGTCCCCTGAGTTCAGGGATGCTTGCGATTGATTGTAGGGGCTGTGCGGGCTGTGTTGGCTCTGTAGTGTGGGTTCAAGATCAGCTAGTGAGGCAGAGCAAGCCCTGGAGCGTACCTGCATGGAGTCTGAAGGCTCAGAGCGGGCGGGGGACGGAGGTGCCGGCGCCATCTTAGGCTGTCCCTGTGAGCTGTAGGCCGCAGACGCTCTGGTCACAAATCTGCCCAGATCGCTCTGTGTACGATCGCCGGCGGGCTTGGAGTGATCCTTGGGCTTTCCCTTGCCCATCTGTGCGGTTGAGGAGCGGTGTGAGGCGGGATGTCTCTGCTAGAACCTTGTGGAGATCCGTGGGACCGGGAGCCGCCGTGAAGTGCGACCTACGGCTCCATGCGCTAGGCCACGCCAGCGCGTTATGACCTTTAGAGGGAACAGAAGGAGGAAAAGATAACATTAGGAGTCCAATATAAAATGGCTGAAAATGTATGTCTGTGGGAGAGGTGGAGGAGGGCAAGGGAACATTAGTAGGCCAATTCTATATGGTTGCTATACACCGAAATGATGGAGAAAAAAAAAAAATAGGAGCCTATTGAAATAGCTGATATGTGCATCAGGGAGAGATGAGGAGAAGGAAAAGGGGGGCATTCGCAGCACCTGCAGACAAGTGGCAGACCTGTGCCTCTGGGGATTAAAAATATAATAGTTTATTATATTACCTCTCTTATAGTTGCAAATAAAGTTTGTGTCTGTAGTATTCCCCCCCTTTCCATTTGCTGATGTCAGCCCTTTTCCATGCACGGTGGATGGGTAGGCAGCTTTTATTTCATTTTTGCAAAGGAACAAGATAGTGTATAGGCCTAAGACTTTTTTTATAAGGAAATATTTACTTTTCCATGGAAGGAGTGGCCTTACAGGTAAAAATGTGTAAAAATGTAAATATTAATACATACAATTAATTTACATATAGCAGCCACAAATAAAACACAACATCCAGTCTATGCTAATTCAGAGGTGATCCATTACCAGAGAGATGGTCCTTAAAAGGAAAATTTGGAAACGGCGAGAAACCTATGGGCATAGGATACACTTTAAAGTGTATTTCCACTTTTGCAGTCAAATTTAAGAAAACCCCACACAGTCAAAACATACCAATGATGTATATCACCATTCCAATCCTCCTCCACTTGTCATTCATGGGCTATTAGGGTGCTGACTCCAATGAGCCATCTCTTCTCCAACAATAGAAATATGCACTAGATGAGAGGTTTGCTCAAAGGAATAAAGCAGTTCGTTATGTGTTTCCATTCACACAGCATGCCATTTTATTTTTCAAATATTTCTAACCTTTTAGATGTTTCTCAGGACAAGGTGTCATGGTTGACTGCACTGTTTTTTGAATCTGTCCCAAGTCTGTTGTTGTTAAAATACAATGCAAGAAGCCCAGCCTCTACATATTTAACCCTTTGTGAGGATAGACAGAATTCAAACCTAGTTACAATTGATAACGAATATCTGCCTGCACAATAGTGATAGGATTCATTATGGAAAATACAGCTGCCCAGCCTCCTCACAAAGAAAGAGGACTATGTAATATGTTTTCTTGCTAGAGGGTCCAGGAAAAAACATCTAAAATGGTAAGCTACAAAATTATAATATTTCTTTGAAGTTATGCTATGTAAATTGGAGCATGTAACGGATATAGTAGGTGTTATCCTAATGTGGCTGCAAAAGTGAAAATAAACTTTAATTTTGTTGCTGCCACCCTTCCCCAGCCATATTATTTCTTCCTTCCTCTTCATGCTGCCTGGCCTTCCCTCGGGACTTTAGAAGGATAGGCAGCCTTTTTATAATGTTGCTACATTCCTCCTCCTCAGTGCAAGCACCACATCCCTTGAAGTGGAAGGGGAGGAAAAGGAACATCAGCAGTCTTAAAAATAAAATATCTGCTATTCACCCTCCAAGGGGTTGTAAACCCTCGTGTTTTTTTCACTTTAATGCATTCTATGCATTAAGGTGAAAAAACACCTGGCAGTGATTAGCCCCCCATTTTACTTACCTGAGCCCTTTATTTCCCTCTGCAAGGATGCGCTGTCCTTCTCTCCATGGGGTCCTGGCTCTTGATTGGATAGATTGATAGAACCGCAGACATTGGCTCCCGCTGTTCTCAATCAAATCCAATGACATGGGTGCCGGGGGCAGGACTGAGTTCATCATTCATGCAAATGCTGGACTTGGGAGCAGGCCCGCAAGGTAACCCCCTGGGAGAGCATTTCTCCTAGGAGGTTATCTGATGCAGGGAGGAGCCGTGAGAGCCACCGGGGGACCCCAGAAATGGACAATCGGGGCCACTCTGTGCAAAATGAGCTGCACAGTGGAGGTAAGTATGATATGTTTGTTATGTTTAAAAAATAGAAAACAAGCCTTTACAATCACTTTAAGATACATTGAGAAAAATGGTGCCTTAGCTGCAGTGGCTGCTATATACCTATCAGTAGTGAGGAGGACTTGTTTTTGCTGCTGACTTGACTCATTGTGATGCTGCTTCCACTGAGGTCTTTGCTGCAGTTGTGTTTCCTGATGCATGTGGTGCCCTATTTTCTACCTATTCAAGTGGTTGTATACTGTCACGACACTGGATTTTTACTGTCAAATACTTACTTGAACTCTATATTTAGAGTACTTTTGGAATAATTGGGGATTTGGAGACAATGGAATGTGATACTGCTAAACAATTAGCTCACAAACTATTATAAAACGGTCTTGCCACTAACCATTTTTTGATGACGTTGAGGTCCTTAGCTTTATTTATTTAAGAGCTTTCAATCAAGGCCATTAAGGCTTGATAAAAAAAAAAATATGTGTCCCAGCCAAAACAACCTAAAAATCCTTTTCTTTTAAGTTGAAATGAATCATAGTGAACTGCTGCTGCTACATTTAAGTCTAGCACTAATGTAAAAGTAAACAAATCAGAATAAGCTGTTCCTGCCACTGTCCATAGGAGTCATACTGCTCCATAATACCACACGCACAGTATTAAAGGCATCTACTACACATGTAATTGAAAGAATTTGTGTTTACATATTGCCTGTAAAATTACTGTGCATAAAAAGAAGGACCCTCTCCTGGCTGAATGACGTTTTTAATTTTTACATTTATTTTTGGCATTGGTACATGTCCCCCATCGCAATGCTCAGCTCCCCATGCTCTTTACTTGGCAATCTCTTGCCTTATAGCCCTGTAAAATGACCAGAATTGATTTTCTAGAATACCCCCTATAAACTTTAGGATGGTTTGGATTTAAATTTGCAATGAGTTCAACAAACGCCCCAGAAATGTAACCAATAAACTTTTTTCCTCCCTCCTTTTTAAGATAAGAAATCTACCATGTGAGTTATACTTTCACAATTTTAATTAGACACTAAAGATCCTATTTTTAATGAACCGAATAGGAAAAATTTGCTTTAAATACCAAGACATCTAATATTATTAAATGATTAAAATACATGTTTTGCACCTGAGTTCCCATGGTGCTGCTTCTACTCAAGTTTCTTGGCATTTAGCAATTGACTTTCCAAAATCTTTAATAATGTATATCTATTCTAATGTAAATGTGTGATTGAATTGGTTTATAAGGCATACTATATATTTAGAATGACAAGGTTAACATTACATGTGTACAGCTGTATATCATTATGAATAATGCACAAGTAAAAACAGAAATATTTGGCACTATAATAGAAATATAACCCAAGTAAAATATGAATTACTCATAAAATATGAATTACTAGAGCACAACTGAAGAAGTTGTTCTAAGTATAAATAAACATAAATAAATTTAAGTACTCGCTTATCACATGCACATCCTGATTAACTAAGAAAATGCATATATAAGTTTTCACTAATTTTGTACAGAACATATAACATGATCCAGCAATATTGCTGTTGTATGACAACCCTGCACCCTGCTTCACTTGCATTAGCATAATTTTTGTTTTTAATGTCTTTATAACTATAGAGCAAAGCTGAAACTGTAATTGCAATGAAATAACTGTACATGCACCAAAGATGCATTTGCACCTATAGACTGTAAGAGATCAGATCAGTGATTATTCTAAAAAGTAGATAAGCTTCCTGTAAAATGAGACCTTTTTATAAGGAGCAAAACTGACATTTTTCTGTCTGATTAAGGGCAGATATAATTTCATACAAGTTTCTTCAAGTTACAAAGCTTCTTTGGGAAGTTTCTCATTTATTGTACTTAAAACAAAAAACTAACACGTGTATGACTGAAAAATATTCCCAACCACAGCTGTAAAGTAAAGAAGTCAAGACTTCCTGACTGCTTACTTTACAGCTGTGGCTGCAATCCTCACAGGAGTTACCCACCATCCTATCCCCTGTGTGCCAGAAGACAGCTTGCCGAACTCCTCTGTGATACAGCATCTGTCTCTCTCCTCGGGTTCCTGTCTGGCTGAGTCGGGGCTTTCACAGCTCCAGTACAGGTGGGAGGAGCAGGCAGAGATCTCACAGTGCACCCTCCATCTCTTTCCTCCTGTCCAGCACACAGCACAGCTCTCTGGGGATGACTGGAGATCTCGGCCTTTTACCTGATGTTATTACTCCGTTGAGGGCTGAGCCTTGCTTTTCCCTGTGGGTCCATCCATCCGCACCACAGCTTCTGAGGTTCCATTCTGGTTTCCATTCTGATTCCCGGGTTGTCCGAAGCAGCAGGACTTCAAAGTCCATTTAGACCCTCTGTAACGGGGGGTCATGGGGTTCCGGTAAGTGGCCAGGCACTTCATCTATGGTGGTGGACCCACACATCTGGATTTTCATATATTTGGACAATTTTTGCATAATTTCATCGTTTTTGGGGTGTTCTTGTATATGGACTTTCTTTCTTATATATTTTTTCCAAATCACGTTATTTTGTCCACATTACACATTGCAGCCCTTAACGTTCATGTTTAGGTTTTTGCACTAATAATTTGATTTACCATTGGATATCTTTACATTTACCTAAGGGGAGGTACCTGGTTTTGTCACACTATACTATATGTTTATATAATGTTTTACTTTTGCTCATAATTAGGTTGGGAATATTTTTCAGTCATACACGTGTTAGTTTTTTTGTTTTTAAGCGCGAGTCATTATTTTTCTTATTCAACTTCTGTGTGTTTGTGTCACATATAGGACTCTGCAGCATAGATGGTCAATATTATTAATTTTTTGATGCGCAGTTATTTTTCTCTTTTTCATTTATTGTAGACATGGACACAGTGGAGTGTGTATCAGCAAGAGGCTTGAAGCGCAAGCTGGTATCCAGGTGAAAGGGGGTGACGTCACTGGGGTGCAACGCGTTTCCTGAGAGTATGGACCCTGAATGACGTGACCGATGCGCTCCTTCTTCAAAGCTGATTGACAGGGACTGCATCAAGTGATATATAGGGGGAGGGGAGTGGCTAATGCACTGTAATTGGATGCACCGCAAGCACGGAACATTAGAGGGACCGCAGAGTACTATGTAAAAGTAGCAACAATAAAAACACATTACAAAACATATTGGAAAGCAACCACAGGCTAAAAATACATAAATAAAAACTTGATAAAATGCAGCATGTGGAAAAGATGTAGCATGTAGAAAGAGTATGTAGCCATGTAAGTAGGTGGAAAGAGGTAAAAGGGGAGGAGGGAGGAGGGGGGGTAAATGGTACTGGTCACTGCCATGCACATAGTGCGTGGTGGGTGACAAAGGTATATAGTAGTGTATATAGTATGTGTATATGGAGAGGGTGGATATAATTAATGAAGGGAATTGTTTAGATTAAATAATCAGGGAAAAAATATGGCTAGATCAGAAGGAAAAAAAGAAGTAGATGGACAAGTGGAATGGTGAGGGATAAAATGAATGGTAATTGGGCAAATGAAGTAAATAACAGAGAGGAAGATCATGATAATATATAGATGCACATATTAGACAGATGCATGGGCCTATGAGCAGTATACTGCATACAAGCTCATATAGGGGTACTGGTATACACATATACACGTGGGGATAACATGCATGCATACACTCATGAGGGACCCATATGCTATGTATATGTATGGCAATAAAGTTAAAAGCGATGAGCATGTGGAATGTGCCCACTCTCCCCCCTCTCCTTCTTCCCTTTCCCCCCCCCTCCTACTCTCCCCCTTTCCCAAACCCCCCCTTTTCGTCCCCTTTCCCCTTTTTTCCCCTTTCTTCCTCCCTTCCCCTTTCTTTATCCCTCTCCCCTTCCTTGTTTTAAAATTAGTAAAACAAAGGATTCGCCCTGGGACTTTAAATGAAGTGGGTACCGTTTCCGCCAGTAAACATAACAGTAGTAAATACAGTATATGGTTTATTCAAGTAAAATTGTTTACATGCATAGATAACACCAACAGTTGCCAAAAAAAAAGATTTATAAATAAAACACAAAATATTGGTACATGGATGTAATAGCAGTCATAGTACACGGGCATCATACTACCCGACTAGTTTCGCGAGATCCAGCTAGCTCTTCAGGGGTGGATGTGTGTAACATTGTACCTAAGATAAAAAAGTATATAGTTGGCAAAATGGCACAGTATTAGTTATACAGGCACAGGGTAGGAGGGGTTATTGGTCCCCATACTCATCACTGAGCTTGACCATGGCTACAGGTGTGCGGCTCCAAGATAGCGACAGCAGGTGCCTCACAAGGGAGCTGAGGGGGCGAAGCCAGATGGGACCCCACCAGGGGCCAAATGGCGAGCAGGCATGGCATAGGTGTAGTGATGTAACCCTACAGACCTCGTTAGGTCATTAAGAGTGTAGGCTGTAAACATAAGTATGTTTGTCAGGCATCTAAAGTAATAAAGTAGAATTAATAAGTACTAGCATGAAGATATAAATGCATGAAATGAGAGGCCTGGACGCAAAGATGGTAGAGAACATGAAGATGGTAGGAAACATAGGATAACAGAGGGATACGAACAGGTGCAAAGATAGAAAAGAAAAGGAAGTGAAAGAGGTGGACTGTGATTATGTAATTGTAGGGTAGTGATGTATCCCTAAAAACCTCATTAGTCCATAAAGATTATAGGCTAGAAACATGAGTATGTTTGTCAGGCAATTAAAATAGTAAAATCAGTGAGTATTCGCATACAGATATGTATATATATATATAAGTAAAAGGCCTGGGCCACGGATGGTAGGGACATGGAGATGGTGGAAAACATAGGATAGCGAAGGGATACTAACAAGTGACAAGATGAAAAAGACAGCAGAAAGAGGGGTGGATTGTGATAGTGTAGTGAGATGTATGATATCAAATAAATAAAAATGAATAAAATAAATAAAGCTATGTATGAGGTATGCCTAAAGGTAACAAGTATCAAAAGGTGAAGATGGTAAATACCTGAGTGTGGTGAATATCTTGAATATAAGAGTAATGAGACTAAGCAGGTAACCTCCACAGCTGTGTGTGTCCTCAATGAGGAGTGAAATTAAAATGCAAGCCATGCCTGACCTTTAACTTAACCCCGGGAGAGCCCAGGAGGCTCCGCCCCCAACACCATGTGTGGATGGCTGACATGTGAGCACAGGAGGCGCCCACTGTCATAGGGAGGCACACAAATGCGGACACATCCCCCAGCCATCAGATGATATAGTGCGTCCAGCTGCGCTGACGTCCGCAAAATCGCAGACGCCACACCTCCGGAGCCTGAACATGGTGCCGATGTGTAGGTGTCTCTATCCGCCCAAAAGCAGATGGGGACAGCTGGAGACATGAAAAAGCCTCCCTTTGTACAGCCCCCAATGCGAGACAGAAAATGCCAACGCCAACCAAAGAATCGCACAACAAGGAGCCAGGGTATAAAACAATACTTGGATAAAAAATATGTTGGAGGATGAGTAGCTAGTATAGCATCAAAGTGTAGAAGTTGTTTATACATGTATATACTGGCGGGGGTGATAACAGACCAGGTTTGGGCTAGTGGGTGTCTTCCACCCGGGTTCAATATAAAGAAAAAAGAGAACAGTCTGGTGTCCCCAGTAACACACTTCCATTCCTATAACATATAGTAAAACAAAGGATTCGCCCTGAGACTTTAAATGAAGTGGGAACATATGGTTTATTCAAGTAAAATTGTTTACATGCATAGATAACACCAACAGTTGCCAAAAAAAAGATTTATAAATAAAACACAAAATATTGGTACATGGATGTAATAGCAGTCATAGTACAGGGGCATCATACTACCCGACTAGTTTCGCGAGTTTCTAATCATCCTCCAACATATTTTTTATCCCAATATTGTTTTATACCCTGGCTCCTTGTTGTGCGATTCTTTGGTTGGCGTTGGCATTTTCTCTCTCGCATTGGGGGCTGCGATGTGTACAAGGGGAGGCTTTTTCATGTCTCCTGCTGTCCCCATCTGCTTTTGGGCGGATGGGGACACCTACACATCGGCACCATGTTCAGGCTCCGGAGGTGTGGCGTCTGCGATTTTGCAGACGTCAGCGCAGCTGGACGCACTGTATCATCTGATGGCTGGGGGATGTGTCCGCATTTGTGTGCCTCCCTATGACAGTGGGCGCCTCCTGTGCTCACATGTCAGCCATCCACACATGGTGTTGGGGGCGGAGCCTCCTGGGCTCTCCCGGGGTTAAGTTGAAGGTCAGGCATGGCTTGCATTTTAATTTCACTCCTCATTGAGGACACACACAGCTGTGGATGTTGCCTGCTGTGTCTCATTACTCTTATATTCAAGATATTCACCACACTCAGGTATTTACCATCTTTACCTTTTGATACTTGTTACCTTTAGGCATACTTGCATACCTCATACATAGCTTTATTTATTTTATTCATTTTTATTTATTTGATATCACACATCTCACTACACTATCACAATCCACCCCTCTTTCCTCTCTGTCTTTTTCATCTTGTCACTTGTTAGTATCCCTTCGCTATCCTATGTTTTCCACCATCTCCATGTCCCTACCATCCGTGGCCCAGGCCTTTTACTTATATATACATATCTGTATGTGAATACTCATTGATTTTACTACTTTAATTGCCTGACAAACATACTCATGTTTATAGCCTATAATCTTTATGGACTAATGAGGTTTTTAGGGATACATCACTACCCTACTATTACACAATCACAGTCCACCTCTTTCACTTCCTTTTTCTTTTCTGTCTTTGCACCTGTTAGTATCCCTCTGTTATCCTATGTTTCCTATCATCTTCATGTTCTCTACCATCTTTGGGTCCAGGCCTCTCATTTCATGCACTTATATCTTCATGCTAGTACTTATTGATTCTATTTTATTACTTTAGATGCCTGACAAACATACTTATGTTTACAGCCTACACTCTTAATGACCTAACGAGGTCTCTAGGGTTACATCACTACACCTATGCCATGCCTGCTCACCATTTGGCCCCTGGTGGGGTCCCATCTGACTTCGCCCCCTCAGCTCCCTGGTGAGACACCTGCTGCCGCTATCTTGGAGCCGCACACCTGTAGCCATGGTCAAGCTCAGTGGTGAGTATGGGGACCAATAACCACTCCTACCCTGTGCCTGTATAACTAATACTGTGCCATTTTGCCAACTATATACTTTGTTATCTTAGGTACAATGTTACACACATCCACCCCTGAAGAGCGAGCTGGATCTCGCGAAACTAGTCGGGTAGTATGATGCCCTGTACTATGACTGCTATTACATCCATGTACCAATATTTCATGTTTTATTTATATATCTTTTTTTTTTTGGCAACTGTTGGTGTTATCTATGCATGCAAACAATTTTACTTGAATAAACCATATACTGTATTTACTACTGTTATGTTTACTGGTGGAAACGGTACCCACTTCATTTAATGTCCCAGGGAGAATCCTTTCTTTTACTATGTTATAGGGATGGAAGTGTGTTACTGGGGACACTAGACCTTTCTCTTTTTTCCTTGTTTTAAAATTAGCACATTCCACATGCTCATCACTTTTGACTTTATCGCCATACATATACATACCATATGGGTCCCTCATGAGTGTATGCATGCACGTTATCCCCATGTGTATATGTGTATGCAGTATACTGCTCATAGACCCATGCATCTATCTAATATGTGCGTCTATATATTATCATGATCTCCCCCTCTGTTATTTACTTAATTTGCCCAATTACCATTAATTTTATCCCTCACCATTCCACTTGTCCATTTACTTCTTTTTTTCCTTTTGATCCAGCCATATTTTTTCCCCGATTATTTAATCTAAATAATTCCCTTCACTAATTATATCCACCCTCTCCATATACACATACTATATACACTACTATATACCTTTGTCACCTACCACGTACTGTGCATGGCAGTGACCAGTACCATTCCCCCCCCCTCACCTTTTACCTCTTTCTACCAACTTACATGGCTACATACTCTTTCTACATGCCACATCTTTTCCACATACTGTGTTTTATCAAGTTTTTATTTATGTATTTTTAGCCTGTGATTGCTTTCCAATATGTTTTGTAACGTGTTCTTATTGTTGCTACTTTTACATAGTACTCTGCTGTCCCTCTAATGTTCTGTGCTTGCGGTGTATCAAATTATGGTGCATCTCATACATTAGCCACTCCCTTCCCTTTCCCTATATATCACTTGATGCAGTCCCTGTCAATCAGCTTTGAAGAAGGTGCGCGGCCGTCACTTCATTCACGGCCAGTACGCTCAGGAAACGCATTGCACCCCAGTGACATCATCCCCTTTCACCTGGATACCAGCTTGCGCTTTAAGCCTCATGCTGATACATGCTCCACCGTTGCCGGCAGAGAACCATCTAGCAGTGTATGAGAAGATGACAGAGCACACATCCACTGGAAGAATGAGGGACTGACCACACTGATGATCCCCCCATTGTTGGGACTACATTAATGCCTGTTTGTCACGAGACTAATACTCACCGAGGCCGAGATGCCGAGAGCGGCTTACCCTTGCGACCACGCGCACCCAGACCCCCGAAGTGGGTACAGAGAGCTGGGGGCACGCGGAGGCACGGGCTTCCGGAAGGCAGGAGGTCCGTAGATGGAGAACTGGTGCACAGGAATCCGTACGGGACTGGTGGTCTGGATCAGGTATCAGGCAGAGTCCGTAATACAAGCAGGGATCAGGGTATCAGGCAATCAGAGTAAGCAAGTCCGTTATGCAGGCAGAGGTCAGGGTATCAGGCAATCTGAATAGGCAAGTCCGTTATGCAGGCAGAGGTCAGGGTATCAGGCAATCAGAATAGGCAAGTCCGTTATGCAGGCAGAGGTCAGGGTATCAGGCAATCAGAATAGGCAAGTCCGTTATGCAGGCAGAGGTCAGGGTATCAGGCAATCAGAATAGGCAAGTCCGTTATGCAGGCAGAGGTCAGGGTATCAGGCAATCAGAATAGTGGTTTAAACAAGCCAGGGGTCTTGGTACACTTTCAGGCAGGCAGACAGGTAAAGGTTACACAGGAGACAGATCAGGGGAGAGCTGACGACGAACCAGCAACCCGACTGGGTGCTGGCGCCGTCAGAAATAGTCTCCCCCCCGGCGAGCGCGTCAGAGTGATGCGCTACCGGGTACCCGCACGGGCGACGGCGCGCACACGGGGACCGCCGTGCACCCGCACGCGCCGCACCATCAGGCCGCGGACGGGTGTACGGCGAAGCGCCAGTCCGCCGCGCATGCGCACCGGAGCTCGGCGAGCGGAGACGCTCCCGATCTCCTGACAGTGCCCCCCTCCTAAGGGCGGACACCGAACGCCCAGGCTAGCCATCAATTCTGGATGATCTCGGTGGAAGGTTTGGATTAGCCGTGGAGCATGCAAGTTCCTAGCAGGTTCCCAAGAGTTATCTTCTGGTGGATAGCCCTTCCACTGGATCAGATACTGTAGTTGCCTGCCCCTTTTTCTGCAGCTCAGGATGGATTCCACCTCAAACTCGTTTTCGCCATCCACTTTGATTGGCGGAGGAGGAGGCTCTCCTCTCCCCGGAAAAGGGCTAGGTACCACAGGTTTCAATAATGACACGTGGAAGACAGGGTGAATCCGATATGTCTCGGGTAGTGCTAGTTCCACAGCCACAGGGTTAATGATTCTCCTGACTTGGAAAGGACCAATGAACTTGGGTCCCAGTTTTCGAGATGGCAGCGGTAATTTAAGGTTAGCGGTGGACAGCCAGACCTCCTCTCCCAAGTCAAACTTTGGGTTTGCCCTTCTGCCCCGATCATACTGTTTCTTGTAGTCTTCTTGCGCCTTGTGTAACATATCCTGAATTTTCTGAAAGTTGGATTGCAAGCACGTTATCCTATCCTGGACTGCAGGAACTGTCATTTCGGGGATGTTGTTGGAGAAGAATGTAGGATGGAACCCGAAATTCGCCCAGAAGGGTGTTTGGTTGGTAGAGGTATGAATAGAATTATTATACGCAAATTCAGCGTAGGGAAGAAGACTCGCCCAATTATCCTGGGAACCTGAACAAAAGCAACGGAGGTATTGCTCCAACGTTTGGTTTGTCCTCTCCGTCTGGCCATTACTTTGGGGGTGATAAGCTGAAGAGAGACAAACTTTGATGCCCAGGGATTTGCAGAGTTCCTTCCAAAATTTAGACGTAAATTGCACGCCCCTATCAGACACAATACTTCTTGGAACACCATGGAGCCTAACGACCTCTTTCAGAAAAATATTGGCTGTGTCTACAGCGGAGGGGGTGCCCCTCATGGGTAAAAAATGGGCCATCTTGGAGAGACGGTCGATAACGACAAGGATGGTAGAAAAATCTTCTGAGGTTGGCAGATCAACAATAAAATCCATGGACACATCAGCCCATGGTCGTTCCGGAATGGGTAATGGCTTGAGCAAGCCCCAGGACCTAGTGTTCTGGCCCTTGTTGCGTTGGCACAGAGAGCAGGATGCCACATACTCCTTACAGTCTCGTCTCCATCCAGGCCACCAGAAGGAGCGAGAAAGAAGCTCCGACGTCTTCTTAATTCCAAAGTGTCCTGCCATCTTATGGTCATGACACATTTTAAGGGTTAAGGAGCGTGTCACTTGTGGTACGAATATTTTTTCCCGAATCCAAAAAAATCTCCGTGTTTCCTCAAGGAGTGTACTACTGGATCAGTACACGAGCTAGATGAAGACTTGATGGATGACATTAAGTCTGCCTGAGTTAATCCAAGAAAGTTTTGCGGAGAGAGGATCGTGCTTGGTGCTGGTGCCTGAGAGTCTGCGGAGAACATCCGAGAGAGAGCGTCGGCCTTCCCGTTCTTTGCTCCAGGTCTGTAGGCTATATGAAAGTTGAAACGGGAGAAGAAGAGGGCCCAACGGGCCTGGCGGGGTTTTAGTCGTCTTGCTGTTCGGAGGTACTCTAGATTTTTGTGATCCGTAAAGATCATAACCGGGTGTATTGCACCCTCCAGCAAATATCTCCACTCTTCCAAGGCGAATTTTATAGCCAGCAGCTCCCTATCACCCACATCATAGTTGAGTTCTGGTGGAGTAAGTTTCCTGGAGGCGAAGGCTACAGGATGTAGTATGGCCTTAGGTCCCTGTCTCTGAGAGAGAATTGCTCCTGTTGCGATCTCTGATGCGTCTACCTCTAGTACGAAAGGTTGAGTCGGGTCAGGATGACAAAGAATCGGGGCAGAGCTGAACAACTTCTTTAACTTTACAAAAGCTTCTTGAGCAGCTGGGGACCACTGGAAAGAACTGTGCTGCCGGGTTAGTTGGGTGATGGGTGCCACAATAGTAGAGAATCCCACAATAAACTTTCGGTAGAAGTTAGCGAACCCGATAAACCTCTGTACCCCCTTCTTGTTAGAAGGAGCCGGCCACTCCTGGATTGCCTGAATCTTCTGTGGGTCCATTGCGACCCCGTTGGTTGAAAGGATGAACCCCAGAAATTGTATAGTTGACCTTTCAAATTCGCATTTTTCAGCTTTCAGGTATAACTTGTGCTGTCTGAGTATGGTAAGGACCTTCCTTACATGCCCCTTGTGTATCTCCAGAGTGGGGGAAAAGATAAGAATATCATCCAGATATACAACAAGGAAATCATCCAGGTATTCTCGGAATATATCATTCACCAGATGTTGAAAGGTGGCCGGGGCATTACAAAGACCGAATGGCATCACTAGGTACTCGAAATGCCCGAATCTGGACCTAAAAGCTGTCTTCCACTCGTCCCCAGACCTGATCCTGACAAGATTGTAGGCCCCCCGGAGGTCAAGTTTCGAGAACACCTTAGCTGATCGGAACCGTTGGAACAGCTCGGGGATGAGAGGTAGAGGATACCGGTTCTTAACGGTGATATTGTTGAGCTGCCGATAATCTACACAAGGTCTTAAGGTCCTGTCTTTTTTTCCCAACAAAAAAGATACCTGCTCCAGCAGGTGAGGATGAGGGCCGGATGAAGCCTTTCTTGAGGTTTTCGTCTATATAGTGTTTAAGAGCTTCTAGCTCGGTTTCGGAAAGAGGAAATATTCGACCGAATGGAATCTGGGACCCCGGCAGAAGGTCGATCGGGCAGTCATAGGAACGATGGGGGGGTAGGCGGTCAGCCATCTGTTTACTGAAGACCTCTTGAAATTCAAGATACTCGGAGGGAACATGCTGGAGGTTGCCTGGTGGAGCAGTAATCGTAGCACAAACTTTTGGAGCCATAAGAAGACAGTGCTGGGAGCAATACTGAGAAGGGAAGAATACCGCCTTAGTGCTCCATTTAATTTGTGGGTCGTGAGCCTGTAACCAAGGCAAGCCTAGTATAACTGGGAAGATAGGTGAGTGAATTAGGTCGAGCCGTAAAAACTCTCGGTGACCGGAGTCCGTGGTTACCGGAACGGGTTGGGTTTCCTGGGTGATGGGTCCTGAGCGAAGAAGAGATCCGTCGGCCAGATGTACCCGTAGGCCTTGCTCTTTGGTTTGCAGAGGGATGTTCAGACTGTGCGCCAAGGTGGAATCTATGAAGCAACTGCATGCTCCGGAATCAATGATGGCCTGCAAGCGAGTCTCCCTTCCCGGAAGCTGTAAGGAGATAAACAACATCACATAAGCCTTTGGGATACTATTGTTTGGATGATTCGATACATTTGGTTGAGAGGACTTACTGGGCCTGATCGGACAGCTGCGCAGGAAATGTCTGGCTCCTCCGCAGTAGAGACACAGGTTGGATTGTCGTCTGCGTTGCTTCTCTTCAGAGGTTAACGGACCCCGAACCAGGCCGAGCTGCATCGGTTCGACCTCAGGGACCGGTGCAGTGACAGCCGGAGTCGAGGTTGGCGTCTGCGCCAAGTGAGGTCTAGGTAACGCCCAGGTGGGGCGTGGACCTTGGAAGCGCTCTGAGCGTCGCTCCCGTAGTCGTCTATCCAACTTTGTAGCCGCTTGGATGAGTTCTTCCAGGGAAGCGGGGGTTTCCATCCTAGCTAATTCGTCCTTGAGGACCTCGGACAAGCCTTGGCGGAACTGGTAGCGTAGGGCCGGCTTGTTCCAATTTGTGTCGGCCGCCCATTTACGGAATTCCACCGTATAGTCTTCGATGGGTCTCCTTCCTTGAGACAGGTGGTGCAGAATGGCCTCAGCTGTAGCCGTACGTTGCGGATCGTCATAGAGCTGAGACATACTCTCAAAGAAGGCCTCGATTGTATTGAGAACAGGACTGCTCTGTTCCATCAAGCCGTGGGCCCAGGCTTGGGGTTCTTCAGACAAAAGAGAAATGGCAAATCCCACTTTAACAATCTCTGAAGAGAAGGTTCTCGGTTGGAGGGCGAAGTAGAGGGAGCATGCATTTTTGAAGGCCCTGAACTTCTTGCGGTCCCCTGAGAACCGCTCCGGTGTGGGGACCCTGGGTTCCGGGAGTGCCATAACAACGGTGGGATTGGCGGAAGCCTGAGGGAGCGGACCCCCGCTGCTGGGTGCGGGAGCTGCGGCTGCAGAAGGCAGTGACCCTGTGATCTGTTGGAGGCGGTTATCAATTTGGGTATAACCTTCCTGTAACTTTTGCACTGAATCGGCAAGAGTAGACACCTGTTGGCACAGGATCTCCAGAGGAGAGCGCGCTCTGTCGGCCTCGGACATCTGGCTGGTTCGTACTGTCACGAGACTAATACTCACCGAGGCCGAGATGCTGAGAGCGGCTTACCCTTGCGACCACGCGCACCCAGACCCCCGAAGTGGGTACAGAGAGCTGGGGGCACGCGGAGGCACGGGCTTCCGGAAGGCAGGAGGTCCGTAGATGGAGAACTGGTGCACAGGAATCCGTACGGGACTGGTGGTCTGGATCAGGTATCAGGCAGAGTCCGTAATACAAGCAGGGATCAGGGTATCAGGCAATCAGAGTAAGCAAGTCCGTTATGCAGGCAGAGGTCAGGGTATCAGGCAATCTGAATAGGCAAGTCCGTTATGCAGGCAGAGGTCAGGGTATCAGGCAATCTGAATAGGCAAGTCCGTTATGCAGGCAGAGGTCAGGGTATCAGGCAATCAGAATAGGCAAGTCCGTTATGCAGGCAGAGGTCAGGGTATCAGGCAATCAGAATAGGCAAGTCCGTTATGCAGGCAGAGGTCAGGGTATCAGGCAATCAGAATAGTGGTTTAAACAAGCCAGGGGTCTTGGTACACTTTCAGGCAGGCAGACAGGTAAAGGTTACACAGGAGACAGATCAGGGGAGAGCTGACGACGAACCAGCAACCCGACTGGGTGCTGGCACCGTCAGAAATAGTCTCCCCCCGGTGAGCGCGTCAGAGTGACGCGTTACCGGGTACCCGCACGGGCGACGGCGCGCACACGGGGACCGCCGTGCACCCGCACGCGCCGCACCATCAGGCCGCGAATGGGTGTACGGCGAAGCGCCAGTCCGCCGCGCATGCGCACCGGAGCTCGGCGAGCGGAGACGCTCCCGATCTCCTGACACTGTTTTTAACTCTCAAAATCTGAGTTGCCATTTGATTACTTATTTTATATTAAACCTGGAAAAAAATCTGCACCCAGAGGGACCTCTTCTCCCCTTCTTGTTTATTCAGTATATTGGGAACATGGTTTCTGTTACCCCTGGACAGCTGCCGTGAGCATGGATAATCTCCCTTCCTCCCCCCCCCTCCCGTGTTTCCCTCCCCTCCTACCTTTATCATTATCCTGTTTTTGTATCATGGACCTTAATTAATACAATCATATAGATTTTGGACTTGAGGCCTTTTATTGTATGGATATATTTCTATGCTCACCAAGCACATCGATATAGTATTTTAGGGATAATAATTGTTTTAGTTTTTGCTCCTTCTACTTGTAAAAAAAAATATATATATATTTATTTGTAAAGACAATGTCATTTATGCATCCTAAGCTAATAGTAATAAATATTTTCAAAGGTAGGAATGAATTATTTTTTGTTTCTTTGTTTTTTGCCAATTTGTATAACTGTCACAGGTATGCATGTCAAACATTTACAAAATGGAGAACTAAGTGGAAAAATATGACAAACAGTGGCAAAGCCAAAAGCAATTATTGGTACAATCCTTATAAATAACCCACAATTACTATAAGGATGTAAAGTGCAGAGTGTCTTAACCAGTGAATAAACCTTGCTTAAGTTTTAAGGATTTTACAGACTAATACCTTGTACACACAGTCGGACATTGATCGGACATTCCGACAACAAAATCCATGGATTTTTTCTGACGGATGTTGGCTCAAACTTGTTTTGCATACACACGGTCGCACAAAGTTGTCGGAATTTCCAAGCGCCAAGAACGCGGTCACGTACACCACGTACGACGAGACTATAAAAGGGCAGTTCAGTGCCAAGCGCGCCACCCTTTGGGCTCCTTTTGCTAATCTTGTGTTAGTAAAAGTTTGGTAAGAGACGATTCGCGCTTTTTCAGACTCGTGGTTTTCAGATCATATTTCTGCTGTTCAGTTTGTGCTTGTGGGTTTGTATCTGGTCTTCAGTGCATGCAGCGAGTTACCATTGATTTATCATTGTGTTCTTGTTCGTTCGTTACTGATTTTCAGGTTGCTCTTCACAGGCCTTGCTGTTCTTCAGTGCGTTCTGTTACTTTGTTCTGACCAGCTGACCGTTTTCTAGCCATGTTGCGTATACGTACTCATCGTAGAGTTCGTGCTGTGCAGGGGCTTGGTGTTGGGGTCCTTACTTTGACACAAGCCCAGTCCGTGAACAGGGTGGGGAGGAGTTCATGGACCAAGAATTGGTTGCTCCAGCGTGACCAGCTCTGTCACATGCCTTTGCTCCGTGAGATCTGTGAGAATAATCCTGATGATTTCGGGAACTTTCTCCGGATGACGGACCCGTATTTCACCGTTTGTTGGCTTTGCTGACCCCCTATATCAGCAGGCAAGATACCTGCATGAGGCAAGCCATCACTCCGGAGCAGAGGCTAGTTGCCACCCTGCAGTACTTGGGAAGCCTGCAGGACCTTACGTTCTGGACAGGCATCTCCCCCTAGGCTCTGGGGATATTATCCCAGAGACCTGTTCTGCCATCATCCAGGTCCTGCAGAAGGAGTATATGAAGGTAAGATTTATCCTTTAACATCACATTTTATTGAATTTAATGTTTGCTAACGTATTGTATTTCTTTCCTCATTCCCTAATTACCATGATTGTAATATGCTGTGAATGTCCCCTTTGTCCTCATGCATGCTGGATTTTGATGTACTTTTTTTGTCCTTCATACATATTTGCCTTCACTTACCTCCCCAGCATGCTCTCCTGGGCCTATATTCACCTTGTATAGTCACTTAACAATGTATTTTGTCAGCTCCATAGTAGTGCTTTACCTTAAATACCCTCTAAAATGTAGAAAATTGTGATGTGTGCTTGAAATTCAGGCAGAGGGCCAGAGGCTTTTTTTTTGGGTCCCCAAATCATTTGGAACCCCCCAACGGCTAACTCAGCTGATACCAATCCTCTATCTATCCTCAATCCTCTATCTGCTGACTTTCCCAAACCCATACACACTATACCCACCTCTGTTGTGGTCAGATTTATGGATGAATTCCCCAAAGCATGTAGTGCAAGGGCCTGCCTGAATACTTTCAAATGGTAATGTTCAAAGTTTTTGTATCCTATTATTATCTTGATAGGTAATAGCAGAATGTAAAAATGTGCTAAAATGTGTACATTGTGTATTTATCTCTTTGTATTATGACACTTCTTACCTGTTCAGTGGGCTGCCAATAGTGTAAGTAAGGAGGGGCTGGCCAAAGTAATACACATTTATTATGCATTCAGCTCTCAATGAAGTGGAGAGGGTTACCTGACCAAAACATCTCCCCCCCATAAATTTATTTAAATGGCCCATGAGAGGGGGGATCTGATAGGTGGACCTTATACCTTTTTGTCTTTAAATACTAGCCCAAAAAAATGTAATATTGATGTTGGCCAAGAATGTTTGTGTCTAATCTGCTTTCCATGTTTATGTGCAAAATGATTTTTTTTTTTTCTTGTTTGACTCCACAGTTTCCTTCCAACCCACGGGAATTGCAGACTGTGGCCTCCCACTTTGCCCAGCGGTGGGACTTTCCTAACTGCGGAGGGGCAATTGATGGGAAACACGTCCACATCGTCCCACCACCCAACTCGGGGTCATACTATTACAACTACAAGGGGTTCAATAGTATTGTGATGTTGGCAGTGGTGTCGGCTACTTACGAGTTCCTGTATGTGGACATGGAGAAGAATGGCCGGATGTCAGATGGTGGAGTCATTGCCCACACTGAGTTCTACAGGCGTCTCCAGAATGGCAGCTTGGACCTCCAGAAGACAATGCGGAAGGACTCCCATTCGTCTTCGTTGCGGATGAAGCGTTTGCGCTGGGGAACCATCTTATGCGGCCATTCCCTATAAGGGCACTCTTACCCCGGACCAGAGGGTTTTTAATTACCGGCTGGCCAGAGCCAAAAGAGTGGTGGAGAACACGTTTGGAATAATGGCCAGCCGGTTCCGCCTATTCCTTACACCTATACACATGACGGAGTATAACCTCAATCACATCATCCTGGATTGCTGTGTTCTCCACAACATTTTAAGGAGAAATTCTGTGAACTTTGCTGGCTCAGTTGGGCCTGAAGCCGGAGTTATTAATCTCAATGAACCAACCCTGACGGCGCTTGCAGCTGGCCGTCCTAGCTTGCCCCTGAGTGCCCGCGAGGTCCATCTAAGATACATGGAATACTTTGCAGGTAGGGGAGCTATCAATATGCCAGACAATGTCTGAGACATTTTTTAAATAAAAAAACATTTTAAACTGAACAAATATTTGCTTACATTTACTGCTTGTGTTTCTTTTAGCTGACCATGGCTGAAATTTGGGGAGTCATGAAAATGGTGCGATTGTGTAAAATTATAAAGCGCTGTTGGGTGTTATTTACTAAAGGCAAAGACACTTTGCACTACAAGTGCACTTGAGACTGCACTGAAACTGCACTTGTAGTGCAAAGTGGATTTGCCCTTAGTAAATAACCCCCATTGTCACAGAAAACACCAATTTTACCCCAAAATTTTTTTGAGCATTGAAAGAAGAAGCCACACATTGTTGACTATCAATCTTTTTAATACAAGCACAATCACATGTGCATTTATAAAAGGGTTTTAAAACAAACCAACATGTTTGTTGTATAACAAATTATTAGGTCACAATAATAAAAGCAGAAATGTCCTTTTAAGGTAAAACAGGCATGTTTAACGGTTCACAAAAAGTCTCACTTGACATTTCAGGCTCTCAAACAGTCATACAAAACGGCTGATTTCCTCCGCCCCCCCCCTGATTACAGCTTCTTACTGTAGAAAAGTAAAGGCAATCAGTGGTGGCACTGGGCACATTTGTTTGAAATGATTCACTTACCTCAGTTGATGTATAAAGGTCTTCATAGTAATTTGGCTTTAGATTGCATTTTGGTTATTGAGTTATTATTCTAGCATTAGTGGTAGGTTCCCCACTATACTCACCCTATTCTAAACAAAGTCGTCTACTCATTCCCCGGATTGCAACCTCCCTGAGGTCGCCGTCCCATCTCATGTCCCCACACAGCGGTCCCATTGGGATTCTTTGCTGACCCTCCAGACTTTCCCTCTTTTAAGGTGGCTTAGCTAGCCTAATTCAACCTCTGGTTGAACTCTTCTTTGTTCCTTCTCTAATCTCTTTACCCCTTCTTTCCCGCATCCTACTTTTTCTGACCGCTCCTCTATCCTCTTCCTTGGCTTCTTTCCCTCTTTTTTTTTTGCCTTGATTGGATCCGCTCCTGCCCCTCCTAGGGCTACCCCCTTACCGCTCCTTTATCTACCCAATATTGCTGGTCCCAAGTCATGTCTTCCCTGACATTGAAATGCCTATCTCTAAACGTGACATATTTACCGAACTGCGTTCCATTCCACCAATCCGGATTCTAAGACAAAAGGCATTTCTATCCTTGTACCAAAAAATGCTAACTTCCAAGTATCTGATTCCCTTGTTGACCCAGAAGGCAGGTATATTTTCCTTAAAGGTTCTTATGCTTCAAAACCAATCACATTAGCTAATATTTACTGCCCAAATGACCACCAAGTCGCCTTCTTTAGGAAAACATGTGACCTACTACCCTCTTTTCAATTGGGAATAGTACTCCTGGGAGGGGATTTCAACGTTCCCCTAAATCCCTTACTGGATTCCTCCACAGGAACATCTACTTTAACTTACAAAGCATTGCGCCAGATCAATTTACAGCTGCAATCCTTGACCTTACATGACGCATGGCGCACTTTATTCCCCTCTGATAAGGACTACACCTTTTTTTCGGCCCCACACCAAAAATACTCTAGGATCGACTATTTTTTCTCTCCCAAACAGACCTTCCTTTACTCCAACAGTCCGCTTTAGAACCGATGTTTTTGTCTGATCACCACCCGATCACTGTGACCTTATCTTTCCCTGAACCCAATTTTAGAACGAAGACCTGGCGTTTAAACCCCTCACTTCTCAAAGATTCCTTAGTGATGGATCATGTCCGCACGAGAATTCAGCAATATTTTGCGGAAAACTCGAATCCAGAGATCTCCCCAATCTCCCTTTGGGAAGCGCATAAGTGCGTGATTCGAGGTGAACAAATTGCCCTGGCTACAAAAGCTAAGAAACAGCGCCAAGAATACATAAATTCTCTTATCAGGACGATTGGTTCCCTTAAAACCTCCCACAAACTGACCCACGCGCAAGCCACCCTACAGGAATTAACACACACCCAAGCCTTGCTTTTAGAGGAGCTGGGCAAGCACTCTAGGAGGCGTTACATCCTTGGCCAGAAGATTTTCTATGAACGGGGCAACAAGTGTGGTCGTCTATTGGCGCGCACAGTCCAAAATTCAAAACTGTCCTCTACAATCCATCATATACGTGACCCTGGAGGGTGTCTTCTGGCCAAGAATGAGGATATTGCCAAAGAATTTGAAAGGTTCTATCTTAAACTATATAATTTGCAACCCACCAGTTCCCCACGGAATAATGTTGACACCCGTACCGCACTTATCAAAGAATTCCTCTCCATTTACAGCCCCAAACCAAGATCTACCCAACAGTCCCGGGACCTGGAAGGCCCTATATCAGCATTGGAACTAGATATAGCTATGAAGCAAATGAAAACGGGCAAAGCCCCAGGCACGGACGGCTTTTCCCTCCAATATTACAAAGCTTTTACTGACTCATTAGCTCCTAAACTTCTGGACATGTTCAACGCCCTTTCAGACCCCCAGACTAAACCAGACAGAATGCTAGTTGTGCACATTGCGATGATTCCCAAAGAGGGCAAAGATGCTTCCTTAGTCGCTAATTACCGACCGATATCCCTATTAAACGTGGATATAAAAATGTATGCGAAAATCTTAGCAAACAGAGTACTTCCACTGGTGCCCGACCTTATATCTTTAGACCAGGTCGGTTTTGTCCCTGGGCGGGAGGCTAGGGACAACGTCATCCGCACATTGAATCTACATCACTGGCTCACGACTTCCAAAACACACGGATTCTTTCTCTCACTTGATGCTGAGAAGGCGTTCGACAAAGTGGCCTGGGACTACATGCAGGAGGTGCTCGCTGCCATAGGTCTGGGGACCCACATGTTGTCATATATTATGGCCCTGTACAAGGGCCCCTCCGCAGCAGTAAAAGTCAATGGCCACCTGTCGGACGCCATTCCCATCCCACGCCAGGGATGTCCACTTTCACCACTGATATACGTCTTAAACCTGGAACCCTTCCTCAATAGGTTGAGAGGCAATCCAAATATCCAGGGGATCACTGTGAAAAATAGAGAATTTAAGGTCGCTGCCTTCGCTGACGACATTCTGCTCTCCTTGCAATCACCCCGTATCTCCTTGCCCAATCTCCTCAAAGATATTGAATACTTTGGTACCTTATCAAACCTCAAAATTAATTATACCAAGTCACAGGCTCTAAATGTCTCCCTTCCCTCTCAGACAGTGACACATTGTCAAGAATCATTCTTATTTCGATGGGAACATGACACACTCACATACCTCCTTCAGACCCAAAAACACCTTAAAGAATGGATGGGCCTAAATGTCTCCTGGTTCGGGCGCTCAGCCTTAATTAAAATGATAGTCTTACCTCGCTTACTCTACCTTATGCAATCGACCCCCATCTCCTTACTAGCAAGCTTTTTTATATCCTATCGGAAAGCATGCTCTGCTTTCCTGTGGAAGGATTCTTCACCTCGCATTAAATACTCCAGACTCACACTACCTAAACCTAGAGGAGGAATAGGCCTACCTGACCTCCAAAAATACCATGCCACTTGTCACCTCACAAGGATCACTGACTGGAACATTCATGCCTTTAAAAAAGCATGGGTCTTCCTAGAGAAATCCTTCTCGTCAGGACCCTTACACCTTCTTCCATGGCTACCCCCTCGGAACTGGCCCCATACCCTCTTAGCTCACCCCCTTATTCACTCTACACTCCTGGCTTTCAGAAAGACCATGATAAGTGGAACATCCATCCCTCTCCCGAGCCCCTTAACTACCTTACAGGGGAACCCTGATTTTCCACCGGGGACCTCTGCAGATTTTTTAAGTCAGGAGTGGCCATTTGAAGACGTCCTAGCTCTCCAATTCTATTCCAATGAGAAGCCTTTATCCTTTGAAACCCTAAAGTCTACCACCAAGACGTCCTCTCTTTCATTTTGGACCTGCAGACAAATCCGACACTTCCTCACAACTCATGCCAGTCAATCGGCCTGGACATGACAACTCACGCCTTTTGAATCCTTGTGCCATCGTAAACTGCCGAAAAGACACTTAATCTCCCTCCTGTATACTCTTCTCTTAGAAGCCGCAACGCAGACCCCTGCCCCTTCACAAGTCTCCTGGAGCAGAGATCTTCAAAGATCTCTTTCAACGGAGGACTGGAACACTATCTATGAGTACGCACATAAGGGCTCTTTGAATGTTGCCATCCAAGAAAATGGCTACAAGGTGATCACTAAGTGGTATAGGACTCTGTCGCGTCTCCACAAATTCTCCCCTAATATCCCTGATACATGCTGGAGATGTGGGTTAGGGGTGGGAACTATGCTTCATGTGTGGTGGGATTGTGTGAACATCCAACCCTTTTGGAGGGAGGTTCACGGTCTCATCTCACATATCACTACCTACACTTTGGACTACACCCCGTCCCAATTTCTCTTGCACCACACATCGCTATCCAAAAAAGACTACTACAAAAAAAAAAACATGCATGTTTAAAACCAACAAGAAATACACAAATCTGGAACTTGCAAAGTTCAACTTTTATAGAAATTGAAGGCAATATCAGACATGAGTATTTATAAACTCTGTTTGATATTGCGTTCAGATGGGGTAAAGTCACCCCTGGAAAAGCCAAATTTTGAAGATGCACACAAATTGCAGAATGTCAACATGTGCTAGCTGCCATCATGGGGGATCAAGGGACGTGTTTTGTGGATGCAACCCCTTCCTCTCAGCTACTTTATTATTGAGGAAGGGGTTGCATCCCGAAAACACATACATTGATCTCCCGTGATGGCAGATAGCACATGTTGACACACTGTGTGCATCTTCAAAATTTGGCTTTTCGAGAATATGTCAAAAAAAGTTCAAAAAATTCTCTGGACCAAAAAACTGAAATAATTCAGGATTTCGAGGGGTTTTAAACTCTCCCTAAAACATCAATGATGTTCTTCATTTTGTTTTGAACATCATTGATGCTTTGCTTTATGTTTTCCAAGTCCCTATTACACCCCATGACCCTATGTATTATAAATATGCAGGCATCCATCTCTTACCTGATCCTGTGGTCGCAGACACTCACCTGTTGTGACAATTTCCACCACGTCTCCCTCCTCCTCCTCTGCTTGGCTTTGTGGGATTTCCACTTCTTCATTAAGGTGGGGGGTCTGTTGTCTCCTCAGATGAGTGGTGTCCTCTGAGTCTTTTCTCCCCTATGTAAAAAAAAAAAAAAATAGGTATAATTAGTACACAGATATTTGATGACAGAAATAGAAATATGAAACATTGCTTGGAAGTGGGGTGCAACTGTCTGTTTTGGCAGAGTTCCAAGATGAATAAATATTTTTGTCCTTTGTCAAGCTTGAATACTTGCCTGTTTTGCACAAGCTTCACAGATGGAGACACCCCTATAGTATACACTGGAGCACCTATGTGGGCCCTCTAATAAAAAGGGTGTTCTTTTGTCCCACAATAGTGCCCCGTACACACGGTCGGATTTTCCGATGGAAAATGTACGATCGGAGCGTGTTGTCGGAAATTCCTACCATGTGTGGGCTCCATCGGACATTTTCCATCGGATTTTCCGACACACAAAGTTGGAGAGCAGGAGATAAAATTTTCCAACAACAAAATCCGTTGTCGGAAATTCCGATCGTGTGTACACAAATTAAACGGACAAAGTGCCACGCATGCTCAGAATAAATAAAGAGATGAAAGCTATTGGCCACTGCCCCGTTTATAGTCCCGACGTACGTGTTTTACGTTTAGAACGATTGGATTTTCCGACAACTTTGTGCGACCGTGTGTAGACAAAACAAGTTTGAGCCAACATCCGTGGAAAAAATCCTAGGATTTTGTTGTCGGAATGTCCGAACAATGTCCGACCGTGTGTACGCCCTATAGTACTCCAGCGTCCAGATGTGTAAACAGCTGCTGAGTGTCCTCTCCTTAGACAGAATCTAGTTTGCATTTTATTCTAGTTACAAACCCATCTAGACACCAAAATTATTTTAAAAGAAGTAGGCCAGAAAAAATGTATTGAACTGCATCTGGACAAAACATGGTGTTTTATTGGCCGAATGAACAATGTTTCCTATGAACAAATAATGTGTCCATGAACATGAAAGTTGCCATTTTAAACTGTACAACAGTAAAGCAAAGCACATGGAGCAGCACGAACGTTATAAAAATAACGAATAGGAACACAGGACAACTACTTAATTTTTTTAAGCACTCTCCTGATCCTTTTATACTGATCGTGTTCCCTTAATTTGAGGTCCGACCACCACTTCCTGAGTTGATTTCTTGGATCGTCGTACCCCAAAATTCCTGTGCAGACTCTTCACAACTTTAGCCATGATCTTGGCCTTTCGGACATTTGGGTTGGGGTGAGGTCCATACTTCCCTTCATAGTCGGCCCTCTTCAATATGTCCACCATCTCCACCATCTCAACAAAGGCCATATTTGAGGCCTTAAATCGTCTCCTCCGGGATCGGGATGTTTCTGGCTCCGGGCTTTCCTCCTCCTCGTTGCTGTAATTAGCATGCACCTGCTCTGTCTCTGCCATGTGCTCTTCCCCACTGCGCCGAACGAGAAGGGGGTGGGGAATAGACTAGAAAGAATGTCAGGGGTGGGCAGAGTTTCACGCATGCGCAGTGTATATAAAGCATAACACACAGGCCTAGTACGTACGATCTGTGAGCCAAGGAAGGAGTATTGGAAGCTCCCAGCGTGATAAGGAAGGTAACATTTAAACTTGGGCCTATACTGCTTATAGATTGAGGCCTATATTGAAACAAGATTAGGAGACTTTAGCCTGACATTAGGGTTTGTCTTGTGTATTGCAGATAAAATGGATGGCTTCAATGACCACAACTTCCTCCCTCTGTTCATAGACAAGTACAGGGAGCTGTACTGTCTGTGGCAGGTGAAACATCCACATTATAATCATATACAAAAGAGGCAGGCAGCGCTGGAGAAACTGCTGCAGTTGGTGAAGCCGGTGGTCCCCATGGCAACCACCCCCTATTTAAAAGCCAAAATTGGTAGCCTGAGGAGCACTTATCTTAGGGAGAACAAGAAGGTCCAGGATTCCCAGAGATCCGGAGCTGCAGCAGATGACGTTTATGTCCCCAGGCTGTGGTACTATGAGAGACTGCATTTTCTGTCAGACCAGACTTAAGTCAGGGAATCCCTCTCCACTGTTCCTTCCACTCTTTCTTCCACCCTATCTTCCACCCCAGCTGTGGCTTCCGATGTCCAACCTGGGACTTCCAGCCAGGGAGAAGTGGAGGAGCCCAGCTGGAGCCAGGTATAGCATTGTTCTACAGATTTCTGGTCAATAAATAAATTAAGTTTTCTAGATGTTATTATTGATCACTAATTGCTGATTTAATAAAGTGTTTTACATATCAATAGACAGTAGTGGGCAAAAATAATTGGGACAAGAATGAAAAATTCTGGGCTCAGAATGCTAGTCTGTTATATTTGTTTACATTCAATTTGCAACAGTCATGAGATGAAAATTGTGTGTGATTGATGAAGAAAAAACTAAAACTATGTCCCTTTTTCATACACCGGAAGATTTCAGCCAGGAGGAGGCTGTGGAATGTGGCAGGCAGGAGGAGGCTGTGGAATGTGGCACACAGGAGGAGGCGGGGGTTAGTGGCAGTCAGGAGGAGGCAGGCTAAGTGGCAGCCAGGAGAAGGCCGGGCCCAGTAGGAGCCTGACAGAATCGCAGGTCCCTCCCCTCTGCCTTCCAAACAAAAGACCCAGGAAGGGGAGTAACGTGCAGGATTCAGCACTCAGGCTGATTCAGGAGGCTTCTGCATCCCTGAGAGCCACCCCCACTCATGAAGAGGCCTTTGCCTCCATGGCTGCCACCAAACTGCAGGACATGCAGGAGGGCCAACGCTTCATGTGTGAGGAACTAATTTATTAAACCTTAAATAAGGGGTTGCGGGGCGAAATCAAACCCAATACCCACCTGAGTGAGTTGTATCCTCCTCCTCCTGCAACAACTCCACCACCTCAGACACAGCGTGGAAGGAAGCGTGGAAGGAAGACCAGACAGTGATGACCTGGGTTCAGTCTGGTCTGACAAAAGATGCAGGCTCTTGTATGACCACAGCCTGGGGACAGATATGTCATCTGCTGCTGTTCATGATTCTGTTGGACCTCTGGACCAGATTGAACTCCTTTAGATAAGGACTCCTCAGGCCACCAATTTTGCCTGGAAATAATTAATGTGTGACCTGGGGGCCAAAGGCTTCGCCAATTTCTGCTGTTTCTCCAGCGTTGCCTCCCTCTTTCTTTGGTTAGGAGCCCTTAATAAATTTTTGGTTTGATTTATTATACTCGCCTATGTGTGTTTTCCTTCAAAAAGGACAGTTTGTGAGGAGGCAGGTACATTTCAAAAATACAATGTGAAATTAACAAGAGACACCAACACCAAGCAACCTCGTTGAGATTAAATAATACAAGATAATAATGGTGTTGTGGTAACTTGACACACAAAACACACCCAAAAATATGCTGGAGTAAAAAAAAAAAGATAAATAAAACACAAGATCAGGCTTAAAAAAAAAAACCCAAAAAATTATTTAATCTCAAAAAATAAAAAAATATTATTTGTTTGGGAGATATGACAAATAGAAATATTATATTGATGAAATCACGAGAAATAATAAAGAAAGAAGTTTGTGAGAAGTCTGAATGTGTGTGAATATGAGCAGCAAAACTACTTCATTCTTTGAGCATTATAAAGAAGAAGAGAGTGCGCTGCATTAAACAATTTAAAGCATTGCAGCCTGAAGAAAGTGCTATATCCATTCCGAATGCTAATTTTTCCAGACCGAGCAGTTCCATCTCGGAATTTATTCTGAGCATGCGTGGCACTTTGTGCGTCGGAATTGTCCACACACAGTCGAATTAGACGCGATCAGATTTTGTTGTCGGAAAATTTGATAGCCTGCTCTCAAACTTTGTGTGTCGGAAAATCCAATGGAAAAAGTCCGATGGAGCCCACACACGGATGGAATTTCTGACAACAAGCTCCGATCGCACATTTTCCATTTTTTGAAATTAATAAAATATGAGCACACAAAGCACCACAAACAAAATATAACTATCTCCAAGTATCAAATGAAGGAAACCTGCACATAGAGCTCATATGTGTTTGCATAGCTTTTCAGAAGAGCCCGCTGCCACTAATATATATGGTATCGATTATAATTACACTGTTGTCCGGTGTATAATAAAGAAATCATAGCAAATTATATGGCGTTCATGTCAGACTATATTAAATTTATATAATTTTTTTTTATTATATACTTTTTCAATGAATTATGTATATCGCCCTCAAAGTCCCAGGGGAAATGTATTTATTGTAGTCTGCAATAGTAAATACCTGCCAACAGCATCTCTGATTACTGCAGAAATATTTTTAAAGACCAAGGCTACTCAAAGACTTTAGATGATGGTAGAATATTCAGGTAGTTTAAAAGTCATCCATGCTTGGCCCAGGTTTCACTGGACTGTATTGGAGGATGTAAAGCAGCCAAACATCAGATCCTTTTAATACATCTATATGTTTTTTTTTTTTAAATGCCATAGGGGTCCCCCCAAAATTCTTACCAGACCTGAAGAGATCTGGTATGGATTTTAAGAGGAACCCTGCGCCAAAATCCCCATGTTGATGGGGACAAGGGCCTCATCCTTACAACCCTTGCCCAGTGGTTGTAGGGGTATACGGGTGGGGAGCTTTTCAGAATCTGGAAGCCACCTTTAATAAGGAGACCCCCAGACCCCCCACATGAATTGGTAACGGGGTACGTTGTACCCCTACCATTTCACAAAAAAGTGTCAAAAATAGTAAAGACAAGAGACAGCTTGGGACAAGTCCTTTTATTAAAAAAAAAAAAAAAAAATTCCTGCAATGTAAATCCACACCGCCCAACGGACAGAAAAAGAAAAAAAAAAGCCGCAACAGTTCTGCCCCTGTGGCGTTAGAGGGGGGCGAGGTCATCCATTTACATCACCGGGTGGCCCCGCCCTCAGCTATATAACAACAAACCTCAAAGCACCCTCCCCATGTTGAGATCATGTGGCCTGGTATGGTTCAAGAGGGGGGCCGCTCTCTCATCTCCCTCTTTTCCTGTGGCCTGCCAGGTTGTGTAATCGGATAAGGGTCTGGTATGGATTTTGGGGGGACCCCTATGCTAATTTTTTTTCATTTTGGCACAGGGTTCACCTTAAAATCAGGTCTGGTATGGATTTTGGGAGACCCCTATGCCATTTTTTTTAATTTGGCACAGGGTTTTTTTAAGTTTTGGTTCGGGCTTTCCCTTTATATTCACACCAGACCAGAAGGGCCTGGTAATGGACTGGGGGGGAACCTATGCCATTTTTTTCAATGAGTTTTATCTATGTTGCCGAGACCCGACAATTTATTACAGCCGCGATCAGTTTTAAATGACAATTTTCCTTTAGAAATGTCATTTTGCTGTGGTATTGTTCTAAACACAGGAAAAATACGCCACTTTACAGGCATACTATAGACACCCCCCAAGCACGATATTTAAAAGAATATTTCATTTTTATTGTTTCACTTTAAGCATTAAAAAAATCACTGCTCCCGAAAAAAACAGACATTTAAAAAAAAAAATGTTTGCATTCATACATGTCCCCAGGGGCAGGACCCAGGTCCCCAAACACTTTTTATGACAATAACTTGCATATAAGCCTTTAAAATGAGCACTTTTGATTTTTCATGTTAGTGTCCCATAGACTTTAACAGTGTTCTGGCGGCTTTCAAATTTGCCCTGAACACCGCATATTGTTCGGTGTTCGCCGAACATCTGAACAACCAAAGTTCAGCCGAACCAGTCGCCCATCCCTGGTCATGACCATATCTGGTCAATGATGCCAGCACACATAACTGGAGCTTGTTGACATCTGGGCATACCCAGTGTTGTTCTTGGTGACAAACACACTACTTGAGGCATTACTAGGAGACAGTGCTGACTAATCTTCTGCAACCTGACTTGAACCTCATGGATTTATGCTGTTTCTGATTAGGGGTGAGCAAATCTGCCTGGGTTCAGTTCACAAACAGTTTTGAAATCCTGCTCAAAGCTCAAAATCTGCACGCTTTGTGGCAAACCCCATTGAAGACTATGATAGGTTAATATTGGTATTCAATTCTAGTCATTTTTCAGACAATGTATCTACCATCCTCAAGAGAATTATGGAAAAGTGTCTTGGATTAATGAACCTAGATAGTATCCTGATATCTAGATGATGTAGTAGTATTCTGCAGCCCCTCTGAGGAACATATCACCCAACTAGATGCTGTGTTGGCCCAGTTGCACCGGTATGGGCTTAAACCCATACCCAGGAAGTGTTTCCTATTTAAGCACAAGATTGAGTTCCTGGGATACATCATCAGCAGGGCATGTTCCCCAAAGCCCAGAAAGTCAGAGCATTTATAGGACTGAAGGAATATCATTGACCTTTCATTGAGCACTATAAGCACCACTTTGCCCCAATCCAAAAGCTCCTATGCAGGGTAGGCCAGAAGAGGGTTACACTGGGGTTGGAGTTGGGACCAAAACAACAGAGAATGTTTGACTTCTTGAAGCAGCATCTCATGTGAGCTTTATACTGACCTTTGCTGACTCCGTCCTTTGTTCCAGTAAAGAATGGGGCCATGCGCTCACAAGCTTAAGACAGTCAGAAATGGAACACAGACGATGCCAGTCACAGCCTACATCCAACCAAGATGAATCCAGTGAACTGCAAGTCTTTAAAGTTGGAGCTTTTGGCCGTGCTGTGGGCAGTCACCAAACACTTTGCAAACTACATGATGAGGGCTAGGTTCAAAGCTTGGATGGATAACAATCTATTAATACATCTCCAAATGGCTAAGTTAGTGATGCAGAACACAGATGGGTGACCCATCTGAGAAAGGTTAAATTCTCCTTACACTATCACTCTGGAAAGAACAACAAGGCAACAGATGCTCTCTCCCAGTATTCTCTAAACTAGCCCCATTGAGATATAGCTGAGGAAGCTGAAAGCGAAGAAAGCCCAGAATTGACTGAAAGGAGACCTAAAATCAGACTTCAAGTGATCCTCCTGTATATATTGAAAGATGATAATTTGGCATAGACCCAGAGAGATGCAGCGGCGCTTTCCGTCTTAATTATGGCAGTACCGTTAAAGTAGTGACCCAGTTCTGGAGAGAGTAGATCAAAACTGTTGCCAGAAATCAGGAGATTGCTGAGTGACAGCCCTCACCTCATTCCTACAGATGGTATATCTGGCATCAGTGAAGGGAAGACTTCTAGAGTAAGCAGCAGCCAGCACAATATATATGAGACACACTTAATTATTGGTAAGTTGTGTCACTGGTGCTGTATCCACAATAAAATGTTTACCTAAACTTCAGCTTTAAATTTCTTTTTTTTAGTCTTTAGTCAAGTTAAATGACAGCGACTCTGGTTATGCTGAGCCTATAGAAATAAGGATCCCAGTAACTATATTGCAGGCATCAGTTCCTTCTGGTAAAACTGGAAAGTTTCTGCTAGCAGCAATTGAGGGGTATCTTGTTGCAGCAGGCATTTCCTCTGATCATCCTTGTGAAAACATGTTGCACCACGTAGCAGAAAAATAGGCATACAGTGAGGGACTTTTGAACCTACTCCAAAATGTAAGAAATTTATGTTGATGAAGCTCACAGGCAGACAGGGTGAGAGGTCATTACAGACAGGTAGTGGATCAAGACCTGAGACAGGATAACTCTCAAGGTAGCTAAGGAACAAGACTCGTAACAGGACAGTGCTTCTTCTAGGCTGAAAAGGTGGGAGAAAGAATGAAGAGTGCATGCTCAACACTCCCCACTATGGATGACATCAGTACTAAGCTTTTACTGCCGTAACTAACAGCATGCCAACTGGTGATGGTGAAATAAAATTAAAAAGTGTGTAACTGAGGCAGCTTTGCTGTAGATACCAGTGCTTGAGACTGACATTACTTAACATGTGAGTTCATAGAGATTGGGCACCCCAGTGGCTTTGCAACAGCTCTCAACATGGAAGCTCTTTGTAGCTGATGTAGTACACTTGAAATTGAGCCATAGTAGAGCATGCGTCACTGCTCTAGACTGGGAGAACACAATGCAGTTAACATATTATACAGAGGTCTGGATAGTGCTAGACTGCATATCTAACCCAAAAATACGGGAAGTAAAACTTGGGTTTCAAAATGTATATAGTGGAAATTTTCCTACGTTTTAGTATGAACTTTTTAATGACAACATAAGACAACAGAGACTGGGTCCCACCAACAGTTGTGCCGCAAGTCTGGATTTGGATAAAACACTCTGCGGCCAACTCTCACAACACCCATTGGTCTAGAAGACACCACAATGCAGAGCCCAGTGTCATGAACAGGCTATCTTAACCCTGTCTGAGGTCTTACCCGCAGAATGAGTTTTCAGAGATTGCATCACATCAGAGGCTTTGATATGGCTCTGGTAGTTGAAAGTCCCTAACTTATACAGTAAAGAAAAGTTTGAAAAATGCCACAAAGCAAAGCCCGTAATTCAAAGGTTACATTTCAGGCTAGTACTGCAATTTCTGGTACAACAAGCTCTGGTTCTCAACTCCTGGCCTCCAAAGCTGTTGGTGAGGATACACTAATTTGGACAGATGCTGGGAAGAGACTAGCTCAAGCAGCTTATGTAAAGTCTTGGCTGAAATTAGCAAAGAAAAACTATATGGTGCAATAATAACTTGATAGAAGAGAAAATCACAATACAAATACAGTTAGAGTTTTCCACTTTAGAGCTGAGGAAAAAGCATCCAACCTCCTAGGAAAACAGCAAAAAACCGAGGCATGACATTTAGAAGTGAGGTTATATGGGGGATCAGTTAACATTTTGGTTTGCTAGTGTCCAAACCTTCTGAAGGCAACAATATAACCCACATGTCCAAGACTTACTACAGTCCTTTTTCCCTCAATTGACAGTAAAGAAAAATTATTTGTTCATCCCTGATAATAATTAACCACAATGTTATATGAAGTATATGCAAATTGACGCTATGATGTAGCAAGGTGTTTCTAACAATAAAACAAAATTCCATCCTTTTTCCCCTGACTTGATAAATTCACTATATACTAATAGGGATGAGCTGATGGTTTGGTCCAAACACTTTAACTTTAGCCTATTCAGACACTTATTCAGTGGGAGCTGTGCATCATATTGTATATAGATGTGTATAACTACCACTTTTATATTTGACAGCTACTCGCTGTCACTGCAGCACACAAACATCTACAAAGGTCCCCCAAAATACAAAGCAGACCCTTGGAGGGGTCTGTGTGCTTTTTTTAACACAAAGAAGCTGTCAATGACAGCTGTCCAAGTAATTTGACAGCAATTTTAACTGTTTTCCTGTGTAAATTTCAGTACTGCTGCAGCACTTTCTGTACATCACAAAGATGTACACCTATACAAGCAAGTAGGATTAGGGCATCCCCCAGGCATATTATTTAAAGGAATTGGACACTTTTATTATTTCACCGTAAGCATTTAAAACAATTAGTGCTCCTGGTCGAATTCATTTTTTTCTTTTTCAATAAATTTTTATTGAAAAATGTTTAGGAATAACGTGTGTATATGCAATATACAGATAGATGTATAATATATCAATGACTTGCAAATCAGTAGCAGTCGTACATCAAGTAGAGCAATTATAGCAAATGACAAAATGTTTAGCATGTCAAAGAGCGCTTTAATCATTCCATTACCAGAACAATGTAGATCAGTGGTTCTCAACTCCTGTTCTCATAACCCTCTGACAGGCCAGGTTTGCAAGATAACTGAAATACATCACAGGTGATATCATTTGCTCCTCAGTGATTGCAGTATTCTAGTCTGCATCTCCCCAAGGTAATACTTAAAATCTGGCCTAATAGAGGGTCCTGAGGACAGGAGTTGAGAACCACTGATGTAGATAAAAGGAAATAGAATCTGTGCACCTATACCAGAGAACTAGGTGCTGGCAGATGAGATGCTTATATATTGCATTCACTATGTAAGAAAACAAAGGAATGCATAAGTAAAGAATAGGAATGAGCCAAATGTTCGGGTCGAACATATGTTCGACTCGATCATTGGGTGTTCGCCCGTTCGCCAAAGAGCAAACATTATGGGGCATTCGCGGCAAATTCAAGCGCTGCGGAATGCCCCATAATGCACTGTGAGATGGCAGTGCATTGCTGTATGATGATTGGCCAAAGCATGCACCTGACCTGCATGCTTTGGCCAATCCCAGTGCCCTCTGCTAAGAGAGCCATAATTGGCAAAAGACAGGGTGCCTTTGGCCAATCATGGCTCAGGGGGACTAAGTTCACGCCACACACTATACAAGGCTGCCTACACAGTGGCCCTAATTTAGATTAGGCAGGCAAGTTATTCAGTTAGTGTCAGTGTATTTGATATACATATACAGTCAGTCTAGGATATATATAGTGCAGGCAGTGTATTAATACATATATATATACTCTGCATCCGGTGTATCCTACTTCAGGCGGTGTCTATATATAGTGCATAGTGCATTCTGTGGTGTACTGTTTCTAATACACTTCAGGCGGTGTACACAGTATCTAATACAGTGTGTACAGTATCTACTACACTTCTGGTGGTGTACACAGTATCTAATACAGTGTGTACAGTTTCTACTACACTTCTAGTAGTGTACACAATACAGTGCAGCTGTAGTACAGTTGGAAATACAGTGCAGGCGGTTTACACAGTATCTAATACAGTGTGTACAGTGTCTTCTTGTCAGAAACCATGAAATCAGCCCGAGACAGAAGTACAGGTAAATCACACTTGTTTAATAATAAAAGTAAATAGAACAAACATAGTCAAAACATAGCCAGAGTTCAGGAACCGGAACGGATAGTGAGACAAGCCAAACATCAGGGAGCCAAAGATGAGCGCAGTAAAACAGCAAGCAGGATCTGGAGTCAGAAGGGATGTCAGCCAAGCAAGTCTTTTAACAGGAATGCAGGAGAGTGTCTCTGTGATGTTGACTAAGCCGAAGGCAGAGCTCCTCTGGACTGGACGGCTTAAGTAGGCAGGACTGATGAGCAGGATATGAGCAACAGCTGAATAACTGTGGAGAGATAGGAGCTGTCAATTAGCCGACAGCTGAGCAGCCAGCTTAGAGAAGGAAGGGCTGAGCCCAGTCCTGACACTGCTACACTTCTGGTGGTGTACACAGTATAAAATACAGTGCAGCCATAGTACAGTTGGTAATACAGTGCTGGTGGTGTATACAGTATTGAATACAGTGTGCACAGTTTCTTCTGGTGGTGTACACAATACAATGCAGCTGTAGTACAGTTTCTACTACTTTTCTGGTAGTGTACACAGTATCTAATACAGTGTATACAGTTTCTACTACACTTCAGGTGGTGTACACAATACAGTGCAGCCATAGTACAGTTGATAATACAGTGCAGGCGGTGTACACAGTATCTAGTACAGTGTGTACAGTGTCTACTACACTTCTGGTGGTATACACAGTATAAGCTACAGTGCATCCACAGTACAGTTGGTAATACAGTGCAGGTGGTGTATACAGTATCGAATACAGTGTGCACAGTTTCTGCTACACTTCTGGTGGTGTACACAATACATTGCAGCCTAGTACAGTTACTAATACAGTGCAGGTGGTGTACACAGTATGTAATACAGTGTGTACAGTTTCTACTACACTTCTGGTGATGTACACAATACACAATACAATACAGGTGGTGTACACAGTATGTAATACAGTGTGTACAGTTTCTACTACACTTCTGGTGATGTACACAATACACAATACAATACAGGTGGTGTACACAGTATGTAATACAGTGTGTACAGTTTCTACTACACTTCTGGTGATGTACACAATACACAATACAATGCAGCTGTAGTACAGTTTCTACTACTTTTCTGGTAGTGTACACAGTATCTAATGCAGTGTATACAGTTTCTACTACACTTCTGGTGGTGTACACAATACAGTGCAGCCATAGTACAGTTGATAATACAGTGCAGGCGGTGTACACAGTATCTTATACAGTGTGTACAATTTCTAATACACTTCTGGTGGTGTACACAGTATCCAATACAGTGTAGTGTGGTGTTGCAAAACAAAATATACATCATGTCTGGAAGGCCACCAAGGTGAGGCAGACACTCACAGGCCACTAAAAGAGGGCAAGCAGCCACTGTGTCTACACTCAACAGAGCTGGTCATGGACATAGTGCATCCTCTGCAGGTGGCCATGGGGCACGCTTGCCCTTTTTTCTGCTGCTAGCTGTGTTATTGAGCCAGAACATACAGAAGTGTTGGTGGAGTGGATAACAAAGCCGTCTTCATCCTCCTCATCCTGTCACCCAGGCTCAGAGTAGTTTGCCTTCCAATGCAGCTGCCAAAGTTGCCTAATCCACCGCCTCCTTGTCCACAGTCACTCCTTCCGTAGCCCCACCGTCATGCACGGAGGAGCCCCCAGAACTATTCCACCACAGTGTTGGGTACATGCTGCTGGAGGATGCGCAGAGATTTGAAGGCTATGATGTTGGTTCCCAGGTTGAGGAAGGGAGTAATGTGAGCCTAGAGAGAGGGGGTGCCCAAGAAGGACAAGAAACTGGCAGTCATGTTCCCCCAGCAGCAGCATACTGCCAAGTTTGCTCCAGTGATGAGGAGGGAGGGGATGATGAGGTCACTCTACTTTGGTGCCTGAGAGAAGAGAGGAGGAGGCACAACTCCAAAGAGGCATGATGTCCTCTAGGGGCAGCTTAAGGTCAGCCACCCTATTGAATTGCACCTCAGAGCTCCGCAGGTACAGGGTGCTGCTGACTCCCCGCTGACTTTTAAAAGTTCCTTTTTGTGGGCCTTTTTCGACACGTGTGCAGCAGATGGCACCATTGCTGTTTGCAACCTATGTCTGAAGCAGATCAAGCGTGGCCAGAGCAGCACCAGACATATGATGACCTGCCATGCAGTCCTTTGGCAACAGCACTTGAAAGACCCACATCAAAGAAAAAGGCAGACTTCTCCTTGCTCCTCATCTTGGATCTCCAACCCCACTATACCTCCAGTCCTCTCCAAAACCTGCACTGAGAAGAATGAAGGTATAGCAATAGGTGTCCAAAGTACTTGCAGCCAAACTGATAGCAGTACACCAACATCTGATTTTAGCAGGCAAATTTCCCTACCCCAGTTGCTGAACCGTAAAAAAGAATTTCAGTCCCAACCATCCACATGCTCAGCGTCTGAATGCTAGATTGGCCAAATTGCTAGCACTGCAACTGCTGCCTTTTCAGCTGGTAGACTCTGCACCCTTTTGTGAATTTGTGGAATGTGCTGTACCTCAGTGGCAGGTTCCAAAATGCCATTTCTTTTCATGGAAGGCCATTTCGGCTCTTAACAGCATGTGGAAGGCAATGTTTTGGCCTTGTTGGACAGGGCGGTCAGCAGTAAGGTGCATATTACCGCTGACTCATGGTCCAGCAGGCATGGGCAGGGACGTCACCTTTCCTTCACGGTGCACTGGGTAACTCTGCTGGCAGCTGGGAAGGATGCAGGACAGGGTTCAGTATTGTTGGAGCTTGTTCCGCCACCATGCCTCCAAAATGCTAGTGGTGATGTGATTCTGCCACAGCTCTCTCCTCCTCCTCCTCCTCTTTTTCCTCTATCGTCTCTTCTGCAAATTTTTCCTCTGAACCAGCAGTGCTTCATAAGCATTAAAGGGGCTATGCAAGCAGTCAGGCAGAAAGATGCCATGCGGTGCTTGAGTTGGTCTGCTTAGGGGACGAGAGCCACACTGGGGCAGAGATTCTGTCAGCTCTGCAGGGGCAGGCTCAGAGGTGGTTGACACCATGCCATCTTCAGCCAGGAATGGTTGTATGTGACAATGGCACCAATCTTTTCTCTTCCCTCTGACAGGGACACTTGACCCATGTTCCATGTTTGGCACACGTCTTGAATTTGTTGGTGCAGCAGTTCTTGAGCAGGTACCCAGACTTACAAGATCTCCTGAGGCAGGCCAGAAAAGTCTGTGGTCACTTCTGCTAGTCATACAATGCCAGTGTTCGGCTGGCTGACATTCAAAGGGAATGCAACCTGCCCACCAACCGCCTGATTTGTGACATGCCCACCAGGTGGAACTCAATGTTGGCAATGCTGCAGCGGCTTCACATGCAGCAGAGGGCCATAATTGAGTCCCGAGAATGGCACAGGACAGGGTCAGGGTAGTTTGGCTTCTTTTCGCCATGCCAGTGGCTACTGATCAAGGATGCATGCTCTGTCCTGTCACCATTTGAGGAGGCCACAAGGATGGTGAGCAGTGACAATACATGCATCAGTGACACTGTCGCTCTAGTCTTCCTGTTGGAGCACACGCTTCGTGGAATCATGGACAGGCCACTTGAGGCACAACAGCGGGAGGAAGAGGAGGACTTCCTTACCGCTCAAGGCCCCCTTTATCCAGATAGCATTCCTGCAGGTCCCCCAAGCACACAAGAAGAAGAAGAGGAGGAGGATTGTGTCAGCATGGATGTGGAGGATAACATTCAGCAGCAGTTTTCAAGGGATGGTTTTCAGTCCCCAGAAACCCAAGGAGTTGTATGTGGCTGGGAGGAGGTTGTTACGGATCATGTGATCCCAGAGGACTCAGAATCGAATGCTTCTGCAAACTTACTCTGCATAGCCTCCCTGATTCTGCAAAGCCTGAGAAAGGACCCTAGGATTTGTGGTATCAAGAAGAGTGATCATTACTGGCTGGCAACCCTTCTTGATCCACGTTACAAGGGTAAGGTTGCAGAACTCATCCTGCCCTCGCAGAGGGAGCATGGATGAAATATCTTCAGGAAGCCTTGAAGAAAGGTTTGTGCAATGAGGTTACAATTTCCTGGTGCTGGACAACGTGTTGCTGAGGCTTCATTCAGTCAGGGGAAGAGCGGTGGAGAAGGTGGCCAGCTGACCGATGCCTTTAAAAAAAATTTCAGTCCTCAGCGCCAAGGTCTGATCAGTTCAAGCAACGATCACCAGCACCTGCATTACATGGTGCTGGAATATTTAGGGGCAAGAGCAGACTTGGAGACCTTTCCAACTTGGTTACTGAGGTTACTGAGTCTTGAGGATGGACCACTTGCCAGAACTTGCTCAATTTGCAATTGACCTACTGGCCTGTCCTGCATCCAGCGTTCTTTCTGAACGCACATTCAGTGCTGCTGGAGGGTTTGTAATGGATCATAGTGTGCACCTGTCCACAGACTCCATTGATAGGCTCACATTCATAAAAATTAATCAGTCTTGGATCAACAGCTATCAAGCACCTGATGCTGATTTAACTGATTGAATTTTCTATGGATGTGGGATCCCTTGAATACTGCCTATGCTGACTATCCTATTCCTTCTCAATCTTGATGATGCTAGCTTCCAAAAATATTTTTGGTTGAGGGCACTACCACCACCACCCAAGGCCAAATTTGTCTGCCCCTGTTTAACAGGGGCATGTAATTACAATTTTTGATATAATATTTCAACGCAGGTCCTGTTCCTGTGCCCAACAAGAGTATCTGTGAGGGGTTACAGTGTTGTGGCACCACCACCACCCAAGGTCCAATTTTTCTGCCCCTGTTTAACAGGGGCATGAAATTACAATTTTTGGATCTAATATTTCACAGCAGGGCCCGTTCCTGCACCCAACAAGATTAACTGTGAGGGGTTACAATGTTGTGATACCACCATCACCAAAGGCCCCATTTTTCTGCCCCTGTACTGGGGCATGTAATTACAATTTTTGATATAGTATTTCACAGCAGGACCCATTCCTGCACTCTAAATTATAAACAAATATATACCGCGCTGTCTCAAAAAAATAAAAAATAAAAAAACAACAAATAATATGAGTACAAAAAACGTGAATAATAAATAATGTGCTCAGAAATACTCCAAGCAGTCCTCTATTATGACATGTGATGTCTATAAACAGAGGAACTTGGACGTGTGATCTCCAAAAAAAAAGAAAAAAGTCAGTGACAAGCTTCAATCATGTGTGATGATAAACCACATGTGGATATAATATAGTGACAGTCTTTAACTTCAAATATGTATGATGTAATAACAGTTAATAGTAGGTCCACCATCAAAGACACCAGAAGCTGCTTACCAGAGGGATTGAACTCAAATAGGTGTACACCTAGTGAGTCAATCAAGCTGTGGTATAATATACCAAGGGGATCAGATGCTCTATCCAGATATGACCTCCAGAAGGACCTCCGAACAGGTGTAAGATATATGCAGTCAGCCCCATCATTAAAAGAAAGAGGAAGGCATATAGTATAACTCTGTATGGAAATTTTAATACATAAAAAGCAAGGGAAATACACTCACGTGTTTAGCAGTAAAATCAAGCGCTTGTATAAAAGAAGACAGTGGTCTCAGCATATCCGACCGACCCGTTTCGACTTAGAAGTCATCATCTGGGGTGCTGGACCACTGTACTGGCTGAGTATTTATGGATACTGGTTACCCCCATAACAAGTGGCAGCTCCGTCTGATTGAAAGTGCAAATTATGGAGATTACTTCCTGGTTCCTCCAAAATGGCGCCCGGGCTTGCATTTCAAGCTTCGTTTTCATATGTAGAGGAGGATTGCTTTCTGGTTCTGCCAAAATGGTGCCCGGACAAGAGTTCCAAGCCTCATTTTAACATGTGAAAGAGGATGTGACATCATGTGGAACAGTGACTGGTTTAAACAGCCAAAAACATGGCTATTCTCGGGGACATATAGGGGCAGATGTGGCTTAAAACGGCACAATGTCCGGTATATATAACCTACAACATGGCGCCGTTTGTCATAAGGACATGTATATTAATACACTAAGTCACAAGGTATCACCCTTCTGGCAGCAAAAATGAAAAACAATATAATACATCCAAACATTGCTCTAGCCTAAACATGGGCAGTGGTGTAGTGGCCTGCACTCCCACCCAGCAGCAAAAGGGCCGCCAGTTCGAATCCTGAGACTCCACGTGGGGGTAGAAGAAAATAAACAGATAAATAAAGATTACGTAACATATATAAAAAATGTATGATACTAAGGTGTGACAAATGATGGCACCCCTCAGAAAGGACACGTTATTGGTTGGATCGAGCTGATATTTGTGATAGGGACCAAACCAGTATATATTCAAATAAGAAATCCAAAATACATTCTAAAATATATGTTATAAGAATTTAATAAAAATACCCTCATAAAAACATTTAAAAATACTTATAAAAAACCTCTCATAAAAGATATTCTAATAGGTATCAACTGGACCCTAAAGTACCAGAAATAGAGAAAAGGCATCATGCTTGGTTGATAAAAGCATTTATGTCCCATTCTATGTTCAACCCAAAAGGGGAGCAGGTCTGCAATTGGTGGATCCAATAAGTCTCCAAGCGAGAGACTCCCCTTGTCTTAGCTCCTTCCCTCCAAGGAGGTGTATATTTATCTATGACAAGAAATTGAGAACCAGTAGGGTCTCATCTGTGATGCTTTCTATAATGTCGAGGCACGTTTTGTTTGACGTCACCACTTTTTATTTTAGCGATATGCTTGCTGACTCTAACAGAGAAAGCTCGAATTGTACGGCCCACATACTGCTTCCCGCAGGGGCAGGTAATCAGATAAACGTGTGGTAGCACAAGTGCAGAATGTTTTAATGGGATATGTACAGTTTGTAGTGTTCAATTTAAACTCGAGGCTTTTACGTCTACCACAGGAATTGTATTGACATACAGTGCATTTTTTGCAGGGAAAATAACCCACTAAGTTATGAAAAAAAGAAGGTCGTATGGGGGGATTTATGATATTAGGTGCAATTTTTCCCTGCAAAGAAGGCACACCTCTAAAGATGACCTTAGGTTTTTCTGGGAGTATTTCCTTTGCGGTCAGTATTTTTGAAGTAGGTTTTAAACTTAAATTGGCATGAGACCATCTTGATTTCGAGATCCAAAAAGTGAATTTTAGATGAGCTAAATTCATATGTCAACAAAATCCCCCGATTGTTGTCATTTAAAAATACAAAAAAATCCATGAGGGATTCAGGGGTGCCATCCCATAGGAGGAGGATGTCGTCTATATATCTGGCCCACAGTACCAATGAGGGCCTGTGCTCAGAATAGACGACATCCTCATCCCATTTTGCCATAAAAAGGTTGGCAAGGCTAGGGGCAAATTTTGCGCCCATAGCCACACCCTTCTGTTGCAAGAAAAACTTTTGGTCAAACCAGAAGTAGTTTTTTTTGGTAGCAAATTGTAATAGCTCAATAATATATTCACTTTGTTTATTGGTAATGGAATGGTCCCTGCTGCTGGGTGGGAGTGCAGGCCACTACACCACTGTTGATGTTCAGGCTAGAGCAATGTTTGCATGTATTATATTGTTTTTCATTTTTGCTGCCAGAAGAGTGATACCTTGTGACTTAGTGTATTAATATACATGTCCTTATGACAAATGGTGCCATGTTGTAGGTTATATATACTGGACATTGTGCCATTTTAAGCTACATCTGCCCCATTTTGGCAGAACCAGGAAGTAATCCTCCTCTACATATGAAAACGAGGCTTGGAATGCAAGCCCGGGCGCCATTTTGGAGGAACCAGGAATTAATCTCCATAATTTGCACTTTCAATCAGACGGAGCTGCCACTTGTTATGGGGGTAACCAGTATCTATAAATACTCAGCCAGTACAGTGGTCCAGCACCCCAGATGATGACTTCTAAGTCGAAACGCATCAGGAGGATATGCTGAGACCACTGTCTTCTTTTATACAAGCGCTTGATTTTACTGATAAACACGTCAGTGTATTTCCTTTGCTTTTTAGGCATTAAAATTTCCATACGAAGTTACACTATATGCCTTCCTCTTTCTTTTAATGATGGGGCTGACTGCCTGTCCATCCATACCTTACACCTGTTCGGAGGTCCTTCTGGAGGTCATATCTGGATAGAGCATCTGATCCCCTTGGTATATTATACCACAAAGCTTGATTGACTCACTAGGTGTACACCTATTTGAGTTCAATCCCTCTGGTAAGCAGCTTCTGGTGTCTTTGGTGGTGGACCTACTATTAACTGTTATTACACCATACATATTTGAAGTTAAAGACTGTCACTATATTATATCCACATTTGGTTGAGGATTATCATCACACATGATTGAAGCTTGTCACTGACTTTTTTCTTTTTTTTTGTTTGGACATCACACGTCCAAGTTCCTCTGTTTATAGACATCACATGTCATAATAGAGGACTGCTTGGAGTATCTTTGAGCACATCATTTATTATTCACGTTTTTTGTACTCATATTATTTGATCACATAAGTGCTGCACATTTCACCCAATTTGTCATTTTTGCAACTTTATCCACTGCTGTGCTGGCTGCTTTAGTTTTTTTTTTTTAACAGCGTGGTATATATTTGTTTATAATTTACAGTACTTTTAGTGAGATTGGTTTATACTGCTGCAGTCTTTTGTAAGTTCGTAAGTTCACATTTACTCACGTCTTTTTCAAACAAGATGGATGTATTAGAATATCGAGCAGCACGCACGGTTAACACTGAGGGCGTGTTCACCGTTGCAGGTAATGATACGGAGATAGGCGGTCTTTTTATGAGACTTAAAAATGCCATGGTCTCTGAGCTACACTTGCAATGGGATGTTGCCTTCTTCCTTCACAATACATATCAGAACATATGGTCCCAAGAACTCTGAGATGGGACATCCATCCACAGCAAGGAGATCCAGACTTGGACTCTTGGCACAAATATTTCAATGATGCGGGTACCGAATTTTTGGGGTTTTTGAATTTCAAGTTCAAACATTCCCAAGAGTATCATTCTCTTTCCTCTAATCTTCAGTCTTTTCTTGAGAAGGAAGATAGAGAGCAAAAGAATAAAAAACACAAGAAATACTCTCGAGATGTGGGGGATTATAAATCCCCCACATTGTTTTCGGTTGGCAAAAGACATTGTTAGCGAACACCAATCCTAAAGTCTCTTCTATGGCTGTCATAAATGGTCCCCATGCTGTCAATAATATGGTGAACACCAGCCATTCCAGTCACACACAACCTAATCCCCCACCTACACCTAGAGGGTACTTACATGAACCTGTAGGTCATTTAGGTCCACAGAGAGGTAGGCATCCTAGTTATCATACCCTTCCACCACCACATCGTGGACGGGCCAATAATTGGAATAAGAGGGGAGGTAGAGGTGGCTCCAGAGGCAACCAACACTACCATCAGACTCCTCATTATGTTGATTATAGAAATTATGGATACAACGGGTCCCCTGTGAGAACCTATGATAATCCACCCCCCTATGACTCTCGTTATTATGACCATCCGTCAATCCCAGTGTACAACAGATTTTCTCCACTCCGTCATAGAGAGGATCAGTCATATAACAGGAATGAATATAATCGTTCTTCATTAAGTCAAAATCGATATGATTTAAATCCTAAACGAAACCAGGATTTTCGTCAGGGCACACAGGGAAGAAAAAGGTCTTCGGACCCAAAAGAGGTTCCAGAGAAGAAAAAGGAAAAAGGACATGATAGGCAATGGAGTTTTAATTTAAGCACTAAGGAATTGACCGCTCAGGAAATGATGATATCGGACAAGGGTTTAAAATTTGCCCCCAAAAGAAATTAGACAAATTGCACACCTTTATAGATGTCCATAAATTTATTAGGAAGATTAATATCCAATGTTATCTAGCTTCTAATACGTCTTCTCAATTTCAAAGAGCTGCATCTTCAGGCATGGTACATTCAGGACTGTCTAATCCGTCTTTATTCAGCCCCCCTGTACCTACAGCTCCTGCCGTCAACATTTTTAGGGACCTAGTTTTGCAAGATTTAGCCAAGCTTCCTCCCAAAAAGACATATAACCAGTCCTTTCCAATGCTCGGGTTCAAATCACTGTGCGAGAGGAAAGACATTGTAGTCCGTCCTGCCGATAAGGGCGGAGGCATAGTCGTGCAGGACAGACTGGACTACATTCAAGAAATGTATAGGATATTAAGCGACCAGGACACATATAGGGAACTTACCAGAAACCCTACTGCCCAATATAAAAAAGAGCTGGATCAACTAGTTTTAAAAGGTTTTAACGAGCAGATTCTAAATAAAAAAGAAAGGGCTTACCTAGTACCTACTGCACCTAGAATCCCAATCATGTACCATCTGCCCAAGATCCACAAGGATCCTTTTACAAGTTATGCCCTGCACTTGGGTGACCCCAAAAACAAAATTAATAATAACCAACTCTGTGCTTACTAGTGCGATAATATTAAATACAAATAATATGAATGTTGAATAAATAAACAAGGTGTGAAAAAATAAGTGCTTGTTACACCATAAATTAGTGCTTATTAGTGCTTTTTACACCATACATAGTGTCTTAATCAACAATATAAAATGTGCTTAGTGCTCAATACACAGTAACCTGCTTTTCTTAAATGAAAAAAAAAAGTTCTCTTTGGCACTCTCAATAGTGTGTGCAAATAATGTCCAGCAGTGACAATAAAACAATGCGTGCAGGTGGTGTTCAGCTGTGACAACAATCCAACATCATGCCGAAGATATCCTGAGTGCTGCAAAACATGCTCCTGTGCTCCTTCGTGACCCCCTTAAGCTAATGTGCTCACCTCAGAGCATGTGACTCAGCTTCTACCCTGAGTCCAAAATTGCTTTGGAGCCACCCCTGGGCTCAGTCTCAGTGTCTGCTCCACTCCTCCAGCTGGAAACAATGTGGCTCCATACATAGAATGAAAAGGAAACTATATAGTGTAATATAGTCAAAATACTTTTATTAAAAGAAAACGCTCCCCACACCGGGGTACTCACATGGCACTGGTGCGTCAGTGCACCATACTATAATGGCTTTCTATGCAAAATCAGTGGAAGTTTGGTGCGGTATGCTGTGCTGAGACAGCGCTGGTGTAAAGTCTGTGTCAGTCTCTCCGTCCTGGCCCCTCCCCTACGCGTCTTCGACACAGGGATAACGTGTCATCATCAGGGGGATAATTCACCCTCCGGGTCGACCAATCATAAGTGGAATGGACTCTGTAACATCACGTATCGGTAAGTATATCGATTTCTACCTTCAACCATTGGTCAAAGGCACTCCATCGTATCTTAAGGATACGACTGATAACATTAGGCTACTTGAAAGTGTGGAGATTGGGGGGGACCTGCTGATGGCCACTGCAGATGTGGCATCATTGTACACCTGTATCCCCCATACCAGAGGTATAGAAGTGGTCACACATTTTCTGAACAGGGACCATTCCATTACCAATAAACAAAGTCAATATATTATTGAGCTATTACAATTTGCTACCAAGCACAACTACTTCTGGTTTGACCAAAAGTTTTTCCTGCAACAGAAGGGTGTGGCTATGGGGGATAAATTTGCCCCTAGCCTTGCCAACCTTTTTATGGCAAAATGGGAGGAGGATGTTGTCTATTCTGAGCACAGGCCCTCATTGGTACTGTGGGCCAGATATATAGACGACATCCTCCTCCTATGGGATGGCACCCCCGAATCCCTCATGGATTTTTTTGTGTTTTTTTTTTAAATGACAACGATCGGGGGATTTCGTTGACAAATGAATTTAGCTCATCTAAAATTCACTTTTTGGATCTCGAAATCGAGATGGTCTCATGCCAGTTTAAGTTTAAAACTTACTTCAAAAATACTGACCGCAATAGCTTTATAACAGTTGACAGCTGTCACCACCAATCCTGGTTACAGTCTGTGCCTCTTAGTCAGTTCCTGAGATTGCGCAGGAATTGCACAGATGTAAACAAGTATTTCACTCAAGCATCAACACTGAGGGACAGATTCATAGAAAAGGGGTACGACCCAAAATTGTTATCCTCAGAAATAAATAGAGTGGCTGCAATTGATAGAAATTCTTTGCTGACACCAAAACCTCCTCGTGAACAAGAAAGCTCCTTTAAATGCTCTATGCTCACCACTTTTTCAGTCCAACACAGAGAAATCAAAAACATCATTTACCGACATTGGGATAAACTTAGGAATGACCGTGTTTTAAAGGAAATACTCCCAGAACAACCTAAGGTCATCTTTAGAGGTGTGCCTTCTTTGCAGGGAAAAATTGCACCTAATATCATAATATAATAATATATAATATTTTCCCTGCAAAAAATGCACTGTATGTCAATACAATTCCTGTGGTAGACGTAAAAGCCTTGAGTTTAAATTGAACACTACAAACTGTACATATCCCATTAAAACATTCTGCACTTGTGCTACCACACATGTCATTTATCTGATTACCTGCCCCTGCGGGAAGCAGTATGTGGGCCATACAATTCGAGCTTTCTCTGTTAGAGTCAGCGAGCATATCACTAAAATAAAAAGTGGTGACGTCAAACATAATGTGCCTCGACATTATAGAGAGCATCACAGACGAGACCCTACTGGTTCTCAATTTCTTGTCATAGATAAATATACACCTCCTTGGAGGGGAGGAGCTAAGACAAGGGGAGTCTCTCGCTTGGAGACTTATTGGATCCACCAATTGCAGGCCTACTCCCCTTTTGGGTTGAACATAGAATGGGACATAAATGCTTTTATAAATCAAGCATGGTGCCTTTTCTCTATTTCTGGTACTTTAGGGTCCAGTTGATACCTATTAGAATATCTTTTATGAGAGGTTTTTTATAAGTATTTTTGAATGTTTTTATGAGGGTATTTTTATTAAATTCTTTTATAACACATATTTTAGAATGTATTTTGGATTTCTTACTTGAATATATACTGGTTTGGTCCCTATCACAAATATCAGCTCGATCCAACCAATAACGTGTCCTTTCTGAGGGGTGCCATCATTTGTCACACCTTAGTATCATTTATTTTTTTTATATGTTATGAATTTTTATTTGTTTATTTTTTTCTACCCCTACGTGGAGTCTCGGGATTCGAACCGGCGGTCCTTTTGCTGCTGGGTGGGAGTGCAGGCCACTACACCACTGCCCATGTTCAGGGTGATACCTTGTGACTTAGTGTATTAATATACATATCCTTATGACAATGTTGTAGGTTATATATACCGGACATTGTGCCGTTTTAAGCCACATCTGCCCCTATATGTCCCAGAGAATAGCCATGTTTTTGGCTGTTTAAACCAGTCACTAGGGATGAGCCGAACACCCCCCGGTTCGGTTCGCACCAGAACCTGCGAACGGACCGAAAGTTTGCACGACCGTTAGAACCCCATTGACGTCTATGGGACTCGAACGTTCGAAATCAAAAGTGCTCATTTTAAAGGCTAATTTGCACAGTATTATCCTAAAAAGGGTTTGGGGACCCGGGTCCTACCCCAGGGGACATGTATCAATGCAAAAAAAAACTTTTAAAAATGGCCGTTTTTTCGGGAGCAGTGATTTTAATGATGCTTAAAGTAAAAAAAAAAAAAGTGAAATATTCCTTTAAATATCGTACCTGGGGGGTGTCTATAGTATGCCTGTAAAGTGACGCGTGTTTCCCGTGTTTAGAACAGTCCCTGCACCAATTGTCATTTTTAAAGGAAAAAATCTCATTTAAAACTGCTTGCGGGTTTAATGTAATGTCGGGTCATTACAATATGGATGAAAATCAGTGAGACAAACGGCATGGGTACCCCCCAGTCCATTACCAGGCCCTTTGGGTCTTGTATGGATATTAAGGGGAACCCCGCACCCAAATTAAAATAAGGAAAGGTGTGGGGCCACCAGGCCCTATATACTCTGAACAGCAGTATACAGGCGGTGCAAACAAGACAGGGACTGTAGGTTTGTTGTTAAGTAGAATCTCTTTGTAATTTTGAACGGGTACATTTTTAACGTGTTTAGCTCCAGCCAAAAAATCTTTTTTAAGCTTTTTGGAAAACATAGGGAAGGGTTATCACCCCTGTGACATTTGTTTTGCTGTCTCTCCTCCTCTTCAGAAGATTTCACCTCACTTTTTGTCCCAATGACCAATCTTTTTTGAATATCTGTGTTTTTTTGTAGAACAAGGATTGGAAAGCATCAGTGGAAAGGAGAAATGTTTTTTCCCATATTAACTCTTACAGGAGAGAATTTCCCTCCCTAGGGGTAGATTTCATCTCACTTCCTGTTGTCTCCTTCCGTTTGCAAGTAGGAGTCGTTTGTAAGTTAGATGTTTGAAAGTAGGGTCCTGCCCTATATACTCAGCAGAAATTTGGGCCTTAGGTGTTGCTGTGGCCACAACACTGTAAGCCCTCGCAGGGCCCTGCTGTGAATATTAGATCAAGAATTGTAATTACATGCCCCTGTTGAACAGGAGCTGAAAAATTAGGCCTTAGGCACTGGTGCTGGTGCCACAACACTGCAACCCCTTACAGACACTCTAGTTGGAACGCAGGAACGAGCCCTGCTGCAAAGTATTGCATCAAAAATTGTAATTACACGCCACTGTTAGACAGGAGCAGAAAAATTGGGCCTTGGGCACTGGTGCTGGTGCCACAACACTGCAACCCCTCACAGACACTCTAGTTGGAATGCAGGAACGAGCCCTGCTGCAAAGTATTACATCAAAAATTGTAATTACACGCCCCTGTTAAACAGGGGCTGAAAAATTGTGCCTTAGGCACTGGTGGTGGCGCCCAGAACCAAAAATGTTCTTACAAGCTATCAGCGTGATGATTGAGGAGGAAGAGGATAATTACTCAGGGATAGTCACTCAGCATCAGCATAGGCAGTCTTTGAAGGGATCTGAGATTTCAAAAAAAATTATTCGGTTACATCAGCATCAGGTGCTTGGTAGCTGGTGGTGATCCAAGACTGATTCATTTTTATGAAGGTCAGTCGATCGACCGAGTCGGTGGACAGACGCACCCTGTGATCGGTTACCACGCCTCCAGCAGCACTGAATGTGCGTTCCGAAAGAACGCTGGATGCAGGACAGGCCAGTAGCTCAATTGCATACTGTGCAAGCTCTGGCCAGTGATCCATCCTCAAGACCCAGTAACCCAGATGATTTTCGGTGGGAAAGGTGTCCAAGTCTGATCTTGCCCCTAGGTATTCCTGCACCATGTAAAACAGACGCTGGCGATGGTTGCTGGAACCGATCATACCTTGGGGCTGCGGACCAAAAAATTGTCTGAACGCATCGGTCAGACGGCCACCTTCTCCACTGCTCCTTCTTTGACTGACCGAAGCCTCAGCAACACGTTGTCCAGAAACAGGAGTTTGTAACCTCCCAGTCTCTGGGAAAGCGTTGCACAGACCTTTCTGCAAGGCCTCCCGAAGATGTTTTATCCTCTGCTCCCTCTGCGATGGCAAGATAAGGTCCGCAACCTTACCCTTGTAACGTGGATCAAGGAGGGTTGCCAGCCAGTATCGGTCCTTCTTCTTGATACCACGAATACGAGGATCCTTACGCAGGCTTTGCAGGATCAGGGAGGACATGCAGCGTAGGTTTGCTGAGGCATTCGGTCCGGAGTCCTCTGGGTCACTAAGGACGACATGGTCCGCAGCCACCTCCTCCCAGCCACGTACAAGTTCATGTGTTTCTTGGGACTGATCCCTTAAAGACTGCTGCTGATGCTGAGTGCCAGGCTCCACCTCCATACTGACACAATCTTCCTCCTCCTCCTCCTCCTCCTCGTCCTCTTCCTGTGTGATCGGCGGGCACGCAGGAACACTGTCTGGATAAAGGGGGCCTTGAGAGCTAAGGAAGTCCTCCTCTTCCTGCCTCTGTTCTGCCTCAAGTGCCCTGTCCATTATTCCACGCAGCGTGTGCTCCAACAGGTGGACAAGGGGGACAGTGTCACTGATGCATGCACTGTCACTGCTCACCATCCTCGTGGCCTCCTCAAATGGTGACAGGACAGTGCATGCATCCCTGATCATGGCCCACTGGCGTGGGGAAAAAAAAACAAGCTCCCCTGACCCTGTCCTGGTGCCATAGTCGCACAGGTACTCATTGATGGCCCTCTGCTGCGTGTGCAGCCGCTGCAGCATGGCCAACGTTGAGTTCCACCTGGTGGGCATGTCACAGATTAGGCGGTTCTTGGGCAGGTTAAACTCCTTTTGGAGGTCCATCAGCCGAGCACTGGCATTATATGACCGGCGGAAATGCACACAGACTTTCCTGGCCTGCCTCAGGACATCCTGTAAGCCCGGGTACCTGCCCAAGAACCGCTGCACCACCAAGTTAAGGACGTGAGCCAAACAGGGCACATGGGTCATTTGTCCCTGTCGGAGGGCAGAGAGGAGGTTGGTGCCATTGTCGCAAACCACCATTCCTGCCTTAAGTTGGCGTGGCGTCAACCACCTCTGAACCTGCCCCTGCAGAGCTGACAGAACCTCTGCCCCAGTGTGGCTCCTGTCCCCCAAGCACACCAGCTCAAGCACCGCATGGCATCTTTTGGCCTGCGTACTTGTGTAGCCCTTTGAACGATTATGGAGCACCGCTGGTTCCGAGGAAGAGGCCATGGAGGAAGAAGAAGAGGAGGGGGTGGAGGAGAGAGGTGTGTCACAATCATTAGCATTTTGGAGGCGTGGTGGCGGAACAACCTCCAACACTACTGCACCTTGTCCTGCATCCTTCCCAGCTGCCAGCAGAGTCACCCAATACGCCGTGAAACTTAGGTAACGTCCCTGTCCATGCCTGCTGGACCATGAGTCAGCGGTAATATGCACCTTACCGCTGACCGCCCTGTCCAGCGAGGCATGGACATTGCCTTCCACATGCCGGTAGAGAGCCGGAATCGCCTTCCGTGAGAAAAAGTGGCGTTTGGGTACCTGCCACTGAGGAACCGCACATTCCACAAACTCACGGAAGGGGGCAGAGTCTACCAACTGAAAAGGCAGCAGTTGAAGTGCCAGCAATTTTGCCAAGCTAGCATTCAACCGCTGGGCATGTGGATGGCTGGGAGCAAACTTCTTTCGGCGGTGCAGCAGCTGGGGCAGGGAAATTTGCCTGGTACAATCTGACGTCGGTGTACCAAAAGCAGATTGCCCACAAGTACTTGGCTGTGACACACCTAATTCTACACCTTCATTCCTCTCAGTGCAGGTCTCAGAGAGGACTGAAGGTCTAGTGGGGTTGGAAATCTCAGCTGATGAGGAGCAAGGAGAGGTCCTCTTTGTTCTTTGGTGTGGGTCTTTTAGATGCGCTTGCCAACGAACTGCATGGCAGGTCAACATATGTCTGGTCAAGCATGTGGTACCCAAGCGGGAGATGTTTTGGCCACGTGAGATACGCTTGAGACATATGTTGCAAATAGCAGCGGTGCGATCTGATGCACTCGTCTCAAAAAAGGCCCACACCAAAGAACTTTTTGAATAACGCGCAGAGACTGCAGCGCCCTGCACATGTGATGCAGTCAATGTGCTGCCCTTAGGCTGGCCCCTGGAGGGCATCCTACCTCGTTGGTGATGTGCCGCCTCCTCCTTCTCCTCCTCCTCTCTCCTATCAGGCACCCACGTTGAGTCAGTGACCTCATCATCCCCTCCCTCCTCATCACTGGAGCAAACCCGGCAGTATGCTGCAGCAGGGGGAGCATGACTGCCAGATTGCTGTCCTTCTTGGGCACCCCCTCAGTCTGTGCTCATGTACTGCCTTCATCGAGCTCAGTATCATCATCAGAGCCTTCTAAACGCTGGGCATCCTCCTGGAGCATGTACCCAACACTGTGGTCAAACAGTTCGAGGGACTCCTCAGGAGGACATGGTGGAGCTAGGGAAGGAGTCACTGATGACATTGAGCCGAGGGAAGAGGCCGCTGCTTTGCCAGACAAAGCACCCTGGGCATGGGTGAGAGAGGATGAGGAGGATGAGGACGGCTTGGTCATCCACTCGACCAAGTCTTCCGCATGTTGCGGCTCAACACGGCCAGCTGCCGAAAAAAAGGCCAAGCGTGTCCCATGGCCACGTGCTGATGAGGATGCACCGTCTCCACGACCAGCACTAGACAGAGAGCCTGCTTGCCCTCTCTTATTGGCTTGTGACTGTCTGCCTCTCCTTCTTGGCCTTCCAGACATACTAATGGCCTGTAGCTGCACTAAGCTGGGATATATATATATACTGCAGCTAGCAAAATCAACTACCTGCCTGTAGTATGAGAACACCACCAACCTTCTACAGGTAGCTTTAGCTGAACTAGGTGAGGTGGACGCACCCCACTAACTTAAAGGTTTAGCTGAACACTGTGAGCAGGATGCACTGCACTAACTGTAAATAGTCTAGCTGCCTGACCGTGGTACTAATAGAATCAAAAGAACACCAGTAATTTTCTTCAGGTAGCTTTATATACTGTAACAAGACAAGCCTGCCTGTCAGTAGGAAGATAACAGGAACGGATCTAGCTGAACACTGTGAGCAGGACGCACTGCACTAAATGTAAATAGTCTAGCTGCCTGACCGTGGTACTAATAGGATCAAAAGAACACCAGTAATTTTCTTTAGGTAGCTGTAAATACTGTAACAAGACAAGCCTGCCTGTCAGTAGGAAGATAACAGGAGCGGATCTAGCTGAACACTGTGAGCAGGACGCACTTTACTAAATGTAAATAGTCTAGCTGCCTGACCGTGGTACTAATAGGATCAAAAGAACACCAGTAATTTTCTTTAGGTAGCTGTTAATACTGTAACAAGACAAGCCTGCCTGTCAGTAGGAAGATAACAGGAACGGATCTAGCTGAACACTGTGAGCAGGACGCACTGCACTAAATGTAAATAGTCTAGAAGATAACAGGAACGGATCTAGCTGAACACTGTGAGCAGGACGCACTGCACTAAATGTAAATAGTCTAGAATTTAACAGGAACGGATTTAGCTGAACACTGTGAGCAGGACGCACTGCACTAAATGTAAATAGTCTAGAAGATAACAGGAACGGATCTAGCTGAACACTGTGAGCAGGACGCACTTTACTAAATGTAAATAGTCTAGCTGCCTGACCGTGGTACTAATAGGATCAAAAGAACACCAGTAATTTTCTTTAGGTAGCTGTTAATACTGTAACAAGACAAGCCTGCCTGTCAGTAGGAAGATAACAGGAACGGATCTAGCTGAACACTGTGAGCAGGACGCACTGCACTAAATGTAAATAGTCTAGAATTTAACAGGAACGGATCTAGCTGAACACTGTGAGCAGGACGCACTGCACTAAATGTAAATAGTCTAGCTGCCTGACCGTGGTACTAATAGGATCAAAAGAACACCAGTAATTTTCTTTAGGTAGCTGTTAATACTGTAACAAGACAAGCCTGCCTGTCAGTAGGAAGATAACAGGAACGGATCTAGCTGAACACTGTGAGCAGGACGCACTGCACTAAATGTAAATAGTCTAGAATTTAACAGGAACGGATCTAGCTGAACACTGTGAGCAGGACGCACTGCACTAAATGTAAATAGTCTAGAAGATAACAGGAACGGATCTAGCTGAACACTGTGAGCAGGACGCACTTTACTAAATGTAAATAGTCTAGCTGCCTGACCGTGGTACTAATAGGATCAAAAGAACACCAGTAATTTTCTTTAGGTAGCTGTTAATACTGTAACAAGACAAGCCTGCCTGTCAGTAGGAAGATAACAGGAACGGATCTAGCTGAACACTGTGAGCAGGACGCACTGCACTAAATGTAAATAGTCTAGAAGATAACAGGAACGGATCTAGCTGAACACTGTGAGCAGGACGCACTGCACTAAATGTAAATAGTCTAGAAGATAACAGGAACGGATCTAGCTGAACACTGTGAGCAGGACGCACTGCACTAAATGTAAATAGTCTAGAATTTAACAGGAATGGATCTAGCTGAACACTGTGAGCAGGACGCACTGCACTAAATGTAAATAGTCTAGAAGATAACAGGAACGGATCTAGCTGAACACTGTGAGCAGGACGCACTGCACCAAATGTAAATAGTCTAGAAGATAACAGGAACGGATCTAGCTAAACTGAGTACAGTGCATCCCAACACCTGGGATGCATATATATACACAATACACTGTAAGTGCAGCTAACTGACTGACTGTTCTGCCTAATCTATCTAACTCAAATCAAACACTGTCTCTCTGTCTATCTCTTTCAACGCCGGAACACACACTACACAGGGCCGCCGTGCAGGCGGCCTTATATAGTGTGGGGCGTGTACTAAATCCCCTGAGCCATAATTGGCCAAAGCCTCCTTGGCTTTGGCCAATTACGGCTCTCTGTTCAGGCGGCGCTGTGATTGGCCAAGCATGCGGGTCATAGTGCATGCTTGGCCAATCATCAGCAAGCAATGCACTGCGATGCCGCAGTGAATTATGGGCTGTGACGCGCCACACGAATTTGGCGCGAACGGCCCATATCGTTCGCAATTCGGCGAACGTGTTCGACTCAAACACGAAGCTCATCCCTACCAGTCACTGTTGCACATGATGTCACATCCTCTTTCACATGTTAAAATGAGGCTTGGAACTCTTGTCCGGGCGCCATTTTGGCAGAACCAGGAAGTAATCCTCCTCTACATATGAAAACGAGGCTTGGAATGCAAGCCCGGGCGCCATTTTGGAGGAACCAGGAAGTAATCTCCATAATTTGCACTTTCAATCAGACGGAGCTGCCACTTACCCATGGGGGTAACCAGTATCTATAAATACTCAGCCAGTACAGTGGTCCAGCACCCCAGATGATGACTTCTAAGTCGAAATGCGTCGGGAGGATATGCTGAGACCACTGTCTTCTCTTATACAAGCGCTTGATTTTACTGCTAAACACGTGAGTGTATTTCCTTTGCTTTTTATGTATTAAAATTTCCTTACGGAGTTACACTATATGCCTTCCTCTTTCTTTTAATGATGGGGCTGACTGCCTATATCTACTGAGTCCATCCATACCTTACACCTGTTCGGAGGTCCTTCTGGAGGTCATATCTGGATAGAGCATCTGATCCCCTTGGTATATTATACCACAAAGCTTCATTGACTCACTAGGTGTACACCTATTTGAGTTCAATCCCTCTGGTAAGCAGCTCCTGGTGTCTTTGGTGGTGGACCTACTATTAACTGTTATTACATTTACTATATTATATCCAAATGTGGTTGAGGATTATCATCACACATGATTGAAGCTTGTCACTGACTTTTTTTTTTTGGACATCACACGTCCAAGTTCCTCTGTTTATAGACATCACATGTCATAATAGAGGACTGCTTGGAGTATTTTTGAGCACATAATTTATTATTCACGTTTTTTGTATGATCACTAGGGATGAGCTTTGAGTTCGAGTCAAACTCATATTTGACTCGAACATCGGCTGTTCGCCAGTTCGCCGAACAGCGAACAATTTGGGGTGTTTGTGGCAAATTCGAATCCCGCGGAACACCCTTTAAAAGTCTATGGGAGAAATCAAAAGTGCTCATTTTAAAGGCTTATATGCATGGTATTGTCCTAAAAAGTGTTTGGGGACCCGGGACCTGCCCCAGGGGACATGGATCAATGCAAAAAAAGTTTTAAAAACGGCCATTTTTTCGGGAGCAGTGATTTTAATAATGCTTAAAGTCAAACAGTAAAAGTGTAATATTCCTTTCAATTTCGTACCTGGGGGGTGTCTATAGTATGCCTGTAAAGGGGCGCATGTTTCCCGTGTTTAGAACAGTCTGACAGCAAAATGACATTTCAAAGGAAAAAAAGTAATTTAAAACTATTTGCGGCTATTAATCAATTGCCGGTCCCGAGTCTCCCGACAATACACATAAAAGTTCATTGATAAAAACGGCATGGGAATTCCCCACAGGGGAACCCCGAACCAAAATTTAAAAAAAAATTACGTGGAGGTCCCCCTAAATTCAATACCAGGCCCTTCAGGTCTGGTATGGATATTAAGGGGGACCCCGTGCCAAAGTTTTTTAAAAAATGACGTAGGGGTCCCCCTCAAAATTCATACCAGACCCTTCAGGTCTGGTATGGATTTTAAGGGGAACCCCGCACCAAAATTAAAAAAAAAATTGGTGTGGGGTGCCTCCAAAAATCCATACCAGACTCTTATCTGAGCACGCAACCTGGCAGGACGTAGGAAAAGAGGGGGACGAGAGAGCGCCCCCCCTCCTGAATCGTACCAGGCCACATGCCCTCAACATTGGGAGGGTGCTTTGGGGTAGCCCCCCAAAGCACCTTGTCCCCATGTTGATGAGGACAAGGGCCTCATCCCCACAACCCTGGCCGGTGGTTGTGGGGGTCTGCAGGCAGGGGGCTTATCGGAATCTGGAAACCCCCCTTTAACAAGGGGACCCCCAGATCCCAGCCCTCCCCCCTGTGTAAAATGGTAAGGGGGTACAAAAGTACCCCTACCATTTCACAAAAAAACTGTCAAAAATGTTAAAAATGACAAGAGACAGTTTTTGACAATTCCTTTATTTCTTCTATCTTCTTTCTTCAAACTTCTTTCTTCCTTCATGCTTCGGTTTCTTCCTCCATATTCTTCCTCTTCTGGTTCTTCTGGTTATTATGGTTCTTCTGGTGTTCTCGTCCAGCATCTTCCTCCGCGTCGCCTCCTTGTCTTCATCTTCTTTTCTTCATCTTCTTCTCGGGCTGCTACGCATCCACGATTGGATGGAAGGCTTCCACTGTGTGATGCTTCTCCTCTTCTGACAGTTCTTATATAACGGAGGGCGGGGCCACCTGGTGACCCCGCCCCCTCTGATGCACAGGGACTTCCCTGTGGCATTCCCCATGACATCAGAGGGGTCACCCGTTATGTTACGGGTAACCCCGCCCCCTTGTTAAAGGGGGCTTCCAGATTCCGATAAGCCCCCCACCCGCAGACCCCCACAACCACCGGCCAGGGTTGTGGGGATGAGGCCCTTGTCATCATCAACATGGGGACAAGGTGCGTTGGGGGGCTACCCCAAAGCACCCTCCCAATGTTGAGGGCATGTGGCCTGGTACGGTTCAGGAGGGGGGGCGCTCTCTCATCCCCCCTCTTTTCCTGCGGCCTGCCAGGTTGCATTCTCGCATAAGGGTCTGGTATACATTTTTGGGGGGACCCCACGCCAATTTTTTTTTTAAATTGTGGCGCGGGGTTCCCCTTAATATCCATACCAGACCTGAAGGGCCTGGTATTGAATGTAGGGGGACCCCCACATCATTTTTTTTTTAAATTTTGGTTTGGGGTTCCCCTGTGGGGAATTCCCATGCCGTTTTTATCAATGAACTTTTATGTGTATTGTCGGGAGACTCGGGACCGGCCATTCATTAATAGCCGCCAGTAGTTTTAAATTACTTTTTTTCCTTTGAAATGTCATTTTGCTGTCAGACTGTTCTAAACACGGGAAACATGCACCCCTTTACAGGCATACTATAGACACCCCCAGGTACGAAATTGAAAGGAATATTACACTTTTATTGTTTGACTTTAAGCATTATTAAAATCACTGCTCCCAAAAAAACGGCCGTTTTTTAAAACTTTTTTTTGCATTGATCCATGTCCCCTGGGGCAGGACCCAGGTCCCCAAACACTTTTTAGGACAATACCATGCATATTAGCCTTTAAAATGAGCACTTTTGATTTCAAATGTTCGAGTCCCATAGACTTCAATGGGGTTCTAAAGTTCTTGCAAAGTTTTGGTCTGTTCCCAAGTTCTGGTGCGAACCGAACCGGGGGGTGTTTGGCTTATCCTTAATGATCACATAAGCGCTGCACATTTCACCCAATTTCCCATTCCTGCACTCACCAAGAGTAACTGTGAGGGCTTACAATATTCTGGTACCACCAATGCCTAAGGCCCGATTTTCTGCTGAGTATATAGGGCAGGCCGTATAGTATACATGCTGCTGTTCAGAGTATATAGTGCCTGGGGTACCCCCATGCCATTTTTTTATATTTGGGTGCGGGGTTCCCCTTAATATCCATACCAGACCCAAAGGGCCTGGTAATGGATTGGGGGGGAAACCCATGCTGTTTTTTCAATGACTTTCATCTATATTGCCGAGATCCGACAATACATTACAGCTGTGAGCAGTTTTAAATGACTCTTTTTCCTTTAGAAATGTCATTTTGCTGTGGTATTGTTCTAAACATGGGAAAACTGTGCCACTTTACAGGCATACTATAGACACCACCCAGGCACGATATAAAGGAATATTTCATTTTTATTGTTTCACTTTAAGCATTATTAAAATCACTGCTCCCGAAAAAACAGCCATTTTTAAAACTTTTTTTTGCATTGATACATGTCCCCTGATTCAGGAACGGGTCCCCAAACACTTTTTATGGCAATAACTTGCATATAAGCCTTTACAATTAGCACTTTTGATTTTTCACGTTTGTCTCCTATAGACTTTAACGGTGTTCGCATGTTCTGCTGTGAACCGAACTGGGGGGGTGTAAAGACCATCCCTACAGAACAGCCTAAGTAAATAGGAGAAGGAGAGGAGATGGGAGGGGAGGGGAAGAAGAGAGGAAAGTGGAAAAGGACGTTAAGAGCATCCCAACTGGAGCCCTGGGGTCTCAGTGCTAATAGCAATGTGCAACTGGCCATCGGAAGAGGAGTTCATTTTTTTAACATTTTGCATTGGTACATCTTCCCCAAGGCACTGCCTATACCAAGCAGTTTTTTTACACTACTTTGCCTATTAGCTCAAAAAATGGGATTTTTATTTATTTGTCAGATTCAGCTTTAATTTCGTTTCATTATTTTTTATTGAAATTATCATGTAAACAACAGTACAACAGTACATCCGTATACAGTTACAGGTATTCTTAGGTCACTTTTATGAATGCATCAAACAAAAGATTCAGCATATCACGGTGTACACTGTATAGTAAATGTAACTTAAATTGAGCATATTATTACAAACTTTTTCTTTTTCTAGTTGTGATACATTTGGGATCAGAGGCGAGAGCCCCCCCCCCAGACACCCCATCTGGGAACAAGCTGTGTCCGGAGAGGTGCCCCCCCCCCCGCCCCCAATAGTGTTCCAATTATCAAAGTAATTATCTCTTGGAGCACTCTATTTTAGTCTATATTGTTTTTTATATATAATATTTATTTGTACTAATGCAGTATAACATGAATAGTTGTGAAACTACATTATATAAAGATAATGAAGTCAGATATACGGCTGATTATTAAAGCTTTTAGCCAACATGTTATTATTAAAGAAAAAGAAAAGAAAGGAAAAAGAAAAGGATGGAGGGAAGGGAAGAAAAGGTGAAAATTAAAAGAAAAATAAAAATTCCAAAGAAATATAAATTAAAGGGATATAGAATTAAACATAAGAATGTAATGACAACATCTTACCACCAATTGACTTTTTAGTCATTATGTCAATATCAGAAATTCAATAAGAGGATTCTGGAACCTTTGTGCACCATGGAGCCCAATCACTCAATAATTTTGCTTTTGCGGTAATGGAGTAAGCAAAAAATTTTTCATATTGGAAGTGAGTGTTAACTCTGTGTATAACTTCACTAACGTTAGGGATATTATTTGATTTCCATTTTGAGGTGATCGATAATCGTGCTGCTATTAATATGTGAGTAGTTAAATGTCTATAATTCCTTGGTATTTTATCTATTCCTAAGTTGAGGATAGCTAGTGCAGGATTGGGGGTAAAAACTATTCCAGTGATTTTTGATAGCAAGGAAAAAGTTGAGTTCCAGAAGCTTCTTATCGATTTACAATCCCACAATATATGAAATATTGTTCCAGTGTTATCGCAATCTCGCCAACAGTGTGTATCAGAGTTGTGGAATATTTGTGATATTCTCATTGGAGTTAGGTAGCTTCTATATAACAACTTGAGAGAGATATCCCAATGGTTAGTGCAGTGGGAGTATATATGGTTAGCTTGAATAGCTTTGTTCCACTCAGTTAATGCAAAACTACTCTTTAGGTCTCTTTCCCAGTTTAGCATACTGGTAGTTTTGGTTTGATTGTGTGTAGTTTGCAGATATTTGTAAAACCATGTGAGGCCCTTAGGTTTGGCAGAAGAGGTGGAGATATATGTCCACACTATAGGGTTGTAGCTGAGAAAGGAGTGTGGGTATTTAGTATGGTAGTGATATAATTGGATATTTGCGTATGATGGTGTTGACAAAAGGTGATCTTTAAATTGAGTATATGACATATTTCTCGGAGCATCTATTTTGGTTAGTTTTAAAGAGGGGATGAGGTATTCGTACATGCCTAGTGAGATTTCTATTTTCTGTAGGGTTTTACTGGCATGATCTTTTTTATTGATTATTTTCCATGCGTTAACTGTTGCGTTTATAGAGGGAAAGTTGGGATGAAACACTGGTCTGTTTGTAAGAGTGGCTAATAAAAGTGAGGGTAAATCTCTGTGGTTTACTATTGCGTTTTCTATTTGCACCCATAATTTATCTGATGTCCGGGTGAACCAGGACTTGGCCTGGTCCAGAAGTGCTGCTACATAATAGTTACGTATATTAGGGAAACCCATTCCACCTTTCTGTTTTTGTTTTTGTAATGTAGAGTAAGATAGTCTAGCTATTTTACCAGCCCAAATATATTTTCTTAGCATTTTATCTACTTTGATAAAGAAATGATCCGGCAAAATGATAGGGATAGTGCGGAAATAGTACAATATTTTGGGTAAAACAGACATTTTAAACGCAGCAATTCTCCCTATCCACGAGAGTTCATGTGAGGCAATATGTTCAAGGTCATTATTTATTGTATTTATTAGTGAGGGGTAGTTATGATCGTAAATAGTGGCTGAGGGATAAGCTAGATTTATACCTAGATATTTTAGATATTTGTGGGTCCACTCGAAAGGAAAGTCGGATTTTAACTTTTTAAGATTAGATTTATTAATGTGAATGGGGAGAATTGAGGATTTGTTAACGTTAAGTTTATAGTATGATATTTTCCCGAAGTCAGTAAGAATTTGTTGAGCTCTGTCAAGGGATGTGAGTGGTGAGGTTAATGTCAGTACCACGTCATCAGCAAATAGTCCTATTCTGTGATCTACGTCCGACACCGCTATGCCTTTGATAAGGATGTCTTTTCTTATTGTCTCCGCCAGGGGCTCCATCACCAATGAAAAGATCAATGGCGATAGAGGGCATCCCTGGCGGGTTCCATTTGTTATGTGAAATTTGTCCGACATGGCGTTGGAGGTGTAAACCTGTGCCGTTGGGACTGTATAAAGTGCTGATATAGAAGAGAGGATAGGACCACTGAGACCAAATTTCGCAAGTGTCGCTAATAGGTACCCCCAGTGGACCCGATCAAACGCCTTTTCGGCGTCTAGCGTCAGGAACACTGTAGGCACCTTTCGCGTTTCTGCTATTTTGAGAAGGTTGAACATTCTACGAGTTCCGTCGGGGGCTTGTCTTCCTTTTACAAAGCCTACTTGATCCGGTTTAATTAGTGAAGGGGTTACTTCCGCTAGACGGTTGGCTAAAATTTTCGAATAAATTTTCAAATCAGTGTTGAGCAGGGATATGGGCCTAAAATTTTGTGGGGCATCTGGTTTTTTCCCTGGTTTGGGGAGGGTTATTATAATTGCCTGAAGCATTTCTTCTGGGAATGAACTTTCGGAAGATGCTTTTTGAAAAAGATTGGTCATATATGGCACTAAAATATTGGAAAGAGCATTATAATATTCAGCTGAAAAACCATCAGCACCAGGTGATTTGTTGTGGGGTAGAGATTGGATGGCTAGAGTAATTTCTTTATTTGTTATTGCAGAATTTAGGTACGTTAATTGGTCATTATTTAGGGAAGGGAGGTCAATTGAATTTAGGAAAGTATTGATTCCTTTTTCTGTGGGTTGTGTCGTTGAGGGGTCTTCTTTCAAGTTGTACAATTGTTTATAGTATTTACAGAATGCGTTAGCAATGTCCTTTGGGTGATAGACAGCTTGTGAAGTGATAGGGTCTTTAATGTAAGATAGTTTAGATTTTTGTTGTTTTTTACGGATGTAGGCCGCCAAAAATTTACCAGCTTTGTTACCTTGGGTATAATGTGTAGCTTTAAATTTTTGTAAATATAGTTGATGTTCTAGTATCATATGGTTTCTAACCTCTTGCCTAGTTTGATTTAATTCTGTGTTTATCTTAGAAGAAGGGTTTGTTTTGTGCTGTTTTTCAAGGGATGTAAGTTTAGCCATTAAAGAGGTAAATGCTTTTAATTTCCTTTTTTTTTCCCGTGCTGCTATTTGTAAGAGTAGACCTCTGCTAAATGCTTTGTGGGCACACCACAATGTGAAAATGTTTGTATCTGGAGTGTCATTGTATTGAAAGAATTCTTTGATCCGGTCACGCAGACCATCCCTATGTATGGGGTTATTTAGAATTGATATATTGTTTCGCCATAAACGTATGGGAGACTCTGCATTTTGCTCTTTAATTGAGAGTGAGACGGGTGCGTGATCGGACCAAGTGATTGGATGTATTTTAGCTGAGATTGCGTTATTAAGACAAGCTAGGTCAGTTACAAACAGGTCAATTCTTGAGTAGGACTTGTGAGGAGCTGAATAGTAGGTAAAATCTTTCTCTCCTGAATTGACGCAGCGCCATACGTCATATAAGTCAGAAGAGTGTAAAAAAGAACGTAGTTCAGTACGTAAGGATTTCCGTGGGGATGAGCAATCTAGCTGTTTATCAGGAACGCAATTGAAATCCCCACAGTATAAGACTAGACCTTTTTTGATGTTCCCAACCTTTTTTTTGAGAGCATTCAAAAAAGGTAGCTGTCTACAATTCGGAGCATAAACATTAATGATTGTGTACATAGTATTATTCAATTCACAAACTAGTATAATGTATCTACCCATTTGATCGCATACTATTTCCTGTAAATTAAATGCTACATTTTGGTTAATAGCGATTAACACTCCTCTCTTTTTCTTTGGGCCTGAGGCCGTGAAGATATGTGGAAATTGTCTATCTTTACAAATAGGGTGCTTGTGCTGGACGAAATGAGTTTCCTGGATGCATAATATGTCGCTCTTTAGGGATTTTGCTTGTTGCCACATAGCTCTTCTTTTAAAGGGACTATTAAGACCATGTGCGTTTATAGTCACAAAATTAAGAACCATTGGGCTGTGAGAAAATTTGCTTAGGAGTGATAATAATCAGAATTTGAGTGGCGGGGCTGGATAAGAAGGTACTTGCATTTAAGGTTACCGTGACCTTGAGTGGAGGGTGTCCGGTCCAGTGGAAAAAACATATTGAAGATTTGGATTCCAGATTGTTGTCATCAGGTTTGCCGTGGGTGGTTGTCGGTGGTATAGTAAGAAAGAAAAGAAAGAAAACGTCAACATGCAAACAAAAAACAAAACTTAAAAAATTGAGGATGACATCCTCACAGTGCGAATAAAATCGCATGGTAACACTTGGGGGTATAAACTCCTAACAGCCAGCTGCGGCCCTTGGATTAGGAAGGTAAACATCAGATGTGTAGTTGATTTCCGATCCATGAGATAACAGTCAAGTGTCGGTGACAGATTTCCACTCTGGGGAGATACTTCTAGGGGTTTTGGTAGTAAGAGTGTCCTCTTCATCATCTAAAGGGAGTCCCCATTTCTTGGTAAGTTGAAGGCCCTCTTCTAGAGACCTGATTGTGTAGGTGCGGCCATCTTTGGTGATAAGGAGTTTCGTGGGGAAACCCCAAGAGTATGGGAGTTTACTGTTGCGTAGTAATTTAGTTAGTGGTAATAACTTTTTTCTTGCCAACATCGTGTGCTGGGAGAGATCTGCATATATAGCAATGCCCGCGTAAGGATTGGGTAAAGGGGAATTTTTTCTCGCAAAGCGCATTAATTCATCCTTAATATGGTAGAAGTGTATGCGAGCTATGACATCACGGGGTATTTTTTCTGGTAAGTATTGCGGCTTGGGTAATCTGTGGGCGCGATCTACCGTAACTTCCCCTGGTGGCGTGTCTGGGAGCAGGTCTCGGATTAGTTGTTGGACATAGTTCCGAAGTTCAGAGGGGGGTACAGATTCCGCTACTCCTCGCAGCTTTATATTATTTCTTCGGGACCTATCCTCTAAATCCGCCATTTTGTTTTTCAAGGCTTCTATTTCGTCGTCTTTTTCGTTATGGGCGTCGACTAATTCATTATGTGCTGTAGAGAATTCTGCCATCTTATCCTCCACATGGCTGACTCTTTCACCAATATCATTGATATCAGATTTTAAGTGAGATATACACTCCATGAGGTCCCTGTGCATGGATCCCCTCAATGAGACTAACATTTCTTTCATAGTAGTGTCATTTAATGGCAGACCGGATGTTGGGAACTCTTGGATTTGTTCAATGAACTCAGTAGTACTGTCATGAGATGTAAAGTCCTCCTCATGTTTATCCCCTGCATAAGTGTGGGCAGTGGAGCGTTTAGGGGCAGCTTTTTGTGGGCTTTGAGAGGGGGTCTGGCAGGTGGAAGAACGGCTGCTGTGTCCTGGAGAGAAGGATGGCTGTCTGCAATCCTCCTTCCCTTTCCCACTAGTATCAGACTGTCTGGCGCGCTGCTGCCTGTGAGCGGCGGCGCCATCTTGGCTTTCTGGCGTGCAGGCCGCGGAGTAAAAGTCCGTCAGTTTGCGGGGTCCCCCAGGGGGTTTCCTCTTACCCATCGCTGGATCGATGTGCAGGGGTTCACAGGCTCCTCCGGAGTGAGTTTACCGGCTGGTATAGTCGCTTTGTGCGGGTCGCTGCGGCAGGCTGTCACGGAGCTCTCTCCTTATGCGGCCATCTCCTCCGGCTGCTGGCCACGCCCCCCCGATTCAGCTTTAATTTCAATGAGGTTCAGGTTCAACATTTGAACTTCTAAGAAATTCACTGAACTTTGCTTGTATCCAGGGCAGTGTGGCTCATTACTATATATTATGTTTCAACTAGTACACAGAAGTAAAGAGCTTTGAGAGGGTCTCAGACATACTTATTGCCAGTTAAACAAAAGCACTTTATTGGTAGCTTTTTTCCATATTGTGTCAATTTACAAGTAGTAGACAACCAGCATGCCAATGAACAATAGCGCACCATAGCCGTATAAATTTATTTTTCTTTTGAATACGCATTTTTTTAATACGGAATACACAATTATTAACTAAAAAAACACACAAAAAACTATATTATAAAAAATGACACATATGCTTGTTACTAGGTGATGGCAAATCTGCCATACCCAGTCGGCGTGAATCTTACATTTTTCTGACCTTCTTTCAAGGGCAATGTGCAAGATTTTGTTGAAAGAAATAGCATGGGTAGCTGGACACCTGCATAAAAAATTTTAAAATACTATTCAACAGGGAAATAGTATTTTATGCAACCTATAAGTGCAACATTGAATACTGTATACACAAATCCTTTGAATAACATTCTTGAGGGATGAACTGAAGATGCATATAAAGTTGTGGTTGCAGGATGATCCATTCCCTTAAAAGGAACATTTTGGTGGTAGTTGTTCATGGAATCAACTTTGTCTACCTTGGAGATTTCCACCCTCATGTTTTCTTTCCATTATACAGAATGGTATGCCAAAGCGAATCTCATAAACGCTCTAGGTAAATTAGAAAATTAAGAAAGTGATTGTCAATCCTGCTCTCCACCCTACACCTAGTACTCCAAAAGGTTTGTGTGACCTCAACTGCGCTCAATACCTTAATGATCATAATAGAAAAAAAGTAAAGTCTCATTGCGCTCTAAGTTCAGGCTCATCAAACCTTAAATCCGAGAATAGGGATCTACGGCCAGATGGGACTTTAAGATGTAACAGAGGGGCTCCAAGTCCAGTACTCCTATGAAGTCTTGGTTCCAGTGGGATGGAGCAGGGTGGAATACATTAATCAGCAGCCATAGTGAAAGTCAATGTGGGGTATATCACAGGAGAAGATGTGAGTGGGGATGGATGGATGATGCAGCAGGCTCATCGGGTCTGGGAATCCTCAATAACATGTAGAAAACAAAATTGGCCACAGCGCAAACATCAATACTACTATATACAAAATAATTCTGCACTACCAGAGAAAAGACAAGCAGCTAACACAACCAACAAGATATAAACAATGGACAAAAATAAAAAAAGTGTAGCGCCATGAGATTATGAAAAAGTCCAATGTAACAGGCATTAAACCAGCAGTTCCAAATATAATTGACAAACAGGAGTCATCCTTAGGAATAAAATAAGGAATCTTCAGGAACTAGGCACTTCAAATATGTAAACCATCTGGAGTGGAAACATGCAAAACACCACCAAAGTGAAGAGGCTTACCAGAATGGATGGACCCAACAGGGCGTACGCCGAGTAAGGTCAGATAGGCTTAGGTGGTGAGTGACTGCAGGTGGCCCGGAGGGGCGATGTTGATGGAATAGCTCACACGTTGCTGTGTCCCTCAAAACGATGCCGGAACCAGGCTGTATGGAACAAACTACACGTTGATTGTATCCCTCAGAACGTTGTTAAAAACCAAATGATGGCAGTAGAAAATGGAAAAGAGGAAGGAATGGCCACATAGTGTAAATCCGTATAAAATTAGAATTTTATTTAAAATAGATATACACTCACAAGTAGATTGGTAAAAAACAGCGCTGTGGAAAAGTGGCGACAGTGGGGTCCTATCCGACGCGTTTCGTCTATATAGACGTCGTCTGGGGGGTTTCCCCCACTGTAGCCACCAAGGTATATATAGGGGGTCCATCATAATGCATGAGAATCAGCTCCACAAATGTTAGAAGTGTCACTTCCGGTGTCGAGGCAAGATGGCCGACCGGCGTGCATTCCACGCCTCACATTGATGGACACCGGAAGTGAGGAAAGGGAAATATGGCATAAAAAGCCCAAAGGGGCAAACTTGTTGGTTATCATAATTACACTAATGTCCGGAGAGTGCAATGTGAAAAAGGATAACTGATACAAGAAAAAGTGTGCACGACGCAGCAATGTGCGCACGCATCCGAGTGAAATAATGGATACAATGCATGCGCATGAGGCGCATGCGTGGTGAGAAAATAAAACGTCTTAGTGACGACAGTAAGGGGGCGGAACCGCGGCTACAGAGGTGGTAACGACATCCTCCAGTCAAACAAAGTGACGTGCCCAGTACGTGCATGAAGGGAAGGATGCGATCCTCCCACGGAGGCAAGCGGGTGCCGGGAGGTCAGACATATTATGGCTTAGTGACGACAGTGAAGGAGCGGAACCACGGCTGCAGAAGTGATAACAACATCCTCCAGCCAAACAATGTCAAATACGTGCATAAAGGGAAGGATGCGATCCTCCCACTGAGGCGGGCGGATGCCGGGACAGCACAATAAAAAATACAACCCGGAAATGTAACCAGTGACACGGATGTGAATAAAGTGACCCCAATTGGGGAAAAAAACAAGTATATATATATATATAGAAATAAATGATAGGGCAGGTACATGGATAAAGTGCAATAACGGCGTCAAACATATAGCAATAAATGTAAGACCCGAATAACAAATAAAACATATGTGTCACCACAGAAGTCTAACTAGCAATATTAAGTGCTAAATAAGGTGAAAAAAATTAGATAAAAAATACAAATGGGTATATAAAAAAGGGAAGTATGATATTACTCATAGGAATACATTATATAGATACCTATTCATGGAGCGGACTCACATATTAATATACATACAATATTCACCAAACATACGTATACAATAAGTATCATATATTTATAAACGCAACAGATACATGTATATAAATTAAAGTATTAAGGAATGAATTGGGTGGATGCCTATACACATATGGCCATAAATAAAAAATAAATAAATAATGAATAATGAAAATAAATTAAAAAAGGAGAGAGAAACACAACTAAAACAGAAAAAACGTCACGCTTTATTGATAAAAGCATTGACGTCTACTTCAACATTGATACCTAATGGGAAAAGTGTACGGAGCTCATGAATCCAGAAGGTCTCTAAACGAGACACATCTCTAGTCATGGCACCACACCTCCAGGGAGGGACATATCTATCTATCACCACAAATCATGTCCCCTCAATGACACGATTGTGGTGTAGCTTGTAGTGTTGGGGGGCGGTGTGTTTAGTATCCCCGCTTTTGATGAGCGCGATATGTTCCGCTACTCTTATGGCGAAAGAACGGATGGTGCGGCCCACATATTGTTTCCCACAATGGCATGTGATTAGGTACACAATGTAACTGGTGGTGCAAGTACAAAATTGTTTGATCGAATATGTTTTGTGGGTAACTGATGATGTGAACGACACAGTTTTCCTCCCAATGCCAGAGTTGTGTTGGCAGACAATACATTTTTTACATGAATAAAATCCTTCCATCTCATGGAAGAGAGGTTTAAGTATGGGAGGATTAATGATGTTCGGAGCAATTTTGCTCTGTAAAGTGGGGGCTCCCTTGAAAATAAATTTCGCCCTGTCGGGCAAAACAGTACCCAAAACTCGATCATTCCTAAGGATGTCCCAATGTTTGGAAAGAATGGCTTTAATATGTCTATGTTGATTGGAGAAGGACGTCAACAAAGACCACCTAAAGAAATCACCTTGTTCTTTTTTAGGCCTCTCTTCCAATAGTGATTCCCTATTGGTTTCAAGGGCATATTGAAACTCACGGTCAACAAGTTGGGGATCATAATCTTTATCAATGAACTTAGCCTTCAAAAGTGTAGATTGTGCTTTTAAGGAACCAGTGTTTGAGCAATTTCTTCGCAATCTAAGAAATTGACTCCGTGGCACTGAATCAAGCCAAGACCGGTGGTGGCAGCTATCTGGTGGTATAAAGCTGTTCCGGTCTGTGGCTTTGAAGTGTGTCTGGAGCTGGAAACCACCATCACATATCTCAATTTCCAAATCTAAAAATCAATACTAGCATACAGTCAGGTCCATAAATATTGGGACATCGACACTATTCTAATCTTTTTGGCTCTATACACCACCATTTGAAATGAAACGAACAAGATGTGCTTTAACTTCAGACTTTCAGCTTTAATTTGAGGGTATTTACATCCAAATCAGGTGAATGGTGTAGGAATTACAACAGATTGTATATGTGCCTCCCACTTTTTAAGGGACCAAAAGTAATGGGACAGATTAACAATCATCCATCAAACTTTCACTTTTTATTACTTGATTGCAAATCCTTTGCAGTCAATTACAGCCTGAAGTCTGGAATGCATAGACATCACCAGACAGTGGGTTTCATCCCTGGTGATGCTCTGCCAGGCCTCTACTGCAACTGTCTTTAGTTCCTGTTTGTTCTTGGAGCATTTTCCCTTCAGTTTTGTCTTCAGCAAGTGAAATGCATGCTCAATCGGATTCAGGTTAGGTGATTGACTTGGCCATTGCATAACATTCCACTTCTTTCCCTTAAAAAACTCTTTGGTTGCTTTCGCAGTGTGCTTCGGGTCATTGTCCATCTGCACTGTGAAGTGCCGTTCAATGAGTTCTGAAGAATTTAGCTGAATATGAGCAGATAATATTGCCTGAAACACTTCAGAATTCATCCTGCTGTTTTTGTCAGCAGTCACATCATCAATAAATACAAGAGAACCAGTTCCATTGGCAGCCATACATGCCAACGCCATGACACTACCACCACCATGCTTCACTGATGAGGTGGTATGCTTTGGATCATGAGCAGTTCCTTTCCTTCTCCATACTCTTCTCTTCCCATCACTCTGGTACAAGCTGATCTTGGTCTCATCTGTCCATAGGATGTTGTTCCAGAAATGTGAAGGCTTTTTTAGATATTGTTTGGCAAACTCTAATCTGGCCTTCCTGTTTTTGGGCTCACCAATGGATTACATCTTGTGGTGAGCCCTCTGTATTCACTCTGGTGAAGTCTTGATTATTGACGTTGACACACATACACCTACCTCCTGGAGAGTGTTCTTGATCTGGCCAACTGTTGTGAAGCGTGTTTTCTTCACCAGGGAAAGAATTACTTGGTCATCCACCACAGTTGTTTTCTGTGGTCTTCCGGGTGTTTTGGTGTTGCTGAGCTCACCGGTGCATTCTTTCTTTTTAAGGATGTTCCAAACAGTTGATTTGGCCACACCTAATGTTTTTGCTATCTCTCCGATGGGTTTGTTTTGTTTTTCAGCCTAATAATTGCTTGCTTCACTGATAGTGACAGCTCTTTGGATCTCATATTGAGGGTTGACAGTAACAGATTCCAAATGCAAATAGCACATTTGAAATGCACTTTGGACCTTTTATCTGCTCCTTGTAAATGGGATAATGAGGGAATAACACACACCTGGCCATGGAACAGCTGAGCAACCAATTGTCCCATTACTTTTGGTCCCTTAAAAAGTGGATGGCATATATATATAAACTGTTGTAATTCCTACACTGTTCACCTGATTTGGATGTAAATACCCTCAAATTAAAGCTGCACGTCTGCAGTTAAAGCACATCTTGTTTGTTTCATTTTAAATCCATTGTGGTGGTGTATAGAGCCCAAAAGATTTGAGTTGTGTCGATGTCCCAATATTTATGGACCTGACTGTATATCATTTATTAAAAGCATAAAAGCACACTTACATATGGGTAAGCAAAGGGCTGCAAAACTGTGAATATGGTGACTCTGGACTCCAGGACTCTGCAGACATTGCTTACCCCCTCTGGCGGTCCGGGAGTCTGTGCATGACAGCTGTTTGTGCTGGCCGGCTGTGCTATTCTTCACTATCTTCACAGTTTTGCTTACCCATATGTAAATGTGCTTTTATGCTTTTAATAAATTATATATGCTCGTATTGATGGTTGTGATGTGGCTGCTTTTGTTTTCCTAAAGATCTTAATAACCCATACTTTCTGTGAGCTATTGTTGTTTTTTTTTTTTTTTGTTGCCTGTATTTTTCTGTTCACCCTTCTTAGTTCCATGCAATATTAGTGCTATTTGTTTAATTTATTTTGAGGTGAGATTATTAGATGTATTAGCAAAGACCTTACCTTTGGTTTAGTCTATCTAGAGGGCCTGCTTCGTGGTCTCTGTATCTTGGCAGGTGTTTTGCCAGGTGGCCGGGGGGGGGGGGGGAATCTATCCATTTATGGCCCTTCCACACCCAGTTTTATCCATGTGTTCATAGTCTCTAACAGGTTGCTGGTGAAGGGTTGGGCAAGGTACTTTTACCTCACTTACTACACATTATTGTACCTGCCTCTCTGTTCATTTTTTATGTCAAGTTTGTTTGATGTTATCACTTTGTAATACTGCATGCTACCATATGTCTATGGATCACTTCTAACATCATGTTTATCAAGTTTTTATGAGACAATTAAGAAAACATTTATTAGAAAAAAGTTACATTTTGTGTTTACCAAACATGGCCAGGAATTTAGCATGTTCACTGCTAAATGAAAGACCCCCACCAACTTCTGTTTGTCATTTAGCAGCAGTATCATTATCATCTCTAAATGACAGATCCCCACCTGTTTCTGTTTGTAAACAAATAAGTCAGGGATTTGTTGTTACATCATTAGCAAAGTATAGTCATGACTAGTTTTTTTACACAGTTTTAAACAGTTTGTTTTTGTTAATAATATCACCAGTCAGTGACCCTTTCTACTGTGTTTACCAGCAGGGTTTGTAATTTGAAACAGGAGTAGTGGCAGGCGAAGATCTTCACGTGCAGAGGATTTTTTGTGAATGAGTATCAAAGGATAGTATTTAACCTGCATTCAGGTGGGGGGGGGCAGATATATGGGACCCCTTTTTTTAAGATCCCCACATCCCTCAACATCAACATTGGGACAAGATACCTTACAAGGATGCTTGGCTTCCCCCCTTTCAAAATGTCCTCCCAGCGTTGAGTGCATGGGGCCTGAGGGAGGGCACAATTGCTGCCTCCTCTTTTCTGGCCATCCAGGCTTCATGCATGTTCTTGCATGTTTTTTTTTTTTTTATCAAACAGTTCAAAAGGCAGCTCCAAGAACAGATAGTCAGTAACAGGAGAATGGACAGCCATCCAAACCTAAAATAAGCCCTGGCAGGCAAAAAAAACCCAATACCATGCCTGAAACAAAATCTCACTTTTTCTTCAAAGGGTAGTCTTGTTGCAAAGAAAAAGCAGTTTAACTTAAAATAAAGGCCCTCTTGTCAAAAAAATGAAGACCCCAAAGCAAAAGTGTGGTATGGATGTGACAGCAGCTATAAATGTACAACATACAATGATAATAAGAAATGCAAAAAAAGATTGCAAAGGGGTTGATTGCCCACAGAGCTAGCAATAAGAATCCAAGTACAGAATCCTAACTGACCCTATTCTCTCCCTGTGCAGGTTGTCATCTTACCCTATGTTTTCCTGTCTTAACTAAAAGCCCCTTATTGGCTCTTCTAAGCTTGCTGGTCATAGTTCTAAGGCCAGCATTATGGTTTAAAAAATTATCTTGGGGCAATCTGCACAAAAATTTTCTGGAACTACAAATTTTAAACTCCCAGGATTGACCTTGATCCCATAGTAGAATTTAACCCAGACCTTTTCCCTAGTTCTTAAAGTGGAGTTCCACCCAGGGGATCCATTAAAAAAAATAAAATAAAAGTCAGCAGCTACAAATACTGCAGCTGCTGACTTTTAATTGGACACTTACCTGTCCCTGGATCCAGCAATGCGGGGGATCGAAGCCCCGCTGGTCCCCCCCTCCGCTCGTCGGCGCCGGCATTTCAACTGTGGGCGCCGGGCTGTGGCTTCACAGCCTGGCACCCACTGCGCATGCACGAGCGGCGCCGCGCGCCGTGATTGGCCGCTCAATCACCTGGGACCTGTAATGGGTCCCAGATGATTGACAGGAGGGAGAGAACAGAGCGGAGCCCTTCCTGTGCCTGGGGGAAGTGATGTCACCAGTCCAGGCAAGGGAAGAGGCAGACTACGAGGGACCACCTAGCAACAGGCATTTAGAGGTAAGTAAAAAAAAAAAAATATCCAAATGTTTTTAATTTTTCAGGTATGTTTGTTTTTTTGGGTGGAACCCCACTTTAACATGTAGCAGGATGGGAACCGAGGCCCATTAGCAAGATTTTCAGGTATGAATAAGGAGATAGAGAGGAACCTGAGATTTGACATGACTGTTATTAATGGTGAGGCGGTGAGGCGGTATAACAGTCACATTGTGATTTTTTTTATTTTGACTGGACATACACTTCATGAATGGAAACAAGAAGTTATAGGGTGAGAGCAAGAAGATTTAGAATGATGTTTCTATTTAACCTGTTTTTATTCATTAAACTTAAGGGCTAAACATGCTTCATTAATTAATTTTTAAAGGACTGATCTCAGCACACACACACACATACATTTTGAATACCATATATACTCGAGTATAAGTCATTCCGAGTATAAGTCGAGGCCCTAATTTACCACAAAAAAATGGGAAAAACTTATTGACCCGAGTATAAGACGAGGGTGAGAAATGCACAGCTACTGTAAGTGGAAAAGAGGGTCAACAATGCCAATTTGCAGCATCACTGTTCCCATTTGCAGCCTCACTGTGCCCATTTGCAGCCATAGGTCCCCTGAACTTCAAACTCAGTAGTTAAGGGTTCCTAGATGCTCCCTAGCTGCAGCCAAAATTTGGGGTCTCTGAACCCAAAGGGTCCCGAAATGACATTGCTGCAGATGGACACAGTTGACCGAATTTGGGGCCCCGTATCTCGGGGCCACTTAGTGCTAAGAACCCCAAATTTGGTATGCAAACCCAGTGGAACTAGCACCATAGAATTTCCAAATCTGGGGTTACTAGCACCAAATGGCCCCGAGATACAGGGCCCCAAATATCAGTTTAGAAAATGTCAAGCTTTTTTTGCAGCAGAGAATGACATTTTCTGAACCGGTTTTGGGGCCCCGTATCTCAGGGCCACTTGGAGCTAGGAACTTCAGCTTTGGATATGTTGTGGTACCAGTTCCACTGGGTTTGCATACCAAATTTGGGGTTCCCGGCTCTAAGTGGCCCTGAGATACGGGGCCCCAAAGTCGGTTGGGAAAATGAAATTTTTTGCTGCATAAAAGTGCTTGACTCGAGTATAAGTCGAGGGGGGCACTTTCAGCACAAAAAAATGTGCTGAAAAATTCGACTTATACTCGAGTATATACAGGGTACATTTTAAATCTTTAGCCTTCAAAAAGTAAGCATTCAATGCCACAAGTATTACTGTATGTACCGCATCACAACTTTTAGGCTGTGGTTGTAAAAAGTATTCTTTCAATGGGGATTGTGAATTAGAGTTTAGAGGCTCAGCAAAACAAAATGAAGCCCCTTGTATTTGATTATACAGCTAACTTCAATAAAGCAGTCAATCAGACATTATGTAAAGGGTATTATTCATCATATGCTGTATACAGTATATTGGGACTTTCATCTTCCTGTGATGAAAAAATAATCCTAATCACAGCTGCATATATACTTTATATATTAAATACCAAATAAATATTACTTCATTGTGCATCTAGTAAACAAATGTCATTTCTGTGTTGTCATGTAATATTCAAATGTCACATATGTGTCATTAAATCTAGCCATTCAGCAGTTGCTGGCACAAACACATATAACATTATTAATGTGGCTTTTCAGTATTCCATTGTAATGAGAAAACATGTGATTTTCTTTAGTTGAAAAACATATCTCCTTACCTTTTTTTAACAAATACTTGTTACGTTTTAATATAGAGGATCAACAGTGGCATCAAGTGGCCATATTAGTTAATTAAAGAATGTCCTAGAAATATCCTTGGGGATATGTACCAGCATTAATTGCATTTCAAGACAATGACCTGAATGTATTTCAATGAATGGTCATATAGCTGGTTGTTTAATGGCGCAATAATGTACTTTATATATAACCTTTAGTCATTTCAAAGGTATATTACTTTACTGCTTGTTAATTATTGAATTTTCATTAAAGAGATTATAAGTGTCTGAGTTTTCAGAACATCTGTTATGTTTTTAATGTTAGGGTGGATCAGAAATAACCGTGCAGATATCCATGCATGTGTGCATAGTTCAAAAGTTCATGGTAAATGACAAATGAACTATTTAATATATGCAACTTTAATATTTTCATATTCTATTATATTCACTACTTCACTCCATTTGCAGCCAAGTCAGCTTTAGATCAGCAGATTAAAGTTTATGTTTAAATTAACCTTTATTAAGTTTCAGCTGGTTACAAATATCTATTAACACACTTCTCTGTTTATAGTACATACAGCATGTGTGTGTGTGTATGTGTATATATATATATATATATATATATATATATATATATATATATATATACAGTGGGGATCGAAAGTTTGGGCACCCCATGTAAAAATGTGTATTAATGTGCATAACAAAGCCAAAGAAAGATGGAAAAATCTCCAAATGGCATCAAATTACAGATTACACATTCTTATAATATGTCAAAAAAAGTTAGATTTTATTTCCATCATTTACACTTTCAAAATTACAGAAAACAAAAAAATGGCATCTGCAAAAGTTTGGGCACCCTGCAGAGTTAATATCTTGTACTGCCCTCTTTGGCAAGTATCACAGCTTGTAAACGCTTTTTGTAGCCAGCCAAGAGTCTTTCAATTCTTGTTTGAGGTATTTTTGCCCATTCTTCTTTACAAAAGTCTTCCAGTTCTTTGAGATTTCTGGGCTGTCTGTCACGCACTGCTCTTTTAAGGTCTATCCATAGATTTTCAATAATGTTGAGGTCAGGAGATTGTGAAGGCCATGGCAAAACTTTCAGTTTACGCCTCTTGATGTAATCCCCCATGGATTTTGAGGTGTGTTTAGGATCATTATCCATTTGTAGAAGCCACCCTCTCTTTAACTTCAGCTTTTTCACAGATGGCATCAAGTTACCATCCAAAATTTGCTGAAATTTTATTGAATCCATTTTTCCTTCTACTCGTGAAATGTTCCCTGTGCCACTGGCTGCAATACAACCCCAAAGCATGATTGATCCACCCCCATGCTTAACAGTTGGATAGAGGTTCTTTTCATTAAATTCTGTGCCCTTTCTTCTCCAAACGTACCTTTGCTCATTCCGGCCAAAAAGTTCTATTTTAACCTCATCGGTCCTCAGAACTTGTTTCCAAAATGCCTCAGGCTTGTCTATATGTTCATTTGCAAAGTTCAAACGCTGATTTTTGTGGTGAGGACGTAGAAGAGGTTTTCTTCTGATGACTCTTCCATGAAGACCATATTTGTACAAGTATCTCTTTATAGTGGAATAGTGTACCACAACTCCATTGTCTGTCAGATCTTTCTGGAGGGATCGTGCAGTCAAACGTGGGTTTTGAAATGCTTTTCTCACAATCCTGCGAGCTGTTCTGTCTGATATTTTTCTTGGTCTTCCAGATCTTGCTTTAACTTCCACTGTTCCTGATGACTACCATTTCTTAATTACTTTCTGAACAGAGGATATTGACATCTGAAAACGCTTTGCTGTCTTCTTATAGCCTTCTCCAGCTTTGTGAGCGTCAACTATTTTCAGTTTCAGTTTTCTAGACAACTGCTTAGAAGAACCCATGGTGCTGATTGTTGGGGCAAGGTCAGATGAGTCTGGCCATTTAAAACCTTTGAGATTGACATTACCTGGTCTTCCCAGACGATGACTGAGAACAATCCATGACACTGGCAGGTCTCAGCTTTGCAAAGGGGGCAGTGCATGCTATAAATTCTGCAGGGTGCCCAAACTTAGCAGACGCCTTTTTCTTGTTTTCTGTAGTTTTGAAAGTGTAAATGATGGAAATAAAATCTAACTTTTTTTGACATATTATAAGAATGTCTAATCTGTAATTTGATGCCATTTGGAGATTTTTCCATCTTTCCTTGGCTTCGTTATGCACATTAATACACATTTTTATCTGGGGTGCCCAAACTTTTGATCCCCACTGTATATAATATATATATATATATATATATATATATATATATATATATATATATATACAGTCAGGTCCATAAATATTGGGACATCGACACAACTCTAATCTTTTTGGCTCTATACACCACCACAATGGATTTAAAAAGAAACAAACAAGATGTGCTTTAACTGCAGACTTTCAGCTTTAATTTGAGGGTATTTACATCCAAATAAGGTGAACGGTGTAGGAATTACAGCAGTTTGTATATGTGCCTCCCACTTTTTAAGGGACCAAAAGTAATGGGACAATTGGTTGCTCAGCTGTTCCATGGTCAGGTGTGTGTTATTCCCTCATTATCCCATTTACAAGGAGCAGATAAAAGGTCCAAAGTTAATTTCAAATGTGCTATTTGCATTTGGAATCTGTTGCTGTCAACCCTCAATATGAGATCCAAACAGCTGTCACTATCAGTGAGCAAGTCATCATTAGGCTGAAAAAACAAAACAAACCCGTCAGAGAGATAGCAAAAACATTAGGTGTGGCCAAATCAACTGTTTGGAACATCCTTAAAAAGAAAGAACGCACTGGTGAGCTCAGCAACACCAAAAGACCCGGAAGACCACAGAAAACAACTGTGGTGGATGACCAAATAATTCTTTCCCTGGTGAAGAAAACACGCTTCACAACAGTCGGCCAGATCAAGAACACTCTCCAGGAGGTAGGTGTATGTGTGTCAAAGTCAACGATCAAGAGAAGACTTCACCAGAGTGAATACAGAGGGTTCACCACAAGATTTAAACCATTGGTGAGCCTCAAAAACAGGAAGGCCAGATTAGAGTTTGCCAAACAACATCTAAAAAAGCCTTCACAGTTCTGGAACAACATCCTATGGACAGATGAGACCAAGATCAGCTTGTACCAGAGTGATGGGAAGAGAAGAGTATGGAGAAGGAAAGGAACTGCTCATGATCCAAAGCATACCACCTCATCAGTGAAGCATATATGGCTGCCAATGGAACTGGTTCTCTTGTATTTATTGATGATGTGACTGCTGACAAAAACAGCAGGATGAATTCTGAAGTGTTTCCGGCAATATTATCTGCTCATATTCAGCAAAATTCTCCAGAACTCATTGAACGGCACTTCACAGTGCAGATGGACAATGACCCGAAGCATACTGCGAAAGCAACCAAAGAGTTTTTTAAGGGAAAGAAGTGGAATGTTATGCAATGGCCAAGTCAATCACCTGACCTGAATCCGATTGAGCATGCATTTCACTTGCTGAAGACAAAACTGAAGGGAAAATGCCCCAAGAACAAACAGGAACTGAAGACAGTTGCAGTAGAGGCCTGGCAGAGCATCACCAGGGATGAAACCCACTGTCTGGTGATGTCTATGCATTCCAGACTTCAGGCTGTAATTGACTGCAAAGGATTTGCAACCAAGTATTAAAAAGTGAAAGTTTGATGGATGAGTGTTAATCTGTCTCATTACTTTTGGTCCCTTAAAAAGTGGGAAGAACATATATAATCTGTTGTAATTTCTACATCGTCCACCTGATTTGGATGTAAATACCCTCAAATTAAAGCTGAAAGTCTGCAGTTAAAGAACATCTTGTTCGTTTCATTTCAAATCCATTGTGGTGCTGTAAAGAGCCAAAAAAATTAGAATTGTGTTGATGTCCCAATATTTATGGACCTGACTGTATATATATATATATATATATATATATATATATATATATATACACACACACACACATACAGTATCTCACAAAAGTGAGTACACCCCTCACATTTTTGTAAATATTTTAAATATTTTAATTTCAACACTGAAGAAATTACACTTTGCTACAATGTAAAGTAGTGAGTGTACAGCTTGTATAACAGTGTAAATTTACTGTTCCCTCAAAATAACTCAACACATAGCCGTTAATGTCTAAAGCACTGGCAACAAAAGTGGGTACACCCCTAAGTAAAAATGTCCAAATTGGGCCCAAATAACCAGTTTCCCTCCCCGATGTCATGTGACTCATTAGTGTTACAAGGTCTCAGGTGTGAATGGGAAGTAGGTGTGTTAAATTTGGTGTTATCGCTCTCAGTCTCTCATACTGGTCACTGGAAGTTCAACATGACACCTCATGGCAAAGAACTCTCTGAGGATCTGAAAAAAAGAATTGTTGCTCTGCATAAAGGTGGCCTAGGCAATAAGAAGATTGCCAAAACCCTGAAACTGAGCTGCAGCATGGTGACCAAGACCATACAGTGGTTTAACAGGATAGGTTCCACTCAGAACAGGCCTCGTCATGGTGCACATGCTCAGCGTCATATCCAGAGGTTGTCTTTGGGAAATAGACATATGAGTGCTGCCAGTATTGCTGAAGAGGTTGAAGGGGTGGGGGGTCAGCCTGCCAGTGCTCAAACCATACACCGCACACTGCATCAAATTGGTCTGCATGGCTGTCATCCCAGAAAGAAGCCTATTCTAAAAATGATGCACAAGAAAGCCTGCAAATAGTTTGCTGAAGACAAGCAGACAAAGGACATGGATTACTGGAACCATGTCCTGTGGTCTGATGAGAGCAAGATAAACTTATTTGGTTCAGATGGTGTCAAGCGTGTGTGTAGCTAACCAGGTGAGGAGTACAAAGACAAGTGTGTCTTGTCTACAGTCAAGCATGGTGGTGTGAGTGTCATGGTCTGGGGCTGAGTGCTGCTGGCACTGGGGAGCTACAGTTCATTGAGGGAACCATGAATGCCAACATTAACTGTAACATACTGAAGCAGAGCATGATCCCCTCCCTTTGGAGACTGGGCCACAGGGCAGTATCGCAATAAGCATATATATATATTGCTTGGTTTGTGCAAAACTTATAGCATCTACAAAATAGGGGATAGATTTATGGCATTTTTATTATTATAATTTTTTTTTTTACTAGTAATGGCGGCGATCTGCGATTCATAGCGGGACTGAGACATTGCTGCGGACAGATCGGACACGTTTGACACTTTTTTGGGACCATTGACCTTTACACAGCGATATAATACATAATACAATATATACAGAGCTATAAAAATGCACTGATTACTGTGTAAATGTCACTGGCAGGAAAGGGGTTAACACTAGGGGTGATCAAGGGGTTAAATGTGTCCCCTCATGTGTGTTTCTAACTGTGGGGGATGGGACTAACTGGAGGAGGAGACAGATCGCTGTTCCTAATTAATACCGCTAGTATTAGCAGCGATTTACCATAGTTTTTGCGGCACTTTTCGGGCACTAATGGGCTTTTAACACCTGCTAGCAGCCGACAAAGGATTCAAAGCGCCCGCAAAGTGCCGCTGCCGAGGTGCTTTGTAGGTGCTTTGCAGGAGCTTTAGGAAAACAAAAAATGTAGCGCTATATATATAATGAGAAAGTAATAGAAATCAAATCAAATATTGAGCAATAAACCCAGTGCTCTCAGTGATAAAATATAAACACGAATGATGATCCGTGTATATAAAAAGCAAAATGTCCATGAAGGGCAAAAGACAAAATCAGCAGTGTTCAAAGAAAGTTCAAAACTTTGTGTTGATTTCCAAATAGTGATGAAGATATGTGGCTATAGTGAGGGGAACCACCACCAATAAACAAGAGACTTATCAAGACGTTTGGACCCAAAGGAACATACGTTCAATGGGTCAAACGAGCTGTGTTGTGTAAACAACCAATATGGATGGACACTCTAACTCTCCAAATCACTGGACCGGGGACACCCAACTATCCACCAGGTAGAGGAAATCCTTGCAGGAAGGTTTTATGGGAGGCGATGGTCAAACATCAATGCATATGGTGAGGGCAATTATAGAAGAGGAGAACAAAAAGGGCCAAATAGCATAATTCTGTTTTAAAATTGCACAAAAATTTTATGAAGCTGGAACACTTACATTTAGTAGATAAAACAAATGGCGGAAGTGAAGTCCTTCCCGATGCGTTTCATCTCCATAGACATCATCTTGGGTGTCCCTCCACTGCAGCCCTCCAGATATTTATAAATAGTGTTCCCCAATCATGAGAGCCAAGCCCCCAATGTGTTTCCGACTGTTTACAAGATTACTTTCTGTTTCAGCAAAAATGGCGGACTGGCGTGCATTCCACACTTCAATCTGACAAAAGGATGTGTGTCATGATATGGCTGTATGGCACATGTCGGCGCCGCAACCAGGAAGTGTCGGATCTCACTGGGACTGAACACAACGCAAGCCGGTGTGCACCCAGAGAGACGCCATGCTCCTCAGGACAAATCAAGCATGCATTCCACATAGAGCCTAAAGGGCTGCAATGAAGCTGCTTGCAGGACTATTTTTTATGTCCTGCCAGCGCAGCGCTCCAGTGTGAAATCACTTGGGCTTTCACACTGGGATTGCAGATGAGGTTTTTTTCAGGTGCTTTACAAGGTGCTATTTTTAGTGTTAAAGCATCTGAAAAACGCCTCCAGTGTGAAAGGTCACAGGTAACCTGTAAAGGTGTTTAAAACATGGAGAGTTTTAGTACCATAGTTTGTTGCCATTCTATGACCTTGCGCAATTTAAAACGTGACATATTGGGTATCTATTTACTCGGCATAACATTATCTTTAATATTATAATACAAACAAATTAGGGTATATATTGTGTTTTTTATAAATTCATTAAAATATTTTTTTCCCAAAAAATTCAGTTTAAAAAACTGCTGCACAAATACTGTGTGACATAAAAAATTGCAACGATTCCCTAGGGTCTCTGCTAAAAAAAATTAAAATGTTTGAGGTTTATAAGTTATTTTCTAGCAAAAAATACTGATTTAATCTTTTAAATTCAATTTTAAACTTAAAGGGTAACTCCACTTTCACGAGAAAATAATAGCAAATAAAAAAATATATATACCATATACAATCAGGACTCGAGTCATATTGTAATTGAAGGTTATTAAAAATTAAATTTTCTTTTCAATCTACAATTTTCTGTAAAGTGCAATGCATAATGGCTGCCTGAAGGTGTTTTGTACACAGAATGCATACAGAACGCCCCCCAGAAACATACAGTAGGTGACCGCGATATTGTGTCAATCTTGCCGCTGTTATCGGTGAGATTTTACACCTGCGAGCCCCGTCGCAGGAGCCAGCGCCGATCAGGAAAGGAAACTGTTTTTTCTTTTCGCGATGAGCGGCAAGCATTGCTGACAGGTGTCTGGTATGAATCATGAGGGTGAACGCCACGCCAAATTTTAACCACTTCCCGCCCGGTCAATAGCATATTGACGTCCGGGAAGTGGTTGCGTTATCCTGACTGGGCGTCATATGACGTCCAGCAGGATAACATGCCGGCGCGTGCCCGCGGGGGCGCGCGGCGATCAGCAGCGGAGTGTGTCCCTCGGACACAGCGCTTCCCAGATCTAGGTAAACAGCCAATTTTATTGGCTGTTTACCCCATGATCGGCTGTGTCAAAGTCACAGCCAGTCACCTGTCACAACAAACTCGGCGGCGCGCTCCCTGCGCGCCGCCGAAGGCATCCAGAGCAGTGATCGAGGAAGGCGAGTGTCCCTTGGACACAGCGCTTCCCCGATCGGTAAACAGCCAATGAAATTGGCTGTTTACCAGGTGACCGGCTGTGTCCAATCACAGCTGGTCACAAATGTAAACAAGTCAGTAGCTGTTACTATCTGATCCCTGCTCTCTCCTCACACACCGATCGTGAGAGGAGAGAGCAGGGATCAGTGAGTGAAATCAGTGTCTGTCTGACATTACTGTTTTGTACTGTACTGTGCACAACATGGCCCCCCCAATAAAGAGGACCTGTCACACAGCCCAGCCAATCAGCCCAACTGTCAATCAGCCAATCTGTCAATCAGCCAATCTGTCAATCAGCCCATCTGTCAACCAGCCCATTTGTCAATCAGCCCATCTGCCATCGGTACCACCACCAGTAACGCCACTAGTACCTCCATCAGGCCCACCATCTATACTGCCACACAGGCTGCTACCAGTATAGCCACTAGTGCCGCAATCGGTACCACCACCACCCGTACCACCGCCAGTACCGCCATCGGTACCACCACCACCCATACCGCCACCTGTACAGCCATCACCACCTGTACCGCCACCACCACCCGTACCGCCATTGGTACCACCACCTGTACCGCCATCGGTATCACCACCACCCGTACCAGTACCGCAATCACGACCTGTACCGCCACCACCACCTGTACCGCCACCACCATCTGTAGTGCCATCGGTACCACCACCACCTGTACCGCCACCGGTACCGCAATCACCACCTGTACCGCCACCACCACCTGTACCGCCACCACCACCTGTACCGCCATCGGTACCACCACCACCCATACCGCCACCGGTACTGCCACCACCACCTGTACCGCCACCGGTACCACAATCACCACCTGTACCACCACCACCACCTGTACTGCCATCGGTACCACCACCACCCGTACCGCCATCAGTACCGCCACCACCACCCGTGCGCCATCGGTACCACCACCCATACCGCCATCTGTACCATCACACAGGCCCGCCAATAAGCATTGCCATAATGTCCTAAAAGGTTTACACACCTGAGGAGGCATATGAGATTCTTGCCATGTCGGATGATGAGAGCAGCGGGGAGCTCACATCATCTGGTTCAGAATACGAGCCAGTGGAGGATAGTGGATCAGAGTCCGAGTCCGCAGAGAAAACCGTCCCTCCCAAAAGAATGAGATCAGGACCAAGATCAGGAGATCTGCCCACCACCAGCAGCGCCATACCCCAGGAAGAGGAGCCCAGCACAAGCACTGGAATTACCACCAGCAGCGCCAGACCCCAGGAAGAGGAAGAGGAGCCCAGTACAAGCACTCGAATTACCCACCCAACCCGAAGAACCCAGCCCCAGTCCTACCTTCCCAATGCCCTGGCAAACCCCTTATGGTTTCCTGCCAACTCCGGATCCGCTATCATCCCCCTTTCACCGCACAGCCAGGTGTGCAGCCCGACACTACAAATTTTTCTGAATTCGATTATTTTTCTTTATTTTTCCCACAAGATTTTCTGCAGAATATGGTGGATCAAACTAATTTGTATGCATCCCAATTTTTTGCTGCCAACCCCAATTCTTCCTACGCCCGCATGTTCCAGTGGCGATGTGTCACACTGGATGAATTTAAATTGTTTTTGGGCCTAACTTTTAATATGGGGCTTACAAAAAAGAAAGAAGAAAGAAGTCCATGCATATTGGTCCACCCACCCCATCCAACACATGCCCATATATTCCGCTGTCATGTTCAGGACAAGATACGACATGATTATGCGTTTTCTCCACTTCAATGACAATTCCCAGTGCCCTCCCTGAGATCATCCCAACCATGACAGCGATTTAGAGAAGTTTTCATCCCAGACCAAGAAATTTGCACTTCAAGCAGTATATACCAAGCAAGAGATCCAGGTATGGGGTGAAGTTAAACAAATTATGCGATCGAGCCACTGGATATGTCTTCACATTCTGGATCTACGAAGGCAAAGACTCCCAGCTCCAGCCCCATTATTGCCCCACATATATTGGAACCAGTGGGAAAATTGTCTGGGAGCTGGCATACCCCCTATTCGACAAAGGATACCATTTATATGTCGACAACTATTATACCAGCCTGCCCCTTTTTCCTCACCTTTATAGTAAAAAAAACTCGGCCTGTGGTACCTTAAAAAAAACGTAAGGGATTCCCACAAAATCTGTTGGCAAAAAAATTACGAAAGGGAGAATCGGCATTCATGAGGAATGAGGAGGTGTTGGCCATGAAGTGGAGGGACAAGAAAGATGTCCACATGCTCTCTACCATCCACAATGACACCGTGGTGGAGATCCAAAGAAGACGCGGCCCCCTTTGTAAAGCCCGAATGTGTCCACGACTACAATATGTATATGGGGGGGTGGATTTAAACGATCAGATGCTACAGCCCTACTTATCAAACAGAAAGTCCCGTTACTGGTACAAGAAAGTTGCCTTTCACCTTTTTCACATGGCCTTTTTAATTCGTTTGTCTGCTACCAAAAAGCAACTCAAAACCAACAAGTCACCTACCTCAAGTATTTTGAATCGATCGTCACTGCCCTCATGTACCAACAAGGTCCCGCCCCAGGAAGCATTCGCTCGGATAATGTGATTAGACTTCACGAGCAACACCTTCCCTATAGCATTCCCCCCCACAGAATCTGAAAGAAGACGCCAAAAGAAATGCCGTGTATGCAGCAGAGGAGGAGTAAGAAGAGATTCCAGCTATTATTTTCCCCAATGTCCCTCCCAACCTGGCCTGTGCATCAGAGATTGCTTCAAAAATTATCATAAATTCATCCAATATTAGTTCCCTGTATTATTACCAGACTGCCATTTCCCCATTTGCCTGCTACCATGTTAATTAACTGACCCTGGCCTGTTTACCGACGATGTCTTTGCTTGCTGATTTAAACCACGTTTCTGACTTGCACGTGTACCAACCTCAGCCTGTTTACCGACGATGCCTCTGCCTGCCGATTTAAACCACGTTTCTGACTTGCACATGTACAAACCTCGGCCTGTTTACCAACGATGCCTCTGCCTGCTGATTTAAACCACGTTTCTGACTTCCACGTGTACCGACCTTGGCCTGTTAATCGACCATGTTTTTGCCTGCCACTTGGACTGATCTTTTGGCCATCTACTTTAGTACACAGGGGTCTCACATATGTGAGGGGCTTCAGAATAGCGTTCTGAGTAGAAAACCAGTTTTTCGTTTTCTGTGCTCCTAGAACAGGGTCTGGTTGCCCGGAGGCTTCAAAGTGATTTGGGTGGGAGAAGCCTCTACCCCTGTCCCCCTGGCCCTAAGCTTGATGGTCCTTCCTGCTGCCTGGACCAATACTTTGGCTGTGTTGACCATATATCTGCCTGCTGCCTCTACTGACTTTGGACAGTATTTCTGCCAGGACACCTCTGCCTGCTACCTGGACCTGTGCTTTGGCTGTGCTCTGGCTGTGCTTTGGCTGTGCTGACAGTATCTCTGCCTGTATGAACTATGGACAGTATTCCTGCCTGCTGCCTGGATGATTGATTTTGCTGTCGCTGACCTCATTCCTGCCTGCTGCCTGGACCGATGCTCTCCTCTGTGGACCACTGTACTTCTAAAACCACAGGTAATCTTTTGTTATTTGGTATGTGCCTGCTATGTGTTAGAAATATGAAGGGCCTTCAAAAATGTGATCGGTAGTCAGAAAATGATATGTGTAATTAATGCTGCTAGAATGCCTGGAGGTGCTACTTGGATTTTGGGCCTCTGTATGTGGCCAGGCTGTGTAAAAGTCTCAAACATGTGGTATCGCCATACTCAGGAGGAGTAGCAAAATGTATTTTGGGGTGTCATTTTTGCTATGTACATGCTATGCGTTATAAATATCTTATAAAGGGACAACTTTGTGTAAAAAAAATGCATTTTAATTTTTTTTCCACTTTTTTCAAAACCTTCTGGAAATAAATGAACTGTTCAAAAGACTCATTATGCCTCACAGATTATACGTTGTGGTGTGTGCTTTCCAAAATGGGTTCATTTTGTGGATAATTCCATTGTTCTGGTGCTCCAGGGCCTTCAAAACTGTAATAGGTGGTTGAGAAAGGATATGTGCAATTTATGCTTGTAGAATGCCTGAAAGTGCTACTTCAGTGTTGGCCCTTTGTATGTGGCCATGCTGTGTAAAAGTCTCACACATGTGGTATCGCTATACTCAGGAGGAGTAGCAGAATGTATTTTGGGGTGTAGTTGCAATTATGCATATGCTGTGTAAGAGAAATAACCTGTTAATATGACCAGTTTGTGTAAAAAAAAAATCTTAATTTTCCCAAGAATTGTGGGAAAAAATTACAGCTTCAAAAAACTCACCATGCCTCTTAGTAAATACATTGGACTGTCTACTTTCCAAAAAGGGGTCATTTGGGGGGTATTTGTACTTTCCTGGCTTGTTAGTGTCTCAAGAAATGAGATAGGCCTTCAGGTGAGATAGTACATCAGTTGTGATCAATTTAATGTAATAGGCGGTTGAGAAAAGATATGTGCAATTTATGCTTGTAGAACGCCTGAAAGTGCTACTTCAGTGTTTGCCCTTTGTATGTGGCCAGGCTGTGTAAAAGTCTCACACATGTGGTATCGCTATACTCAGAAGGAGTAGAGGAATGCATTTTGGGGTGTCATTTTTGCTATGTACATGCTATGTGTTAGAAATATCTTATAAATGGACAACTTTGTGTAAAACAATGCATTTTCATTTTTTTTCCACATTTTCCAAAAACTTCTGGAAAAAAAAGAACTGTTCAAAAGACTCATTATGCCTCATAGATTATACGTTGGGGTGTGTGCTTTCCAAAATGGGGTCATTTTGTGGACAATTCAATTGTCCTGGTGCTCCAGCGCCTTCAAAAGTGTAATAGGTGGTTGAGAAAGGATATGTGCAATTTATGCTTGTAGAACGCCTGAAAGTGCTACTTCAGTGTTGGCCCTTTGTATGTAGCCAGGCTGTGTAAAAGTCTCACACATGTGGTATCGCTATACTCAGGAGGAGTAGAGGAATGCATTTTGGGGTGTCATTTTTGCTATATACATGCTATGTGTTAGAAATATCTTATAAATGGACAACTTTGTGTAAAAAAAATGCATTTTCATTTTTTTCCACATTTTCCAAAAACTTCTGGAAAAAAAAAACGTTCAAAAGACTCATTATGCCTCATAGATTATACGTTGGGGTGTGTGCTTTCCAAAATGGGGTCATTTTGTGGACAATTCAATTGTCCTGGTGCTCCAGTGCCTTCAAAAGTGTAATAGGTGGTTGAGAAAGGATATGTGCAATTTATGCTTGTAGAACGCCTGAACGTGCTACTTCAGTGTTGGCCCTTTGTATGTGGCCAGGCTGTGTAAAAGTCTCACACATGTGGTATCGCTATACTCAGGAGGAGTAGCAGAATGTATTTTGGGGTGTAGTTGCAATTATGCATATGCTGTGTAAGAGAAATAACCTATTAATATGACCAGTTTGTGTAAAAAAAAAAATCTTAATTTTCCCAAGAATTGTGGGAAAAAATTACAGCTTCAAAAAACTCACCATGCCTCTTAGTAAATACATTGGACTGTCTACTTTTCAAAAAGGGGTCATTTGGGGGTATTTGTACTTTCCTGGCTTGTTAGTGTCTCAAGAAATGAGATAGGCCTTCAGGTGAGATAGTACATCAGTTGTGATCAATTTTCAGTGATTGGCACCATAGTTTGTAGACTCTATAACTTTCACAAAGACCAAATAATATACATTAATTTGGGTTATTTTTACCAAAGATATGTAGCAATATAAATTTTGGCACAAATTTATGAAGAAAAATGACTTGTTTGCAAAATTTTACAATAGAAACGAAAAAAAAGTATGTTTTTTTCAAAATTATCGCAGTTTTTTTGCCTAATATCGCAAAAAATGAAAAACCCAGTGGTGATTAAAAACCACCAAAAGAAAGCTCTATTTGTGAGAAGAAAATGATAAACATTTTGTTTGGATACAGTGTAGCATGAGCAATTGTCATTCAAAGTGTGAGAGCGCTGAAAGCTGAAAATTGGTCTGGGCGGGAAGGTGCATAAGTGCCTGGTATTGAAGTGGTTAAATAAAAAAACGGCATGGGTTTCCCTCCAGGGGCATACCAGGCCCTTAGGTCTGGTATGGATTTTAAGGGGAACCCCCTATGTGAATGAGTATGGGGTACATCGTACCCCTACCCATTCATCTGGGGGGAAAAGTGTCAATAAAAAAACACACTAGACAGGTTTTTAAAATAATTTATTAGTCAGCTCCGGGGGTCTTCTTCCGACTTTGGGGGTCTTCTTCCGACTTCTCCGCTCTCTCTGGCCTCTTCTCTTGGTGTCCGGTTCTTCTCCCGCTCTCCGGCCTCTTCTCCGCTCTCTGGTTCTTCTGCCGGGCTCCTCCGCTATCTTCTTCTCTTTTGCCGCACTTTTGCTAGCGGTGGCCTGGTCTTCTCCATCATCTTGTTCCCTCTTCTCTTATTCCGATGTTGACACGACGCTCTCTCCCGCTGTAATGCTGTGTGCGAGGTGTGCAACGACTTATATAGGCATGAGGCGTGGTCACCGGGTGATGTCACCCGGTGACCCTGCCCCTTATGACGTTAGAGTCCCATCATGTCCTGGGACTGTGACGTCATAAGGTGCGGGGTCACCGGGTGACATCCCGGTGACCACACCCCATGACTATATAAGTCATCGCGCACCTCGCACACAGCCTTACAGCGGGAGAGAGTGTTGTGTCAACATCGGAAGAAGAGAAGAGGAAAGGGGGTGGGGACGAGCGAGCGCCACCCCCCCTCCTGAATCGTACCAGGCCGTATGCCCTCAACATGGGGACAAGGAGCTTTGGGGTGGGGGGCCGCAGGGCACCCCCCTGCCCCAAAGCGCCCACCCCCATGTTGAGGGCATGCGTCCTGGTACGGTTCAGGAGGGGGGGGCGGCGCTCGCTCATCCCCACCCCCTTTCTTGACCGGCCAAGCTGCGTGCTCAGATAAGGGTCTGGTATGGATTTTGGGTGGGGTCCCCATGCCGTTTTTTCGGCGTAGGGGTTCCCCATAAAATCCATACCAGACCTAAGGGCCTGGTATGCCCCTGGAGGGGAACCCATGCTGGTCTTTTATTTAAAATTTGGCGCGGCGTTCCCCCTCATGATTCATACCAGACACCTGTCAGTAATGCTTGCCGCTCATCGCGAAAGGAAAAAGCACAGTTTTCCTTTCCCGATGAGCAAGCCAGCGTGAGATGTACAGTACCCTGTTGCCGAGAACCAGCGCGATGGGATTGCGCTGGAAACACATTCTCGCGGTCAGGTACTGTAATTTCCTGCTTGTATGATTTGGCTCTTTGATTTTCGCAGAAGTCTGCACTAAAATACAAGTCAGATATCAGGTATCCCCTGCAACAAAAATGTAAGTTTTGGGCTGATGCTTCCAATAGAAAATCACGTCTAAAGGGATGCAGACCCTTCAATTTTCCTCATTAGAACGCTGCAAGTGCCACAGCTGGATTATAATTATGAAATTATTCCCATTAGATTCACTTACCACATGGACACAAACACACAGGGATTTCTTCAGAACAAAAAAAGGTAGGACTCTGCAAAAAAGTTTGTTAAAATCCTTGTAATGTACATAGATTGTCCAGAGAGGAGTTTTTTCCTCAACAAAAGTGGAGTTTTGAACTCTTTATTGTGTTGTTTTTTGCAAGGTAAGGGTTCACATAAACATTCAGTCCATCTACGTGAAACATATTAGATAGAAGTGGCCTTTGGCATGGTGAGACAGTGGGAGGCCCTGCCACGATATGAGTTTAGTAAATTGGTATAAAAAGGACACTGGGTTCTCAAAAGTGCAGCTTGAGAAATTTATAGTATGTTTATTGTGAATGGAGAAAGCTGTGCTCTGTTTTTCTGGATTTGGTAGTTTTGGATTGGGGCCTGGAGCTTGAAGGTACAAAAGTGTCTTGGGTGGGACAGAACCTTCAATTCTGTGTCCAGGCTTTGCTTGACTCCTGCAACCTTTGTAAGGGCACAGGCATGCAAGATTATTATAAGCTAGGCTTGAGAATACTGTAGCTCAATGCAGTTGGAGTTGTAGTTGCTGCCGTTCAAACATACAGTCTGTGCGTGAGGATAGAGGTGTGATTCAGCCAAGAGAGGCGACCTACTGGGGAGACAAGACTCCATGTTGAAGAGATTCCCTTACCCACAGGACTGGGAGAGTTGGGATAGCTAAGCTGGTCAGTAGTGAACCAAGAGAGCTGAGGCAACCAGAGAGTCTATGAAAGAAATCTGAGTATCGACAGTTGGAGAACCCAAGGTGTTGAGTAAGGATGAGCCGAACACCCCCCAGAACCTGCGAACGAACTGAAAATTTGAATGAACGTTAGAACCCCATTGACGTCTATGGGACTTGAACATTCGAAGTCAAAAGTGCTCATTTTAAAGGCTAATTTTCATGGTATTGTCCTAAAAAGGGTTTGGGGACCCGGGTCCTGCCCCAGGGGACATGTATCAATGCAAAAAAAACTTTTAAAAACTGCCATTTTTTCGGGAGCAGTGATTTTAATGATGTTTAAAGTAAAAAAAAAGTGAAATATTCCTTTAAATATCGTACCTGGGGGGTGTCTATAGTATACCTGTAAAGTGGCGCATGTTTCCCGTGCTTAGAACAGTCCCTGCACAAAATGACATTTTAAAAGGAAAAAAGTGATTTAAAAACTGCTTGCGGCTTTAATGTAATGTCGGGTCCCGGCTATATGGATGAAAATCAGTGAGACAAATGGCATGGGTACCCCCCAGTCCATTACCAGGCCCTTTGGGTCCTGTATGGATATTAAGGGGAACCCCACACCCAAATTAAAAAAAAGGAAAGGTGTGGGGCCCCCAGGCCCTATATACTCTGAACAGCAGTATACAGGCATTGCAAACAAGACAGGGACTGTAGGTTTGTTGTTAAGTAGAATCTGTTTGTAATTTTGAACTGGTACATTTTTAAAGTGTAGCTCCAGCCAAAAAATCTATTTTTAAGCTTTTTGGAAAACATAGGGAATGGTTATCACCCCTGTGACATTTATTTTGCTGTCTGTGGTCCTCTTCAGAAGATTTCACCTCACTTTTTGCCCCAATGACAAATGTTTTTTGAAAATTTGGGGTTTTTAGTGAAACAAGGATTGGTGATAAAGCATCAGTGGAAAGGAGAAAAGTTTTTCCCATATTAACTCTTACAGGAAAGAACTTCCCTCCCTATGGGGTAGATTTTATCTCACTTCCTGTTGTCTCCTTCCGTTTGCAAGTAGGAGTCGTTTGTAAGTTGGATGTTTGAAAGTAGGGGCCTGCCCTATATACTCAGCAGAAATTTAGGCCTTAGGTGTTGTTGTGGACTCAACACTGTAAGCCCTCACAGGGCCCTGCTGTGAAATATTAGATCAAGAATTGTAATTACATACCCCTGTTTAACAGGGCCAGAAAAATTGGGCCTTTGGTGATGGTAGTGCTGGTGCCACAACACTATAAGTCCTCGCAGTTACTCTTGGTGGGTGCTGGAACGGGCCCTGCTGTGAAATATTAGATCAAGAATTGTAATTACATGCCCCTGTTGAACAGGGGCTGAAAAATTGGGCCTTAGGCACTGGTGCTGGTGCCACAACACTGCAACCCCTCACAGATACTCTAGTTGGAACGCAGGAACGAGCCCTGCTGCATAGTATTGCATCAAAAATTGTAATTACACGCCCCTATTAAACAGGGGTTGAAAAATTGGGCCTTAGGCACTGGTGGCGGCGCCCAGAACCAAAAATGTTCTTACAAGCTATCAGCATGACCATTGAGGAGGAAGAGGATAATTACTCAGGATAGTCACTCAGCATCAGCATAGGCAGTCATTGACGGGATCTGACATTTCCAAAAAAAATTATTCGGTTACATCAGCATCAGGTGCTTGGTATCTGGTGGTGATCCAAGACTGATTCATTTTTATGAAGGTCAGTCGATCGACCGAGTCGGTGGACAGACGCACCCTGTGATCGGTTACAAAACCTCCAGCAGCACTGAATGTGCGTTCCGAAAGAGCGCTGGATGCAGGACAGGCCAGTAGCTCAATTGCATACTGTGCAAGCTCTGGCCAGTGATCCATCCTCAAGACCCAGTAACCCAGAGGATTTTCGGTGGGAAAGGTGTCCAAGTCAGATCTTGCCCCTAGGTATTCCTGCACCATGTAAAACAGACCCTGGCAATGATTGCTGGAACCATTCATATCTTGGGGCTGCGGACTAAAAAATCGTCTGAACGCATCGGTCAGACGGCCACCTTCTCCACCGCTCCTTCTTTGACTGACCGAAGCCCCAGCAACACGTTGTCCAGAAACAGGAGTTTGTAACCTCCCAGTCTCTGGGAACTCATTGCACAGACCTTTCTGCAAGCCCTTCCGAAGATGTTTCATCCTCTGCTCCCTCTGCGACGGCAAGATAAGGTCCACAACCTTACCCTTGTAACGTGGATCAAGGAGGGTTGCCAGCCAGTATTGGTCCTTCTCCTTGATACCACGAATATGAGGATCCTTCCGCAGGCTTTGCAGGATCAGGCAGGCCATGCAGCGTAGGTTTGCTGAGGCATTCGGTCCGGAGTCCTCTGGGTCACTAAGGACGACATGATCCGCAGCCACCTCTTCCCAGCCACGTACAAGTCCATGTGTTTCTTGGGACTCTAAATGATCCCTTAAAGACTGCTGCTGATGCTGAGTGTCAGGCTCCACCTCCATACTGACACAATCCTCCTCCTCCTTCTCCTCTTCCTGTGTGATCGACAGGCATGCAGGAACACTGTCTGGATAAAGGGGGCCTTGAGAGCTAAGGAAGTCCTCCTCTTCCTGTCTCTGTTCTGCCTCAAGTGCCCTGTCCATTATTCCACGCAGCGTGTGCTCCAACAGGTGGACAAGGGGGACTGTGTCACTGATGCATGCACTGTCACTGCTCACCATCCTCGTGGCCTCCTCAAATGGTGACAGGACAGTGCATGCATCCCTGATCATGGCCCACTGGCGTGGGGAAAAAAAAACAAGCTCCCCTGACCCTGTCCTGGTGCCATAGTCGCACAGGTACTCATTGATGGCCCTCTGCTGCGTGTGCAGCCGCTGCAGCATGGCCAACGTTGAGTTCCACCTGGTGGGCATGTCACAGATTAGGCGGTTCTTGGACAGGTTAAATTCCTTTTGGAGGTCTGCCAGCTGAGCATTGGAATTATATGACCAGCGGAAATGCACAAAGACTTTCCTGGCCTGCCTCAGGACATCCTGTAAGCCCGGGTACCTGCCCAAGAACTGCTGCACCACCAAGTTAAGGACGTGAGCCAAACAGGGCACATGGGTCAGTTGTCCCTGTCGGAGGGCGGAGAGGAGGTTGGTGCCATTGTCGCAAACCACCATTCCTGCCTTAAGTTGGCGTGGCATCAACCACCTCTGAACCTGCCGCTGCAGAGCTGACAGAACCTCTGCCCCAGTGTGGCTCCTGTCCCCCAAGCACACCAGCTCAAGCACCACATGGCATCTTTTGGCCTGCGTACTTGCATAGCCCCTTGAATGGCTATGGAGCACTGCTGGTTCCTAGGACAAAGCACAGGAAGAGGCCATGGAGGAAGAAGAAGAGGAGGGGGTGGAGGAGAGAGGTGTGTCAGAATCATTAGTAGTGGCATTTTGGAGGCGTGGTGGCGGAACAACCTCCAACACTACTGCACCTTGTCCTGCATCCTTCCCAGCTGCCAGCAGAGTGACCCAATGCGCTGTGAAACTTAGGTAACATCCCTGTCCATGCCTGCTGGACCATGAGTCAGCGGTAATATGCACCTTACCGCTGACCACCCTGTCCAGCAAAGTCAAGACATTGCCTTCCACATGCCGGTAGAGAGCCGGAATCGCCTTCCATGAGAAAAAGTGGCGTTTGGGTACCTGTAACTGAGGAACCGCACATTCCACAAACTCACGGAAGGGGGCAGAGTCTACCAAATGAAAAGGCAGCAGTTGAAGTGCTAGCAATTTTGCCAAGCTAGCATTCTACCGCTGGGCATGTGGATGGCTGGGAGCGAACTTCTTTCGGCGGTGCAGCAGCTTGGGCAGGGAAATTTGCCTGGTACAATCTGACGTTGGTGTACTGAAAGCAGATTGCCAACAAGTACTTGGCTGTGACACACCTAATTCTACACCTTCATTCCTCTCAGTGCAGGTCTCAGAGAGGACTGAAGGTATAGTGGGGTTGGAGATCTCAGCTGATGAGGAGCAAGGAGAGGTCCTCTTTGTTTTTTGGTGTGGGTCTTTTAGGTACGGTTGCCAATGAACTGCATGGCAGGTCAACATATGTCTGGTCAAGCATGTGGTGCCCAAGCGAGAGATGTTTTGGCCACGCGAGATATGTTGCAAATAGCAGCGGTGCAATCTGATGCACTCATCTCAAAAAAGGCCCACACCAAAGAACTTTTGGAAAAATGCGCAGAGACAGCAGCGCTCTTCACATGCGGAGCTTTGCGGTGTGATGCAGTCATGATGCAGTCAGTGTGCTGCCCTTAGGCTGGCCGCTGGAGGGCATCTTGCCTAGTTGGTGATTTGCCACCTCCTCCTCTTCCTCTTCCTCTCTCCTATCAGGCAACCACATTGAGTCAGTGACCATCATCCCCTCCCTCCTCATCACTGGGGCAAACCTGGCAGTATACTGCTGCAGGGGGAGCATGACTGCCAGATTGCTGTCCTTCTTGGACACCCCTTCTTGGACAACGCTGGGCATCCTCCTGGAGCATGTACCCAACACTGTGGTCAAACAGTTTGAGGGACTCCTCAGGAGGACATGGTGGGGCTAGGGAAGGAGTCACTGATTCCATTGAACTGAGGGAAGAGGCCACGTTGGCAGCTGCATTGTCAGACAAAGTACCCTGAGCATGGGTGAGGGAGGATGAGGGGGGTGAGGACGGCTTGGTCATCCACTCGACCAAGTCTTCCGCATGTTGCGGCTCAACATGGCCAGCTGCTGAAAGAAAGGTCAAGCGTGTCCCACGGCCACATGCTGATGAGGATGCACAGTCTCCATGACCAGCATCGTTGCCTCTGGACACAGAGCCTGCTTGCCCTCTTTTATTGGCTTGTGACTGTCAGCCTCTCCTTGTTGGCCTTCCAGACATACTAATGGCCTGTAGCTGCACTAAGCTGGGATATATATATATATATATATATATATATATATATATATATATATATATATATGTACTGATACTGCAGCTAGCAAAATCAAATGCCTGCCTACAGCATGAGAACACCACCAACCTTCTACAGGTAGCTTTAGCTGAACACTGTACAGAGGTCGCACTACACTAACGTGTAAATACTTTAGCTGCCTGCGGTAGTGATAGGATCAGGAAAACACCACCAACCTTCTACAGGCAGCTTTAGCTGAACACTGTTCAGAGGACGCACTACACTAACTTGTAGTTTTAGCTGAACACTGTGAGGAGGACGCAGTACACTAACTTGTAGCTTTATATGAACACTGTTCAGAGGACGCACTACACTATCTTGTAGCTTTAGCTGAACACTGTGCAGAGGTCGCACTACACTAACTTGTAGTTTTATCTGAACACTGTTCAGAGGACGCACTACACTAACTTGCAGCTTTAGATTAACATTGTTCAGAGGACGCACTAAACTAACTTGCAGCTTTAGCTGAACACTGTGCAGAGGTCGCACTAAACTAACTTGTAGCTTTAGCTGAACGCTGTGCAGAGGTTGCACTACACTAACTTGTAGTTTTAGCTGAACACTGTGGGGAGGACGCACTACACTAACTTGTAGCTTTAGATGAACACTGTTCAGAGGACGCACTACACTAATTTGTAGCTTTAGCTGAACACTGTGCAGAGGTCGCACTACACTAACTTGTAGCATTAGCTGAACACTGTGCAGAGGTCGCACTACACTAACTTGTAGTTTTAGCTGAACACTGTGAGGAGGATGCACTACACTAACTTGTAGCTTTAGAGGAACACTGTTCAGAGGACGCATTACACTAACTTGTAGCTTTAGCTGAACACTGTACAGAGGTCGCATTACACTAACTTGTAGTTTTAGCTGAACACTGTGAGGAGGACGCAGTACACTAACTTGTAGCTTTAGATGAACACTGTTCAGAGGATGCACTACACTAACTTGTAGTTTTAGCTGAACACTGTGAGGAGGACGCACTACACTAACTTGTAGCACCTTGCTGAACACTGTGCAGAGGTCGCACTACACTAACTTGTAGTTTTAACTAAACACTGAGGAGGACGCACTACACTAACTTGTAGCTTTAAATGAACACTTTTCAGAGGAGGCACTACACTAACTTGTAGCTTTAGCTGAACACTGTGAGGAGGACGCACTACACTAACTTGTAGCTTTAGATGAACACTGTTCAGAGGATGCACTACACTAACTTGTAGTTTTAGATGAACACTGTGAGAAGGATGCACTACACTAACTTGTAGCTTTAGTTGAACACTGTACAGAGGTCGCACTACACTAACTTGTAGCTTTAGCTGAACACTGTGCAGAGGTCGCACTACACTAACATGTAAATACTTTAGCTGCTTGTGGTAGTGATAGGATCAGGAAAACACCACTAACCTTCTATAGGTAGCTTTAGCTGAACACTGTGCAGAGGTCGCACTACACTAACGTGTAAATACTTTAGCTGCTTGCAGTAGTGATAGGTTCAGGAAAACATTAACAACCTTCTACAGGTAGCTTTAGCTGAACACTGTGAGGAGGACGCAGTACACTAACTTGTAGCTTTATATGAACACTGTTCAGAGGACGCACTACACTATCTTGTAGCTTTAGCTGAACACTGTGCAGAGGTCGCACTACACTAACTTGTAGTTTTAGCTGAACACTGTGAGGAGGACGCACTACACTAACTTGTAGCTTTAGATGAACACTGTTCAGAGGACGCACTAAACTAACTTGTAGCTTTAGCTGAACACTGTGCAGAGGTCGCACTAAACTAACTTGTAGCTTTAGCTGAACACTCTGCATAGGTCGCACTACACTAACTTGTAGTTTTAGCTGAACACTGTGAGGAGGACGCACTACACTAACTTGTAGCTTTAGAGGAACACTGTTCAGAAGACTCATTACACTAACTTGTAGCTTTAGCTGAACACTGTGCAGAGGTCGCACTAAACTAACTTGTAGCTTTAGCTGAACACTGTGCAGAGGTCGCATTACACTAACTTGTAGGTTTAGCTGAACACTGTTCAGAGGACGCACTACACTAACTTGTAGTTTTAGCTGAAAACTGTGAGGAGGACGCACTACACTAACTTGTAGCACCTTGCTGAACACTGTGCAGAGGTCGCACTACACTAACTTGTAGTTTTAGCTAAACACTGAGGAGGACGCACTACACTAACTTGTAGCTTTAAATGAACACTTTTCAGAGGAGGCACTACACTAACTTGTAGCTTTAGCTGAACACTGTGAGGAGGACGCACTACACTAACTTGTAGCTTTAGATGAACACTGTTCAGAGGATGCACTACACTAACTTGTAATTTTAGATGAACACTGTGAGAAGGATGCACTACACTAACTTGTAGCTTTAGCTGAACACTGTACAGAGGTCGCACTACACTAACTTGTAGCTTTAGCTGAACACTGTGCAGAGGTCGCACTACACTAACGTGTAAATACTTTAGCTGCTTGCAGTAGTGATAGGATCAGGAAAACATTACCAACCTTCTACAGGTAGCTTTAGCTGAACACTGTGAGGAGGACGCAGTACACTAACTTGTAGCTTTATATGAACACTGTTCAGAGGACGCACTACACTATCTTGTAGCTTTAGCTGAACACTGTGCAGAGGTCGCACTACACTAACTTGTAGTTTTAGCTGAACACTGTGAGGAGGACGCACTACACTAACTTGTAGCTTTAGATGAACACTGTTCAGAGGACGCACTATACTAACTTGTAGCTTTAGCTGAACACTCTGCAGAGGTCGCACTACACTAACTTGTAGTTTTAGCTGAACACTGTGAGGAGGACGCACGACACTAACTTGTAGCTTTAGAGGAACACTGTTCAGAGGACGCACTACACTATCTTGTAGCTTTAGCTGAACACTGTGCAGAGGTCGCACTACACTAACTTGTAGCTTTAGATGAACACTGTTCAGAGGACGCACTAAACTAACTTGTAGCTTTAGCTGAACACTGTACAGAGGTCGCACTAAACTAACTTGTAGCTTTAGCTGAACACTCTGCAGAGCTTGCCCTACACTAACTTGTAGCTTTAGAGGAACACTGTTCAGAGGACGCATTACACTAACTTGTAGCTTTAGCTGAACACTGGGCAGAGGTCGCAGTACACTAACTTGTAGCTTTATATGAACACTGTTCAGAGGACGCACTACACTAACTTGTAGTTTTAGCTGAACACTGTGAGGAGGACGCAGTACACTAACTTGTAGCTTTATATGAACACTGTTCAGAGGACGCACTACACTATCTTGTAGCTTTAGCTGAACACTGTGCAGAGGTCGCACTACACTAACTTGTAGTTTTAGCTGAACACTGTGAGGAGGACGCACTACACTAACTTGTAGCTTTAGATGAACACTGTTCAGAGGACGCACTATACTAACTTGTAGCTTTAGCTGAACACTCTGCAGAGGTCGCACTACACTAACTTGCAGTTTTAGCTGAACACTGTGAGGAGGACGCACTACACTAACTTGTAGCTTTAGCTGAACACTGTGCAGAGGTCGCACTACACTAACTTGTAGTTTTAGCTAAACACTGAGGAGGACGCACTACACTAACTTGTAGCTTTAGATAAACACTGTTCAGAGGATGCACTACACTAACTTGTAGTTTTAGATGAACACTGTGAGGAAGATGCACTACACTAACTTGTAGCTTTAGCTGAACACTGTGCAGAGGTCACACTACACTAACTTGTGGCTTTAGCTGAACACTGTGCAGAGGTCGCACTAAACTAACTTGTAGCTTTAGCTGAACACTTTGCAGAGGTCGCACTAAACTAACTTGTAGTTTTAGCTGAACACTGTGAGGAGGACGCAGTACACTAACTTGTAGCTTTATATGAACACTGTGCAGAGGACGCACTACACTATCTTGTAGCTTTAGCTGAACACTGAACAGAGGTCGCACTAAACTAACTTGTAGCTTTTGCTGAACACTGTGCAGAGGTCGCACTACACCAACTTGTAGTTTTAGCTGAACACTGTTCAGAGGATGCACTACACTAACTTGTAGTTTTTGCTGAACACTGTGAGGAGGACGCACTACACTAACTTGTAGCTTTAGATGAACACTGTTCAGAAGACACACTACACTAACTTGTAGCTTTAGATGAACACAGTGAGGAGGATGCACTACACAAACTTAAAGCTTTAGATGAACACTGTTCAGAGGACGCACTACACTAACTTGTAGCTTTAGCTGAACACTGTGCAGAGGTCGCACTACACTAATGTGTAAATACTTTAGCTGCTTGCGGTAGTGATAGGATCAGGAAAACACCACCAACCTTCTACAGGTAGCTTTAGCTGAACACTGTTCAGAAGACGCACTACACTAACTTGTAGTTTTAGCTGAACACTGTGAGGAGGACGCAGTGCACTGACTTGGAGCTTTATATGAACACTGTTCAGAGGACGCACTACACTATCTTGTAGCTTTAGCTGAACACTGTACAGAGATCGCACTAAACTAACTTGTAGCTTTAGCTGAACACTGTGCAGAGGTCGCACTACACTAACTTGTAGTTTTAGATGAACACTGTGAGGAGGACGCACTACACTAACTTGTAGCTTTAAATGAACACTGTGAGGAGGACGCACTACACTAACTTGTAGTTTTAGCTGAACACTGTGAGGAGGACGCAGTACACTAACTTGTAGCTTTATATGAACACTGTGCAGAGGACGCACTGCACTATCTTGTAGCTTTAGCTGAACACTGAACAGAGGTCGCACTAAACTAACTTGTAGCTTTTGCTGAACACTGTGCAGAGGTCGCACTACACCAACTTATAGTTTTAGCTGAACACTGTTCAGAGGATGCACTACACTAACTTGTAGTTTTTGCTGAACACTGTGAGGAGGACGCACTACACTAACTTGTAGCTTTAGATGAACACAGTTCAGAAGACACACTACACTAACTTGTAGCTTTAGATGAACACAGTGAGGAGGATGCACTACACAAACTTAAAGCTTTAGATGAACACTGTTCAGAGGACGCACTACACTAACTTGTAGCTTTAGCTGAACACTGTGCAGAGGTCGCACTACACTAATGTGTAAATACTTTAGCTGCTTGCGGTAGTGATAGGATCAGGAAAACATCACCAACCTTCTACAGGTAGCTTTAGCTGAACACTGTTCAGAAGACGCACTACACTAACTTGTAGTTTTAGCTGAACACTGTGAGGAGGACGCAGTGCACTGACTTGGAGCTTTATATGAACACTGTTCAGAGGACGCACTACACTATCTTGTAGCTTTAGCTGAACACTGTACAGAGATCGCACTAAACTAACTTGTAGCTTTAGCTGAACACTGTGCAGAGGTCGAACTACACTAACTTGTAGTTTTAGATGAACACTGTGAGGAGGACGCACTACACTAACTTGTAGCTTTAAATGAACACTGTGAGGAGGACACACTACACTAACTTGTAGTTTTAGCTGAACACTGTGAGGAGGACGCACTACACTAACTTGTTGCTTTAGCTGAACACTGTGCAGAGGTCACACTACACTAACTTGTAGTTTTAGCTAAACACTGAGGAGGACGCACTACACTAACTTGTAGCTTTAGCTGAACACTGTGAGGAGGATGCACTACACTAACTTGTAGCTTTAGATGAACACTGATCAGAGGACGCACTACACTAACTTGTATCTTTAGCTAAACACTGAGGAGGACGCACTACACTAACTTGTAGCTTTAAATGAACACTTTTCAGAGGAGGCACTACACTAACTTGTATTTTTTGCTGAACACTGTGAGGAGGACGCACTACACTAACTTGTAGCTTTAGATGAACACTGTTCAAAGGATGCACTACACTAACTTGTAGCTTTAGCTGAACACTGTGAGGAGGACACACTACACTAACTTGTAGTATTATATGAACACTGTTCAGAGAACGCACTAAACTAACTTGTAGCTTTAGCTGAACACTGTGCAGAGGTCGCACTACACTAACTTGTAGTTTTAGCTGAACACTGTGAGGAGGACGCACTACACTAACTTTTAGCTTTAGATAAACACTGTTCAGAAGATGCACTACACTAACTTTTAGTTTTAGCTGAACACTGTGAGGAGGACGCACTACACTAACTTATAGCTTTAGATGAACACTGTTCAGAGGACGCACTAAACTAACTTGAAGCTTTAGCTGAACACTGTGCAGAGGTCGCACTAAACTAACTTGTAGCTTTAGCTGAACACAGTGCAGAGGTCGCACTACACTAACTTGTAGCTTTAGATGAACACTGTGCAGAGGACGCACTACACTAACTTGTAGTTTTAGCTGAACACTGTGAGTAGGATGCACTACACTAACTTGTAGCTTTAAATGAACACTGTTCAGAGGACGCACTACACTAACTTGTAGCTTTAGCTGAACACTGTGTAGAGATCGCACTAAACTAACTTTTAGCTTTAGCTGAACACTGTGCAGAGGTCGCACTACACTAACTTGTAGTTTTAGCTGAACACTGTAAGGAGGACGCACTACACTAACTTGTAGTTTTAGATGAACACTGTGCAAAGGACACACTACACTAACTTGTAGTTTTAGCTAAACACTGTGCAGAGGTCGCACTACACTAACTTGTAGTTTTAGCTGAACACTGTGAGGAGGACGCACTACACTAACTTGTAGCTTTAGATAAACACTGTTCGGAAGACGCACTACACTAACTTGTAGTTTTAGCTGAACACTGTGAGGAGGACGCACTACACTAACTTGTAGCTTTAGATGAACACTGTTCAGAGGACGCACTAAACTAACTTGTAGCTTTAGCTGAACACTGTGCAGAGGTCGCACTAAGCTAACTTGTAGTTTTAGCTGACCACTGTGAGGAGGACTCACTACACTAACTTGTAGCTTTAGATGAACACTGTGCAGAGGACGCACTACACTAACTTGTAGTTTTAGCTGAACACTGTGAGGAGGATGCACTACACTAACTTGTAGCTTTAGATGAACACTGTTCAGAGGATGCACTACACTAACTTGTAGCTTTAGCTGAACACTGTGCAGAGATCGCACTAAACTAACTTGTAGCTTTAGCTGAACACTGTGCAGAGGTCGCACTACACTAACTTATAGTTTTAGCTGAACACTGTGAGGAGGACGCACTACACTAACTTGTAGCTTTAGATGAACACTGTGCAAAGGACACACTACACTAACTTGTAGTTTTAGCTGAACACTGTGAGGAGGACGCACTACACTAACTTGTAGCTTTAGATGAACACTGTGCAGAGGATGCACTACACTAACTTGTAGCTTTAGATGAACACTGTGCAGAGGTTGCACTAAACTAACTTGTAACTTTAGATGAACACTGTGCAGAGGTCGCACTAAACTAAACTTGTAGCTTTAGATGAACACTGTGCAGAGGTCGCACTACACTAACTTGTAGCTTTAGATGAACACTGTGCAGAGGACGCACTACACTAACTTGTAGCTTTAGCTGACCACTGTGAGGAGGACTCACTACACTAACTTGTAGCTTTACATGAACACTGTGCAGAGGACGCATTACACTAACTTGTAGTTTTAGCTGAACACTGTGAGGAGGATGCACTACACTAACTTGTAGCTTTAGATGAACACTGTTCAGGGGACGCACTACACTAACTTGTAGCTTTAGCTGAACACTGTACAGAGATCGCACTAAACTAACTTGTAGCTTTAGCTAAACACTGTACAGAGATCGCACTAAACTAACTTGTAGCTTTAGCTGAACACTGTGCAGAGGTCGCACTACACTAACTTGTAGTTTTAGCTGAACACTGTGAGGAGGACGTACTACACTAACTTGTAGCTTTAGATGAACACTGTGCAAAGGACACACTACACTAACTTGTAGTTTAAGCTGAACACTGTGAGGAGGACGCACTACACTAACTTGTAGCTTTAGATGAATACTGTGCAGAGGACGCACTATACTAACTTGTAGTTTTAGCTGAACACTGTGAGGAGCACGCACTACACTAACTTGTAGCTTTACATGAAAACTGTTCAGAGGACGCACTACACTAACTTGTAGCTTTAGCTGAACACTGTGCATAGATCGCACTAAACTAACTTGTAGCTTTAGCTGAACACGGTGCAGAGGTCACACTACACTAACTTGTAGTTTTAGCTGAACACTGTGAGGAGGACACTAACTTGTAGTTTAAGCTAAACACTGTGAGGAGGACGCACTACACTAACTTGTAGCTTTAGATGAACACTGTTCAGAGGACGCACTAAACTAACTTGTAGCTTTAGCTGAACACTGTGCAGAGGACGCACTACTCTAACTTGTAGTTTTTTGCTGAACACTGTGAGGAGGATGCACTACACTAACTTGTAGCTTTAGATGAACACTGTGCAGAGGACGCACTACACTAACTTGTAATTTTAGCTGAACACTGTGAGGAGGACGCACTACACTAACTTGTAGCTTTAGATGAAAACTGTGCAGAGGTCGCACTACACTAACTTTTAGTTTTAGCTCAACACTGTGAGGAGGACGCACTACACTAACTTGTAGCTTTAGATAAACACTGTTCAGAGGACGCACTACACTAACTTGTAGTTTTAGCTGAACACTGTGAGGAGGACGCACTGCACTAACTTGTAGCTTTAGATGAACACTGTGCAGAGGTCGCACTACACTAACTTGTATTTTTAGCTGAACACTGTGAGGAGGACGCACTACACTAACTTGTAGCTTTAGATGAACACTGTTCAGAGGACGCACTACACTAACTTGTAGCTTTAGCTGAACACTGTGTAGAGATCGCACTAAACTAACTTGTAGCTTTAGCTTAACACTGTGCAGAGGTCGCACTACACTAACTTGTAGTTTTAGCTGAACACTGTGAGGAGGACGCACTACACTAAATTGTAGCTTTAGATGAACACTGTGCAGAGGACGCACTACACTAACTTGTAGTTTTAGCTGAACACTGTGAGGAGGACGCACTACACTAACTTGTAGCTTTAGATGAACACTGTGCAGAGGACGCACTACACTAACTTGTAGTTTTAGCTGAACACTGTGAGGAGGACGCACTACACTAACTTGTAGCTTTAGATGAACACTGTTCAGAAGACGCACTACACTAACTTGTAGCTTTAGCTGAACACTGTGCAGAGATCGCACTGAACTAACTTGTAGCTTTAGCTGAACACTGTGCAGAGGTCGCACTACACTAACTTGTCGTTTTAGCTAAACACTGTGAGGAGGACGCACTACACTAACTTGTAGCTTTAGCTGAACACTGTACAGAGGTCGCACTAAACTAACTTGTAGTTTTAGCTGAACACTGTGCAGAGGTCGCACTACACTAACTTGTAATTTTAGCTGAACACTGTGAGGAGGATGCACTACACTAACTTGTAGCTTTAGATGAACACTGTGCAGAGGACGCACTACTCTAACTTGTAGTTTTTTGCTGAACACTGTGAGGAGGACGCACTACACTAACTTGTAGCTTTAGATGAACACTGTGCAGAGGACGCACTACACTAACTTGTAGCTTTAGCTAAACACTGTGCAGAGGTCGCACTACACTAACTTGTAGTTTTAGCTAAACACTGTGAGGAGGACGCACTACACTAACTTGTAGCTTTAGCTAAACACTGTGCAGAGGTCGCACTACACTAACTTGTAGTTTTAGCTAAACACTGTGAGGAGGACGCACTACACTAACTTGTAGCTTTAGCTGAACACTGTGCAGAGGTCGCACTAAACTTACTTGTAGCTTTAGCTGAACACTGTGCAGAGGTCGCACTACACTAACTTGTAGTTTTAGCTTAACACTGTGAGGAGGACGCACTGCACTAACTTGTAGCTTTAGATAAACACTGTTCAGAGGACGTACTACACTAACTTGTAGTTTTAGCTGAACACTGTGAGGAGGACGCACTGCACTAACTTGTAGCTTTAGATGAACAATGTGCAGAGGTCGCACTACACTAACTTGTAGTTTTAGCTGAACACTGTGAGGAGGACGCACTACACTAACTTGTAGCTTTAGATGAACACTGTTCAGAGGACGCACTACACTAACTTGTAGCTTTAGCTGAACACTGTGTAGAGATCACACTAAACTAACTTGTAGCTTTAGCTTAACACTGTGCAGAGGTTGCACTACACTAACTTGTAGTTTTAGCTGAACACTGTGAGGAGGACGCACTACACTAACTTGTAGCTTTAGATGAACACTGTGCAGAGGACGCACTACACTAACTTGTAGTTTTAGCTGAACACTGTGAGGAGGACGCACTACACTAACTTGTAGCTTTAGATGAACACTGTGCAGAGGACGCACTACACTAACTTGTAGCTTTAGCTAAACACTGTGCAGAGGTCGCACTACACTAACTTGTAGTTTTAGCTAAACACTGTGAGGAGGACGCACTACACTAACTTGTAGCTTTAGCTGAACACTGTGCAGAGGTCGCACTAAACTTACTTGTAGCTTTAGCTGAACACTGTGCAGAGGTCGCACTACACTAACTTGTAGTTTTAGATTAACACTGTGAGGAGGACGCACTACACTAACTTGTAGCTTTAGATAAACACTGTTCAGAGGACGTACTACACTAACTTGTAGTTTTAGCTGAACACTGTGAGGAGGACGCACTGCACTAACTTGTAGCTTTAGATGAACACTGTGCAGAGGTCGCACTACACTAACTTGTAGTTTTAGCTGAACACTGTGAGGAGGACGCACTACACTAACTTGTAGCTTTAGATGAACACTGTTCAGAGGACGCACTACACTAACTTGTAGCTTTAGCTGAACACTGTGTAGAGATCGCACTAAACTAACTTGTAGCTTTAGCTTAACACTGTGCAGAGGTTGCACTACACTAACTTGTAGTTTTAGCTGAACACTGTGAGGAGGACGCACTACACTAACTTGTAGCTTTAGATGAACACTGTGCAGAGGACGCACTACACTAACTTGTAGTTTTAGCTGAACACTGTGAGGAGGACGCACTACACTAACTTGTAGCTTTAGATGAACACTGTGCAGAGGACGTACTACACTAACTTGTAGTTTTAGCTGAACACTGTGAGGAGGACGCACTACACTAACTTGTAGCTTTAGATGAACACTGTTCAGAGGACGCACTACACTAACTTGTAGCTTTAGATGAACACTGTTCAGAGGACGCACTACACTAACTTGTAGCTTTAGCTGAACACTGTGCAGAGATCGCACCGAACTAACTTGTAGCTTTAGCTGAACACTGTGCAGAGGTCGCACTACACTAACTTGTAGTTTTAGCTGAACACTGTGAGCAGGACACTAACTTGTAGTTTTAGCTGAACACTTTGAGGAGGATGCACTACACTAACTTGTAGCTTTAGATGAACACTGTGCAGAGGACGCACTACACTAACTTGTAGTTTTACCTGAACACTGTGAGGAGGACGCACTACACTAACTTGTAGCTTTAGATGAACACCGTGCAGAGGACGCACTACACGAACTTGTAGTTTTAGCTGAACACTGTGAGGAGGACGCACTACACTAACTTGTAGCTTTAGATGAACACTGTTCAGAGGACGCACTACACTAACTTGTAGCTTTAGCTGAACACTGTGCAGAGATCGCACTGAACTAACTTGTAGCTTTAGCTGAACACTGTGCAGAGGTCGCACTACACTAACTTGTAGTTTTAGCTAAACACTGTGAGGAGGACGCACTACACTAACTTGTAGCTTTAGCTGAACACTGTGCAGAGGTCGCACTAAACTATCTTGTAGCTTTAGCTGAACACTGTGCAGAGGTTGCACTACACTAACTTGTAATTTTAGCTGAACACTGTGAGGAGGACACACTACACTAACTTGTAGCTTTAGATGAACACTGTGCAGAGGACGCACTACTCTAACTTGTAGTTTTTTGCTGAACACTGTGAGGAGGACGCACTACACTAACTTGTAGCTTTAGATGAACACTGTGCAGAGGACGCACTACACTAACTTGTAGCTTTAGCTAAACACTGTGCAGAGGTCGCACTACACTAACTTGTAGTTTTAGCTGAACACTGTGAGGAGGACGCACTACACTATCTTGTAGTTTTAGCTGAACACTGTGAGGAGGACGCACTACACTAACTGTAAATATTCTAGCTGCCTGACTGTGGTACTAATAGGATCAAAAGAACACCAGCAATTTTCTTCAGGTAGCTGTAAATACTGTAACAAGACAAGCCTGCCTGTCAGTAGGAAGATAACAGGAACAGATCTAGCTAAACAGAATACAGTATAAATATATATATATATATATATATATATATATATAGATAGATAGATAGATAGATAGATAGATATATATAGATAGATAGATAGATAGATAGATAGATAGATAGATAGATAGATAGATATATCTATATATATATTTAGATATATACAACACCTGGGATGCATATATATATATATATATATACAATACACTGTAAGTGCAGCTAACTGACTGACTGTCCTGCCTAATCTAGCTAACTCAAATGAAATGACACTGTGTCTCTCTCTCTCTCTATCTCTCAGCACGCCAGAACACACTACATAGGTCCACCGTGCAGGGGGCCTTATATAGTGTGGGGCATGTTCTAAAACCCCTGAGCCATAATTGGCCAAAGCCACCATGCGGGTCATAGTGCATGCTTGGCCAATCATCAGCCAGCAATGCACTACGATGCCACAGTGAATTATGGGCTGTGACATGCCACACAAATTTGGGGCAAACGGCCCATATCGTTCGCAATTTGGCGAATGGGCGAACAGACGATGTTTGAGTCGAACATGGGTTCGACTCGAACATGAAGCTCATCCCTAGTGTTGAGCGATCCCTATCCTGTGAGTCCAGAAGTGGGGCCTTAGCAGTAAGGTGCTGCAAGCGCAGGCTAAGTGAGTCAGAGGAGCCCAGGGTTGGGGAGACCAAAGAAAGCAGTGGAGCCAAGTGACTTGGTATTTTCATTTACCTGTTCTACAGTGATACCTGTTCTGTAACCCTTGCATGGGCAACCCAATTTTGTTGGACTGGAACTTTGTTTTTCTGTTTAAATATAGTGGGCTACTAGGCCTTTAAAAGTAGTTCGAACTGACATGAACTCACTTCAAAAAAGCATATCTACCACCATAGCTAAACATCCCCCACATCACAAGGGTTATGTTGCTTTTCAGTTATTTAGCACAAACTGACATGCCAGTGACGTATCAGTGTGACTTTTTGTTTTAATTGGACTTGAACTTATGCTTAGTGGAATAGTCAAAAAAACAGTTACTCTCAACAAATCAAAAATATTATGCATAAAGCAACAAACCTTATACAATGCTGGATAAATTACTTCTCTGCTTGGAACCTAAATTTCAACCTATCTCCTTATGAACATTCTAATATACACTGACAAGTAGGGATGAGCTTCGCGTTCAAGTCGAACCCATGTTCGACTCGAACATCGTCTGTTCACCCGTTCGCCGAATTGCGAACGATATGGGCCGTTCAGGCCAAATTCGCGTGGCGCGTCACGGCCCATAATTCACTGCGGCATCGCAGTGCATTGCTGGCTGATGATTGGCCAAGCATGCACTATGACCCGCATGCTTGGCCAATCACAGCGCCGTCTGAACAGAGAGCCGTAATTAGCCAAAGCCAAGGAGGCTTTGGCCAATTATGGCTCAGGGGATTTAGTACACGCCCCACACTATATAAGGCCGCCTGCATGGCGGCCCTGTGTAGTGTGTGTTCCAGCGTTCATTGAGAGAGAGAGAGAGAGAGACAGACAGTGACATTTGATTTGAGTTAGATAGATTAGGCAGAACAGTCAGTCAGTTAGCTGCACTTACAGTGTATTGTGTATATATATGCATCCCAGGTGTTGCATATATATATATACACTGTATTCAGTTTAGCTAGATCCGTTCCTGTTATCTTCCTACTGACAGGCAGGCTTGTCTTGTTACAGTATTTACAGCTACCTGAAGAAAATTACTGGTGTTCTTTTGATCCTATTAGTACCACAGTCAGGCAGCTAGACTATTTACAGTTAGTGCAGTGCATCCTGCTCACAGTGTTCAGCTAGATCTGTTCCTGTTATCTTCTTACTGACAGGCAGGCTTGTCTTGTTACAGTATATACAGCTACCTGAAGAAAATTGCTGGTGTTCTTTTGATCCTATTAGTACCACAGTCAGGCAGCTAGACTATTTACAGTTAGTGCAGTGCGTCCTGCTCACAGTGTTCAGCTAGATCTGTTCCTGTTATCTTCTTACTGACAGGCAGGCTTGTCTTGTTACAGTATATACAGCTACCTGAAGAAAATTACTGGTGTTCCTTTGATCCTATTAGTACCACAGTCAGGCAGCTAGACTATTTACAGTTAGTGCAGTGTGTCCTGCTCACAGTGTTCAGCTAAACCTACAAGTTAGTGGGGTGCGTCCTGCTCACAGTGTTCAGCTAAATCTACAAGTTAGTGTGGTGCGTCCACCTCACAGTGTTCAGCTAAACCTACAAGTTAGTGGGGTGCGTCCTGCTCAAAGTGTTCAGCTAAACCTACAAGTTAGTGGGGTGCGTCCGGCTCACAGTGTTCAGCTAAACCAACAAATTAGTGGGGTGCGTCCTGCTCACAGTGTTCAGCTAAACCTACATTTAGTGGGGTGCATCCTGCTCACAGTGTTCAGCTAAACCTACAAGTTAGTGGGGTGCATCCTGCTCACAGTGTTCAGCTAAACCTACAAGTTAGTGGGGTGCGTCCACCTCACAGTGTTCAGCTAAACCTACAAGTTAGTGGGGTGTGTCCTGCTCACAGTGTTCAGCTAGATCCGTTCCGGTTATCTTCTTACTGACAGGCAGGCTTGTCTTGTTACAGTATTTACAGCTACCTGAAGAAAATTGCTAATGTTCTTTTGATCCTATTAGTACCACAGTCAGGCAGCTAGACTATTTACAGTTAGTGCAGTGCGTCCTGCTCACAGTGTTCAGCTAAACCTACAAGTTAGTGGGGTGCGTCCACCTCACAGTGTTCAGCTAAACCTACAAGTTAGTGGGGTGCGTCCTGCTCACAGCGTTCAGCTAAACCTACAGGTTATTGGGGTGCGTCCACCTCACAGTGTTCAGCTAAACCTACAAGTTAGTGAGGTGCGTCCTGCTCACAGTGTTCAGCTAGATCCGTTCCTGTTATCTTCTTACTGGCAGGCAGGCTTGTCTTGTTACAGTATTTACAGCTACCTGAAGAAAATTGCTGGTGTTCTTTTGATCCTATTAGTACCACAGTCAGGCAGCTAGACTATTTACAGTTAGTGCAGTGCGTCCTGCTCACAGTGTTCAGCTAAACCTACAAGTTAGTGGGGTGCATCCACCTCACAGTGTTCAGCTAAAGCTACCTGTAGAAGATTGGTGGTGTTCTCATACTACAGGCAGGCAGTTGATTTTGCTAGCTGCAGTATCAGTACATATATATATATATATATATATATATATATATATATATATATATCCCAGCTTAGTGCAGCTACAGGCCATTAGTATGTCTGGAAGGCCAAGAAGGAGAGGCAGTCAGTCACAAGCCAATAAGAGAGGGCAAGCAGGCTCTGTGTCTAGTGCTGGTCGTGGAGACGGTGCATCCTCATCAGCACGTGGCCTTGGGACACGCTTGGCCTTTTTTTCGGCAGCTGGCCGCGTTGAGCCGCAACATGCGGAAGACTTGGTCAAGTGGATGACCAAGCCATCCTCATCCTCCTCATCCTCTCTCACCCATGCCCAGGGTACTTTGTCTGGCAAAGCAGCGGCCTCTTCCCTCGGCTCAATGTCATCAGTGACTCCTTCCCTAGCCCCACCATGTCCTCCTGAGGAGTCCCTCGAACTGTTTGACCACAGTGTTGGGTACATGCTCCAGGAGGATGCCCAGCATTTGGAAGGCTCTGATGATGATACTGAGCTCGATGAAGGCAGTAACATGAGCACGGACAGAGGGGATGCCCAAGAAGGACAGCAATCTGGCAGTCATGCTCCCCCTGCTGCAGCATACTGCCAGGTTTGCTCCAGTGATGAGGAGGGAGGGGATGATGAGGTCACTGACTCAACGTGGGTGCCTGATAGTAGAGAGGAGGAGGAGGAGGCACATCACCAACGAGGCAGGATGCCCTCCAGGGGCCAGCCTAAGGGCAGCACATTGACTGCATCACACCCCAAAGCTCCACATGTGCAGGGCGCTGCAGTCTCTGCACGTAATTCAAAAAGTTATTTGGTGTGGGCCTTTTTTGAGACGAGTGCATCAGATCGCACCGCTGCTATTTGCAACATATGTCTCAAGCGTATCTCGAGTGGCCAAAACATCTCCCGTTTGGGTACCACATGCTTGACCAGACATATGTTGACCTGCCATGCAGTTCGTTGGCAAGCATATCTAAAAGACCCACACCAAAGAACAAAGAGGACCTCTCCTTGCTCCTCATCAGCTGAGATCTCCAACACCACTATACCTTCAGTCCTCTCTGAGACCTGCACTGAGAAGAATGAAGGTGTAGAATTAGGTGTGTCACAGCCAAGTACTTGTGGGCAATCTGCTTTCGGTACACCGTCAGATTGTACCAGGCAAATTTCCCTGCCCCAGCTGCTGCACCGCCGAAAGAAGTTTACTCCCAGCCATCCACATGCCCAGCAGTTGAATGCTAGCTTGGCAAAATTGCTACCACTTCAACTGCTGCCTTTTCAGTTGGTAGACTCTGCCCCCTTCCGTGAGTTTGTGGAATGTGCGGTTCCTCAGTGGCAGGTACCCAAACGCCACTTTTTCTCACGGAAGGCGATTCTGGCTCTCTACCAGCATGTGGAAGGCAATGTCCATGCCTCGCTGGACAGGGCGGTCAGCGGTAAGGTGCATATTACCGCTGACTCATGGTCCAGCAGGCATGAACAGGCACGTTACCTAAGTTTCACGACGCATTGGGTCACTCTGCTGGCAGCTGGGAAGGATGCAGGACAAGGTGCAGTAGTGTTGGAGGTTGTTCTGCCACCACACCTCCAAAATGCTAATGATTGTGACACACCTCTCTCCTCCGCCCCCTTCTTCTTCCTCCAAGGCCTCTTCCTGTGCTTTGTCCTCGGAACCAGCGGTGCTCCGTAGCCGTTCAATGGGCTACGCAAGTACGCAGGCCAAAAGATGCCATGCGGTGCTTGAGCTGGTGTGCTTGGGGGACAGGAGCCACACTGGGGCAGAGGTTCTGTCAGCTCTGAGGGGCAGGTTCAGAGGTGGTTGACGCCACGCCAACTTAAGGCAGGAATGGTGGTTTGCGACAATGGCACCAACCTCCTCTCTGCCCTCCGACAGGGACAAAAGTCCTTAACTTGGTGGTGCAGCGGTTCTTGGGCAGGTACCCGGGCTTACAGGATGTCCTGAGGCAGGCCAGGAAAGTCTGTGTACATTTCCGCCGGTCATATAATGCCAGTGCTCGGCTGACGAACCTCCAAAAGGAGTTTAGCCTGCCCAAGAACCGCCTAATCTGTGACATGCCCACCAGGTGGAACTCAACGTTGGCCATGCTGCAGCGGCTGCACATGCAGCAGAGGGCCATCAATGAGTACCTGTGCGACTATGGCACCAGGACAGGGTCAGGGGAGCTTGTTTTTTTTTCCCCACACCAGTGGGCCATGATCAGGGATGCATGCACTGTCCTGTCCCCATTTGAGGAGGCCACGAGGATGGTGAGCAGTGACAGTGCATGCATCAGTGACACTGTCCCCCTTGTCCACCTGTTGGAGCACACGCTGCGTGGAATAATGGACAGGGCACTTGAGGCAGAACATAGGCAGGAAGAGGAGGACTTCCTTAGCTCTCAAGGCCCCCTTTATCCAGACAGTGTTCCTGCGTGCCCGCCGATCACACAGGAAGAGGACGAGGAGGAGGAGGAAGATTGTGTCAGTATGGAGGTGGAGCCTGGCACTCAGCATAAGCAGCAGTCCTTAAGGAATCAGCACCAAGAAACCCATGGACTTGTACGTGGCTGGGAGGAGGTGGCTGTGGACCATGTCGTCCTTAGTGACCCAGAGGACTCCGGACCGAATGCCTCAGCAAACCTACGCTGCATGGCCTCCCTGATCCTGCAAAGCCTGCGTAAGGATCCTCGTATTCGTGGTATCAAGGAGAAGGACCAATACTGGCTGGCAACCCTCCTTGATCCACGTTACAAGGGTAAGGTTGCGGACCTTATCTTGCCATTGCAGAGGGAGCAGAGGATGAAACATCTTCGGGAGGCCTTGCAGAAAGGTCTGTGCAACGCGTTCCCAGAGACTGGGAGGTTACAAACTCCTGTTTCTGGACAACGTGTTGCTGAGGCTTCGGTCAGTCAAAGAAGGAGCGGTGGAGAAGGTGGCCGTCTGACCGATGCGTTCAGACAATTTTTTGGTCCGCAGCCCCAAGGTATGATCGGTTCCAGCAACCATCGCCAGCGTCTGTTTTACATGGTGCAGGACTACCTAGGGGCAAGATCAGACTTGGACATCTTTCACACCGAAAATCCTCTGGGTTATTGGGTCTTGAGGATGGATCACTGGCCAGAGCTTGCGCAGTATGCAATTGAGCTACTGGCCTGTCCTGTATCCAGCGTTCTTTTGGAACGCACATTCAGTGCTGCTGGAGGCGTGGTAACCGATCACAGGGTGCGTCTGTCCACCAACTCGGTCGATCGACAAGACTCATAAAAATGAATCAGTCTTGGATCACCACCAGCTACCAAGCACCTGATGCTGATGTGACCGAATAATTTTTTTTGAAATCTCAGATCCCTTCAAAGACTGCCTATGCTGATGCTAAGTGACTATCCCTGAGTAATTATCCTCTTCCTCCTCAATCATCACGCTGATAGCTTGTAAGAACATTTTTGGTTCTGGGCGCCACCACCAGTGCCTAAGGCACAATTTTTCAGCCCCTGTTTAACAGGGGCGTGTAATTACAATTTTTGATGCAATGCTTTGCAGCAGGGCTCGTTCCTTCGTTCCAACTAGAGTGTCTGTGAGGGGTTGCAGTGTTGTGGCACCAGCACCAGTGCTTAAGGCCTAATTTTTCAGCCCTTGTTCAACAGGGGCATGTAATTACAATTATTGATCTAATATTTCACAGCAGGGCCCATTTCTGCACCCACCAAGAGCGAGTGAGGACTTACAGTGTTGTGGCACCAGCACCACCACCACCACCACCAAAGGCCCAATTTTTCTGCCCTTGTTCAACAGGGGCATGTAATTACAATTCTTGATCTAATATTTCACAGCAGGGCCCATTTCTGCACCCACCAAGAGCGAGTGAGGACTTACAGTGTTGTGGCACCAGCACCACCACCACCACCACTACCACCAAAGGCCCAATTTTTCTGTCCTTGTTTAACAGGGGCATGTAATTACAATTCTTGATCTAATATTTCACAGCGGGGCCCATTTCTGCACCCACCAAGAGCGAGTGAGGACTTACAGTGTTGTGGCACCAGCACCACCACCACCACCACCACCAAAGGCCCAATTTTTCTGCCCTTGTTCAACAGGGGCATGTAATTACAATTCTTGATCTAATATTTCACAGCGGGGCCCATTTCTGCACCCACCAAGAGCGAGTGAGGACTTACAGTGTTGTGGCACCAGCACCACCACCACCACCACCACCAAAGGCCCAATTTTTCTGCCCTTGTTCAACAGGGGCATGTAATTACAATTCTTGATCTAATATTTCACAGCAGGGCCCTGTGAGGGCTTACAGTGTTGTGGCCACAACAACACCTAAGGCCCAAATTTCTGCTGAGTACATAGGGCAGGCCCCTACTTTCAAACATCTAACTTACAAATGACTCCTACTTGCAAACGGAAGGAGACAACAGGAAGTGAGATGAAATCTACCCCTAGGAAAGGAAATTCTCTCCTGTAAGAGTTAATATGGGAAAAAACATTTCTCCTTTCCACTGATGCTTTCCAATCGTTGTTCCACAAAAAAACTCAAATTTTTAAAAAACATTTGTCATTGGGACAAAAAGTGAGGTGAAATCTTCTGAAGAGGAGGAAAGACAGCAAAACAAATGTCACAGGGGTGATAACCCTTCCCTATGTTTTCCAAAAAGCTTAAAAAAGATGTTTTGGCTGGAGCTAAACACATTAAAAATGTACCAGTTCAAAATTACAAACAGATTCTACTTAACAACAAACCTACAGTCCCTGTCTTGTTTGCACCGCCTGTATACTGCTGTTCAGAGTATATAGGGCCTGGTGGCCCCACACCTTTCCTTATTTTAATTTGGGTGCAGGGTTCCCCTTAATATCCATACAAGACCCAAAGGCCCTGGTAATGGACTGGGGGGTACCCATGCCGTTTGTCTCACTGATTTTCATCCATATTGCCAGGACCCGACATTACATTAAACCCGCAAGCAGTTTTAAATGAGATTTTTCGTTTAAAAATGACATTTGGTGCAGGGACTGTTCTAAACATGGGAAACACGCGCCACTTTACAGGCATACTATAGACACCCCCCAGGTACGATATTTAAAGGAATATTTCACTTTTTTTTTTTACTTTAAGCATCATTAAAATCACTGCTCCTGAAAAAACGGCCATTTTTAAAAGTTTTTTTTGCATTGATACATGTCCCCTGGGGTAGGACCCGGGTCCCCAAACCCTTTTTAGGACAATACCATGCAAATTAGCCTTTAAAATGAGCACTTTTGATTTCGAACTTTCGAGTCCCATAGACGTCAATGGGGTTCTAACGTTCGTGCGAATTTTCGGTCCGTTCGCAGGTTCTGGTGCGAACCGAACCGGGGGGTGTTCGGCTCATCCCTACTGACAAGTAATCCAGTAGACATATTGAAGGGATTTGAATTCCCCTTGGGGCAGGACCCAGGTCCCCAAACACTTTTTATGACAATAAATTGCATATAAGCCTTTAAAATGAGCACTTTTGATTATTCATGTTCGGGTCCCATAGACTTTAACCGTGTTCGCGTGTTCAAACAAATTTTTTGCCTGTTCACATGTTCTGGATGCGTACCGAACTGGGTGGTGTTCGGATCATCCTTACTGGGGATGCTAGTATAGATCTAATCAGATCAGATATCGATCCAGACACTATACTACTAAGGGAGGGGTATGGAGCGTGCGTGGGTGTTAGAGCTACTGGCACTATTTTGACACTGACTGGGGTGACGCAGACCCTGACTGATGTTAAAACCTAACTGATATCACCGCCGGGCAATTAGGGGGTTAAACCTTTATTGGGTAATATACGGCGGGTGCCCTAATGCTATAAAAAAACAAACTAACTAACCAGCGTCACCAGTAACACTAATACGGTGATCACTGGTGACAGGGGGTGAAAGGGTTAACTAAGGGGCAATCAGGGGGTTAAAACCTTTATTAGGTAGTATATGGGGGTACCTGACACTATAAAAATCTGACGGTGAAACAAATCAACTAACTGGCTAACTATCATCACCCGTGACACAAATACAGTGATCGATTAGTGACACTGGTGACAGGGGGTGAAAGGGTTAACTGGGGGGTGATCAAGAGGTTAGGAGGGTAACCTAGACCTAACGGGGGCTACTACTAACTGCCCTAACACTTATTTCAGTCACAGATGACACCAATGCAGTGATCAGTGAAAAATCTGAAAACTGCAATTAGTGACACAGTGACAGGGAGTGTAGGGGTTAACTGGGGGGGGTGATTGGGGGTGATTGGGGGTTGCAAGTGTACTTGTGTGTACTGGTGTTAGTGTAGTGTTTGTGCAACTCACAGTTAGATGTTATCTCTCCTCTCACTGGAATCAAAAAGACTCCACAAGGAGAGATGACATCACTTCCTCCTGTCTGTGCTTACACAGACAGGGGAATGTTTCCATTCATTAGGAGAGATCACCAGGTCCAGATCAAATCATTGGTCTGGCCCTGGGAACTGATCAGTCCTCTAACGAATCCGACCACTGTGGGCACAGAGGGGTGCGATTGTGCCCACAGAGAGGGAGGGATGTACAGGCAGAGGCGTTGCTATGGGGGTGCGGGGGGTGCGGCCCGCACCGGGTGACACCCACCAGAGGGGTGACACCGGGGCCGCCGCTAAACACTACTATAGATTGCCTCGGAGCGGTGCGAGCAGGGCATCCTGCAGTGCGGGGGAAGCTGCCTATAACACTCCCCCTTCAGGTTAAGCTGTCACTCGGAGATCTCCAATATCTCCGAGGCAGCCGAAGTTGGTGGGCGGAGCTGGGGGTGTGGCCGCGCCGCCTCCTCCACTCCTCCCACAGACTCCTTCACACTGGCTGATCCCGCAGCTGAAGGAGATAGTGGACGGAGCTGGGGGTGTGGCCGCGCTGCCTCCTCCACTCCCTCTAGTTCATCTGCAGGAATGAGGCATGCTGTAAGTTACTGGACAGCACACTCTCACTGCATAGAGTCCTAACCTGCCCTGTGACACCCCAACCTGCTCTATACTACCCCAACATGCCCTGCGCCAGTCATCCAAACCTGCTCTATACCACCCCAACCTGACCTGTGTTACCCACACCTGCCCTATACCACCCCAACATGCCCTGTGCCACCCCAACCTGCCCTGTGCTACTCCAACCTGCCCTGTGCCACCCCAACCTGCCCTATAGCACTCCAACCTGCCATGTGCCACCCCATCTGCCCTATACCACTTCAACCTGCCCTGTACCACCCCAACTTGTCCTGTGCCATTTCAACCTGCCCTGTGCCACCCCAACCTGCCCTATACCACTTCAACCTGCCCTGTGCCACCCCATCTGCCCTATACCACTTCAACCTGCTCTGTACCACCCCAACCTGCCCTGTACCACCGCAACCTGCCCTGTACCACCGCAACCTGCCCTGTACCACCCCAATCTGCCAATATACCACTCTAACCTTCCAATATACCACAACCTGCCCTATACCACTCCAACCTGCCCTGTGCCACCCTAACTTGCCCTGTACCACCCCAACTTGTCCTGTGCCATTTCAACCTGCCCTGTGCCACCCCAACCTGCCCTATACCACTTCAACCTGCCCTGTGCCACCCCATCTGCCCTATACCACTTCAACCTGCCCTGTACCACCCCAACCTGCCCTGTGCCACCCCAACCTGCCCTATACCACTTCAACCTGCCCTGTGCCACCCCAACCTGCCCTATACCACCCCAACCTGCCTTGTACCACCCCAACCTGCCCTATACCACCCCAACCTGCCCTATACCACTCCAACCTGCCCCGTGCCACCCTAACCTGCCCTGTACCACCCCAACTTGTCCTGTGCCACTCCAACCTGCCCTGAGCCACCCCAACCTGCCCTATGCCACTCCAACCTGGCCTGTGCCATCCCAACCTGCCCTGTACCACCCCAACTTGCCTTTTACCACTCCAACCTGCCCTGTACCACCCCAATCTGCCAATATATCACCCATACCTTCCAATATACCACCACAACCTGCCCTATACCACCCCAACCTGCCACTATACCACCCTATACTACCCTAACCTGCCACTATATCACCCTACACTATAATTTACAGGGGCCGGTTTGGGGTGCGTCCCATGACCGTGTGCTACATGCAGGGTGCTGGGCAGCCTAGACATGAGGGGGGTGACACCATGTTTTACCGCACCAGGTGACACCAACCCTAGTGACGCCACTGTGTACAGGTATGCCCATTTGCCCACCTGTGAAATTCTGTCGATGTATATCGGCATGAGGCGGTCGGGAACCAATTAACTTGTAGCTCTAAGACCAATACTGTCTGTTCTTCAGGATCTGTTCTTCAGGATCTGAGCCTCTGCCTCAAATGAATCTGTGTAAGAAGTTTGAGAACAGTGATAAGGACTGTAACGACAGCAGGATTTATATGATTGTATCATCTCTGAGGAAAATTTTCAGTTTAGAAAGTAGATGATGACCATAAATGACTAAGTAAACCTATTATCATCCTTCTGGAATAAAAGACACCAGATAAAGGCATTTTCAGACAGAATATTGTGATCTCTGTGAAAGGTAATACATACCTGAAGGTTTCACACATTAATACTATATTTAATGGTAAGTCCACTTTAGTAACAAAAAAAGAACAAGCTTGTTCATATAAAGCTGGGTCATATAAAAAAATAAACACTGATTTAATTATAAAGAAATACAGTAATTAAAAATACAGTAATTGTTTACTTTAAATGATATGGAAACAAATTATAGCTATAGTTATGAACAAAGTAATACAACTTAAACTAGGAAACTGCAAAATTATCTTTATTTACCATCAACTAGAAATATAAAGATATATGATAATTGAATAGGTCTTAGCCAGTTGTGGATTTTATTAACATACACAGAGAATATGTTAACGTTCATTAGGAAATAGCAATTCATGCAAACATCCGCACTGTTCATGCACATTTAAAGCTTCATTAGTTGTTGGTAATAAACATCTCCTCATGAGAATAGTTCTTGTTAAACAGACAGAAATTTCCTGATATTGGAGAAATTGTTGGAAAGAACAATGTCTGTGTGAAAAATAATTGCTGATATTGTCAATTAACTGTTATCAGTCTCAAGTAAGCAAAAGCAATGTTTACATTTTGGAACAACATTAATTCTTTTCACACTTTTGCAGACAGCGATGCCATTGATTATGGGACTGCTAAGGTTTAAAAAGAGAAGAAAACATCAGGCTCATTTTGTGGATGCTGTCACTTAAAAATCACCAATTCTGCAGTAATAATCATAATGCTGTGAAGGAGGATACAGTATGTAAACACTGTACTATGTTCTTGGTGTTAATCAAGGCAACAAACCAACTGTCTCATTGTGTGAATGTTGTCACTTAAAATGCTGTAAAGCAGTATGTGGAAGGAAATAGACATGGCTTTTCCATTTAAACCATTAGTGTTAGATTAAATAATATCTTAGTCATTTGTGTCTTCAGTGGTAGGTGATGTCCCCTTTGAAGAGAGAGAGTAAACAAATATGTTTTACATTGTTTTAAAGCACATATTAGACTTTTTTTGGGACACTGTTTTTAAAAGAAGCATGCTTATGTTTCTATTATGCCTTTTTCATGAACTTTTGAACAACACTGCATTGCACTGTGACAGCTATACCTTCATGACTTTGATTGTAACTGTACCTGTCCCTCTGTGAAAGCATAGTAACAGCTGAAGCTAGAAGGATTGTTTGTAAATAACTTTCTATGATCATCATAAATGCTGGTCATGGTGTTCATATGATCTTGAAACATGCTAATGATTCCTGATCATTAGGAAAAGATCAGTGCTGTCAGTCATAGCACAGACTTAGAACTATTAAAAATAAAATATAAAATACTAAAAATATAAAACAGCAGTTTAAGGACTTGTAAATATATATATATATATATATATATATATATATATATATATATATATATATATATATATATATATATATATAAACAAATACTGACCTAAAACCAATAAGCCATTATAGTTTACTTTTAAATATTAAGTAGATTTATATTTAAAGGATACGTTCACCTATTTAAAAAAAAAAAATATGATCATTTTTTGCAGGTAAAGTAATGTGTATTTACTATTTCGTTTTTGAATCCTGAAAAGCATTGCACCAGTGATTAGAAGATTGTTGTTACCATGCAGGTCTCCTGCAGGCTGTCAGTGTAAGCTGTCTGCCCATACATCGTACAGGTAGGTAGTTTCACACTGACAGAAAGAATCAAAAAACTACTAGAGCTATAAAGGGAAAAAGCCTAAAAAAAGAAAATGAATGCAGCCACCACAATAAGTAAACTTTTTATTAGAAAAGTACGCAGTATAGCAGTTAGAGGGTCAGCACGACAGCCAAGCAACTAACATTTTCAGACAGACAGGTCAACAATGACATCCTCCATGTTTGTTTCCTGATAGGTGTGAGATAAGATATAAGTCACATAGGAAAAGTAATGTTTTATTGGGTCAACTGAACTAGTAAAAAGCAATCATCTGTGTAGTGTAACCATAATTAGCTGATAAACAATACTTGTGTTAGTCTTACTGAAAAGAAGAGAGCTAATATACATATTATTATTCTAAAGCTGGAACAGTCAGAAACTTAATCAAAAGTGTGATGAAGATATTGGTGAATTTTAGATTTAAATGTGTTATCACACACATCCAGATTCTCTGAGGAAAATGAAGTGGAGAATCTGGATTCTCCAGATTCTCCACTTCATTCTGTATCTCTTCATTACTAGGCCATTGTTCAGTTTTCAGTGCTGTAATAGTTTGACTGGTCATACAGCACTTCACCCAGATGAATTCTACATAATTTGATACAGATAGAGATTTCTTTTGGTGGTAGTTAAAAAAAACAATGATTTTTTTCCTTGCTATATGTACAGTATATGGAGAAAAAGGACCACATTTAAAAAAAAAAAAAACTGATTGTGTTATGATCTCTTATAAAACCTTTGAAATAAAAAATGCCAGAACAATATGAATCCCTTCACAATCACTTCGTTATGTAAAGTATATACCCAAAGGTAATTTGTTTATTTTTTATTTTTTGCTTGTTTTTGGAAATGCTGCTGCTCCCCTCAATGATTAAATGTCCATTCATAAAATCAGCCTTCCTCCCCTTCCTCTATTGTGAGAGGAAAGGGAGGTCTCCTAAATGTAATCAGCACAGTTTATATAGCTAAAAAATGTGTAAAGCGCTAGGTATCAGCAAAAACCCCTAAAATACATCAGGTGTCTACTAAGAGACCCTAAAAACTTGCATAAATATCCAAAATACAAATACAAAATGTTATACAAAATAATATATTGTGTATTATCCCAACATAATGCCTTTTAATGTCTACCAAAGTTCAAAAAACAATTAAACAGCTAAAGGGGCAGCTGCCATCTCCATCACACTCTTTGAAAGTGTTCAACACTATTCATGCAATAAAAAATGCTCTTCAAAAGGTGCTCTTCAGTGGCTCCATTCCTTCTCCCTATACACTAATTCTGCGTACACATGATCGGAAATCCTGTATTTTTTTTCCGACGGATGTTGGCTAAAGCTTGTCTTGCATACACACGGTCACACAAATGTTGTCGGAAATTCCGATCGTCAAGAACGCGCTGACATACAACACTTTCAATGGCACTATAAAGAGAAAGTTCAATAGCCAGTGCACCACCCTTTGGGCTCCTTCTGCTAATCTCATGTTATTAGAAGTTTGGTGAGAGACGATTCGCAATTTTTAGCCTTGTGCTTTTCAGTTCGTTACTGCTCTTCAGTTTGTGCTTGTGGGTTCGTATCTGTTCTTCAGTGCGTGTAGTCATTTTGCATCTGGTTTTCAGTGTGTATTTTTATACTACGTATTTGATTTGCAGTGCGTTCTTGTCCACTCGTTTCTGATTTTTAGTGCGTTCTTTTAGACCGTTCTGACCAGCCAACCGTTTTGAAGCCATGTTGAGGGTACATACTCATTGTACAGTTCGTGCTGTGAAGGGGCTTGGTGTTGGGGTTCTTACTTTGACCCAAGTCCAGTACAGGAACAGGGTGAGGAGGAGTTCATGGATGAAGAATTGGTTGCTCCAGTGTGACCAATTCTCTCATATGTCTTTGTTGCGGGAGACCAGTGAGAATAATCCTGATGATTTCAGGAATTATCTCCGGATGACGGACCCTGTTTTTCACCATCTGTTGGCTTTGCTGTCCCCTTATATTACCAAGCAGCGCACCTGCATGCGGCAAGCCATCACTCCCGAGCAGAGGCTCGTCGCCACCTTGCAGTACTTGGCGATGGGGAGAAGTCTGCAGGACATCAAGTTCTCGACAGGCATCTCCCCCCAGTCTCTGTGAATCATTATTCCAGAGACCTGTTCTGCCATCATTCAGGTCCTGCAGAAGGACTATATTTGGGTAAGTTTTATCCTTTAACATCACATTATATGTATTTAAATAAATGTATTTTTAAAATAAATTTGTATTTAAAAATGAAAAAATTTCCTTTGATTTACTGCTTGTGTTTCTTTTAGCTGTCTCCTAGGTTCTCCCATTTTCTTCAATAGTTCCAACGTAATTTCTTTGATACATGAGGTGACAATCTCTTCTTCAGCTAACTATTATTTATGTTGTGGTTCTGCTACACCAGGGTTTCTCAACTCCAGTCCTCAAGGCGCCCCAACAGGTCATGTTTTCAGGATTTCCATTATTTCGCACAGGTGATTTGATCAGTTTCACTGCCTTAGTAATTACCACAGCTGTTTCATCTGAGGAAAATCCTGAAAACATGACCTGTTGGGGCGCCTTGAGGACTGGAGTTGAGAAACACTGTGCTACACACACACCTTCTTTTTGTTATTAATGTATGTAATGCATTAATGATAATAATATTCATCATTTTCAGCACCCTGAATTAATTTTTTGGAGTGACGATAATGGCCTGATTGATGCAAATTATAAAGCACTGTCGGTGTTATTTACTAAAGGAAAAACCACTTTGCACTACAAGTGCACTGCAAAAATGCACTTAAAAGTGCACTGAAACTGCACTGAAAGTGCACTTGTAGTGCAAAGTGGATTTGCCTTTAATAAATAACCCCCATTGTCACTGTCAACGTAAGCAAAAAACTGCTATTGAGCCATACATTGTTGAAAAATTTTTTTTTTACTCTGTGCACATTCACATGTGCGTTTAGAAAAGGGTTTTTTCAAACCAACATATTTTTTGGATTTTTTTTTTTTGGGACAGTAGAAATATCCTTTTTTGTGGCAAACAGGCATGTTTTTCAAAACATAAAACAATACACAACTCAGGAACTTACAAAGTTCATTGTTGATAAATTGAAGGCAATATCAGACATTAGTATGTCCAAACTGTGTTGATATTGCCTTCATCGGATGGGGTGATGTCACCCCTGTGAAAGCCAAATTTTGAAGATGCACACAAATTGAGAGTCAAAATGGGGATTTCCCTCCTGATCCCATGCCTAAGGTCAACATGTGCAAGCTCCCATCATGGGGGATCAATGGACATGTTTCAGGGGTACAACCCCTTCCTCTCACCGACTTTAATTGCAAGGAAGGGGTTGCACCCACAAAACACTGACCTTGATATCCCGTGATGGCAGATAGCACATGTTGACACACTGTGTGCATCTTCAAAATTTAGCTTTCAACATGTTTTTAGAAAAGATATAATAAAAATTAAAAATGTTTAAAATTTTGGTGTGTTTATATTCTGCCTAAAACATCAATGATGTTTTTGAGTCTTTTTTCCTCATCATTGATGTCTTCCTTGATCTTCTGTAAATCTGGATTGCACACCAAGATCTCCCTGATGAGGACGTGTGCACTTGCACTTGTGAAATGAGATTCTTCTTCCACAACATCCACATCACCTAAAAGAAAAAAACACACCATGTATTATAAATATGCAGGCATACATTGATTACCTGAAGCAGTGGTCTCAGACACTCACCTGTTGTGGTCACTATTTTGCCCCATTCATAAACCTCTCTTTCCTCCACATCCTCAGGTTGTGGTTTTGGGATTTCCCCTTCTGAAGGAAGTTGGGGATTCTTTTCTCCCCTATGTGAATAAAATAAAGGTATACTTAGCACACACATAATTGAGGCAAGAAATAGGAATATGAAACATTGCTTGAAGTGTCGTACAATTGTCGGTTTTGGCAGAGTTCCAAGCAGAAGACATTATTTTGTCCCTTTATTAAAACTGAATACTTACCTTTTTGGGTAAAGTTTCACACATGGAGACACCCCTAATATCCACTGGAGCACCTGTGTGAGACAAAAGTTTGTTCTGGTGTCCCACACTAGTGCTCCTGCGTCCAGATGTGTAGACACCCCTAATATCCACTGGAGCACCTGTGTGGGTCAAAAGTTTGTTCTGGTGTCCCACACTAGTGCTCCTGCGTCCAGATGTGTAAACAGCTGCTGAGTGTCCTCTCCTTACACTGAATCAAGTTTGCATTTCATTCTATGTCAGGACCTTGGTAGGAGACTGAGTTGCTGAGAGGGCTCCCCTTGCGGCCGAGTGCAGCACAACCCTGAATATGGTACAGGGATGTGGTGCTCACAGAAGCACGGGTTGCCTGGAAGTAGGAGCCGGTGTTGGTGGCTTGATAGAGAAAGTCCGTAGAGGCAACGTGCTTAGGATCCAAGGAGGGGACCAATGGAAGTCCAATAGGAAAATCAGAAGCCAGGCCAGGGGGTCAAACACAGTAAGCAGTCCGAGAATCAAAGCGACAAGTCCAGGTACAGGAGACAGAGGAATGTGGAGTCCGTTTAGCCAAGCCGGGGTCAGATGCAGGAAGCAGGCAGGGAGAGTCAGAAGCAAGCCGGTTGAATAAGCCAGGAGGTCCAGAGGAGTCGATAACAAGCCGGGTCGGTACACAGGAAGTCAGGACAACAGGAAGTCAGGACAACAGGAAACACAATCACAGGAACACAGGAAGAGCTGACGATAATCCAGCAATGTGGCACCATCAGTGGGACGTTTAAATAGACAAGGTGTAGTATCACGTCGTACGCACACCGTTCCGTTCGTGCGTTCGTAACATCGCGACGTTGCTACGCACGTGCATTCGTCCGAATGTGGCGCCAGGCGTCCGCCTAGTAGAAACATTGCACACCCGTGTGCGTTGATGCGCGTTAGCGCGGCCTTGCCTGTGCTGGTTTGCTAGCCTTTTTCCCTGACAGTGCCCCCCCCCCAAGGGGCAGCCTCCGGATGCCTAAATGTGCCCATTGTTCGGGGTACCTACTGCGAAATCTCTGAATTAGCCTAGGAGCGTGTACATAACTTGCGGGCTCCCAAGAGTTCTCTTCTGCAGAATACCCCTTCCACTTGACTAGAAATCGAATTGTCCTACCTCTCCGACGACAGTCAAGCATAGATTCAACTTCAAATTCTGCTTCATCTCCAACCTGGACCGGAGGTGGGGGCACTTCTTCTCTCCCTGGAAAAGGACTAGAAACAACATGTTTAAGAAGTGACACATGAAAAACAGGATGGATCTTGAAAGATTCGGGTGAAGTGAGTTCAAAGGCTACAGGGTTGATTTTGCGTTTGATCTCGAAAGGACCCAGGAACTTGGGTCCCAATTTCCGAGATGGGCATGGTAGCTTGAGATTTATAGATGAGAGCCAGACCTTGTCCCCTATCTTAAAGGTAGGGCTCGCTCTTCTCTTCCTATCGTACTGCTTCTTATATTCTTCTTGGGCCTTCTTCATGGTATCCTGGAGTGTCTGATAATTATTATGGATGAAATCCACTCTGTCCTGAACCGCCGGTACTGAAGATTCCGGAATGACGTTGGGTAGGAATGAGGGGTGGAACCCGTAATTCGCCCAGAAGGGTGATTGGTTGGTAGAAGTGTGTATTGAGTTATTATAAGCAAATTCTGCACAAGGTAATAGTTGAATCCAGTCGTCTTGAGAAAAGGAACAGAAGCACCGCAGATACTGTTCCAGCGTTTGGTTGGTCCTTTCGGTCTGACCGTTACTCTGTGGGTGGTAAGCTGTGGACAAACACATTTCAATAGAAAGTAATTTGCAGAGGTTTCTCCAAAACCTAGAAGTAAATTGTACCCCTCTATCTGATACGATGTTATTTGGTAATCCGTGTAGTCGAACAATTTCCTTAATAAAGATTTTTGCTGTATCTAAGGCAGAGGGGGTACCTTTCATAGGTAAAAAATGTGCCATTTTGGACAGGCGGTCTACTACCACCAAGATGGTAGTAAATTCTTCTGAGGGGGGTAAATCCACGATAAAGTCCATGGAAATCTTCCTCCATGGTTGTTCTGGGACTGGCAATGGTCTTAACAAGCCCCAAGACCTGGCGTTGGATCCTTTGTTCCGTTGGCAGATGATGCAGGAGCTGACATAGGTTTTACAATCAAGTTTCAAAGTGGGCCACCATAGGGACCGCTGAACTAGCTCAGTTGTTTTTCGAACCCCAAAATGACCAGCTAGCTGATGGTCATGAAAGGTCTTCAATACTTGTAATCTGGCTTGCTGGGGAACGAAAATCTTATCTTGGTGCCATAGGAGTCCCTCTTGGCTTCTCAGGGAGGAGACTTCCGCTTCAGTACACTGACTAGAGGCCTGCTCAATAGAGGATCTTAGGTCGGGTTGGATCAGTAGGAAGTTTTGGGGAGACAAAATTGTACTAGGTGCAATTTCTTCAGGAGTGTCCGGAAACATCCGGGATAAGGCGTCCGCCTTTCCATTCTTCGACCCTGGGCGATAGGTTAAGTGAAAATTAAACCGAGAGAAAAATAGTGCCCATCGAGCCTGTCGGGGTCTTAGGCGTTTGGCCGTACGGAGATATTCTAAGTTCTTGTGGTCCGTAAAAATCAGGATGGGATGAGTGGCACCTTCCAGGAGATACCTCCATTCCTCGAGAGCTGTCTTGATTGCCAAAAGTTCCCGATCCCCCACATCGTAATTCCTCTCAGGAGGGCTCATTTTCCGTGTGGAAAAGGCCACGGGATGCAGCAGTGCTTTGGGACCCTGACGCTGAGATAGAATCGCCCCTGTGGCGACTTCTGAGGCGTCGACTTCCAGGACGTAGGGTAGAGCAGGGTCAGGGTGTTGCAGAATTGGGGCAGAAGTGAAGAAGGTCTTAAGCTGATCGAAGGCGGACTGTGCTGCTGCTGACCACTTAAACTTGGTATGTTGGCGGGTTGTCTGAGTAATAGGTGCTACAATGGTGGAGAAATTCTTTATAAACCTTCTGTAGAAGTTGGCGAAGCCAATGAATCTCTGTACACCCTTCTTGTCAGAAGGGGCTGGCCAATCAAGGATGGACTTTACTTTTTGAGGATCCATGGCGATTCCACCTGTGGTGATGATAAGACCCAGGAATTGAATTGAAGTTTTTTCGAAATCGCACTTTTCAGATTTGACGAATAACCCATGGGTTCTGAGGATGCTCAGTACCTTCTTCACGTGTATTCTATGGAGTTCCAGAGTGGCAGAAAAAATAAGAATGTCGTCAAGGTAGACAACAACAAAATGATCTAAATGTTCCCGGAAGATGTCATTTATGAAATGCTGAAAGGTCGCCGAGGCATTGCACAACCCAAACGGCATGACTAGGTACTCAAAATGTCCAAATCTTGTTCTGAAAGCCGTTTTCCACTCGTCCCCCTCTCGGATGCGGACGAGATTATAGGCACCACGGAGGTCGAGTTTGGTAAAGATGTGTGCTGTGCGGAACCTTTGAAAAAGCTCAGGGATGAGCGGGAGTGGGTAGCGGTTCTTAAGGGTAATTTTGTTTAACTCCCTGTAGTCCACACATGGTCTCAGTGTCTTGTCCTTCTTCTCAACGAAGAAGATACCGGCACCAGCAGGGGAAGAAGAAGGACGGATAAAACCTTTTTCAAGATTCTCATCAATATATTGTCTCAAGGTCTCAAGCTCAGTCTCGGAGAGGGGGAATATACGACCAAAAGGAATAGTAGCTCCTGGTAGTAACTCGATGGGGCAGTCATAAGGACGGTGTGGCGGTAAGGTGTCTGCTTTCTTTTTATCAAAGACATCAAGAAATTCCAGGTAAGCTTCTGGTACATTAGGATCCGGACTCGGTGTGGATTGTACAGTCAGGCAACTGGAAAAGTCCTGGAATTCGGGGGTCAAACAATGTTGTTGGCAATAGGGAGATGTAAGGAGTACCTCCTTCTTGGACCAATCAATCTGAGAATTGTGTGCTTGTAGCCATGGGATTCCCAGGATGACCGGGAACATAGGGGAACTTAAGACATCAAATCTGAGAAACTCCTGATGACCAGAATTGGTAGCGGTAAGAATAGGTATGGTTTCCTGGGTGACATGACCCGAGCTTGGCAAGGAGCCGTCAGCCAGATGAACTGTTAGTCTCTGTTCCTTATAGTTTAACGGAATAGCTAGATCTTTAGCCAAGGCCAAGTCCAAGAAGCAACTACACGCCCCGGAATCCAGTATTGCTTGGAGGTGGATCTCCTTACCTGCCACTAGCAATGTAACAGGAAGTGAGATATGGGCAGAGGAAGACCTGGATACTTGAAGGTGAGTACGGAGGGTCGGTTTTCTTGGTCTTATGGGGCAGTAATCTATGAAATGTCCTGATTCCCTGCAGTAGAAGCAAAGTCTCGCTTGCCGGCGATAAAGTCTCACCCCAGGAGTTAATGCTGGATGGAACATGCCGACTTGTAAGGGAGCTGATGCAGACTGAACTTGGGGCAGGTTCTGAGTGGAGCAAGAGGCCTGGTCACGTTCACCCTGACGTTCCCGTAAACGTCTGTCAAGCTGAATAGTTAACTGGATGAGATCTTCAAGTGTGGCCGGACCCTGTAACCTGGCTAACTCATCCTTGAGGGCCTCTGATAACCCCATTCGATATTGGTATTTTAATGCTGCCTCATTCCAACCAGAATCCATGGACCATGTGCGGAACTCCACTGTATAGTCCTCCGCAGGGCGCTGACCCTGACGGAGGGAATGTAGATTTGCTTCGGCAGTGGCTACCCGTAGGGGATCATCATATAACCGAGCCATGACTTCAAAGAACTGATCCATAGTGTTGATGGAGGGGCTGCTTTGTTCCAACAGGCCATGGGCCCAGGTCTGTGGCTCACCACGTAATAGGGAGATAGTGAACCCCACCTTGACTGTTTCACTGAAAAAAGTCTGTGGTTGCAAGTCGAAGTATAAGTAGCAGGAGTTTTTAAAAGACCTAAATTTTCTTCGATCGCCACGGAAACATTCTGGCGTTGGGACACGTGGTTCTGGAGGGACCATGATCCCAGCAGCTGCCGCTGGAGGTGGACCTTGAACCGAGGAGGAGGATGACTCAGGTAGGTGCTGCAGACGTTCCTCCAACCGGAAGTATTCCTCCTGAAGCTTCTGAATGACTGGGGTAAAGGCCGTGATTTGCTGGAGAATGGCCTTCATCGGGGAGTCACCTCCGTCGGTCTCTTACATGGCTGGCTTATACTGTCAGGACCTTGGTAGGAGACCGAGTTGCTGAGAGGGCTCCCCTTGCGGCCGAGTGCAGCACAACCCTGAATATGGTACAGGGATGTGGTGCTCACAGAAGCACGGGTTGCCTGGAAGTAGGAGCCGGTGTTGGTGGCTTGATAGAGAAAGTCCGTAGAGGCAACATGCTTAGGATCCAAGGAGGGGACCAATGGAAGTCCAATAGGAAAATCAGAAGCCAGGCCAGGGGGTCAAACACAGTAAGCAGTCCGAGAATCAAAGCGACAAGTCCAGGTACAGGAGACAGAGGAATGCGGAGTCCGTTTAGCCAAGCCGGGGTCAGATGCAGGAAGCAGGCAGGGAGAGTCAGAAGCAAGCCGGTTGAATAAGACAGGAGGTCCAGAGGAGTCGATAACAAGCCGGGTCGGTACACAGGAAGTCAGGACAACAGGAAGTCAGGACAACAGGAAACACAATCACAGGAACACAGGAAGAGCTGACGATAATCCAGCAATGTGGCACCATCAGTGGGACGTTTAAATAGACAAGGTGTAGTATCACGTCGTACGCACACCGTTCCGTTCGTGCGTTCGTAACATCGCGACGTTGCTACGCACGTGCATTCCTCCGAATGTGGCGCCAGGCGTCCGCCTAGTAGAAACATTGCACACCCGTGTGCGTTGATGCGCGTTAGCGCGGCCTTGCCTGTGCTGGTTTGCTAGCCTATTTCCCTGACAGTCTAGTTAAAAACCCATCTAGACAATAATGTATTAAACTTCTTTTAATAGTAATAGGCCTGAACAAATGTAGTTAACCTGCACCTGGCAAAAACATTGTATTAGTGGGCGAACAAACAAATGATTACTGTGCCCATGAACCTGAAACTTGCCATTTTAAACTGTACAACAGTAAAGAAAAGCACATGGAGCAGCATGAACCTAATAAGAAGAATAAGAACACATGACAACATACTCACTTTTTTGCAGCACTCCCTTGATTCTTCTGTACTGATCCTGCTCCTTCAATCTGAGGTCTGACCATCATTTCCTCAGTTGATCCTTCAATCGACATACCCCAAAATTCTTCTGCAGACTTTTCACAATTTTAGTCATGATCTTGGCCTTTCTGACATTTGGGTTTGGGTAAGGTCCATGCTTCCCGTCATAGTCGGCCCTCTTCAAGATGTCCACCATCTCCACCATCTCACTAAAGGACATATTAGAGGCCTTAAATCTCCTTCGGGATCGGGACGTTCGTGGCTCTGGGCTTTCGTCGTTGCTGCTCTCTGCTGATCTTGTCTCTCTGCCATGTGCTCTCCCACTGCGCTGAAAGACAAGGGGCTGCAGCCCTACAGTCACCTACAGAGCTTCAGTGGCTAAGCCAAAGAAAAAACAAAAGTTTTTCCCAACCAAAATGATCCTGCCATTAACCCAACCTGCCTCCACACCAACCAATCTGTCCCAGCTTGAAGTTCCGGCACCAGTATCCCAGCCTGAAGTGCCAGAGTTCAAGCCCAAAGTGCCAGAGTTCCAGCCCGGAGTGCCAGAGTTCCAGCCCGAAGTGCCAGAGTTCCAGCCCGAAGTGCCAGAGTTCCAGCCTGAGGTGCCAGTGTTCCAGCCCGAGGTGCCAGAGCCAGCGTTCCAGCCTGAAGAGCCAGAGCCAGTGTTCCAGTCTAAAAAGCCAGAGCCAGCATTCCAGTCTAAAAAGCCAGAGCCAGCGTTTCAGTCTGAAGAGCCAGAGCTGGCATTCAAGTCTGAAGAGCCAGAGCTGGCATTCCAGTCTGAAGAGCCGGAGCCAGCATTCCAGTCTGAAGAGCCAGAGACAGCGTTCCAGTCTGAAGAGCCAGAGCCAGCGCTCCAGTCTGAAGAGCCAGAGCCAGCATTACAGCCTGAAGTCCCGGTGTCTGTTTCCTGGTCTGAGGTTGCGATGCCCGTTTCCCAGTCTGAGGGTGCGTTGCCCATTTCCCGGCCTGTGGAGCCTGCTGCCCAGCCTGATGTGTTCCTGTCTCACTGCCCAGCCTGATGTGTTCCTGTCTGCTGCCCAGTCTGATGGGCCTCTGTCTGCTGCCCAGCCTGATATGTCCCTATCTGCTGCTCAGCCTGATGTGTCCCTATCTTCTGCCCAGCCACTGTCTGCCGCCCAGCTTGAAGTGCCCATGCCTGCAGCCCGGCTTGAAGTGCCCATGCCTGCTGCCCAGCTTGATGTGCCCATGCCTGCTGCCCAGCTTGATGTGCCTGCTGCCCAGTTTGAGGTACCCAGCTTGATGTACCCGTGCCTGCTGCCCAGCTTGATGTGCCTGTGCCTGCTGCCCTGCTTGATGTGCCTGCTTGATGTCTGCTACCCAACCTGATGTACCTGTGCCTGCTGCCCAGCTTGATGTACCTGTGCCTGCTGCCCCACTTGATGCGCCTGTGCCTGCTGCCCCGCTTGTTGTGCCTGCTGCCCAGCTTGAAGTGCCTGCTGCCCAACTTAAAGTGCCTGCTGCCCAGCTTGATGTACCTGCTGCGCAGCTTGATGTGCCTGCTGCCCAGCCTGATGTACCTGTGCCTGCTGCCAAGCTTGAAGTGCCTGCTGCCCAGCTTGATGTGCCTGCTGCCCAGCTTGATGTGTTCGTGCCTGCTGCCCAGCCTGATGTACCCATGCCTGCTGCCCAGCTTGATGTACCCGTACCTGCTGTCCCACTTGATGTGCCTGTGCCTGCTGCCCTGCTTGATGTGCCTGCTGCCTCACTTGATGTGCCTGTGCCTGCTGCCCCGCTTGATGTGCCTGTGCCTACTGCCCAGCTTGAAGTGCCTGCTGCCCAGCTTGATGTTCCCATGCCTGCTGCCCAGCTTGATTTGCCCGTGCCTGCTGCCCAGCCTGATGTACCCATGCCTGCTGCCCAGCTTGATGTGCCTGTGCCTGCTGCCCCGCTTCATGTGCCTGCTGCCCCGCTTCATGTGCCTGCTGCCCCTCTTGATGTGCGGTGCCGGCTTCCCAGCTTGATGTGCCCATGCCTGTTGCCCAGTTCAATGTGCCTGCTGCCCAGCTCGATGTGCCTGCTACTCAGCTTGAGGTTCCTGTGCCTGCTACCCAGCTTCATGTACTTATTGCCCAAGCTGATGTGACTTTTCCCGCTGCCCAGCTTGATGCCATGGACTTTCCCCAGCAATGGCCAGTTGGAGCATACGGAGGTCGCTCCTTCGAGGGGGGTACTGTCAGGAGAGGTTCCCTCCGCTGGTAATATCTATCATTTGGCGTGCAGTACTGAGGTCCAACAGCAGGTGTCTCCTGGCAGGAACTGTCAGGAGAGCCTTTCCCTGCTGGTATTATGTGATCTTTTGGCCACAGTACTGGCGTCCACCAGTGGGTGGTTCCTGGCAGTGTGGGGCCGACATTACCTCTTGCAATCAGGCATCACCTGAGTCTAATTGAGATGTGTATAAATACCCGGCAAGTGCACACACACCTTGCCTTGGTATTGTCCTTGTGCCCTGAAATGCATTCTTTTTATCTGTTATCCTGATCCTGGACCTGAACCCTGATTCCTGTATCCTGAACCTGTTTGTATCTGTTCCTGTGTTCCTAGATCCTTGCCCTGCAGCCTGATTCCTTCCATCTTGTTTCCTGTCTGTTTATTCCTGGCCCCCTATCTGCTGATCTCCTGTTTATGACCCTGGCCTGGCTTGACTACGATTCTGGTACTGCCTTTTGCTATATATATATATATATATATATATATATATATATATATATATATATATATATACTGGTTGGTTTATTATCACTGTTTGGTTGTTCTGTTTGTTCACTCTGTATTGGTGATGTGCTCACATTTATATGCATTTACTTTAATAAACTTACTTACTTTCACCTATTTATATCTGGTTCACTCTGTCGCAGTCACACAGTTCTGGTCACATCTGGTTTATGACAGGCGGGGAATATACTATAAAGAAGGTTAGGGGTGGGCGGAGTTTCACGTATGCGCAGTGTATATAAAGCGTAACACGCGTGCACCGTATGTACGATCTGTGAGCGGAAGACGGAGTAGCGGAAGCGCCGATCGTTCTAACGAAGGTACAATTTTAACTTGGGGCATCAGTGGCCTATACTGCTTAGAGATTGAGGCCTATATTGGGACAAGATTATATGAGTTTAGCCTGACATTAGGGTTTGTCTTGTGTTGTGTCTTGCAGAGAAAATGGATTGATTCAACGATCATGATTTCCTCCCCAATTCATTGATTTGTACAGAGAGCTGCCCTGTCTGTGGCAAACAAAACACCCCTTTTATACAAATCGACTAAAGAGGAAGGTAGTGCTGGATAAATTGCTGGAATTTGTGAAGCCACAGATCCCCACGGCAGACATCAACTATTTGAAGTGCAAAATTGTTGGCATGAGGAGCACATATAATAGGGAGCACAAGAAGGTCCAGGATTCCCAGAAATCAGGAGCAGCAGCAGATGACATTTATGTACCCAGGCTTTGGTACTATAACAGACTGTGATTTCTGTCAGACCAGACTGAAATCAGGCCATCACTCTCAACCATTCCTTCCACTCTTCCTTCCACCCCAGCTGAGGCTTCCGATGTTCAACCTGGGCCTTCCACCCAGGAAGAAGATGTGGAGGAGCACAGCGTGAGTCAGGTATAGCATTGTTCAACATATTTCTCAAAATTGTGTGTGATTGATGAACAATAAACTAAAACTATGTCCCTTTTTTTATACATAGGAAATCCTCAGCCAGGAGGAGGCTGCAGAAAGTGGCAGCCAGGAGGTGGCAGGGGAAAGTGGCAGCCAGGAGGTGGTGGGGTAAGTGTCAGCCAGGAGGTGGTGGGGGTAAGTGGCAGCCAGGAGGTGGCCGGACCCAGTAGCCTGACCGAATCCCAGGTCTCTCCCCTCCACCTTCAACAAAAAAGGCCCAGGAAGGGGAGGAATGTGGAGGAGTCAGCACTTGGATTAATTTGGCAGGCTTCTGCGGCCCTCAGAACCCCCACCAATCTTCTGGGGGCCTATGCCTGCATGGCTGCCTACAAAATGCAGGAAATGGAGGTGGGCCAATGCCTCTTTTATGAGGAACTGATATATATGGCCCTAAATAAGGGGTTGAGGGGCGAAATCACAAGCAAAACCCACCTGTGTGAGTTGGACCATCCTCCTCCACTTCCCGCCACAACTCCAACACCAGAGCCAAAACCTGGAAGCAAGCGTGGAAGTAAGCATGTAAGGAAGACAAGAGAGTGAAGGTCTGGGTTCGGTCTGGTCTGGCAAAAGATGCAGGCTGTGGTAAGACCACAGCCTGGGGATATATATGTCATCTGCTGCTGTTCCTGATCTCTCGGAGTCCTGGACCGGATTGAGCTCCCTATTAAATGGACTCCTCAGGCTCCGAATTTAGCCTGTCAAATAGTTGATGTGTGCCCTGGGGTACAAAGGCTTCGCTAATTTCACCAGTTTATCCAGCGTTGCCTTCCTCTTTATTTTGTTCGGACATCTAATAAATGTATATTTTTTTTCCTAAATCATTGGCTATGTGTTATAATTAAAAAAGGACAGTTTGTTTTTGAGTAGGCAGGTACATTTCAAAAATACAATGTCAAATTAACAAGGGACACCAACACCAACCAATCTCTTTGAGGTTAAAAAATACAAGATAATAATGGTGTTGTGGTAACTTGACACACAAAATGAAAAAAAAGATTATAGAGATCACTAGAAAAAAAAAACAGGAGATCTTGAATTCCAAAAAAAAGGAGATTACTATAAACAAAAATTAAAAACATTATTCTGGAGATCTGGCGAAAAAACTAAAAATTTTATTCATGTGATCATAAGAAATAATAAAGAAATCAGTTTGTCAGAACAAAATGTGCAGCGTGACAAATGTGCTATCTCTATTACGAACGCTAGTTTTACCAGACCGAGTGCTTCCATCTCGTACTTGATTCAGAGCATGCGTGGAATTTTGTGTGTCGGAATTGTGTACATGCGCTTGGAAATTCTGTCAACGGATTTTGTTGTCGGAAAATTTGAGATCCAGCTCTCAAATTTTTGTTGTCGGAAATTCCGACAAAAAATGTCCGATGGAGCCTACACACAAGCTCACATCGAACATTTGTTGTCGGAAAATCTGATCGTGTGTTTACAGCATAAGACTCATCAGATATTTAGACCCTGGTGATACACAGGTCTCAATTTGCTTTTATGTTAAACCCAGGTTCTGTATCTCCACCATCCTTTAAGCCCTCTTATGCCACGTACACACAACCAGTTTGTTCGTCAGAATAAACTCCGATGATTTCTCTGATGGAACTCCGACGGAATTCCATTCCAGCAGTCTTGCCTACACACGGTCAATCCAAAGTCCGACCAAAGTCCGACCATCCAGAATGCGGTGACGTACAGCACGCACAACGGGACTAGGAAAAGGGCGTTCAATAGCCAGTAGCCAATAGCTTACGTCTCTTACTTGCTTCAGAGCATGCGTAATTTTTGTAAAGATAAAGAAAAAAGCAGTACAGCGCTTAAAATAAAATTATATAAACTAAATTAAGAGTCCAACATGAACCAATAGTAGACAAATGTCCAGTGATTCCTCCGGTGATTCAGGTGACAAGAACAAACGAAAGGTGACTATAGTGACACAAATGGACCTCCACCTTCAGTGACACCAGCTGCTCACCTCAATGGATGGACCCCTGAGTATATCAGTCAGGTCAAAAACAGCTGTTCCCTCACAGGGACAATACCACAGAAAGATAGCAACAGCAGCAGCAGCAGCCTGGAGATGTCAGCTCTCAGTAGTCAGCATACAGGCAGATGATCACATGTAAAAAATTCAAGAAAGGATCTAGTGCTCTCCGTATAATAATAAACCAATTTATTGGAAAATATAAGAAAGACACTCACATTGCAATGCACTGTGCCCCAGTGCGAAGGATATAGGTATAAATGGAGCGGATGTCCCAATGTAAGATGAACGAGCGGAGAGCGCGGGTGACGTCATGATCATAGCACGTGGATGCCGTACGCGTTACGTCCCTCAAAGTGGGCGGGACTTCATCAGCTGCAACGGCTAAGCGCAGGGACGCCACCTAAATGCAAACCTGCTCTTCCTAATCAACCAATGGGCACGACTGTGTATTCTTCTCTATGATAACCCAATCTAACTGCTCATAGCCAGGAACAGGAAGTGGCTTAATGAGCTCCTCCCGAACTACCAATGAGCTTGAATGCACCCGTCACTGTAGTAACCAGGGTCAAACAAACAAACCAGGAAGTCACTATCTTCATGAAATAGTCATGGGTATATATATAAAGCTAATATTAAAAGACAATGATACATTGCCACAAGAACATAACTAAGTATAATGTAAAATGTATAAATTATACACGAATGCATAATTGTAAAGGCAATGTGTTAACCCCATGCCTCCGCTCAACATCCCGGGTCATCCACTCCATTAATGCAAATTACATAAATTTAGTGAGAATTAAATGAAAAAACAAAGATTGCATATAAAACATTACATGAAAAACATTAATAAAAAATTAATAAAAAATATAAAATATTAATAAAAAATCATTAATAAAAAATCTTTTAAAACCAAAAAAAAAAAAAAACAAAAGAGTTGCTAACGATCGGAAATAAAACAGTTAACATCAAATTCGACGTTCAACCCCCCTGGAACAAGAACCTTAGTCTCGTGAATCCAGTGAGATTCTCTGCGACTTATTTGGCGCAGAAAGTTACCCCCCCTCCAATGTTTGTCAACTCTCTCTATACCCCAAAAGCTTAAACCCCTGGGGTTTTATATGCAATCTTTGTTTTTTCATTTAATTCTCACTAAATTTATGTAATTTGCATTAATGGAGTGGATGACCCGGGATGTTGAGCGGAGGCATGGGGTTAACACTGATTGCCTTTACAATTATGCATTCGTGTATAATTTATACATTTTACATTATACTTAGTTATGTTCTTGTGGCAATGTATCATTGTCTTTTAATATTAGCTTTATATATATACCCATGACTATTTCATGAAGATAGTGACTTCCTGGTTTGTTTGTTTGACCCTGGTTACTACAGTGACGGGTGCATTTAAGCTCATTGGTAGTTCGGGAGGAGCTCATTAAGCCACTTCCTGTTCCTGGCTATGAGCAGTTAGATTGGGTTATCATAGAGAAGAATACACAGTCGTGCCCATTGGTTGATTAGGAAGAGCGGATTTGCATTTAGGTGGCGTCTCTGCGCTTAGCCGTTGCCGCTGATGAAGTCCCGCCCACTTTGAGGGACGTAACGCGTACGGCATCCACGTGCTATGATCGTGACGTCACCCGCGCTCTCCGCTCGTTCATCTTACATTGGGACATCCGCTCCATTTATACCTATATCCTTCGCACTGGGGCACAGTGCATTGCAATGTGAGTGTCTTTCTTATATTTTCCAATAAATTGGTTTATTATTATACGGAGAGCACTAGATCCTTTCTTGAATTTTTTACATGTGATCATCTGCCTGTATGCTGACTACTGAGAGCTGACATCTCCAGGCTGCTGCTGCTGCTGTTGCTATCTTTCTGTGGTATTGTCCCTGTGAGGGAACAGCTGTTTTTGACCTGACTGATATACTCAGGGGTCCATCCATTGAGGTGAGCAGCTGGTGTCACTGAAGGTGGAGGTCCATTTGTGTCACTATAGTCACCTTTCGTTTGTTCTTGTCACCTGAATCACCGGAGGAATCACTGGACATTTGTCTACTATTGGTTCATGTTGGACTCTTAATTTAGTTTATATAATTTTATTTTAAGCGCTGTACTGCTTTTTTCTTTATGTTTATATGGGATTTGGTAAATTTAACCCTCAGTGTCACAGCTGCTGTGTAGCTAGGTTTTGGTCTGCGCTGGTTGATCTCCCTGTATATTGATCATGCGTAATTTTTGGTCTGTCGAAACAGCATACAGACGAGCGATTTTCCCGATAGGAACTGCGGAGTTCAGGTGGAAAGATTTAGAACATGTTCTATTTCTAGGTCTGTCAGAATTTTCAAAAGAAATGGTCCAATGAAGCCCACGCACGAGTGGTTTATACAATGAAACAATTCCGTCTGACTTTTCCTGTCAGACATTCCGCTCGTGTGTACGCAGCATTATGTATACACACCAGCTCAGGGATAAAAGGCCATGGACAAAATCATTATGCAACCAGTTTTTAATGAAACAAATGTACACTCACATGTTCCAGGTGCCTAATGCCCTGTACACACAGTCGGACATTGATTGGACATTCCGACAACAAAATCCATGGATTTTTTCCAACGGATGTTGGCTCAAACTTGCCTTGCATACACACGGTTACACAAAGTTGTTGGAAAATCAAATAGTTCTAAACGCGGTGACGTAAAACACGTACATCAGGACTATAAACGGGGCAGTAGCCAATAGCTTTCGTCTCTTAATTTATTCTGAGCATGTGTGGCACTTTGTGCGTCGGATTTGTGTACACACGATTGGAATTTCCAACAACGGATTTTGTTGTCGGAAAATTTTATAGCAAGCTCTCAAACTTCGTGTGTCGGAAATTCCGATGGAAAATGTGTGATGGAGCCCACACATGGTAGGAATTTCCGACAACAAGGTCCTATCACACATTTTCCGTCGGAAAATCCGACCGTGTGTACAAGGCATAAGACCCTGGATTTGACATACAAGCACAGTTAGACCCATGTATCATCTGGGTTTAAATGTTTGGTGACAAAAACAAGACATACCTGTGCTCAAATCCCAAAAGCTTGTACATGTATATATTCTACCAGGAGCTAAAAGGGTGTGGCCACATACTAACACTAAAAAATCTGTATGAACCCTCTGCACACTGCTATACACTCTTTCCAGTAAACTATGCAATGAAAAACAGGGATTTTTAGTTCAGACATATAAATGTCTGATGAGTCTTTTTTTTTTTTACATATACATATACATATTAACCAAAAAAGGAATAAAAAAAATAAATAATATCAAAACCAACATCCCTAAGCAGATATACAGTAACAAATAAACCAACAATAGCACTTATTGAATTTGTAAACTAAAAAATAATAATAATAGGAGGTTGGTACGGGTTGTGAATTAATACACCACCTTAATGAAAATTCATTATCAAAAAGAAAAAAAAAGAATAGTAACCTCCAAAATATGATATGTGAAAAATGCTTTAATTGTTAACCTATAATCCATGTAACTTGACTTATCTATTTTAGGATAGAAGAAACCTCTCTCCTGGCCCCTAACATTGCAGGTCAGGAGACAGAATCTCCCAAAAAAACAAAAACAAAAAAAAAGAGAGAAAGAAAGAGCCTACCCGCCCCCTCCCAATTCTCCTCCCTCCAACCTGGCCCACCCAACCTACAGTCAGGTCCATAAATATTAGGACATCAACACAATTCTAATATTTTTGGCTCTATACACCGCCACAATGGATTTGAAATTAAACGAACAAGATGTGCTTTAACTGCAGACTTTCAGCTTTAATTTGAGGGTATTTACATCCAAATCAGGTGAACGGTGTAGGAATTACAACAGTTTGTATATGTGCCTCCCACTTTTTAAGGGACCAAAAGTAATGGGACAATTGGTTGCTCAGCTGTTCCATGGCCAGGTGTGTGTTATTCCCTCATTATCCCATTTACATGGAGCAGATAAAAGGTCAAAAGTTCATTTCAACTGTACTATTTGCATTTGGAATCTGTTGCTGTCAACCCTCAATATGAGATCCAAAGAGCTGTCACTATCAGTGAAGCAAGCCATCATTAGGCTGAAAAAACAAAACAAACCCATCAGAGAGATAGCAAAAACATTAGGTGTGGCCAAATCAACTGTTTGGAACATCCTTAAAAAGAAAGATGGCATCGGTGACCCTGGTTAAGAAAACTCGCTTTATAACAGTTGGCCAGATCAAGAACACTCTCCAGGAAGTAGTGTCGATGTCCCAATATTTATGGACCTGACTGTATATGGGAATACAATCATTATATTGGGATGTACACGACCGCCAGGTGACCCTACACTCCTCCTCTCTACCGTAGAGAGACGCTGTCATAAATTCCATTGTCCTAATTTCATCTATCCTGGAAAACCAATGTTTCAGAGAGGGAGTGATCGTGGACTTCCACATGTCTGGGATACGTGCCCGGGCAGCATTCAACATTTGCGCTATCAATGTCTTTTTATAGTGCTTAACCACTTGCCAACCGCCCTATAGCCAAATGACGGCTGCAGGGTGGCTGGATAAGTCTGGGATCACGTCATATGACGTGATTCCAGAAAACTGCTCCCGCACGCCCCCTGGGGCGCGCACACGGGAACATCCGTGACCGCCGAGTCCAGAGGACCCGGCGCATCACAGATCACGGTAAACGGCCGCTGATCGCGGCCGTTTACCATGTGATCGCTCCGTCAAATGACGGAGCGATCACATGTAAACAAACCGGCATAATGTCATGATGCCGGTTCCTCCCTCCCCTCTCTGTACCGATCAGTACAGAGGGGGAGAGATCGGATGGGAGCCGCGCTGTGGGCTGGATGTGTAGTGCCCACAGCGCAGCTCAGTGACATGTCCAGTCACATCCATCCATCCATGCTCAGCCATCCCCCCCCTATAACCCTGTGCAATACTCTGCAACCCTGTGAAATACTCTGCAACCCTGTGCAATACTCTGCAACCCTGTGAAATACTCTGCAACCCTGTGCAATACTCTGCAACCCTGTGCAATACTCTGCAACCCTGTGAAATACTCTGCAACCCTGTGCAATACTCTGCAACCCTGTGAAATACTCTGCAACCCTGTGCAATACTCTGCAATGATCTTGTGCAATACTCTGCAATGATCCTGTGCAACCCTGTGCAATACTCTGCAATGATCCTGTGCACTACTCTGCAATGATCCTGTGCAACCCTGTGCAATACTCCGCCATGCCCCGCCATACTCCGCCATACCCCGCCATACTCCGCCGTACCCCGCCATACTCCGCCGTACCCCGCCATACCCCGCCATGCCCCGCCATACTCCGCCATACCCCGCCATACTCCGCCATGCCCTGCCATACTCCTCCATACTCCGCCATACCCGCCATGCCCCGCCATGCTCCGCCATACTCTGCCATACCCCGTCATACTCCGCCATACCCCGCCATACGCCGCCATGCTCCGCCGTGCCCCGCCATACTCCGCCATACTCCGCCATACCTGCCATGCTCCGCCATGCTCCGCTATGCCCCACCATGCCCCGCCATGCTCCACCATGCTCCGCCATGCCCCGCCATACTCCGCCATACCCGCCATGCTCCGCCATGCCCCGCCATACTCCGCCATACCCGCCATGCTCCGCCATGCCCCGCCATACCCCGCCATACTCCGCAATGCTCCGCCATGCCCCGCCATACCCCGCCATACTCCGCCATACCCCGCCATACTCCGCCATACTCCGCAATACCCCACCATACCCCGCCATACCCCACCATACCCCGCGATACCCAGCGGTGATTAAATACCACCAAAAGAAAGCTCTATTTGTGTGAAAAAAGGACAAAAAATTTATTTGGGTACAGTGTTGCATGACTGAGTAATTGTCATTCAAAGTGTGAGAGCACCGAAAGCTGAAAATTGGTCTGGTTAGGAAGGGGGTTTAAGTGCCCAGTGGTCAAGTGGTTAAGGGGCAGCTCATTTAAATACAAAAGATATCCCAGGGGGTCCGTACCAAGGTCAACTAAGGTCAATTGTTTAATCATGTTCCTCACTTCAATCCAAAATGATGTAATTAGAGGGCACAGCCAGAAAATATGTAATAGTGTCCCTGTCTCTTTATTGCAACGCCAGCATAACTTAGAGGTTTGCGGATATAGTTTATTGAGTAGGGCCGGAACCCTATACCACCTGACCAATAGCTTGTATCCCTGTTCTTGAAACCAGCTTGCTAAGGATGATTTGTGAGCCAGGGAAATAATCCTATTAATTTGCGGTCTTGTGAAAAAAAACTGAAGGTCCTCTTCCCAACGGCATATATATGAAGGAATTTGACCTTGTGTAGGCTCAATAATCTGTTTATACAGAAGAGACATATGTGGTACATGTTCCCCCGCCGCACATAGGCACTCAAAGGGTGGTAGTGGCCTAACATATAATTCTGCTTCTGGTAAAGACCTTAAATAATGTGACAGTTGAAAAGCAGACCAGGAGCTCAGGGGAGGCTGTGAAACAGTAGAAAGAACTTGGGAAGACATCCAGCCCTGCTGGGTAACAAAGTGCATGCATCTAGATATTTATCAAGTCAGGCAGACCAATACCCCCCGTGATTTAGGCAAAACCAACGAGTATTGAATTCTAGAGACTTTACTGCTCATCAAGATAATCAAGATAATTCCAAGCTCATTATATTCTGCAATACTATAAGTCTTTCTTATTTTCTTCTAACCACTGCGCCACATCAGGCGGGGAATTGAAAAATTAAGTTCCGCCAAGTGCTGACACCCACAATCGGGCCGGACACAACAATGCATACGCAATCTTGTGTTTCATTAGAGTGCGCTTGATCAGTATAAATTCAGCTCTACACTTCTGGAGACATGGCGAGAAATCAGGATAAAATGAGACCTTGACCCCATTGTACTTAATGTCCCCCATCTCTCTAGCCTTCTGTAGGAATGTCACCTTGTCATTGTATTTGAGAAGTTTCAGGAGTAGCGGTCTGGGGTAATCGCCCGTCTGGTAGGCTTTAGGGGGGACTCGGTGTGCTCTTTCAATCACAAATAGTGGTGAAAAGGTAGTGAGCCCAAAAATTTCCCCAAACCACCTCTCCAGAAATGTTATAGGGTTGAGGCCCTTGCTTCGCTCTGGCAGTCCTATCACTCTCACATTGTTCCTGCGACTTCTATTCTCCATTTCATTGAGTTTAGCCACCTGTATATCCATTTATTCCTTCAACCCTTTAATTTCTCGCCTCAGTGGGTATAAATCGTCCTCAACTGTATTTAATCTCTCTTCTAAAGCAGTAGTCCTTTCCACCGTTTTACACAGTTCTTGCCCCATAGTAAGTATTTCCTCCTTGATGTTTTTTAACTGGTTATCAAAGCTAACAATTGAATTTTTACAGTCATTAATCGCATTTAAAACATCTCTTAATGAGGGTTCCTCTTGCAGCAAATTAGGACCAGCCACAGAGGCTGTCTCAGGCACCATAGCAGTCATTGTAGATACAGTTCCTGATTTTCCTCCCCCTGGCCCTTTGGTAATCACTGCTTTGGCGGTTTTGGCGGTTGATGGAGTACATGGATTCAAGGATACCTGTCCTCTTTCTATCTGTTGATGAGCCCGTCTGTGTTTTAGGTTGTATTATTGCCTGTTGGCAGCCCCCCTTAACAGGCGACAGGGAAGCTTAATGGGCATATTGCTCCAGTTTGGCTGCTGCGGCCGCAGCTGCTTGGTTCCCCCTCTCCTTCCCAGCGTACATCAGCTGGGACCCTTCCTGGAGCAGCTGCTCCTCCGGACCTCGTTTTTTGGACATATTGATCCAAGACTTTTCCCCTCTCTTCTTTCTTTGGTCCCAGGATTATTGCTGAATTTTTATTAAGAGAGGGATTAGAGCCACCAATGGCACTCGCTGCAGCAAGCACACTGCCTCCACACTGCCTCCAGCTCCTTCTGTATCTACCGAGCACCGCGGCTCATTATCAGGTCAGCAGGTCTATCAGCAGGCTCTCTGTCCTCCAAACTCCTGTGAGACCACGAGAGTTTGTGCTCTGCGCGGCTTTGGCTTCTTTACTTCACTCCATATACCAGAGCCAGCCCAACACTCCACGCTTTGCGAAAAGAGACTGGGGGAAGCCAGGGCGCCCCCTCCAAACATGAACTGGTCCTCAAGGTCTTCAAGCGGTGCCCAAAACACAAGACTCTCCGTCTTGAAGAGGTAAGGTAAAGCGGAGCGGAGAAGCACCTTACTCACTCACTCTTATCCTCTCACACGCTCCTTCCCAATCAATAATCTTAAAAATTTTAGTGTAAAATATAACCAGTATAACCCCCAGATATTTCAAAAAGGATTGGACCCATTTGAACCGGTAGAAACCTTGAAGATTAGCGATACACTCCTTAGAAAGGAGGATACTCATTGCTTCACATTTAGAATAATTTAAAAACCCCTTCCTGCCAAGCGTACGCAGATGTGCGTACTCTGCTTTCGGGGGTTATACCGGGATGATGCCCGCAGCTGCAGGCATCATCCCAGTACTGTTTTGTAGAGCGGGTGATTGGCTTTCCTGGTATAACAACCGATGCGGCTAAAAGCTGCTCAGCTGTTATACCGGAGGAGCGGGAGGGGACGCACTCCCCTTCTGCCGCCTCCCGCTGCTCTTCCCGGGCCTCCCGTTCCATCGGGAGGCCTGATGACCAATCAGCTGCCTCCGGCGGCTGGGGACGGACTGGAACAAAGCCGTGAGTGGCTTCATTCCAGCCTGCTAATGGTAAACACGGAAAGCGAAGTCATTACGTCACTTCCCGTTTACTCGGCTGCCAATGGCACCAAATTTAAAAAAATATACAGTATTCCGAATCACCGTTTTCAGCTATCTGAATACTTTGAAGTGCAAAGGAGTTATCGGGGGTCTTTTAGAACCCCGATCCCTCCATAAAGAGTACCTGTCACCACCTATTACTGGCACAAGCGATGTTTATATTCCTTGTGACAGCAATAAAAATGATCAAACATTTTTTTTTTAAAACACAATTTATAAATCTAAAAATTAATAAAATAAATAAGAAAAAAAATGTTTTTAAAGCACCCCCATCCCCGCGAGCTCGTGCAGCAAATAAAACGCATACGAAAGTCGTGCCTGCATTTGTAAACGGTGTTCAAATCACACATGTGAGGTATCGCCGGGATCGTCAGAGTAAGAGAAATAATTCTAGCACTGGACCTCCTCTGTAACTCTAACCTGGTAACCGTAAAAAAATTTAAAGCGTCGCCTATGGAGATTTTTAGGTACCGTAGTTTGTCGCCATTCCACGAGTAAGTACAATTATAAAGCGTGACATGTTTGGTATCTATTTACTCGGTGTAACATCATCTTTCACATTATATAAAAACATTGTGCTAACTTTACTGTTTGTTTTTTTTAAATTCATGAAAGTGTCCCTTTTCCCAAAAAGTTGCATTTAAAACACTGCTGCACAAATACCGTGAGACATAAAATATTGCAACAATCACCATTTTATTTTCTAGATTCTCTGCTAAAAATATATATATAATGTTTGGGGGCTCTAAGTAATTTTCTAGCAAAAAATATGGTTTTTGACTTGTAAACACCAAATTTCAAAAATAGGCTTAGTCATGAAAGGGTTATAGAAAAATTGGAAAGATCCTCATACTGAGCTAAACATTGAAGTAGATGTGGTAATGAAACCTCTGGGTTAGTAAGAAAAAATAGAGGATCATCCGCATATGCGGCTATTTTATGCTCCATGTTTGAGACTGGAAGTCCAGTGATCAAAGGGTCTGATCTAACTTTGCAAAGGAAGGGTTCTAAAGTTAGCACAAACACTAAAGGAGAAAGGGGACAACCCTGTCTCGTCCCATTAGACATTGAGAAATACTTTGATCGAGCCCTGTTAACCAACACGGCTGCAGTAGGGCCAGTGTATAATGCCTGAATCCAACACTACATTCGTTCCCCCAGGCCAATATGTCTAATGCCCCGTACACACGATCGGACATTCCGACAACAAAATCCATGGATTTTTCCGATGGATGTTGGCTCAAACTTGTTTTGTGTACACACGGTCGCACAAAGTTGTCGGAATTTCCGATCGCCAAGAACGCAGTGACGTACACCACGTACGACGAGACTAGAAAAGGCCAGTTCAGAACCAAGCGCGGCACCCTTTGGGCTCCTTTTTCTAATCTCGTGCTAGTTAAAGTTTGGTGAGAGATATTTGCGCTTTTTCAGACTCGTGGTTTTTAGAACGTTTTCTGCTGTTCAGTTTGTGCTTGTGGGTTTGTATCTGCTCTTCAGTGCATGCAGCGAGTACCATTGACTCTTGTCATTGTGTTCTTGTTCATTCGTTACTGTTTTTCAGGTTGCTCTTCACAGGCCTTGCTAATCTTCAGTGCGTTCTGTTACTTCGTTCTGAGCAGCCGACCGTTTTCTAGCCATGTTGCATATACGTACTCCTAGTAGAGTTCGTGCTGTGCGGGGGCTTGGTGTTAGGGTCCTGAGCTTGACACAAGTCCAGTCCATGAACAGGGTGGGGAGGAGTTCATGGACCAAGAATTTGTTGCTCCAGCATGACCAGTTCTGTCATATGCCTTTGCTCCGTGAGATCCGTGAGAATAATCCTGATGATTTCAGGAACTTTCTCCGGATGACGGACCCCATATTTCACAGTTTGTTGGCTTCGCTGACCCCTTATATTAGCAGGCAGGATACCTGCATGAGGCAAGCCATCACTCCGGAGCAGAGGCTAGTCGCCACCCTGCGGTACTTGGCGACGGGGAGAAGCCTGCAGGACTTGAAGTTCTCAACAGGCATCTCCCCCCAGGCTCTGGGGATCATTATCCCAGAGACCTGTTCTGCCATCATACAGGTCCTGTAGAAGGAGTATATTAAGGTAAGATTTTTATCCTTTAATATCACATTTTATTGCATTTAATGTTTGCTAATATATTGTATTTCTTTCCTCATTCCCTAATTACCATGATTGTAATATGCTGTGAATGTCCCCTTTGTCCTCATGCATGCTGGATTTTTATGTAATTATTTTTTTGTCCTTCATACATATTTGCCTTCACTTACCTCCCCAGCATGGTCTCCTGGCCCTATATTCACCCTGTGTAGTCACTTAACAATGTATTTTATCAGCTCCATAGTAGTGTTTTACCCCAAACACCCCCTAAAATGTTTTTAAATGTGATTTGTTTTTTAAATTCAGGCAGAGTGCCAGAGGCTTTGTTTTGGGGGTCCCCAAATCATTTGGAACCCTCCCTCCCCCCAACTGCTAAGTCAGCTGCTAACAATTCTCTATCTATCCTCAATCATCTATCTGCTGACTTTTCCAAACCCATACACACTATAGCCATCTCTTTTGTGGTCAGATTTATGGATGAATTCCCCAAAGCATGTAGTGCAAGGGTCTGCCTGTATACTTTCAAATGGTACTGTTTAAAGTTTTTGTATCCTATTATTATCTTGATAGGTAACAGTAGAATTTCCAAATATGCTCAATTCATTTAGGCATTCATCTCTCAATGAAGTGGAGAGGGTTACCTGTCCAAGAGTCCCCCCCTATAATGTTAGAAATGGCCCATGAGAGGGGGTGGGGGAGGGGGAATCTGATAGGTGTACTTTATACTTTGGTCTTTAAAAACTCACTCAAATAAATGTTATCTTGATGTTGGCCAAGAATGTTTGTCTAATCTGCTTTCCCTGTTTATGTGCAAAATGACAAATTTTTTGTTGTTGTTTGACTCCACAGTTTCCTTCCACACCACAGGAATGGCAGACTGTGGCCTCCCACTTTGCCCAGCGGTGGGACTTTCCTAACTGCGGAGGGGCAATTGATGGGAAACACGTCCACATCATCCCACCACCCAACTCGGGGTCATACTATTTCAACTATAAGGGGTTCAATAGTATTGTGATGTTGGCGGTGGTGACGGCTACTTACGAGTTCCTGTATGTGGACGTGGGGAAGAATGGCCAGATGTCCGATGGTGGAGTCATCGCCCAGACGGAGTTCTACAGGCGTCTCCAGAATGGCAGCTTGGACTTGCCACCTTCAGAAGACAATGTGGAAGGACTCCCATTCGTCTTTGTTGCAGATGAAGCGTTTGTGCTGGTGGAACCATCTTATGCAGCCATTCCCGATGAGGACCCTCACCCCGGACCAGAGGGTTTTTAATTACCGGCTGGCCAGAGCCAGAAGAGTGGTGGAGAACATGTTAGTAATCATGGCCAGCCGGTTCTGCCTATTTCTTACACCCATACATATGGCGGAGTACAAACTGAATCATATCATCCTGGCATGCTGTGTTCTACACAACTTTTTACGGCAACATTCTGCCAACTATGCTGGCTCAGTTGGGCCTGAGGCTGGAATTCAAAATGAACCAACCCTGACGGTGCTTGAAAGTGGCCGTCCTGGCTTGCCCCCCCAAGTGCCCATGATGTCCGTCTAAGATATCTTGAATACTTTGCGGGTAGGGGGGCTTATCAATATGCCAGACAATGTCTGAAACCTTTTTCAAATAAAAAAAAAATAACTACTAAAAATCTTTGGTGACATTTACTGCTTGTGTTTCTTTTAGCTGACCCTGACAGAAATGTGGTGAGTCCTGAAAATGGCGTGATTGTGTAACATTACAAAGCATTGTTGGGTGTTATTTACTAAAGGCAAAGACACTTTGCACTACAAGTGCAGTTGAAACTGCACTTGTAGTGCAAAGTGGATTTTTCCTTAGGAAATAACCCCCATTGTCACTGAAAACACCAAGTAGAGCACAACAAAAGTGTTGGAGCGTTGAGACAATAATCCACACATTCTTAATTAACAATCTTTTTAACAGCACAATCACATGTGCATTTAGAAAAGGGTTTTAAAACAAACCAACATGTTTGTTGTATAACAATTTTTGGGGTCACATTAGAAGAAGTAGAAATGTCCATTTAAGATAAAACAGGCATGTTTAAAACCAACAAGAAAGACACAAATCTTGAACTTACAAAGTTCACATTTGGTAGAAGTTGAAGGCAATATCAGACATGAGTATTTACAAACTGTGTTTGATATTGCGTTCAAATGGGGTGAAGTCACCCCTAGAAAAGCCAAATTTTGAAGATGCCCACCAATTGCCGAATGTCAACATGTGCTAGCTGCCATCATGGGGGATCAAGGGACGTGTTTTTGGGGTGCAACCCCTTCCTCACAGCTACTTTATTATTGAGGAAGGGGTTGCACCCCCAAAATGTGTCCATTGATCTCCCGTGATGGCAGATAGCACATGTTGACACACTGTGTGCCTCTTCAAAATTTGGCTGTTCGCAAATATGTCAAAAAATGGTAAAAAATTTTAGCTCACAAAAAGTGCAAAAAAAAAAGGGATTTTGAGGGGTTTTAAACTCTCTCTAAAACATCAATGATGTTCTTCATTTTTTTTGAACATCATTGATGCTTTTAAGGATGTTTTCCAAGTCCCTATTACACCCCACAATCTCCCTGATCAGAATCTGTGCACTTTCCGAGGTGAAATGCCCTGGATCCACAACATCACGATCACCTAAAAAGATAGAAACAAAAACACACCATGTATTATAAATATACCGATCCATCTCTTACCTGAGCCTGTGGTCGCAGACACTCACCTGTTGTGGTGCCAATTTCCACAAGGTCTTCCTCCTCCTGCTCTGCTTGGCTTGGGTTGATTTCCCCTTCTTCCAGAGGTGGGGGCTCTGTGGTCTCCTCGGATGAGGGGTGTCCTCCAAGTCTTTTATCCCCTATGTAAAAAAAAAAATAAGTATACTTAGCACACAGATATTTGATGGCAGAAATAGGAATATGAAACATTGTTTGGAAGTGGGGTACAATTGTCTATTTTGGCAGAGTTCCAAGATGTAGAATTTTTAGTGTCCTTTGTCAAGCTTCAATACTTTACCTGTTTTGTACAAGCTTCACAGATGGAGACACCCCTATAGTATACACTGGAGCACCTGTGTGGGCCCCCTAATAAAAAGGGTGTTTATGTGTCCCACACTAGTGCTCCAGTGTCCAGATTTGAAAACTGCTGCTGAGTGTCCTCTCCTTACACATAATCTAATTTGCATTTCATTCTAGTTACAAACCCATCTACCCAACCAAATTATTTGCAGACAAGTAGGCCCTAAAAATGTGGGCAAATGCATATGGCCAAAACAATGGTGTTTTCTAGGCCGAACGTACAATGTTTTATACGAACGAATAATGTGCCCATGAACATGAAAGTTGCCATTTTAAACTGGATAATAGTTAAGAAAAGCACATGGAGCAGCACAAACATAATAAACATAAAGAATAGGAACACAGCACAACTACTTACTTTTTGCAGCACTCTCCGGATATTTCTGTACTGCTCGTGCTCTCTTAATTTGAGGTCCGACCACCGCTTCCTGAACTGATCGTCGTACCCCGAAATTCCGGTGCAGACTCTTGACCACTTTCGCCATGATCTTGGCCTTTCTGACATGGGGTTGGGGTAAGGTCCATACTTCCCGTCATAGTCGGCCTTCTTCAGGATTTCGACCATCTCCAACATCTCCCCAAAGGACATATTTGATGCCTTAAATCGTCTCCTTCTGGACCGGGACGTTTCTGGCTCTGGGCTTTCCTCCCCCTCCTCCTCGTTGCTGTAATTAGCACGCACCTGCTGTGTCTCCGCCATGTGCTCTTCCCCCACTGCGCCGAACGAGAAGGGGTGGGGAATAGAATTGAAAGAACATCGGGGGCGGGCGGAGTTTCACGCATGAGCAGTGTGTATAAAGCGTCACACGCGTGCGTAGTACATACGATCTGTGAGCGGAGGAAGGAGTATCGGAGGCGCCGATCGTGATAACAAAGATAAGATCTAAACTTGGGCCTATACTGCTTCTAGATTGAGGCCTATATTGTAACAAGATTAAGAGAGTTTTGCCTGACATTAGGGTTTGTCTTGTGTTGTGTCTTGCAGAGAAAATGGATGGCTTCAATGACCACAACTTCCTCCCCCTGTTCATAGACAAGTACAGGGAGCTGCCCTGTCTGTGGCAGGTGAAACATCCACATTATAATCATAAACAAAAGAGGCAGGCAGCGCTGGAGAAACTGCTGGAGTTGGTGAAGCCGGTGGTCCCCACAGCAACCATCCCTTATTTAAAAGCCAAAATTGGTGGCCTGAGGAGCACTTATCTTAGGGAGCGCAAGAAGGTCACGGATTCCCAGAGATCAGGAGCTGCAGCAGATGATGTTTATGTCCCCAGGCTGTGGTATTATGAGAGACTGCGATTTCTGTCAGACCAGACTGGAGTCAGGGAATCCCTCTCAACCCTTCCTTCCACTCTTCCTTCCACCCCAGCTGAGGCTTCCGATGTCCAACCTGAGACTTCCAGCCAGGAAGAAGTGAAGGAGCCCAGCTTGAGCCAGGTATAGCATTGTTCTACAGATTTCTGGTCAATAAAGAAACTATCTTTACTAGATGTTGTTATTGATCACTAATTGCTGATTTAATAAAGTGTTTTACATATCATTAGACAGTAGTGGGCAAAAATAATTGGGGCAAGAATGAAAAATGCTGGGCTTAGAATGATAGTCTTTTATATTTGTTAACATTCAATTTGCATGAGATGAAAATTGTGTGTGATTGATGAAGTAAAAACTAAAACTATGTCCCTTTTTCATACACAGGAAGACCTCAGCCAGGAGGAGGCTGTGGAATGTGGCAGCCAGGAGGAGGGGGGGTAAGTGGCAGTCAGGAGGAGGCGGGGGTAAGTGGCAGCCAGGAGGAGGCGGGGCTAAGTGGCAGCCAGGAGAAGCCTGGGACCAGTAGGAGCCTATATGTGCAAAATAATTCTGCGCTGCTCACAAAAGAAACAAAAAGCAGCTAACACAACCAACAAAGTATATATGGGAAGAAACAACAAAAAAGTGTAGCGCTAAACAATGTCATAAATGACGATAGATTAGTAGATATGTGGTGAAGGGAATCACCTATGTAAAAAACTATACATAAGTAGGTAGTCCTGGTATGGATATTATAACAAAAAGATAACAGTAGTTAGTCCTTGTGTAGATATATTGCAGACAGGTAATTCCAATGCAAATAAGCTCACTACCACAGAGAGAAGGAAAGGCTTACCAGATGAGGTGGACCCGACAGGGCATACGCCGAATTGGGTCAGATAAGGCTTGGGTGGTAAGTGGCTGTAGGTGCCTGTGATCTCACGAATGGCTGGATTCCTCCAAGTGGCACTCGGGTCCTGGGAGGTGTGGGAAGTCCCAAGGATGTAGATGATCCCGTGGATCCTAGGAGGAATGGGGTATTCCGTGGATGGATCCCTCAAGACAGCATTCCATGGATTAGGTGATGGTGTTATTGTGGAAAAAAAGAAGAAAGGAAGGGCCACATAGTGTAAATCCGAATACGAGAATTTTACAGCGCTGTAACAAAGTGGCGACAGTGGGGTCCTACCCGACGTGTTTCGTCCTAAAAGACGTCATCTGGGGGGTTACCCCCACTGTAGCCACACACATATATATAGGGGATGCATTAATAGTCATGGGAATCAGCTCCACATTGAAAAAAACATCACTTCCGGTATCGGCCAAAATGGCCGTCCGGCGTGCGTTCCAGATATGCGTTCCACACCTCACTTCCGGGTTAGAAGGTGAACCGGAAGTGGGGGAACGATCTGAAACCAAAAAAGAAGAAAAGGGATAAAGCTATATAGATTATGTCTAATCAGACTGCCAAGAGACCTTGTATTCTGTGAATAAGTGCAGCGAGCGCAGATCGGGAAAACTCCCGGTACTGCTCATGCAGTACCAGTAGGAGCCTGACAGGATCGCAGGTTCCTCCCCTCCACCTTCCAAACAAAAGCCCAAGGAAGGGGAGTCATGTGCAGGATTCAGCACTCAGGCTCATTCAGGAGGCTTCTGCGTTCCTCAGAGCCACCCCCACTCCTGAAGAGGCCTTGGCCTGCATGGCTACCACCAAAATGCAGGGCATGCAGGAGGGCCAACGCCAGCTTTGTGAGGACCTTCTTTATAAAGTCTTAACTAAGGGGGTGAGGGGCGAAATCACACCCAATACCCACGTGATTGAGTTGGAACATCCTCCTCCTCCTCCTCCTCCTCCTGACACAACTCCACCACAGCCACAGCGTGGAAGGAAGCGTGGAAGGAAGACCAGAGAGTGATGGCCCTGGGTTCAGTCTGGTCTGGCAAAAGATGCAGTCTCTTGTATGACCACAGCCTGGGGACACAGATGTCATCTGCTGCTTTCATGATCTCTGGGACTTCTGGACCAGACTGCACTTCCTTAGATATGGTCTCCTTAGGCCACCAATTTTGCAGTAAAATAATTGATGTGTGCCCTGGGGGTCAAAGGCTTCACCAATTTCTGCTGTTTCTCCAGCGTTTGGTTATGAGCCCTTAATAAAGGTTTTTTGTATTCAATTAGACGCGCCTATGTGTGTTTTCCTTCAAAAAGGACAGTTTGTTTGTGAGGATTCAGGTACATTTCAAAAATACAATGTGAAATTAACAAGAGACACCAACACCAAGCAACCTCCTTGAGATTAAATAATACAAGATAATAATGGTGTTGTGGTAACTTGACACACAAAACACACACAAAAATATTCTGGATGTTAAATGACTAAAAAAATAAAAAAACAAGATCAGCCTTGAAAAAAATACAAACCAAAAAAAAAATCACATCAGCTTTAAAAAAAAAAAACACAAAAAAAATGATATAGATTTTTGGTCAGATGTGACAAATCATAATATATTGAGGGAATCAAGATAACTAAGAAAGAAATAAGTTTGTGAGAACTCTGTGTGAATATCAGCAGCAAAACTACTTCGTTCTTCCTGCATTATAAAGAAGAAGAGAGTGCGCTGTATTAAACAATTTTAAAGATTGCAGCGTGACGAAAGTGCTCTATCCATTCCGAACGCTAATTTTACCAGACCAAGCTGTTCCCTCTCGGAAATTCTTCTGAGCATGGGTGGCACTTTGTGCGTCGGAATTGTCCACACACGGTCGGAATTAACGCGATCAGATTTTGTTGTCGGAAAATTTTATAGCCTGCTCTCAAACTTTGTGTGTCAGAAAATCCGATGGAAAAAGTCCGATTTCCGACAACACGCTCCGATCGCACATTTTCCGTCAGAAAATCCGACCGTGTGTACAGGGCATAAAAGTGGATCGTAGAAATTGCCAATCCACATGGTCGAATGCCTTTTCAGCATCTGTTGATAAAAGCAGGAAGGGTCAGTTCTCCGAGTGTGCAATGGGAATCAAATCTATCACCCTTATAGTATTATCCCTGGCCTCTCTCTGAGGAATAAAGCCTGCCTGGTCTGCGTGGATAAGGTGAGGAAAATGTAATGAGGAATGAGGAAATGAGGAAAAAATAATTTTGCATTGATAAAGGGTGTCCTTCGCGCTCGTCGGATGGTAAAAGTGAAGAATAAGTAAAAATCTCAAAAATATTAAATGGTGAAAGTGTGAAGGTCACATATAGATAAACAAATTATATTGCAGCAAAATGAGGGTGTTCACACCAACACTTAATAAAGTAAATAATGTAACAGAATTTCGCGCAATATTCTAGTGAGTGAAGAAAATAGATTAAATAAAGTGCATCAAAGTGAACACAATATACATCTAAAAATGGTGAAAAAATATATTAGAAATAGTTAATAATAATTATAGTGGCATATACAGCCTACACTGCAAGAACCAATACTCTCTAAACTACAGTTTGTTGCTGCAGCCACTAGCACCTGATAGATAATACAATGTGTATAAATCTTGCAATAAAAAGAATAATGTGAAAAAACCACAATGAAGTGAAAGAAATGAACTATAATAAATAATGCACACTAGTGCTAAACACAGTGAAAAACTTTCAATGTGATAAAGTCCACTGGAGAATTGTGACAGAAAAGATAAAGATAAAATAAAAATGAAATGAAACAGGAGAGTCTTTTAAATAAGGTATAGGGTGGATGAAACGCTCTGATCTTCTGATCAGTAACTGGCTGATGTTCAATATAGTGTGATGGTCTTGTGACCCTCCTGGTGGTGTCTTCTGTGTGTGGTCTCAAAAAACTCTCACCTTCAAATTGTGGTAAAGAGGCATTAGGGGGTTGTAGATTTCTGATACAAGCGCTATCAGTGCGGTCCATGCATCTTTCCCTGTTGTTCCTCCATCGCTACTAATACAACTCCAATCTTGTCACCTCGATGGTAGGGAAGAACAAGTGGGGGGGGAGACAGCTCCACTAATGTAATAACGTTTAAAAAAGGGGGGATATTTATTACGTGTCTAGGTAGTGCTCTTACATTGTGAACAATAAAAGTAGGCAAAGTAGTAAAAATGACAGTACGGCGTTCTCAGCGCCCTCTCACTTGTATTCCTGGTGTGTGTGTCGCTCCGGCCAATCCCTACGCGTTACGACACCGTCACGTGTCTTCATCTGGGGAACCGGATTGGCTATTCAATGCTGATTTAAATAATGAGAAGCCGGAAATTCTGGAGCCGCCATCTTACTTGTGGTCAGTGTTTACTTGATGTCGTGGCCATTTTGCCTTAGGCTGAGAGAATTAGAAATTCTCCATTTTGTTGTGGATATGTACTGTTTTTCCTCTGTTTTAGGTAAATCAATAGGCGCTGCCATTTTTTCGGTGGCAACGTTCTTTATATAACATGACGCTGTTTATCGATGGTCTATTCATGAATAGGACCTAATGAAACTGTGATGAATTAAAAGAGTTAATATATTAACTCTATAAGGTTAATTGAAAAACTTTATTAAAATTCCGATAATAGTTAAAAAATGGGTAATATTTCATAAAATATGGGCATAATTAAGTACCACAATGATCTAGTAATTCAGCGTAGCTAGTTAGGGATGGGCATTCTATATATGTGTTAATATGAACATGAGGAATAGGTATGAGAGTGCACTGACAATCTACCAATATTCGGCTAGTGCATAATACATAAAACAAAAAAAAAAAATATATATATATATATATATATATATATATATATATATATATATATATATATATATATATATAGAAGAAAATATTGAAAAAACACTAATGTGATAAAATCATAGAAATATAATCAAATACATTGTGAAAAATTATTATATAATAAGCTAAGAGTCGCAAATTAAAATCTTCTTAAAATATACTTAATGGGAATTCTGTATGTTAATCTCTAAGAGGCATATGTCATTTAAGAGGAAGTAAGTGTATGCTTCATATTCAATCATGTAGAGGGAGGAATGGGAATAGGTGGTTAATATTTAGGCACATAAATTTTAAAAGTTACTTAAAAAACAGTTCAAATCGAACTCTACATTGAGGCCTCTAGGTACAAGAGTCCGTAAGGTATGAATCCACTTGGATTCTTTTTGGCTGATATCTCTAATCATATAGCTTCCTCTCCATGATTTTTTTATGCTTTTCTATTCCCCAAAACTGGAGATGTGTGGGATCTTTATTGTGAACCTGTGAAAAATGTCTCGACACATTATGTTTAGGGAAGCCAGATTTGATATTTTGAACGTGTTCTTGTATTCTTGTTTTGAGTGTTCTTTTTGTACGGCCTACATATTGGAGGTTGCAGCTACACTGTAGAACGTAAACCACTCCCTCTGTGTGACATCCTATAAAGTCTCTGATATTGTAGGTTTGTCCTGTACTGGTGGCTATAAATTCTTTACGTTTTCCCTGGAATTTTTTCGCATGACGGCATGCATAACAATTTTGACAGGGATAAAATCCTTTCCCTGAAAAAAATGTATATGTAGGTATGGGGGGGGGGGGGGTTCTACTACCGATTTCACAATTAGATCTCTAATGGTAGGTGCTCTTTTGTCAACTATATTAGACCTTTCTGGTAGTATTTCCTTAAGGTCCTTATCTTTCTTGAGGATGTGCCAATGTTTCTGAATGACCCTTGCTACATCCTTATGTTGTATGTTAAAATCTAATATTATACTAGGTACTTCTTGTTGGAATCTCTTCTTAGGATGGTCTTCAAGCATTGTCATCCTGTCCATTTCGTTTACATGTTCAATCTGGTTTTTGATCCAATGGTCATCATATCCCTTTATCTTGAACCTTTCTCCAATCACTTTTGCTTGGTTTCTATAACCATCTTCTTTAGTGCAATTTCTTTTTATTCTTGTAAGCTGTCCTTTTTTTAATGTTGTATAGCCAGGGTTTGTAGTGACAGCTATCTATTGAAAGATAGCTGTTGGCATCTACATTCTTGAAGTAAGTTTCTGTCACTATTTTCTGTCCCTCTAGACTGATGTTCAAATCTAGGAAATCTTCTTTTTCATCTATTTTTCCATGCCAAACATTTCCAGGGAACTCCTGTCCCCGTTCCAGACTATAACCACGTCGTCTATATATCTTTTGTATAGGGAGAGTTCGGCGAGGGTATCTGTATATACTGCCGTCTCCTCCCACTGTGCCATAAATGCATTTGCCACCCCTGGTGCAAATTTAGCACCCATGGCTATCCCTACTGTCTGTTTGTAGTAGGTTTGGTTATGCCAGAAATAGTTGCACTTGAGACAGAAGTCAAGGCATTTAATCAGATATTTTCTTTGTTTGCATATTAAAGTGCTATGTTTTCTTAAAAGCCATTTAGTGGCTGAGCATGCATCATGGTGTTGGACTATTGTGTAGAGTGATGTGACGTCCACAGTAGCCAGTAGGGTCCCTCCTTCCAATACTGGCACTGTATTTAAAAGTTGTAATACATGTTTGGTACCTTTTAAATATGCTTGGGTTTGTTGGACTGCTGGTTGTATAAAATAGTCAATGTACTGACCCATTCGTGATGTCAGAGAATCGATTCCATTGACTATTGGTCTTCCAGGTGGATTTTGCTTTTATGAATTTTAGGCACTCTGTAGATGATCGGAATTCTGCAAGCCTCTGGTACCAAGTATTTTGATTCTTTTGGGTTAAGTATATCCTTCCTAACCCCCAGGTTCACTAAAGCTTCCAATTCTTGCTTGTATTTGGTAGTTGGATCCCCAAGTAGTTTGTAATGGAATGTGATTATGAGTGTTATTGTGAAATGCCTATTTCTAATATAATCACATAGATATAAGTGCTTATTTTCTTATAACCAGCTATTAGCCTTAATCATGCTCAAATTAGATGTCTGCCAGCTTCTCCCTTCATGTGGAACAGAACTGCAAGAGTTAAAGAACAAACAACAAAGCTGAGAAGAAGATTGTACCTATTTTCAGGCCTATGAGGCTACACTCAAGACAAACAGGAACTGAAAATAAGACATCATAGTTAGCTATGATAGTCTGCTATCTCCTTATACAGATATAACCCAGCAAAGCTTACATTTCATCACAATAATGAATATGTATAATTTGCGGTTTGCACAAGCTTGTTTTAATTGATATTTGATTTGATAATTAAATATCTGGCTCTCAGTATATCATTTTGAGCCCAGGAAGTAAACGACATAAGTACCAAACTTACTGAACATGTCCGTGTCAGTAATTTGTGGTTGAATGTGCACATTTTCACATCGAAGGTTAATTTTGCCTGGGGGACAGAAACAAGAGTACTGAGAGTTCTGTTCGGTCCAAAACATTTGGCGCCCAGAAGTGTGGGGCTCGAGATTGGCCCGGAAGGAAGCCGAACTTAGAGGACACTGAAAGAGACCAAATACGGGTGTAGCAGAAGAGCCTGATCAACTCTGGAGAAAACGGTAAGACATTTTCCTTAATAATTTGTCTGCTGTTTGATCCGCATCCGTATTTGGTTAATTTCTGTCTCCGCATCGGCTTCCCGTGGTCCACAAAGACAGGTATATATCTTGTCTCAAGCCTATTTATAAAGTACGAATATGCAATTGTTTCTGACCCGCCTGTATTTGGAGTATATTGTGGTTTGTTTTGTCGATCGATCGTGTTGTGTGACGGCTATTGTGAATGAGGGATTGATTATATGTTCACAGATGGAATTGACGTGGTTAAACTTCTCTTGAGGATTGATATCAAGAGAGGGCGTCGGGACGCAGTAAACTCCTCCTGGGGCAAATAATTGTGCGGTAAAGCACGGGTTACCAGGAAAGGGGGCGTCAAATTACACCCAGCGGTGGTGTTGGGATCCCGTGAGGATCTAATTAAGTCCAGAAGTCACTCCAGTCGTCACATCAATTGTTGTTGGCAATGTCATGTCCTAGATATGTCTGTGGACTGTTATTTGGCATTAATGAGGAGGCCTGGGGCTTGGTTAAAAAGGTAGAGCCAGGTTATAAGAGATCTATTCTCAGTTACAAACCTCTAGTGCCAGAGGTCCCCCAAGTAATGGTATTCAGATTGAATGTACATTATCCAGTGAAGTTTTCAGTTGGTAAGAGGTTGGAAGTTATTGAGGCTGAGGCCAGGATAGCAGGACAGGGAAGTGAAAGGTGTCCCCTGCAACCTCAGCAGCCAGAAGATTACGAGGAGGCAGAGAAAGCCCGAGTGAGGAGTTTGGGTTTTGAGTTGGGACGTGTAGAAGACATGTGAAGTGGTTCACTGAGTACCAGTTGTTTACTCACATTCTGTGTTTTGTCTGGTCTGTTTCATGTCTCCCCTTTTGCAGATTTAACAGAGATCTCTTCACTTCCTCATCTTCCACATTACCCTGTCAGTGCATATCTTCATTTCTTTTCTGTTTTGCTTCAACCTTTCTTGCTTTCCTCTCCTCCTATTCAATTCATGAGTTGTGTGAAATAGGAAATAAGTTAATTAGGCCCACAGAGGGCAATTTGGCTTGTGATTTGGTACTAGAGTGGGAGGGAGAGGATGCCGTAAAAAAGGGAAAGAAATTAGCAAAAGTTTGTGGAATTGATATGCATTTGGGTGGTAGATTACAAGTAGACGAATGGTTCACTCTCTTAAAGAGAAAAAGAGGCCTGTTATCAGATCACGGTCTACTGCGTGCAGCAGATTCCTGGTTTAAAGTTGCAAAAGCCATTCACAAAGAGGGCTGGGTCGAGCAGGAAATGAACCAGAATGGCCACATAGTGTACGTGTACAATAAAGTAGGAAAGAGAAAGTTGAGCAGGCAGCCACTGCCCTATGATGGCGACTGGCCTGCAGAAAATGAGTATCGCCCTTCGTCTACCGCCTCTGTTCCACAGACAGAACCTCCCCCTACTGCCCCTAAGCAGCAAGAAATAAATCAGCAGGGAACACCCCTGCCGCCATGTTTGGTGGTTAGCAAGGCCCACTTGTCTTTGTACCCCTCACTCAATTGCAGTCACCGTAATACACCTAACTCACCCGAACCAGCCGCACCACCGTCCTCGCCAGAACTCACACACATATACCCGGTGATAGACCAATCAACGGGAACATATTACAAGGCCCGACTCATTCCCATCCCTGCCCAACCCGTTCCGTTGATGATGGCGGGTTCACAGGACGATGTGGAGGATTCCCCTCGTTCTGGCACAGAGTCACCAGATTCCGTACGAGACCGAAACCACACGAACCTCACTGACAGGACAAACCATACATTGACAGATCACAGCAGTGCTCACTCTTCAACACACCAAGAGACTCAGGCTGGTCCTTCTCATTCTAGCCTAGCCCTGACCAGAGCAACCAGGACAACCCCCGCACACAAGCCATTGTCCTGTCCGGTGGTATGCCTAACATAGACAGCAGCGCAACCACTGTACTGCTGACCCAAAATACAGCTCCACCGAGACAAAGTGTCATGTTCCCACAGTATGACCCACAATCCGGGACCGGAACAGATTCCCTGTTTAATGACACGGTTAAGGCACCTCGGTACCCTCCAGTCTCCCCAAAAAGTACTACAGTGCCCCCTCCCCCTTCAGACTGGCTTCAGGGACTGGATCCATACTTCAGTCCATTTCTCCCTGGGGGAAGGGGACAACTACGAACCCCAAGTGGCCCACCACCACCCAGTAGACCGCCACCTGGGGGGATAGCTGCGGCACGAGGGGCTCCTCTGATGTACATAACCTTTAGGCCCAAAGATGCTGCCACTCAGGTTGCAAGCCTGCCAGACCCAGAGAGGCAGCCCATGGTCTTTTATAGAAAGGTTGATGCAATCCAAAAAACATACGCAAGTGCGTGGCGGGATTTAATAAGTCTGTGTGAGATAAGAGCAGAGGACGCCTACTGGCCGGTAATGAAGAAGTGCTTTAAAGAGCACACAAGTTATGGAGATGATACTTGAGATTCTGGGTGTAAATTTGTGGCCCAACTGAAACAATGGGCCCAAGATCGATTGGCAGATCAGGCTACCAGTATACAAGATATGTCACAAGATAAGGGTGAAACCGTTGAGAAATTCCATACCAGAATCATCCAAGCATTTAATGACTTAGGTTTTAGTATGCGGACCAAAGCACACGCGCAGATGCTGACTGCTGCGTTTGTCTCAGGTCTTAGAGAACCTATCCAGAAAGGTCTGCTCCTGGCGCGATCAGAGTACAGAACGATGGAAATTGATAAGTTGTTACTAGTAGCAAAAGGTCTAGAGTCTACACAAAGTAGTAAGAAGGTAGCTCCTCTCATGATGGCCTCTGGTTTACCATATTCAAACCACACCTCACTGCAAACTCCATATTCAAACCGCCCCTACCCACCAACTCCACACCTCTGCTACAACTGCGGTAGGCCTGGACACCTCAAGAGAGAGTGCCGAAGTCCCCGGGACCCCAACCACAGTCAAACAGGACCGAACCGTGGGCCGTACGGAACCACTCCCACTCATCGCTAAGAATCTCAGGACCCACCTCACCAACCGCCACACCCCACTCTGGAACACATGGACCTTCTCCGCTAGGATTCTGGCAAGCCTGTGTCACCTGCCCCGGTCATGATGTCTTCAGGAGATTCGGGAGGACCTTTAGCGAAGATAACTCTCCCCATTGAAGGACATCCCACCACATTTTTATGTGACACAGGTGCAGCCCGGTCCATAATCAGGGCAGAAGAATTACCCGATACCTCATTCCTATCGGACGTTAACATAGCATGTGTAGGGGTTGATGGAACGCCCAGAAAGAGCCCGTTGACCCGCCCCCTTCAAGTTGGCAACTTTCCTGACTTATTAGCAAGATTTTGGTCTCATTCACATGCCCCCTGAACCTACTAGGAACTGATGTTTTGTCCAGGCTCCAAGCCTCTATCTCTTTCCAACCTGATGGTGGTGTTCTGATCACCTCACCACTGGCCATCGATGACGTATCGGCACTCTGCTCCATCCCATTCCTGTTATCCCTGAACCGAAAAGACGAACCTGCAGTCCCCGAAGAAGTTTTGGATCGGGTCCCCACATGCCTATGGTCCACAGGGCCGGAAGACATAGGACATCTGAAAATGCCACCAGTCATGGTACAACTGAAGCCTGGGGCTCCCCTACCCAGAAAACCACAATACCCCTTGAAGCCTACACAATCAGCATCCATCTCAAGACAAGTTGAGGCTCTTCTGTCAAATGGAGCCTTGGTACCCTGTACATCTCCTTGTAACACACCACTGTTCCCAGTCAAGAAGCGATTCGCAAAAGGGGAACCAGAAAAGTACAGGATGGTACAAGACCTCAGAGCAGTGAATAAAGCTATAAAGCTACCATCCTGGAGACCCCCATCATCCCCAATACCCACACGTTGCTAGCAGGAATACCACCCACAGCTAAATACTTCACAGTGGTGGACCTGGCAAACGCCTTATTTAGTGTACCGCTTAGTTCCTGCTGCCAGTACCTTTTCGCTTTCACCCATAAGGGGCAGAGCTACACTTGGACTGTCATGCCCCAAGGGGCCCAGAACTCCCCTACTCATTTTGCCAAAGCAATGGCTCTCATCCTGGATACATGGATGAGACTACACCCAGATGTTGTACTTCTCCAATATGTAGATGACCTCCTGCTGTGTGCAGATTCTTTCGGTGACGCCTCCATATTCTCAGAAAGTCTCCTCCACTACCTGGCTGAGCAAGGCTGCAATGCCTCAAAACAGAACGTCCAGTGGTGTAGAGAGAAGGTGATTTTCCTGGGTCATTGCATCTCCCAAGGTACTCGACATCTCACTGAAGAAAGAGTTGCTGCAATCAAGACCATCCCTTTGCCCCAAGGACAGAAACCCCTCCATGCCTTCCTAGGACTAATCTCCTATTGCCGTGCTTGGATCCAAGAAGCCTCTCTCTTGATGCAACCTCTCTATGAAGCCTTGAAGTCTGATCCTTTCACACTCTCCCCAGAGGCTATAAACAACTTTGGAACCCTGAAGAAGGTCCTCTCCATGGCCCCCGCCTTGGGCCTGCCCAACTACGAAAAGAGCTTCAAACTGTTTGTCTCAGAGAGGCAGAGGCATGCCACAGGAGTTCTGACTCAGGCCCATGGCAATAGACTCAGACCCATTGGATACTACTCTGGCCAGCTGGACTCAGTGGCCAAGGGGGGACCTTCCTGCCTCAGAGCCGTCTTTGCAGCCCAACTCCTCCTGGACAAGACTGCGGACGTCGTCTTGGGTCACCCCTTAATCCTTCTTGCTCCTCATGACATCACTGCCATCCTGAACCAAATCCAACCCAGACACCTGTCTTCACAAAGGCACCTCAGACTCCAGTGTGCCTTACTTCTCACTGACAACATCACCATTCTCCGATGTGATACCCTTAACCCATCCACTCTACTTCCCCTTCTCAAAGGGGGAACCTCTGTGGAAGATGATTACCACTATACCGCCCATGACTGTTTTGAAGTGATGAAGATGGAGACATCACACCTGCCGACAGTCAGTGAAACTGCCCTTGAAAATCCTGACCTGACAATCTTTGTGGATGGTTCCAGATATGCAGATGATGCTGGGAGGTACCATACAGGATATGCAGTTACCACAGAAGATACGGTCCTCCAAGCCTCAGCGTTACCCCCCTCCATGTCTGCACAAGAAGCAGAGTTGCAGGCCCTAACTATGGCATGCAAGTTGGTAGAAGGAAAACGAGCTAACATCTACACAGACTCAAGATATGCTCTGGGAGTGGCCTGCGATTTTGGGATCATCTGGAAAACTAGAGGATTCCTGACAGCAGCAGGAACTCCTGTAAAACACAGCACAGCCATCAAGAACCTGATGGATGCCTTACTGCTCCCAACACAGGTGGCCATACTTAAACTGAAAGCACACGGCAAACTGGTTTCCCAAGAAGCACGAGGCAATTATCTGGCAGATACTGCCGCAAAGCAAGCTGCAGATGGAACGCGAGAAGTGGTCAGCAGAGTGAATGCACCTATCCTGGATGACCCAATAGGCAGCCCTGAAGAGACAACACAAACGACCATGATTCTACAAACCCCTCCTGTGAGCAGAACTCACCTCAAGGAGCAACAAGAGACAGCTAACAAAGAAGAAAAGGAAATGTGGGTCAAGAAAGGAGCCATAGAAGTTGAAGGAATCATGGAGTTAAACAAAAGACTGTGCCTACCACGATCAATGTTTCCTGCAATGGTACAGTGGGCCCATGGGGCCTCCCACCTGTCAAAGACTCTGATGAATGCCCTAATCAACAAGTACTACCTAGCCTCAGGTATAACCCCACTTACCAACAACTTCTGCAGATCATGCGCTATCTGTGCCAAATGCAATCCTGGAAAGACAGAAAAGATACCTTTGAAGCACCTGGCAAAGGCCCAGTACCCCTTCCAAAGGATACAGATTGACCACATCCAGATGCCAAAGAGTGGCCGGTATGAATACGCATTAGTCATCGTCTGCATGTTCTCCGGATGGCCAGAAGCTTACCCTGTCACCAACACGACGGCCAAGACTACAGCAAAAAGACTTTTGACCGAAATTGTGTGCAGATATGGTGTTCCAGAGGTTATAGAGAGTGATCAGGGGCCAGCTTTCACGGCCTCAGTAACCAGGGAGATATGGACAGCCTTAGGGGTCACACTAGCTTTCCCCACTCCATATCATCCTCAGAGTAGTGGGAAGGTGGAAAGACTAAATGGCACAATAAAGTCTAGAATGCTAAAAATGTCTCAGGAAACAGGAATGAGTTGGCCAGACAGCCTACCCATTGCCTTGTTCAGTGTCAGGTACACCCCAAGGGGAAATCATGGTTTGTCACCCTATGAGATATTGTTTGGTTCAGCGCCCAGACTGGGTTGTTACTTTCCACAACAGCTGCAACTGCAATCTGATGTATTACCTGATTATGTGACTGCCTTATCTCGAGAATTAACCCGTATCCATGCGCAAGTGTTTTCTTCCATTTCAGATCCTGAGTTAGACACAGGATCACACAAGTTGGTCCCTGGTGATTGGGTCCTGATAAATAAGTTTTTGAGGAAACACACCCTTGAACCCAGATATGATGGTCCTTTCCAAGTCCTTCTGACAACCACCACATCAGTAAAAGTGGCCGGAAAGAACTCGTGGATACAGGCCTCACATTGCAAGAAAGTCCCCGTGCCCGAAGAAGAGGCTGAGGAGACCAAGCCATGATCCTGCTTATCCTTTTTGTTATAATCTTTGCTCAGACCCAAGAGGTGGCCACCAAACAGGACAATGGTATAACTCAATTCTGGTACAACTCATCCAGCACACATGTTGCCACGTTTATATCCCCTTATAGTAAGATACTTCCAGGTACAGATTACAGAATCCGATCCTATGAAGGAACAATAGGTCCCATGACTGTGTATGTATGTGTTACCCACGACTACTAAGGCAACAACTGTGATTACTGGGGAGCAGTGGGTTGGAACACTGGGGACACAAACTGGGGGTATAAACCTGAAATCGCCCAAAATAAGAAAGACAAGAATGGGAAATCACTCCTAGACAGAATGACAATCAACAAGCACACAGACCAATACTTCACAAAAGAGTTTAGACTAACCATTGAGAATCCCAGCCCAGGGGACAGTGGGACCTATGTATTGGGTCTGTGGTGGGCAAATGAGTATCCCAGCTTTAGGAAACCTTTTCAACTAAAAGACATGTTTAATAACCCAGAGTGGACAGTTCCCTAATCTACATCCAATTCGAACCCCCTAAAGCCTCACATGCAAACATTAGGAGACATGGTAGCCATAGCAGACCCTACCTTTGAGGACACCATGGCTGCTGAGGCCAGTTTCTCAGATGTCAACTTATGGCTCGAATGGGTGAGGTACAATGCAGGGAAACATAACAAGACTAATTGCTACGTGTGTGGGGGGTCTAAACCACATCTAGAAACAGTCCCCCTTAACATACCCCCAGAACATGAGACCTTTGTCCTTAGTTTGTTCACAAACACAGCTACAAACCACTCCCTATGCGAGCATTAGAAAAAGGAGTACCCCATAGTGACTGTAATGGAAATTTGTAAGTTCTGTATATAATTGTATTGTATTTTGTATGTATTGCACACTGCCCTCACTGTGCACACAGCACTAATAATGTTTTCAGTAAATGTTTACATTCTTTCGAGTCCTAATTAGAATAAGCCTGCCTATGTAACGCCTCTTGTTATGATAAACCTACAATTGTAATATTAATGTGATACCTACGTAATCATGTGCATAAAAACCTTCAATTGCGTCATAATAAAGCAGAACAGTAATTTGGAAAGATGCTGAGCGTATCTTTTGTGTCTGTTCCCTACTGCAGTAGTTATTATTAATTTGGAACCACTAATCAATATGAGGATAGGAGTTGCCTATCATCAATTCAACCGAGTCAGCATGGCGAGCTTTTGCCTTAGGAGGGGATTCCAGGTGACCCTGAGTATCCGAAACGAGGAGCTTGAGACGATCCGGGAATTTCTGATAATCAGCCGGCCGAGGTAAGCCTTTTGCTTACATTTGAGTTATCAGACTTCCTTGATCGGTAAGGCATTTTCGGGACAAAGGGTACCTATTTTACTCCCCTTAATCGAACTGTATTGATTGGTGGTTATATGTTATGTTGTCCCTGTCTATTGTCCATCGGAGTGTTATAGATAAGAAAGGGAAGAATAGTGCTGTTCACAGGTATATGTAGTACATCTGCTAGATAAAGTAGTTTAGAGGCAAGAGGGTATAGGCACACGTAGAGAAGAGAGAAGACTGGCCAGTCATTATGGGCATTGAATTAAGTAAGGGAATGAAGGGTAAGAGACCCTAAAAAATGCCCAGCGCAAGAGGAGCGCTACATATGAACCAAAGGTGCGGTTCCGCCTATACTGAGCCCCTAGATTAATGGTTAGAGTGGACAGTGATCCACATTGGGTAACTGGGTTACCAAAGTCCACAGGGACTAAGAATCATGCAGAGTAAACAGCTAGAGAAACAGCTATCTATGTGAGCAGGATGGATCAAGGGTGACATTAACACTAGACAGAAAGGGACATTTTCATGTTAAGTTGTGGGATGAATTTGGGGTCAGGCACTACAACTATTAGAGTCAGAAACAGAGAAATGAGAGGTAAAACAGAATACTTTATATGTTGTCAGAGAGAGAAGATGGGATGAGTACTCTGGCTGACCGTCTGATCATAGAAGCTAGATATAAAAGTTATCTGAACAAAAATAAAGAAAGTAGAATTTAGACAGGAAAATATTAATGAGAGTTAAAAGAAATTGAGAGAATGATATGCATGTGTTGTGTACAAATGGGAAAAATGTAAGCGATTTCAGAGAGATATTGGTGTATGTGTGCGAATGCTGGGACCTTTAGTTCTATTGCTTGTGTGTGTCATGTACGCAGATGTGACCCCCTCCTTTGTGCTCTCCTGAAAGAATGTGGTCCGTGATAAGCTGGAAGGACACCATTGCCAATTTCTGTTTTTTAGACAAAACATTTATAACAAAATGTGCCGGGTTAACGAATCTAATGGTAAACAATGTGATCACAATTATTTTGAATCTGTTTTCCAAACATGGTAAAATGAAGGTTACATTTAACCATGTATTACACAAATTGAATATCCTTTGATAGTGGAAACAGTGCATTTAAAAAAGGGAAATTAAGTAAAATTAAGTAGTAATGAGTATTAATTTATGAGTTTAACAATTTTATTAATAATATAGATATATTGAAACTGGTTTAGACAGCCTTTGGTTGGAAATGAAATCCAGGTTAATGGGGAAATTTGTAATGAATGAGATTAGTTTAGATTAAGATAACAATTTTGTAATTTTACATTTATACAATAAGCTCTTATTGAGAGAAAAAAAAGATTAAGATGAGGTTGTTATTTTGAATAAAGCTGCCATAATATTTAACAAAGCCAAAATGGATGGAATACATAAGAAGTTCTTCTATAAAAATGAAATTTTAAGGTTTTTGATAATAACTTGATGTCAGTCCATGATGTGAGAGTTGTTATAAATAAAATTTAAATATAACAGACCCATCACATCAAGTCCACACACCCTGTTAGGATAGATGTCACTTGCAGCCAGTTGTTTTATAGTTTTTGATGCTTTCTGGTCCATCATACAGATTCTTGGTCCTTTTGTTTTTATTTATTTTTATTTTTGAAATCCAAAGCAGAATGTGTGGATTGTGAAATGATGTGCCCCTTTTTCTTGTAAGTACAGTGGTATAAGCAGAAGAATATTTTGGATTTATGGGCATCTCTCCATGACCGCAGGGTATTGTTATCATTTATTATAATATTGCCAGGAAAAAGTTGTCTTTTGAAACATGAGACTGGAGTTCTTACACAAATAGCGTGATAGAAAACAAGCCATTGTAATATATTTATGCAAGCTGGACCCAGTAATGAAGGGTTCATCCCGATATATCAGAGCTGTAGCTTTTATGCAAAGGTGCTATTAGACAAAGTTAGATATTGTTTTGGTCAGACATTTAATTTTTAATGGTCCGACATTCTGTGCAGCAAATTTACAGCTTACTAAATTTTTGTCTAATGAAAGGTTTAAAATATGAGTTTGTTTATGTACAAATCTAACAATGAAAAACGCGTACATTTATTCAAAAGAAAGGAAAAGACGCATGTGTTAAATTGATGGTGTAGGAATCAGCTGCTGTGAGCCCAGTGCGGGACACACTCCCTGAAGACCCAGATATTTAATTTTTTGTAGATTTGAGTATGCAGTTTATCACCCAGAAGGATACTCTGTATTCAAAGTCATTGGATCTTTTTTCCCCAGCTCAAGAAACAGAGCTCCATGTTTTAGCAAAGCCTGTGAGCTATAAAAAGAGTGTATATTTATATAGATAGTCGAGATATAGAGAGCTTTTGGTTCCATTTAAAGGGCCAGAAGTTTGTTTTTACTTCGGCAGGTAAACCAACCAAGCATGCCAAGTTAATTTGATCGGCTGATTTCAGCCTTCCAGGTTCTTGCTGAGGTAGCCATATTAACTTTCACACATGGAAGCAGACCAGGTGACTAAGGATGCTGCATTTACAGCCCCGGACACTTGATGGGTCTGTGCAACTCACAGATTCCACCCTAGTTCTGGCCCAGTATAGCTGGGATTAATAATTCAACTTTAAGGACCCCAGAACGAGAAGAACAAGTGGTCCACAGGGGGCAACTTCTTATGAAACAGGACTTTGGAAAAGGTGATCATTTATGTCTGCCAGCCACTCTTTTCCCTTCAGCTTGACACATGGACCGTGTCATGAGTCACAAGTAGTTATGGCTGCCTTAGTAAATGAGCATGGGATAGAGCCAGGGTTCTCCACAGTTGTTTTTATAACATACCACTTCTTGTTTTACCTGTTACCAAAGGTGTTACCAAAAGCTGAACATCCCTCCCAGAGATTACATAAAAGATATATCCAGATGCCCAAGTCAGGATCTTACGAGTATGCATTTTGTCTGTATGGACATGTTTTTTGGATGTCCAGTGGCAAATGCTACTGCAAAGGCCACAGTAAAAAGTGTTATCAGAAGTAGTTTGTAAGTACAGAGTGCCAGGGAGTACAGAGAGTAACAGAGGAAATCATTTTTTATAGGAGAGTCCTTAATAGAAGTTTTGAGGTTTTATTTTTACACCCCCTACTGTCTACAATGTAGCGGACAAAGTAGAGTAAGAAACTAGAAAACTTTTGCCTGAATGTTTTCTTATATTTTATGAAGCCCCTAAGGGGGATGTTGGACTCTCTCCCTATGGGATTTGGTTTGGGAGTGTGTTACTCACTTGCTTATATTTTGTCTCAGCAGCTGAAGTCCTTCATTTGGATCTCACAGAGAATGTTGCTGATCTTTTAAGGTTTTTTGACAAACTCATTTATGTGTTTTCTCCCCAATTCCAGATCCTAAAAGTTTGGAAGGATCTAAAACTAAAGCCAGGTGACTTGTGGATTGTTAAGAGACATTTATATATAAGGAAAAGTTTGGAGACTCAATACAGCATCTATTTCATGTACAGTTTTTGCAAAACGTGAAGAAAAAGTCACCTGGATCCACACCAGACAGTGCAAAAATGACTTAATTAAAGAAATCTCTGTGTTTGATTTGTTTCCCTCTTGTGATCACAGTCTAGGGTACTTTTTTATTCAATTACTTTAATTGTAAGGGATATATATATATATTTGAAAAGTAGTTCAGCCAAGTTGAAGTCATATTTGTCTTTTGTGCGTCTTCCATTTCATGTAGAATTGTCTGTGTTTACATATGCTGATAAGTCAGCATGTCCACAATTCAGCTAGAAGGCCATTCTGGCCACAGGAGTGTACAGCCAGTACTCTGTAAATATGTCTTATCAATCATTTGTTTTTCACAATGAAAAGTCATTTTGGTAATGAAAAAGTTGCTTAGCTATTATTTTCTCCACAATGGAGTTTTTGCTTCTTTGGCCAGGACTACCTCCACCTAAGCGTGTGGAGGTTCCAGGTTAAAAGGTGATAGCAGGTATGGTTAGTGATCAAAATATTGATCAAAAGAGGGGAGACTGTAATGGAAATTTGTAAGTTCTGTATATAATTGTATTGTATTTTGTATGTATTGCACACTGCCCTCACTGTGCACACAGCACTAATAATGTTTTCAGTAAATGTTTACATTCTTTCGAGTCCTAATTAGAATAAGCCTGCCTATGTAACGCCTCTTGTTATGATAAACCTACAATTGTAATATTAATGTGATACCTACGTAATCATGTGCATAAAAACCTTCAATTGCGTCATAATAAAGCAGAACAGTAATTTGGAAAGATGCTGAGCGTATCTTTTGTGTCTGTTCCCTACTGCAGTAGTTATTATTAATTTGGAACCACTAATCAATATGAGGATAGGAGTTGCCTATCATCAATTCAACCGAGTCAGCATCAATTCAACCGAGTCATCACGAAAGCCCCTAAACCAGCAGAAGGTAATACCATATATCCTGGCAATTATACATGTTATGGGAAGTACCATGGGGTGGGAAAACCCCTTGGGAACTTCACTGAGGGTTACTGCGAGTCTTATAGTGAGGTGTCTGCAGACCTAGTGCAGAATCAAGTCCAGTCTCTGGGAGATGTGTATTGGATTTGTGGGGACATGAAAATTAGAAGAAGAATGACAGGACAATGGACAGGAGACTGTGCACTAGCTAAAGCCATAATGCCCCTGCATATTCTCCCAAAAACCCCAGAGCCGGGAAACCAGTGATGCACATAAATCAAACAGGAAACGTAGGAGTGCCCCCGCGGGAGGCTTTGACCCCCATGTATACATAGACGCCATAGGGGTCCCAAGGGGGGTCCCAGATGAATTCAAAGCAAGAGACCAAGTAGCAGCAGGTTTCGAGTCACTGATTCTCATTATCACCGTAAACAAGAATGTAGACTGGATAAATTACATCTACTACAACCAGCAAAGATTTGTCAATTACACCAGGGACGCACTCCAAGGTCTGGCCGAACAGTTAGAGCCAGCATCACACATGACTTTCCAAAACCATATGGTCTTAGACATGCTCCTAGCTGAGAAGGGGGGTGTATGCAAGATGATCCCTGAGACAAGTACATGCTGCACTTACATCCCAGACAACACCGGCCCAAATGGTAAAGTGACTTTAGCCATCCAAAAACTAGAGAATCTGTCCAAAGAATTAAAACAGAATTCAGGGCTCACCAACCCATGGGACCAGTATTTTACCTGGATAAAGGGAGGGTGGCAGGGACTACTGACCCGGATAGGGATAGCCGTCCTGACAATAGCTGCCATAATCTGCTGTGTCTTCCCCTGTATTAAGAAGTGTGTAGAAAAAGCTGTTGACCAAAATATCCCCACATTTGTGAACCAAGAGATCCCAGATGATGACGATGTCTATGTAGGGCTTGATGAAACCCATGATGAAAGTTACACATTACGCTCCGTTACAGTCACCCTTCCCCGAGATGCAACACCATAGGGCTATAGGGACAGATAGCACCAGGCGGCATTTCACCGGCTGTATTGAGGGGGGTGGTGAGCTAGTCACAGCCCTTTCTCTACATACAGCTTAAAAGAGTTGCAGTCAGTGAAATGAGCCGGGTGGAAATGACAGGTTGTTCTCCAGTGTGAGGGACAGTTTTAAGGAAATACGCATTTCAAGGGGGGACTGTAATGGAATGTGATTGAGAGCGTTATTGTGAAATGCCTATTTCTAATATAATCGCATAGATATAAGTGCTTATTTTCTTATAACCAGCTATTAGCCTTAATCATGCTCAAATTAGATGTCTGCCAGCTTCTCCCTTCATGTGGAACAGAACTGCAAGAGTTAAAGAATAAACAACAAAGCTGAGAAGAAGATTGCACCTATTTTCAGGCCTATGAGGCTACACTCAAGACAAACAGGAACTGAAAATAAGACACCATAATTAGCTATGATAGTCTGCTATCTCCTTATACAGATATAACCCAGAAAAGCTTACATTTCGTCACAATAATGAATATGTATAATTTGCGGTTTGTACACGCTTGTTTTATTTGATATTTGATTTGATAACGAAATATCCGGCTCTCGGTATATCATTTTGAGCCCAGGAAGTAAACGACAGAAGTACCAAACTAACTGAACGTGTCCGTGTCAGTGATTTGTGGTTGAATGTGCACATTTTCACATTGAAGGTTAATTTGGCCATGGGGACAGAAACAAGAGTACCGAGCGGTTCTGTTCGGTCCAAAACAAGTTTAGTATAGGTTATTTCATCTTGTAGCTGTCTGTTTAGTTCATTAAGATATTGTTCTTTGGATTGTAAAACTATTGAACCTCCCTTATCTGCTGGCCTAATTATGATATCATTCCTCTCAGTCAAAAGTTTTATGCCTTTTTTGATATGTATAGGGTCTGTGGCTTTTCTGAGTTTTAGAGATTCTAGATCTTGTAAAACCAGATTTTTGAAAACTTCCACATTTTGGTTATTGGACATTTGTGGGTTGTATAATGAAGCATTACATAGTGTACTATGTACTCATGGCTAGGCAGTTTCTATGATTGTATTTCCTGGCTTCCAAGGATTATTCATCACGTATTTTTTTATGTTAATTTTTCTAATGTATTTTTGTATCCCTATATATGTATTGAATTTATTGAGGTTTTTTACAGGTGCGTGTTTAAGGCCTTTGTCTAACACTGCTAATTCCTCTTTAGTGATGGGTCCACTTAGATTCACCACATTTTCTCTAACTACTCTCTTTTGGAGTCTCTTTCCTGCTCTCCATCCTCTCTTCGTTCTGGGGTACTTCTTGTTCGATCTTCTTGAGGTCGTCTCCTGGGTGAATGATGTACATTCTGTGGTGGTCTCCGAGGAGAGTAGTCTCTCCTCTCTCTCTCTAAAAAAGGTCTTTGTGTGTTATAGTTTTGTTGACTAACATAATAATGTGAATTATCATAATAGTGATCTTGATAGTCCCTAATAGGATCAAATCTATTATAAGTGGGAATGGGAGTCCTTCCATATCCTCCATAGTATTCTTGTTGAAAGGGTGGTGCTCTGTTGTCCCTTGGATTTCTTTCATTTTGTTGCCAGTTTTTATTTTTAAAGGGTTTCTTGAAGGGTGAGGAAGCCATATGATTAGAGATGTCAGCCAAAAAGAATCCAAGTGGATTCATACCTTACGGACTCTTGTACCTGGAGGCCTCAATGTAGAGTTCGATTTGAACTGTTTTTTAAGTAACTTTTAAAATGTATGTGCCTAAATATTACCCACCTATTCCCATTCCTCCCTCTACATGATTGAATATGAAGCATACACTTACTTCCTCTTAAATGACATATGCCTCTTTGAGATTAACATACAGAATTCCCATTAAGTATATTTTAAGAAGATTTTAATTTGCGACTCTTAGCTTATTATATAATAATTTTTCACAATGTATTTGATTATATTTCTATGATTCTATCACATTAGTGTTTTTTAATATTTTTTTAATATTTTCTTTTATATATATATTTTTTTCTTTTATGTATTATGCACTAGCAGAATATTGGTAGATAGTCAGTGTACTCTCATACCTATTCCTCATGTGCATATTAACACATATATAGAATGCCCATCCCTAACTAGCTATGCTGAATTACTAGATCATTGCGGTACTTAATTATGCCCATATTTTATGAAATATTACCCATTTTTTAACTATTATCGGAATTTAAATAAAGTTATTAATAAAGTTTTTCAATTAACCTTATAGAGTTAATATATTAACTCTTTTAATTCATCACAGTTTCATTAGGTTCTATTCATGAATAGACCATCGATAAACAGCGTCATGTTATATAAAGAACGTTGCCACCAAAAAAATGGCAGTGCCTATTGATTTACCTAAAACAGAGGAAAAACACACACACCAGGAATACAAGTGAGAGGGCGCTGAGAATGCCAGACTGTCATTTTTACTACTTTGCCTACTTTTATTGTTCACAATGTAAGAGCACTACCTAGACACGTAATAAATATCCCCCCCTTTTTTAAATGTTATTACACTAGTGGAGCTGTCTCCCCCCCCCACCCACTTGTTCTTCCCTACCTTCAAGGTGACAAGATTGGAGTTGTATTAGTAGCGATGGAGGAACAACAGGGAAAGATGCATGGACCGCACTGATAGCGATTGTATCAGAAATCTACAACCCCCTAATGCCTCTTTACCACAATTTGAAGGTGAGACCACACACAGAAGACACCACCAGGAGGGTCACAAGACCATCATACTATATTGAACATCAGCCAGTTACTGATCAGAAGATCAGAGCGTCTTCATCCACCCTATACCTTATTTAAAAGACTCTCCTGTTTCATTTCATTTTTATTTTATCTTTATCTTTTCTGTCACAATTCTCCAGTGGACTTTATCACATTGAAAGTTTTTCACTGTGTTTAGCACTAGTGTTCATTATTTAATATAGTTCATTTATTTCACTTCATTGTGGTTTTTTCACATTATTCTTTTTATTGTAAGATTTGTACACATTGTATTATCTATCAAGTGCTAGTGGCTGCAGCAACAAACTGTAGTTTAGAGACTATTGGTTCTTGCAGTGTAGGCTGTATATGCCACTATAATTATTATTAACTATTTCTAATATATTTTTTCACCATTTTTAGATGTATATTGTGTTCACTTTGATGCACTTTATTTAATCTATTTTCTTCACTCATAGAATATCGCGCAAAATTCTGTTACATTATTTAAATAATTTTACATTAGCATGTAAATGTGCTATTGGCCGATAATTCCCGCATTGAGTATGATCTTTATCCTGCTTGGGGATCACAATAATGTGGGCCCTCAAGGCATCCTCTGTTAGCTTACCAATAACTGAAATGGAGTTAGAGGCACGTAGGAAATAAGGAGAGAGGATGTCCTGAAAAGTTTTATAATACGTAAGATTTAGCCCATCTGGGCCGGGGGCCTTCCCTGATTTAGAGGATTCTATTGCCGAGGCCAGTTCTTTATTTGTTATAGGGGCTTCCATCCCTGCAATCACCTCTAACGGAAGTGAGGGCATACCCGATGATGTCAAAAAGGAAGCTATCAAGTGCCCGGGTGGGGCTTTGCTGGGTTTGGTCGTTTTGAAGATTATAAAGCCTCCAATAAAAATTTTGAAATTCCTGGGCTATAGACACTGGGTCTGACAGCTTAGTACCGGACTCGACCATAATTTTTTTTTTTTAACTCTTTATTGCAAAATTTTACTTTACAGGTTATTTGACACAACTTACATTATCATTTCTTATATCTTTTCTTCCACAAATTTTACATAAATATCATTATCATTCCCACTCTTACACTCACTCTTCCCTCTCATTCATCTTATGGTCACTAATTCTTTCTCCTTTTACTCATTTTATTCTGTAATTTCTGGTCTTCCCGTATCTGTCGTCAAATGTGATTTATTCCATTTTGCCCAAACCTTATCATATTTCTGCATATTTCCTCTTTGTTCATACATTATTTTTTCACATGGGACCACCTGGTTTACCACCCTCACCCACTGATTTATTGTAGGTGGACTTGGCTGAATCCATTTTTCTACTATTTGCTTTCGGGCCAAAAATAATACTTTCTGCAAAAATATCCTAGTATATCCACACACTGTATCTTTTACCACCCCCAGCACACATAACTCCACCGTAGCCATCATAGGTTTATTTATGACTTTTCCTAGTTTCTTAACTACCTGTTGCCAATACCTTTCTATGCATCCACACTGCCATATCACATGGATGAAATCCGCTCCTCCCTCCCCACATCTTGTACAGTCTGGCGCCTGCATCCTCCCCATCCTATATAATCTATTTGGTGCCAAATATGTCTGATGTATTATAGTTAATTGAATTATGCTGTTATTTATTGCCGGCGATACTTTCAGGTGCGAGGAGCAGATTTCATCCCAGTCCTGTTCACTCATTCCCGGGATGACTCCCTGCCATTTTTCCCTCACGCCCATCGGGTCCCCCTTTATTTTACTCTGTAGCAGATGCAAATACAACTTAGATATCAGTCCCTTTGGTCCTTGGGATTTTAATATTCCTATAAGGGGATATCTAGAGATTTTGGTTCTTTCCTTTCAAACTGTTCTCGTAGTAAATGTCTTAGTTGTAAGTATCTATAAAATTGTTTACTCTGGAGGTTATATTGTTTACACATATTCTCATATGTCACTATTACATTGTTGTTATACATCTGGCCAATAGTTTCTATTTTGTTCTGTTTCCAGTAACTAATATCTTTAAATATTTCAAACATAGGGTTGTTCCATAATGACGTTTCTGGTGGAATGTCCCTATATCCCGTTAATTTTTTTACCTCCTTCCACACAGACCTGGCCAGTTTTAGAAGAGGAATTTTTACTCCAATCCTTCTTAATTCTGGTATTTCTAATCCCACCAGAAGGTCTCCTACCTGCATTTTATTTAGCAAATATTTCTCCACCCTCGTTTCTCGTTCCTGAACTACCCAGGTCCTTAAGTGTTTTAATTGCCCCACCAAATAATACAAATATAGATCTGGTATTGCCAGTCCTGCTGCATTATTAGGTCTTTGTAACGTGGATAGCTTTAATTTACAGCGCCCATTTGCCCAGATGAACCTAGTTAGCAGGGAGTTTAATTTTTTAAATATATATTTTGGTATTTTTACCTCTGAATGCGCCATCACATAGAGACACTTTGGTAGTATAATAGATTTAATCAACTGTACTCTCCCTGCCATTGATAACGGTAGTTTTTTCCATACTCCCACTTTGTTCTTTATATATTCTACCAGGGGGTCTATATTTGCTTTAAGGGCATCTTCTGCTTCCAATGTAATATTTATTCCTAAATATTTAAAAGTTTCCACTATTTTTAATGGGGTCTGAAAACTCCCCTCCTTTCCTGGCCTTAATAACATCAATGTGGATTTTTGTCAGTTTATTTTAAGTCCCGATAGTATCCCATATGTTTCTATTATCTTCATTGCCTCTCCTAATGAGCTACATGCATCCTCCATATATAATATGATGTCATTTGCATATAGTCCTATGTGTTCAATCCTATCCCCCACTCTAATCCCTTTATATATTTTAGATTGTCTGAATCTATTAGCTAGTACCTCTATAGCAAGTGAAAACAATTGGGGGGACAGCGGGCACCCCTGTCTCGTTCCCCTTTGCAATTTCACTGTGGGGGACAAAATTCCATTTATCAAAAGGTTAGAGCATGGTTGTTTATACAATATTCTCACCCATTTTCTGAATCCTTCCCCAAATCCACTTTTTTTCAACACTGCCTGCAGGAATTCCCATTCTATAGAGTCGAATGCCTTGGCCGTATCCAACGATGCCAAGGCACTCGACTCTGGGAAATACTCTTTCAGCTAAACCATCAGCTGAGTTCTTCTAATATTGTTTGTAGTGGACTTCCCCGGCATAAATCCTGTTTGGTCCTCTGATACGATAGATAGAATAACTCAGTTGGGTCTCTTAGCCAATACCTTTGTCAGTACCTTATAGTCGATATTTAACAAAGATATTGGTCTATAGGACGCACAGTCCTTCCTGTCTTTTTCTGGTTTTGGTATCAATATTACTGTTGCCTCATACATGGATGCAAGCATCTCCCCTCGATCAAATGTCCCCCTATGCATCTTGGTCAATGTCAGAGCAATAATCTCCACGTACCTCTGATACAATTCCAATGGGATACCATCGGGTCCTGGTGATTTACCCTTTCCCAAAGACTCTATGGCTTCTTTTATTTCCTCCACTTCAATTTCTTTCTCCAACTCCTCCTTTTGCTCTTCTGATAATTTCAGGAATTCCAAATCCTCTAGATATTTTTCTATCTCCTCTCCTGTACCTGTCAGTGTCGATGTATACATTTTCTCATAATATCTATAATAGGTTTCCCCAATGTCCTCCACTGTTTTATCCATCTCCCCTTTCTCATTCCTCACTTCTGTTATCGCCAGTGTAGATACTTGTTGTTTTATCAGATAATTTACTATTTTATTGGCATAGTATCCTTGGTCATAATTTTTTTGTTTTAACTGGAGCCTCTTGCGTTTATTTTTGACTATTAACTGATTCTTATATTGGCGCACTGCTTCTACCCATTTTATTTGGTTCATGATAGAGGGGTTCTTAATAAACTCTATTTCGGTCTTCTTACATTCATCTTCCATTTCCTCTTCCTCTTGCCTATTGGTGCGTTTAATATATGATATTGTTGATCTTACTATCCCTCTTAAATACGCCTTGAAGGTATCCCATGTTACTCCCTCCATTATACTGTCCCCATGGGCCTCCAGAAACATTTCTATTTGCTCCGGTATATGGTCATTTGACCCAATCTGGGCTAGCCAGTAGGGCTGTATTCTATATCCCGGCCGCCTTCCTCTGGGACCCATCATTAACTCAAAGATAAGCCCAGAGTGGTCAGACACCCCTTTAATCATGTATGCAACTGAATGCACCATTGGGAGTATTTTTTCATTTCCCAGAGCCAGGTCTATCCTAGACATGCTCCCCCTACCCGGAGCGTGCCATGAATAGGCCCTGACTCCTGGGTTTCTGGTCCTCCAAATATCAAACCACCCCACCTCCTTCAGGAAGCAATCCAATACTTTAGACCCTTCACCTCTCCCAAGACTTTTTTTTCCAAATCTATCCATCTTTGGGTCCAGCCACATATTAAAATCTCCCATGCATATAACATATGCCTCTGGATATATGTAGCTGGGGGTGGATTATATATCCCCATAATGACCATTGGAAGTGAGTGCACCAGGGCAAAGATAAAAACATAACTCCCTTCTGGATCCCTCCTTACCCTGATGCACTCCCACGCCACCGACTGGTGCACCATTACTGAAACCCCTCTCGAAAAAGTTGTGTGACAAGAGTGGCAAGACCATTGTATCCATGTTTTTTTTAAATAATCAAGTCTCTCATTGACCATATGTGTTTCTTGGATGCAAATTATTTTGGCCTGAGTTTTCTTAACTTCTGCAAATACCTGTGCCCGTTTTACTCGCGTACCCATACCTCTCACATTTCAGGATATAAATGTACAATTATTATTCATTTTTGCCCATTTTTAATCATTTAGTAACCATATTTTTCTTTTCCCTCCATTCATCCATTCATACATCAAACTCATACTTAAATTTAGGGCATTACCGACATATCGCATCAGCTTTTATATAGGTAATTTGTCTTGTTTCAGCCTGTCTACTCCTCCACCCCCCCTCCATGTAAAAAAGAAAAGAAGGGTGCTTTCATTAATGTATCCTTCCCTATCACTCGGGGAGGAAAAGCGGGAGGCGGAGGAAGAGGGAGAGGCAAAAAAAACAAAAAAACAAAGTGAATCCCCTTCCTTCTGTGTTTCTGTGATTAAATCATACTATGTGACTAACTTTCATTCTCCCCATTAATTCCCTTACCCCTTTATCCCTTTTATCCCATTTCTTCTTAATAGCGCCCTTTATTATTCCCACCCCTCCCCCCCTTATTCCGTCCCATCTTATTATGTTCACTTCTTTAATATGTACTTCTAATATTCCCCCCTAAGTGTTTTGTGACTGACTTTGTGATTTTTTTTCTCTTTCCCTTTCCCTTCCCTTTTCCTTTCTTTTTTTTACATACACAAACAAAAAAAAACAAAAAAAACAAAAAAAAACAAAAACACACCCCATCTCCCATTGTTGTCACTCCACAAAAACAAATTTATCAAACCACAGCATTCCCCTTATCCATCCCTCACCGGGGGCACACCACTACTCCCACTCTGTGATGAGCGGGGTACACTACATTCTCCTGCATCTCTTCCATGACCCCTGTATCAACCTCCAGCAGGGGTCACAGGGGGAGGAGGGAGAAAAAAAAAAGGACTCCCACCATTTCTCCTCTCCCTCCCCCACCCCCCTGCCATCAATCAAGCATAGTCCTCTCCCCCCTCTCTTACAGTATTTTGTCCCGGCAGTTCTTTTTTTTTTTCTTAAATTATCTCATGGTTTTCTATTTCATATTATTTAGATACAGTTTTGATTGATCGAATCCATTCTTTAACTTGTTCAGGTGTATTAAAAAACATAGTCTTTCCTCCTTCATCCACTCTCAATCGGGCTGGATATGCCATAGAGTATTCTATTCCTGCTTCTCTCAATCTCTTCTTAACCTCATAGAAGGTTGCCCGCTGCTTTTGTAGCTCTAGAGAAAAGTCTGGGAATATTGACACTTTACTATTCTCATAGTGGATCTCTCTTTTTTGTCTTGCATTTGGCAGAATTGTGTCTCTGTCTCTGCAATTCAAGAGACGTGCCAGCAGAGGTCTAGGGGGAAGTCCAGGCTTTGGTATTATTGCAGGGACCCTATGCGCCCGTTCCACCGCAAATGCCTTTGATACCTCCATCTCTGGAAATGTTTTTATCAGCCTTTTTTCAATAAAGTTCCCTGGCTTAAACCCCTCCACTTTCTCCGGTAGACTTATTATTCTTATATTATTGCGGCGCATCCAATTCTCAAAATCGTCCGATTTCTGCTGTCATGTAGCAATCTACTTTTCTACTGTTGCTATCTTTTTAGGTATATGAATTACTGTATTTTCCAATTGAGATATCCTGTTTTCCACCTCGGCCATCCTATCTCTGATATTGTGCATATCTTGCCTAATCAATCCAATATCCATTCTGATCTCATCCATTTTACCTGTCAGTCCCACGCTGCTTGCTTGGATGGCCGCCATTAGTTGTCCGCTCACCTGCTCCAGTGTTAGCTTCGTAGCTTTCTCAGCTTGGGACAGAGGCGCGCTGGTTTTCTGAGCGTCCAGCGCCGAAGGTCCGCCGCTCCTTGTCTGCGGAGGGCTCCGAACGCTTTCCGTTTTCTCCGTCCTCGCATACTCTTTAAGGCGATCGGCTGCCAGTTGCTTAGTACTCATCTCGCTGCTGGGTTCGTATGTATATTGGGGTCTTGGGTCTCGGTTGTAGTACTACTCAGGATACTGACTGAGACTCAGGCTGACTGAGAGCTTCCGCCGCTCACATCCGGTCATATCAGCAGAAGTCACACCCAGTCGAGGCCCTGATGGGACTCGACCATAATTTGAGTAATATGTGGTTTCGTTTGTGACTCTTTTAGTACCCTAGCTAAAAGGACACCCAGTTTATTCCCGTACTCATAAATAGACTTTTTATATCGGCTCAATTTCTCCCTTGCTTCTGAATTTGCGATTTGATTATACTGCTGGCGTAGGGAGAGTAATTCTCTCTGTGTCTGCTTAGCAAGTGTTTTTTTTTTTATGGATGGACTCCAGTTTACTAATCTTCAAAAGTAGCGTTGCAGTTTCCAACCGCCTCAGTTTTTTTATCCTCGCTCCAAGTTTAAGAAAAATTCCTCTTATAAAGCATTTATGTGCCTCCCACAGTACTGTCGGAGATGTATTAGGTTGATCATTCTGGCTAAAATATTCTCCTAAATCCCGAAGAACCTTAGTCATGGTGGTAGGGTCTTTTAACAATGTGCCATTAAGCCTCCAGGACAGGGTCCTTGTAGCCACTATGTTAAGATCTATATTCAAGTGAACCGGACCATGATCGGCAAACACAATAGGATCAATCGTGGTTGCTCAAATCCTATCCAAATCTTTATGTGGAAGGAAAAAATAATCTATTCTTGAATATGATGAATGAACTGAAGAAAAAAAAATAGTCTCTGACATTGGGGTGTTGTAAGCGCCATACACCTACCAATTGAAGAAGATTTAATTCTGCCTTTAATTGCTTTAAATAAGAGAATGATAAATGAGATATGCCCGTTGAGGTATCTAAGAGTGGATTATATGCAAAGTTAAAATCCCCTCCTAGAATCAATATGCCATCACTATGCTCCAAGATCAGCGGAAGCAGTGACCTTAAAAAAAGCAGCTGATTCGAATTAGGAAAATATACGTTATCCAAATTTACCCAAGTAGCTCCAATTATGCCCTTAACAATCAAAAATCTACCTTGCTCATCGCTGATGTAAGTGCCTAGCGACCATGGAACAGACCTTGCTATAAGAATACTTTCTCCCTTAGCTTTAGAGATTGGTGATGAACTGTGATATAATACTGGGTAGGCTCTGTTACTTAATTTTGGGATTTTCCCGGCTTGGAAGTGTGTTTCCTGGAGAAAAACAATCTGACTCCGCATTTTTGTCAAGTCTCTCAGTAATCTGGACCTTTTTTTCTGGGACATTAAGACCCTTCACATTAAGGGAGGTTAACCTTACCGAAGTGGTCGGTTGTACCCCGAGAGGAAATGGTGCCATGGTTCCGCCTTAAAGAAGTTAGGATAGGGTTTCGAGGGGGGCGGGGGAGGGAATGCAGAGGGAAAGCAGCAGGGAAGGGAGGAAAAAAAAAAAAAGAAAATCACACCTCTCCCAACTTAGCCCAGTGGGACTGGAGGAGGCCTATTTGAGGGGGTGTCTATGGCCGGCTGTGCTGCCGTTAACGCTAAGAATAGCTAATAATATAGAGCTGCTTCCTCCAAGGGCATTAATGCTAAATAATTACCTCAAAGCATAGTAATAGAAACTGTGGGCCTAACTGATTTCCATACCCATCCATATAATGCCCAAGCCTGCATAAACCACTAAGATAGAACCATAGAACAGTGCAAGCATAAAGACATAAAAAAAACACTAAAATGAAAAATAAACAGCCTTGGGGGGAAAAAAAAGAAAAAGAAAAAAAAAAGACTCAGGCATGTTTAAGTAGGGTCCAACCAGTTAGGAACTTGTATTGGTTCACACCCCAAAAATAAAAATAAGTCTTGAAGTTGATCCTGAGTGTGAAGTGGAAAGGACTGGTTGTCTTTTTTGACCCTCAGTTGGAATGGGTGTCCCAAAGAATATGTAGCCCCAGTGGCTTTAATCTGATCTAGGAGTGGACGCAGGCATCCTCTCATACGTCGTGTATTCCTTGATATATCTGAGAGGATACGGCAAAGAACATCTCGTGGACCCAACCCCTGATGACCCCTATATGGAGTGACTCTATGTACTCTATCTATTATAAGTTCAGCTAATGGAGGTTTGCCCAAGATTTTATTACAGATAGACTGTATCGTGGGTCTCAGTTCTGCGTCTTAAACATTTTCGGGAATACCTCTGAAGCAGATATTATTCCTGTGGCTATGATTTACCAAATCATCTACTTGTAGAAGAATTGAAGTGAACTTTTGCTGAGCTGCAGAATTCGATAATACCAATTCATCCATATGCATATTCACGTTGTCTACTGCAGATTAGGTTAGAGACCCTAGTCTCCACAATATCCAGCTGTTCCCGCACCTCTGTAATCTCTTTCCGTAGAGCCCCTTCTAGACATAATGCCACAGCTTCCAACTCTCCTCGGTTTGGTAATAATGCTAGATCTTGTTTAGCAGGGAGTGAAAGAAATATTGCCCTTAACTCAAAATCTTCTGTCCGTGAATGACTAGGACTTAGATGAGCTGAGTTTAATGGATCCAATGTTCCTGGTAGTGAGTTGACTATACTCCCAGTCTCCTCTAGGAGTACTGATACACTTAGTTGGGTGTCAGAAGTTGTGTGTTCAGGTACCTCCGTTACTACTGTCAAGGTAGTAGAAAGGGCATTATAGCCAGTAGAGAGGTTTGGTAGCCTAAGTGGCAGATTCTCAGGTCTGCCCATACTCACTGAGTTGTCAGCCAGTACCGTAGTAGGGGTAGGGGTAAAGGTATCACCTCTGTCTCCACTGTTAGTTCCTGTTTCCAGGACTACCATGAGTCCCAGGTTGCCCTCTCCCCCCCTCTGTGCCCTGCTTGAACTCTGCTGAACCCCTCTTGAACTGGCAGCTGTTGCCCCCCTGTTGTCAGATGGGTTTCCAAGGGTGTTCTCATTATCCTGATGATGCTCCATATCATCCATATCAACTAAAGGTCCTGTAGATTTAGCGTTCCAAGTATTGCAAGCTATTGCTGAGGAAGGAGTAACTTTAATTTTTGTTTTTGTTTTTGCAGTGTTAGAAGTGGGGGCGAAAGTTGAGGTAGAGGTAGAGGTAGATGCGGATGGAACAGAGGCCATATAACGATGAAGGCTGTTAGGTCTAGACAGTTTAGGCTGTTTGGGCTGTTTGGCTATTGCTCCTGTAGTATGTTCCGCATGCTTTCTTCCCCTGGTCATGTCCTTGCGGTGTCTTCAATAACACAGATCCAACAGGTCTGCAGGATTTCCCAAAGAAAAAACATTAAGCATTTAGAGGCTGGCCGGTCCTGTGAGAACGATACTGAGGACTGGATTGGGCTTAGGATAAACTGAATAGGGCTGGATTGAAATACCTTAACACTGGGAATGCCAAAACGCCCAAAGAAAAATTTAAAAAAAAAGGCTCAGATATAGAACAATTTGTGTATTTATGTCTATTAATAACTGGCTGTGGCTGTGACTGTGGCTATGTCTATAACTGTGACTACAGCTATAGCTGTGGCTGTAACTATAGAAGAGAAAGAAATATCAATAATATCTGTAATATTTATAAAACAGTACGACATGAGCATAATATGTGACACAGTGTGTTTTAATAAATCCGTCTTCCCCCAGATGTAATGTCAACTGTGGACTGGGAGACCACAGAGCCACAATCCAAACAGATAGATTGAACATTTCTACAAGCTCTCCTTTTTATCAGGATTTTTTTTCTTTCTCTCCTTTTTTTTTTTTCTTCTCTCCCCCTTTTTCTGAACGGGGTTATTGGTCAGACTAATTAATCTGCCCCCTGTGACCACGTATATTCTCATGCATAGGGGCTATGCTGAAAGGAGGCTGGAAAAACAGTTACACAGTATTGCACAGTATTTTGAACAGTCACACTGTATTTTAGAGAGTATATTTTTTTTTAGGTCTTTTTTTTTTTTTAAGTTTTTAGGGTTTTAAAGTTTTAAAGTTTTAAAGTCATAGGATTGCCATGCCTTGCCTTGTTCCGTTGCTGTAAAAGGTTCAAAGAGGATTCAAAGAATCACTGGCAGTCACTGGTATTGCACAGCACACTCACCGCAATCTCCGATAGTTTCTGCAAACTGCAGGCTCTGCTAGGTGAACAGAGAGGTACAGAGAAGGTGTGCAGAGCAACAACAGAGATGCAGCAGAGACGCAACAGCAGCGATTGTAATCTCCATGGTGTGTCACAACGTATCCTTCTGTGCTCTATGTGTACTCTATGAGGAGCCTTATCTCTGCTAATCTCTGCTTTAATGTTTGGTGAATATTGCATGAATAGTGTGGAGCAATATCAAAGAGTATGATAGAGATCACAGCTGTCACTTTAGCTGGTTGGTTTTTGAAATTTTATGGACACTTATGCCCCGTACACACGGTCGAATTTTCCGATGGAAAATGTCCGATCGGAGCATGTTTTTGGAAATTCCGACCATGTGTGGGCTCCATCGGACATTTTCCATTGGATTTTCCGACACACAAAGTTTGAGAGCAGGCTATAAAATTTTCCGACAACAAAATCCGTTGTCGGAATTTCCAATCGTGTGTACACAAATCCGACGCACAAAGTGCTACGCATGCTCAGAATAAATAAAGAGATGAAAGCTATTGGCCACTGCCCCGTTTATAGTCCCAACGTACGTGTTTTACGTCACCGCGTTCAGAATGATCGGATTTTCCGACAACTTTGTGTGACCGTGTGTATGCAAGGCAATTTTGAGCCAACATCCGTCGGAAAAAATCCTAGGATTTTGTTGTTGGAATGTCCGATCAATGTCCGACCGTGTGTATGGGGCATAAGTCTACAGTTTTCCATGGAACATATAGGCAAAAGACAAGGCCCTCTGGAACAATGTACTGCGGTCTGATTAATCAAAGAACCAATTGTTTGGCCAGAGTACCAATGTATGCTGTATGTTTAACAGAAACAGAAAACAGCATTTCTGGGGAAGAACTTCAAATAAACCATGAAATATGGTAGTGGAAATGTTATAGTTTGGAATTGTTTTGCTGTGGAAGGGCCTGGGCATTTGCCCATTAAGCACCAAAGTGTACTTAATGAGAAGCTGAGGCATCTGTTCCAAAGTTGAAGTTGAATTGGAAATTGATTTTTCAGCAGGATAATGATGTAAGGCACACTATTAAACCCACCAAGGAATGGCACAAAATGAGGAAATTGAGGATTACAGAATTGTCTAGTCAAACTGATTTGAAACTCAACGAAATGTTGTAGAAGGGAATCGAAATGGCAATTCATAAAAGGAAATCCACAAATATTTTACAACTGAAGTATTTTTCTCTGAAAGGGAGGTCTCAAATATCACAGATTTGATGTGAAAGACTGGTTGGCAGTTATGCAAAATGTCTACAAAATGTTATTTTTTTTGCTTAAAGAGCAAGTAAACTTCCATCTTTAACAACTTTCCGCCTGGCCTATAGCAAAATGACAGCCGGGAAGTGGTTCAGTTATCCTAACTGGGCGTCATATGACATGCAGCAGTGTGGGGGAAAAGTGTCAATAAAAGAAAACACACTAGACAGGTTTTTAAAGTATTTTATTAGGCAGCTCCGGGGGTCTTCTTCCGACTTTGGGGGTCTCTTACGCACTCTCCGGCTCTTCTCCACGCTCTCCGGCCTCTTCTCCTGGTCTCTGGTTCTTCTTCCGCTCTCCAGTATTTTCTGCCGGGCTCCTCCGCTATCTTCTGCTCTTTTGCCCACTCTTTTTCTAGCGGTGGCCCGGTCTTCTTCGTTGCCTTCTTCCCTCCGGTTTTCTTCCGATGTTGACACAACGCTCTCTCCCGCTGTAATGCGGTGCGCAACAACTTATATAGGCATGGGGCGTGGTCCCCGTGTGATGTCATCCGGTGACTCTGCCCCTCATGACATCACCGTCCCATCATGCCACGAGCGGTGGCGTCATAAGGGGTGGAGTCACCGGATGACATCACCCGGTGACCACGCCCCATGCCTATATAAGTCGTTGCGCACCGCTCACACCGCATTACAGCGGGAGAGAGCGTCGTGTCAACATCGGAAGAAGAGGAGAGGGAAGAGGACGATGGAGAAGATCGGGCCACCCCTAAGAAAAGAGCGGGCAAAAGAGCAGAAGATAGCAGAGGAGCCCGGCAGAAGATACCGGAGAGCTGGAGAAGATCCGGAGAGCACGGAGAAGAGGCCATAGAGCGCGGAGAAGAAGGAAGAGACCCCCGAAGTCGGAAGAAGCTGCCTAATAAATTACTTTAAAAACCTGTTTAGTGTATTTTTTTATTGACACTTTTTTTCTAGGTGAATGGGTAGGGGTACGATGTATCCCATACTAATTCACATAGGGTGGGTGAGCCAGGATCTGGGGGCACCCTTATTAAAGGGGGCTCGCGGATTCCAATAAGCCCCCCGCCCACAGACCCCGACAATCAACGGCCAGGGTTTTTGGGAAGAGGCCCTTGTCCTCATCAACATGGGGACAAGGTGTTTTGGGGTGGGGGGGCCACAAAAGGTCATTGCTAAAGAAGCTGGCTTTTCAGAGTGCTGTATTCAAACATATTAATGGAAAGTTGAGTGGAAGTAAAAAGCGTGGTAGAAAAAAGGTGCACAAGCAACAGGGATAACCACAGCCTAGAGAGGATTGTGAAGCAAAGGCCATTCAAGAATTTGGGGAAGATTCACAAGGAGCAGGCTTTGGCTGGTGTGAGTGCTTCCAGGGCCACCACACACAGATGTATCCAGGACATGGGCTAAAACTGTCACATTCCTTGTGTCAAGCCATTCCTGAATCAGAGATAACATCAGAAGCGTTTTACCTGCGCTAAGGAGAAAAAGACTGGACGGTTGCTCAGTGGTCCAAAGTCCTCTTTTCGGATGAAAGTAAATTTTGCATTTCATTTGAAAATCAAGGTCCCAGAGTCTGGAGGAAGAGTGGAGAGGCACAGAATGCAAGTTGCATGAGGTCCAGTATGAAGTTTCCACAGTCAGTGATGATTTGGGGAGCCATGTCATCTGCTAGTGTTGGTCCACTGTGTTTTATCAAGTCCAAAATCAGTGCAGTTCTCTACAAGAGAGTTCTCTGTTCTAGAGTACTTCATGCTTCCCTCTGCTGACCAGCTTTATGGAGATACTGATTCCATTTTCCAGTAGGACTTGGCACCTGTCCACACTGCCAAAAATACCAATACATGGTTTAACCCTTTCGCCGCCAGGTCCGTACGTCATATTACACACAGTATGGTGGCTGCAAACAACGCGATTGTGTGTGAAACTGACAGGCAGACTCCTGCCTGTCAGGTGAGAGCATTCAGGCAGCTCTGCTGCAGCCCGATTGCTCTCACACTCCCCTGGTACCGCCGCTCCCCCCTGCTGCGGCACCCGCCATGTTTACCGGGCTCCGCTTGCCCCTCGATGGGCCCAGGATCTCCATGGGTGGTGCCAGCAGGTAGAGAGGAAGGAGAAAAGTGGACACACATTTGCTTTCCTCCCCTTCTTCGTGTGACTTTTAGACCCTGCATATCTCAATAAAGACAACCTGTCATCAAAAAAACAAGTTAAGTAAAAAAAAATTGCATAAAAATAAAGTTACACCCAAGTACATAAAATGCCCCCCAAAAAATGTTGAGGCCCCCCCACATATACACACACATGAACGTAAACGCATATGTCGGGGCACCTACACGTAAAAACATTAATTGCAATACAGATGTTAGATATTGCCACGTACACCAAAGTGAGAGTAATAATTCTAACACCAGACCCCCTCCGTAACACTAAACTTATACCTATCGGGAGTTTTTGAAGCGTCGCCTATAGAAAGTATAGAGTACTGAAGTTTGTCGCCATTTCACATGACATGTAAATTTAAGGTTTGGCATGCTGGGTATCTATTTACTCGGTGCAACTTCGTATTTTATATTTTATCAAAAACGTGGGTAATTTATTGTGTTTGTTTGCCCTATAATTCATGTTGGTGTGTTTTTTAATTAAATTTTGCATTTCCTAGACCTTTGCGGTAATATCGTGTGACATAAAAAAATTGCAACTACCACTTTTATATTCTCTAGGGTGTCTGCTTTCAGAAAATATATAATATTTGTGGGTTTTGTGTAATCTTCAGGCCTAAAAGGATTTTTTAAACATGTGTGCAAAAAACGCTCTGGCAGCCAAAGGGTGATCATGACATCACTGTGCTTAATTGGCCAGAGCACTCGCTTGACCTAAACCCTATAGAGAATCTGTGGGGTATTGTCAGGAGCAAGATGAGAGACACCAGATCCAACAATGCAGATGAGCTGAAGGCCACTATCAAAGCAACCTGGGCTTCCATAACACCTCAGCAGTGCCACAGGCTGATAGCCTCCATGCCACGCCGCATTGATGCACTAATTGATGCAAAAGGAGCCCTGACCATGTATTGAGTGTATACTATACTGTACATGGACATACTTTTTATTGAGCCAACATCTCTGTATTAAAAATCCTTTGTTTATTGGTCTTCTGTAATATTCTAATTTTCCGAGCTACAAACTTTTGAGTTTTCACTAGCTGTAAGCCATAATCATCAAAATTAAAAGAAAGAAATGCTTGAAATATATCACTCGATGTGTAAAGAATCATTATAATTTATGAGTTTCACTTTTTGAATTGAATTACTGAAATAAATTAACTTTTTTATGATATTCTATTTTTTTTAGATGCACCTGTATAAGCAGGGAGGTGGAAGGGTATAGACCTTTCTATATTTGTTGATCTATACAAATTACATGAAGGACTCAAAACATGGCTTAAGTTTAGATCAATGGGAGAATTATCTTCTGGTTCTGGAAAGATGTACAGTATCTCACAAAAGTGAGTACACCCATTTTTGTAAATATTTTATCATATCTTTTCATGTGATAACACTGAAGAAATTACATTTTTCTCTTCTGCGGGATTAGGCCAGATGTATCACTGGAAACCCGCTGAATTGCTGATTCTAAGACTTGTCGAAGTGCAGATTCTCCTCGAATGGGACCGAACACAGACTGTGCTTAGAAGCCTTATCGGCCGATCAATGCTTCAACCATAAGGCTCTGCGGGCTGTGACGGAATGAGCCATTATCTTATTAGCCATTATGCTGTCATCTTGACCTGGTCGACAGATATTTCAGCCACAAACACTACAGCAGTCTTGAAAACTGCAAAAGGAGAAAAACTGCCACTTCCCAGACTTTCATCCGAACATCCATCCACCAGCTCCACTACCCACACTCTAAGGCTGGATTCACACCCATGCACACCCAAGCTCATCCTGCATTCCGCAGACCTGCACCACAGAACGTGCTCCATAGGAGACCATGGCAAATGGAGGGTAGTGCAAATCAGCAAAAAGCACCAAAATCACACAAGTGCGAATCCAGCCCAAGTGCTGCTGCCACAGAAGTGGGTGCTGCCACCGGTCTGCAGGCTGCTCCAGCCAAACTATACAACCTTTTTGAGGTCTGTGTTTATTCTGCGATCCATAGGATCCCTAAAAGTGACCGAATCCTCCAGTGGAAGCGTAATGTGGCGGCCGAATCTATGTAATGAAGCATCCACCTTAGGCGTAGTGTCTCAAGGGGTAAAGCTTCGATACTCCATTATGCACATTGAGCTTTTTCTCAGGCCCCGCCCACTCATCGTCAATTACTTCTTTAATTTCAGAAATTAATGGGAAGGAAAGGTAACGATTTCTTTAAATATGGGTAGTATCTTTGCTGTTTCTTTGGAGGCGATGATTCTTCCTGGCACTTCATCGCATCCTTAACAGCCTCCACCAAGGGGGGGAACCAGTGCAAAAATGCAATTCCGAGACCATCTCAGCCACTGATGGATCCGAATGGCTATCGACTTCAGAGTTAAAATGCACTGAAAACACATGATCTGAATCTGCAGATGCTGAAGATACAGCAGGATGAGCAGGATTCGTGAAACACTCTTTAACCCTTCCTTGACTGCGTGCTTAATGTAAGATTTAACCTGGCGTGCTTTCGCAGCATTGTTCTGAGCCGCCTCCTTGAAGCAAGATGCACATACCCGCTTTCCTCTGAGGACCTCAGTTGAGCAGGCCCAACAGGATCTTTCTTCTGCCTGGGCTGGCGATGAAGACCTTTTCAAAGGAGAGGATCTTCTTCTGTGTCTGCGCCCGGATTTGCTCTTTCTAGAGGCTTTCTAATGTCTTGACCTCTCTTGGCTCGGGTCCAAGCAACTAAAGCGAGGTAAGGGCGAGGGAGATCTGGAATGCTGTGACAACAGGCATCTATCCAGCTGCATGTGACTCTGCGATTTGTCCTGTCTAGTCCCTATTTTACTCCTTTGAGGCTGGAATGCTGATTTGGAACCTCTTTGCAGGCGTTTATCCCGCACTGGGCCCTTCTTTCTGTAAAACACAGAGGATGCTCTCTTTTAAAAAAAATAAATAAATAAATAAAAAACTTTAAAAAAATAAATGAATAAATAATTAAAATAAATAAATACAATAAAAATAAACTTCTCTATCTGAATCTTCAGTGCTAAGGCAGCTAGGCAGACAGGCAAAATTCCCCAGATCTATAAGGCACAGGATAATAAAAACACTCTGACAGACAAGTAACACAGCAGAAAGTAATGAGAGTCCTGAAAGGAGGGTTACCAGAGCAGAGTAGCAGATTGATCAGCTGGAGACTGAGATCAGCCTAGAGGACAGAGCCTGCTGCAAATCAGCAGTGAGCATTCTGGTGTTTTCTAGGCAACCCAAAGAGGAAGCTGCCTCTGACCTCACCTGCTCAACTTTGAGCTTCCTGAAAAGAATACATGTGGAGGTGGTGAACTACAAGTCCCAGTGAGCCAAACCACTGCCTGAACACACAAAAACATGGAAGGAGAGAGTGCCAGCACCTGCCTAACAAAGGTATATACAGTCATTTATACTGCCAGTGACCTTTGCCAGTAATACACAGTCATTTATACTGTACTATACAATCCCAGCACCACTGGAACCCACCTCCTCAGGAGATTTACAGCCTATATGGGGGGGTCTTCTGAACCGGGAGAGGCTGAACCTGAACAGGATGGATGGTAGATGGAGAAAATAAATAAAAATAAACTTTAAAAGGCGTCCGGTGCGAGGACGAAAAAAGAACACTGGTGTGGGAAGATAGCCACCTTTTATGGGCTAAGAAAGAGGTGGTCCTGGAGGGGTCAGAGGGGGCGGAGCTGACCCATAGTAGGCTGACATGGCGAGGTCCAGGAAAATAAAATATTTACAAAAATGTGAGGGGTACTTACTTTTGTGAGATACAGTATATATCCTACCTGTATCACATGGAAGCAAGTTATTGATGCAAAGATGGTATAGAACTACTATGCAGTTGGAGTGTACTAGAAAGTAATAAGTGCATGACAGACAGTCAGTTTTATGGATTGTATATATTCATATCTGAATTCAATATTATTTAGGCATGGTAATTGAATAATTTTTTAAATATTTGTATTTACATCTCTTATATAAAATAAATTACCGTATTTATCGGCGTATAACACGCACCGGCGTATAACATGCACCCCGATTTAGGAGGGAACTTTAAGGAAAAAAAAACTTTTAGGAGGGAAGTTGAAGGGAAAAAAAAACTTACATTTAAACGCCCATCATTGCAGCCTTCTCAGTGCAGCCTTGTCAGTGCAGCCTTGTCAGTGCAGCCATGTCAGTGCAGCCATGTCAGTGCAGCCTTGTCAGTGCAGCCTTGTCAGTGCAGCCATGTCAGTGCAGCCTTGTCAGTGCAGCCATGTCAGTGCAGACTTCCCCAGTGCAGCCTTGTCAGTGCAGCCTTCCCCAGTGCAGCCTTGTCAGTGCAGCCTTCCCCAGTGCAGACTTCCCCAGTGCAGCCTTGTCAGTGCAGACTTCCCCAGTGCAGACTTCCCCAGTGCAGCTTTACCCAGTGCAGCCTTCCCCAGTGCAGCTTTCCCCAGTGCAGCCTTCCCCAGTGCAGCCTTGCCCCAGTGATCCCAGCCATTCTGGGCTTCAAAATCGCCGATCGCGATTTGAAAATGGCGCCGCCGGCGCCGAAATACACAGTGCCGGTCCTCGGCTCTTTCCGGCGGCTGTCGTTCATTTTCGGCTCCACTCGTAGTCCTGAGCGGAGCTATCCGAACCTAGCCGAGTAGGTTCGGATAGCTCCGCTCGGGACTACGAGTGGAGCCGAAAATGAACGACAGCCGCCGGAAAGAGCCGAGGACCGGCTCTGTGTATTTCGGCCCGGCGGCGCCATTTTGAAATCGCGATCGGCGATTTTGAAAATGTGACAGGTCGGGATCGCAGGGGATCGGCGTATAACACGCACCTGCGATTTTCCCCTGGTTTTAAGGGGAAAAAAGTGCGTGTTATACGCCGATAAATACGGTATATTCCATATTAAACCGGTTGTATACCCTTTTTTTCACTTTGACCTACAGGTAAGCCTATAATAAGGCTTACCTGTAGGTAAAAAGAATATCTCCTAACCCTGTATGGTTTAGGAGATATTCCCCTTGCATGCAGCCGCTGACTTCAGCGATGCATGCACTCTGAGTTTTCCGGCTGAAAGGTCCAGCAGACGTGAGAGTGACGACATCACGGCTCCGGCCACTCACAGCGCTGGAGCCGCGATACCCAGAAGACACGCCGAGGGAAGATGTCCGCAACCTCAGCATAGACCAAGATCACCTGCTGACGCATCTATCTAAGGTTAGTGTTTCAAAATGAGCTAGTATGCAGTGCATACCAGCTCATTATGCCTTTTGCCTTACAGGTTAAAAAAAAAAAATCTGCGGGTTTACTACCACTCTAAATAAATGAAATGAAATAAAATGCAAATTAAATTGAATACTGTATGTGTACAACAAAAAAAACATTTTGTCTGTTTAGGCTGCTTTTATAATTTGATTAAATGTCACTTTGATTTAGGCTTGGTGTGATATTGGGGTATATACTAACCATATCATTTACCTTCCCTTAAAATAAAAACCACTCTGCAAGCAGCTTTTGGGCTCTAAATATAAACAATGCATTTTTACAGTATATGTTAATGACACTGGAGTACACAGAGATGGCATAGTTATCTCTGGAGCAAACAGTGGCAACATACACAAAAGTGTATCAAACTGTCAGAGTACAGCTGAGGTATTAAGTAGCTCTCACCTTGCTCAATAACAGACCACCACATGGAGAGACACGTCCTGCCATCCAAACCCTTAGGTGCATGTCAGCCATGTCTCCAAGGGTGTCCGTAATATACACCTCCCCCTCCAATCTAAAGGCACCGCCGATAGGTATCAGCTGAGCCCGAAAGGGAGGGGGAGATGATGAGCACTTCACTGGCAGGCTTCCTGAGCTGCGTGCGCACGGCCTTACTGCGCATGCTCAACACCAGCATGGCGGAATGATGTCATGCGCCCGCGGCCCACTGACACAGAGGCTTTACCGGCGGACAATGTATGCCCGCCAGAGTAGCAAGATGGAGGCCAGGCGATATTGAAATCGTCTGTGCCATCCATAGTGAGCCACCATGAAATAGCAGATTCGGGCGGCTATGTGTGATGGACGATTCAACTGTCCAGTCACCGAGGACCACCCGAAGAGGTCAAAAAAATATGTGGTTATAGACCTCTAGTAGGAAAAAATATAAGTAGGTAAGGAATTTACAGGCAATTAAAGAGGACAAAGAAAAACCACTGATATAGAACGACCTTATATTCAAAGGAAGATGGATATTTACACAGATCAAGGACCTGTTAAGTAAAAAATAATGAGATTGTTAACATAGATGTAAGTATGCATGAAAATCAACGCTAAATTAATATACATAAGTTATATCAATTAATTGATTCAATAAAGGGGGAAATGTGTATGTTCAAAAAGTCTATAGTCGCATCTACATAAAAGTCAATGGTACATAATGGCTGGTTCTGAAAAAACTGATGACACTACAGGTCAGTATATTATTGTGCATTAAGAGGTGGGTATTTATATTATGTTTCTCTTTTATTTCTCCATACCTCCCGAGGAGAAGCCTTCCAAGAGGGGTTTAAAGCAAATAGCCTCATTAAGGCTGGGTGGTAATGTAGCTTTGAGATTGTGTATCCATCGCAGCTCCATTTGGAGGAGGGTTTTATTCCAATCCCCTCTTCTGGGCCTGGGATGGATACGATCTAGTATGAGAAATTTAATTTTCAGAAATATACCTCCATATACTATTCTGGTATGACGGCCTAGAGGTAACTCAGGGTTACTGGTTTGCATGCTTTTTATGTGGCTGTATGCACATTTCCAGAATTCTAGTTTGGTCTTGCCAATATAAAAGCAGCCGCAATTGCAGCATAACATATAGACGACTCCAAAGGTCTTACAATTTTCAAAGTGTCTAGCATGGAATATTTGACTGTTCGGAAGAGTAGGGTTTCTTTGGGTGTACATTAGGGATGAGCTAAACACCCCCCTGTTTGGTTCGCACCAGAATTTGCGAACAGGCAAAAAATTTGTTCGAACACGCGAACACTGTTAAAGTCTATGGAACACGAACATGAATAATCAAAAGTGCTAATTTTAAAGGCTTATATGCAAGTTATTGTCAAAAAAAGTGTTTGGGGACCTGGGTCCAGCCCCAGGGGACATGGATCAATGCAAAAAAAAGTTTTAAAAACGGCCGTTTTTTCAGGAGCAGTGATTTTAATAATGCTTAAAGTCAAACAATAAAAGTGTAATATTCCTTTAAATTTCGTACCTGGGGGTGTCTAAAGTATGCTTGTAAAGGGGCGCATGTTTCCCGTGTTTAGAACAGTCTGATGGCAAATTGACATTTCAAAGGAAAAAAAGTCATTTAAAACTAATCGCGGCTATTAATGAATTGTCGGTCTGACAATACACATAAAAGTTCATTGATAAAAACGGCATGGGAATTCCCCACAGGGGAACCCCGAACCAAAAATGTAAAAAAAAAATGGCGTGGGGGGTCCCCCTAAATTCCATAACAGACTCTTCAGGTCTGGTATGGATATTAAGGGGAACCCCGTGCCAAATTTTTTCAAAAAAATGGCGTGGGGTCCCCCTCAAAATCTATACCAGACCCTTCAGGTCTGGTATGGATTTTAAGGGGAACCCCGTGCCAAAATTTTTTAAAAATGGCGTGGGGGTCCCCCCTAAAATCGATACTAGACCCTTATCCAAGCACGCAGCCTGGCAGGCCGCAGGAAAAGAGGGGGGGATGAGAGAGCACCCCCCCTCCTATACCGTACCAGGCCACATGCCCTCAACATTGGGAGGGTGCTTTGGGGTAGCCCCCCAAAGCACTTTGTCCCCATGTTGATGGGGACAAGGGCCTCATCCCCACAACCCTTGCCCAGTGGTTGTGGGGGTCTGCGGGCGGGGGGCTTATCGGAATCTGGAAGCCCCCTTTAACAAGGGGACCCCCCAGATCCTGGCCCTCCCCCCTGTGTGAAATGGTAAGGGGGTACAAAAGTACCCCTACCATTTCACAAAAAAAGTGTCAAAAATGTTAAAAATGACAAGAGGCAGTTTTTGACAATTCCTTTATTTAAATGCTTCTTCTTTCTTCTATCTTCTATCTCCTATCTTTTATCTTCCTTCGGTTTCTTCCTCCATCTTCTTCTTCTTCAAGTCTGCGTGCGTCAGAGGGGGCGGAGTCACCGGGTGGCCCCTCCCTCTGTTATTTAAGAACTGTCAGAAGACGAGAAGCGTCACACAGCGGGAGCCTCCCATCATGGTGGATGCGGAGCAGCCCGAGAAGAAGAAGGGAAGAAGACGCCACGGAGGAAGATGCCGGATGAGAACACCGGAGGAAGAACCAGAAGAAGAAGAAGATGGAGGAAGAAACCGAAGGAAGATAGAAGATAGAAGATAGAAGAAAGAAGATCGAAGATAGAAGAAAGAAGAAGCATTTAAATAAAGGAATTGTCAAAAACTGTCTCTTGTCATTTTTTAACATTTTTGAACTTTTTTTGTGAAATGGTGTACCCCCTTACCATTTCACACTGCGGGGAGGGCCGGGATCTGGGGATCCCCTTGTTAAAGGGGGCTTCCAGATTCCGATAAGCCCCCCGCCCACAGACCCCCACAACCATCGGGCAAGGCTTGTGTCATGGACACACTACTTCCAGAACTGCAACAGGGCTCAGGCGCATCCCCGCCAACAGGTCCCCAGTAACTAACAGGCGTGCGCCAATGCGCGTGCGCTGATCGCGAAGATCGCGCGTGCACAGTAACGCGGCTTTGGCACCCAGTGGCCTTTAAGAGGGGCTTCCACCATTCAGCTCTTGCTCTTGCTGTTTGATCTGAAGCTTCACCTGTTTCCTGTTCCTGTAATCTGCATCTGATCACCTTCTGACCTGGCTCTCTGACTACGCTGCTGTCTCCAATCCTGAACCTTGGCTCTCCATTGACCCTGATCCTGTTTGCTTGCCTGCCTGATCTCCTGCTACCAGAACCAGCCTGAACTTGACCATTCCTTGCCTGCCGATTCTGTTGATCTGATCCGCTGTGTATGACCCGGCTTGTCTGACCTTGCTTCTGCCTGCTGTGCAGGTAGGATACAGGTAGGATATACAGTATATGTATATATATATATATATATATATATATATATATATATATATATATATATATATATATATATATATATATATATATACTCTTCCATATGTTTGGTTACATATGTTTTTTGTTCTTAATTCCTATATAGCAAAAACTCTAATTCTAGTCAGTTTAACAATACTATCTATTACATCTTACTACCCTTGCTTACAGGGCGACATCCCTCCTTGGCTTCAGCATTTTCAGCTGTCCATTGCTCCTTATGGTAGTCCGGCTCTATTCAAAAAATTCCACTCTTTTTGGTGCAACATCAATGCAGACTGTGAAGTCCATTTACTGTATACAGGCAATTTTTGGAGACACAGTTTCGCCTATGTTCTTTGTTTTTAATTAGCTTTATTGGAATACTTCACCTGTGATATCTCCACAATATACATGAGTCTATATATACATAATTGATGCAAACATACATATTATACAGTGTTATTTATTATATATCCTCTCTGACTTTCTGTAACCACTATATTATAGATATGATTGACCTCCTCATAACCCCATAACCCCATAACACCCCTGAAGAAAGAGAGATTGAGACTCTGAAACGTGTCGGAGTTCACCAGAGCTTCACAGGTTGCCACTGGGGTCCTCTTCTACTCCTCCATGATGACATCACGGAGCTGGTGGATGTTAGAGACCTTGCCCTCCTCTGCCTTCCGTTTGAGAATGCTCCACAGATACTCAATAGGGTTTAGGTCTGGAGACACGCTTGGCCAGTCTCCAGACCTAAACAACTTTAGGTCTGGAGACCTCAGCTTCTTTAGCAAGGCAGTGGTCGTCTTGGGCTGTTTTTGGAGTCATTATCATGTTGGAATACTGCCCTGTGGCCCAGTCTCTGAAGGGAGGGGATCATGCTCTGCTTCAGTATGTCACAGTATATGTTAGCATTCATGGTTCCCTCAATGACCTGTAGCTCCCCAATGTCGGCAGCACTCATGCAGCCCTAGACCATGATCACCATGCTTGACTGTAGGCAAGACACACTTGTCTTTGTACTCTTCACCTGGTTGTCACACATGTTTGACACCATCTGAACCAAATAGGTTTGTCTTGGTCTCATCAGATCACAGAACATGGTTCCAGTAATCCATGTCTTTAGTAATCCATGTCCTTAGTCTGTTTGTCTTTAGCAAACTGCTTGCATCGTATTTAGAAGAGGCTTCCTTCTGGGACAACGGACATGCAGACCAATTTGATGCAGTGTGGGGCATATGGTCTGAGCACTGACAGGCTGACCCCCCCACCCATTCAACCTCTGCAGCAAGGCTGGCAGCACTCATAGGTCTTTTCCTCAAAGACAACCTCTGGATGTGACACTGAGCACGTGCACTCAACTTCTTTGGTCGACCATGGCGAGGAATGTTCTGAGTGGAAATTGTCCTGTTAAACCGCTGTATGGTCTTGGCCACCGTGCTGCAGCTCAGTTTCAGGGTCTTGGCAATCTTCTTATAGCCTAGGCCATGTTTATGTAGAGCAACAATTCTTTTTTTCAGATCCTCAGAGAATTCTTTGCCATGAGGTGCCATGATGAACTTCCAGTGTTCAGTATGAGAGAGTGAGAGCGATAACACCAAATTTAACACACCTGCTCCCCATTCACACCTGAGATCTTGTAACACTAATGAGTCATGTGACACTGGAGAGGGAAATGGGTAATTGGGCCCAATTTGGACAATGTCACATTTTTGCACTTACTTTTGTTGCCAGCGGGTATTTAGTTATTTTGAGGGGACAGCAAATTTACACTGTTTTACAAGCTGTACACTCACTACTTTACATTGTAGCAAAGTGTAAGTTCTTCAGTGTTGTCACATGAAAAGATATAATAAAATATTTCCAAAAATGTGAGGCGTTTACTCATCTTTGTGAGATACTGTATGTATATATGCTAAACTGCCTGCACGCCACTAACTAACCTGCCCCTAGCTAACATTCTCCAATCATAACACTATATACGGCCACCGTGTAAGCAGCCTTATATAGTGTGGGCATGGACTTAGCCCCCTGAGCCATGATTGGCTAAAGGCACCCTGCCTTTGGCCAATCATGGCTCTCACAGCAGAGTGTGCTGTGATTGGCCAAAGCATGCAGGTCAGGTGCATGCATTAGCCAATCATCAAACAGCAATGCACTGCGATCTTGCAGTGCATTATGGGGCATTCCTCGGCGCTCGAATTTGTCGCAAACACTCCATGTTCAGTTAGTTTGCGAGCAAAATCGAACATTGGGACCATCCCTACACATGGGATACATTTGTGATGTGAGAGGGAGCTCAGCACACAGTTTGTCTTTTCAGAACACAACGCAGCTCTGAATCCTTTCCTCCAATCAGCTCTCACAGAATGTACAAGAGATCTAGCTGCAGCTCTCTACCCCTCCTCTGTGATACTGACAGATGCAGAAGGATTTTATCACCTTCTGCCTTTTTGAAGGGATGTAGAGAAGAGAGCGCTGCAGATAAACAAGTAAAACTTATGTAGGACGATATGTTTCATCTATGTGTATCACCTGAGGCCAGTCATTTCCCTGGGAATAAGTTGAAGTTTGTTTATTATTTGTGCATTATAGTATATTTTTGTGACATGGTAAAAAATAGAGATGTGTATATTTCCTGAAGAGGGAGGCACCCTGTACTAATATTAGTACCATGCAGAAATCATCTCTGTTCAATTGTAATCAGTAGCAGAACAGCTCTCATTATATTATTGCAAGTGTAATAATACATCCATTTATCCAGTGGAAAGCTGGTGGAGGGTGAAATTAGAGTGTTAAACAAAGGTCATTTTCAGATTCACATCTTTATGGCAATATTCATGTTACAACAAATCCAGTATTTTTATTGCTTTTTAGTTGCTTTTTCCCCAGTATGGTATAACAACATTAATGCTATCTTTTATCACAAGTAGAATAGTCACCAGTAACCCTCCAAAAAATAAAAAATGATGTTGTATGTCTAGGAACGGAATCATTGAAACAGCTTTTCCAAGAGACCTGTTCTGTTTCAGCCATAAGCTTAAGATGAAAGGCAACCGAAGTCCAGCAATGCAGATACAGTATCTCACAAAAGTGAGTACATCCCTCACATTTTTGTAAATATTTTATTATATCTTTTCATGTGACAACACTGAAGAAATGACACTTTGCTACAATGTAAAGTAGTGAGTGTACAGCTTGTATAACAGTGTAAATTTGCTGTCTCTTCAAAATAACACAACACACAGCCATTAATGTCTAAAACGCTGGCAACAAAACTGAGTACACCCCTAAGTGAAAATGTCCAAATTGGGCCCAAAGTGTCAATATTTTGTGTAGTCACCATTATTTTCCAGCACTGCCTTAACCCCCTTGGGCATGGTGTTCACCAGAGCTTCACAGGTTGCCACTGGAGTCCTCTTCCACTCCCCCATGATGACATCATGGAGCTGGTGGATGTTAGAGACCTTGCGCTCCTCCACCTTCCATTTGAGGATGCCCCACAGATGCTCAATACGGCTTAGGTCTGGAGAAATGCTTGGCCAGTCCATCACCTTCACTTTCAGCTTCTTTAGCAATGCAGTGGTCATCTCGGAGGTGTGTTTGGGGTCACTATGATGTTGGAATATTGCCCTGCGGCCCAGTCTCTGAAGGGAGGGGATGATGCTCTGCTTCAGTATGTCACAGTACATGTTGGCATTCATGGTTCCCTCAATGAACTGTAGCTCCCCAGTGCCGGCAGCACTCATGCAGCCCCAGACTATGACACTCCCACCATCATGCTTGACTGTAGGTAAGACACACTTGATGTTAGAGACCTTGCGCACCTTCACCTTCCTTTTAACAATGCCCCACAGATGCTCAGATACCCTCACACATGATTAGATATTCAAGACAAAGGGGGCCACTCTGTGCAATACCATTGCACAGAGAGGCTCAGTATAAATTAATTTTTTTTATTTTAGAAAAAAAACTTGGAGCATTTAGTATCACTTTAAGTGACTAATCTCAACTCCCTTATGAAATCAATCCCAATGATCCAGTAACTCTGTAAAAGTTTTAAGAGCTTAGAACTTCTGTGAGTTAGGAAGCTGTAAATATTGACCGTACATTTTCTTAACCTACTATAAAACTGTAAATTGCAAATAATTACTATACAATTTCAATAAGTATAACAATGACAACTCAAACTTATTGTTCTTGTTTTGTTTTAAAAACTCACCATAAGTTACATACTTCCTGCAATGTATTATTTTGTTTTCTCAGCACTTTTCATCATTACTAATTTAGATTCAGTCACCTAATTCCTTTAGGTAGCTATCTACCTAGGAATCAATCTGTACATTTAATAACATGTCATCTACAGTATATTGACTGAAACTTAAACTAAGGACACCATGTATTGTAACATTATATTTCCTATCTCAAGATTGATACCAATTACTTCGAAGGCTGCCTTGGAAAATTGTCATATGTTGCTAGTATAAATACAAGAAAGGGAATGATTAATGCCTCTTTCATTTATGCATTGGATTATAATCTTGGGTGAACTGTATAAACTTTGCAGCAAGCAATCCGTAAAGTAGGTGGAAGTTCTTATTTTCCAGTAAATGGAAATATGAATCATTTTTATGGTTCATATTAAGCCTTAATTATTTGTTTTAAAACCATGCTTCCTGTGTGGACCTCAAAACTATTACTTGATTTGCATATCGAAGTGATTATGGCCTGACTATGAAATATAAATATAAAAAAATAATTGATGCAACATTTATAAATATACACTGTAAAATGAACTGCTTAATTATTTTATTTTCATTCTTTAAAATTTGCCTTGCTTAGTAATAATCCAAACAATGTAAAAGTAAATGACCTTGAATTTTTGCAGTTCTATTCTCTTAAATGTAGGGCATTTTAATCCTCTGCTTTATTAATGAATAGTATGACCTTTTCATATTCCAAACTTGAGTGGCTGTAGGCAGAAGATTTAATTTTACACAGATCTCATTTAGCAATTTGTAATTAGTAGGCCAATGACTCGATTTATGCATGCACAAATGATGAAGCCGAACATTTGCTTTTTGGTATGCTAAGAGACAATTAACAAAGGTTTAAAACTACAATGACTCTATACATAGATGCATTTATATATGTAAATGTTTTTCAAATATTCAATATTTTTACTTGTTTATAACGTACTGAATAGTTAGAACTATAAAAGACTGTAGCATAAAATTTTACCACTGCAATTACAAAATAATATTTACATTAAATATGGAGTTATTATTTTTCTTTGAAACCACAGTGACATTCTGATTAAATGTTGCATTAATGTTATCACATGCGCCTTAGCAAGGAACAATCTTTTGTACCTATTAATATTAAAATTGTAATTCTCCTTGCATATGAAAATATGTTTTTCTCTTTATTACTTTTGAATAAGTTTCAAACTGTTTAAATAATGCAAAGAAGATAGAATAGGCAGAATGTAGAAACATGATTTTAGGATATTTCTCCCTGACCAGAGTGATATTAAAATGTAGTTGTATGATTAAAGTATATCTGAAGCCCAAACTTTTTTTGTGGTTCTGAATAGAGTAGAGAAATAGTTAAAATGTATCAGTTCTTTATGGTGTCTGTGACCCACCAAGGAAATTTCCCTTCAATAACAGGTTAAGGAAACTCCATTCTTTTTTTACACCAAAACAGGTGAGAGGAAAAAGATTTCCTGTCTATTCCTGTGAGAACTGTGAAATTGTTTGTTGTTTCTGTGAAGTTATTTGTTTGGTTTTTCCATCCAAAGCGTTATGTAAAACACTCATAAATAAAAGCCAAGAAACATCAAACAAAAGGTCTGCAATTATGACAGTGACGCAAACATTAGTAACATTATCAAACTAAGTGACTAACTGGTTAGCCTGTTCCAAGCCATGTGGTCCATAATCTCCACTGATGATCAAAGGTCATTACAGTACCTCGTTTGGTGGTCAAAAGGCATTTGTACATATGATGTGTCTTAACTATCTCAAGAGCCTCTAAGATATTATGTGCTATTTTTAGCATCTCATTATAAGCAATTGGGGCGCTAGCAAAATATAGCATCATAATAGTGGTAATAAATCAATGTCCATGTTCAGGATCGCTAGACCTAGATTTGGGGGAGTACGTTCAGGCTGGGTTCACACTGGTACGACAAACGCTCCGACTTTGGGAGCTCATGTCGCATGACTCGTGTATTTCAATGGTTTCCTATGAGAGCTGTCTTAACTGGTCCGACACAAGTCGGTCCGACTTTGAAAAAGGTTCCTGAACTACTTTGGTCTGATTTTGGTCCTACTTCAGATCATTGACTATCATTGAAGTCGGATCAAAGTAGGATCCTTGTCCTAACCATCCATGACATCCGACATGGTGATTGCAGCAGCAGTAAAATTAATTTCTGTCACACTGGGTTTGTTTTGATTGGTCAAAGGACAAGTCAGACTATCACAAAGTTGGATCAAAGTAGTATCCTGTTCATTCAAGTCGGATGAATGTAGGACCGATGTAGGACTGATGTCACAGAGCAAAGTAGGATGACAGTTAGTGTGAGGCCAGGTTTACACTGGTGCGACAAACACTCCGACATCGGGAGCTCATGTCGCATGACGTGTGAAAACCAATGTTTCCCTATGGGAGCCGTCTTAACTGGTCCGACACAAGTCGGTCCGACTTTGAAAATGTTCCCTGTACTACTTTGGTCTGACTTTGATCCCACTTCAGCCCATTGACTATCATTGAAGTCGGATCAAAGTCGAATCGCTGCCTTGCATGATTCGACTTTGGCATGTGACTTGTGCTCTGATGATCTTGAGGAGGAACTCCGCAACAAATTTTAAATAAAAAAACGGCATGGGTTCTCCCTCTGAGAGCATACCAGGCCCTTCGGTCTGATATGGGTTTTAAGGGGAACCCCTAAGCTGAAAAACGGCGTGGGGTCTCCCCAAAATCCATACCAGACCCTTATGCGAGCATGCAGCCCGGCCGGTCAGGAAAAGGAGTGGGGACGAGCGAGTGCCCTCCCTCCTGAACCATACCAGGCCGCATGCCCTCAACATGGGGGGGTGGGTGCTTTGGGGCAGGGGGGCACCCTGCGGCCCCCCACCCCAAAGCACCTTGTCCCCATGTTGATGAGGACAAGGGCCTCTTCCCAACAACCCTGGCCATTGGTTGTCGGGGTCTGCGGGTGGGGGGCTTATCAGAATCTGGGAGCCCCCTTTAATAAGGGGGGCCCCCAGATCCCAGCCCCCCACCCTATGTGAGTATGGGGTACATCGTACCCCTACCTATTCACCTGGGGAAAAAAGTGTCAATAAAAAAATAACACACTAGACGAGTTTTTAAAGTAATTTATTAGGCAGCTCCGGGAATCTTCTTCTGACTTTGGGGGTCTCTTCTGAATTCTCCGCTGGAGGCATTCTCCGGCCTCTTCTCCCGGTCTCCACTTCTTCTCCTGCTCTCCAGTGTCTTCTGCCAGGTTCCTCTGCTATCTTCTGCTCTTTTGCCCACTCTTTTGCTAGCAGTGGCCCAGTCTTCTCCATCGTCTTCTTCCCTTCTTCCGATGTTGACACGACGCTCTCTCCCGCTGTAATGCTGTGTGTGCGGTGCGCAACGACTTATATAGGCATGGGGCGTGGTCACCAGGTGATGTAATCTGGTGACCTCACCCCTTATGACGTCACCACCCCATCATGCCTCGGGTGGTGGCGTAATAAGGGGCGGGGTCACCGGATGACATCACCCGGTGACCATGTCCCATGCCTATATAAGTCATTGCGCACTGCACACACGGCCTTACAGTGGGAGAGAGCATCGTCCAGAAGTGCAGAGGGAAGAAGGCGACAGAGAAGACCGGACCATCGCTAGTAAAAGAGCTGTCAAAAAAGCAGAAGATAGCGGAGGAGCCTGGCAGAAGACACCGGAGAGCGGGAGAAGAACCGGAGACCGGGAGAAGAGGAGAGCGCGGAGAAGTCGGAAGAGACCCCCCAAAGTCGGAAGAAAACCCCCGGAGCTGCTTAATAAATGACTTTAAAAACTTGTCTAGTGTGTTATTTTTTATTGACACTTTTTTCCCCAGATGAATGGGTAGGGGTACGATGTACCCTATTCTCATTAACATAGGGTGGGGGAGCCGGGATCTGGGGGCCTCCTTATTAAAAGGGGGCAGGGCACCCCCCTTCCCCAAAGCACCCACCCACCATGTTGAGGGCATGCAGCCTGGTACGGTTCAGGGGGGGGGCGCTCGCTCATCCCCACCCCCTTTCCTGACCGGCCGGGCTACGTGCTTGGATAAGGGTCTGGTATGGATTTTGGGGGCCCCCACACCATTTTTTTTTCAGCGTAGGGGGTTCCCCTCAAGATCCATATCAGACTGAAGGGCCTGGTATGCTCATGAAGAGGGAACCAATGCCGGTTTTTTATTTAAAATTTGGCGTGGAGTTCCCTCTCAAGATTCATACCAAACACAGTGCTTGGTTTTGGCGGGGATCCAAGTCGGATCCCTGTTCATTGAAAGTCGGACATATGTCAGCTTCAAGTCGCAGGGCAAAGTTGGATCCAAAGTAGAAGGAGTGTCGTGTCGCACCAGTGTAAACCCGGCCTGAACCCAGCCTTAGATAGATCCAAAATGCTTTGAATTTTTCTTCTAGAATCTTTATTCAAAATACTCATAAAAAATGGCTGTAATGGCCAACGTAATATATAAAAATCATTATAAAAAAAAACAAAATATGAAGGTAAACAGCGAAACAGGCTGTTTGGCTATGTTTGTTAGCATATTTATTTGGTTTGGTTACATTTGGTTTGGTTATGTTTGTTAGGGCATTTATTTGTCATAATGTTTCATCAATTCTGAGCCTGTGTGGAAATAGTCAGACCTACATACAGTCCATCCTCCCCTCAGATACATCTGTATAATTTTTTGTGGTACAATAGTCCAAGGTACAGTATTATTTCTTGATATTCGTTACCATGACTGTGATATTGCATTCATACTATTTAATACTGGTTGCCTATATATCTTTTTTTATAGGAATAATGAGCTAAAGACTGCCTTGTCCAGTATAATTGGTGGTGTGATGCATCGTTCGGCCTAGTGGAATCTATTATATTCTGTGTCTCTAAGTGAGTGGTTCCTAATAATTCCTGGTTAAGGCATTATACATATAGTTGATATTAGGGATGAGCCAAACACCCCCCTGTTCGGTTCGCAAAACAGGAAAAAAGTTCATTCGAACACGCGAACACCGTTAAAGTCTATGGGACATGAATAATCAAAAGTGCTAATTTTAAAGGCTTATAGGCAAGTTATTGTCAAAAAAGGGTTTGGGGACCTAAGTCCTGCCCCAGGGGACATGGATCAATGCAAAAAAAGTTTTAAAAACGGCCGTTTTTTCAGGAGCAGTGATTTTAATAATGCTTAAAGTCAAACAATAAAAGTGTGATATCCCTTTAAATTTCGTAGCTGGGGGGTGTCTATAGCATACCTGTAAACCCCACGTCATTTTTTTAAAAAATTTTGGCTGGGGTTCCCCTTAATATCCATACCAGACCTGAAGGGCCTGGTATGGAATTTAGGGGGACTCCCACATCATTTTTTTTTTAAATTTTGGTTCGGGGTTCCCCTGTGGGGAATTCCCATGCCGCTTTTATCAATGAACTTCTATGTGTATTGTCGGCAATGCAATAGCCGCGAGTAGTTTTAAATGGGTTTTTTCCTTCGAAATGTCATTTTGCTGTCAGACTGTTCTAAACACAGGAAACATGCGCCCCTTTACAGGCATACTATAGACACCCCAGCTATGAAATTTAAAGGGATATTACACTTTTATTGTTTGACTTTAAGCATTATTAAAATCACTGCTCCTGAAAAAAATGGCCATTTTTAAAACTTTTTTTTGCATTGATCCATGTCCCCTGGGGCAGGACCCGGGTCCCCAAACACTTTTTATGACAATAACTTGCATATAAGCCTTTAAAATTAGCACTTTTGATTTCTCCCATAGACTTTTAAAGGGTGTTCCGCGACATTCGAATTTGCCGCGAACACACCAAATTGTTCGCTGTTCGGCGAACTTGCGAACAGCCAATGTTCGAGTTGAACATGAGTTCGACTCGAACTCGAAGCTCATCCCTAGTTGATATATATCACACTAATCACCTGTCTTTCCTGCTACATTTCTCAGTCCTTGGTTGCACCCCCACAGCCGCCCAAGGGCTGGGCTGTTGCTGGCCTACATGGTCTCTGCCTGACCTTGATTGTATCTACCATTAAATGTCAGTATCTAGTAAGTGAATGTAACACTTTATTACCTTGTTACTAGGAATTCACTATGTGATCGTAACTGTATTAAATGTAGGCACTTTTCTTTTGTATAAACGCATTACAAGCTCATGAGGAAGTAACTACAAGGTCGCAGAACATGTTGATCAAAAATCCCCAGCAATTCTAAGAAGGTGGAATCCCCATATCTGGAGGAATTTGTAGGCATTGCTTTGTTCATCATACAACTGCTATGCATGGTTACTCCGAGGGGGGATACACCTTGGGGGTTATTTACGAAAGGCAAATGCACTTTGTACTGCAAGTGCACTTAAAAGTGCACTGAAAGTGCACTGAAAGTGCAGTCACTCTAAATCTAAGTGGTAGATCTGAAATGAGTGGAAGCTCTGCTGATTTTATCATCCAATCATGTGCAAGCTAAAATGCTGCTTTTTTAATTTTCCTTGCATGTCCCCCTCGGATCTACAGTGACCTTACTTTCAAGTGCACTTTCAGTGCACTTTCAAATGCACTTGCAGTTCAAAGTGGAGTTTCCTTTAATAAATAACCCCCCCTTGTGTTCACCTTTATAGCACATTGTTTTTAATGATGAGTTTTATAATAAGTTGGCCATTATAGTGAACTTTTACGAGTATTGTGAATAAAGATTTGTACATTTTAACCTTATTGTTGTGTCTGTGCTTAAAAAGTCACACAGCTGATCACATGGTAAAGCCTAACGTCATTGACTCTTTACCCTGATCTGTGATTCGCTGTGCCCGAGGCTCATCAAAGATCCCTCGGGGAGCACGTGCACAGCTAGAATGGTAGGACATCATATGACATGCTCCCAGAACAAGAGTGGTCCCGCCCGGCCGTCATTGTAAAATAGGCCAGGCGGAAACTAGTTAAGATGTGACAACTGAGAACAAACTTTACTGACATCTTTTTTCTACTCCTCGGATCGTAGTCATAACTCATTAACAATTTATATTAAATAAAATACTACATTATTTAAATAAATAATACCTGTGGTTTAAATTGGCCGTGGCCTTTTATTTATAGGTATAAATGATAAATAAGTTCATATCAATTTTCAAAAAATCATAAATAATTAAAATTTAAATATGTTAAACGTACATCCATATATATATATATATATATATATATATATATATATATAGCTCAGCCATTTAAGCTAAAGCTATACAAATAAAAACAAATACAATTTTCCATAAGTCAGGCTCAAGTCTTAAGGAGCCTGGCACCCCACCAAGGCAACAGTCTATTCAACACAGGTTTGGAAATCTAAATTTAAAATGTCAAGAACAACATCAGATAAATGCACATTGTCTGGTCTATAAAAAACAGGCAAACCGCCTTCTAATGCCCCGTACACACGGTCGGACTTTGTTCGGACATTCCGACAACAAAATCCTAGGATTTTTTCCGACCGATGTTGGCTCAAACTTGTTTTGCCTACACACGGTCGCACAAAGTTGTCGGAATTTCCGATCGACAACCACGCGGTCACGTACACCACGTACGACGAGACTAGAAAAGGCCGGTTCAGAACCAAGCACGGCACCCTTTGGGCTCCTTTTGCTAATCTCGTGTTAGTAAAAGTTTGGTGAGAGACGATTCGCGCTTTTTCAGACTCGTAGCTTTCAGATCGTTTTCTGCTGCTCAGTTTGTGCTTGTGGGTTTGTATCTGCTCTTCAGTACGTGCAAGCAAGTTCCGCGTGACTTTAGGTAGTCATTGTATTCTTGTTCGTTCGTTACTGGTTTTCAGGTCGCTCTTCACAGGCCTTGCTGTTCTTCAGTGCGTTCTGTTACTTCGTTCTGAGCAGCCGACCGTTTTCTAGCCATGTTTCGTATGCGTACTCCTCGTAGAGTTCGTGCTGTGCAGGGGCTTGGTGTTGGGGTCCTGACCTTGACACAAGTCCAGTCCATGAACAGGGTGGGGAGGAGTTCATGGACCAAGAATTGGTTGCTTCAGCGTGACCAGTTCTGTCATATGCCTTTGCTCCCTGAGATCCGTGAGAATAATCCTGATGATTTCAGGAACTTTCTCAGGATGACGGACCCCATGTTTCACCGTCTGTTGGCTTCGCTGACCCCCTATATCAGCAGGCAGGATACCTGCATGAGGCAAGCCATCACTGCGGAGCAGAGGTTGGTCGCTACCTTGCAGTATTTGGCCACAGGGAGAAGCCTGCAGGACCTCAAGTTCTCGACAGGCATCTCCCCCCAGGCTCTGGGTATCATTATCCCAGAGATCTGTTCTGCCATCATACAGGTCCTGCAGAAGGAGTATATGAAGGTAAGATTTTTATCCTTTTATCTCACATTTTATTGTATTTAATGTTTGATAATATATTGTATTTCTTTCCTCATTCCCTAATTACCATGATTGTAATATGCTGTGAATGTCCCCTTTGTCCTCATGCATGCTGGATTGTTATGTAATTATTATTTTAGGTCCTTCATACATATTTGCCCTTCAATAACCTCTCCAGCATGGTGTCTCCTGCCCTATATTCACCTCATGTAGTCACTTAACAATGTATTTTATCAGCTCTATAGTAGTGCTTTACCCCAAACACCCCCTAAAATGTTTTGAAATGTTATTTTTTATTTAAATTCAGGCAGAGTGCCAGAGGGTTTTTTTGTGGTGTCCCCAAATTTTTTGCAACCCTCCCTCCCCCAACTGCTAAGTCAGCTGATCCCAATTCTCTATCCTCAATCATCTATCTGCTGACTTTGCCAAACCCATACACACTATACCCATCTCTTTACTGGTCAGATTTATGGATGAATTCCCCAAAGCATGTAGTGCAAGGGCCTGCCTGTATACTTTCCAATGGTACTGTTTAAAGTTTTTGTATCCTATTATTATCTTGATAGGTAATAGCAGAATGTTCAAATGTGCTCAAATGTGTACAGTGTGTATTTATATCTTTGTATTATGACACTTCTTACCTGTCCAGTGGTCTGCCAATAGTGTAACTAAGGAGGGTCTGTTCCAAGTAATACCCTGTATTTAGGCATTCATCTCTCAATGAAGTGAAGAGGGTTACCTGTCCAAGAGTTCCCCCCCTATAATGTTAGAAATGGCCCATGAGGGGGGGAGGGGGAATATGATAGGTGTACCTTATACTTTGTTGTTGTTAAATTCCCCTTAATAAATGCTATCTGGAGGTTGCCCCATAATGTTTGTGTCTAATCTGCTTGCCATGTTTCTGTGAAAAAATAGTAATGTTTATTGTTTTTTCCTCAACAGTTTCCTTCAACGCCACAGGAATGGCAGACTGTGGCCTCCCACTTTGCCCAGCGGTGGGACTTTCCTAACTGCGGAGGGGCAATTGATGGGAAACACGTCCACATCGTCCCACCACCCAACTCGGGGTCGTACTATTATAATTACAAGGGGTTTAATAGTATAGTGATGTTAGCGGTGGTGTCAGCTAATTACGAGTTCTTGTATGTGGACGTGGGGAAGAATGGCCGGATGTCCGATGGTGGAGTCATCGCCCAGACGGAGTTCTACAGGCGTCTCCAGAATGGCAGCTTGGACTTGCCACCTCCAGAGGACAATGTTGAAGGTCTCCCATTTGTGTTCATTGCTGATGAAGCATTTGCGCTGGGGGACCACCTGATGCGGCCATTCCCGATGAGGACCCTCACCCCGGAACAGAGGGTTTTTAATTACCGGCTGGCCAGAGCCCGAAGAGTGGTGGAGAACACATTTGGAATCCTGGCCAGCCGGTTCCGATTATTTCTGACACCCATCCATATGGCGGAGTATAAACTGAACCATATAATACTTGCCTGCTGTGTTCTCCATAATTTTTTAAGAAAACATTCAGCCAACTATGCTGGCTCAGTTGGGCCTGAGGCCGGAATCCCAAATCCATCAACACTGACGGCGCTTGAAAGTGGCCATCCTAGCTTGCCCTCCCTGAGTGCCCGTGATGTCCGGTTACGCTACCTGGAGTTCTTTGCGGGTAGGGGGCTATCAATATGCCAGACAATCTGTGAAACCTTTTTCAAATAAAAAACAACCAAAAGAAATTCTTTGTGGACATTTACTGCTTGTGTTTGTTTTAGCTGACCCTGACAGAAATGTGTATAACCTTATAAAAAACAGTAATAAAATAAAAAAACAATGTGTCTGCGCTAGAAAAAATCGCTGCACTCAAAGTGCAGTACCCCTAGGTGCTAAAGTATAAAGTGCACAGTGCTATGTGAAACACAGCAAGTGAGTGATCAAACAAAACAACATATCCATTAAAATATCAAAATAAAATACAAGAGGATATAACAAACAGTGAATAAATGAAGTCCAAAAACGTGTATATCCAATGATATAAAAGTGCCCAAATAAATTAGTCCAAAAATTTGGTGAATTTCACATATCCTATCTTCCCAACTGTGCCACCAAAAAACATGCTGTGGTGTCTTCCAGCCGCCCCCACAGGTGTATATGCTCACCTTCCTGTGTGTGACACAGCGATTAGACTATGTCAAACAAAGCCTTGGAGCCACTCCTGTGCTCATTAGGAACCAGCTGTGCAGACTTCCAATGTTCTCAAGTGGAGATGGTTTATGCAAGAGAAAAAAACTCCATAGCGCAATATGTAGGTATAAAGGATTTTAAAATAATCAGCTCCCCTCACATATATGTGCATGCGTAAAACTACCCCTAGGTGCTAAAGTATAAAGTGCACAGTGCTATGTGAAACACAGCAAGTGAGTGATCAAACAAAACAACATATCAATTAAAATATCAAAATAAAATACAAGAGGATATAACAAACAGTGAATAAATGAAGTCCAAAAACGTGTATATCCAATGATATAAAAGTGCCCAAATAAATTAGTCCAAAAATTTGGTGAATTTCACATATCCTATCTTCCAAACTGTGCCACCAAAAAACATGCTGTGGTGTCTTCCAGCCGCCCCCACAGGTGTATATGCTCACCTTCCTGTGTGTGACACAGCGATTAGACTATGTCAAACAAAGCCTTGGAGCCACTCCTGTGCTCATTAGGAACCAGCTGTGCAGACTTCCAATGTTCTCAAGTGGAGATGGTTTATGCAAGAGAAAAAAACTCCATAGCGCAATATGTAGGTATAAAGGATTTTAATCAAATAATCAGCTCCCCTCACTGGGGTACTCACATATTGTGGGTGCGTGAGTGCACCATCCTTAACAAGCATAAAACGGTCAATCTCTCGGTGTGGTGTGCGGTGCGGCGTGTGTAACGAAAATCTCCTGCTCTCTCTCTGCTGACAGCTCCGTCCAGGCCCCTCCCCTACGCGTGTTCGGCACCGGGACCACGTGCCTTCTTCAGGGGGAATTCCCCCTGAAGAAGGCACGTGGTCCCGGTGCCGAACACGCGTAGGGGAGGGGCCTGGACGAAGCTGTCAGCAGAGAGAGAGCAGGAGATTTTCGTTACACACGCCGCACCGCACACCACACCGAGAGATTGACCGTTTTATGCTTGTTAAGGATGGTGCACTCACGCACCCACAATATGTGAGTACCCCAGTGAGGGGAGCTGATTATTTGATTAAAATCCTTTATACCTACATATTGCGCTATGGAGTTTTTTTTCTCTTGCATAAACCATCTCCACTTGAGAACATTGGAAGTCTGCACAGCTGGTTCCTAATGAGCACAGGAGTGGCTCCAAGGCTTTGTTTGACATAGTCTAATCGCTGTGTCACACACAGGAAGGTGAGCATATACACCTGTGGGGGCGGCTGGAAGACACCACAGCATGTTTTTTGGTGGCACAGTTTGGAAGATAGGATATGTGAAATTCACCAAATTTTTGGACTAATTTATTTGGGCACTTTTATATCATTGGATATACACGTTTTTGGACTTCATTTATTCACTGTTTGTTATATCCTCTTGTATTTTATTTTGATATTTTAATTGATATGTTGTTTTGTTTGATCACTCACTTGCTGTGTTTCACATAGCACTGTGCACTTTATACTTTAGCACCTAGGGGTAGTTTTACGCATGCACATATATGTGAGGGGAGCTGATTATTTTAAAATCCTTTATACCTACATATTGCGCTATGGAGTTTTTTTCTCTTGCATAAACCATCTCCACTTGAGAACATTGGAAGTCTGCACAGCTGGTTCCTAATGAGCACAGGAGTGGCTCCAAGGCTTTGTTTGACATAGTCTAATCGCTGTGTCACACACAGGAAGGTGAGCATATACACCTGTGGGGGCGGCTGGAAGACACCACAGCATGTTTTTTGGTGGCACAGTTGGGAAGATAGGATATGTGAAATTCACCAAATTTTTGCACTAATTTATTTGGGCACTTTTATATCATTGGATATACACGTTTTTGGACTTCATTTATTCACTGTTTGTTATATCCTCTTGTATTTTATTTTGATATTTTAATGGATATGTTGTTTTGTTTGATCACTCACTTGCTGTGTTTCACATTGTGTTTCACATTGTTTTTTTATTTTAATACTTTGCACGAATATGGAACGTGACTGAGTGTTTGCAGCTGGTCTCCACTGTTCACTTATTATTTTGTAGGCATTTATCCGTAAGTGGCTCGCAGGGTTTCATATATATTTTGTTTCCCTTATAAAAAACAGTGTTGGCTGGTACTTCCTAAATGCAAAAACACATTTCACTACAAGTGCACTTGCAACTGCACTGAACCTGCACTTGTAGTGCAAAGTGTATTTGCCCTTAGGAAATAACCCCCATTTTTGCATAAAACAGCAATTACATCACCCCAAAAGTGTTGTAGTGTTGAGACAATAATCCACACATTCTTGAGTAAGGCACTTTTTTATACCTGCACAATCACATGTGCATTTACGAAAGGTTTTTAAAATAAACCAACATGTTTGTTGTATAACAATTTTTGCAGTAGCATTATCAAAAATCGAAATATCCATTTCAGATAAAACAGGCCTGTGTAAAACCAACAAGAAAGCCAAAAAACTTGAACTTACAAAGTTCACATTAGGTAAAACCTGAAGGCTATACCAGACATCAGTATTTAAGAACTGGGTTTGATATAGCGTTCAGATGGGGGGAAATCACCCCTGGAAAAGCCAAATTTGGAAGATGCACACCAATTTACGAATGTCAACATGTGCTATCTGCCATCAGGGGGATCAAGGGACATGTTTTGGGGGAGCAAGCCCTTCCTCAACGCGACTTTATAATTGAGAAAGGGGTTGCACCCCCAAAATGCGTCCATTGATCTCCCGTGATGGCAGATAGCACATGTTGGCACACTGTGTGCATCCCCCAAATTTGGCTTTTCTAAACATTGAAAAAATTTTTGGAAGATTGGACCACAATAAAACAGGTGATTTTGTGGGGTTTAAATTCGCCCCAAAACATCAATGATGTTATTATTTTTTTTAATAACATCATTGATTTTTTGCTGGATGTTTTGCAGTTCGGCATTACACCCCATGATCTCCCCGATCAGGATCTGGGCACTTTCAGAAGTAAAGCGTTCTCTATCCCTCACATCACGATCACCTAAAAAGAGATAAAGAACAAAAAAAAAGGTCTCAAAAATCTGCCACCATCCATCTCTTTTACCTGAGCCTGTGGTCGCAAACACTCACCTGTTGTGGTGCCAATCTCCACCACGTCTTCTTCTTCCTCCTGCTCAGCATCTTGTGTTTGCGGTATTTCCCCTTCTTCCAGAGGTGGGGGGTCTCTGTTCTCCTGGGATGAGGGGTGTCCTCCGAGTCTTTTCTCCCCTATGTAAAACAAAAATAGTATACTTAGCACACAGATATTTGATGGCAGAACTAGAAATAGGAAACATTGCTTGGAAGTGGGGTACAATTGTCTATTTTAGCCGAGTTCCAAGATGTATATTTTTTATTGCCCTTTGTCAAGCTGCAATACTTTACCTGTTTGGTACAAGCTTCACAGATGTAGCCCCCCCTATAGTATACACTGGAGCACCTGTGTGCCCCCCCTAATAAAAATGGTGTTCTTGTGTCCCACACTAGTGCTCCAGTGTCCAGATGTGAAAACAGCTGCTCAGTGTCCTCTCCTTACACACAATCTAGTTGGCATTTCATTCTAGTAACAAACCCATCTACACAAACAAATATTTGGCATCCAAGTAGGCCCCAAAAAATGTGTGAAAATGCATATGGCCTAAACAATGGTGTTCTAGAGGCCGAAAGAAAAATGTTACAATTAATAAAAGCATATGGAGCAGAACGAACGGAATAAAGACAGAAAGAATAGGAACACAGCACAACTACTTACTTTTTTGCAGCACTCTCCGGATCTTTCGGTACTGCTCTGGCTCTCTCAACTTCAGGTCCGACCACCGCTTCCTGAGCTGATCTGTAGATCTTCGTACCCCGAAATTCCTCTCAAGACTCCTGACCACTTTCACCATGATCTTGGCCTTTCGGATGTTGGGGTGGGGGTAAGGCTCATATTTTCCGTCATAGTCGGACTTCCTCATGATGTCGACCATCTCCAACATCTCCCCAAATGACATATTTGTGGCCTTAAAATGTCTCCTTCTGGATCGGGACGTGCCTAGATCCGGCCTTTCCTCCTCCTCCTCCTCGTTGCTAGAATTAGCATGCACCTGCTGTAACTCCGCCATCATGCTCTTCACCCACTGCGACTAGAAAGAACGTCAGGGGCGGGCAGAGTTACACGCATGTGCAGTGTGTATAAAGCGTAACACGCGTGCTTATTACGTACGATCTGTGAGCGGAGGAAGGAGCATTGGACGCGCCGATCGTAAGAACGAAGGTAAGAGACAAACTTGTGCCTATACTGCTTCTAGATTGAGGCCTATATTGTAACAAGATTAGGAGAGTTTTGTCTGACATTAGGTTTTGTCTTGTGTTGTGTCTTGCAGTGAACATGGATATGCTACTCAAAGATAATGACTTCATGTCAGTATTCCTAGAGATGCTAAGGGAGCTGCCCTGTCTGTGGGAGATTACCCACCCCCATTTCAAGAACCAAGCAAAGAGGAAGGCAGCACTGGAGCAATTGTGTGAAATTGTGAAGCAGGTGATCCCCACGGCAGACATCACCTATTTAAAGATTTTCATTGGTGGCCTGAGGAGCACATATCTGAGAGAGCGCAAGAAAGTCCTGGATTCGCAGAGATCCGGAGCAGCAGATGACATCTATGTCCCCAGGATGTTGTACTACGACAGGCTGCATTTTCTGGCAGGCCAGACTGAGCCCAGGCCATCCCTCTCCAGTCTTCCTTCCACGCTTCCTTCCCCCCCGGCTGAGGCTTCTGACGCCCGACCTGGGCCTTCCAGGCCACATGTGGAGGAGCCCAGATTGAGCCAGGTATAGCATTCCTCTAAATATTTCTGCTTGTCCAATCAATGATGTTAACTAGATGTTAGTTGGGAGTACTAATTTAGGATTGTGATTGATGATGCAAAACATTACAACCATGTCCCTTTTTCATACACAGGGAAGTCTCAGCCAGGAGGTGGCCGGGCCGAGCCGGCTGGCTGATATCAAGGTCCCTCCACCCCCCCTGAAAATAGAAAGTGGCAGTAGGAGGAGTACCCTAGAGGAGGCTGCTATAGCATTCTTTTGGAGGGCTACAGAGCACCTGGGAGCACCCCACACCATGGAGGAGAACATTGCTGCCTTCATAGCCTATAAAATGCAGAGGATGGAGGAGGGCCAAAAAGTCATGTGTGAGGCCCTCATATCAGATGCTCTGGAGAAAGGTATGAGGAACCAAATTACACCTCACACACATCTTGGGGATGGTCCTCCTCCTCCTCCTGCAGATCCTCCTCCTTCTCCTCCCTCTCCTCCAGGTCCCCCCAGTCCTCCTCCAGGTCCCCCCAGTCCTCCTCCTCCTCCAGGTCCCACTCCTCCTCCTGCCACATCTCCAACTGCACAGCCACAGCCCGGAAGGAAGCGTGGAAGGAAGACCAGACAGTGATTGCCCTGGGTTCAGTCTGGTCGGCCAAAAGATGCAGCCTCTTGTGGTACCACAGCCTGGGGACACAGATGTCAACTGCTGCTATCCGGATCTCTGCGAATCCCGGACCAGACTGCCCTCCCTTAGATATGGACTCCTCAGGCCACCAATTTTGATGTTGAAGAATTGATGTCTGCCGTGGGGGTCCCAGGCTTCACTAATTTCTCCTGTTGATCCAGTGTTGCCTTCCTCTTTGTTTGGTTCTGATCCCTTAATAAAGGATTTTTGTTTTGAATTATACTCTCCTATGTGTTTTACTTCAAAAAGGACAGTTGGTTTGTGAGGATTCAGGTACATTTCAAATATACAATGTGAAATGAACAAGGGACACCAACAACAAACAATCTCCTTGAGATTAAATAATACAAGATATCAATGGTGTTGGGGTAACTTGACACACAAAACACAGACAAAAATATTCGGGAGTAAAAATAAAAATAACATTGAACAAAGATCAGCCTTGGCAAAAATCCTAACATTAAAGAAAAAAAAAGTCTGAAAATCCAAAAAATAAAAAATAAAAAAAATATAAAACTGTCAGATGTGACAACTAATAACAATATATTCAGGGAATCCCACTAAAAAAACACAAATAAAAGTTTGTGAGAAGTGTGTGTGAATATGAGCAGCAAAACTACTTAATTCTTGTCACATTGTAAAGAAGAAGAGAGTGCGCTGTATTAAACCATTTTTAACATTGCAGCGTGACGAAAGTGCTGTATCCATTGCGAACGCTAAGTTTACCAGAACGAGCTGTCCCGTGTCGGAATTTCTTCTGAGCATGCGTGGCACTTTGTGCGTCGGAACAGGCCACACACGGTCGGAATTGACGCGATCGGATTTTGTTGTCGGAAAATTTTATCTCCTGCTCTCCAACTTTGTGTGTCGGAAAATCCGATGGAAAATGTCCGATGGCGCCCACACACGGTCGGAATTTCCGACAACATGCTCCGATCGGACATTGTCCATCGGAAAATCCAACCGTGTGTACGGGGCATAAGTCCACATACCATGAACCGAAGACATACCATGAACCGAAGGCATGAATTTATCCAAAGCCCTATTATTTGGCTTACAAATTCTCTCTAAATACTTTTGCTCAGAGCAGAACAACCAAACAAGTCGAGGGACAATTTCAGAAAAAATGAAAACCGTATCAGGCAAAATAGCATGCAAGCATAACAGATCAAGGTTAATCTGAGAAAGCAATTCTAATGTCTTGCGTTTACCAAGATCATTACCAGATAAATGAAAAATAATGACCTGCAATGGCCAGCAATCATAAAGATAGGATAAAAGAAAAAATAAATCGCTCCAACGCATGCCACGTCTTCCATACCAATGGACAGTAAAACCAGAAAAAAGTACCGTATTTATCGGCGTATAACATGCACTTTTTTCCCCTTAAAATCAGGGGAAAGTCGCAGGTGCGTGTTATACGCCGATCCCCTGCGATCCCGACCTGTCATATTTTCAAAATCGCCGATCGCGATTTGAAAATGGCGCCGCCGGCGCCGAAATACACAGAGCCGGTCCTCGGCTCTTTCCGGCGGCTGTCGTTCATTTTCGGCTCCACTCGTAGTCCCGAGCGGAGCTATCCGAACCTACCGAATGGAAGAGATGAATGTCCGCTCCAGGAAATCGGAGGATCAGGAGGAAAAAAGGCAGCAGAGGACATGTCAGCTGCGGGAAACTGAAGAGAAGAAGGGGGGACGAGAGGATGGCCCAGTCCATGGCACCGGAGGATCAGAGACAACGGATCCAGGGGGGAACATAGCAGAAGAAGGAGCCGGAGGAATCTGTCCCAGGATAGAAGAAGAGCCAGGAAGAGAGAGGCATTGTCGCATCCAGCTGTAGCCATCCTCAGCCGCTGCCCGGTCCATCATCTGGCGAAGTAACTGCTCCATAACAGGTAAGTGCAGATGTGCTCCTCTTCTGATCTTTGCCATCTTCTGCCCAGTAATGACGCATCCTCTTTTCTTTTATAGGCTGATGCTCATGTTAGAGGACCGCTTGGGGCAAATGTCAAACTTATTAACCAATCTCAGGTAAGTAACATTTTTTTTTTTCAAAAGAACTTTAATTGATTTGGTTAAGTCTGACAGGATCCCACAGGTGTTGGGGGCAGGGACATTTCATGCCCCACCCTTTACCTTTATTCTGCTAACTGTAACACACTTGTAGGCAGGTTAGGTTTATCGTGTCCCAGCCAGAAGGGTTAAGTGTTAATTGTGTTTTTCTGTTCTTTTCTTGTTGGGCTTTCCTGAGGCCGAACCAATGGTTCTTTGTATTATAAAAGGGATAGGGATGCAGACATTAATGCACACAAGAGGTTATTGAAAGTTTTCAGCTGTTGTTGTTACCATTAGACATGTGCAATTCGTTTTGTAACAAATCGAAATTCGGCCAAATTTTGCATCATTCAGACATCCGGATGCATCCGAATGTCCGACTAAAAAAACAATGAATTTCAACTAATACGAAAGAAATTATAGTGAATATAACGAATGAATTCAACATGATTCGGTAATTCATTAAAGATCTAATGAAACAAAAGGTCAACTCAAAGTAAATCTTACAGTCCAATCAGCTGATTAATTTTGTGCATTCCTGAGTACTGAGTGAGAAGGGTGTTGTATTGTATTTGAGCAGAGAAGAAGAGATATTGTCATTGTGTGTGTTAATAGATTCAATAAACAAACGACATTCCAAACTATGGATCATTATCACGTATATATATATACGTACATAAATATTGAATTTCAACTAATACGAAAGAAATTATAGCGGATATAATGAATGAATTTGACATCATTCGAGATTTAGTATAATGAATTTCGACACTCTACAGAAATAAGGAATTATCCAAAATGAATTAACGTAACATAACGAATATAACAGAACAAAATTATGTATTTTACGAATGACAATGAACCGAAACTAAACAAAATTTTACGTTGTTCACAAGTCTAGTTACCATTACTAGAATCCATCCTTTTTGGCCTACTGAATATGTCAAATCCAGAGTGACAATTAATGTACATCTGCCCACAGGACCCTGCTACAGCATGGAGGAACTGCTGGGACTTGCAGTCTGCTCTGAAAATGCCAGTCCTGGATGCTATTACTATGGACTGTTGGTAATGTTATTTGAAAAATTGTTGGGTCTTAGGATACTAAACGGGTGTAATGCAAGTAACTGGCACATATAGGGGGTTATTTACTAAAGGCAACTCCACTTTGCACTGCAAGTGCACTTGAAAGGAAGTAAAGTCGCTGTAGATCCGAGGGGGACATGCAAGGAAAATAAAAAACAGCATTTTAGCTTGCACATGATTGGATGATAAAATCAGCAGAGTTTCCACTCATTTCAGATCTATCCCTTAGATTTAGAGTGACTGCACTTCCAAGTGCACTTGCAGTGCAAAGTGGATTTGCCTTTCTACAGGTCAGGTAACTAAGCACATTGGGGTATGAAGATAATGTTACAAGAGTTTATACAGGGTGTAGAAACAATGGTTACCAAGGGCAACATAGGTCTCTCTAGCAGCCTGTCATAAGTGTGTACATGTGGCAGGTGGGACAGCTTCTAGCTGGAGGAGTTGTCGTCGGCACTCTCCCCATGGGTGGGTCCGTCTCCTATAGCAATGGTACCATAGCAATAGGTGCACAGCGGGGCTCCAAACCATTACTGAGAGTGAGGCAGGGGTAATATGCTGGATAGGTAGAGAAGGCCTCCTATCCTTCCTAAATGCATCAGTGACAGTGGTGGTGTATAATACATCAAGATAGTTTATAAGAATTCTGTTCAAGTAAAGGTACCCCATGTGTAAGACAGTGACCCTATACAAAGTGCCTAGCTTAGTGCAGAAGAAGCCACCCCGGGGTAGGGTGTGACCCTTGCTTGGCTCCCAACGAGAAGGAAAACATGGTGGACATGATAACCATCCCATCACCCTGAGCTACTACACACTCAAAAACGTGGCATTATACATCACAAATACACAAGTATTTTATTTATTTTTTTATTAAATCAAAAAGGCATGACGTGAAGTGCAAATTAAATGCAAACATTGGCTGAAATGTAACATCAAGAACTTCTTTTTTTATTTATTTTTTTTTTTTTAAGTATACGTTGTTTACAAAAGTGTAACAATGGAGTATGTCAACCATGACATGCAGTGGCCACTGTAAAACTTTTGGTTATATACTCAACAAGTTATACTTAGATAGAAACATGAAAAATAAATAAAAATGTTTAAAAAAAATATTTAAAAAATACGCAAGTTTTCTTTAGTTTCCACAATATAAATATACAATATAGGCAGCAGCACAGAATTGGGCCAAAGACATATATTTAAGAAGGTAGTTCAAATGTCAATGCCTCCAAATACAGATTACTGTAAAAAAAGTTAAATTAAAAAATATTTTTTTGCAAAAGAAAAATAACAAACATGTTAAAACGTAAAATGTTGTAAGGAAATTACCTTACACAACCCTTAACCACTGACACGTGTAAAAATTTACCAAATGAGAAAATGTGGTAGTTACCGAACAATTGGAAAAATACTGCATTCATTATTTAACGCTAAATTCTTAGTGAATTGAACTTTCACAACTGATTTACCACATGCATTATTTTATCGCATTATATTTGCTGTTATTTACTCTTAGTTTATTGACCCCATAGTGTAATATGTTTATTTGTTATAGGAAATTAATCCATATAAAAAAAATGTGCTCACATTCAAGGGTGCAAGAGATTGGCACTAATGCAACCAACCTGGCAATGTAATGAATAAGACTTGTGCGCTTCTACAGCTTTTGTGAGTGATTATGTGAAATATAAATGTGTGGTAAAAAATATGCAAAATATAATGAAATAAAGTGAAATGAAATAAAATGGAACTGCTGCAATCACTTTTATGCCCTGTACACACGGTCGGACATTGTTTGGAAAATCCGACAACAAAATCCATGGATTTTTTCCGATGGATGTTGGCTCAAACTTGTTTTGCATACACACGGTCGCACAAAGTTGTCGGAATTTCCAATCGTTCTAAACATGGTGACAAATAACACGTACGTCGGGACTATAAACGGGGCAGTAGCCAATAGCTTTCATCTCTTAATTAATTCTGAGCATGCGTGGCACTTTGTGCGTCGGATTTGTGTACACACGATCGTAATTTCAGACAAAGGATTTTGTTGTCGGAAAATTTTATAGCAAGCTCTCAAACTTTGTGTGTCGGAAATTCAGATGGAAAAAGTCCGATGGAGCCCACACACGGTCGGATTTTCCGACAACACACTCCGATCGCACATTTTCCGTTGGAAAATCTGACCGTGTGTACGGGGCATTAAAGTGTACTCAAGCACTGATAAGTGTATAACTATAACATAAATAAATGGTGCATTGTCCCTTTAAGAGATTGCTAATCCTTCAAATTATAAGTATAGCTGCTTCTCACTATACATATACCAAATGCTTATATAAATATTAATCAAGTGGAAACAGTGAACATTCATTAAATAAAAATATAACAAAAGTATACCAAACAATAATAAGCGCTGCCTAAACTGTTGGCAATATATAAATCCTGTATAATAATAATAATATTAATGGAATATGTGTATATCTTCTCCAGCAACATCTAAATAATATACTTTTAAATTTACACATGTGACAGGAAACCACTAATCTCCCGTATGAAATTATCCTTAAGGGCTGGTTCACAAACTGTATGACTGAATTTGCATCACATTCGGACCAAATTTGTCCAGGACACTTTTTTTTGCCTGTACCGGAATCAGATCGCATGGGTGTGGTGACCAGTGGTGACTCGTGCATTAGGGGTGCAGGGACGCCGCTCCCCCTATCCATGAGTCTGGCCCCCTGATCTACATGCAGGGACACTGTACCATGGATTCCAATGGGAGGGTGTTTTTTTTATGTGGCACATGATTAGAGCCGGAGGCTCTAATAGGCTTAAAAAAATGGTGGGCTCCGGGCTCAGAACATTGCGACCGAAGCCCTCCAGTTGTGTGACAATAACGAATCGTCACACAAACGGGTCTGAAACCCATCACCTGATTGGCTGAAAGCACAGGCGATCCAATTGGATGCCTAGCAGGAGGAAAGAAGAGACGCACAGTGGAAGCATGGAGGACACAGGAGTCGCCACCTGACCCACAGTTCGCCACCCATCCCACAGCTCGCCGCTGTCACCAACTGCCTGACCCGCCACCTGTCCCACAGCTCGCAGCTGAATCCCACTGCCTGACCCGCCACCAAGATGGGGTAAGTGTCGGGCAGACAACAAGTGGGCAGGGGGGTGTTGGTTAAATGCCACCGGGGGGTTTAGGGTTGTGCTGGTTAAGTTCCGTGGGGGGTTGTGCTGGTTATGTGCCACGGTAGGATGGTTGTGCTGTTTAGTGCCGCCAGTGGTTGTTTGCCACCCCCCAAAAAAAAAGCCCACCAGCCACCACTGGTTCACACCCATGCGATCCGATCACATTTTGTAACATATTACACCTATATTCAAGGTGTAACATGTTACAAATGTATAGCCTTCATCTGCCCGGTCACTTCATTCATTCGCAGTGTTCTGTGAATGAATGGACTACAACTACTGGCAGCCTTTGCAGCTGACACGTTGTAGTTCTCAATAAACTAAAAATTCATTGAGTCTTCCTGTTAGTGTAAAACGGCCTGCCCGTATGATGTATGAGCAGACGGCTTACACTGATAGTCTGCAAGAGACCTGCATGGCATTAGCGATCTGCTGATCACTGGTGTAATGCTTTGCAGGCTCCTAAAACAAAAAATAGTAAATGCACATGGTTTTACCTGCAAAAAAATTTGCATTTGTTATTTTTAGTTAAAAGGTGAACTTATCTTTTGAACCATCCCATCCAGTGGCCATGTGATATTTGTGTTTCATGGCAAAGGAACATTTCTTCCAAAATGTGCTAAAATAATCATGCTTCAGTGTCCACAAACCACCACTCACTTTAATATGTTACTGTAGCGCTGGTAGATTTTTTTAATCTACCGCTGATAGGTTAATCTTCTGGGTTACTTGTTAGAGGGAGTTAGATTTGCCTCTGTTCCAGCTTGGCTGAGTTGCATGTGGTTACACACTGTGCCAGTGGGTGTCATTGTCGCCATCGGCTGGTGTTGGAAAAGCAACGTGTTGAAGCGTATGAGTGCTCCTCTGTCCTGGAGACAGTTTGGTGGAGGTGGTCCTCCGAGTTGCATTCTGGGAGAGGGTATTTATGGGACAGACGCCATGTTCTGGGGTTCGTTTTCAGCCACCTGCTGGCCCTCCTGGCCAACAGGTATGTGTTAAGAGTATCACCTCGTGGTCCTCTGTTCCGGAGGCCCACGTCGCTGTGGCGTGTGGGTGGGCCCAGAAGCCTGTCTGGGGCCTACCACAACAGCAGAGGAATGGTCCTGAGCTGTCTATCCTGAGTGAAGAAGCTGGACAACCGAGAAGATCCCAGGGGAGGACCCGTCATGGAAGGATCATGCAGAGTGCTGGTCTGGAGAGGGGCCTGGTGACTCGGTTGGAGGACGTATCCTGAAGTAATCTTACTGCATAGTACTGCCGGGTTGGCTTAAAGGTTCAAGTACTGTGTCTGACATTCATTGCAAACCAATACATTCTGTGGCAGAGGATCGTACGGGTTTTATTCCAAACAAGTCTGTGGCAGAGACTTTTGTTCGTGCTACGTACTGGCTGCTAGGCAAGTGAGAGAAGCCTATCCAGGCGGGCAAAGATTGGGTCTCATAAGGGGGAGCGCATTCAACCATTCAACCACAAGTGTTCAATTCCAGAGAATGTTCTAAAGAATACTAAGGAAAGGTATTTGAGCTTCCCTGCAACTTTCCTTCTACCTCTTTCCTGCTACTTCCTTTATTATTTGTTCATTAAAGCATTGGAAAATCTACTCTAGACCCGGTGCCGGTGAAACAGAGGTGTCAAGAGTGAAGGTAACAGCCTACTTTAAACCAGCAGCTCCACCGAGAGTTATTGCTACATGTGGGTGCATTGTCCGGGATTTGTTAGCCATCAGTTCTTGCAACCTGGTGTTTCATCGGGAGTTTATGGTGAGAGCTGGACTTTGTCATTTTCTCAGGAGAAGAAGAGGTTAAAAGTTGCAGGACTTTATTTCTGAGCGCATAGGCGGGCACCAGTAAAGGCCCGGGAGCTACGTGATCAGAAGAACAAATGGGAGGAGCCTACCCTACTTGATACTGCGTGGGACGCGTGTATGTGTTTGGTGCCAGAGAAGACCGTCGGAGATATCGAAGGGCTGGGCATGATTTGCCACAAATGTGAAGGACTGGCCGTACATCTCTGTCCATTTGGTCGCTGCCCGCAATGTGGAGAATATTTGTTTGTGGTGGAGCAACCTACCATGTCGCCCCGTGCTTATCGTGTGGACTGGGCTACAGGTGTCGCCACAGTAGAAGCTGCTACTGCCACTGAAAAAGAACGGCAGGCCGTTACTTTGCCTGTTGTTGCCAAGAATGTTCCGGAGAGAGACACTGCTGTTACCGATTCATCAGCGGACATTGCTTTGATTTCCGCGTCCACTACGCTTATCCCTGTTGTACCTGTCCAGAGGAAGGTTTGATATGTGAAGGCTTCCCGCGGCCGTGGCCGAGGCCTACCCCAGAGACTACCCGAACCGGATCCAACCAAGTCCATGACAGGAATGGGTGAGCAATTAATGGGGAATGTATCTGGGACTGTAAATAAATATCTGAAAGTGATAACTCCTGCGCTGTCAGAAAAGGCCTATGCTAAAAGGACACTGCTGCAACACCTGTATGACTGATCCAAACAGAAAGATTGAACATAGATATAAAAACCAATTATAAATTATGAACATTATATAAAAACCAATCCAATAAACTTACATTTAAAAACGGCTGAAATGTAAAACGCCCATGAGCGCCGAGCTCGTCTCAAACTGCTGGTCTGTGGCAGCGTCCCCTTTTTTAGGATTGGAGCACGGGACGCTGCCACAGACCAGCAGTTTGAGACGAGCTCGGCGCTCGTGGATGTTTTACATTTCAGCCGTTTTTAAATGTAAGTTTATTGGATTGGTTTTTATATAATAAACTAGACTTTATATACGGGATCATGCTATGTGCGTTCTCTCCTTCTACATCATACACACTTACTCTACCTGACGAGCATTGAGGAGCTGGGAGCGGGGACAGACTGAAGACTGAAGATATTGTTTGGGGCATACGAGCTCGGCGCTCGTGGGTTGATGCCCACACTCATTTTAAAAAAGTGAGTGCAACTCCCCCTCCTCTGTGTCTTGCTATCCCTCCACTTTGGTCGTCATGGAATTATACTATATGCTGTCCTTTTTTGTCTTTTTATATTCCACCTTGCACATTTACCATCGCCAACATCTGTAATAACTGGATTTCCATGCCTGTTGGCCACCTGCAACACAAGCTGTATGCCTTACAGCAGTAAGGTAAGTGGCTTGTGAACACGGAGGTGTCCTCACTGAAGAATCCCCCCCTCTCCCTCCACTATTGGAACTGTTTTTTATTTGGGAGTGTTTTTATTTGGTGGTGGGGTTGATATTCTCTCACCTTTGTGGACTTGTCACTTACAGCTCGTTTGAGCTGCTACTTATGTGCTAGTGTGATACTAGCCCACACTCATTGGGACTCATATAATATTTTTATTATATTACTTTTTTGTGTTACTGTCTTGCAGTGTTTTGCACTTATGCTAGCACTTTCATTCATTCAACATTTATGAGCTTTATGCTTGCTTGGCTTATGTACCCACTTGATATTGGTATACAACATTTATTTTGAATTTCTTGTTTGCACTTCTCATTGATACCAGCATTGGTTTATTTTATTTATTTATTTTTTTATCATTATTAATATTTTTTCTAGTATTCAAGAGCCCTCATCTGTTTGGCTCATGCATTTAGGTTATCCGTTTTATCTTTTTATGCACTTTATTTAGTCCCATCCACTTCCCTTCCACCCCCTTCTTTTTCCTTTATCACAGCGCAATCACCACCTCCTATATCTATGTAAATAAATATCTGCCAGCAGAAGAGCTGGGAGATTCGGAGATAGAATCCATGTCGGATCTCTCTGGTGATGATGACCTATTTGAGACTATGTCACAAGAACTGTTATGGACCCAAGGTGAGGATGTCACCTCTGCCATGACTTTCCCTGAATGGACAGCCCTGAGTTTTGGGAAGACATCACCTTGTGTGGAGCCACACAGTACTAAAAATGAGGCATTGTCAAAAGTTGCTAGTTCACTTCGGACAACGGCTGGGTCTATGGTGAGCAAGTCATTGGATTCATGTGTGCCTCCTGGTATGGGAAAAAATAGATCCTTACCAAAACTTGCCCATTTGCAGAGAATGTTAAACAAGTGTGTAGCTACAGAATATGGTTTGGAGTTCCCTTATGTTCCTCAGGACATAATGCAAGTGATTGAAGCTAACCGGGAGCTTTGGTACAGTGAAGCTGTTTGAGACTATTTGTCTGTGCCTAAGCCTTTCTGAAAAACTGGATGTTCTGTTGCTATGGATGAACACTTCAGTGGATGTTTTATGACCTGGAATAGGGATGAGCCGAACACCCCCCGGTTCGATTCTCACCAGAACCTGCGAACGGACCGAAAATTCGAACGAGCGTTAGAACCCCATTGACGTCTATGGGACTTGAACGTTCGAAATCAAAAGTGCTTATTTTAAGGGCTAATTTGCATGATATTGTCCTAAAAAGGGTTTGGGGACCCGGGTCCTGCCCCAGGGGACAAGTATCAATGCAAAAAGAACTTTTAAAAACGGCCATTTTTTCGGGAGCAGTGATTTTAATGATGCTTAACCACTTAACAACCGGCCCATAGCCAAATGACGGCTACAGTTGTTTTACTCTGGGAGGGCGTCCAGGGACGTCCTCCCAGAATTCTGCTCTCGCGCGCCCCCTAGGGCACGCACTCGAGAGCATCCGTGACCGTCGGGTCCAGAGGACCCGGCGCATCACAGATCCCGGTAAATGGCCGCTGATCGCGGCCGTTTACCATGTGATCGCTCTGTCAAATGACGGAGCGATCACATGTCAACAAACCGGCGTCATCTGATGACGCCGGTTCCTCTCCTCCTCCTCTCCTCCCCTCCTGTGTACCGATCGGTACACAGTGACCGGAGAGGCGGATGGATGGATGGCTGCAGCGTTGTGGGCTGCATCTGTAGTGCCCACAGCGCTGCACAGAGACATCCAGCCATCCATCCATCCATGCTCAGCCATCCCTACTACTCTGCATGCTCTGCAATGCCCCACAATACTCTGCCATACCCCGCAATACCCCTGCAATACTCTGCCATACCCTGGAATACCCCTGCAATACTCTGCCATACCCTGGAATACCCCGCAATACTCTGCCATACCCTGGAATACCCCGCAATACTCTGCCATACCCTGGAATACCCCGCAATACTCTGCCATACCCTGGAATACCCCGCAATACTCTGCCATACCCTGGAATACCCCGCAATACTCTGCCATATCCTGGAATACCCCGCCATACTCTGCAATACCCCGAAATACTCTGCCATACCCTGGAATACCCCGCCATACTCTGCAATACCCCGCAATACTCTGCCATACCCTGGAATACCCCGCAATACTCTGCCATACCCTGGAATACCCCGCAATACTCTGCCATACCCTGGAATACCCCGCAATACTCTGCCATACCCTGGAATACCCCGCAATACTCTGCCATACCCTGGAATACCCCGCAATACTCTGCCATACCCTGGAATACCCCGCAATACTCTGCCATACCCTGGAATACCCCGCAATACTCTGCCATATCCTGGAATACCCCGCAATACTCTGCAATACCCCGCAATACTCTGCCATACCCTGGAATACCACGCAATACTCTTCCATACCCTGGAATACCCCGCAATACTCTGCCATACCCTGGAATACCCCGCAATACTCTGCCATACCCTGGTATACCCCGCAATACTCTGCCATACCCCGCAATACTCTGCCATACCCCAAAATACCCCGCAATACTCTGCCATACCCCGCAATACTCTGCCATACCCCGCAATACCCTGAAATACCCCGCAATACCCTGCCATACCCCGCAATACTCTGCCATACCCCGCAATACCCCGCAATACTCTGCAATACCCTGAAATATCCCGCAATACCCAGCCATACTCTGCAATACTCAGTGATACCCAGCCATACTCTGCAATACTCTGTGATACCCAGCCATACTCTGCCATACCCAGCCATGCTCTGCAATACCCCGCAAAAATCTGCAATACTCTGCCATAACCCGCAATACTCTGCCATACCCAGCCATACTCTGCAATACCCCGCAATACCCAGCCATACTCTGCAATACTCGGTGATACCCAGCCATACTCTGCCATACCCAGTCATATTTGGCGATACTCTGCAATACCCAGCCATGCTCAGCCATACCCAGTCTCTGTATGTGGCCAGGCTGTGGAAGTCTCACACATGTGGTATTGCCGTACTCAGGAGGAGTAGGAGAATCTATTTTGGGGGGTCATTTTTGGTATGTACATGTTATGTGGTAGAAATATTGTATAAATGGACAACTTTGTGTTAAAAAAAAAAAAGCGTTTTAACCACTTCCCGCCTTCCGTCATACGACGTCCTTGACTTTGTGCGGGGATATCTGAATGATGGGTGCAGCTACAGGCATCATTCAGATATCATATTTTTCAGCCGGCGATTCCCTACACCATAAGAATGATCATAGTGGCTGTTACACTGCTTGATCGTTCTTACGGGAGGCGAGAGGGGACGCCCCCCCTCCCGCCGCCCTCCGGTGCTTCTACCGACTCACCGCTACGATCGAAGCCAGGATCTTTTTTTTTTTTTTTTTTTAAATTTTAGGAACAGCCTAGAGGTGAGATGTGGGGTCTTATTGACCCCATATCTCACTGTAAAGAGGACCTGTCATGCCATATTCCTATTACAAGGGATGTTTACATTCCTTGTAATAGGAATAAAAGTGATCAAAAAAATTTTTTTTTTGGAAAAAAGTGTCAAACTAAAAGAATTAAAGTAAAATGAACAATAAAAAAAAAAAAAATTTTTAAAGCGCCCCTGTCCGTGTGCTCGCATGCAGAAGCGAACGCATACGTAAGTCCCGCCCACATATGAAAACGGTGTTCAAACCACACATGTGAGGTATCGCTGCGATCGGTAGAGCGAGAGCAATAATTTTGGCCCTAGACCTCCTCTGTAACTCAAAATTTGTTACCAGTAAAAAATTTTAAAGCGTCGCCTATGGGGATTTTTAAGTGGTGAAGTTTGGCACCATTCTACAAGCGTGTGCAATTTTGAAAGGTGACATGTTAGGTATCTATTAACTCGGCGTAACTTCATCTTTCATATTATGCAAAAACATTGGGCTATCCTTACTGTTTTGTTTTTTTTTAAAGCAAAAAACTGTTTTTTTTCCAAAAAAAACGCGTTCGAAAAATTGCTGCGCAAATATCGTGCGAGATAAAAAGTTGCAATGACCGCCATTGTATTCTCTAGGGTCTTTGCTAAAAAAACATATATAATGTTTTGGGGTTCTATGTAATTTTCTAGCAAATAAATGATGATTTTTACATGTAGGAGAGAAATGTCAGAATTGGCCTGGGTGCTCCAGAACGCCTGAAGGTGCTCCCCTGCATGTTGGGCCTCTGTATGTGGCCACGCTGTGTAAAAGTCTCACACATGTGGTATCGCCATACTCGGGAGTAATAGCAGAATGTGTTTTGGGGTGTAATTTGTGGTATGCATATGTGGTGTGTGAGAAATAACCTGCTAATATGACAATTTTGTAAAAAAAAAAAAACGAAAAAAAAAAACTTGATTTTGCAAAGAATTGTGGGAAAAAATGACAACTTCAAAAAACTCATCATGCATCTTTCTAAATACATTGGAATGTCTTCTTTCCAAGAAGGGGTCATTTGGGGGGTATTTGTACTTTTCTGGCATGTTAGGGTCTCAAGAAATGAGATAGGCCGTCAGTACTTCAGGTGTGATCAATTTTCAGATATTGGTACCATAGCTTGTGGACGCTATAACTTTCACAAAGACCAAATAATATACACTAATTTGGGTTATTTTTACCAAAGATATGTAGCGGTATAAATTTTGGCCAAAATATATGAAGAAAAATTACTAATTTTCAAAATTTTATAACAGAAACGAAGAAAAATTAATTTTTTTTACAGATTTTTCGGTCTTTTTTCTTTTATAGCGCAAAAAATAAAGAACCCAGTGGTGATTAAATACCACCAAAAGAAAGCTCTATTTGTGTGAAAAAAAGGACAAAAAATTCATATAGATACAGTGTTGCATGACTGAGTAATTGTCATTCAAAATGTGAGAGCACCAAAAGCTGAAAATTGGTCTGGTTATTAAGGGGGTTTAAGTGCCCAGTGGTCAAGTGGTTAAAGTAAAAAAAAAAAAAGTGAAATATTCCTTTAAATATCGTACCTGGGGTGTGTCTATAGTATGCTTGTAAAGTGGCGCGTGTTTCCCGTGTTTAGAACAGTCCCTGCACAAAATGTCATTTTTAAAGGAAAAACTCTCATTTAAAACTACTTGCGGGTTTAATGTAATGTCGGGTCCTGGCAATATGGATGAAAATCAGTGAGACAAACAGCATGGGTACCCCCCAGTCCATTACCAGGCCCTTTGGGTCTTGTGTGGAAATTAAGGGGAACCCCGCACCCAAATTAAAATAAGGAAAGGTGTGGGGCCACCAGGCCCTATATACTCTGAACAGCAGTATACAGGCGGTGCAAACAAGACAGGGATTGTAGGTTTGTTGTTAAGTAGAATCTGTTTGTAATTTTGAACTGGTACATTTTTAACGTGTTTAGCTCCAGCCAAAAAATCTTTTTTAAGCTTTTTGGAAAACATAGGGAAGGGTTATCACCCCTGTGACATTTGTTTTGCTGTCTCTCCTCTTCAGAAGATTTCACCTCACTTTTTGTCCCAATGACCAATCTTTTTTGAATATCTGTGTTTTTTTGTGGAACAAGGATTGGAAAGCATCAGTGGAAAGGAGAAATGTTTTTTCCCATATTAACTCTTACAGGAGAGAATTTCCCTTCCTAGGAGTAGATTTCATCTCACTTCCTGTTGTCTCCTTCTGTTTGCAAGTAGGAGTCATTTGTAAGTTAGATGTTTGAAAGTAGGGGCCTGCCCTATATACTCAGCAGAAATTTGGGCCTTAGGTGTTGGAGTGGCCACAACACTGTAAGTCCTCACAGGGCCCTGCTGTGAAATATTAGATCAAGAATTGTAATTACATGCCCCTGTTCAACAGGGGCAGAAAAATTGGGCCTTTGGTGGTGGTGGTGGTGCTGGTGCCACAACACTGTAAGTCCTCACTCTCTCTTGGTAGGCGCAGAAATGGGCCCTGCTGTGAAATATTAGATCAAGAATTGTAATTACATGCCCCTGTTGAACAAGGGCAGAAAAATTGGGCCTTTGGTGGTGGTGGTGCTGGTGCCACAACACTGTAAGTCCTCACTCGCTCTTGGTGGGTGCAGAAATGGGCCCTGCTGTGAAATATTAGATTAAGAATTGTAATTACATGCCCCTGTTGAACAGGGGCTGAAAAATTAGGCTTTAGGCACTGGTGCTGGTGCCACAACACTGCAACCCCTCACAGATACTCTAGTTGGAACGCAGAAATGAGCCCTGCTGCAAAGTATTGCATCAAAAATTGTAATAACACGCCGCTGAAAAATTGGGCCTTAGGCACTGGTGCTGGTGCCACAACACTGCAACTCCTCACAGATACTCTAGTTGGAACGCAGAAATGAGCCCTGCTGCAAAGTATTGCATCAAAAATTGTAATTACACGCCCCTGTTAAACAGGGGCTGAAAAATTGGGCCTTAAGCACTGGTGCTGGAGCCACAACACTGCAACCTCTCACAGATACTTTAATTGGAACGCAGAAATGAGCCCTGCTACAAAGTATTGCATCAAAAATTGTAATTACACGCCCCTGTTAAACAGGGGCTGAAAAATTGGGCCTTAGGCACTGGTGGTGGCGCCCAGAACCAAAAATGTTCTTACAAGCTATCAGCGTGATGATTGAGGAGGAAGAGGATAATTACTCAGAGATAGTCACTCAGCATCAGCATAGGCAGTCTTTGAAGGGATCTGAGATTTCTTTTTTTTTTTTTTTTTTTTTACATGCAAAACAAAATGTGCATTTATTTTTTAAGTGAACGTGTCCTTTAAAGTGATGTAGACAGTGTAGCTTCTTTCTCTTGTATAATATACCAAGGTGGATACTGAGTGGGAGCATCTGCTTTTATAATCAGTGGGAGAAAAGATATGGACAGAAACATGAATTTCCACAAAAGAGATATCGGTGGAAAGAAAAAAAAAATTCACTTTAAAGTGACATTTACCTCTGAGAGAAGATGGGTTCTTCCCATAATATAGAATTATGCACATTAATCCATACTTCTAGGCCTATGCAACACACCAATAAGTGCCTGAATACAAACTGGATAACAAATAAACCCCAATAGGGGTAAATGACAATAAAATCAAATCCACAGCTGATTAAATACATTAAAAAAAGGAAATACAGTAACACCCGCCAGCCCCTCTAATCAGTGGGCAATGACGTAGGTGATAAATAAACTGATGTAACAATAAACAGATATAAAAACAAACATTCACAATATCAATTGATCCCAAATAAATGTGTAAACAATAAAAACACTCGGCTGACCATCAAATACATATATGTGCAAAATATTTAGTAGAATGTGAAATATAATAAATAGTGAAATTTAAGTTCAGTCAAGTCTAGGGTCAAGTGCAAGGTCTAGGTTTCAGTTGCGGCGCCGTGCCTGGCTTTTTCTTCCTGCGTCACTCCTCATCTGTTTGGTGGCCACGGATAACAAAACTCCTGCTGATGTTTACATCATTCCCACCCGCTCCATCTGGTTCCACGGTTGGCAAGCTTGGATGTTCAAGGATAACTGGGAGGTCCGGCAAATATTTTGGTTTCTGTTTGCACATAGACATGCTTGAGAGCTGAAGGAGGAAGTCTCTGCTGTATGTAATCCGGTCTCTTAGTGAATTGAGCCCCCTGTCATATAGGAGAGAGGGGAGTTCGTCACATGCTCTTGCATACCCAGAATTAAGTGGTATGTCACGCTGCTTTGCTGGGCAAGTGGAGTGGCACGAGTCATCAGTACTGGGGTCAATACAAGGAGCTTGTTTGATGTTTGCTGGAGTCTTTTGTGGAGTTCCAGGGGATTTGGGAATCACAGGATGCTTCACTATACCATTCAACTGGCCAATAGAGCACCACAAACTGTGGTTATTGTTTATCTCTTCTTTACAGCAATCCATAATTTCAGCCTGAAAATTTGCCGTCAACGGGGTCCTTTGTGAGGTACAACACGGCGAATGGGTCTTGCTGGCTGAAGAGATTTGCCTATTAATTTTCTTACTTCCATTTCACTGCCGAGTAGTTGGCCCCAATCAGTCCCTTGATGTGGTGGCTGTAATTACAGAAAGTAGCTGTTGATCCTGCTAGAAATGCAGTGTTCCTGTGACTTCACGTGAGCTTGCCTGTGCTGCAGGGCAGCTGTGCCCGCTCCGGTCCCGCACACAGCCGCCATGGCAGCACCGAGATTTTTAAAAAAATTATTCGGTTACATCAGCATCAGGTGCTTGGTAGCTGGTGGTGATCCAAGACTGATTCATTTTTATGAAGGTCAGTTGATCGACCGAGTCGGTGGACAGACGCACCCTGTGATCGGTTACAAAGCCTCCAGCAGCACTGAATGTGCGTTCCGAAAGAACGCTGGATGCAGGACAGGCCAGTAGCTCAATTGCATACTGTGCAAGCTCTGGCCAGTGATCCATCCTCAAGACCCAGTAACCCAGAGGATTTTCGGTGGGAAAGGTGTCCAAGTCAGATCTTGCCCCTAGGTATTCTTGCACCATGTAAAACAGACGCTGGCGATGGTTGCTGGAACCGATCATACCTTGGGGCTGCGGACCAAAAAATTGTCTGAACGCATCGGTCAGACGGCCACCTTCTCCACCGCTCCTTCTTTGACCGACCGAAGCCTCAGCAACACGTTGTCCAGAAACAGGAGTTTGTAACCTCCCAGTCTCTGGGAAGGCGTTGCACAGACCTTTCTGCAAGGCCTCCCGAAGATGTTTCATCCTCTGCTCCCTCTGCGATGGCAAGATAAGGTCTGCAACCTTACCCTTGTAACGTGGATCAAGGAGGGTTGCCAGCCAGTATTGGTCCTTCTCCTTGATACCACGAATACGAGAAACCTTACGCAGGCTTTGCAGGATCAGGGAGGCCATGCAGCGTAGGTTTGCTGAGGCATTCGGTCCGGAGTCCTCTGGGTCACTAAGGACGACATGGTCCGCAACCACCTCCTCCCAGCCACGTAGAAGTCCATGTGTTTCTTGGGACTGATCCCTTAAAGACTGCTGCTGATGCTGAGTGCCAGGCTCCACCTCCATACTGACACAATCATCCTCCTCCTCCTTCTCCTCGTCCTCTTCTTGTGTGATCGGCGGGCACGCAGGAACACTGTCTGGATAAAGGGGGCCTTGAGAGCTAAGGAAGTCCTCCTCTTCCTGCCTCTGTTCTGCCTCAAGTGCCCTGTCCATTATTCCACGCAGCGTGTGCTCCAACAGGTGGACAAGGGGGACAGTGTCACTGATGCATGCACTGTCACTGCTCACCATCCTCATGGCCTCCTCAAATGGTGACAGGACAGTGCATGCATCCCTGATCATGGCCCACTGGTGTGGGGAAAAAAACAAGCTCCCCTGACCCTGTCCTGGTGCCATAGTCGCACAGGTACTCATTGATGGCCCTCTGCTGCATGTGCAGCCGCTGCAGCATGGCCAACATTGAGTTCCACCTGGTGAGCATGTCACAGATTAGGCGGTTCTTGGGCAGGTTAAACTCCTTTTGGAGGTCCGTCAGCCGAGCACTGGCATTATATGACCGGCGGAAATGCACACAGACTTTCTTGGCCTGCCTCAGGACATCCTGTAAGCCCGGGTACCTGCCCAAGAACCGCTGCACCACCAAGTTAAGGACGTGAGCCAAACAGGGTACATGGGTCATTTGTCCCTGTCGGAGGGCAGAGAGAAGGTTGGTGCCATTGTCGCAAACCACCATTCCCGCCTTAAGTTGGCGTGGCGTCAACCACCTCTGAACCTGCCCCTGCAGAGCTGACAGAACCTCTGCCCCAGTGTGGCTCCTGTCCCCCAAGCACACCAGCTCAAGCACCGCATGGCATCTTTTGGCCTGCGTACTTGCGTAGTCCCTTGAACGGCTACGGAGCACCGCTCGTTCTGAGGACAAAGCACAGGAAGAGGCCATAGAGGAAGAAGAAGAGGAGGGGGTGGAGTAGAGAGGTGTGTCACAATCATTAGCATTTTGGAAGCGTGGTGGCAGAACAACCTCCAACACTACTGCACCTTGTCCTGCATCCTTCCCAGCTGCCAGCAGAGTCACCCAATGCGCCGTGAAACTTAGGTAACGTCCCTGTCCATGCCTGCTGGACCATAAGTCAGCGGTAATATGCACCTTACCGCTGACCGCCCTGTCCAGCGAGGCATGGACATTGCCTTCCACATGCCGGTAGAGAGCTGGAATCACCTTCTGTGAGAAAAAGTGGCGTTTGGGTACCTGCCAATGAGGAACCGCACATTCCACAAACTCACGGAAGGGGGCAGAGTCTACCAACTGAAAAAACAGCAGTTGAAGTGCTAGCGATTTTGCCAAGCTAGCATTCAACCGCTGGGCATGTGGATGGCTGGGAGCAAACTTCTTTCGGCGGTGCAGCAGCTGGGGCAGGGAAATTTGCCTGGTACAACCTGACGTCAGTGTACCAAAAGCAGATTGCCCACAAGTACTTGGCTGTGACACACCTAATTCTACACCTTCATTCCTCTCAGTGCAGGTCTCAGAGAGGACTGAAGGTATAGTGGGGTTAGAGATCTCAGCTGATGAGGAGCAAGGAGAGGTCCTCTTTGTTCTTTGGTGTGGGTCTTTTAGATACGCTTACCAACGAACTTCATGACAGGTCAACATATGTCTGGTCAAGCATGTGGTACCCAAGCGGGAGATGTTTTGGCCACGCGAGATACGCTTGAGACATATGTTGCAAATAGCAGTGGTGCAATCTGATGCACTCATGTCAAAAAAAGCCCACACCAAAGAACTTTTTGAGTAACGCGCAGACACTGCAGCGCCCTGCACATGTGGAGCTTTGGGGTGTGATGCAGTCAATGTGCTGCCCTTAGGCTGGCCCCTGGAGGGCATCCTGCCTCGTTGATGATGTGCCGCCTCCTCCTCCTCCTCCTCTCTCCTATCAGGGACCCACGTTGAGTCAGTGACCTCATCATCCCCTCCCTCCTCATCACTGGAGCAAACCTGGCAGTATGCTGCAGCAGGGGGAGCATGACTGCCAGATTGCTGTCCTTCTTGGGAACCCCCTCTGTCCGTGCTCATATTACTGCCTTCATCGAGCTCAGTATCATCAGCAGAGCCTTCCAAACGCTGGGCATCCTCCTGGAGCATGTACCCAACACTATCGTCAAACAGTTCCAGGGACTCCTCAGGAGGACATGGTGGGGCTAGGGAAGGAGTCACTGATGACATTGAGCCGAGGGAAGAGGCCGCTGCTTTGCCAGACAAAGTACCCTGGGCATGGGTGAGAGAGGATGAGGAGGATGAGGAAGGCTTGATCATCCACTCGACCAAGTCTTCCGCATGTTGCAGCTCAACACGGCCAGCTGCCAAAAAAAAGGCCAAGCGTGTCCCACGGCCACGTGCTAATGAGGATGCACCGTCTCCACGACCAGCACTAGACACAGAGCCTGCTTGCCCTCTCTGATTGGCTTGTGACTGTCTGCCTCTCCTTCTTGACCTTCCAGACATACTAATGGCCTGTAGCTGCACTAAGCTGGTATATATATATATATATATATATATATATATATATATATATATATACAGATACTGCAGCTAGCAAAATCAACTGCCTGCCTGTAGTATGAGAACACCATCAACCTTCTACAGGTAGCTTTAGCTGAACACTGTGCAGAGCTCGCAAAAAACTAACTTGTAGCTTTTTTAGCTGCCTGCGATAGTGATAGGATCAGGAAAACACCACCAACCTTCTACAGGTAGCTTTAGCTGAACACTGTGCAGAGCTCGCAAAAAAATAATTTGTAGGTTTAGCTGAACACTGTGAGGAGGACGCACCACACTAACTTGTAGTTTTAGCTGAACACTGTGCAGAGGTCTCACCCCACTAACTTGTAGTTTTAGCTGAACACTGTGAGCAGGACGCACCGCACTAACTTGTAGTTTTAGCTGAACACTGTGAGCAGGACACACTGCACTAACTTGTAGTTTTAGCTGAACACTGTGCAGAGGTCTCACCCGACTAACTTGTAGTTTTAGCTGAACACTGTGTGCAGGATGCACCACACTAACTTGTAGTTTTAAATGAACACTGTGAGCAGGACGCACAGCACTAACTTGTAGCTTTAGATGAACACTGTGCAGAGGTTTCACTACACTAACTTGTAGTTTTAGCTGAACACTGTGAGCAGGATGCACCGCACTAACTTGTAGTTTTAGCTGAACACTGTGAGCAGGACGCACTGCACTAACTTGTAGTTTTAGATGAACACTGTGCAGAGGTCTCACTACACTAACTTGTAGTTTTAGCTGAACACTGTGAGCAGGATGCACCGCACTAACTTGTAGTTTTAGCTGAACACTGTGCAGAGGTCTCACTACACTAACTTGTAGTTTTAGCTGAACACTGTGAGCAGGACGCACCGCACTAACTTGTAGTTTTAGCTGAACACTGTGAGCAGGACGCACCCCACTAACTTGTAGTTTTATCTGAACACTGTGAGCAGGACGCACTGCACTAACTTGAAGTTTTAGATGAACACTGTGCAGAGGTATCACTACACTAACTTGTAGTTTTAGCTGAACACTGTGAGCAGGACGCACCGCACTAACTTGTAGTTTTAGCTGAACACTGTGAGCAGGACGCACTGCACTAACTTGTAGTTTTAGATGAACACTGTGCAGAGATATCACTACACTAACTTGTAGTTTTAGCTGAACACTGTGAGCAGGACGCACCGCACTAACTTGTAGTTTTAGCTGAACACTGTGAGCAGGACGCACCGCACTAACTTGTAGTTTTAGCTGAACACTGTGAGCAGGACGCACTGCACTAACTTGTAGTTTTAGATGAACACTGTGCAGAGATATCACTACACTAACTTGTAGTTTTAGCTGAACACTGTGAGCAGGACGCACCGCACTAACTTGTAGTTTTAGCTGAACACTGTGAGCAGGACGCACCGCACTAACTTGTAGTTTTAGCTGAACACTGTGAGCAGTACGCACTGCACTAACTTGTAGTTTTAGCTGAACACTGTGTGCAGGATGCACCACACTAACTTGTAGTTTTAGCTGAACACTGTGAGCAGGACGCACCACACTAACTTGTAGTTTTAAATGAACACTGTGAGCAGGACGCACAGCACTAACTTGTAGCTTTAGATGAACACTGTGCAGAGGTTTCACTACACTAACTTGTAGTTTTAGCTGAACACTGTGAGCAGGATGCACCGCACTAACTTGTAGTTTTAGCTGAACACTGTGAGCAGGACGCACTGCACTAACTTGTAGTTTTAGATGAACACTGTGCAGAGGTCTCACTACACTAACTTGTAGTTTTAGCTGAACACTGTGAGCAGGATGCACCGCACTAACTTGTAGTTTTAGCTGAACACTGTGCAGAGGTCTCACTACACTAACTTGTAGTTTTAGCTGAACACTGTGAGCAGGACGCACCGCACTAACTTGTAGTTTTAGCTGAACACTGTGAGCAGGACGCACCCCACTAACTTGTAGTTTTAGCTGAACACTGTGAGCAGGACGCACTGCACTAACTTGAAGTTTTAGATGAACACTGTGCAGAGGTCTCACTACACTAACTTGTAGTTTTAGCTGAACACTGTGAGCAGGACGCACCGCATTAACTTGTAGTTTTAGCTGAACACTGTGCAGAGGTCTTACTACACTAACTTGTAGTTTTAGCTGAACACTGTGATCAGGACGCACCACATAAACTTGTAGTTTTAGCTGAACACTGTGAGCAGGACCCACCCCACTAACTTGTAGTTTTAGCTGAACACTTTGAGCAGGACGCACCGCACTAACTTGTAGCTTTAGCTGAACACTTTGCAGAGGTCTCACCCCACTAACTTGTAGTTTTAGCTGAACACTGTGAGCAGGACGCACCGCACTAACTTGTAGTTTTAGCTGAACACTGTGAGCAGGACGCACTGCACTAACTTGTAGTTTTAGATGAACACTGTGCAGAGATATCACTACACTAACTTGTAGTTTTAGCTGAACACTGTGAGCAGGACGCACCGCACTAACTTGTAGTTTTAGCTGAACACTGTGAGCAGGACGCACCGCACTAACTTGTAGTTTTAGCTGAACACTGTGAGCAGTACGCACTGCACTAACTTGCAGTTTTAGATGAACACTGTGCAGAAGTCTCACTACACTAACTTGTAGTTTTAGCTGAACACTGTGAGCAGGACGCACCGCACTAACTTGTAGTTTTAGCTGAACACTGTGCAGAGGTCTCACTGCACTAACTTGTAGTTTTAGCTGAACACTGTGAGCAGGACGCACCACATTAACTTGTAGTTTTAGCTGAACACTGTGATCATGACGCACCGCACTAACTTGTAGCTTTAGATGAACACTGTGCAGAGGTCTCACTACACTAACTTGTAGTTTTAGCTGAACACTGTGAGCAGGATGCACCACATTAACTTGTAGTTTTAGCTGAACACTGTGAGCAGGACGCACCCCACTAACTTGTAGTTTTAGCTGAACACTGTGAGCAGGACGCACCGCACTAACTTGTAGTTTTAGCTGAACACTGTGAGCAGGACGCACTGCACTAACTGTAAATAGTCTAGCTGCCAGACTGTGGTACTAATAGGATCAAAAGAACACCAGCAATTTTCTTCAGTTAGCTGTAAATACTGTAACAAGACAAGCCTGCCTGTCAGTAAGAAGATAACAGGAACGGATCTAGCTAAACTGAATACAGTATATATATATATATATATATATATATATGCAACACCTGGGATGCATATATATACACAATACACTGTAAATGCAGCTAACTCACTGATTGTCCTGCCTAATCTAGCTAACTCAAATGAAATGACATTGTCTCTCTGTCTATCTATGTATCTCAACGTCGGAACACAGACTACACAGGGCCGCCGTGCAGGCAGCCTTATATAGTGCGGGCGTGTTCTAAACCCCCTGAGCCATAATTGGCCAAAGCCACCCTGGCTTTGGCCAATTACAGCTCTCTCTACTGACGGCGCTGTGATTGGCCAAGCATGTGGGTCATAGTGCATGCTTGGCCAATCATCAGCCAGCAATGCACTGCGATGCCGCAGTGAATTATGTGCAGTGACGCGCCACACGAATTTGGCGCGAACGGCCCATATCGTTCGCAATTCGGCGAATGGGCTAACAGAAGATGTTCGAGTCGAACATGGGTTCGACTCGAACACGAAGCTCATCTCTAACCTGGAACTATGGTCGGTACATTCATGCTGACAAAGTGGTCATTTGCAGACCCGGAAAGGATGACGTTGTATATTTCATCACTATAGTGGATAAACTGGGTAAAACACTGACATTGCCAGATCCCCGGTTTTATTGGTAATTATGGACAAAAGATCTTTGGGATAGTTAGTTAGTGTCAGTATATAGAGATCTTCGTGGTCAAGATCTGAAAGCTCATCTCAGTGTTTCAAATTTAAGAACTTCTTTTTGCTAGCCGCATTTTTTTCATTTAAGAAAAAATGTATATATAGGGATGGACTCCTAAAGATTATTCTGATGTAGATAATAGGAAGAGAGTTTAATTTTTTTCAAATGAGACTTTGCTCCTGAAACTGTATAGGTTGCATGTGTTTAATATGTTTTCCTTTTCAGGAACCATTTGATCTCCTATCAAGCTGTTAGAATTTTCAGCTAGACAGGTAGTGGGGTTATGTACAGTCATAAGATGGTTTTGTTTGCGGATGTGAACATATTGTTTAGACAGATAGTGGGGTTATGTACAGTCATAGAATGGTTTTGTTTGCGGATGTGAACATATTGTTTTACAAATGTTAATCTTATAATGTCTTTCTACTGTCTTTCCTTCTTCTTTGCCTAAATCCAAGTTTTAAGCTCAAATACCTGCTCTCAGGCTTGGGAGTTATTATTTTTGTGACAGACGTTGAGGACAACGTCTATTGTAGTGGGGGGGAGTATGTAGCGCTGGTAGATTTTTTTAATCTACCACTGATAGGTTAATCTTGTGGGTTACTTGTTAGAGGGAGTTAGATTTGCCTCTGTTCCAGCTTGGCTGAGTTGCATGTGGTTCCACACTGTGCCGGTGGGTGTCGTTGTCACCATCGGCTGGTGTTGGAAAAGCAACGTGTTGAAGCGTATGAGTGCTCCTCTGTCCCGGAGACAATTCGGTGGAGGTGGTCCTCTGAGTTGCATTCTGGGATAGGGTATTTATGGGACAGACGCCATGTTCTGGGGTTCGTTTTCAGCGACCTGCTGGCTCTCCTTGCCGACAGGTATGTGTTAAGATTACCACCACGTGGTCCTCCATTCCGGAGGCCCATGTCTCTGCGGCGTGTGGGTGGGCCCAGAAGCCTGTCTGGGGCCTACCACAGCAGCAGAGGAATGATCCTGAGCTGTCTATCCTGAGTGAAGAATCTGGACAACCGAGAAGATCCCAGGGGAGGACCCGTCATGGAAGGATCATGCAGAGTGCTGGTCTGGAGAGGGGCCTGGTGACTCGGTTGGAGGACGTATCCTGAAGTAATCTTACTGCATAGTACTGCCGGGTTGGCTTAAAGGTTCAAGTACTGTGTCTGACATTCATTGCAAACCAATACATTCTGTGGCAGAGGATCGTACGGGTTTTATTCCAAACAAGTCTGTGGCAGAGACTTTTGTTCGTGCTACATACAGTACCTGACCGCGAGATTGTGTTTCCAGCACGATACCATCGCGCTGGTTCTCGGCGACAGGGTACTGTGCATGTCGCGCTGGCTTACTCATCGGGAAAGGAAAACGTTGTTTTCCTCCTGTGACGAGTGACAGGCAGCGCTGACAACTGTCTGGTATGAATCCTGAGGCGGGAACACGCGCCAAATTTTAAATGAAAAAACCGGCGTGGGTTCCCCCCCAGGAGCATACCAGGCCCTTAGGTCTGGTATGGATTGTAAGCGGAACCCCCCTACGCCGAAAAGTTGGCGTGGGGGTCCCCCCAATCCATACCAGACCCTTATCCGAACACGCAGCCCGGCCGGCCAGGAAAGGAGTGGGGACGAGCGAGCGCCCCCCCCCTCCTGAGCCGTACCAGGCCGCATGTCCTCAACATGGGGGAGTGGGTGCCTTGGGGGAGGGGGTGCCCTGCGGGGCCCCCCCCCACCCCAAAGCACCTTGTCCCCATGTTGATGAGGACAAGGGCCTCTTCCCGACAACCCTGGCCGTTGGTTGTCGGGGTCTGCGGGCGGGGGGCTTATCAGAATCCGGGAGCCCCCTTTAATATGGGGGCCCCCAGATCCCGGCCCCCCACCCTGTGTGAATGAGTTTGGGGTACATGGTACCCCTACCCATTCACCTAGGGAAAAGTGTCAATATAAAAAAAACACAGTACACAGGTTTTAAGAGTAATTTATTAGTCAGCTCCGGGGTCTTCTTCCGACTTCGGGGGGTCTCCTTCCGACTTCTCCCGGTGTTCGGCCTCTTCTCCCGGTGTTCAGCCTCTTCTCCCGGGCCCCGCCGCTATCTTCTTCCAGCTCTATTGCCAGCGAGGAGCCCGGTCTGCTGCCGCTGTCTTGTCGCCGCTGTCTTGTCGCCGCTGTCTCGCCGCCGCTTCTCTTCTTCCCCGATGTTGACACGACGCTCTCTCCGGCTCAAATGCTGTGTGCGAGCTGTGGAGCCATTTATATAGGCGGTGACCCTGCCCCCTTACGACGTCATGGTCCCAGCATGCGCAGGGACTCTGGCATCATAAGGGGGAGTGGCCCCAGAGTCCCTGCGCATGCAGGGACTCTGTCAGAAGTCAGAAGGAGACCCCCCGAAGTCGGAAGAAGACCCCGGAGCCGACTAATAAATTACTCTTAAAACCTGTGTACTGTGTTTTTTTTATATTGACACTTTTCCCTAGGTGAATGGGTAGGGGTACCATGTACCCCAAACTCATTCACACAGGGTGGGGGGCTGGGATCTGGGGGTCCCCTTATTAAAGGGGGCTCCTGGATTCCGATAAGCCCCCCGCCCGCAGACCCCGACAACCAACGGCCAGGGTTGTCGGGAAGAGGCCCTTGTCCTCATCAACATGGGGACAAGGTGCTTTGGGGTGGGGGGGCCCCGCAGGGCGCCCCCTCCCCCAAGGCACCCACCCCCCCATGTTGAGGGCATGCGGCCTGGTACGGCTCAGGAGGGGGGGCGCTCGCTCGTCCCCACCCCTTTCCTGGCCGGCCGGGCTGCGTGCTCGGATAAGGGTCTGGTATGGATTGGGGGGACCCCCACACCAATTTTTCGGCGTAGGGGGGTTCCCCTTACAATCCATACCAGACCTAAGGGCCTGGTATGCTCCTGGGGGGAACCCACGCCGGTTTTTTCATTTAAAATTTGGCGCGGTGTTCCCGCCTCAGGATTCATACCAGACAGCTGTCAGCGCTGCCTGTCACTCATCGCGGGAGGAAAACAAAGTTTTCCTTTCCCGATAAGTGAGCCATCTCGGCGCTGGCTCCTGCGACGGGGCTCGCAGGTGTCAAATCTCGCCGAGAAATGCGGCGAGATTGAAACAATATCGTGGTCACCTACTGTACTGGCTGCTAGGCAAGTGAGAGAGGCCTATCCAGGCGGGCAAAGATTGGGTCCCACAAGGGGGAGTGCATTCAACCATTTAACCGCAAGTGTTCAATTCCAGAGAATGTTCTAAAGAATACTAAGGAAAGGTATTTAAGCTTCCCTGCAACTTTCCTTCTACCTCTTTCCTGCTACTTCCTTTATTATTTGTTCATTAAAGCATTGGAAAATCTACTCAAGTGTTAGTGTCTACACCCTCCAGAGGTAAACTCAACGGGACCCTAGACCCGGTGGCGGTGAAACAGAGGTGTCAAGAGTGAAGGTAATAGCCCGCTTTAAACTAGCAGCTCCACCGAAAGTTGTTGCTACATTACCTAAAAATTTAGGTCACTTGCACTTTAAATAATTGTTAATGCTACTCCACCTCCATCTATTATCAGCCACTTCATGTGCCAGGTCCCTTTAAGAGGCCGATCCTCACTTCCTCCACTCAGCTTTTAATGTGGTATCTGCAATGAGCAATGAGCAACTAGCATGATCTGAACTCCGTGGGAATGAACAGGCAGGGCACAGATGTATAAAACAGCTGACGGGTATGAAAAAATCCACAACTGCAGAGAAGGTTGTAGTTTATCACATTGTGTAAACTTAAAGTGGTAGTAAACCCCGCTTGGTCATTTTTTCCTAAAGGGAAGGCTATATAAGCCTATAGGTCCAGGGCCAGGACTTCCAGATTATTAACTCATTCACAGCTAGTGTTGTAATATTTACCCTTGAGCTGCTCTTCAAGGTGTGGATACATCAACCAAAATGTAATGTATCTGGCAGAATTTTAACACATTGAGCTGATGTATGTGATGATGTATGCAGTGTTCATTTATTCTTATATGAAAATTTGACTGGTCTTGTAAAAAAGAGCAACATCCAAACCTTGTTTTTGCTAATATTCTTAAAAAGCAGCCACACCAAGGAGAATGAAAAATTTAAATATAAAAAAAGCAATAGTGTTTATGTGATATGAATGAAATAAAGAGAAAAGCATAAATAGAACAGTTCAGATGGTAACAGACCAAAGGTTGATTTTGAATATTAACATACAAACAGTGTGCCTGCTTTGTGATTTACAGGCATGATTACACTGCAAATCTTCTTATTACTTAGATTCCCATGACTTTAAAAGAAATCTCTTGCCATTTTCATAAATTTATCAAAATGACATAAATAAATTAAAAATAACGAATGTGGTCATAGAAATGCATAATGTGCATCCTCAGTATATTTAAAAAAAAAAAATATATATATATATATATATATATATATATCTATACATATATATATATATATATATATATATATATAGATATATATATATACATATATATATAGTAAACGTGTGTGTGTGTGTGTGTGTGTGTATATATATATAAAATTGTGTTTTATTTTTTATATTGGTGCATAGGTTGAAAAAAGTGTATTTTGAATTTAGTTTGTTGGGTGAGCAGAAGCCAGTGGAGACACTGAACAGTTGGTAATGTGGATGAGTCTAGCAGCAACATTCATGATGGACTGAAGGGGGGATAACCTTATGTAAAGGTAAGCCAATGAGGAGGGAGTTGCAGTAGTCAAGGCGAAAGATGAAATAGAAGCTTTGTGGTGTCATTAGTCAGGAAGGGGTGCATTTTAGAGATGTAACTTAGGTTTAGGCAGCAAGCTTTGGATAGTGATTGGATGTGGGGTTGAAAGGACAGTTCAGAGTCTATAACATCTATCACCTTTGCATGCGGTGACATGCTGATAGTTGTGCAATTGATCTTAACAGAGAAGTCAGGGGAAGAGGCATGTGGGGGAGGAAATATATATGAGCTCAGTTTTTGATACACTGAGTTTTGAGGAAGCAGTTTGACATCTAGGCTGATATGTCTGTTAGTAAATTAGTGATGCGTGTTGATACTGATGGAGTGAGTTCAGGGGTAGAAAGATAAATTGGGTGTCATCAGCACATAAGTGATATTGGAAGCAATGGGAGGCAATCAACTGACCCAGAGAGGGAGAGGTCCAAGAAAATAACCTTGGGGAACCCCGATGGAGAAAAAGAGAGGAGGAAGTAAAGTTCTAAGTGATGCTGAAGGTGTGGTGGATAAGTAGGATGAAAACCAGTAAAGTCATGGAGACCAAAGGAGTGAAGTTTTTTGAGGAGGGAGTGGTCTACTGTGTCAAAGGCAGCGGGGAGGTCCAGGAGTAGTAGCACATTGGTTTTAGTAGATTATATGTTTTAGGAGAGCAGTTTCTGTGGAGCGTTAACCACTTCAGCCCCGAAAGGATTTACCCCCTTCCTGACCAAGCTCTTTTTTTGTGATATGGCACTGCGTCGTTTTAACTGATTATTGTGTGGTCATGCAACTTTTGAAAAAAAGCAATATTTTTCACTTTTTGCTATAATAAATATCCCCCCAAAAAATATAAAAAAAACACATTTCTTCCTCATTTTGGGCCAATATGTATTCTTCTACATATTTTTGGTAAAAAAAATTGCAATAAGCGTATATTGATTGGTTTGAGCAAAAGTTATTGCATTTAAAAAATAGGGGATAGATTTATAGCATTTTTATTATACTTTTTTTATTAATAATGGCAGCGATTTGTGTTTTTTTTCTATCGTGACTGCGATATTGCGGCGGACAGATCAGACACTTGACACTATTATGGGACCATTGGCATTTATACAGTGATCAGTGCTATAAAAATGCACTGATTACTGTGTAAATGTCACTGGCAGGGAAGGGATTAAACACCAGGGGGCGATCAAGAGGTTAAGTGTGTTCCCTCAGTGTGTTCTAACTGTAGGGGGATGGGTTCACTAGAACATGACAGAGATCACTGCTCCCGATCACTGGGAGCAGTAGATCCCTGTCACATTGCTAGGCAGAACAGGGAAATGCCTTGTTTACAAAGGCATCTCCCCATTCTCCCTCTCCGAGCCAGGATCGCGGGCCATCAGTGGACATCGAGTCCGCAGGACCCGCGGCGCACAAAGTGCGTGCGCGCTAGCTGCTGATGGCGGAGTGTCGTACGTGTACATCGTTTTGCACACCCATGCCACTTTGCCGATATATATCGGCGTGAGCCGGTTGACAGGTGGTTAGGAGCGAAATCCAGACTGAAGGGAACCAAGAAGGTTATTCTCAGTGAGGTGGTTGCTCAGTCGGTTGCAGACCAGACGTTCAAGGAGTCTGGAGGAAAAGGGGAGCAAGGAGATGGGGTATAGGTTGTTAAGATTGGTGTGGTCAAATGAGGGTTTTTTACCCACTTCAGCCCCGGAAGGATTTACCCCCTTCCTGACCAGAGCACTTTTTGTGAATTAACTGGGACTGGATGAGTGTGGCAGTGTGGAGGCAGGAATTATATTTTTGGAGGAGGATAGTTTTATATTGGTTTAAATCTTTCTGAGACTAAAGTCTCGTACACACGATCGGATTTTCCGCAGACAAATTGTCAGACTTTTGTCCAAAGGGCTTTGGCCAGGTTCTTGTCTTGCATACAAACGGCAAGGAATTGTGGGCCAACAAATACGAACATAGTGACTTACTACGAAACTACAAAGAGGAAGTTCAAATGCGCCACCCTTTGGGCTCCTTCTGCTAATTTCGTGTTAGTAAAAGTTTTGGTGAGTGTTGATTCGTGCTTTTCAGCTTGTTTCTGAACGGCCGCTCATCAACCAGCCATGTTGCAGAATCAGAGGAGAGAACGTGCTATTATTAGGATTGGAGTTATTGCTTTGACCCAAGTCCAGTCCAGGAACAGGTGACCAATTATGTGATATGCCATTGCTGCGGGAGCTCCAGGAGAATAATCCTGATGATTTTAGGAATTATGTCTGGATGAAGGACCCCTGCTTTCACCAACTCTTGGCATTGTTGACCCCCTATATTAAGAAGCAGGACATATGCATGAGGCTTGCCATTACTCTAGAGCAAAGGCTCATAGCCACCTTGCGGTACTTGGCGACGGGGAGAAGTCTCCAGGGCCTGAAGTTTACCACTATGATCTCCCCCCAGGCTTACCCTAAACACCCCCTAAAATGTGTCCAAATATTATTGTTGTCCTCAAATTCATGCAGAGTGCAATAATCCATTTTTTGGTGGCCCTAACTCATTTGGAGCCCTCCCTCTCTCCCAAAATACAAAGTCACCAGATACAAATACTCCATCTGCTAACTTTGCGAAACCCATACACACTATCCCTCTTTTGTGGTGATATTTCATGATAAATTAACCAAAGCATGTAGTGCAAGGGCCTGCCTGATTTCCTTCAAATTTTAATATAGAAAGTTTTTGTCTCCTATTATCTTGACAGGTAATTTATGAATGGCAAAATGTGCTTCAATTTGGACAGTGTGGATCCATATTTTTAGATTATGACACTTCATAGCTGTCCACTGGGCTGGCAATAGTGTAAGTAAGGAGGGGCTGGCCAAAGTCACACACATTATTAATGCAAACAGCTCTCGTGGAAGTGGAGAGGATTACCTGTCCAAAACATCTACCCATTACCTCCCCCCACCATAACATTTTTAGAATGGGCCATCAGGGGGTGAGGAATCAGATAAGTTGACCTTAAACTTTTGTCACTAAATACTCCTTTATGTTTTATACTTATGTTGGCCAAGAATGTTTGTGCCAAATCTATGTAAGAAAAAAAATATCACCGCTCCAGGAGAGTTCAAACAGACAGGGGTAATTACTCCTCGGTTCGGAAGCCGTAGGTGCTGGCAATTGCTAAATATCAATAGACACGAATAGATTCTGGACAGCCGCACTCTTGAAAAATTAGCTTTGTTTATTGGAAATAATTCACATCAAATCGGAAATAACAGCAGACAAAAAGAGCTGACGTTTCGCACTAACGTTAGTGCTTACTCATAGCTAACAATCACACAACAAGGAATTGAATAAATACCTATTCGGGTGTTCACTACATGTGATTAAATGATTAGCAAATGACTCAAACTTTGGTGAGCACAGGTGTAAGTGAGGTCCATAATCATTCATCATGGGTGACACCTCCTCAAAATATATAATGATTCCTCATGTTCAACTGTGATTGAAAAGTAATAAGGAGGATATTTTAAATAATGAATAAAACAATGGGGAGAATGAATAAAAAATGAAAAAAGGTGTGTGTATAGAGTATCTAATACAAGAAGGAGAAAAAGAAACATGAAAATATATGCTAATTCAGCAAAACATGAAATGCATATGTATATTTGTAATAAAAAGTAAAGTCTGATGTAAGTGAAAGGGAATATTTGTATACACTAAATATAATGCACGCATATATAACCGATGAAGTGTTGAAAGAAGGGAAAAAAATATTATATAAAATGTTTGAAAAAATAAATAGACAATCAAAAAATGTGTCAAAAAATGTGAGTATGCAAATATGTATCCAATGACTAAGAAATGTATATGTGTGTGGAAATGTGGCCGAAAGCCGTATAAACATATTTATAGCTACTGAAGAGGGGTGCCGTAAGACAGTGGATGAATGTATATATAGCGATGAGTGACTGAGTGAATAAACGAATGGAAAAATGAATCCATAGACTAACGGGCAAATAACCAGTAAAACGATAATGGAATGATGAATCGTGAATCAATAGTAATGCCCGAAAACTATATAGAGTCAAGAATGTGTATATAAATAAATAAATGAGACAATAAAGATGGAATATGATATGCGGTAGTGGTAGTTATCCTTCATTGTATCATGTGTATAGACGTAAAGTGTATAGATGTGTACAAACACAGCTATTCAACACTAATAGTAATAAATAGTGGTAATAAGCATGATGAGGTGATGGTGGGTAAGGAACTAAAATGAAAAAAATGAATATGAAGGTGAATGAAGTGAAAAAAATTGAAAATAAAAAGCAAGATGACAAGGGAACATGTATAAATAGGTATATGTGTGAATATAGGTAAATAGTGAGTACCCCTAAATAAAATATACTGTATTTATCGGCGTATAACACGCGCCGGCGTATAACACGCACACCAAGTTTAGGAGGGAATTTTAAGGAAAAAAACTTACATTTAAATGCCCATCAATGCAGCCTTATCGTGTCCATCTGCAGCCTTGCCCCAGTGTCCAGTGCAGCCTTGTCAGTGCAGCTTTGCCCCAGTGCAGAATTGTCAGTGCAGCTTTGCCCCAGTGCAGAATTGTCAGTGCAGCTTTGCCCCAGTGCAGAATTGTCAGTGCAGCCTTGCCCCAGTGCAGCCTTGCAGCCTTGCCCCAGTGGTCCATGCAGCCTTGTCCCCGCCGACATACAAAAGTTTAGTTTTGATTTTTAAATATAGCGCCGCGGAGTTCGGAGAGACTCGGCGGCGCTCGTTCAGCTGAACGAGCGCCGCCGAGGACACAGTGACTGGGCGGAGCCGAGATACACATAGCCGAGGGTTCTCGGCTATTCTCGGCGCCGTTCACAGTCACGCCCAGTCCCGCCATTGGACCTGTGTTATGTCCATCATGGGGACTGGGCGTGACTGTGAACGGCGCCGAGAATAGCCGAGAACCCTCGGCTATGTGTATCTCGGCTCCGCCCAGTCACTGTGTCCTCGGCGGCGCTCGTTCAGCTGAACGAGCGCCGCCGAGTCCCTCCGAACTCTGCGGCGCCATATTTAAAAATACACGCTATGTGAATGTCGGCGGCGATCGCTCTGACAGATCACAAAATAGCGGGGATCGGCGTATAACACGCACCCACGATTTTCCCCTGATTTTAAGGGGAAAAAAGTGCGTGTTATACGCCGATAAATACGGTAAATAGTATAGGTGCTCCCATTATGAATCATTAGTTTCCATCCACTAATAATAATATTTAATTATTATGTCTCTTTATTAAGCCATACATAAATGAATGTGACATATGAATACAATAATAAACAGATGTGAATAAAAAACTAAAAATCAAAAACAGGTCACAGATTATCTATCCATATACATGAAATAAACAACCATTATATCAACACAGCTTATATTGGATGTCAAAATGCAGTTACATAGATCGTACAAGCATATGAAGTAAAAGTAAATAAAAACATAGACATTTAATTTTGAATCCATTAAAATTATGTATATATAGCTAAATAAGGATTAGCAATTAATATAATGTTTAAAATAAATGTGATATAATAAATAAAAAATCCAAATTTAAAACCAACAGCAGGATCCTAAATTCCAGTACAGTTTCATTTCTATGTATGTTATGTTATGGTGCTGGAATAAAAGACACTAAGAAAAGATCTAAATCTTGAAGTTTATATGTATGTGTTATGGCCATCCGCCAATGGCTCATGCAAAACGTGAGGATAAGAAAATTATGCACCGCTATGATAGTGGTGGATCATAGCAAATAGGGATGAGCCGAACACCCCCCTGTTCGGTTCGCACCAGAACATGCGAACAGGAAAAAATTTGTTCGAACACGCGAACGCCGTTAAAGTCTATGGGACACGAACATGAATAATCAAAAGTGCTAATTTTAAAGGCTAATATGCAAGTTATTGTCATAAAAAGTGTTTGGGGACCCGGGTCCTCCCCCAGGGGACATGAATCAATGCAAAAAAAAGTTTTAAAAACGGCCGTTTTTTCAGGAGCAGTGATTTTAATAATGCTTAAAGTCAAACAATAAAAGTGTAATATCCCTTTAAATTTCATACCTGGGGGGTGTCTATAGTATGCCTGTAAAGGGGCGCATGTTTCCCGTGTTTAGAACAGTCTGACAGCAAAGTGACATTTTGAAGGAAAAAACACATTTAAAACTACCGCGGCTATTGCATTGCCGACAATACACATAGAAGTTCATTGATAAAAACGGCATGGGAATTCCCCACAGGGCAACCCCGAACCAAAATTAAAAAAAAAAATGATGTGGGAGTCCCCCTAAATTCCATACAAGGCCCTTCAGGTCTGGTATGGAAATTAAGGGGAACCCCAGCCAAAATTTAAAAAAAAAATTGACGTGGGGTTCCCCCTAAATTCCATACCAGACCCTTCAGGTCTGGTATGGATTTTAAGGGGAACCCCGCGCCAAAAAAAAAAAAAAAACGGCGTGGGGTCCCCCTAAAAATCCATACCAGACCCTTATCCGAGCACGCAACCTGGCAGGCCGCAGGAAAAGAGGGGGGGACGAGAGTGCGGCCCCCCCCCCCTCCTGAACCGTACCAGGCCACATGCCCTCAACATTGGGAGGGTGCTTTGGGGTAGCCCCCCAAAACACCTTGTCCCCATGTTGATGAGGACAAGGGCCTCATCCTCACAACCGTGGCCGGTGGTTGTGAGGGTCTGCGGGCGGGGGGCTTATCGGAATCTGGAAGCCCCCTTTAACAAGGGGACCCCCAGATCCCGGCCCCCCCCCTGTGTGAAATGGTAAGGGGGTACTTACCCCTACCATTTCACTAAAAAACTGTCAAAAATGTTAAAAATGACAAGAGACAGTTTTTGACAATTCCTTTATTTAAATGCTTCTTCTTTCTTCCTTCATCTTCTTCTTCTTCTGGTTCTTCTGGCTCTTCTGGTTCTTCCTCCGGCGTTCTCGTCCAGCATCTTCTCCGCGGCGTCTTCTATCTTCTTCTCCTCGGGCCGCTCCGCACCCATGGCATGAGGGGGGAGGCTCCCGCTCTTCTCTTCATCTTCTTCTCTTCTTCATCTTCTTCTTCATCTTCTTCTTCTTCTTCTTCTTCCTTCTTCTCTTCTTCCTGTCTTCTCCGGGCCGCTCCGCAGCCATGCTGGCATGGTGGGAGGCTCCCGCTGTGTGACGGCGTCTCTTCGTCTGACGGTTCTTAAATAACGGGGGGCGGGGCCATCCGGTGACCCCGCCCCCCTCTGACGCACGGTGACTTGAGGGACTTCCCTGTGACGTCACGGGGAATGCCACAGGGAAGTCCCGTCATGTGTGCGTCAGAGGGGGGCGGGGTCACCGGGTGGCCCCGCCCCCCGTTATTTAAGAACCGTCAGACGAAGAGACGCCGTCACACAGCGGGAGCCTCCCTCCATGCCACAGCATGGATTGCGGAGCGGCCCGGAGAAGACAGGAAGAAGAGAAGAAGAGAAGAAGGAAGAAGAAGAAGAAGAAAAAGAAGAAGAAGAAGATGAAGAAGAAGATGAAGAAGAGAAGAAGATGAAGAGAAGAGCGGGAGCCTCCCCCCTCATGCCATGGGTGCGGAGCGGCCCGAGGAGAAGAAGATAGAAGACGCCGCGGAGAAGATGCTGGACGAGAACGCCGGAGGAAGAACCAGAAGAGCCAGAAGAACCAGAAGAAGAAGAAGATGAAGGAAGAAAGAAGAAGCATTTAAATAAAGGAATTGTCAAAAACTGTCTCTTGTCATTTTTAACATTTTTGACAGTTTTTTAGTGAAATGGTAGGGGTAAGTACCCCCTTACCATTTCACACAGGGGGGGGCCGGGATCTGGGGGTCCCCTTGTTAAAGGGGGCTTCCAGATTCCGATAAGCCCCCCGCCCGCAGACCCTCACAACCACCGGCCACGGTTGTGAGGATGAGGCCCTTGTCCTCATCAACATGGGGACAAGGTGTTTTGGGGGGCTACCCCAAAGCACCCTCCCAATGTTGAGGGCATGTGGCCTGGTACGGTTCAGGAGGGGGGGGGGGCGCACTCTCGTCCCCCCCTCTTTTCCTGCGGCCTGCCAGGTTGCGTGCTCGGATAAGGGTCTGGTATGGATTTTTAGGGGGAACCCCACGTCAATTTTTTTTTTAAATTTTGGCTGGGGTTCCCCTTAATATCCATACCAGACCTGAAGGGCCTTGTATGGAATTTAGGGGGACCCCCACATCATTTTTTTTTTTTTATTTTGGTTCGGGGTTCCCCTGTGGGGAATTCCCATGCCGTTTTTATCAATGAACTTCTATGTGTATTGTCGGCAATGCAATAGCCGCGGGTAGTTTTAAATGAGTTTTTTCCTTCCAAATGTCATTTTGCTGTCAGACTGTTCTAAACACGGGAAACATGCGCCACTTTACAGGCATACTATAGATACCCCCCAGGTACGAAATTTAAAGGGATATTACACTTTTATTGTTTGACTTTAAGCATTAATAAAATCACTGCTCCTGAAAAAACGTCCGTTTTTAAAACTTTTTTTTGCATTGATCCATGTCCCCTGGGGCAGGACCCGGGTCCCCAAACACTTTTTATGACAATAACTTGCATATAAGCCTTTAAAATTAGCACTTTTGATTTCTCCCATAGACTTTTAAAGGGTGTTCCGCGGCATTCGAATTTGCCGCGAACACCCCAAATTGTTCGCTGTTCGGCGAACTTGCGAACAGCCAATGTTCGAGTAGAACATGAGTTCGACTCGAACTCGAAGCTCATCCCTAATAGCAAACTACAGACGATGATTTGCCAAAAGAACATCCCTGTGACAGACCTAGCCGGGAGAGAGACTTTTGGAGGGGACTGTATGCTAGCCTCTTGCCGATTGATCGTGGGCCCTGGCATTTGGGGGAACGGTGCTCCCAGCAGCTATGGAGGCGGAGGTCTTATGGCGGATGCAGCAAGTGCTGACTGACCTGGATGAACCTGTTTCTGCATTGGATGATCTTGGATGGAGGAATGTGCCTGTCCATCAGAATGCCAGAGAATCGGCAGTGGAAAATCTGAATATTGCCGTCCCCAAACCTTAAGTGCTGACAATAGGGCAGAGCTCTGCTAACCTCTGCCCTGCACTGATAGCGTCTTCTGGGTTCCACGGGGAGGAGATGGTGAACCTTTATCCCCAGATACCAGTTGCAGAGACAGGGGATTTGATAGACTTTTCTGCTGAGGAAGACCAACCTGGTGAGCCTCCAGCAGAAGAAGAGCTGTTATTAGGGCCAAACTTCACTGTGCTCTGCCCAGCACTGATAGCATCTTCTGGGTTCCACAGAGAGGAGAGGGTGAACCTTTATCCCCAGACACCAGTTGCAGAGACAGGGGATTTGATAGACTTTTCTGCTGAGGAAGAACAACCTGGTGAGCCTCCAGCAGAAGAGGAGCTGTTATTAGGGCCAAACTTCACTGTGCTCTGCCCAGCACCAACAGAAGTATCTGTGAAGTTACAAGGAACTTCCCCAGCTGAAGCGCTGGCAACCGGACAGAGGGTCCGAGACCTCTGCCCCACACCTGTGGCAGTTTTGGAGGCTCAGGGTGAGAAGGTGGCAATCACTTCCCAGCAGCAGATACAGGGGGAGAAGGGAGAGGAGGTGTGTGTTGTCCCTCCCCAACAGTTAGCCGGAGCAGATGGTGTGGGGTTTCCAGCAGAAGGGCTGGCAACAGGGCCGAGTATTGCTGGCCTCTGCCCTCAACTAACAGAGGATGGATTTCCTGTGAAGGTGGATGGGACTTCAGTCTCCACCTGTATAGCCCAGGGATGCTGGGCAGTCGGCACAGATCCCCAACAGCATGACGGAGTGAGCCCAGACACCCTGTCTTCTCTCCAGCGGCAGAAAAGACTCCAGGGAGAAGGGCCAGTCCAGGTCTCTCCCCAGCGGCAGATATGTTCTCTGAGAGAGGCAGAGGTTGGCTGGGTGAGTAATGCTTTGTTTGGAACAATTTGTTTGGGGTACTGTGTGGGTACAGGCATTAGAGGACTGGAACTACTGACTAACTTCGGAGTCAACCTGTCTGGGGTCTCCTCCTGTGTTAGTCTCCTGCGAAAGGGGAGAAATATGACAGACCTAGCCGGGAGAGAGACTTTTGGAGGGGACTGTATGCTAGCCTCTTGCCGATCGATCGTGGGCCCTGGCATTTGGGGGAACGGTGCTCTTTGTGAGCTGTATGCCTGGGGACCCTTGAGGTGGTATTACTGTGGATTCAAGTCCTGGTCCCCCAGGACACACAGACTCTGGGGACCCTGGATTTGCCATATTGGAATAGTGACTGATTCATACCGTTGGGACTCCTACTGTTAAATGCTAATGTCATCAATTCCAGCTACCTGTCTGTTGTCTGCTAAAATGTGTATTGTAAATATGTCTCTAGTATGGGATCTAAGAGTCATTAGATCCCCATTGTTGTTTGTGTTTAATTAACTCTGCTATTGTGATAATGTTGATTGGGGGTTCTAAGCTACAAGATGGCCAGTCTGGCCTAAAGGTCATGTCTGAGTCATCTAGGCTGTCTAAAGGGATTAGTTAATTAGCCCATGTTAATTAGGTTAATTAGGTTACAGGTGTATTGTTAAAGTAATATGAGCAGGAGGTATGCACCTCCACTGTTAGTGTATAAAAGAGCCTGTATTTTTGAATAAAGGAGATTCCTGGTTGAACTTACATACAGCCTGCCTGGTGTTTGTTCTGAGCTATCACAACTGGGTTAGAACGGCACATAGCTGTAGTTCTAATCCCTCAGCATTGGATGACCGAGCAATCAGAGGGTGCGATCTGCAATCTGATTCTATAGCAGCAGAGGAGTGTCGGGAGAGTGGAACCGAGTGAGCAAGGGGCTCGTTACAATCCCAAATAGGGGAGGGGAGGGGGGAGGGGGTTAGGAGGAAAACATCGGCCTTGTAGTTTTTAATATTGGTAAAGAAAAAAGCTATGTAAACAGCCAGTGGTAATTAAAAGGGCAAAAATCATCCCATACATGTTGCAATCATAGTTGATCGGGCGTGGGCTATATCCCAAGCGGAAAAAGATAAGAGTATGAAAAAAGAGGGAGAAGGGGATGCAAAAGAAAAGCAAACCGTAACAATAATGGCAGTCCGAAGTGCATGTGCATGGATAACCAAGCAGATGCAGATCAGACAATATTGGCAAAATGGAAATACTGTATCCACAATAGTGACACCAATAATATAATGAGCTAAATGGAATTGAACTCAATATGGGCACGGCATAGTGAGAAGGTGATGTAAATGTAGTGAAAAAAAAAATAAGTACAGCGACTCCACTTATATGAAACAGACCGGTCCGCATGGATCGGTCGAAGTCACCAAACAGGGGTCGATCATGTATTTACACTACATGGTATTAAAAAATCACTGTAAGGGTAAACCTAAACTAATTTAAACCAAATAGAAATAAACAAGTTATACAAAAACAAAAAGAATATGTGTAAATGGTATGTAAATCATATAGGAATATGTGTCCAAATAGAATTAGTCATAATAGTAGGAAACGTCCCACTCAAAGTTAAGCCCAAACGAAATTCTAGTATGAAGAGAGAAGATCCAAAATACTTCACGTTTGCAAAGTACCCTGAACCTATCACCTCCCCTTTTTGGTGTAACAATTTTTTCAACTCCCTGTATAGAGAGACTGGATGTGTCCCTAAAGTGGATCAAATTCCAATGTTTAGCGACATTAGTGGATTTGTTTTTTTCTATGTCATATAGTCGATCTTTTAATCGGCGCGTGGTGTGACCCACATATTGAAAGTGACAAACATCACGTGTGATTAAGTAAACTAGAAAACGGGTATTGCAATTAATAAGTGATGATATATCAAAGGTTTTGCCATTAGTGCAAGAACGTACTTGCTTGCCCGTTTTGATGTAGCGACAATAATTGCACCCCTTAATACCACACTTAAAGTTCCCCTTGAATTGCAGCCAATGTGAGCCTGACTGTGTACATGAAAAAAGACTGGGTGAAAGGAAACTACCTAAAGTGGGTGCTCTTCGAGAAACTGATATGATGCCCCCGGAAAGGATTTCATGATAAACAGGGTCGTTGAACAAAATGGGCAGATATTTAGTCACTGTGTCCCTAATCTTGATAAATTTGGTGCTATAGGGTGTAGAAAAAGTGGGAATATTTTTCAAGGACAAAGAATTTTTATTGTACCTAGATTTGTTCTTTTTTTGTTTATTATTATTGTCTCTAAGTAAGGACTCTCTGGGGATTGTACTGGCTCTAAGGAAAGCTTTATTGATAGTTTTATCCGAGTATCCTCTGTCCCTGAATCTCTGACACAGGTGTATAGCTTCTTTTGTAAAGATATCAGGTGTGCTGCAAAGACGCTTTAATCTGAGGAACTGCCCATAGGGCACGCCACGAATGGTGTGTCTTGGATGGGCCGAATCGGCCCTCAGAAGAGCATTTCCTGCCGTAGATTTCCAGAACAAGCCAGTAATAATTTTACCATTTGTACCTGTTAAGCTGACATCTAGAACTTCTATGGTATCTGTCTGTATGGCTCCAGTGAATTCAAGGTGTTGTCATTCAAATACGAAAGCCACTGGTCTAGGTTAGCATTCTCATCAGCAGATCATCTATATAGCGGCAGAAAAACGCAGTGTCTAAGCGACGGGGGTTATCATTACCAAAAATGCGGGTCCTCTCCCACCAACCCATGTATAAGTTGGCTAATGAGGGTGAAAACTTGGCTCCCATGGAGGCCCCGCATTTTTGGAGATAATAGCCCCCATCGAACATGAAATAATTGTGACTCAAGAGATATTCTAAAGACTGCAAAATAAATTCCTGAAGAGTCAAAGAAAATTTACCAGATTGTCCTAAAAACCAAACCACTGCCTTAATACCCAAATGGTGAGGAATGCTGGAGTATAGGCTGGTCACGTCGCAGCTAATCCACTTGTAATTATCATGCCACTCTAATGCCCCGTACACACGGTCAGATTTTCCGACGGAAAATGTGTGATAGGACCTTGTTGTCGGAAATTCCGACCGTGTGTAGGCTCCATCACACATTTTCCATTGGATTTTCCGACACACAACGTTTGAGAGCAGGCTATAAAATTTTCTGACAACAAAATCCGTTGTCGGAATTTCCGATCCTGTGTACACAAATCCAACGCACAAAGTGCCACGCATGCTCAGAATAAATAAAGAGATGAAAGCTATTGGCTAATGCCCCGTTTATAGTCCCGACATACGTATTTTACGTCACCACGTTCAGAATGATCAGATTTTCCAACAACTTTGTGTGACCGTGTGTATGCAAGACAAGTTTGAGCCAACATCCGTTGGAAAAAATCCTAGGATTTTGTTGTCGGAATGTCCGATCAATGTCCGACTGTGTGTACAGGGCATTAGTCTTGCAATTGGTTGAGTAAATGTTTGGTGTCCCTGAGAAACCCAGGGAGACCATATACAAGTGGTTGTAGCTGCCCGTCAACCCATTCTCCAAGCCATTCATTGAGTGAAACTATCCTAGCAACTATAGGTCTGCCCACAAGAGGATTTAACCCCTTGTGAACTTTAGGTAGATGATGGAACACAGGCATAATGGGGCATTCAGGAATAAACAATGCATTTTCTTTGTCAGAGAAAAGGCTGGCACGGACTGCTCCGTCCAAAAGTGATGACAAAACTTTCTTAAAGGAGGATGTGGGGTCACCTGAGAGCTTTTGATATGTGTCAACGTCAGACAACTGGCGTAAAGCTTCATTTCTGTAGATATCTGAATCCAAAACTACAACGGTGTCCCCTTTATCCGCATTCCTAATCACAATCGAGTTGTCGGCTGACAACGTTTTAAGAGCTCGTCTTTCAATATCGGTCAGATTATGCATGGAATGTCCTCTGCGGCAGCTGAGTCAAATCCCTATTAACCATTTTTGAAAAAGGTCAAGATCCTTCCCCCTAGACACCACCAGGTAAAAATCTGATCTAAATTTGAATGATATTTTACTTTGAATATCGGTGGGGTCAATGGGGGTTGGATCAGACTCTTGTGCTAAATCAGTGACGTCCTGCAAAGTGCATACCTCTGTAAACAAGTGGGGAGAAGTGGGGGAGGACTCACCTGTCCTGGAACTGCATACCGAGGACTGATCATCATCAAAAGGTAATTCAAAATAATGTTTCTTGAGGGTCAAACCACGGGAACATTTGTTTACATCCAACAGGGTCCCGCAGAGATCAAAATGTCGACTAGGGCAGAAATTAAGTCCCTTAGCAAGTAGGCTGGTCTCCTCCTCGTACGCTGCATCACTTTCCTGGTCAGAAAAACTGACCTGTTTTCCTCGATTTTTGCAGGATCTGCCTGGATAGAATGTGGGTCTCCTCCAGATATAAACTCTGTCATTTTCATAATCTATTCTATTGCGGGTCATTTTGCCTTTTTTGTTTTCTATGACCGATTTCTCCATTTTGTCCAATCTTTTGTTAAGTCAAAACTGATTTAGCACAAGAGTCTGATCCAACCCCCATTGACCCCACCAATATTCAAATTAAAATATCATTCAAATTTAGATCGGATTTTTACCCGGTGGTGTCTAGGGGAAGGATCTTGACCTTTTTAAAAAAATGGTTAAGAGGGATTTGACTCAGCTGCCGCAGGGGACATTCCATGGATAATCTGACCAATATTGAAAGGCAAGCTCTTAAAACGTTGTCAGCCGACAACTCAATTGTGATTAGGAATGCAGATAAAGGGGGCACCGTTGTAGTTTTGGATTCAGATGTCTATAGAAATGAAGCTTTATGCCAGTTGTCTGACATTGACACATATCAAAAGCTCTCAGGTGACCCCATATCCTCCTTTAAGAAAGTTTTGTGATCACTGTTGTATATGTTGACAACATATACAACAATCACTTTTGGAGGGAGCAGTCCATGCTGGCCTTTTCTCTGACAAAGAAAATGCATTGTTTATTCCTGAATGCCCCATTATGCCTGTGTTCCATTGTCTACCTAAAGTCCACAAGGGGTTAAATCCTCAGACCTACAGTAGCTGGGATAGGTTCACTCAATGAACGGCTTGGAGAATGGGTTGACGGGCAGCTACAACCATTTGTATATGGTCTCCCTGGGTTTCTCAGGGACACCAAACATTTACTCAACCAATTGCAAGACTTATGCCCCGTACACACGGTCGGATTTTCCGATGGAAAATATGTGATAGGACCTTGTTGTCGGAGATTCCAACCGTGTGTATGCTCCATCACACATTTTCCATCGGATTTTCCGACACACAAAGTTTGAGAGCAGGCTATAAAATTTTCCGACAACAAAATCCGTTGTCGGAAATTCCGATCGTGTGTACACAAATCCGACGGACAAAGTGCCACGCATGCTCACAATAAATAAAGAGATGAAAGCTATTGGCCACTGCCCCGTTTATAGTCCCGACGTATGTGTTTTACGTCACCGCGTTCAGAATGATCGGATTTTCTGACAACTTTGTGTGACCATGTGTATGCAAGACAAGTTTGAACCAACATCCGTCGGAAAAAATCCTAGGATTTTGTTGTCGGAATGTCCGAACAAAGTCCGACCGTGTGTACGGGGCATTAGAGTGGCATGATACTTACAAGTGGATTAGCTGCGACGTGACCAGCCTATACTCCAGCATTCCTCACCATTTGGGTATTAAGGCAGTGGCTTGGTTTTTAGGACAATCTGGTAAATTTTCTTTGACTCTTCAGGAATTTATTTTGCAGTCTTTAGAGTTCCTCTTGAGTGACAATTATTTCATGTTTGACGGGGGCTATTACCTCCAAAAATGTGGGGCCTCCATGGGAGCCAAGTTTTCGCCCTCATTAACCTAGACCGGTGGCTTTCGTATTTGAATGACAACACCTTGAATTTAAGATTCACTGGAGCCATACAGACAGATACCATAGAATTTCTAGATGTCAGCTTAACAGGTATAAATGGTAAAATTATTACTGGCTTGTTCCGGAAATCTATGGCAGGAAATGCTCTTCTGAGGGCCGATCCGGCCCATCCGAGACACACCATTCGTGGCGTACCCTATGGGCAGTTCCTCAGATTAAAGCGTCTTTGCAGCACACCTGATATCTTTACAAAAGAAGCTATAAACATGGGTCAGAGATTTAGGGACAGAGGATACTCGGATAAAACTATCAATAAAGCTTTCCTTAGAGCCAGTACAATCCCAAGAGAGTCCTTACTTAGGGACAATATCAATAAACAAAAAAAGAACAAATCTAGGTACAATAAAAATTCTTTGTCCTTGAAAAATATTCCCACTTTTTCTACACCCTATAGCACCAAATTTACCAAGATTAGGGACACAGTGACTAAATATCTGCCCATTTTGTTTAAAGACCCTGTTTATCATGAAATCCTTTCCGGGGGCATCAGATCAGTTTCTCAAAGAGCACCCACTTTAGGTAGTTTCCTTTCACCCAGCCTTTTTTCATGTACACAGTCAGGCTCACATTGGCTGCAATTCAAGGGGAACTTTAAGTGTGGTATTAAGGGGTGCAATTATTGTCGCCACATCAAAACGGGCAAGCAAGTACGTTCTTGCACTAATGGCAAAACCTTTGATATATCGTCGTTTATTAATTGCAATACCTGTTTTTTAGTTTACTTAATCACACGTAATGTTTTTCACATTCAATATGTGGGTCGCACCACGCGCTGATTAAAAGATCGGCTATATGATCATCTATTTGACATAGAAAAAAACAAATCCACTAATGTCGCTAAACATTGGAATTTGATCCACTTTAGGGACACATCCAGTCTCTCTATACAGGGAGTTGAAAAAATTGTTACACCAAAAAAGGGGAGGTGATAGGTTCAGGGTACATTGCAAATGTGAAGTATTTTGGATCTTCTCTCTTCATACTAGAATTCCGTTTGGGCTTAACTTTGAGTGGGACGTTTCCCACTATTATGACTAATTCTATTTGGACACATATTCCTAAATGATTTATATATCATTTACACATATTCTTTTTGTTTTTGTTTAACTTGTTTATTTCTATTTGGTTTAAAAAAAATTAGGTTTACCCTTACAGTGATTTTTGAATACCATGTGGTGTACATACATGATCGACCCCTGTTTGGTGACTTCGACCGATCCATGCGGACCGGTCTGTTTCACACAAGTGGAGTCGCTCTACTTATTTTATTTTTGCACTACATTTACATCACCTTCTCACTATACCGTGCCCATATTGAGTTCAATTCCATTTAGCTCATTATTTTATTGGTGTCACTATTGTGGATACAGTATTTCCATTTTGCCAATATTGTCTGATCTGCATCTGCTTGGTTATCCATGCACATGCACTTCGGACTGCCATTATTGTTACGATTTGCTTTACTTTTGCATCCCCTGCTCCCTCTTTTTTCATACTCTTATCTTTTTCCCCTTGGGATATAGCCCCCGCCCGATCAACTATGATTGCAACATGTATGGGATGATTTTTGTCCTTTTAATTACCCCTGGCTGTTTTACATAGCTTTATTCTTTACCAATATTAAAAACTACAAGGTTGATGTTTTCCTCCTTTCCCCCCCTCCCCTCCCCTTTTCGGGACATTCTTTTGGCAAAACATCATCGTCTGTAGTTTGCTATGATCCACCGCTATCATAGTGGTGCATCATTTTCTTATCCTCACATTTTGCATGAGCCATTGGCTGATGGCCATAACACATACATATATACTTCAAGATTTAGATCTTTTCTTGGGGGATGAAAGTGTCTTTTATTCCTGCACCAATTAACATACATAGAAATGAAACTGTACTGGAATTTAGGATCCTGCTGTTGGTTTTGAATTTGGATTTTTTATTTATTATATCACATTTATTTTAAACATTATATTAATTGCTAATCTACGGCAGGAAATGCTCTTCTGAGGGCCGATCCGGCCCATCCGAGACACACCATTCGTGGCGTGCCCTATGGGCAGTTCCTCAGATTAAAGCGTCTTTGCAGCACACCTGATATCTTTACAAAAGAAGCTATAAACATGGGTCAGAGATTTAGGGACAGAGGATACTCGGATAAAACTATCAATAAAGCTTTCCTTAGAGCCAGTACAATCCCAAGAGAGTCCTTACTTAGGGACAATATCAATAAACAAAAAAAGAACAAATCTAGGTACAATAAAAATTCTTTGTCCTTGAAAAATATTCCCACTTTTTATTTATTATATCACATTTATTTTAAACATTATATTAATTGCTAATCCTTATTTAGCTATATATACATAATTTTAATGGATTCAAAATTAAATGTCTATTTTTTTAATTTACTTTTACTTCATATGCTTGTACGATCTCTGTAACTGCATTTTGACATCCAATATAGGCTGTGTCGATATGATGGTTGTTTGTTTCACGTATATGGATAGATAATCTGTGACCTGTTTTTGATTTCTAGTTTTTTGTACACATCTGTTTATTATTGTATTCATATGTCACATTCATTTATGTATGGCTTAATAAATAGACATAATAATTTAATATTATTATTAGTGGATGGAAACTAATGATTCATCATGGGAGCACCTATACTATTTATATTTTATTTAGGGGTACTCACTATTTACCTATATTCACACATATACCTATTTATACATGTTCCCTTGTCATCTTGCTTTTTATTTTCAATTTTTTTACTTCATTCACCTTCATATTCATTTTTTTTCATTTTATTTCCTTATCCACCATCACCCCATGACGCTTATTACCACTATTTATTACTATTAGTGTTGAATAGCTGTGTTTGTACACATCTATACACTTTACGTCTATACACATGCTACAATGAAGGATAACTACCACTACCGCATATCATATTCCATCTTTATTGTCTCATTTATTTATTTATATACACATTCTTGACTCTATATAGTTTTCGGGCATTACTATTGATTCACGATTCATCATTCCATTATCGTTTTACTGGTTATTTGCCCGTTAGTATATGGATTAATTTTTCCATTCGTTTATTCACTCATTCACTCATCGCTATATATACATTTATCCACTGTCTCACAGCACCCCTCTTCAGGAGCTATAAATATGTTTATACGGCTTTCGGCCACATTTCCACACACATATACATTTTTTAGTCATTGGATACATATTTGCATACTCACATTTTTTGACACATTTTTTGATTGTCTATTTATTTTTTCAAACATTTTATATATTTTTTTCCCTTCTTTCAACACTTCATCGGTTATTTTTGTGTGCATTATATTTATTGTATACAAATATTCCCTTTCACTCACATCACACTTTACTTTTTATTACAAATATACATATGCATTTCATGTTTTGCTGAATTAGCATATATTTTCATGTTTCTTTTTCTCCTTCTTGTATTAGATACTCCATACACACACCTTTTTTTATTTTTTTATTCATTCTCCCCATTGTTTTATTCATTATTTAAAATATCCTCTTCATTACTTTTCAATCACAGTTGAACATGAGGAATCGTTATATATTTCGAGGAGGTGTCACCCATGATGAATGATTATGGACCTCACTTACAACTGTGCTCATCAAAGTTTGAGTCATTTGCTAATCATTGAATCACATGTAGTGAACACCCGAGTAGGTACTTATTTGATTCCTTGTTGTGTGATTGTTAGCTATGAGTAAGCACTAACGTTAGTGCAAAATGTCAGCTCTTTTTGTCTGCTGTTATTTCCGATTTGATGTGAATTATTTCCAATAAACTAAGCTAATTTTTCAAGAGTGTGTCTGTCCAAAGTCTATTCATGTCTATTGTATCAAATCTACTTGGAATGTTATGTGTAGAAGTAGCAATTTCTTTTTCAATGTTTTACTCCACAGTTTCCTTCCAACCCACAGCAATGGCAGGACGTTGCAGCCCATTTCCAGCACCAGTAGGATTTTCCCAACTGTGGTGGTGCTGTTGATGGAAAACATGTCCCACCACCCAACTCGGGCTCATATTATTTCAACTACAAGGGCTTTTGCAGCATAGCACTGCTAGCTGTAGTGTCTGCCACATATTAGTTCTTGTTACTGGATGTTGGGAAGAACTGTCACACACACTGTGATGGAGGAGTCATTATGCAGACAGAGTTCTACAAGTGGCTCCAGAATGGCACCTTAAACTTGCCCCCTGCTGAGGAGAATGTTGAGGACCTCAATTTTGTTTTTGTTGCAGATGAGGCCTTTGCTCTGGAGGAACATCTTATGAAGCCGTTTCCTATGAGGAACCTCACCCCAGAGAAGATAATCTACAATTACAGGCTCTCTCATGCCAGAAGGGCATCCAGTCATTTCAGGTTGTTTTGAACACCAATTACCTGGCACTATACATATGTGGTATTGTGCTGCTGCATCCTCCATAATTTTTTACGGAGGAATGCTAGTAGCTACCTTGCCTCAGTGCCAACTGATGCGGACTCTGCAGTGTCAGGCCCAGCTTGAAAATAAGAATTTTAAGGCACAATTTGTGGGCATCTGCAATTTTTGGCTTTCTTAAAAACATTCAAAGATTACAATTAACATTACTTAGGGCAGTTTTTCCCAACTCTCCTTCTCAAGATGCATTCCCAGGTCATGTTTTCTTTATTTTTTGATTTTGGCACAGGTGATATTGTCATTTTCTACGTTAGTAATGCACATAATGGTTTTTATGCTATGAAAAATACATAAAACAGGACCTGGTGGTGTACCTAGAAAAGTGGAGTAGAAAAACACTGACCTTGGACACTAAAGTTCAAATTGGAGCGATTTGTCAGGCGATTTGAAAGATCAAATCGCATGACAAGTCGCAGCCTATTGGAGGCAATGGCATTGTTCCAATCTGTGCAACACCGATTTTGCAAAAGTATTTCCTGCACTACTTTTGCCAATTTCAGGTGCGACTTCAACAGCCATCTGTGCACGAAGCCACACAAATGTCTATTAAGTAGCACCTGAAATTGCGCTGACCTTGCTACATAGAAATCACACTACTTCAAGTGAAGTAGCGCAATTTCAAAGTAGCATTAATGTGAACCAGGGCTTAAAAGTCCTAAAAACATGTAAATATGAAAAGTGCAAACAGGAGCCAACAAGTTGAGCAAGAAACTTTAGCCCAGGCCAGATGAATTTAAAATTTGGGAAGCATGTCTACATAATCAATAATAAAGCAGTGGCAGCCTCCTTTATTTGCTCAAGATCATTCAAACACTGCATCATATCTGCACTCATTCGGCCAATTGTGTATCTTGGAAGTTCCTGACCATATAAGAAGATAAAAACGTATTAAGGGAATGATGGTAAAGTGGCTGAGGCCCTACATAGTAGGCTTGTGCAATCCGTTTCGTAACGAATCGAAATTCAGCCGAATTTTGCATCTTTCGGACATTCAGATGCATCCAAATGTCTGAATAAAAAAAATAACGAATTTCAACAAATACGAAAGAAACGATAGCGGATATAACGAATTAATTCGACATGATTCGGTAATTCGTTAAAGGTCTAATGCAGGGGTCAGGAACCGATGGCTCGTGAGCCAGATGTGGCTCTTTTGATGGCTGCATCTGGCTCTCGCCTCTCAATCTGCGGATCGCGCGGTGTGCCGATACACGGATAGAGCCCATAGGAAAGGCCGCAGCTTCGGCCTAACTCTAGAGCGGTGGCCATCTTGGTACACCCAGTGGTGGCCTAGGTGAGCGGCGCGCTGATGTCATCATCACCCGCCTCAACTGCTTGTGGATTTGCCTGCTTGTGTAGTGGTAAGCAAGCAGACAATCGTAGGGGAGATGTGGATATTACAGTGGGGGAGATGTGGGGAGATATGGATATTACAGTGGGGGAGATGTGGATATTACAGTGGGGAGATGTGGACATTACAGTGGGGGAGATGTGGACATTACAGTGGGGGAGATGTGGATATTACAGTGGGGGAGATGTGGACATTACAGTGGGGGGAGATGTGGACATTACAGTGGCGGGGATGTGGATATTACAGTGGGGGAGATGTGGATATTACAGTGGGGGAGATGTGGAAATTACAGTGGTGACATGTGGACATTACAGTGGGGGAGATGTGGACATTACAGTGGGGGAGATGTGGATATTACAGTGAGGGAGATGTGGATATTACAGTGGGGGAGATGTGGAAATTACAGTGGTGACATGTGGACATTACAGTGGGGGAGATGTGGACATTACAGTGGGGGAGATGTGGATATTACAGTGAGGGAGATGTGGATATTACAGTGGGGGAGATATGGATATTACAGTGGGGAGATGTGGATATTACAGTGGGGGGAGATGTGGATATTACAGTGGGAGAGATGACATGGATATTACAGTGGGGGAGATGACGACATTACAGTTATAATTAATCAAAATTAGTTGATTCATCGATTAAAAAAAGAATTGATTAATCGAAAAGTCGCATTAATGGTAAGAAGTATTTTATTCATCATTGGTTAGCAACAGCATAACAATGTTATTAAAAAGAATTCAGAGACTTATTGTACTTTAAAAGTGTTGGTCTTACAAAAAATGCACACATTTACTTGTATTTAGTTTTAAACATATTGTATGGCTCTCATGGAATTACATTTTAAAATATGTGGCGTCCATGGCTCTCTCAGCCAAAAAGGTTCCTGACCCCTGGTCTAATGAAACAAAAGGTCAACTCAAAGTAAATCTTGCAGTCCAATCAGCTGATTAATTTTGTGCTGGAGGTTGGATTACTGGCAAAGTGCATTCCTGAGAACTGAGTGAGAAGGGTGTTGTATTGTATTTGAGCAGAGGAGAAGAGATATTGTCATTGTGTGTGTTAAAAGATTCAATAAACAAACGACTTTCCAAACTGCGAATCATTATCACAAATATATACATACATAAATATTGAATTTCAACTAATACAAATGAAATTATAGCGCATATAACAAATGAATTCGACATGATTCAAGATTCAGTATAGTGAATATCGACACTCTGCGAATAATAGCGAATTATCTGAAAATATATTAACGTAACATAATGAATATAACAGAATGAAATTATGTATTTTACGAATGACAACAAACCGAAACTAAACAAAATTTTCCGTTGTGCACAGGTCTACTACATAGTGAATTATGGTCAAGTTACTAGTCAATTTCTGGAAATACTTACCTACCCAGTCTATTGTTGCCTGCAACCTGCTTGCCCTTCAGGCACCTACACTACTAGGAATGTACACACTGCAACTACACTGTAATCTTGGCCCTGGTGCCTGGGTCTACAAAACTCGGGTACCTAGCAACACTGCCAGCTCCTTCCACCTCTTCCTTCTCCATGCTAATGTTAAGGCACTGCATACTTTGCTAATGTGTGGAGTGGGTGTTTGGTTTGGACATCTAAACACATGTATAAACATTTGAAGCCAGATTCAAAGAATACTTACTTGCGCAAACAACAGGCTCACGAATAGTTTCTTCCACTTCTGGGTCTCTTTGACCCTCTGTTTGACTTGCGTCAACAAGTGCAAGGTCTGTGCTGGGTCCAGGTTTCAGATTCCACGCCTCAAAACCAACATCCTGGTTGAGCTGACCACACTCACTTTCCTCTAAAAAAAAAAAACAATACACCATTCATTAAGCCACCCCAAGTGACATCTGTTTATAGCATCCATTTTCCTGCATTAGACCAACTTTGCACTTGATCTGATGACAATGTTTGCTCCTGACTAGTGGACTCCACCATGCTGCACTGTGGTTCTTTCAGTGAAAAATGCATCGAAAAGGGAAGGTGATGTAATTTTACAGAGGGCAAACACTGGACAAGTGCCAACATTGATAAAATCCTGCAGTTGCCCCCACACCTCTTGTCTCCTATGGGGTAGGGGATATATGATGATCATTCTAGCAGGCGTGACTCTGTGTGACTTTGATCCCCAGGGCCTCTCCTCTACCCATGTCTACACTGGCGCTGCATTAATGGGCACTGATGAGCCAGGCAGCAACCAGAAAGTGTTCTTTACCCCTTAAGTTCCGGCTTAAGCCCATGGCCTTTGGCCCACCTAGAATCGGTGGCTAAATGAGCATGTTTGAAGTTGTCACTTACGTTTTTTGGGGGAAGATGGCTTTATTGTCTCCCCTGTTGGGGCCTGAGTGAGGGTAGCCTCCCTTCATCCCCTCTGGTGGCTTGTCGATAGCCTAATTTTTTTGTGCCTCCCTGTTGAAAGAAGAGAAAAAAAATAGTTTCAAAAATAAATACATGGCAAAACAAATAAAACTTAAAAAATGTTCATATCTGCTTTATATTTAACTTCATATTTAAAATAAAAATTCAGACAAAGATTAGAGAAAACATCATTTCGATTTATCAGGACCTACTTGGAGAAAGCACATATACAGATAGTTAATTTACACATATACATATTGGTTAGATACAAATATTGCTTACTTTTTTTGATTATGTGATGGATGGACTCCATCTGGTCTTGCTCACGATGCTTTAGATCAGACCATCGATTTCTGATTTGGTCCTTTGTTCCTTGCACCGAAAATTCTCCCTGCAAAATGGTGAGGACCTTCTCCAAAATGAGATCCTTTCGGCTGTTGGGCCTTTCGTAGTTGCGCAGCTTGCAGTCGTAGTCGTGCTTCCCAAAGATGCGCACCATCTCCACTAGGGATGAGCCGAACACCCCCCTGTTCGGTTCGCACCAGAACATGCGAACAGGAAAATAATTCGTTCGAACACGCGAACACCGTTAAAGTCTATGGGACACGAACATGAATAATCAAAAGTGCTAATTTTAAAGGCTAATATGCAAGTTATTGTCAATAAAAGTGTTTGGGGACCTGGGTCCTGCCCCAGGGGACATGGATCAATGCAAAAAAAAGTTTTAAAAACGGCCGTTTTTTCAGGAGCAGTGATTTTAATAATGCTTAAAGTCAAACAATAAAAGTGTAATATCCCTTTAAATTTCATACCTGGGGGGTGTCTATAGTATGCCTGTAAAGGGGCGCATGTTTCCCGTGTTTAGAACAGTCTGACAGCAAAATGACATTTTGAAGGAAAAAACTCATTTAAAACTACCGCGGCTATTGCATTGCCGACAATACACATAGAAGTTCATTGATAAAAACGGCATGGGAATTCCCCACAGGGCAACCCCGAACCAAAATTAAAAAAAAAAAATGATGTGGGAGTCCCCCTAAATTCCATACAAGGCCCTTCAGGTCTGGTATGGATATTAAGGGGAACCCCAGCCAAAATTAAAAAAAAAAATTGACGTGGGGTTCCCCCTAAATTCCATACCAGACCCTTCAGGTCTGGTATGGATTTTAAGGGGAACCCCGCGCCCAAAAAAAAAAAAAAAACGGCGTGGGGTCCCCCTAAAAATCCATACCAGACCCTTATCCGAGCACGCAACCTGGCAGGCCGCAGGAAAAGAGGGGGGGACGAGAGTGCGCCCCCCCCCTCCTGAACCATACCAGGCCACATGCCCTCAACATTGGGAGGGTGCTTTGGGGTAGCCCCCCAAAGCACCTTGTCCCCATGTTGATGAAGACAAGGGCCTCATCCCCACAACCGTGGCCGGTGGTTGTGGGGGTCTGCGGGCGGGGGGCTTATCGGAATCTGGAAGCCCCCTTTAACAAGGGGACCCCCAGATCCCGGCCCCCCCCCTGTGTGAAATGGTAAGGGGGTACTTACCCCTACCATTTCACTAAAAAACTGTCAAAAATGTTAAAAATGACAAGAGACAGTTTTTGACAATTCCTTTATTTAAATGCTTCTTCTTTCTTCCTTCATCTTCTTCTTCTTCTGGTTCTTCTGGCTCTTCTGGTTCTTCCTCCGGCGTTCTCGTCCAGCATCTCCTCCGCGGCGTCTTCTATCTTCTTCTCCTCGGGCCGCTCCGCACCCATGGCATGAGGGGGGAGGCTCCCGCTCTTCTCTTCATCTTCTTCTTCATCTTCTTCTTCATCTTCTTCTTCTTCTTCTCTTCTTCATCTCTTCTTCCTTCTTCATTTCTTCTGCGGGCCGCTCCGCATCCATGCATGGAGGGAGGCTCCCGCTGTGTGACGGCGTCTCTTCATCTGACGGTTCTTAAATAGCGGGGGGCGGGGCCACCCGGTGACCCCGCCCCCCTCTGACGCACGGGACATGACGGGACTTCCCTGTGGCATTCCCCGTGACGTCACAGGGAAGTCCCGTCAATTCACCGTGCGTCAGAGGGGGGCGGGGTCACCGGATGGCCCCGCCCCCCGTTATTTAAGAACCGTCAGACGAAGAGACGCCGTCACACAGCGGGAGCCTCCCTCCATGCATGGATGCGGAGCGGCCCGCAGAAGAAATGAAGAAGGAAGAAGAGATGAAGAAGAGAAGAAGAAGAAGAAGAAGAAGATGAAGAAGAAGATGAAGATGAAGAAGAAGATGAAGAGCGGGAGCCTCCCCCCTCATGCCATGGGTGCGGAGCGGCCCGAGGAGAAGAAGATAGAAGACGCCGCGGAGGAGATGCTGGACGAGAACGCCGGAGGAAGAACCAGAAGAGCCAGAAGAACCAGAAGAAGAAGAAGATGAAGGAAGAAAGAAGAAGCATTTAAATAAAGGAATTGTCAAAAACTGTCTCTTGTCATTTTTAACATTTTTGACAGTTTTTTAGTGAAATGGTAGGGGTAAGTACCCCCTTACCATTTCACACAGGGGGGGGGCCGGGATCTGGGGGTCCCCTTGTTAAAGGGGGCTTCCAGATTCCGATAAGCCCCCCGCCCGCAGACCCCCACAACCACCGGCCACGGTTGTGGGGATGGGGCCCTTGTCTTCATCAACATGGGGACAAGGTGTTTTGGGGGGCTACCCCAAAGCACCCTCCCAATGTTGAGGGCATGTGGCCTGGTACGGTTCAGGAGGGGGGGGGGGCACACTCTCGTCCCCCCCTCTTTTCCTGCGGCCTGCCAGGTTGCGTGCTCGGATAAGGGTCTGGTATGGATTTTTAGGGGGACCCCACGCCGTTTTTTTTTTTTTTTTTGGGCGCGGGGTTCCCCTTAAAATCCATACCAGACCTGAAGGGTCTGGTATGGAATTTAGGGGGAACCCCACGTCAATTTTTTTTTTAAATTTTGGCTGGGGTTCCCCTTAATATCCATACCAGACCTGAAGGGCCTTGTATGGAATTTAGGGGGACCCCCACATCATTTTTTTTTTTTTTTTTTGGTTCGGGGTTGCCCTGTGGGGAATTCCCATGCCGTTTTTATCAATGAACTTCTATGTGTATTGTCGGCAATGCAATAGCCGCGGGTAGTTTTAAATGAGTTTTTTCCTTCCAAATGTCATTTTGCTGTCAGACTGTTCTAAACACAGGAAACATGCGCCCCTTTACAGGCATACTATAGACACCCCCCAGGTACGAAATTTAAAGGGATATTACACTTTTATTGTTTGACTTTAAGCATTAATAAAATCACTGCTCCTGAAAAAACGTCCGTTTTTAAAACTTTTTTTTGCATTGATCCATGTCCCCTGGGGCAGGACCCGGGTCCCCAAACACTTTTTATGACAATAACTTGCATATAAGCCTTTAAAATTAGCACTTTTGATTTCTCCCATAGACTTTTAAAGGGTGTTCCGCGGCATTCGAATTTGCCGCGAACACCCCAAATTGTTCGCTGTTCGGCGAACTTGCGAACAGCCAATGTTCGAGTAGAACATGAGTTCGACTCGAACTCGAAGCTCATCCCTAATCTCCACCATCTCACCCTTGCTCATAGGGTTGGCTTTGTGCCTCCTATAAGCTCCACCACCGCGGGGCTGCCTAGAATTTACAGATTCCGCCATGTTGTCCCTCCCGAATGTTCCGCCGTGTGTGTCACATGCAGAAGAGAGATGGTCACATGCCAGCATTATGACACACTGAGAGCAGAGAGAGCGGAGTTTCATGCATGCTCAATGTATATAAAGCCATAACGCGCGATCGATGTGACGACTGTAGTAACGATCTTGGAGTGAAGGACGAAAGATCGCATTCGCTATCACACGAAAGGAGCCAGAAAATGAAGGTACAAATGGAAATTGGGGTATAGGTGGTTAGTGGCCTATACCGCTTAGATTGAGGCCTATATTTGGACCAGTTTATGAGTTATGCCAGACATTATGTTTTATCTTGTGTTCTGTCTTGCAGGCATCTGATCATTTATCATGGTTGATAAATTTACATCCCCAGATTTTTTGCCATGCTTCATTGATCTATACTGGGAGCTTCCCTGTCTGTGACAGGTCAAAAGTCGAGACTACTTTAATAAAATCTTGAGTAAGGCAGCATTGGAAAAACTCCTCGAGTTGGTCAAAACAGTGCAACCCAGGGCAGACACTGCGTATATCAAGACCAAAATCTCCAATCTGAGCCAAACGTATTTAAAAAAAAAATAATAATAATTATGTCCCATTTTCATCCACAGGAAAGTGTCAGTCAGGAGGAGCCTGTGGCCAGCAGCCACACAGAGTCCCAGATCCCTCCCCTAGGCCCTCCTGCTAAAAGGGCCAGGAAGAGCAGGAACCTGGACAAATCCACAGCTGCCTTTCTCAGCCACGCCACTAGTGCCATCAGGAGGGACCCAGATGCAGCTGAGGCATTTGGGTGTCTGACAGCAAATAAGTTAAGGGAGATGGATGTGGATCAAAGGAGAATGTGTGAGGAACTCATGCTGCAGCTCCTCAACAAGGGGGGGTCAAATTACATCAAAAACCCACATTTCAGATTTTGATGCCCCATCTCAACCACCTCCACAGCCACCACAGCCACCCCACCCACCACAGCAACCCCACGCACCACAGCAGCATGATGGACAGTGGCAATTCCAGCCACAAGACCCCCAACAAGGCCGCTGGGCTGGGGATTTTAAGCCCTTCAATTACTAATTATTATATATTTTTTTTATTATGATTTTATTTGTTATACTTTATTTCTTTTTGTATGCATAGAATGCACTTTTTGGTTATGTTATTTAGATTTTTATGGCAGATAGCATGTCTAATTTATTTTATTTGAATAATGCACAATAAAAAACAATTGTGTACAATAATACTTGGCTATGTGTTTTACTTCAAATGACAGTTTGGGAGTAGGCAGTTACATTTAAAAAGTACAATGTAAAATTAATAAGGGACACCAACATAGTTGTATCTTTGATCTAAAAAACTAGGGGATAATGGTGTTGTGATAACTTGACCAAATAAAAAAAAAAATATATATATATAAAGAATTTTTAAATACGTTTGGCAGAATGCCGTCAGTGTCACCAGCAAAGCTGCTTCATTATTATCCAATTAAAGAAGAAGAGAATGTGAGCTGCATTTCGAGATTTCATAATTTGCTGCATCACAAATGTTAATTCTCCATTATGACCGCTAGTTTACAAGACCGGCTACTTCCGGTTTGTCCTTGCTTCTGAGCATGCGTGTTTGTACTTTGGACTTTTGTATGATGGACTTGTGTACCTACGATAGGAAAATCCGACAACAGACTGTTGTCTGTGGAAAATTTATAATCCTGCCATCCAACATTTGTCTGCGGAAAATCCAACAACAATTGTCCGATGGAGCATACCAACGGTCAGATTTTAGGCCAACAGTCTGTCAACACACAAGTTCTGTTGGAAAATCTGATCATGTGTATGAGGCTTTAGTCTTACACCCTTCTTGAGGAGGGAAGAGTGGTGATAGGCTAGACTGATTCCCTTTCATGGGGCAACACCCAGCTGATTAGTTACACATCATTTGCACACTAAACCACTCTATATCCGTGTCACTATTGAAATGACATTGTTTTCAATGGTGCCCATTCACATCAATGCAACTCAGCATTGCATCATTTTGGAAAAGTTTTCTGTACTACTTTGGCTCAATTCCAGCATGATTTTGACCCTATATGAAAACCACATCCAAGTTGCCTCCAATTTGCACTATATAATCACACTGAAAACTGGATCAAAATGGGATTGCAGCAGAGTGAACCTAGCCTAAAGGAGAATTGTGCCTTTCGTATAATACGTTCTTTAACCCTTTTGCTGCAATCAATATTGTGTATTATATAAATATATTGTACAATATTGTGTATTAGATAAGTATTGTGACTGTGGTAGTACTGGCATGGAAACAAGCTACTGTGCACTATAGCAGCTAGGAGCATTTATAGTTTTTGTCTGATCACAATTTATGTTTGATAGTGTGCTTATTTCTCCACCCCCAACTGACCCTTCTACCATGGTCTGAGTGACCAGACCATCCATTATAAAAACAAAAATACTTAATATTTATACATTTTAAACTGAGATTTTATGGGCAAGCCTTAAAGTCTTACCCAGGAGCCCACATTTACTATATCTGGTCTCCCACAGTACACAGAACATGGAAATGCAAACATTTTAATAAATATAAACTGCTAAATACCTTTTCTCATCAGCAGTATATATCAGTCTTGTGATTTATATCAGTGCCTGGTTAAAGCCTGTAGGAGAAGTTTTCATACTGCACTGGCTGTCCTATCAGGATGCAGGACCCCTGACCCTCTGTGTGGACAGTGCTGACTGCCCTGTGCTGCTCACATGCACTCGCACAAGGAAAAGAAACTCTCTAGCAATACACACGAAAGTGAGCATGTGCAGCCTGACTATGTCTTATCTGGACATGTTTTGGAGGCAATGCAAGAAGGGGAGAATCAGAGAAGACAGGATCAAACAGCCTTTTTACACAATGCAGAGGATTAACCCCTTAGGTTCCACAGTGTGTATAACAAGCATGCTTTGCTGCATATACAGACAGATTTTACTGTTGTGGGTTTAGTAACACTTTAAGGGTAAACCTTCTATTGGATACATTGTTATAATTGAATTTTTTGAAATTATCAACAAGCCACCAGATTACCTCAAAATAAATCCAATTTCCCTAAGGAGCCTTCCTGAGTCCTAGTCCAAGGTTGTCTATTCGTCCTTGACCATTGCAAGGTTGAGATTAAAGTATAACTACGGGCAAAACTTTTTTAAGTTGGGGACAGAGTAGAGATGGATCAGAACAACTATTAGGTTTATTAAAAACCTAATAGTTGTTCTGATCCATCTCTACTCTGTGCCAATTAGAAAGATTTGCTCTCCCTATTTGTCCTGTTTACAATTATTATTGAAGGTGAAATTAAAAGAAAATCCCAAATATTAGGTTGTCCCCAGAAAAGTAATAGAGGGGAAATCCTCCAATGGGGACATTAGTATGGGGGCCCAAGGGATTGCCTTAATTTGCAGGGATTTCCTCTCACTTCCTGTTTTGGCTATAGGACAGAACGTGAAGGTGAATCTTTACAATGGGACTCAGTGTGGAAAAAAATAATAAAAAATGGACAGGGGTTACAACCCTCCCTTACTTTATCCAAAATGAAAAAAAAGTTCTGCCTATAGTTCTACTTTAACCAGTTCCCACCCCACCTATAGCAAAATGACTGTTGGGGGGGATTTTCATGGATCCAGGTGGATGTCATATATCACTGCGGCACATTCTGTCACTGGCTGTGTCCGATAGACAGCTGTGTCCAATGCCAGTACAATGTGATCGCTGTGACCAATCACAGCAGATCATAGGACAATTGTAAGCAATGGATGGCTTCCTTTCATGCCATCCATTGTGTACAATTGTGTTGCTAGCTGTGATTGGTCACAGTGATCACATGGTACAGACAGGGCCAATCACAGCCAATCTGTACCATGTGATTAGATGGGACCAATCTCAGCTAATCACAACAAAACACACTGAATGAATCAGCTTTATTCAGTAAAAATGGTTGCTTATACTAGTGAAATTTACTGGTATAAACAATCATAATGTATAAAAAAAATAAATCCTGACCACTTCCCCAGAGTGGTACAGTGTTACTATAGTAATACTGTATTGCTCTGGTCACAGTATGTTTTTTTTTTTTTGCTCTTTTGCATACTGTTACCAGTCACTGTCCCTGATCACCACCACACCCACTATATGATAACACTGTACTGCACTGGTGACAGTATGTAAAAAAATAAAATTGTGAATTTCTTCATTTTACAAAAAATTGTGACAAAAAAATTACAACTTCAAAAACCTTGCCATGCCTCTTACTAAATACCTTGGACTTTCTACTTTCCAAAAAGGGGTCACTTGGGGAATATTTTTACTGCCCTAGTGATTTCAGGCCTCATGAAATGAGATAGGCCTTCAGTACATGAGGATTAATTGATTTTCAGATATATACCATAGTTTGTGGACTTTATAATTTTCCTGCAGACTAAATAATATACACTGATTTGGGTTGTGTTCACCAAAAAATGTAGCAGAATAAATGTTGTCCTACATTTATGAAGAAACATTACTTATTTGCAACATTTTATAACAGAAATTAAGAATTTTTTAGTTTTTAGATTTTTGGGTTTTGTTTAGCAAACAATTAAAAACCCAGTGGTGATCAAATACCACCAAAAGAAAGATCTATTTGTGTGAAAAAACTGATAACATTTTTTATATGAGTACAGTGTTGCATGACATCGCAATTGTCATTCAAAGTGCGACAGTGCTAAAAAACTGACAATTGGCCTGGGCAGGAAGGGGGTACAAGTGCCCTGTATTAAAGTACTTAAACCACCTACCCTTTGTTTCTGATTAGTGCTACCTCCTGTCAGTTAAATCTGAACTCCAGGTATGAACCTTTTTGCAAACATATTTTGGTCTAACCTAGACCAATGTAAGTATGCATATCTCATGCCTGAGGGGCCACTGGGGAAGCTGACAATCACTTCAGTAGCTAGAACTACTACAGTGATAGTCATTATATTCCATGTCCTGTCCTGAGTGGTTTCCCCCTTGCACATACTGGTACAAGCTGGACTAATGTATGTCTGCAGAAATGTCATTCCTAGAGATCTGTTTTAACAGTAAATTGCCAGGACCTCCCCTGCACACTGGTACTGGTACTTAGCAGTTAGATGACAAGTCATGGTCCTATGTAAAATCTGGGTCTAAGATCCAAGGAGCTCCACAAGAACAAAGCCATTGATTTGAAGACTAACTTGCTTGACAACAGTTCAATTTTACTTAAAATAGCTACAGATTGCTATTAAAACACTCTGGGATGTGCCTGTAATGATCCTATTTAAGCCACATTGTTTAAATCTCGCAAAAAAAAAAAAAAAAACTTGCTGAAGGTGCTCAAGCACTCCTGATGTTATGATTTTGATCTAAACCCAATCACTGTCACCTTTATTGGGCAGTTGTTCTGTATATAAATATGGAGTAAAATATAAATATTTTTATCATTTATAATGTAAGTAATTAAAAAAAATATATAATTTACAATATATATAAATTTATATACTAACATTGCATGTATTAACTACATCTGTATAGAGTTATCTAATACAATATTCATCACTAACATTATCGAGATCCACTTATTTAGTAAAATATTGTAACTCAATTTCTACCAGAGCTCATATCTAATACAGGAAAGGTAATTCAAATGATTTGAGATCTCAAAACAATATCTAATTTATTTTAACATTTCAATCAAACTTTTTTTCTGCTATATAATACTTTCTCTTTTCAAAGATGTAGCACAAAAAGGTATGTTAAAATACTCTGTAAATACAATGGACAAACAAAGAATGCATTAGACATATACAGTATTGTACTAAACATGAATAATTGCTGTACTCTGATTATAATTCAGATATGATTTCTGATCTTGAGGTAACAGTAATATATAGTAAATCTTGGTATTACAAACATACAGTAAGCATGAGTACTGCATTATATATGCATAAGGCATTACAGTATGTTGACATCAAAATGCAATTTTCTAGTAACCATAGTTTTTGGCAGTTGTAGAATAATAACAGTATCACTTTCGGTAGGATTTACTGTTGTTTAGGCGCACATTAACAGTTTTTAAGATTCTTTTCTTTCTGTTTAACAGAAGCCTATTTTATACTATTCCCATGAGATGCTGATACTAGACCAAACTATGATTAAGTAGAAAGATTTAAAGATCGCTAAAAAAAAATCTTAAATTAATTTATTTAATAAAAATTTCAAACAAAACCAACATACTAAATATGTCCTGAAGTGAAATATTATATATATATATATATATATATATATATATATATATATATATATATATACTCAATTTTTTTCATAAAATTTGAAAATATTATAAATAGGAAAAGAAACATTCTCTATTTGTGATTAATGATGTTTTCACAAACATTTTTGGTTTTTGTTTAATGGTTTCTACACAAATATTTTACAGATACAGTCTACAACTTATAGTTATAGGTAAATGCAGTATCTCCAGCATGTATACAAGTGAAATGTACCTTACGTTAGAAAATGTAAAAATGAACATCTTCAAGCCCAGTTTGGGACAAGTAACTTTTTTTCCTCCAACCCTTTTTCAATCACTTGGAGAAAGTACCATTTTGAGAAACTAAATTTTTTACCTAAAGTCTGGGAGTTTTTATCACCAAGGCCTTTCTATTCTAGCAATGCTGATGGAGTCTTCAGGGCTACATCAGATAGGCACACATATCAGAATTAATAGGGATAGTGTTATGGATACCAGTCACCCAGCCACAATTAGCCGTCTCAGTTGACTGGACACCTTAAATAGGAAATTCTGCCTCTACAACAGCTAGTAAGCAGTATATCTTAGTGAAAAAAATTAAGAAACCACTGGCTAATTTAAGAAGTCTCCCCCTATGCCCCCTACACACGGTTGGATTTTCCGACGGAAAATGTGCGATCGGAGCGTGTTGTCAGAAATTCTGACCGTGTGTGGGCTCCATCTGACTTTTTCCATCGGATTTTCCAACACACAAAGTTTGAGAACAGGCTATACAATTTTGAAATAGCTACAGATTGCTATTAAAACACTCTGGGATGTGCCTGTAATGATCCTATTTAAGCCACATTGTTTAAATCTCGCAAAAAAAAAAAAAAAAACTTGCTGCAGGTGCTCAAGCACTCCTCATGTTATGATTTTGATCTAAACCCAATCACTGTCACCTTTATTGGGCAGTTGTTCTGTATATAAATATGGAGTAAAATATAAATATTTTTATCATTTATAATGTAAGTAATTAAAAAAAATATAATTTACAATATATATAAATTTATATACTAACATTGCATGTATTAACTACATCTGTATAGAGTTATCAAATACAATATTCATCACTAACATTATCGAGATCCACTTATTTAGAAGAATATTGTAACTCAATTTCTACCAGAGCTCATATCTAATACAGGAAAGGTAATTCAAATGATTTGAGATCTCAAAACAACATCTAATTTATTTAAACATTTCAATCAAACTTTTTTCTGCTATATAATACTTTCTCTTTTCAAAGATGTAGCACAAAAAGGTATGTTAAAATACTTTGTAAATACAATGGACAAACAAAGAATGCATTAGACATATAAAGTATTGTACTAAACATGAATAATTGCTGTACTCTGATTATAATTCAGATATGATTTCTGATCTTGAGGTAACAGTAATATATAGTAAATCTTGGTATTACAAACATACAGTAAGCATGAGTACTGCATTATATATGCATAAGGCATTACAGTATGTTGACATCAAAATGCAATTTTCTAGTAACCATAGTTTTTGGCAGTTGTAGAATAATAACAGTATCACTTTAGGTAGGATTTACTGTTGTTTAGGCGCACATTAACAGTTTTTAAGATTCTTTTCGTTCTGTTTAACAGAAGCCTATTTTATACTATTCCCATGAGATGCTGATACTAGACCAAACTATGATTAAGTAGAAAGATTTAAAGATCGCTAAAAAAAATCTTAAATTAATTTATTTAATAAAAATTTCAAACAAAATCAACATACTAAATATGTCCTGAAGTGAAATATTATATAAATATATATACTCAATTTTTTTTCATACAATTTGAAAATATTATAAATAGGAAAAGGAACATTCTCTATTTGTGATTAATGATGTTTTCACAAACATTTTTGGTTTTTGTTTAATGGTTTCTACACAAATATTTTACAGATACAGTCTACAACTTATAGTTATAGGTAAATGCAGTATCTCCAGCATGTATACAAGTGAAATGTACCTTACTTTAGAAAATGTAAAAATGAACATCTTCAAGCCCAGTTTGGGACAAGTAACTTTTTTTCCTCCAACCCTTTTTCAATCACTTGGAGAAAGTACCATTTTGAGAAACTGAATTTTTTACCTAAAGTCTGGGAGTTTTTATCACCAAGGCCTTTCTATTCTAGCAGTGCTGATGGAGTCTTCAGGGCTACATCAGATAGGCACACATTTCAGAATTAATAGGGATAGTGTTATGGATACCAGTCACCCAGCCACAATTAGCCGTCTCAGTTGACTGGACACCTTAAATAGGAAATTCTGCCTCTACAACAGCTAGTAAGCAGTATATTTTAGTGAAAAAATTTAAGAAACCACTGGCTAATTTAACAAGTCTCCCCTTATGCCCCCTACACACGGTTGGATTTTTCGACAGAAAATGTGCGATCGGAGCGTGTTGTCGGAAATTCTGACCGTGTGTGGGCTCCATCTGACTTTTTCCATCGGATTTTCTGACACACAAAGTTTGAGAACAGGCTATACAATTTTCCGACAACAAAATCCGTTGTCGGAATTTCCAATCGTGTGTACACAAATCCGACGCACAAAGTGCCATGCATGCTCAGAATAAATAAAGAGATGAAAGCTATTGGCTACCATCCCGTTTATAGTCCCGACGTACGTGTTTTACGTCACCGCATTCAGAATGATCGGATTTTCCAACAACTTTGTGTGACCGTGTGTATGCAAGACCAGTTTGAGCCAACATCCGTTGGAAAAAATCCTAGGATTTTGTTGTCGGAATGTCCAATCAATGTCCGACTGTGTGTACGGGGCATTACACTTTATTATGCACGTAGGGAGATTCTACTTCGATGGAAGTAACCTAATCCGCCGATGCGGACTAGTTGGGTGTCTGGGGTTAATGCAGTTTTACCATTGTAAAAATCAACTTATGAGAGTAGAAACTGTCCCAAGATGTTTGACAAGGTCTAGTCCACCTGGATTGATGCTCACGGTCCAGCTGAACCTTTGTATGCATAAATTCTTGTTCTCTCCCTTCTCCCCCCTCCTCTTTTTCTCATTTTGTGTTCTTTCCTTAAAAGTGTTGGGGAATGTGTAGTAATAATGCTGTAGAGAAGAACTTGACTGCATAGGAGACTCGATTGTCTCCTTTCTATGCCTTCTGGGGTTGTTCCTATGATGTATTGTTTATCTTATTGTTAACCCTTCTATGTCAAAACTGGATTGTGCAGACCTTTGTCTCCCTTTCATATGTGCATTATTTTAATAGATCGTACCTGTTAAAAAAAAGAAGTCTCCCCTCAATAAGTTGGGGCACTTCCTACATTTTTTAACTGCCTACACAACTACTTCAATGGCTTGATATATGAAAAATAGGTAATTAGTAAGGGAAAACAACAAAAATTGACACAGAAAATGTAATAAAAACAAGGTTAGTCTTCCTACACATTTTATTTGCCTACATATGTTATTAAAAACAAGGATATTAATCATATACCACTGAGCCACTTAAATTAATTTTAAATAAAGCATACTTTTCTAACACTACTAATGAATCAGACTGTATCCTTTACTCCAGGGCTAGTTTGTAGGCCAATTGTACAGAATTCTCATATACACTATTGTACCAAGCTCATTCTTTGCTAAGTCTGGGCAGAGCTAGAAGTCATTTTATAGATCCTCAGTAATGTTCTTCATTAAAAGTTTTAACTTTAGTTTCTTATTTCTCTTATTCTCTTATTTCATCATCAACTAGACCAGTGGTTCTCAACTCCAGTCCTCAGGACCCACCAACAGGCCAGGTTTGCAAGATAGCTGAAATACATCACAGGTGATATCACTTGCTGCTCAGTGATTGCAGTATTCTAGTCTGCAACTCCCCAAGGTAATACTTAAAATCTGACCTGTTGGTGGGTCCCGAGGACTGGAGTTGAGAACCACTGAACTAGACAATCTATGCTGATGATGTGATAACAAAGGCAGACCCTATCCATTAGCACATTGTTTCAGCAAGGGCACTGGAGAAGCTCATGAAGCTCAAAACCCATGTTCGACTCGAACAACGGCTGTTCAGGTCGTTGGCCGAATTGCGAACGATATGGGCCGTTCGCGCCAAATTCGTGTGGCGCGTCACGGCCCATAATTCACTGCGGCATCGCAGTGCATTGCTTGCTGATGATTGGCCAAGCATGCACTATGACCCGCATGCTTGGCCAATCACAGCGCCGCCTGAACAGAGAGCCGTAATTGGCCAAAGCCAAGGAGGCTTTGGCCAATTATGGCTCAGGGGATTTAGTACACGCCCTACACTATATAAGGCCGCCTGCACGACGGCCCTGTGTAGTGTGTGTTCCGGCGTTGAAAGAGATAGACAGAGAGACAGTGTTTGATTTGAGTTAGATAGATTAGGCAGAACAGTCAGTCAGTTAGCTGCACTTACAGTGTATTGTGTATATATATGCATCCCAGGTGTTGCATATATATATATATACACTGTACTCAGTTTAGCTAGATCCATTCCTATTATCTTCTAGACTATTTACATTTAGTGCAGTGCGTCCTGTTCACAGTGTTCAGCTAGATCCGTTCCTGTTATCTTCTAGACTATTTACATTTAGTGCAGTGCGTCCTGCTCACAGTGTTCAGCTAGATCCGTTCCTGTTAAATTCTAGACTATTTACATTTAGTGCAGTGCGTCCTGCTCACAGTGTTCAGCTAGATACGTTCCTGATATCTTCTAGACTACTTACATTTAGTGCAGTGCGTCCTGCTCACAGTGTTCAGCTAGATCCGTTCCTGTTATCTTCTAGACTATTTACATTTAGTGCAGTGCGTCCTGCTCACAGTGTTCAGCTAGATCCGTTCCTGTTATCTTCCTACTGACAGGCAGGCTTGTCTTGTTACAGTATTAACAGCTACCTAAAGAAAATTACTGGTGTTCTTTTAATCCTATTAGTACCACGGTCAGGCAGCTAGACTATTTACATTTAGTGCAGTGCGTCCTGCTCACAGTGTTCAGCTAGATCCGTTCCTGTTATCTTCTAGACTATTTACATTTAGTGCAGTGCGTCCTGCTCACAGTGTTCAGCTAGATCCGTTCCTGTTATCTTCCTACTGACAGGCAGGCTTGTCTTGTTACAGTATTAACAGCTACCTAAAGAAAAATACTGGTGTTCTTTTGATCCTATTAGTACTACGGTCAGGCAGCTAGACTATTAACATTTAGTGCAGTGCGTCCTGCTCACAGTGTTCAGCTAGATCCGTTCCTGTTATCTTCCTACTGACAGGCAGGCTTGTCTTGTTACAGTATTTACAGCTACCTAAAGAAAATTACTGGTGTTCTTTTGATCCTATTAGTACCACGGTCAGGCAGCTAGACTATTTACATTTAGTACAGTGCGTCCTGCTCACAGTGTTCAGCTAGATCTGTTCCTGTTATCTTCCTACTGACAGGCAGGCTTGTCTTGTTACAGTATATAAAGCTACCTGAAGAAAATTACTGGTGTTCTTTTGATACTATTAGTACCACGGTCAGGCAGCTAGACTATTTACATTTAGTGCAGTGCGTCCTGCTCACAGTGTTCAGCTAGATCCGTTCCTGTTATCTTCCTACTGACAGGCAGGCTTGTCTTGTTACAGTATTTACAGCTACCTGAAGAAAATTACTGGTGTTCTTTTGATCCTGTTAGTACCACGGTCAGGCAGCTAGACTATTTACATTTAGTGCAGTGCGTCCTGCTCACAGTGTTCAGCTAGATCCGTTCCTGTTATCTTCCTACTGACAGGCAGGCTTGTCTTGTTACAGTATATAAAGCTACCTGAAGAAAATTACTGGTGTTATTTTGATCCTATTAGTACCACGGTCAGGCAGCTAGACTATTTACATTTAGTACAGTGCGTCCTGCTCACAGTGTTCAGCTAGATCCGTTCCTGTTATCTTCCTACTGACAGGCAGGCTTGTCTTGTTACAGTATATAAAGCTACCTGATTAAATTACTGGTGTTCTTTTGATCCTATTAGTACCACGGTCAGGCAGCTAGACTATTTACATTTAGTACAGTGCGTCCTGCTCACAGTGTTCAGCTAGATCCGTTCCTGTTATCTTCCTACTGACAGGCAGGCTTGTCTTGTTACAGTATATAAAGCTACCTGAAGAAAATTACTGGTGTTATTTTGATCCTATTAGTACCACGGTCAGGCAGCTAGACTATTTACATTTAGTGCAGTGCGTCCTGCTCACAGTGTTCAGCTAGATCCGTTCCTGTTATCTTCCTACTGACAGGCAGGCTTGTCTTGTTACAGTATATAAAGCTACCTGAAGAAAATTACTGGTGTTATTTTGATCCTATTAGTACCACGGTCAGGCAGCTAGACTATTTACATTTAGTACAGTGCGTCCTGCTCACAGTTTTCAGCTAGATCCGTTCCTGTTATCTTCCTACTGACAGGCAGGCGTGTCTTGTTACAGTATATAAAGCTACCTGAAGAAAATTACTGGTGTTCTTTTGATCCTATTAGTACCACGGTCAGGCAGCTAGACTATTTACATTTAGTGCAGTGCGTCCTGCTCACAGTGTTCAGCTAGATCCGTTCCTGTTATCTTCCTACTGACAGGCAGGCTTGTCTTGTTAAAGTATTTACAACTACCTAAAGAAAATTACTGGTGTTCTTTTGATCCTATTAGTACCACGGTCAGGCAGCTAGACTATTTACAGTTAGTGCAGTGCGTCCTGCTCACAGTGTTCAGCTAAACCTACAAGTGAGTGGGGTGCGTCCACCTCACAGTGATCAGCTAAAGCTACCTGTAGAAGGTTGGTGGTGTTCTCATACTACAGGCAGGTAGTTGATTTTGCTAGCTGCAGTATATATATATATATATATATATATCCCAGCTTAGTGCAGCTACAGGCCATTAGTATGTCTGGAAGGCCAAGAAGGAGAGGCAGACAGTCACAAGCCAATAAGAGAGGGCAAGCAGGCTCTGTGTCTAGTGCTGGTCGTGGAGACGGTGCATCCTCATCAGCACGTGGCCATGGGACACGCTTGGCCTTTTTTTCGGCAGCTGGCCGTGTTGAGCCGCAACATGTGGAAGACTTGGTCGAGTGGATGACCAAGCCGTCCTCATCCTCCTCATCCTCTCTCACCCATGCCCAGGGTGCTTTGTCTGGCAAAGCAGCGGCCTCTTCCCTCGGCTCAATGTCATCAGTGACTCCTTCCCTAGCTCCACCATGTCCTCCTGAGGAGTCCCTCGAACTGTTTGACCACAGTGTTGGGTACATGCTCCAGGAGGATGCCCAGCGTTTGGAAGGCTCTGATGATGATACTGAGCTTGATGAAGGCAGTAACATGAGCACGGACAGAGGGGGTGCCCAAGAAGGACAGCAATCTGGCAGTCATGCTCCCCCTGCTGCAGCATACTGCCAGGTTTGCTCCAGTGATGAGGAGGGAGGGGATGATGAGGTCACTGACTCAACGTGGGTGCCTGATAGGAGAGAGGAAGAGGAGGAGGAGGAGGAGGCGGAACATCACCAACGAGGCAGGATGCCCTCCAGGGGCCAGCCTAAGGGCAGCACATTGACTGCATCACATGTGCAGGGCGCTGCAGTCTCTGCGCGTTATTCAAAAAGTTCTTTGGTGTGGGCCTTTTTTGAGACGAGTGCATCAGATCGCACCGCTGCTATTTGCAACATATGTCTCAAGCGTATCTCACGTGGCCAAAACATCTCCCGCTTGGGTACCACATGCTTAACCAGACATATGTTGACCTGCCATGCAGTTCGTTGGCAAGCGCATCTAAAAGACCCACACCAAAGAACAAAGAGGACCTCTCCTTGCTCCTCATCAGCTGAGATTTCCAACCCCACTAGACCTTCAGTCCTCTCTGAGACCTGCACTGAGAGGAATGAAGGTGTAGAATTAGGTGTGTCACAGCCAAGTACTTGTGGGCAATCTGCTTTTGGTACACCGACGTCAGATTGTACCAGGCAAATTTCCCTGCCCCAGCTGCTGCACCGCCGAAAGAAGTTTGCTCCCAGCCATCCACATGCCCAGCGGTTGAATGCTAGCTTGGCAAAATTGCTGGCACTTCAACTGCTGCCTTTTCAGTTGGTAGACTCTGCCCCCTTCTGTGAGTTTGTGGAATGTGCAGTTCCTCAGTGGCAGGTACCCAAACGCCACTTTTTCTCACGGAAGGCGATTCCGGCTCTCTACCGGCATGTGGAAGGCAATGTCCATGCCTCGCTGGACAGGACGGTCAGCGGTAAGGTGCATATTACCGCTGACTCATGGTCCAGCAGGCATGGACAGGGACGTTACCTAAGTTTCACGGCGCATTGGGTGACTCTGCTGGCAGCTGGGAAGGATGCAGGACAAGGTGCAGTAGTGTTGGAGGTTGTTCCACCACCACGCCTCCAAAATGCTAATGATTGTGATACACCTCTCTCCTCCACCCCCTCCTCTTCTTCTTCCTCCATGGCCTCTTTCTCAGAACCAGCGGTGCTCCGTAGTCGTTCAAGGGGCTACGCAAGTACGCAGGCCAAAAGATGCCATGCGGTGCTTGAGCTGGTGTGCTTGGGGGACAGGAGCCACACTGGGGCAGAGGTTCTGTCAGCTCTGCAGGGGCAGGTTCAGAGGTCGTTGACGCCACACCAACTTAAGGCAGGAATGGTGGTTTGCGACAATGGCACCAACCTCCTCTCTGCCCTCCGACAGGGACAAATGACCCATGTGCCCTGTTTGGCTCACGTCCTTAACTTGGTGGTGCAGCGGTTCTTGGGCAGGTACCTGGGCTTACAGGATGTCCTGAGGCAGGCCAGGAAAGTCTGTGTGCATTTCCGCCGGTCATATAATGCCAGTGCTCGGCTGACGGACCTCCAAAAGGAGTTTAACCTGCCCAAGAACCGCCTAATCTGTGACATGCCCACCAGGTGGAACTCAACGTTGGCCATGCTGCAGCGGCTGCACACGCAGCAGAGGGCCATCAATGAGTACCTGTGTGACTATGGCACCAGGACAGGATCAGGGGAGCTTGGTTTTTTTTCCCCACGCCAGTGGGCCATGATCAGGGATGCATGCACTGTCCTGTCACCATTTGAGGAGGCCACGAGGATGGTGAGCAGTGACAGTGCATGCATCAGTGACACTGTCCCCCTTGTCCACCTGTTGGAGCACACGCTGCATGGAATAATGGACAGGGCACTTGAGGCAGAACAGAGGCAGGAAGAGGAGGACTTCCTTAGCTCTCAAGGCCCCCTTTATCCAGACAGTGTTCCTGCGTGCCCGCCGATCACACAGGAAGAGGACGAGGAGGAGGAGGAGGAGGAGGAAGAGGAAGATTGTGTCAGTATGGAGGTGGAGCCTGGCACTCAGCATCAGCAGCAGTCTTTAAGGGATCAGTCCCAAGAAACACATGGACTTGTACGTGGCTGGGAGGAGGTGGCTGCGGACCATGTCGTCCTTAGTGACCCAGAGGACTCCGGACCGAATGCCTCAGCAAACCTACGCTGCATGGCCTCCCTGATCCTGCAAAGCCTGCGTAAGGATCCTCGTATTCGTGGTATCAAGGAGAAGGACCAATACTGGCTGGCAACCCTCCTTGATCCACGTTACCTTATCTTGCCATCGCAGAGGGAGCAGAGGATGAAACATCTTCAGGAGGCCTTGCAGAAAGGTCTGTGCAACGCGTTCCCAGAGACTGGGAGGTTACAAACTCCTGTTTCTGGACAACGTGTTGCTGAGGCTTTGGTCAGTCAAAGAAGGAGCAGTGGAGAAGGTGGCCGTCTGACCGATGCGTTCAGACAATTTTTTGGTCCGCAGCCCCAAGGTATGATCGGTTCCAGCAACCATCGCCAGCGTCTGTTTTACATGGTGCAGGAATACCTAGGGGCAAGATCAGACTTGGACACCTTTCCCACCGAAAATCCTCTGGGTTACTGGGTCTTGAGGATGGATCACTGGCCAGAGCTTGCACAGTATGCAATTGAGCTACTGGCCTGTCCTGCATCCAGCGTTCTTTCGGAACGCACATTCAGTGCTGCTGGAGGCGTGGTAACCGATCACAGGGTGCTTCTGTCCACCGACTCGGTCGATCGACTGACCTTCATAAAAATGAATCAGTCTTGGATCACCACCAGCTACCAAGCACCTGATGCTGATGTAACCGAATAACTTTTTTTGAAATCTCAGATCCCTTCAAAGACTGTCTATGCTGATGCTGAGTGACTATCCCTGAGTAATTATCCTCTTCCTCCTCAATCATCACGCTGATAGCTTGTAAGAACATTTTTGGTTCTGGGCGCCACCACCAGTGCCTAAGGCACAATTTTTCAGCCCCTGTTTAACAGGGGCGTGTAATTACAATTTTTGATGTAATACTTTGCAGCAGGGCTCATTCCTGCATTCCAACTAGAGTGTCTGTGAGGAGTTGCAGTGTTGTGGCACCAGCACCAGTGCCCAAGGCCCAATTTTTCTGCTCCTGTCTAACAGGGGCGTGTAATTACAATTTTTGATGCAATACTTTGCAGCAGGGCTCGTTCCTGCATTCCAACTAGAGTGTCTGTGAGGGGTTGCAGTGTTGTGGCACCAGCACCAGTGCCCAAGGCCCAATTTTTCTGCTCCTGTCTAACAGGGGCGTGTAATTACAATTTTTGATGCAATACTTTGCAGCAGGGCTCGTTCCTGCGTTCCAACTAGAGTGTCTGTGAGGGGTTGCAGTGTTGTGGCACCAGCACCAGTGCCTAAGGCCCAATTTTTCTGCCCCTGTCTAACAGGGGCGTGTAATTACAATTTTTGATGCAATACTTTGCAGCAGGGCTCGTTCCTGCATTCCAACTAGAGTGTCTGTGAGGGGTTGCAGTGTTGTGGCACCAGCACCAGTGCCCAAGGCCCAATTTTTCTGCTCCTGTCTAACAGGGGCGTGTAATTACAATTTTTGATGCAATACTTTGCAGCAGGGCTCGTTCCTGCGTTCCAACTAGAGTGTCTGTAAGGGGTTGCAGTGTTGTGGCACCAGCACCAGTGCCTAAGGCCTAATTTTTCAGCTCCTGTTCAACAGGGGCATGTAATTACAATTCTTGATCTAATATTTCACAGCAGGGCCCTGCGAGGGCTTACAGTGTTGTGGCCACAGCAACACCTAAGGCCCAAATTTCTGCTGAGTATATAGGGCAGGACCCTACTTTCAAACATCTAACTTACAAACGACTCCTACTTGCAAACGGAAGGAGACATTAGGAAGTTAGATGAAATCTACCCCTAGGAAGGGAAATTCTCTCCTGTAAGAGTTAATATGGGAAAAAAAATTCTCCTTTCCACTGATGCTTTCCAATCCTTGTTCCACAAAAAAACCCAAATTTTCAAAAAACATTTTTCATTGGGACAAAAAGTGAGGTGAAATCTTCTGAAGAGGAGCAAAACAAATGTCACAGGGGTGATAACCCTTCCCTATGTTTTCCAAAAAGCTTAAAAAAGATTTTTTGTCTGGAGCTAAACACGTTAAAAATGTACCCGTTCAAAATTACAAAGAGATTCTACTTAACAACAAACCTACAGTCCCTGTCTTGTTTGCACCGCCTGTATACTGCTGTTCAGAGTATATAGGGCCTGGTGGCCCCACACCTTTGCTTATTTTAATTTGGGTGCGGGGTTCCCCTTAATATCCATACAAGACCCAAAGAGCCTGGTAATGGACTGGGGGGTACCCATGCCGTTTGTCTCACTGATTTTCATCCATATTGCCATGACCCGACATTACATTAAACCCGCAAGCAGTTTTAAATGAGATTTTTTCCTTTAAAAATGACATTTGGTGCAGGGACTGTTCTTAACATGGGAAACATGCGTCACTTTACAGGCATACTATAGACACCCCCCAGGTACGATATTTAAAGGAATATTTCACTTTTTTTTTTTTTTACTTTAAGCATCATTAAAATCACTGCTCCCGAAAAAACGGCCGTTTTTAAAAGTTTTTTTTGCATTGATACATGTCCCCTGGGGTAGGACCCGGGTCCCCAAACCCTTTTTAGGACAATACCGTGCAAATTAGCCTTTAAAATGAGCACTTTTGATTTCGAACGTTCGAGTCCCATAGACGTCAATGGGGTTCTAACGTTCGTGCGAACTTTCGGTCCGTTCGCAGGTTCTGGTGCGAACCGAACCGGGGGGTGTTCGGCTCATCCCTACTAAAGTACAAAAGCAGGTAAAGTGATGCAATAGCCTTTGCTAAAATGCTGTTTTGCTCAGATACACTTGTTTGATTGCAGGGAGTGGTACGAACAGTTATTTTTACATTAGGTGTGTATGCCACCCCTTTTTTTACATGCATTTTAATCAGCAAACCTTACAGAATAGTAAGTAACTTGAACAAAGAACATGTTATTGTTTTTATTTATACCCCAGAATAGTGTTAATGTTAATTTTATAACAAATTATCTGTAACAGAAATTCATTGCATTAATATTCATGTAAAAAATCTATGAGTTCACTTTTGCACACAAATGCTTTGAACCCCCATCAGCTTCATCATTAATAATTTTTTTAGTAATGATTTTCTTTGTGTAGTCTATAATAAGCTCACTCCGTGCTCATTCTTTACGTCAACATTAAACTGAGACTGGCCATACAGAATAAAACCAGTCTGCTCAGTGCTTACACTAAGAGATGGGGACTGCCATCATTTGCTCAACTTTTTTATATATTGCAAAAGGCAGCCATTTTTTATGTAGATCAAAATGTACATAATAGTTAAGTAAAATTTAGAGCTATATACATAAATTAGCCAACAATGTTTACATTAAATATGAAATGGGAAAGCGTGCATTTAGATCTTCTACTGGATTATTTTCTCTTGCTTAAAGTGCTGACTTGTTTTTTTTTTCATTGTACTTTATATGATTTACAGTAATACATGTCTGACATATTTAAGGCTATGAATACCTCCCGAGTATATGAATTACAGTGGATTCTGGTCCCAATGGGAAGCATAGAAAGAATCTGTCTTATATTTTGTAGTAAAGAATCATTAATCAATGTATCTTTATTTTGTTGTTTCTGTTTTGCTTTCTATGCTTGTTTTTGAGGAAACCCTTTGATAATTAAACAGTTTAAAGGGTATAGCTACCAGTCCTTGGCTGTTCTTTGGTATTTCTTATTTTATGTTATGAGAATATTCACCTATTTAATTACATGTGTCTCAAAATCTCTTTTTATCAAATAGGAAGAGAGTGATCCTATGTATTGAATGGAATAGAAACTTGGAGTCTTTGACAGAAACTGTGAGAAACAAATTACCACCTTGTAGTGTAAGAGACACAAATTAGTCAAATTATTTGCCTTAATGTTAGCTAAGCTGCACATTTATTCTATGCTTCATAACATGCAAAAAAGGATTTCATTGTTTAAACAGTTACAGTATGTACCCCAAATTAACTTTACATGTCATTAGTGAGCATACTGATAATCCATGTTAGGTAATCTTTCTAGAGCATAGTAAATTTTAAACAAAATGACTCAATATTCACAAATTTGTAGAAAGGTCGGCATCACAACATTTTCATTTTCTGTTCATTTTAAGCAGATACCTCCTTAAAATAAATAGTACAAAGTGGTATGTCCTAGCCTGTTCATGAAGATGTTCTGTACAGGTTAGAAAGCACCAGCTCAACAGCAAAGCTAGAATATAAAACAAAATCCTTTATTTTAATTTCATTAAAAAACAATCAAAAGCAGGTGAAAGACAAGCTCCTCTGGATGTGAACAAGTTAAAGGTCTCATTAAATTGCACTTTACCTGTATAGTACCACCTCCTGCTGTTTGAACCAACCAATTAAACATAATAAGACTTAGTAACTATTGTTCAAACACATGGCCAGGAGGGAGAACCAACATATTGCTAATTAACCTTTTTAAGAATTTGTATTAAATCTACTTTTTAAAAGATAAGAGAAGCCCATAAAATAAAATCTCAAAACACTTATTATCTCACTGCAGAACTACAAAGTAAATGATATCATATATAATGTACTGTATACAATCAGATACTATATAAAATAGTAAAAAAGTGCTAACTATATTAAACAATACATACAAGAGTATAAGCCTGGAAAGAAACAGCCCCTGGTATTTCCAGGCAGTCTCCCATCAAGCTACTAACTGAGCTCAATCCTGCTTAGCTTCTAAGATCAGATGCCGTTTCGGTAGTACTGCATAGGTGCAAACCACTACACAAGAAAATACTCAAAATGCACAGAAATGCACATTTGAACAGTCTCATCTAAAATCATCAAAAAGGGTAATAACCAATTTGTAGGTCTTGTGGTAAATTGGTTTCCAAAACAAAAATACAATAAGCATCTCAGTCTAAAAGTTTCATTCTGATACCACCCCCTCTAGAACCATTAAACACTCTGTCAATAATCTGGAATGTAAATGGCAACAAATCCCATCCATGTTTCATTAAAAATGTTTTGAAACATTGAAAGGTTTTTCTGTCTCAGAATTAACCGCCCCAGACAAATATTCTCCATTACTAACTTTAGGACAATGTGTAGTGCATTCAACATCCTGCACATTACAGGCAAGACATTGTATACATAACATTTTTGATGTTACATTTTTTATAATAATGGATCTTACAGCACTTGCAGTTCGCAGTAGAAATGCATTCTTCATCCACTTTATAAAGATTGCATGATTTACAAATATTGTGATAAAATTTAAATGAGCTAGCAAAGAAAGCCCAGTGAACCTATTTCAATGTTTCTCTTCATCCAAAAAATGTCTAGGTGACAATATGGAACTTAAAGTGGCACACTTTTTTACTAAGAAACTGCACACCTCCCAATAACACTCTAATGCCGCGTACACATGGTCGGACTTTTTGGCTACAAAAGTCCGACAGCCCGTCCGACAGACTTTCGACGGACTTTCGACGGACTTTTTGTGGACTTGCGGTGGACTTTCTAACGAACGGACTTGCCTACATACGATCACACAAAAGTCCGACGGATTTGTACGTGATGACGTACACCGGACTAAAATAAGGAAGTTGATAGCCAGTAGCCAATAGCTGCCTTAGTGTGGGTTTTTGTCCGTCGGACTAGCATACAGACGAGTGGATTTCTGGGTCCGGCATAGTTACGACGTAAAGATTTGAAGCATGTTTCAAATCTAAAGTCCGTCAGATTTGCGGCTGGAAAAGTCCTCTGAAAGTCCGGGGAAGCCCACACACGATCGGATTGTCAGCCGGCTTTGCTCTGTCGGCATCCCTTTTGTAGACGAAAAGTCCGACCGTGTGTACGCGGCATTATACATCCCAGATCTGTAAATTATTCCTGAAAATGTCAGTACTTTGATGGTATTCCATACTAAAGTACCTCATTTTCTACTATGTTTTTATTGATTTATTGTTGTATTGGACTGACTTACTGGTCAACAGGAATATAAGGGAAGCAAAAATGGTAAACAAGCTTAAACATTACCAGGAAATCTTGAGGATTTGCTCTGAAATGTGTCCCTAGGGGGACGCAATAATGAAAACTGCTGCAAGTACTGTATGTAATGTAAGTGCATACTTTGGACCTGTTAACATTTTCTTTACACAATCCATAGTTACCACTGCATGTGATTGCTCTAATTATAATTAATATGATTCATATTTGTGGTATATCATTAGTTGATTTAGAATTATTAATAACAAAAATTGTTGTGTATAATTACTTAGTTCGTGTGCATTGATATCATAAAATTCAACCTATTCAGTTGAGTAAAGCTATTTATCCTGTTTTTATGCCAAGAAAAGCAGGGCCAATGCCAAAAACAGCTATTCTAGCAAGTCATCCTGCTAGTACAAATTAAGCAAAGATGAATACCAGCTAAATTCCTAATCAAATTTTATTGTCAAAATAAAATCACCATCAATAGTATATCATCATAAATAGGAAGAACTTGTGCAACCATTTCATTTATTTAATGTAATTTGTTGTAGCACTTGAATTTATAGATAGGATGTTTCTCAAATAAAATCCAGCATCATTTCCCTCACAAGAGTACAAAAACATTAGAACTGTTATAATTATGCAAGTTTTGCATCTGTAGCTCAATTAAAGTGGACCTAATTAGATTTGTGATGGGTGATTTACATGGATTTAATCCATGGGACATTTGCAAACTCAAAAAAATTTTCTGACTGCAAATATTTTTGGGGAATTCCATATAAGTCAATGGGAGGGCTTAAATTAAAACATTAAAAGTGAACAATTCATTTAAACAACATGCTTGGGGGTGCTCTAAACCTGTCTGTGAAGTGGCACATATGTAGGATGTACTAAAGCGAAGGTGACATTGTAAAATCAAATAAACAAAAAATGACACTTTGAATCAATGGCCTGCTTCTGTTCTTATCATGGCCATATGTGGTCATTTAAGTCATCCAGCAAAAAATAAATAAATAAATAAATAAATAAAAAGTACAAAATGGCCCTCTGGGTCTGGTTTGGATTTAAAGAGGGGCCACACATAAATGGTGCCTCCCAAAATGTATACCTAACCATATCCAAGCATGCAGGGTGACTGGCCAGAAAAGGGAGTGAGAGCAAGAGTTCACCCCCTTCTGAACCATACTAGGCTAATTGCCCTCAACATTGGGAGAGTACCCTGCCAGGGCTCCCGGGCAAGGCATCATGACAAGGACAGGATCCTTATGCCCACAAACCTGACTTAGTTGTTGTGAGGGTCTGTGGGGGGACTTATAGGAGCCTAGAAGCCCCCCTTAAAAAGAGGGTCCCTAGATGTTTACTCCATGTGAATAAGTAGGGATTATATAGTTTCTTTGGTTAATCTGTGACAAACCCAACTGGGACAGGGGCTTTTGGAGGGGGCTACAGGCTAGCTTCTTGCCTACTGACTATGAACCCTGGCATTTGAGGGGGATCGGGAGGTGTGTGTCTGGGGAACCTTTGAAGTAGTTTTCCTTTGCATTCAAGTCCATGTCTCCTTGAAACACACAGACTCTGAGAACTGAAAGATCCTGATACAGATTTGGGGCCTCTGTGCCCAAACCAGCATTGACTGCTTCAATCCCCTCCTAGACTCAGAGGCTCTAAGCAGGAGATTATAATCTGCACAAAACAACCTGATGCTGAGCCCCCCTGCTGTTATGTATAATCTGTTTATTAAGGTGTTGTGTGTTTACTGTTTAAGTGTCCCTAAGTGTTAAGTGTTCCCCCATTGTTAATTGAGTCACCTATTGTTTCTGTCTGTTTGCTAATATTCCTGACGTGATTAGGCTGGTGTCATCTCTACCTTGTTACCTAACCATTATGGGATGTTTTCCTTAATGTGTAATGTTTGTTTTATTGTTCATGTGGGGACTGCCCCTGTTTTTGAAGTGTTTCAAAAACCTGTATTTCTGTTCAATGATTCCTTTGGTTTTTACCTCAACATATTGTCTGTATATGATACTTGAGGTAAAGGTCTGTTATTAGCTATCATCCTTCTGGCAGAGTTTGGAAGGCAGGAGGCACTGTTTGGCGGAGGCACCCAGGTGGGGTGCCAAGCAGTCTGTCACATTTAGTTGGCAGCAGCGGGATCCTTCCTGCAGTCTGGGAAATCCAAACCACCACCAAGACCCAGTGTCTGGTGATATCGGAGAAGTGTTCCAGGAGCCGATCACCATGGCAGTGGAGCTCTGATGGCAAATGCAAGAGACATTCACCCAGTATGGGGAGAGTATGGTTCTGCCCAGTATGTGCTGGAATTGAGAGACGCAATTCACCAGGAGCTCTGGATGGAGACTCTCCAAGAGAAGCAAGACTGTTATGGAAAGGTCCTCCCTATGCCCATGGATCCATACTGGCTGCAGCTGGACTTGCATATACCATTCCTAGGAGAGCATCCTCTGGAGGAATGGCTGATGCAGCTGGATAGGCTGGTGCAGATGGAACTGATGCTGGATATGGTTATCGGATGCTGCAATGGTATGCCACCCAAGTGTGTCTGTGGAAGGAGAACAGAAATTCCAATAGAAGGCTATGACTTTGGTGGCCCGGGTGCAGTGGAGATGGGAGGACATCCCATATTTTAGGGAGTTGGATCTTCCCAGTCTGCTCAGGTTGAACAGTGACTTGGACTTTATAGTTACACAATAATGGAAGCTGGAACAAACATATAAAAGACTGTTCAACAAAGTATGACCCAGCACCCATAGATGTTATAGACTATGAGTCATGCGCCAAAGCGTTGGCACTGGGCCTGGGTGCTGGCAGCCCATGCCATGGATCTCCATGAAATTCTGAAGCAGCAGGGAAAGGAGTGGCCGTCCTCACTCCCCAATGGCAGTCTGATGTGCAAGGAGGGGGAAGCTGTTCTCACTCCCTAACGGCAGTCTGAGATGCAGGGAGAGGAGGAAGCAATTCCCCCTCCCCAGAGGCAGTCCAAGATGCAGGGAGGGGAGAAAGCCATCCTCACTCCCCAGCAGCAGTCTGATGTGCGGGGGGGAGGAAGCCATCCTCACTCCCATGCGGCAGTCCAAGATGTATGGAGGGGAGGATGCCATTCTCACTCCCCAGCAGAAGTCCAAGATGCAGGGAGGAAATAAAGACATTCACCCTGCCCAGCAGCAGGCCAAGAGTCAGGGAAAGAAGGTCATTGTTTTCCCTCTCCGGTGGCAGTTAAGAGTCTCAATAGAAGAGGAAGTCATCCTCCCACCCAAACAACCAGCCAGGGTGCAGGATGTGGGGTCCCAGCTGAAGCACTGGCAACAGGGCAGAGCGCTGCTGGCCTCTATCTAGTACCTACCATGTCTTCACGGCTCCAGGGTATTGCGGCAGTTGGCCCCTCTCCCCAGCAGCAGATTGAGCCCTGGAATGCTAAAGACCTCCCAGCTGAAGCACTGGCAGCCGGAGAGAGTCCACGACCTCTGCCCCAAACCTTTTATTTAAATCCACACCTTTCAAAAGTAGAGGCCAGCGTTTGTGGATCATTTTTTCTATCTGTTTATGTTGACGTGTGAACCCCATCATAAAGGCAACACCAAAATCTCTTTTACTGGCCTTTCTTCTTAAATAAGTCCTCTCTCTTCATTTCACCTACTGCTAGCTTGGTTTGAACTAAATCCTTGGAGCAGTAACCCTTTTCCTCAAACCTATCAAGTACGATTTTGGCCTGTAAATCATAATCGTCTTTCTTGACACAATTACGCCTGACTCTCATGAGTTTGCTTTTGGGAACTGCGCTCAACCATCTAGGATGGAGACAACTTCCCAGTGGAATGTAGCCATTTCTACCTACTTCTTTAAAATGAGTTTTAGTGAATAGTTGATGGTTCCCCTTGAAAATTACCAGATCAAAAAAATTAACATATTGTTGGTCATAAGTGGCTGTTAAAGAAATGCCATTCCTGTTGTTCCCAATTAGTAGCCAGAAATTGCATAAAGGACTCCTTGGTGCCTGCCCAAATGATTATAATATCATCTATGTAACGCTTGTAAAATTTTAGTTGAGGTAGAGTGTTGTTAAAAATGTTATCTTTTTCTCAGTGGCTCATAAACAGATTGGCCAGAAGAAGTTATGACTCATGGTTAAATCCAACACCTGGACCAAAAAGTCTTTTTGCTTTTCTTTATATTAGTACTGTTGAGGGCCCAAATGTATATAAAGAGTTTACATCAATACTTACCAATAGATCTTCATTATTTACCTCATTTCCTTGCAATAATTCCATCAGGATCCTGCTATCTCTGAGATAGACTGGACATTTCTGTACCAATGGCTGCAAGAACCAATCCAAATATTCCCCCATTCTGGCAAAGAGTCAACCTCACTGACAATGGGTCTACCAGGGGGGTTGGAGGGGTTCTTGTGCACCTTAGGCAATTGATAAATTACAGGAACCTTAGGTGCATCAGGCACTAAATATCTGGCTTCCTTTTTGGTGATGATGCCCTCCTCCTATGCCTTTTTGACCAATCGCTTTAACTTGGCTTTATACTTCAACGTGGGGTTCCCCTTTAATTTTTCATATGTTTCCACATCATCCACTAATCTGTTTAGCTCCGCTAGGTAGTCTGATTTGTTGAGGATGACCAGCCCACCCCCTTTGTCGGCTCCTCTGATAACAATCTGTTTGTTTTAATCCAACAATTTTAAACCTCTTTCTATCTCTCTTTTGTGTCTACTGGGTTTAGTTTGTAAATCTTCTAGATCTTTCTTAACTAGGGTTTTGAAAACTTCTGGGAAATGATTATTCATGTTTTTCTGATTAAAGACCGAATTGTTCCTCAAGTTGCTATGGTCATAGTAAGACGGTTCCTGATCTGACTGCGAACTGAATCTATTAAAATGTTTCTTTATATTAATCTTCCTCATAAACGCTTGAAAATCTATAAACACATCAAATTTGTTACGATTCCTGTCAGGATCGTATCTAAGGCCTAATTCTAAAACTTTTAATTCATTCACTGAAAACGTTGCGTCACTCAGGTTAAAAATCCCTTACATTAAGTTTCTCGCTTTCTTTTTCCTTTTACCTCCCCTACATCCTCTGTATTTTAGTTTCTTTGCTCCTCTCCATAAGGTCTGGGGTGTGTCATGGGGTACCAGGGTTGCCATCCCCCCCTCCATTCTCCTATGGATAGTGACCCCTCCCTCTCCCCCTAAAGAAAGGTGTCCCCCTCCCCCTCAAAGGGGGGCCTCCATGTCACCTCCTCTGAAAATCCCCTCTGTGATTGTTGTAACCTGGGTGCCCTCTTTGACCTCTTACAGGGGGACCCCCTCTGGATTAAAGTGGAGTCCAACCCTGACCTCCCCAACCTCTATTATCCCCATAACCATCATGATGGTTATAGCTTCTAGGAGAGGAGTATGCTTCTTGGTAAAGAGGTTTGTACCTGTTGTCTACTGGGTTTAGTTTGTAAATTTTCTAGATCTTTCTTAACTAGGGTTTTGAAAACTTCTGGGAAATGATTATTCATGTTTTTCTGATTAAAGTCCGAATTGTTCCTCAAGTTGGTATGGTCATAGTAAGACGATTCCTGATCTGACTGTGAACTGAATCTATAAAAATGTTTCTTTATATTAATCTTCCTCATACATTTTTCATTATTTTGGGCATCATGATCCACATGTGATGGTTATAAACATTGGAGATCTTCTTGGTACATTGATGTGACTCAGCCATCCCTGGCCAACATCTCAAACTGACTGAAAAGCTAGGGGCTCATTCCATCCGGTGAGTGGAGCACGACTGCACTTTAATATTGGAGCATATCATTCACTTCTTTTGGACTTTCACTAATTGTTCATGACTTATTTTCATTTAATGTCTGCATTTTATTCACTTATTTGCGAATGCTGTAATTCTTTTTAGTTATCTATAGATCCAAATTTGTTCCAAGCATGTTTGAATCCACTTTTTCTTCAATAATGCTTTCTACAATTCATCTTGAACTTTCCTCTTGCTAGTTTGAGATCATATCTTCGTGTTCTTCATCTTTGCTTCATATTGAAAATGCTATCCTCCTGAACCTTATTCACCTCCTTGATGTATTGAAAGCTTTCAGTCATGTCTCCCCTTTTCACTCTTCCCTTCAGACTGTACATATTCAGTTTGTGAAGTCCCCCCTCATATATTTTATCCCTCAGGCATATCATCCTTTTTGTTGGCCATTGCTGGACTCATTGGGGAAGATTTGCTAAAACTGGTGCAGTCAGAATCTGGTATAGCTGTGCATGGTAGCTAATCAGCTTCTAACGTCAGCTTGTTCAATTAAACTTTGACAATACAACCTGGAAGCTGATTAGTTTCTCTGCAGAGTTGCACCAGATTTTGCATGTTTCAATTTTAGCAAATCTCCCCCCATTCTTTCTTTTAAGTGATCTATCAAAAAATAAAAACAGTTTTGGCTGGAATAGGGCTTTAAGTCTGCTAGAATCAGTTGATGCTGCTAGTGGGTCCATTAGTCTAACCATCCACATGGTCCAAACACATCTTTCTGGCAGCAGGGCCCTCCAGAGTATGGCTAACAGCTATGTCTATGTTTCTCTGTAACTTCTAAGCATTTTCTTTGTGTTATAGCATCATTGTCTATGTCTTAGCAGAAAATTAATGCCTATGCCACACACAGAACCCAACAATAGCCACAGCTTTTAGGAGGAAGTGGGAATGAGGTAGCTGCTCTTTGGACTCTGGGGGACTCCACACCAGAAGAGTATTTGGGGGGTAGGACTGCTATTTATTAAAGGCAGCTGCAAGAGCACCAGTGAACCTAATGTCACCTTTTGACTTAATTGGTCTTCTTAAAATAATTTTTTTGTTGCAGTACTGTAAACAAACACAACATTTTCACATCCACTAATGAGTCAAATCATGGACATATTCAGCTTCTGATGCTTGGGCATGCCTGCAGAAATTGCATTGCTGCATCAATACCTCTAAACTGGACACAATTTATGGACACAGCTATGTGAATACTTGCAAGCAATGGTATTCCTGGGAGAGAGAAAGGGGGCTTGAGGTCCAAACTGGGTAAAGCCACTTGGAAGGAGTGCCCTGGTGCTGCTGCCATTGACATTCATTAATTTTCTGGCACTGAACAAAGCCAGGACTATCAGGAGAGTTGATCGCCACCCAAAACTGAAAGCAGGATCCCAACAAATAGGAAGAGAGACAGCAGCACAGGCATGTGTGTTCAGGTGTGTAAACCACTGAATATCATTGCTTGTGGGGGAGGGGGCTTATTATAGTATTACATCTCTGCTACTGACCACCAAGGCTGGGGGGTTATTATTACAGCCTGCCACTGACTAACAGCCAGCGCTGGTAAGGGGGTTACCTAATATACTTTGCCACTGATCACTAATGCTGGGGGGAAGTCATTACAGCCAATGCTGGAGGCTGTATTAATAAACATTCTCCAACATTGGTGGTCAGTCTGCCACTGGCCACCAATGCTGTGGTGGTTATTATTACAGCCTACCAATGACCAACATTGCTGAAGAGGCTATAGCCTGTATCTTACTCGCGATGCTAGGATTTTAACATTATTGCCCTTGGCATCAATGATGGGGCTTATGTTATTCTCACACTACAAACCACACGCTGTGAAGTGACATCTAGTTTATTGGTCACACCTCTAGGTGTTCAGTGGGCATTTTTCTTCTTCTTTTCAAGTTGTTCTAACTATTTTCAGATGTTGGCAACTATGCAATGATAGCATCTCTGAGCTCTTGCATGTCAGGTGGATTGATGTTCTAAGTTCAGCCAATTCTGCTCAATCCCAGTGTGCATGATGTTTAAATTCATGATTATTACTGATAGTATTTTTTATGTATGGGGAAATGTTAAAATAATGATCTGCACTGGGTGCAGGATATGCTTGGTACACTACTGCTAGCAAAGGTGTCTGTACACGACTTGATTTAAAATTTCTGTCATGTTTACCATTATAAAGTTTGATTCATTTTTTCTTCATGACCAACATTAAGAGGCCTACGAGGAGGAAAGGAAAGGTGAGACTCATGTTTCCCTCTTCAAGGTATTTTCCACTTGCTTTATTGTCATTTAGCTGTACCGCTAACAAAAAAAGGAGAGATACTACAGTAGATATAAATCCCTGCACTGTCCTTCCATTGTCCATACTGACAGCTGCGGGCAAGAACCTTTTTGTTTTTAATTAACTCTTATTGAATGACAAATTCTGCAGAGGACAAAACCATTTAGATAATTATCTGACCATCAAACCTACTTACAGTCTAATTTTATTTCCAAAATTCTACAGAACAATATAAATATACAGTACATTTATTTAGATTTAGATAATTCCCTGGCCCTAAAAAGCAGTGTAAAGTTTTATATATATATATATATATATATATATATATATATATACACATATATATATATATATATATATATATGTATATATTTTTTTTACAATCCCAATAAATCTGTGAAGGTGTAAACTAATTAGCTTTGCTGGGACCCTCTGATTTAATGTGGCTGGAGATAGCTGAAATTTCTGTAACCCTATCATTTTATCCTACCCAAGTTGTCTAAACTGTTTACCTAAACAACATAGATAACCTTGCAAACAATTCCAATCATACAATAATGATTTGTTTAGCACTGCTCTATTCAAAGAAGCATACTGCCCGCATCACAGTCATGGGCACTATATTTTTTTCAGTAGTTTGATTTCTAGCTTCATTGTGTTAGCATACTTAATATATGCTATAAAATATATCATAACTTATATGTATTCAATATTCTTTCTTTTTAAAGCAAACCTTCAAAACTGCCCATTTCTTCTTGCTCTTATTTATAATTCAGAATACCATATGAAAGTAATTGTTTTATAGATTACTATTCTATGGTTATAGCCTAAGGGTGATGCTTCCACATCCGTTAAATTAGGGCTTCTTATTAAACAGTGTTTCTATTATCTGCTATGGCATTAAAAATAAAACTTGTGATTAATGAATGCTGGTGGGTCTCTTTTGCTCATGTATCTTTCATAAGTAATGGAGGCAGCTCTAAGAAATAACCATCTTTATCTGATGTCTTTATATATACCTATTAACGGAATGCAGAAAATATAATTTTAGGAAGCAAAAATGTCAACAAGAATACAGCAATAATGCAGCAATCACATTCTGCTGAGGTGATCATCTTTTAAGGAAACGTGTATTTGCTTACTTACTGGAGCAAATCTATCACAGCATCCTGCATGCAGGATTAATGTTCCATAGTGATTACAATGTACATTGAAATGCACCATTATTCCATAAACATTTTAAGCAAGAGTTGATTTATAATATGTGAAGAAAAAAAAAAAAACAGATGAGAAGAAAGTAATGAAGTGATAATACCCTGGTGTAAAATTCCTGCAGAACACCTGTAATTAGAAGTGACACAACCTGACTTCAAACAACGCAGCATGTAAGGTTGGCAAATACTACATTGCAATTTAACCTCAAAATAAATTAGAATTAATAATACTGACCCCTGTATCCTAGTAACCTTAATACTAATACATGATGGATACTGCGCAACATGGCTATAAAATTCATTATAATTAGCATAATATGTATAGTGCTCTTTGCTGCTCAGATGCAGTAAGTACTGCATTTAAACAGACCACCTGTCACATATACAATTATATAAGCTAACAGTAAAGAATAGCCCAACCTTTATTTTCCCTATAAAATCTGTCTCTTTTGCTAGATTCCTATACATAAAGCTGTTTTAAGACATCATTAAACATACAGTATGGAAGTAAAACCCCTCTACTCAGCTCTCACAGCCATCTACAACAGGACTCTTATCCATCAAGTTGCACACAGAGATTCACATTATAGCTACTGTACAATTGCAGATTTCACCAATAGCATAACTGCAGATAAAAACTGTAAGTGCAGCCATATCCCTAGTAAAACCTGGAGTGCAAGACCTTTATGTATGTTTTAATAAATATTTATTTGTGTTCTGGGAGTGGGGGAGGTGTATATAAGGTATAGATTAGATAGTTGGTACATTTTTTGTTGGCTGGCAGTCAGTTGTTTACCACAAAACAAATTCTGTACACATTGAAAGTACGGCAATATTTATTTGTGTTCTGGGAGTGGGGGAGGTGTATATAAGGTATAGATTAGATGCTTAAATACGCACTCCCTTGGTCTTGAGGCAATTGTTGTATTAATTCAAAAGAATCCATAAAAACAGTATTGATGTGCAAAAGTACACTGAAGGGAGGGAGAGAAAGCTTAAAGTGATTGTAAGGGTTTTTTTTTTTTTAAATAACAAACATATCATACTTACCTCCACTGTGCAGCTCGTTTTGCATAGAGTGGCCCTGAACCTCAGGCCACCTTTTGTGGCTCCTTCCCACATCAGATAACCCCCCGAGGGGGTTACCTTGCGGGCGCACTCTCAAATCCAGCATTTGCGTCCATAGACACGAATGCCGGCCTCGGCCCCGCCCCCCAGCGCAAGCATTATTGGATTTGATTGACAGCATCAGGAGCCAAAAGCTGCGCTGCTATCAATCTATCCAATCAGAACACGAAACACCGGCCAGAGCTGGTGTGCTCATTCCCTTTGCGCAAATTTCGGGGCTCAGGTAAGTATAAGGGGGGCTTGGGGGCTCTGCTGCATTAAAAATGTTTTTCACCTTAATGCATAGAATGTATTAAGGTGAAAAATGGAGAAGGTTAACAACCCCTTTAATATGTTTCACACTTGCTGTGCTTTGTCAAACCTTAGCTCACCCTCTGATCGATGCGCCTATTATCTCTACACAAGCACACCCCACGGGTGTAAGCCATCTCATCCCGTAAGGGTACCATTCATGCTGTATGGTTGTACGCTGAGCCTTTATACTTCACCTTCTTGTAAGTGCAATACTTACCTTGCTATTAAAGTTATTTTATTTTACTACACCATGAGAGAGCTCTTTCTGTTTTACTTTTAAATATCACTGGAATCACATGGACAAAGTATGGTCGGAAGGAGACCCTAATTACAAATGTGTGTTCTGACCACCTATAACCTAGTGGTCAACCCTGTCTGGTAAGCAGTTTTAATACACTCTTTGATTTGGGGAGCACTGCACTTCCACTGCTGGTATCATGGTCCAGCATCACAGTTTCTGCACCTGTATGCCATGCATCATGGATCACTGAGGTCAACACTTTTTGATGCCTATTGGATTATTTTGGTGTACTTATTAGCACATTGTATATTTTATCACATGTTTTCACTGTTTTATGGTTTTATTGATGAACTTAGTTTCCTCTCCTCATGTTATTACTTTTTGTTAATTGTTCACTGAATTTAGTGCTGCAATCTTTCTATAGTATTTTGTTAGAGTTTTTTGTATCTGGACTTTTAGTGCTGGTGGCTTCTTTTAACACTTTTTTTGAGTGCAGTGTTTTTCCTTTTTGAACCATCAATCAGATGGGGGCTACTCTCCAACCATGTTTCAATAAAACCACAAAATCGTGTAAACACAGATCTCAGCAGATCTGATATACAATATAACAAATAATAAACACATAATCAAGAAAAAAAACACAAAACTAAAACAAATACTTACAAAAAAATATATATAACAACCACATTATAACATAACAATAATATCACAAATAATATAACAAAATATATATAACAAAGAAATGTAGTACTGTATAGTATCAGAAACCCTAATGTATAATTAAATCCACTACCTTCATATAAATTCACAGTGATATTAGATTTTTATTCTGGAAAAATAAGATGGAGAAACGGGGCCCACTCATAAAAATGAGTGAAGTTCCACTCAAAATTCAAGCCCGCAGGATCATAGTTTGTAAATTAGAAAATCCAAGATACTTCTTGCTTACACGAGTCTATTGGGGTCCCCTCACTTTTGTGGGCCCCAGCTTTTGCAGGTGATTAAATACAGTATACTACATTTTGAGATTTGCAATTTATTTTAAAAAATCAAATTTTTTAACTCATCTATTAGCTGTAGAAAATGTGAGACAAGCGCAACAGGAGCAATTATCTGCCCTACATTTCTAGATACATACTCCCCCAGAAACTGGTGCTCTTCTCTGCTCCTGCAATGTGAACAGGCAAAGAGGAACTGTTTTTTGTGGACCTGTTCATATGGCAGGGAGCAAGCCTGTAAGACAAAGCAATAAAGTATGTATTTCTTTACTTTAAAGAGCCCATGCACTACATGAGCATTTCAACTTCCCTATGTGGGGGTGAAGGGGTGCATAGTACTAAGTCGTTATGGCTGTTTGGAGTTTACTTCAAAAACCTCTCTGTTTAGCCACCAGCAATAAAAAAAAAGCCCATTACTTGTGGCCATTGATCACTTCAATTCCTATCATGTATTTGCACTGGTGTTTGATGAGTTGTCCAGCATTGTCACATGTGGGTAGAGAGAGAGTTCTCAGTCCTGGGAAGCTCTGACAAGAGTGATTCACAGCACATTCCTAGCCTTTAACGTAGTGAAGTACAAGGGAAACAAAGATGGGTATGTGCTGCTTTTGATGGTGGAATTAAAGCAAATACTTTGTCCTGCATTGAAAGTAGAACTGAATGGAAAGAAATTAATTTAGGTTGAAGTTTGAGAGACTTTGAATGCCATGCATACTTTCACATTATGGCAAGTGCTCTGGGGACCTCCCTTCACCATTCTAGCTTAGTTCTGCTTTAAAGTAGTTGTAAACCCTTACATATACCCAGTGAAGTGAGGTGATACACAGAGATGAAACAAATCCTCCTACATAAGTTGTACCTGTTTAATTGCATCCCTCTATCCTCTACAGTTTTCCAAAACATACATTTTACCCAGCATCTCTCCACAGCAACAATCAGGGGTGGATATCTGACATCATAAACACTGCAGAGCTAGAGCACAGAGCTCTGTGAGATCTAACTGGCTCATAGCAAAATAAAAACAAAAAACACAGAGCTGAGTGTATGATTTACCTGCTGGGGGGGGTGGGGGGGGGCTGTCTCTTGGAAGACTGACAAGTTGGTTAGAGTTCTATTAGTGAGCACTTTAACCTATTTTTATGCAGGATACATTGGTCTATGCGGACAAGATAAGCATGAAAGTTAGTGGAGAACAAACGGCACAGTGTGAGTACATTTTTAGTTATCACAGGATGTTTAAATACACTAGTTTTAGAAATGGAAACAGACCAACATTTTTTTAAATGAAGGGAGGTTATTTGTCAGCTATATATGAAACTATTTAAAAAAATTTAAATAGAATACATAAAAAATAGGGAGTTGTTGGCCACGGTGACCATTCAGGCAACATAATATGGCAAAATGAAGCAAAGAATCTGACTCCACAGCAACAAAACATTTTTACATGTTGTTCTTTCTTTATTTTTATTTAAACAGCAAAAATGGTGCCTCTTTTAAAAGAGAAGTATAGCCAAAGCTTTTTTGGCTATACCTCTCCTATGGATCACATTAGTGCAGGTCGTTCTGTACTCCCGTGACCCATTTTCAGGGCTGTAGCCCATTGTCGGCTGACATCACAGAGCCGGTCCAGGCTCTGAAATCCACACAAAACCACCTAGCTCAGCTTCTCAGTGATCCGCTGAGAGCCTGAGCCATCCCCTCCTGCCCACTCCACATCTCAGTGTCCAGTGAGCACTGGAGGGGAGAGCAGAGAGCCGCTAACTGACAGTCATGGCTCTCTGCTCAGAGTGGAGGGGGAGAACTAAGTGATTAGCAGTGTTTTATCACTCAATTCTCACTACAGGGCTGGCAGGGGACAGATGCGGCATTGGGTTGATGCTGCATCAACCCAGGTAAGTATAATGTTTTTGTTTTGTTTTAAAAAAAGGCATACTTCTCTATTAAGCATAGGAAAGTTTGTAGAGTAGAACTAACTGTCAAGATGCAGTGCAGTATGGGGGTAGTAGGTGTTAGCAGAAGTGACAGGGGCATGGGGGAAGGCAACCATGTAGGGAAGCACTGTGTTGGCAGGGGAAAGGTAAATTAGGGATATGCTTTGACTGAGATGGTGCCTGGAGGGATAGAGGCAGCTGGGGAGGGAGGCTATAGGGGAGGAAAGAGACAACAATGAAGGGATTCACTGTGACTGGGGAAGATGCACTGTAATAGGGGAGGTGGCCTTGTAGGTATCCAATGTGGCTACACAGGTGCAGACAAAGTGCCCATGGAGTAATGGGGATAAATTGCTCATGGAAGCTAGTGTAAAGATGCTTCAGCTTGATAGTGCAGTGGACTGAGAGCTCAATGAGCTGTTAGAGCTGTGGGATGTATGTGCAGAGAGGAACCACTACGTCAGAGGGATAGCTACTCCGATCGAAGCCAGACGTGTATTGAGAAGCCTGAGCGCCGACTTCCTCCTGTGGTTTTTCCAGTCCAGAGGTGTTAGATAGATAGACAGATAGATAGCAGTGGCGGCCTGTAATGCAGGGTGCAAGGGCGCTGCCCCCCTATCCATGCGTCCAGCCTCTTAATCTACATGTGGGGCATCAGACATATGGATTCCAATGGGGTTTTTTTTAAGCACATTATTAATGCTATAGAGCTCTAATAGGCTTCATAAAAGGGTGGGTTCGGGGCACAGAGCACTGCATCCTGAGCCCACCCAGTTGTGTGACAATAGTGAATAAATATTCGCTATTGTCTTCCTGATTCTCCTCCCAGCCAATCAGGAAGTGGGTCCTGAGACCCGTCACATGATTGACCGAAAGGAGAAGTGATCCTATTGGCCACCTATGAGGAGGAGGAGGGAGGAGACACGGTGGAAGCCGCCATGATCTGGAGGAGAAGGGAATGCAGGGGAAGTCGCCATCCATCGTCCGGAAGAAGCGCTGCCCGATAGATGAGGTAAGTGCGGAGCTGGTGACCGACCGCCGGGTTTTGGGGGTGAATTGTTTGCCGTCCTCCTCCAAAAAAGGGTGGCCCCGCCCCCTCTGGCACTACGGGGAAGCCATAGGAATGTCCCCGTGCGTCAGAGGGGTCAGTTATAAAAGAACCATCACTGGAAAGGAAGGTCATTACGGCGGGTATCTCCCATGGAGGCAGATCAGTGGCGGCGTGCGGGTTTTTTTTTCTTTTTTGGTTCGTCGGTGGAGCAAGAAAAGAAGAAGAAGAAGAAGACTTTGTGGGCCATTTTTATTTTTTTATTTTTTAATAAAGGACTTGTCCCAAGCCGTGTCATGTCATTTTTACCTTTTTCTCACTTTTTCTTGTGAAATGGTAGGGGTACATTTGTATCCGTTACCATTTCACACGGGGGTCCCCTTGTTAAAGGAGGCTTCCAGATTCCGATAAGCCCCCCGCCCGCAGACCCCCCACAACTACCGGGCAAGGGTTGTGGGGATGAGGTCCTTGTCCCCATCAACATGGAGACAAGGTGCTTTGGGGGGCTACCCCAAAGCACCCTCCCCATGTTGAGGGCATGTGGCCTGGTGTGGTTCAGGAGGGGGCGCTCTCTCATCCCCCCTCTTTTCCTGTGGCCTGCCAGGTTGCGTGCTCAGATAAGGGTCTGGTATGGATTTTTGAGGGGGACCCTCACGCCATTTTTTTAAAAATTTTGGCGCGGGGTTCACCTTAATATCCATACCAGACCTGAAGGGCCTTGTATGGAATTTGGGGGGACCCCAACGCAATTTTTTTTTAAATTTTGGTTCGAGGTTCCCCTTATTTTTCATACCAGACACAAAGGGCCTGGTAATGGACTGTGGGGGAATCCCATGCGGGGTTTTTTTTTAAGACTTTTATGTGCATTGCCGGGACCGGTAATACATACTTTTAAATTACTTTTTTTTTCCTTTAGAAATGTCATTTTGTGCAGGGACTGTTGTAAACACGGGAAATATGCGCCACTGAACAGGCATACTATAGACACCCCCCATGAATATTTCACTTTTATTGTTTCACTTTAAGCATTATTAAAATCACTGCTCCCGAAAAAACGGCCGTTTTTAAAACTTTTTTTTGCATTGATGCATGTCCCCTGGGGCAGGACCCAGGTCCCCGAACACTTTTTATGACAATACCATAAATATAAGCCTTTAAAATTAGCACTTTGATTTCTCCCATAGACTTTAAAGGGTGTTCTTCGGCCCTTGAATTTGCCGCAAACACCCCAAATTGTTCGATATTCGGCAAACAGGCGAACACCCGATGTTCGAGTCGAACTTACAGATAGATAGATAGATAGATAGATAGATAGATAGATAGATAGATAGATAGATAGATAGATAGATAGATAGATAGATAGATAGATAGATAGATAGATAGATAGATAGATAGATTTTTTAAAAATATTTTTATTTTAAACTAAGGTTTGATTAAACAATATGGTTTTAGCTGAATCTAATCTCCAACTAATTTCACTACTTGTCTGATGCAAAACTAAAAGAAAAACTGTCCTATAAAAATGCATGTGAATTGTTTTTCCTTTTTGCTCGAAGACCTTGAATGCATTCCGAAAATATACAGTGCAGGAAAAGCACTAGCTTTTTATGATCAAGTATAACAAACTGATGTTAAAGCACAAAAAGTTGAAACATTCAAGGTTGAAATCTAGTGATGTTTACCTTTTTCCTTGGTTGTTGGTTGGTTCCTGGCATGATGAAACATTGCTATCCTTACTCAAAGCACTATCTTTATGTGTTTTAAACTGTATGAAACTGAAACATCTGTGGCAATCGAAGGCAAAGGTTTTATCATGCCAAGAACCTTTCCAGAGGAATTTTTGTATGAAATTCAACCAGGATGAAAAAGGGTGTACATTTTCTAAGAGAATAAGCACTATACATTCTATAAAGAAAAAACAAGTAGGTAGCAGAACCATTATGTTTTACATGTACACAGAGGGTTCATTAAAGAGACATTACAATGGATTAAATTTTCATTTATAATTCTTAAGTTTATAAGTTTTACAACTTATGTTTTACAACCTAATATGCTATGTGTCAATTAGATATTTCTATCCATTCTTAAATAACTTTCCTAACATGTTTTAAATTGTATGAAACAGAAACATCTAGGGTACTAAAAAAAGGCAAGTCAGCATGTACATTAAAGTACACGAAAAGGTGTGATTGAACCTGTAGTAAATATATCCCCTAGTGCGTTCTCTTCTGGTAATGGTAAAAAAAATAATTATTTAAAAATGATATACATGTATTTAGCAAACCAACAATTTTTATTAAGAAAAATCAAATGGACAGTAATATATAAACTTCCACTAAGCTGTCAAAGAACATAATGTTCGCTACGACTAGCCTACAACAGGCTTACATTAACCATAGTCTTGATAACAGAGTCCATCCAACCCAAACAAACAGTAGAGACTATCATATTGCCTCAACATTCCATGGCAGTAAGGGACTTGCTATCCACTAGTGCATTCTCTTCTAGTAATGGTAAAAAAAAAGAATTATGAGAAATGCTCTACATGTACACTATATTGTCAAAAGTAATGGGACACCTGCCTTTACACACGTGAACTTTAATAGCATCCCCGTTTTAGTCCACAGGGTTCAATATTGAGTTGGCCCACTCTTTGCAGCTATAATAGCTTCAACTCTTCTGGGAAGGCTGTCCACAAGGTTTAGGAGCGTGTCTATGGGAATGTTTGACCATTCTTCCAGAAGTGCATTTGTGAGGTCCTGCACTGATGTGGACGAGAAGGCACGGCTGGCAGTAAGATCCATGAAGACATGGATGAACGAGTTTAGGGTGGAGGAACTTGAATGGCCTGCAGAGTCCTGACCTCAACCTGATAGAACACCTAGAACACCTTTGGGGTGAATTAAAGCTGAGACTGTGAGCCAGGCCTTCTCGTCCAACATCAGTGCCTGACCTTAAAAATGTGCTTCTGGAAGAATGGTCAAGCATTCCCATAGACACACTCCTAAACATTGTGGACAGCCTTCCTAGAAGAGTGGAAGCTGTTATAGCTGCAAAGGGTGGACCAACTCAATATTGAGCTGTAGAGATTAAGTCTGGGATGCCATTAAAGTTCATGTGTGTGTAAAGGCAGGCGTCCCAATACTTTTGACAATATAGTGTATTTAGCAAACTAATCATTTTACTTTCAATCCATTTTTATTGAAAAAAAAAAGCAAATGGACAGAAATATACAGACTTCCAGTAAGCCGGCAAATAATATAATGTTCATTACAAAGAGCCTAGAACAGGCTTACATTATCCATAGTCTTGATAACAGTTTCCATCTAACCAAAACAAGCAGTAGAGACTATCATATCTCCTAACATTCTCCGGCAGCAAGTGCCATTCTTTCTCAAGTGTGGCATAAGGAAGTTCTCTGATCATAATTAACAATCTCAGTAAAAAAAACATGGAGTTCACAAAAAAGGAGTTGCAAGAGAAAAAAAGGGAATGGAAAGAGATAGGAAAGAACAAAGAAGAAACGAAGAGAAGAGTGGACCAAAGCAGGAGGCGCTCACCCCTATACATGGTCTACAGATCTGAAGAACAGGTGCATATATTGCGCCTGCAAACCAACCACTTTGAGTGATTATATGCTTTACAATGCACTCAGAGTACAGTATCCAAATGCATTTACCATCTTGTGGAATATAGATAATATTTAATATTACATATATATCATCTAAACCATGCCATACGCCAGCCCTTGCAAACTCAAGTGACACACAGGGGCACACTGAGAATGATAACTCTTCTGAAGGCTGCATTTAGCATACCAAAGGCACCCAAATAATTCCAAGAGTTTCTATTTTGAGGACTATTTCCTATAAGTTTTCAGTAGTGATGAGCGAACCGAGCAAAGTTCGCTTCTCTAGACATGTACCAATGCAATAAAATTGTGTTTGCTTTTTTCTGACGGATCATTAGTGCATCAATTGTTGTGCTTGATGATGAATCTACACCTCTGGATAATGTGATTGATATTGGGTTCACAAGGTGAGACATGTTTTCCTGTTTTTCTTTTTTAAAAGGCTTTTTCTTTTCTTTTGTTCTACACATAAGAACAGTGTGCTTTGTCAGGTGGCTTCACCAGACCCATATAAAGGAAGACAGCCTCAGTGGACAGGAAAAGTAGAGTAAGTGAGCATGTGCACTCCTCCCTTAAACATACCACATGCCAAGCAAAGGAAAAGGAAACAAGAAACATAAGACCTGTGTATCGATTTTTAGGGGGTACCTACGCAAACAAAATGACATAGCCCCCCCCCCAAAAAAATAATAATTGCAAACTCTTATCTGGTCATGCAGCCCTACTGGCAAGGAAAAGAAGGAGCAGTGAGCATGTGCCCATACCTCCTGAACCATACGGGGCCACATGCAGTGGTAAACAATGGAAAGATGATTTGCCAGGGGACCCTGGTAAAGCACCCTGTCCCCATGTTGATCCCCACATCCCTAGTTCAATGGATTTGGGTTCTGTGGGGAGGACTCATTAGAATCTGAAAGCCCCCATTAAAATATAAGGGCCCCAGATGAATAAATAATGAGGTATATAATACTCTTTGTTATTTATTAAACAAAATTGACTAAATAAATAAACTCACAAACAATGTAGAAAAAGCCTTTTATTAACAAAATGATGTAAATTTATTGTTAAAGTGATAATAAAGTTGATATATATATTTTTTACATAACAAACATGTTATGCTTACCTGCTCTGTGCACTGGTTTTGCGCAGAGCAGCTCCAATTCTCCTACTCTGGGGTCCCCCACCGCTGCTCGTGGCCCCTCCCATCTGTCAAGTGCCCCCAGCACAAGCAACTTACTATGGGTCACCCAAGCCGGCTCACCCCTGAGCCGCTGCTCTGCATGTCCATTTACACATAGAGTCGCAGCTCAGCTCCACCCCTGATCTCTCCTCTTTGGCTCACTGGCTGTGATTGACAGCAGCAGGAGCCAATAGCCCCTGCTGCTGTCTCAGCCAATGAGGAGACAGAGTCCACAGGGAGCAGAGGCTCTCATGCAGATTGCGATGGGGCTCAGGTAAGTTTTAGGGGGCTTGGGGGGCTTCTGCGCACAGAAGCTTTTTACCGTAATGCATAGAATAGATTAAGGTAAAAAAAACCTTCTGCCTTTAGAACCCCTTTAATCATGTCTCCCTGTGATTTAAATCCATTGTCAAATGAGTGACACCCTGACAACCTGTTTGGACTTTTGAGCTATAGGAAAATCTGGTGTAAAATGAGCAAGCGTAAAGAGAATACCACCAGTTTTATGTGCCTGCCCTATATGCTCTCCTCCAAACTTTTCCAACTTTTTTATCTGAGCTAGCTTTTATAAAGTTATAAAATAGAAATTGAAAACTGTACCCAAGTGGTTTTAGTGGAGGTGGCTTAAACATAGTTTAGCTGCAAACATCTATTTAATGTTATGCCTCCATTGTCTTGACAATGCAATGCAATGTCTCCAGTCTGTCCAGATTGTGTATTGGCAGGGCTTTTTTTCAGCGGGAACGCGGGGGAATGCAGTTCCGGCACCTCCAGCACTGAATGTATGTAATGGCAAGGAGTGCTGGGTTGTGCTACAGTGTCTATTGATGCTGGCTGCTGGTGGATCTATTGTTGCTGGAGGGGATCTATTTCTGTAGAAGTGTTTCTGGTGGGGGGTTCTATTGTTGCTGGGGTGGGTCTTATGTTGCTGGGGGGTCAGTTGTCACTGGGAGAGATCTACTGTTGAGGGAGCAGTCTATTATAGCTGGCTGCTAGAGGGTCTATTGTTGCTGGGGGTATTTTGTTGTAGGTGGTCCATTGTTGCAGGGGGGATCTATTGTTGCTGGTGGGTCTATTGTTGTTGGCTGTGGGGGGGGTCTATTGTACTACTTTTCTTGTTATCAAAAACAAATTCCTTAGTACCACAAATGTTACTTGGTTCTATATTCTCTAAAAGGGGCAGTGCTGTGAGGTGGGTAGGGGGTGGAACCAAGGACTGGTGCTCAGAGGTAGGTATGGGCAAAGACAATGGGTAACTCCCAAAAGGAGGAGTTCCTGCACCTATTCTCTGAGAAAAAAACCCCCGTGTATTGGTAATGTAAAAAGTCTCAGGTCCATTACAAAGACATTAAAACCACATGGGATCATAGGGTAACCTTCCTGTCTTAGGGTGTCTGCATCCTGGATGCCTTTGGACAGCAGCATTGCCAGTTTGGGTAGCGTTAGACTGGCAGATTTAGATGGACTTGACTTGGACTTAACTTGACTTGGACTTATCAAATTGAAGCTTAATTCCAGCTAACACTTAACACCAGCTAATTTTTAAACGGTTTGTCTTAATCCTCTAACTACTATTTTGACTGGACAGCTTGGTCTGTTATAGGAAGTTGAATAATAATAGATTTAATTGCAGAATTACCTGGTGAAAATAAAGGAAAACATCATAAAAAAAGATAAAAAAAATCTAAGAATTGGTGAGCTGAAATGTGATACATATTTATCTTTGGCCCTAATACCATTTTAGGCAGACTTTCCTAAGACAAACTTCCCTTGTGAAACTGTGGCACTATAACTACAACAGGTCTCATCAAATGTATAGGACAATGAGCCAATGAAACTCTTAAATGTTTAGCAAAAATCAATGCAAAAATAAAGAGAACCAGGCTGCGTGTGTACAAGGAACATGAGGTGCATCTGTCTGCACTCAGCAAGGAATCCCATGAATGCTTTTAATTATTATTTCAACAAGTACACTCAAAGCTTACAACATATAACAAAACCACAAAGGCAAGGTTACAAAACATCAGACTATGAGACTTGCCCTTTTGCACATTTGCAAAAGAGTTTCATTGTTTTTGTTCTTTTCAATATAAAAGAAACAATTCTTCAGCTAATGTAACTACTTATGAAATGTTCAAGTGTATAATTCAGTTTTGTTTGTGGCTCCTTGTATAATTTGTATAACATATTTGGACAAAAAGCCTAATTATATCTTTCATGTGGTTTTGGAGCAGAGTTATACTGTAAGGACACTAACGCATTCCAAGTATTGTTAAAAAAAAAGTTAAGTATAGCGAATGCTGTGTGTTGAATGCAAAAGAGCAAGGGGCCAGTACACCTTTATAGCTACATTAAGTGCCAAATGGAGCTGCACAAAATTGTTCAGCTTAAATACAAGCTGAGCTGAACAAAACTGGAATACCTCATCTCACCTTACATCAATCTTTTTGAGCTGTGTGCACAGTAGGAACATTTTAGAACACTGACGTCTTACAAGATATAACCAGAAAGTACTGTATCTTCCTACACAATATTGTTAAACCTTTTAAATCTCTATGCTTTAAAAGAAAAATCACTTCTATAGCTATAATACATTAAAAATGTGACATTACACGGAACGCTGCTATAGCTACAACATAAAAATATAACAGTACAAAATCACTTTTCTGTTTTCATGAAGAATATTATTATTCTTATGAACATGAGTAGAAATGAAAAAATTAAGTTCATGATTCAATCCCACAGGGTTCATGCCATTTCTGTGTTAGCCACCCATTGCTATCACACACCACCTTCTGTGGTATTAATGGTTAGGAATGGCCCTGCTCTGCAAGCAATGTCCTGACACTGACGGGCACGTGGGCTTATGTAATTATGATGGAGGGCTTGCACACTTGTTATATATGACTAGTTTGCAGGTCAATATCTTTGGGGTGTAAGACAAGCAAATTGTTTTATAATTTTACAAGATCTGTTAAAAATAAAAATAAATATTTACTAATGGATGTATTCTGAACTACTAACAGCTTACAAAGCCATACACTACTCTGCCCCCAGCTACATCACGAAACTAGTCTCAAAATACCAACCAAACCGTTCTCTTCATTCCTCCCAAAACCTCCTGCTCTCTAGCTTCATTGTTACCTTCTCCCATGCTCTCTCCAGGACTTCTCCTGAGCCTCTCCCATTTTCTGAAACTCCCTGCCACAATCTGTCTGACTATGTCCTTGTCTATACACTTTTAGACAATCCCTGAAAACCCTTCTCTTCAGAGAGGCCTACCTTGACCCCACCTAACAACTGTACTTTTATTTTCTCCATCAGCTAACCCCCCATAGTTATTACCTTTTGTATCTCTTGACCATCCCTCTTAAATTGTAAGCTCTAATGGGCAGGGCCCTCTGATTCCTACTGTATTAAACGGTATTGTAATTGTACTGTCTGCCTTTATGTCATAAAGCACTGCGTAATCTGTTGGCGCTATATACATCCTGTATTGTAATAATAATATTAATAATAATATCAATTTTGGCAGCTAATAGGACAAATTGCTAGCACATCAGATTTGTAGTTGTTTAGTTGCCTCAGAATTAATTATTTAAAATAAAATCCTAGCTCAGAATAGTGATGGAATTGTACACTCCATTAACACCCATAATAACATAACAACATACCTAAATAATAAAGTAAATATACAAGGATTGTGAAAAAAGTTTAGGTTGTGACCCTTTTATTGGGTTTAAATCAATTTTATTTATGAAATTATGTTTAATCTTTAATACCAAATAGGTATTTGGTTTAAGACCAACATGCTTAGTCACTAAGGCAGGCCATGCACGGTGCAAATTTCTTTCCTGCAACCACAGGTTGCAGGAAAGGAATTCGTACATTTCCCCCATCAACACAGACAGACTACAGGAGAAGACAAGTGATTATTATAGCAGCCGCTAGAGATAATTGCAACTGAATCTGGCACGCTGGTTGTACCCAAGTTGGTCAATTGATAAATTTGGTACATTCAACCTGCCCATTAATGGTTCAAATCTTGGCCGGTTCCTGCTGAACAGGCTGAGATTTGAACCATGTATGGCCGGCCTAAGACTCAAGCAGCAATATCTTACACCAACCCAGGGCTGGCCCAAGACATTGTGCTGCCTGGGTCCAAGAATAAAATTTTGCCCCCCCCAAAAAAAAATCATGCTCCCCAAAAGGCCCCCACATCCATTATTTTATATCATGATAATTAAAACTAAAGTTACATTTATCAGGAAATCAGATTTACATGCAGCAGCACCTTGTCTATATGCAAAATTTTATGATATTATGTTCAATTCCAAGGGGCAGGCTAGGGAGTAAAGGGGCGGGCTAGGGTATTATATGGACAGGCTAGGGTAGTATATGGACAGGCTAGGGCAGTATAGGGGCAGGGTAGGGCAGTATAGGGGCAGGCTAGGGCAGTATATAGACAGGCTAGGACAGTATAGGGGTTGACTAGGGTAGTATAGGGGTAGGTGAAGAGGTCCAGGGGCAGTTGTCATCATGACACACAAAACTGCTGGAAAAAAAATCTTGGTTGTCAATTTGCTGGGTAAATAGAAGAGAAGGAGAGGTGGCCATGGTTCAATTTGTTGCCCCCCCGCAAATTTCTGCCTGGGGTCCAATGGACCCACTGGGACCCATGGTGGGGCGGGCCCTGCACCAACCTAATAACAGTTTACCAACCACTGTCCACCAACCAAGTCAGTGACATTACCCCATAAAGGTGGACCTTTAACACCAAACAGAACATATGTCTACTATTAACAGACCAACATGTTATGTCACCAAGACTTAAGCAACAAAATCTTACACAAACCAAATAACAGCTTACCAGCCACTGTCCACCCACAAAGTGGGTGACATTACCCCACATAAAGTGTGATGAGGGAGAATAACAAAGGGGTGGGTGGGGGAGCAGGTCAAAAGATCCAAAAGTAAGGTTGAAGATAATCCAGAGGTGAGTCCAGCTGACAGACCTGAGGTAAATAATGGGGCTACTTCTCTAGTTATTTCTTTTGTGGCCGTAACATTCTATGATTGAGTATCCATTTCACTGGTTGACTCCCTACCCACATTGTCTCTAAAGAGGAATTTTTAGTGAAGTTACATGACACAATGGGGTTGATTTACTAAAAGTGCAGATCTGGTGCAGCTGTGCATGGTAGCCAATCAACTTCTAACTTCAGCTTGTTCAATTAAAGCTGGCTACACATTATACATTTTTCTTGTACAATTTTCCTTTAGATTACAAAATAATATGAGGACAAAGCTAAACACTTTCAATCTGTATGTTGCACCACATAGTTGAAGGTAATTCTAAAGGAAATTGAACAAGAAACTTGTACAATGTGTAGCCAGCTTAAGCTTTGAGAAAAAAAAACTGGAAGCTATTTGGTATCTATGCAAAGCTGAACCAGGTTTTGAACTCTCCGGTCTTAGAAAATGAACCTTAATATACAGCAAGCTGCACCTTTATCATTTAAAATCAATCTTTTGGCTTCAATCAGGGGACTTTGCCCCCAGTCATCATCCTGACTATAACTTTGTAACCTTGTGGCAACTCACAGGATAAAAGGCTTCAGCATGGGCTAATCTGTGTCAGACATGTGTAAACACAGCCAAGAGCTTACATTTTCAACTCTAGACAGCTGCTTCAAGAATTAAATTCTTGGCACTGCTCTGTATCAGGATACTGTAGTAAAAGCTAAACTCTAAACACAGAAAACTTTCACCTAAATATATCTGTCAATAGCCACAAAGGATATAACTCTACAATGTGTGCACTCAGTTATAATCTGATAAACCTAGTTATTTTCAAGTTGCAAATCCAGTTATTACATTGTAAAAGTAACAGTGACATTATCACTGTGTTGCATATAACCTGTGCAGAAAGCAGAGCTGTGAGTGGAGCCTAGCAGGCTCATACACTACAGGTTGTCTGCTGAAAACTACAGGAGGATGGATACAAGACCTGTCAGCCTGCACAAGGTAAAAGGGCAGCAGTGAATGGTCTTTATTAGGACTGAAAAAAAAAGACTGCTCTTACCACACCTTCAAAATTAAGAGGGTCTAAAGCAGCCAGCCTAATGTTTGGCTATTACAAACATATATAGATTTTATACAAAAAGGCAACACTATATCCCATAAAAAAAAACAACAATGACGTCATCACGCACACCAATTGTTCCTTTCTATTCTGGATGCTAACTGGAGTTTTTCTTTCAATGCTCTGAGACCAGGCCCGGATTTACTCCCTTTGCCGCCCCAAGGCCGGGTCCTTCAATGCGGCCCCCCCCTCCCCCCCCCCACACACACACCCACACCACCATTCTCGTCCTTTATCGATGACTGCTACAATAGATCAATTAAAAACATATTTCCACACACGAGAACACTGAAAATAACTGGCTTTAATTGTACAGACTGAAAATTCTCTGTAATGCAGAAAATGCCTTTTAAAGATTATAGCAGTAAGAAACTCCCTACAATTTTTTAGTTCTAATTTTTTTTTTTGGCAAACTCATCGATAATATCTTCGTAGGACAAAGTATTTAAACGTTCTGACTCAATGGCAAGTAAAGCTAAACTGTTCAGTCTTTCTTCACCCAAAGATGATCGTAAATAGTTCTTTATGCAAATACATTTCATTCATTTCTATGCACCACAGCTCAGTTGCAGTGCATAGAAACAGTATGCATTTTGCACCACACTGCTCAGCACGCACTGGTGCTGTTGCAGTGTGAACAGGACACATAGAAAACAATTGTTTTCTATTGCCCTTGGAGAGACCTGTGTTTTGCTAGTGCAGAAATCACAGACCCCCTTTTACATCAGTGTCTTCAGTCCCCCCCTTCACATCACATCACAGACCCCCTCTTGCATCAGTGTCCTCAGTCCCCCCTTTACATCACATACCCCCTTTTACATCACAACCCCCTTTTACATCAGTGTCCTTAGCCCCCCCCCCATTTACGTCACATCCCCCCTGCCTCATCACAAACCCCCGTCACAGACCCTCATTACAGACTGACCCATCACAGACTGACCCCCCCATCACAGACTGACCCCCCAAATCACAGACCCCTCATTACAGACTGACCCCCATCACAGACCTCCATTACAGACTGACCCATCACAGACTGACCTCTCCCATCACAGACTGACCCCCCAAATCACAGACCCCTCATTACAGACTGACCCCCCCATCACAGACTGACCTGACCCATAGCAGAGCCCCCATCATAGACTGACCCCCCATAACAGACTGACCCCCATCACAAACTGGTCCTGACCCATCACAGACTCCCTATCAAAGACTGACCCCCCAAATCACAGACTGACCCCTTCAATCACAGACTGACCCCCATCACAGTCCTCTCTCAATATCAAACTTCTTTACAGCACAGCACTCCCCCCTCCCCAAAGAACCCTACCTTATTCACACAAGACATGGAGTCCTGCCCTTTGTCTAGAGTGGCAGAGTATTTTGTGTGAATAAGAAAGGCAGTGTGGAGAGGGGGCAGTGCAGTGATATTAGAGAAGGCATGGACCTGCCATGCTGCTATGTTAGTGCGGAGGGGGGGCGGCCGACAGGGCAGGGCTGGCAGCCTTATGCCTGGAGGGCAAGTCACGTCAAGTGGCCCACTGAACCACCGAATCAGCTCACCATCACCAGTGCCCATCAGTGCAGCCTCACCAGTGCCTATCAGCGCAGGGACCTGCTGAGCTGGCACAGGCAGCTGCCATCGCTGGGGTGAGAGACCCTGACACCCGCAGCTGAACCCCACATACCATCTACCCCCCCATACACCCTATTTACCCTGCCCCAGGCCAGTGCCCACCTAGTAGTCTAAAAATAGCCCTCAACACTGTGGGTCCTGCTGTGAGCTGGTCATGGCCTCTTGATCCTGCTGGGAGCTGGCCATGGCCAGCAAGACCCACAGGCCAGCGGAACGCACAGGCCATGGCTAGCGGCCAGTAGGCTCCCTGCTGTGGGTCAGTGGGTGGGTGGCTGGCAGGCACAGTGCACATTGCTGCAGGTGGCTGGCCTGGCTCCTTGCTGTTAGAAAGTGTCCCTTCCAGGCCCCATTAGAGACTACAACAGAGTCTAATGGGACCTGGAGAGGGGGTCTCTCTCTAACAGTGTCCATTAGAAAGTCTCTGTTAGAGAGAGACCCCCTCCAGGACCCATTGGAGACTTCAAAAGGAGTCTAATGGGACCTGGAGGGGGGTCTCTCTAACAGAGGCCCATTCAGTGTCCATTATAGAATCTGTTAGAAAGAGTCCCCACCAGGTCCCATTAGAGACTGAAAAGGAGTATAATGGACCTGGAGGTGGCCTCTATCTAACAGAGTGTACAGTGAACACCTTCATTCACTCTGTTCCTCATGGGACACCCTCCTTGTGCCATGACTCTCACCCCTGCCCCAACCTCTCACAAAGTAAAAATAAAATTGGCACTGTGTAGCGCTCCTCTTACCTTAACAATGGGTACTGCAGATGTTGCTGACTCCCGCGTCCTCTGTGGCTGGCTCCTGTTGGTGGCTGGCTGGCTCCCGCGTCCTCTGTGGCTGGCTCCTGTTGGTGGCTGGCTGGCTCCCACGTCCTCTGTGGCTGGCTCCTGTTGGTGGCTGGCTGGCTCCCGCGTCCTCTGTGGCTGGCTCCTGTTGGTGGCTGGCTGGCTCCCGCGTCCTCATGGCTGGCTGGCTCCCGCGTCCTGTGGCTGGCTGGCTCCCGCGTCCTGTGGCTGGCTGGCTCCCGCGTCCTCTGTGGCTGGCTCCTGTTGGTGGCTGGCTGGCTCCCGCGTCCTCGTGGCTGGCTGGCTCCCGCGTCCTCTGTGGCTGGCTGGCTCCCGCGTCCTCTGTGGCTGGCTCCTGTTGGTGGCTGGCTGGCTCCCGCGTCCTCTGTGGCTGGCTCCTGTTGGTGGCTGGCTGGCTCCCGCGTCCTCGTGGCTGGCTGGCTCCCGCGTCCTGTGGCTGGCTGGCTCCCACGTCCTGTGGCTGGCTGGCTCCCGCGTCCTCTGTGGCTGGCTGGCTCCCGCGTCCTCTGTGGCTGGCTGGCTCCCGCGTCCTCTGTGGCTGGCTGGCTCCCGCGTCCTCTGTGGCTGGCTCCTGTTGGTGGCTGGCTGGCTCCCGCGTCCTCGTGGCTGGCTGGCTCCCGCGTCCTCGTGGCTGGCTGGCTCCCGCGTCCTCTGTGGCTGGCTGGCTCCCGCGTCCTCTGTGGCTGGCTCCTGTGTCCTTTGTGGCTGGCTGGCTCCCATGTCCTCTGTGGCTGGCTGCTGTTGGTGGCTGGCTGGCTCCTGTTGGTGGCTGACTCCCATGTCCTCTGTGGCTGGTTCCAGTGGGTGGCTGGTCAGCACCCTGCTGTGGCTGGCTGGCTCCCTGGTGTGGGTGGGTCACCATGGGTGGCTCCTGTTGTGGCTGGCTGTTTTTCTGCTGTGGGTCAGTGGGTGGGTGGCTGGCACGGTGCACACTGCTGCGAGAGGCTGGCCTGGCTCCCTGCTGTAGGTCAGTGGGTGGCTGGCTGGCATGGTGCACTCTGCTGCGGCTGACAGAGAGGGGAGGGCACTGACAGAGAGTAGAGGGCACTGACAGAGAGTAGAGGGCACTGACAGAGAGTAGAGGGCACTGACAGAGAGGGGAGGGCACTGACAGAGAGTAGAGGGCACTGACAGAAAGTAGAGGGCACTGACAGAGAGGGGAGGGCACTGACAGAGAGGGGAGGGCACTGACAGAGAGGGGAGGGCACTGACAGAGAGGGGGGGCACTGACAGAGAGGGGGGCACTGACAGAGAGGGGGTCACTGACAGAGAGGGGTCACTGACAGAGAGGGGTCACTGACAGAGAGGGGGGCATTGACAGAGAGGTGGGGGCACTGACAGAGAGGGGAGGGCACTGACAGAGAGGGGAGGGCACTGACAGAGAGGGGAGGGCACTGACAGAGGGGGGCACTGACAGAGGGGGGGGTCACTGACAGAGAGGGGGGCACTGACAGAGAGGGGGTCACTGACAGAGAGGGGGTGTCACTGACAGAGGGGGGGCACTGACAGAGGGGGGGGCATTGACAGAGAGGGGAGTCACTGACAGAGAGGGGGCACTGACAGAGAGGGGGCATTGACAGAGAGGGGAGTCACTGACAGAGAGGGGGCACTGACAGAGAGGGGGCACTGACAGAGGGGGGGGGGTCACTGACAGAGAGGGGGGTCACTGACAGAAAGGGGGTCACTGACAGAGGGGGGGCACTGACAGAGGGGGGGCATTGACAGAGAGGGGGGCACTGACAGAGAGGGGGGGCACTGACAGAGAGGGGGGCACTGACAGAGAGGGGGGCACTGACAGAGAGGGGGCATTGACAGAGAGGGGAGTCACTGACAGAGAGGGGGCACTGACAGAGGGGGGGCACTGACAGAGGGGGGGGGTCACTGACAGAGAGGGGGTCACTGACAGAGAGGGGGCACTGACATAGGGGGGGCATTGACAGAGAGGGGGGCACTGACAGAGAGGGGAGGGCACTGACAGAGGGGGGCACTGACAGAGGGGGGGGTCACTGACAGAGAGGGGGGCACTGACAGAGAGGGGGTCACTGACAGAGAGGGGGTGTCACTGACAGAGGGGGGGCACTGACAGAGGGGGGGGCATTGACAGAGAGGGGAGTCACTGACAGAGAGGGGGCACTGACAGAGAGGGGGCATTGACAGAGAGGGGAGTCACTGACAGAGAGGGGGCACTGACAGAGAGGGGGCACTGACAGAGGGGGGGGGGTCACTGACAGAGAGGGGGGTCACTGACAGAAAGGGGGTCACTGACAGAGGGGGGGCACTGACAGAGGGGGGGCATTGACAGAGAGGGGGGCACTGACAGAGAGGGGGGGCACTGACAGAGAGGGGGGCACTGACAGAGAGGGGGGCACTGACAGAGAGGGGGCATTGACAGAGAGGGGAGTCACTGACAGAGAGGGGGCACTGACAGAGGGGGGGCACTGACAGAGGGGGGGGGTCACTGACAGAGAGGGGGTCACTGACAGAGAGGGGGCACTGACATAGGGGGGGCATTGACAGAGAGGGGGGCACTGACAGAGAGGGTAGTCACTGACAGAGAGGGGGGCACTGACAGAGGGGGGGGCACTGACAGAGGGGGGGCACTGACAGAGGTGGGGGGCACTGACAGAGGGGGGGGTCACTGACAGAGAGGGGGTCACTGACAGAAAGGGGGTCACTGACAGAGAGGGAGCATTGACAGAGAGGGGGGCACTGACAGAGAGGGGGGCACTGACAGAGAGGGGGGTCACTGACAGAGAAGGGGGGCACTGACAGAGAGGGGGGCACTGACAGAGAGGGGGGTCACTGACAGAGAGGGGGGTCACTGACAGAGAAGGGGCACTGACAGAGAGGGGGGCACTGACAGAGAGGGGGGGCACTGACAGAGAGGGGGGCACTGACAGAGAGGGGGGGCACTGACAGAGAGGTGGGGGCACTGACAGAGAGGTGGGGGCACTGACAGAGAGGGGGGGCACTGACAGAGAGGGGAGGGCACTGAAAGAGGGGGGGGGGCACTGACAGAGAGGGGGTGGGCACTGAGAGGGGGGGCACTGACAGAGAGGAGGGGCTGATAGAGGGGGGGCACTGACAGAGAGGGGGGGCACTGACAGAGGGGGGGTGGGCACTGAGAGGGGGGGCACTGACAGAGAGGAGGGGCTGATAGAGGGGGGCACTGACAGAGAGGGACGGGCTGACCTAGAGGGGCGGGGCATAGAGAGAGGGTACACTGACTGTGAGGGGGTAGATGAGAGAGCGCGAGACCTCAGAAGACATACAGCACGTCAGCACACCAGGCAGAGAGGCGGGATTCCCGCAGCAAGTGGTCGCGTTTACGCACAGACCAGCCCCGCCTCCACAGTGACTAGCTCCCCTGGGCCAATCAAAGGTGCCCATGACGGCCGCCCTCACATGACCCTGTTCGGCCAATCAGAGGGCGCTCGTCTGGACTACAGCTCCCAGAATGCCACAGCGTGGTGGCTTTCTGATAACACACCCCGCTGCGGCCGTGCCCCTTTCTCCGAGAAAAAAAAAAAATAGTCTGTGGGCGGCCGCGGCGCCGCCCCTGTACCACTGCCGCCCCGAGCCCTGGCCTCGGTGGCCTTGTGGGAAATCCGGCCCTGTCTGAGACTCTGCTAATTACGTGAATGCAATTTTCAACAATAAAAAGTATATTTAAAGATTTTACACTATTGCAGCCTTTTTAGTTTCTGCACATACCTTTGCTGCAGTTACCTGGGAGAGGATCCTGGATGATATCTTGAGCATTGGTGTGCTTGCATGGGATGATTGTTGCGTAGCAGAGCAGTTGGGAGTTGTACACATGCTTATCATGACCAGCCATATACAGAGGGTCATGGTATTCTGGTAAGCTCTTATAAAGCTCTATATGCACATCGTGGAGCAGAGCACTTCTTTTTTGGAGCACTACATAATTTCACGAGTGGTTTGCACTACTATTTTGGACTTTATTAGTTCATTTTATTTTTACATTGAACTTTAAATCTTACCATTTGTATTGTTTTGGGTGTTTTTGATACACATTATTATTGTACGAATTTAGTTATTTGTATTTTTTCACATTGTTAGTTACTCATTTGGGGTATAACGTTGCCCTTTTGTATAAAATCCTTTTTAGGGATTGGACCAAACTCGTATTTAGAGGGGAAGTTTGGCAAATATTGGAACTAAATGGAGTGTTCAGCTAAACCTTTGGCTTCATGCAGTAGGAAATGTAACATTTAGCTGCTGAATTTGAGAGCTTAGCTCGCTCAGGCTAGTTGTTAGGGATCCGGCAGGCAAGGGATTCTGGCTGACAAATGAATGCACACAAAGTGAAAAGTTGGCTGACTTAGAAAAAAAAAAGATGTGAGCCCCTCCAAAACCTAATAGATTTAAGGGGCACAATGCAAGTCTCCCCCAAAAAATGTCATGACGTCACCCAAAATCCATACCAGACTCTTATTCAAGCATGCAGCCTGCCTGGCCAGGAAAGAGAAGGGGGGCATGTGCCCCCTTCTCCTTAACCATACCAGAGCATAAGTCTTCAGCATGGGGGGAGGGACCGTCTCAGGGGGGACCTTGCCCATCTCCATCTGTGCACATTTACATGTACACTGGTACATCAACTGTTGGCTGGCATGATTTTCCTGACAATTGTCTGAACTTTGATCTGTTTTATTTTCATTTTTTTAATTGGCACACAGAGATATTATAATCTAGTTCATAAGCTATATGAATATGAGGATACCATTGGGAATATACAGTGGATATAAAAAGTCTACACACCCATATTAAAATGTCAGGTTTCTGTGATGTAAAAAAATGAGACAAAGATAAATCATTTCAGAACTTTTTCCACTGTTCATGTGACCTTTAAACTGCACAACTCAATTGAAAAACAAACTGAAATATTTTAGGGGGAAGTAAAATAAATAAATAAATATTGTGGTTGCATAAGTGTGCACACCCTCTTATAACTGGGGATATAGCTTTGTTCAGAATTAAGCAATCACATTCAAACTCATGTTAAATAGGTGTCAGTACACACCTGCTATCATTTAAAGTGCCTCTGATTAAACCCAAATAAAGTTCAGCTGTTCCAGTAGGTTTTTCCTGACATTATCTTAGGCGCATCCTACAGCAAAAACCATGGTCCGCAGAGAGCTTCCAAAGAAACAGAGGGATCTCACTGTTAAAAGGTATCAGTCAGGGGGGGAAATAGGGAAAGAAGAGAGGTTTTGTTACACTGTGAATATAATATATATAGAAGACCCCCCAATTCTGGAGACACTTTTTTGGGTCTTGGATGGAGGGTGGGTGTTTTCATATCTGCATGTTTAAGAAGGAATATCGATTTTGTTTTGATGTATTAAATGAGCAAGATTTCAGGGGAAAGATGCTATTAATTGTGTAAAGTATAAGTATATTATGGTATATTAGGCAGCAGATAGAGATGGATATTATGTTATATACGATTTTTATGAAATGTATTCTTTGCTTGGTTCTAAATAAAGTTAAATTGGAAAAAAAAAAGGTATCAGTCAGGAGAAAGGTACAAAAGAATTTCCAAGGCTTTAGATATACCATGGAACACAGTGAAGACAGTCATCATCAAGTGGAGAAAATATGGCACAACAGTGTCATACCAAGAACTGGATGTCCCTCCAAAATTAATGAAAAGGAGAGAGAAAAACTGTTCAGGGAGGCTGCCAAGAGGCCTACAGAAACATTAAAGGAGCTGCAGGAATATCTGGTAAGTACTGGCTGTGTGGTACATGTGACAACAATCTCCCGGATTCTTCATATGTCTGGGCTATGGGGTAGAGTGGCAAGACAGAAATCTTTTCTTATGAAGAAAAACATCCAAGCCTGGCTAAATTTAGCAAAAACTCATCTAAAGACTCTCAAAAGCAAGTGGGAAAATGTGTTATGGTCTGATGAAACCAAGGTTAAACTTTTTGGCTATAATTCCAAAAGATATGTTTGGTGCAAAAACAACACTGCACATCACCAAAAGAACACCATACCCACAGTGAAGCATGATGGTGGCTGCATCATGCTTTGGGGCTCTTTTTCTTCAGCTATTTGGAACTGTTCATAATTCCTTCTACCTTGGACAAGGTAGAAGGAGTTATGAACAGTTCCAAATATCAGTCAATATTGACACAAAACCTTCATGCTTCTGCTAAAAAGCTGAACTTGAAGTGGAACTTCATCTTTCAGCATGACAACGACTCAAAGCATACATCCAAATCAACAAAGGAATTGCTTCATCAAAAGAAGATTAACATTTTGGAATGGCCAAGCCAGAGCCCAGACCTGACTCCGATTGAAAATCTGTGGGGTGATCTGAAGAGGGCTGTGCACAGAAGATGCCCTCGCAATCTGACATATTTGAAGTGTTTTTGCAAAGAAGAGTGGGCAAATATTGCCAAGTCAAGATGCGCCATGCTGACTCATACCCAAAAAGACTGAGTGCTGTAATAAAATCAAAAGGTGCTTCAACAAAGTATTACTTTAAGGGTGTGCACACTTATGCAACCATATTATTTATTTTTTAATTTTTACTTCCCTCCACCTAAAAGATTTCAGTTTGTTTTTCAATTGAGCTGTACAGTTTATAGGTGGAAGAAGTGGAAGAAGATCTGAAATTATTTATCTTTGTCTCATTTCTTTACATCACAGAAACCTGACATTCTAACAGGGATGTGTAGACGTTTTATATCCACTGTATGGTCCTAAACAGGCTATCTTTGGAGAAGAAAAGAAAACTAAAAAACTTCTGCAGGTGAAAAAGTAGATACCCGCAACTGCTTCAAAAAAAAACTACAGATATGGCCAAATGGTTAACTGTTCTGACAAGTAGATATAGGACCATAATGTGTAGTGTCAGTGCTTGTAACTTGTTTCCAAAAAAATAGTGTTGCATCTGTCGCACTCCTTACAGACTCGCCCATGGTTTATGTAGGGCGCTTTAGTTAATTAATAAATGGTGCCGCCATACAATCTAGAGAAAACAAGCTTTACTAGCACTAGCACTACCCCCCCCCCACACACACACACACACACACACATACACACAAAAAGTTAACTCTTTGCTGTTGAAGATCTTGATCGCAGGTTGTCATTAGCAACTACATGTGTGGGTTTCCACTAGCATCCATATAAGTTGGTTGCAAATAGTTACTATTTTGGTGCAGAGGGAAGAGGGAAATTATTGTTCTGGATTCCCTGCCCTTATAATAATTTGCATGCCATCTGATGCTATGTGAATGTCTGACATTGTTATGGCAACATACATGGCACATGTCCACCTAATGCCCATCACTGTTGGTACAGTAAGATGCAACCCCTTGATTGTCATGTGCTTATACTAAAAAAAAAAAACTGTTAAAGTGTGCATATGGGCAGAGGGACAAAAAAAGGCATAGCACTGAGAAAAGTGACAGATATTGCAGCAGCATAGTACATTAATGCATGTGGGCAAAACCAGGGATTTTTTAAATTAAAATAGGAGAGAGAAAATAGGGGAAGAAATGTGTTAGTGGGATATGTGTGAGTCAAAAGAATGGGGGAAGGAGGATGTCAGAAATGTATAACATTACTTGCAGTGGGGTGGATATGAAAATATTAGCTTCATGTAAAACCCATCCTGCATCTCACCCCATACCATTGTCACACAATAAAGGTAAACATGCAATCACAAATTGGTTTCTAACCCCCATATAACTATTACTACATACAGTACATAAGAGTCAAAAAGTATGATTGTCCATATGGTATGAACGAAAGGATGTGTTATCAGCATCCCAAAGGTATATACAGGCTTATTCGTATGTTCATCTATTGTTAAGGCTAGTTCACACCAGGAATTGCACAGGGATGTTCTGCATGGAGGGAGGCTCCCGCTGTGTGACGGCGTCTCCTCGTCTGACGGTTCTTAAATAACGGGGGGCGCCTCCCTCTGACGCACGGTGACTTGACGGGACTTCCCTGTGACGTCACGGGGAATGCCACAGGGAAGTCCCGTCATGTCCCGTGCATCAGAGGGGGGCGGGGGTCACCGAGAAGAAAATTAAGAAGAGAAGATGAAGATGAAGAAGATGAAGAAGATGAAGAAGAGAAGAGGATGAAGAAGATGAAGAGAAGAGCGGGAGCCTCCCCCCATGCCATGGGTGCGGAGCGGCCCGAGGAGAAGAAGATAGAAGACGCCGCGGAGGAGATGCTGGACGAGAACGCCGGAGGAAGAACCAGAAGAGCCAGAAGAACCAGAAGAAGAAGAAGATGAAGGAAGATAGAAGAAGCATTTAAATAAAGGAATTGTCAAAAACTGTCTCTTGTCATTTTTAACTATTTTGACACTTTTTTAGTGAAATGGTAGGGGTAAGTACCCCCTTACCATTTCACACAGGGGGGGGCCGGGATCTGGGGGTCCCCTTGTTAAAGGGGGCTTCCAGATTCCGATAAGCCCCCGCCCGCAGACCCCCACAACCACCGGCCACGGTTGTGGGGATGAGGCCCTTGTCCTCATCAACATGGGGACAAGGTGTTTTGGGGGGCTACCCCAAAGCACCCTCCCAATGTTGAGGGCATGTGGCCTGGTACGGTTCAGGAGGGGGGGGCGCACTCTCGTCCCCCCCTCTTTTCCTGCGGCCTGCCAGGTTGCGTGCTCGGATAAGGGTCTGGTATGGATTTTTGGGGGAACCCCACGCCTTTTTTTTTTTTTTTTTGGCGCGGGGTTCCCCTTAAAATCCATACCCTTCAGGTCTGGTATGGAATTTAGGGGGATCCCCACGTCATTTTTTAAAAAAAATTTTGGCCGGGGTTCCCCTTAATATCCATACCAGACCTGAAGGGCCTGGTATGGAATTTAGGGGGACCCCCCATGTCATTTTTTTTTTTTTAATTTTGGTTCGGGGTTTCCCTGTGGGGAATTCCCACGCCGTTTTTATCAATGAACTTTTATGTGTATTGTCGGACCGGCAATTCATTAATAGCCGCGGGTAGTTTTAAATGAGTTTTTTCCTTCGAAATGTCATTTTGCTGTCAGACTGTTCTAAACACGGGAAACATGCGCCCCTTTACAGGCATACTATAGACACCCCCCAGGTACGAAATTTAAAGGGATATTACACTTTTATTGTTTGACTTTAAGCATTATTAAAATCACTGCTCCTGAAAAAACGTCCGTTTTTAAAACTTTTTTTTGCATTGATACATGTCCCCTGGGGCAGGACCCGGGTCCCCAAACACTTTTTATGACAATAACTTGCATATAAGCCTTTAAAATTAGCACTTTTGATTTCT